>CM024690.1:10356878-12756878 GCA_014182735.1 Corymbia maculata
ACCAAATGGTGACGAAAAAGCTTAGAATGGGAAGTCCTTCATTTATAATGATCTTATGGCTCTCTAACATTGGCCTACTATCCCTCATGATCTAATAGCATCCAAATGAAGATAACTATAAGTAAATTATATGATTTACAAGCTCATTAGCTATGGAGATCAAGTCATTAAACCAATTAGGACACATATGCTTCAAATGAGAAGTCCTTCGCTTAGAATGATCTTATGGCTTCAACCGTTAGCCTAATCTTACCCTAGATCTCATAGCATCCAAATGAAGATAACAATAAGAGAATTAGAGGAATTACAAGCTCATGAGCATTGGAGATCGAGGATTATACCAAATGGTGACAAAAATGCTTAGAATGAGAAGTCCTTCACGTAGAATGATCTAATGGCTCTCACCCATTTGCCTAATCTTTCCCTGGATCTAACAGCATCCAAATGAAGATAACTATGAGTAAATTATATGATTTACAAGCTCATTAGGTATGGAGATCAAGCGATTAAACCAAATAAGGACACATATGCTTCAAATGAGGAGTGCTTTGCTTAAAATGATCTTATGGCTCTCAACCATTAGCCTAATCTTTCCCTAGATCTCATAGCATCCAAATGAAGATAACTATAAGTAAATTATATGATTTACAAGCTCATGAGTTGTGGAGATGAAGCTATTAAATCAAATTAGTACACATATGCTTCAAATGGAACATCCTTCGCTTAGAATGATCTTATGGCTCTCAAACATTTGCCTAATCTTTCCAAAGATCTAATAGCATCCAAATGAAGATAACTATAAGTAAATTATCATTTACAAGCTCATTAGTGGTAGAGATCAAGCGATTAAACCAAATGAGGACATATATGCTTCAAATGAGAAATCCTTCACTTAGAATGATCTCATGGATCTCAACCATTAGCACGATCTTTCCCTAGATCTGATAGCATCCAAATGAAGATAACTATAAGTAAATTATATAATTTTCTTATTGTTATCTTCATTTGGATGCCATAAGATCATTCTAAGTGAAGGACTTCTCATTCGATGCATTTTTGTCACCATTTGGTTTAATCACTTGATCTCCACAGCTCATGAGCTTGTCAATCATATAATTTACATATAGTTATATTCATTTGGATGCTATTAGATCATCGGAGAGATTAGGCCAATGGTGGAGAGTAATAAGATCATTCTAAGTGAAAGACTTCCCATTCCGAGCATGTTTGTCACCATTTGGTATAATTGCTTGATCTCCATTGCTCATGAGCTTGTAATACATCTAATTTTCTTATTGCTATCTTCATTTGGATGCTATGAGATCTAGGGAAAGATTAGGCTAATGGTTGAGAGCCATAAGATTATTCTAAGTGATGGACTTTCCATTCTAAGCATTTTTGTCACCATTTGGTTTAATCGCCTGATCTCCACAGCTCATGAGCTTGTAAATCTTGTAATTTACTTATAGTTATCTTCATTTGGATGTTATGAGATCTAGGGAATGATTAGGCTAATGGTTGAGAAACATAAAATCATTCTAAGTGAAGAACTTCCCATTTGAAGCATATGTGTACTAATTTGGTTTAATAGCTTGATCTCCATAGCTAATAAGCTTGTAAATAAAATAATTTACTTATAGTTATCTTCATTTGGACGCTATTAGATCTAGGGAAATGTTAGGCTAGTGGTTGGGAGCCAAAATATCATTCTAAGTGAAAGACTTCCCATATTAAGCATTTTTGTCACCATTTGGTATAATCGCTTGATCTCCATCTTTATTTGTGTGCCATGAGATCTAGGGAAAGATTAGGTAAATGGTTGAGAGCCATAAGATCATTCTAAGTGAAGAACTTCCCATTTGAAGCGTATGTGTACTAATTTGGTTTAATAGCTTGATCATTATTGCTATTGAGCTTGGACATCATATAATTTACTTATTGTTATCTTCATTTGGATGCTATTGGATCATGGGGAGTGATTAGGCCAACGATTGAGAGCCATAAGGTCATTCTATGTGAAGGACTTCCCATTCTAAGCATGTTTCTCACCATTTGGGGCAATGGCTTGATCTCTATCACTCGTGAGCTTGTAATTCGTCTAATTTGCTTATTGTTATCTTCGTTTGGATGCTATGAGATCTAGGCAAAGATTAGGCTAATGGTTGAGAGCCATAAGATCATTCTAAGTGAATGACCTCCCATTTGTAGCGTATGTGTTCTCATTTGGCGTAATAGCCTGATCTCCATAGCTAATGAGCTTGTAAATCTTATAATATACTTATAGTTATCTTCATTTGGTTGCTATTAGATCAAGGGAAAGATTAGGCAAACGGTTGAGAGCCATAAGATCATTCTAAGTGAAGGACTTCCTATTTGAAGCATATGTATTCTCATTTGGTTTAATCGCTTGATCTCCACAACTAATAAGCTTGAAAATCATATAATTTACATATAGTTTTCTTCATTTGTATGCTATGAGATCTATGGAAAGATTAGGCTAATGGTTGAGAACCATGAGATCATTCTAAGTGAAGGACTTCTCATTTGAAGCATATGTGTCCTCATTTTGTTTAATTGCTTGATCTCCACAGCTAATGGGTTTGTAAATCATATAATTTACATATAGTTGTCTTCATTTGGATGGTATGAGATCTAGGGAAAGATTAATGGTTGAGAGCTATGAGATCTAGGGAAAGATTGAGAGCCATGAGATCATTCTAAGTGAAGGACTTCTCATTTGAAGCATGTGTGTCTTCATTTTGTTTAATCAATTGATCTCCATAGCTAATGAGCTTTTAAATCATATAATTTAATATAGTTATCTTTATTCGGATGCTATTTGATCTAGAGAAATATTAGGGTAGTGGTTGAGAGCCATAAGATCATTCTAAGTGAAGGACTTTCCATTCTTAGCATTTTTGTCATTATTTGGTTTGATCACTTGATCTCCATAGCTCATGAGCTTGTAAATCATATGATTTACTTATAGTTTCCTTCATTTGGATGCTATTAGATCACAGGAGAGATTAGGCCAACGGTTGAGAGCCATAAGATCATTCTAACTGAAGGACTTCCCATTATAAGCATGTTTGTCACCATTTGGTATAATCGCTTGATCACCATCGCTCATGAGCTTGTAATTCGTCTAATTTTCTTATTGTTATTTTCTTTTGGATTCTATGAGATCTAGGGCAAGATTAGGCAAATGGTTGAGAGTCGTGTCCTCATTTTAGTTAATCGCTCGATCTCCATAGCTAATGAGCTTGTAAATCATATAATTTACTTATAATTATCTTCATTTGGATGCTATTAGATCTAAGGAAGTGTTAGGCTAGTGGTTGAGAGCCATAAGATCATTCAAAGTGAAGGACTTCCCATTTGAAGCATATGTGTTCTCATTTGGTGTAATAGATTAATCTCCATAGCTAATGAGCTTGTAAATCATATAATTTGCTTAAGGTATCTTCATTTGGATGCTATTAGACCATGGGATAGATTAGGCCAATGTTTGATAGCCATAAGATCATTCTAAGTGAAAGACTTCTCATTCAAAGCATGTTTGTCACCATTTGGTATAATCACTTTATCTCCACCACTCATGATCTTGTAATTCGTCTAATTTTCTTATTGTTATGTTCATTTGGATGCTATGAGATCTAGGATAAGATTAGGTGAATGGTTGAGAGCCATAAGACCATTCTATGTGAAAAACCTCCCATTTGAAGCATATGAGTCCTAATTTGGTTTAATCACTTGATCGCCATAGCTCATGAGTTTGTAAACCAAATAATTTACTTATGGTTACCGTCATTTGGATGCTACGAGATCTAGGGAAATATAAGGATAATGGTTGAGAGACATAAGATCATTCTAAGTATATGACTTCCCATTTGAAGCATATGTGTTCTTATTTTGTTTAATCGCTTGATCTCTATAGCTAATGAGCTTGTAAATCATATAATTTGCATAAGGTATCTTCATTTGGATGCTATTAGACCATGGGAGAGATTAGGCCAATGTTTGAGAGCCATAAGATCATGCTAAGTGAAGGATTTCCCATTTGAAGCATATGCGTCCTAATTTGGTTTGATCGCTTGATCACCATAGCTCATGAGTTTGTAAACCATATAATTTACTTATAGTTACCTTCTTTTGGATCCTATGAGATCAAGGGAAAGATAAGGGTAATGGTTGCGAGGCATAAGATCATTCTAAGTGAAGGACTTCCCATTTGAAGCATATGTGTCCTAATTTGGTTTCATCGCTTAACCGCCAAAGCTCATGAGTTTGTAAACCATATAACTTACTTATAGTTACCTTCATTTGGATGCTATGAGATCTAGGGAAAGAAAGGGATAATGGTTGAGAGCCATAACATTATTCTAAGTGAAGGACTTCCCATTTGAAGCATATGTGTCCTCATTTGGTTTAATCGCTTCATCTCCACAGCTAATGAGCTTGTAAATCGTATAATTTACTTGAGGTATCTTCATATGGATGCTATTAAATCATGGGAGAGATTAGGCTAATGGTTGAAAGCCATAAGATCATTCTAAGTGAAAAACTTCCCATTCTAAGCATTTTTGTCACCATTTGGTATAATCGCTCGATTTCCATCACTCAAAAGCTTGTAATTCACCTAATTTTCTTATAGTTATCTTCATTTGGGTGCCATGAGATCTAGGGAAAGATTAGGCCAATGGTTAAGAGCCATAAGATCATTCTACGTGAAGGACTTCCCATTTGAAGCATATGTGTTCTCATTTGGTTTAATTGCTTGATCTCCATAGCTAAAGAGCTTGTAAATCATATAATTTACTTATAGTTTTCTTCATTTGGATTTTATGAGATCTAGAGAAAAATTACGCTAATGGTTGAGCGCCATAAGATAATTCTGAATGGAGGACTTCCCATTTGAAGCATATGTGTCCTCATTTGGTTTAATCGCTTGATCTCCACAGCTAATGAGCTTGTAAATCATTTAATTTGCTTAAGGTATCTTCATTTGGATGCTATTAGACCATGGGATAGATTAGGCCAATGTTTGATAGCCATAAGATCATTCTAAGTGAAGGACTTCCCACATGTTTTCACCATTTCTTATAATCTGATCTCCATCACTTGTGAGCTTGTAAGTCTACTTTTCATGTTTGACTTCACCATGTTTGTCACCATTTCTTATAATCACTTGATCTCCATCACTTGTGAGCTTGTAATTCGTCTACTTTTCTTATTGTTATGTTCATTTGGATGCTATGAGATCTAGGGAAATATTAGGTGAATGGTTGAGAGAGATAAGGTCATTCTAAGTGAAGGACTTCCCATTTGAAGCATAGGTGTCCTCATTTGGTTTAATCGCTTGATCTCCATAGCTAATGAGCTTGTAAATCAGATAATTTAAATATAATTTTCTTCATTTGGATGTTATGAGATCTAGAGAAAAATTACGCTAATGGTTGAGAGCCATAAGATCATTTTGAATGAAGGACTTCCCATTTGAAGCATAGGTGTCCTTATTTGGTTTAATCACTTGATCTGCACAGCCAATGAGCTTGTGAGTCATATAATTTACTTATAGTTTTCTTCATTTGGATGTTATGAGATCTAGAGAAAAATTACGCTAATGGTTGAGAGCTATAAGATCATTTTGAATGAAGGACTTCCCATTTGAAGCATAGGTGTCCTTATTTGGTTTAATCGCTTGATCTCCATAGCTAATGAGCTTGTAAATCATATAATTTACTTATAGTTTTCTTCATTTGGATGCTATGAGATTACGCTAATGGTTGAGAGCCATAAGATCATTCTAAGCGAAAGACTTCTCATTTGAAGAATATGTGTCCTCATTTCATTTAATCGCTTGATCTCAATAGCTGATGAGCTTGCAAATCATATAATTTACTTATAGTTATCTTCATTTGGATGCTATTAGATCATGGTAAAGATTCGGCAAATGGTTGAGAGCCATGAGATCATTCTAAGTGAAGGACTTCTCATTTGTAGCACATGTGTCCTCATTTTGTTTAATTGCTTGATCTCCACAGCTAATGAGCTTGTAAGTCATGCAATTTACTTATAGTTATGTTCATTTGGATGATATTATATCATGGGAAAGATTAGGCTAGTGGTTGAGAGACATAAGATCATTCTAAGTGAAGAACATCCCATTCTAAGCATTTTTGACACCATTTGATTTAATTGCTTGGTCTCCATTGCTCATATAATTTGCAAATGAGAAGTCCTTCACTGAGAATGATCTTATGACTCTCAATCATTTGCCGAACCTTTCCCATGATCTAATAGCATCCAAATGAAGATAACTATAAGTAAATTATATGATTTCCAAGCTCATTAGCTATCGAGATCAAGCGATTAAACAAAATGATGACACATATGCTTCAAATTAGATGTCTTTCACTTAGAATGATCTCATGGCTCTCAACCATTAGCCTAATCTTTCCCTAGTTATCATGGCATCCAAATGAAGATAATAATAAGTAAGTTATATGATTTACAAGCTCATGAGCTATGGTGATGAAGTGATTAAACTAAATTAGGACACATATGCTTCAAATGGGAAATCCTTCGCTTAGAATGATCTTATGGCTCTCACCCATTCGCCTAATCTTTCCCTAGATCTAATAGCATCCAAATGAGGACGACTATAAGTAAATTATATGATTTACAAGCTCATGAGAAATGGAGACCAAGCGATTAAATCAAATGGCGTCAAAAATGCTTAGAATGGGATGTTCTTCACTTAGAATGATCTTATGTCTCTCAACCACTAGCCTAATCTTTCCCATGATATAATATCATCCAAATGAACAAAACTATAAGTAAATTGCATGACTTACAAGCTCATTAGCTGTGGAGATCAAGCAATTAAACAAAATGAGAACACATGCTACAAATGAGAAGTCCTTTACTTAGAATGATCTCATGTCTCTCAATCATTTGCCTAATCTTTCCCATGATCTAATAGCATCCAAATGAAGATAACTATAAGTAAATTATATGATTCGCATACTCATCAGCAATTGAGATCAAGCGATTAAATCAAATTAGGACACATGCTTCAAATGAGAAGTCTTTCGTTTAAAATGATTTTATGGCTCTCAACCATTAGCCTGATCTTTCCCTAGATCTCATGGCATCCAAATAAGTAAATTATATGATTTCCAAGCTCATGAGCTATGGTGATCAAGTGATTAAACCAAATGAGGACACATATCCTTCAAATGGGATGTCCTTCACTTAGAATGATCTCATGCTCTCAATCGTTAGCCGAATCTTTCCATACATCTCATAGCATCCAAATGAAGATAGATAAGTAAATTATCTGATTTACAAGCTCATGAGCTAAGGAGATTAAGCGATTAAACCAAAAGAGGACACATATGCTTCAAATGGGAAGTCCTACACTTAGAACGATCTCTTAGCTCTCAACCATTAGACAAATCTTTCCCTAGATCTCATAGCATCCAAATGAAGATAACTGTAAAAAAATTAGATGAATTACAAGCTCATGAGCGATGGAGATCATGCGATTAAACTAAATGACGACACATATGCTACAAATTGTAAGTCCATCACTTAGAATGATCTTATGACTCACCCATTTGCCTAATCTTTCCCTAGATCTAACAGCATCCAAACGAAGACAACTATAAGTAAATTATATGATTTATAGGCTCATGAGTAGTGGAGACCAAGCGATTAAATCAAATGGCGGCAAAAATGCTTAAAATGGGATGTTCTCCACTTAGAATGATCTTATGCCTCTCAATCACTGGCCTAATCTTTCCCATGATCTAATAGCATCCAAATGAAGATAACTATAAGTAAACTATATGATTTACAAGCTCATTAGCTTTGGAGATCAAGCAATTAAACAAAATGAGGACACATATGCTACAAATGAGAAGTCCTTCACTTAGAATGATCTCATGGCTCTTAACCATTTGCTGAATCTTTCCCAACATCTCATAGCATCCAAATGAAGATAACAATAAGTAAATCACCTGATTTACAAGCTCATTAGCTAAGGAGATTAAGCGATTAAACCAAATGAGGACACATATGCTTCAAGTGGGAAGTCCAACGTTTAGAATGATTTTATGGCTCTCAACCATTAGAAAAATCTTTCCCTAGATCTCATAGCATCCAAATGAAGATAACTGTAAGAAAATTATATGAATTACAAGCTCATGAGCGATGGAGATCATGCGATTAAACTAAATGATGACACACATGCTACAAATTGTAAGTCCATCACTTAGAATGATCTTACGGCTCTCAACCATTCGCCTAATCCTTCCCTAGATCTAATAGCATCAAAATGAAGAAAACTATAAGTAAATTATATGATTTACAAGCTCATTAGCTATGGTTATCAAGCTATTAAACCAAATTAGTACACATATGCTTCAAATGGGAAGTCCTTCACTTAGAATGATCTTATGGCCCTCAACCATTAGCCTAATCTTTCCTTAGATCTCATAGCATCCAAATGAACATAACTATAAGTAAATTATATGTTTTACAGGCTCATGAGTTGTGGATATGAAGCTATTAAATCAAATTAGTACACATATGCTTCAAATGGAATGTCCATCGCTTAAAATGATCTTATGGTTCTCAACCATTTGCCTAATGTTTCCCAAGATCTAATAGCATCCATGCAAAGAAAATTATAAGTAAATTATATGATTTACAAGCTCATTAGCTATGGTGATCAAGCTATTAAACCAAATTATTACACATATGCTTCAAATGGGAAGTCCTTCACTTAGAATGATCTTATGGCCCTCAATCATTTGCCTAATCTTTCCCTAGATCTAATACCATCCAAATGAAGATAATTATAAAAAATTAGACAAATTACAAGCTCATGAGCAATGGAGATCAAGCGATTATACCAGATGGTGACAAACATGATTAGAATGGGAAGTCTTTCACTTCGAATGATCCTATAGCTCTCAACCATTGTACTAATCCCTCCCAAGATCTAATTGCAACCAAATGATGATAACTATAAGTAAATTATATTATTTACAAGCCAAATGATGATAACTATGACAAGAAGAATAAATTATGATCTTATGGCTCTCAACCATTTGCCTAATCTTTTACAAGCTCATGAAGATAACTATAAGAAAATAAGACGAATTAGAAGATCGATGGAGATTAAGCGATTATTCAAATGATGACAAACATCCAAATAGTGACAAGAATGCTTAGAATGATTTACAAGGAAGTCCTTCACTTAGAATGATCTTATGGCTCTCAACCATTTGCCTAATCTTTCCCTAGATCTCGTAGCATCCGAATGAAGATAACTATAAGAAAATTAGACAAATTAGAAGCTCATGGGCTATGGAGATCAATCGATTATATCAAATGGTAACAAACATGCTTAAAATGGGAAGTCTTTCACATAGGATGACAAACATGCTTAGAATGATCTAATTTTCTATAAGTAAATTATATGATTTACAAGCTCATGAGCTGTGTAGATGAAGCGATTAAACCAAATGGTGACAAAAATGTATAGAATGGGAAGTCCATCACTTAGAATGATCTTATGGCTCTCAACCGTTAACCTAATCTGTCCCATGATCTAATAGCATCCAAATGAAGATAACTATAAGTAAATTATATGATTTACAAGCTCATGAGCTCTGTAGATGAAGCGATTAAACCAAATGGTGACAAAAATGCTTAAAATGGGAAGTCCATCATTTAGAATGATCTTATGGCTCTCAACTGTTAGCTAAATCTCTCCCATGATCAAAACTATAAGTAAATTATATGATTTACAAGCTCATGAGCTGTGTAGATCTAGGGAATGATTAGTCTAATGGTTGAGAGCCATAAAATCATTTTAAAGGAAGGACTTCCCATTTGAAGCATATGTGTTCTCATTTGGTTTAATCGCTTGATCTCCATAATTAATGAACTTGTAAATCATATAATTTACTTATTGTTATCTTCATTTGGATGTTATTGGATCTTGGGGAGAAATTAGGCCAACGGTTGAGAGCCATAAGATCATTCTTTGTGAAGGACTTCCCATTCTAAGCATGTTTCTCACCATTTGGGGTAATCGCTTGATCTATATTGCTCATGAGCTTGTAATTCGTCTAATCTTCTTATTGTTATCTTCATTTGGATGCTATGAGATCTAGGGAAAGATTAGGCTAATGGTTGAGAGTCATAAAATCATTCTAAGTGAAGGACTTCCCATCATTTGGTTTAATCGCTTGATCTACACAGCTCATGAGCTTGTAGATCATATAATTTACTTATAGTTATATTCATTTGGATGCAATTAGATCATCGGAGAGATTAGGCCAATGGTTGAAAGCTATAAGATCATTCTAAGTGAAAGACTTCCCATTCTAAGCATGTTTGTCACCATTTGGTATAATCGCTTGATCTCCATCGCTCATAAGCTTGTAATTCATCTAATTTTCTTATTGTTATGTTCATTTGGATGCTGAGATCTAGGGAAAGGTTAGACTAATGGTTGAGTGCCATAAGATCATTCTAGATGAAGGACTTCCCATTTGAAGCATATGTGTACTAATTTGGTTTAATAGCTTGAGCTCCATAGCTAATGAGCTTGGAAATCATATGATTTACATATTGTTATATTCATTTGGACGCTATTGGATCTTTGGGAGAGAGTAGGCTAATGGTTGAGAGCCATAAGATCATTTTAAGTGAATGACTTCCCATTCTAGGCATGTTTGTCACCATTTCGTATAATCGCTTGATCTCCATTGCATATGAGCTTGTAATTCGTCTAATTTTCTTATTGTTATATTCATTTGGATGCTATGAGATCTAGTGAAAGATTAGGGTAATGGTTGAGAGCCATGAGATCATTCCAAGTGAAGGACAACCCATTCTATGCATTTTTGTCCCCATTTGGGTTAATCACTTGATCTCCACAGCTCATGAGCTTGTAAATCATATAATTTACGTATAGTTATATTCACTTGGATGCTACTAGATCATCCGAGAGATTAGGCCAATGGTGGAGAGCCATAAGATCATTCTAAGTGAAAAACTTCCCATTTCGAGTATGTTTGTCATCATTTGGTATAATCCATTGATCTCCATTGCTCATGAGCTTGGAATTCTTTTAATTTTCTTATTCTTATCTTTATTTGGATGCTATGAGACCTAGGGAAATATTAGGGTAATGGTTGAGAGCCACAAGATCATTCTAATTGATGGACTTCCCATTCTAAGCATTTTTGTCACTGTTTGGTTTAATCGCTTGATCTCCACAACTCATGATTTTGTAAATCTTATAATTTACTTATAGTTATCTTCATTTGGATGTTATAAGATCTAGGGAAAGATAAGGATAATGGTTGAGAGCCATAATATCATTCTAAGCGAAGGACTTCCCATTTGAAGCATATGTGTACTAATTTGGTTTAATAGCTTGATAACCATAGCTAATGAGCTTGTAAATCATATAATTTACTTATAGTTTTCTTCATTTTGATGCTATTAGATCTAGGGAAGGATTAGGCGAATGGTTGAGAGCCGTAAGATCATTCTAAGTGATGGACTTACAATTTGTAGCATGTGTGTCATCATTTAGTTTAATCGCATGATCTCCATCGCTCATGAGCTTGTAATTCATATAATTTTCTTACAGTTATCTTCATTTGGATGCTATGAGATCTAGGGAAAGATTTTTCTAATGGTTGAGAGCCATAAAATCATTCTAAACGTAGGACTTCCCACTTGAAGCATATGTGTCCTCATTTGGTTTAATCACTTAATCTCCTTTGCTAATGAGCTTGTAAATCAGGTGATTTACTTATTGTTATCTTCATTTGGATGCTATGAGATGTTGGGAAAGATTCAGCAAATGGTTAAGAGCCATGAGATCATTCTAAGTGAAGGACTTCCCATTTGAAGTATATGTGTTCTCATTTCGTGTAATCGCTTGATCTCCATAGCTAATGAGCTATTAAATCATATAATTTACTTATATTTATGTTCATTTGGATGCTATTAGACCATGGGAGAGATTAAGCCAATGTTTGAAAGCCATAAGATCATTCTAACTGAAAGACTTCCTATTCTAAGCATGTTTGTCACCATTTGGTATAATCGCTTGATCTCCATAGCTAATGAGCTTGTAAATCATATAATTTACTTATAGTTTTCTTCATTTGTATGTTATGAGATCTAGGGAAAGATTACGCTAATGGTTGAGAGCCATAAGATCATTATAAATGAAGGACTTCCCATTTGAAGCATATGTGTGCTCATTTGGTGTAATCACTTGATCTCCATAGCTAATGAGCTTGTAAATCATATAATTTGCTTAAGATATCATCATTTGGATGCTATTAGACCATGGGATAGATTAGGCCAATGTTTGATAGCCATAAGATAATTCTAACTAAAAGAATTCCTATTCTAAGCTTGTTTGTCACCATTTGGTATAATCGCTTGATCTCCACCCTTCATGATCTTGTAATTCATCTAATTTTCTTATTGTTATGTTCATTTGGATGCTATGAGATCTAGGGAAAGATTAGGTGAATGGTTGAGAGCCATAAGACCATTCTAAGTGAATGATCTCCCATTTGAAGCATATGTGTCCTCATTTAGTTTAATCGCTTGCTCTCCATAGCTAATGAGATTGTAAATCATATAATTTACTTAAGGTATCTTCATTTGGATGATATTAGATCATGGGAGAGATTAGGCCAATGGTTTAGAGCTATAAGATCACACTAAGTGAAGGAGTTCTCATTTTAAGTTTTTTTGTCATTTGGTATAATTGCTAATGTCAAACGCTCATGAGCTTGTAATTCATATAATTTTCTTATTGTTATCTTCATTTGGATGCTATGAGATCTAGGGAAACATTAGTCAAATGGTTGAGAGTCATAAGATCATTCTAAGTGAAGGACTTCCCATTTGAAGCACATGTGTCCTAATTTGGTTTAATCGCTTGTTCGCCATAGCTCATGAGTTTGTAAACCATATAATTTACTTATAGTTACCTTCATTTGGATGCTATGAGATTTAGGGAAAGATAAGGATAATGGTTGAGAGCCACAGGATCATTCAAAGTGAAGGACTTCCCATTTGAAGTTTATGTGTCCTCATTTGGTTTCATCGCTTGATCTCCACAGCTAAATGAGCTTGTAAATCATATAATTTACTTATAGTTTTCTTCATTTGGATGCTATTAGATCTAGGGAAAGATTAGGCTAATGGTTGAGAGCCATAAAATCATCCAAAGTGAAGGACTTCCCATTTGAAGTATATGTGTCCTCATTTGGTTTAATTGCTTGATCTCCATAGCTAATGAGCTTGTAAATCATATAATTTACTCAGGGTAAATGTGTTACACGAGGTAAAGTTTGGGATTTTTCGTGGCATTATTCCTTTAGGTTAATTACTTAATCTTAGGAGTTCACGAGCTTGCAAATCACCTAATTTACTTACAACCATCTTCCTTTTGATGCTATTAGTACTCGAGGGAGATTAGTACAATGATTGAGACTCACAAGATTATTCTATGTGAAGAACTTCCAATTCTAATAACGTTTGTTGTAATTTAGGTTAATGGATTAATCTTGGAAGTTAATGACCTAGAAAATCATCTAACTTATTTATGATTATCTCCACCGGTCCTATTAGTACATTGAAAAGATTGGAGCAACTCTTGAGAGCGAGAAGATCATTCCAAGTGAAGAACTTCTTATTCTAAGAATATTTGTCACCATTTGGCTTAATCGCTTGATCTCCTTAGCTCGTGAGCTTGTGAATCATCTAATTTACTTATAATCATCTTCATTTGGATACTTGGAAAAGATTAGAGCAATGGTTGAGTGCCATAAGACCATTTTAAGGAAGAACTTCCCTTTCAATGAATATTTGTCGGCATTTGGGTTAATTGCTTGATCTCAAGAGTTCCCCAGTCCTTCTCTTGTGGCTCTACCATTGGCCCAATCATTCCCAAAATCTAATAGCATCCAAATGAAAATAATAATAAGTAAATTGTGTGATTTACAAGATCATGAGCTGTGGAGATCAAGCGAGTTAATCAAATGGTGACAAACATGATTAAAATGGGAAGTCCTTCACTTAAAATGACCTTAAAGCTCTCAACAATTGCCTTAATCGTTCCCAACATCTAATACCATCCTAATGAATGTAATTATAAGTAAATTAGTTGATTTGCTAGCTCATGAGCTGTGGAGATCAAGTGATTAAACCAAAGGGTGACAAACATGCTTAGAATGGGAAGTCTTGAACTTAGAATGATCTTATGGCTCTCAACCATTGGCCTAATCTTTCCCAAGATCTAATAGCATCCCAATGAATATTATTGTAAGTAAATGAGATGATTTACAAGCTCATGAGCTATGGAGATCAAGTGATCAAACCAAATGGTGACAAACAAGCTTAGATGGGAAGCCCGTCACTTAGAATGATTTTATGACTCTCAACCATTGGCCTAATCTTTTCCAAGATCTAATAGCATCCCAATGAATATTATTGTAAGTAAATGAGATGATTTACAAGCTCATGAGCTATGAAGATCAAGCGAGCAAACCAAATGGTGAAAAACATGCTTAGAATGGGAAGCCCTTCACTTAGAATGATCTTATGGCTCTCAACCATTGGCCAAATCTTTCCCAAGATCTAATAGCATCCAAATGAATATAATTCTAAGTAAATTAAATGATTTACAAGCTTATGAGCTGTGGAGATCAAGCGATATGGGAAGTCCTTCACTTAGAGTGATCTTATGGCTCTCAACCATTGGCCTAATCTTTCCGAAGATCTAATAGCATCCAAATAAAGATAACTATAAGTAAACTATATGATTTACAGGCTCATGAGCCATGGAGATCAAGTGATTAAACCAAATGAGGACACATATGCTTCAAACGAGAAGTCTTTCAATTAGAATGATCTTATGGTCTCAACCATTAGCCTAATCTTTCCCTAGATCTACTAGCATCCAAATGAAGATAACTATAATTAAATTAGACCATTTACAGGCTCATGATCTATAGAGATTAAGCATTTAAACTAAATGGTGACAAACAAGCATAGAATGGGAAGTCCTTCACTTAGAATGATCTTAGGGCTCTCAACCATTATCCTAATCTTTCCCAAGATCTAACAGCATTCAAATGAAGATAACTATAAGTAAATTACACCATTTACAAGCTCATAATCTATAGAGATCAAGCAATTAAACCAAATGGTGACAAACATGCTTAGAACTAGAAGCCCTTCACTTACAATAATCTTATGGCTCTCAACCATTCGTCTAATTTTTGCCAAGATCTAATAGCATCCCAAATGAATATAATAGCAAGTAAATTATATGATTTACAAGCACATGAGGTGTGGAGATCAAACAATTAAACCAAATGGTGACAAACATGCTTAAAATGGAAAGTCTTTCACTTAGAATGATCCTATGGCACTTAACCGCTGGCCAAATCTTTCCCAAGCTCTAATATTATGCAAATGAAGATAACTAGAAGTAAATAATATGATTTACAAGCTCATGAGCTATGGAGATCAAGCGATTAAACCAAATGAGGATACATATGCTTCAAACGGAAAGTCCTTCAATTAGAATGATCTTATGGCTCTCAACCATTAGCCTAATCTTTCCCAACATCTAATAGCATCCAAATGAAAATAATTATAAGTAAATTATATGATTTACAAGCTCATGACCTGTGGAGATCAGGGGCTCAAACCAAACGGTGACAAACATGCATAGAATGGGAAGTCCTTCACTTAGAATGATCTTATGGCTCTTAACCATTGGCCTAATCTCTCCCATGATCTAATAGCATCCAAATCAAGATAACTTTAAGTAAATTATATAATTTACATGCTCATGAGCTATGGAGATCAAGCGACTAAACCAAATGCTTACAAATATGCTTAGAATGGGAAGTCCTTCACTTAAAATGATCATATGGCTCCCAACTATTATTCTAATCTTTCCCTAGATCTAATAGCATCCAAATGAACATAACTATAAGTAAATTATATGATTTAAAAACTCATGAGCTATAGAGATCAAGCGATTAAACCAATGAGGACACATATGCTTCCAACGGGAAGTCTTTACCTTAGAATGATCTTATGGCTCTAAACCATTGGTCCAATCTTTCCCAACATCAAATTGCATCCAAATAAAAATAATTACAAGTAAATTACATGATTTGCAAGCTCATGATCTGTGGAGATCAAGCGATTAAACCAAATGGTGACAAATATGCTTTGAATGGGAAGTTCTTCACTTAGAATAATCTTATGGCTCTCAACCATTGGTCTAATCATTCCTAAGATCTAATAGCCTCCGAATGAAGATAACTATAAGTAAATTATATGATTTACACGCACATGAGGTCTGGAGATCAAGCGATTAAACCAAATGGTGACAAACATGCTTAGAATGGAAAGTCCACTTAGAATGATCCTATGGTACTCAACCACTAGCCAAATCTTTCCCAAGCTCTAATAATATGCAAATGAAGATAACTAGAAGTAAATTATATGATTTACGAGCTTATGAGCTATGGAGATCAAGCGATTACACCAAATGAGGACACATATGCTTCAAACGGAAAGTCCTTCAATTAGAATGATCTTATGGCTCTCAACTATTAGCTTAATCTTTCCCAACATCTAATAGCATCCAAATGAAAATAATTATAAATAAATTATATGATTTACAAGCTCATGAGCTGTGGAGATCAAGGGATCAAACCAAATGGTGATAAACATGCATAGAATGGGAAGTCCTTCACTTAGAATAATCTTATGGCTCTCAACCATTGGTCTAATCTCTCCCATGATCTAATAGCATCCAAATCAAGATAACTTTAATTAAATTATATAATTTACATGCTCATGAGCTATGGAGATCAAGCGATTAACCCAAATGTTTCCAAATATGCTTAGAATGGGAAGTCATTCACTTAGAATGATCATATGGCTCCGAACTATTATTCTAATCTTTCCCTAGATCTAATAGCATCCAAATGAACATAACTATAAGTAAATTATATGATTTAAAAACTCATGAGCTATGGAGATCAAACGATTAAACCAAATGAGGACACATATGCTTCAAATGGGAAGTCCTTCGCTTAGAATGATCTTATGACTCTCAACCATTGGCCCAATCTTTCCCAACATCTAATAGCATCCAAATGAAAATAATTATATGTATATTATATGATTTACAAGCTCATGAATTGTGGAGATCAAGCGATTAAACCAAATGGTGACAAATATGCTTGGAATGGGAAGTCCTTCACTTAGAATGATCTTATGGCCATCAACCATTGGCCGAATCTTTCTCAGGATCAAATATGATCGAAATGAAGACAACTATAATAAAATTAGATGATTTGCAAGCTCATGAGATGTGGAGATCTTGTGATTAAACGAAATGGCGATACACATGCTTAGAATGGGAAGTCCTTCACTTAGAATGATCTTATGAATCCCAACCATTGGTCTAATCTTTCCCAAGATCTAATAGCCACCAAATGAAGATAACCATAAGTAATTTATATAATTTACAAGCACATGAGGTCCGGAGATCAAGCGATTAAACCAAATGGTGAGAAACAAGCTTAGAATGGGAAGGCCTTCTCTTAGAATGATCTTATGGCACTCAACCACTGGCCGAATCATTCCAAAGATCTAATAGTATCCAAATGAAGATAACTATAAGTAAATTATATGATTTACAAGCTCATAAGCCATGCAGATCAAGCAATTAAACCAAATGAGGACACATATGCTTCCAATGGGAAATCCTTAACTTAGAATGATCTTATAGCTCTCAACCATTGGCCCAATCTTTCCCAACATGAAATAGCATCTAAAAGAATATAATTATAACTAAATGAGATGATTTACAAGTTCATGAGTTGTGGAGATCAAGCGATCAAACCAAATGGTGACAAACATGCATAGAATGGGAAGTCTATCATTTAGAATGATCTTATGGCTCTCAACTATTGGCCTAATCTCTCCCAAGATCTAATAGCATCCAAATGAAGATAACTATAAGTAAATTATATAATTTACATGATCATGAGCTATAGAGATTAGGCGATTAAACCAAAAGCTTACGAATGTGCTTAGAATGGGAAGTCCTTTACTTAGAATGATCTTATGGCTCCCAACCATTATTCTAATCTTTCCCTAGCTCTAATAGCATCCAAATGAAAATAACTATAAGTAAATTATATGATTTACAAACTCATGAAAAATGGAGATCAAACGATTAAACCAAATGAGGACACATATGCTTCAAATGGGAAGTCCATCACTTAGAATGATCTTATGGCTCTCAACCATTGGCCTAATCTCTCCCATGATCTAATAGTATTCAAATGAAGATAACTATAAGCAAATTATATGATTTACAAGATCATGAGCTGTGGAGATCAAGTGATTAAACCAAATGGTGACAAAAATGCTTAGAATGGGAAGTCATTCACTTAGAATGGTCTTATGGCTCTCCACCATTGGCCTAATCTTTCCCTAGATTTCATCGCATCCAAATGAACATAACTATAAGTGAATTATATGATTTACAAGCTCATGAGTTGTGGAGATGAAGCTACTCAATCAAATTAGTACACATATGCTTCAAATGGAACGTCCTTCACTTAGAATGATTTTATGGCTCTCAACCATTAGCCTAATCATACCCTAGATCTCATAGCATCCAAATGAAGATAACAATAAGTAAATTATATGATTTACAAGCTCATTAGCTATGTAGATAACGCGATTAAACAAAATGCGGACACATATGCTTCAAATGAGAAGTCCTTCAGTTAGAATGATCTCATGGCTCTCAACCATTAGCCTAATATTTCCCTAGATCTCATAGCATCCCAATGAAGATAACTATAAGTAAATTATATGACTTACAAGCAAATGAGCTATGGCGATGAAGTGATTAAACCAATTTTGAACACATATTAATGGGAAGTCTTTCACTTAGAATAATCTTATGGCTCTCAATCAGTTGCCTAATCTTTCCCTAGATCTAATAGCATCCAAATGAATATAACTATAGGTAAATTATATGATTTACAAGCTCATTAGCTATAGAGATCAAGCGATTAAACCAAATGAGGATACATATGCTTCAAAAGAGAAGTCCTTCGTTTAGAATGATCGTATGGCTTCAACCGTTAGCCTAATCTTACCCTAGATCTCATAGCATCCAAATGAAGATAACAATAAGAGAATTAGACGAATTACAAGCTCATGAGTGATGGAGATCAAGTGATTATACCAAATGGTGACAAAAAATGCTTAGAATTGGATGTCCTTCACGTAGAATGATCTTATGGCTCTCACCCATTTGCCTAATCTTTTCCTGGATCTAATAGCATCCAATTGAAGATAACTCTAAGCAAATTATATAATTTACAAGCTCATTAGGTATGGAGATCAAGCGATTAAACCAAATGAGGACACATATGCTTCAAATGAGAAGTGCTTTGCTTAAAATGATGTTATGGCTCTCAACCATTCGCCTAATATTTCCCTAGATCACATAGCATCCAAATGAAGGTAACTATAAGTTAATTATATGGTTTACAAGCTTATGAGCTATGGTGATCAAGCAATTAAACGAAATTAGGACACATATATTTCAAATGGTAAGTCCTTCACATAGAATGATCTTATGGCTCTCAACCATTTGCCTAATCTTTCCCTAGATCTAATAGCATCCAAATGAAGAGAACATTAAGAAAATTGGACAAATTACAAGCTCATGAGTGATGGTGATCAAGCGATTATACCAAATGGAGACAAACAAGCTTATAATGGGGAGTGCTTCACTTAGAATTATCTTATGGCTCTCAACCATTGGCCTAATCTCTCCCATGATCTAATAGCATCCAAATGAAGCTAACTATATGTAATTATATTATTTACAAGTTCATGAGCTTCGGAGATCAAGCATTAATCCAAGTGACGAAACATTTGTTTCAAATGAGAAGTTTTCACTTAGAATGATCTTATGGCTCTCAACCATTAGCCTAATCTTTCCCTAGATCTCATAGCATCAAAATGAAGATCACTATAAGAAAATTAGATGAATTACAAGCTCATGAGCAAAGGAGATCAAGCAATTATACCAAATGGTGACAAACATGTTTAGAATGGGAAGTCCTTTACTTAGAATGATCTTATGACTCTCAACCATTGGCCTAATCTTTCCCATGATCTAATAGCATCCACATGAAGATAACTATAAGTAAATTATATGATTTACAAGCTCATGAGCTATGGAGATCAACCGATTAATCCAAATGACATATATGCTTCAAATGGGAAGCCCTTCACTTAGAATGATCTTATGACTTTCAACCACTAGCCCAATCTTTCCCATGATCTAATAGCATCCAAATGAAAAAAATTATGAGTAAGTTGTATGATTTACAAGCTCATTAGCTATGGACATCAAGTGATTCAACCAAATGAGCTCACATATGCTACAAATGAGAAATCCTTTGCTTAGAATGATGTTATGGCTATCAACCATTAGCCTAATTTTTCCCTAGATCTCATATCATCCAAATGAAGGAAACTATAAGTAAATTATATGATTTACAAGCTCATGAGCTATGGCGATGAAGCGATTAAACTAAATTAGGATACATATGCTTCAAATGGGAAGTCCTTCACTTAGAATGATCTTATGGCTCTCACCCATTTGCCTAATCTTTCCATAGATCTAATAGCATCCAAATGAAGATAACTATAAGTAAATTATATGATTTACAAGCTCATGAGCAGTGGAGATCAAGTGATTAAATCAAATGGCGACAAAAATGTATAGATTGGGATGTTTTTCACTTAGAATGATATTATGTCTCTCAACCACTAGCCTAATCTTCCCCATGATCTAATATCATCCAAATGAAGATAATTTTAAGTAAATTATTTGATTTCCAAGCACATTAGCTATAGAGATCAAGCGATTAAACAAAATGAGGACACATATGCTTCAAATGAGAAGTCCTTCACTTAGAATGATCTCATGGCTCTCACCCATTGGCCTAATCCTTTCCTAGATCTCATGGCATCCAAATCAAGATAACAATAAGTAAATTATATGATTTACAAGCTCATGAACTATGGTGATCAAGCGATTAAACTAAATTAGGACACATATGTTGCAAATGGGAAGTCCTTCACTTAAAATGATCTTATGGCTCTCACCCATTTGCCTAATATTTCCCTAGATCTAATATCATTGAAATGAAGACAACTATATGTAAATTATATGATTTACAAGCTCATGAGCAGTGGAGACTAAGTGATTAAATCAAATGGTGATAAAAATGCTTAGAATGGGATGTTCTTCACTTAGAATGATCTTATGTCTCTCAACCATTGTACTAATCTCTCCCAAGATGAAATAGCATCCAAATGAAGGTAACTATAAGTAAATTATTTGATTTACAAGCTCATGGGCTGTGGAGATCAGGCGATTAAATCAAATGGTGACAAAAATGCTTAGAATGGGAAGTCTTTCACTTAGATTGATATTATGGCTCTCAACCATTTGCCTAATCTTTCCCTAGATTTGATAGCATCCAAATGAAGATAACTATAAGAAAATTAGACGAATTACAAGGTCATGAGCTATGGAGATCAAGCCATTAAACCAAATAAGGACACCTATGCTTCAAATGGGAAGTCCTTCATTCAAAATGATCTTATGGCTCTCAACCATTAGCGTAATTTTTCTCTAGATCTCATAACATTCAAATGAGAAGTCCTTTGCTTAGAAAGTTATTATGGCTCTCAACCATTATCCTTCCAAATGAAGGTAACTATAAGTAAATTATATGGCTCACAAACTCTTGAGCTATGGCAATCAAGCGATTAAACCAAATTAGGACACATGCTTCAAATGGGAAGTCCTTCACTTAGAATGATCTTATGGCTCTCAACCACTAGCCTAACATTTCCCTAGATCTAATAGCATTCAAATGAAGATAATTATAAGTAAATTATATGATTTAGAGGCTCATTAGCTATGGAGATCAAGCGATTAAACAAAATGAGGACACGGCTCTCAACTATTATCCTATTCTTCCCCTAGATCTAGTAGCATCCAGATGAAGATAACTATAAGAAAATTAGATGAATTACAAGCTCATGATTGATGGAGATCAAGCAATTATACCAAATGGTGACAAACATGCTTAGAATAGGAAGTCTTTCACTTAGAATGATCTAATGGCTCTCAACCATTGGCCTAATCTCTCCCATGATCTAATTCCATCCAAATGAAGGCAACTATAAGTAAATTATATGATTTACATGCTCATGAGTGATCGAGATTAAGGGATTATTCCAAATGGTGACAAACATGCTTAGAATGGGAAGTCGTTGACTTGGAACGATCTAATGGCTCTCAACCAGTGGCTAATCTCTTCCCATGATCTAATAACGTCAAATGAAGATAACTATAAGTAAATTATATGATTTACAAGCTCATGAGTTGTGGAGATCGAGCGATTAATCCAAGTGAGCACACATTTGCTTCAAATGAGAAGTCCTTCACTTGAAATGATCCTATGTCGCTCAACCATTAGCCTAATCTTCCCCTAGATCTAGTAGTATCTAAATGAAGATAACTATAAGAAAATTAGACAATTGACAAGCTCATGAGCGATGGAGATCAAGCGAATATACCAAATGGTGACAAATATGCTTATAATGGGAAGTCTTTCACTTAGAATGATCTAATGGCTCTCAACCACTGGCCTAATCTCTCCCATGATCTAATTGCATCCAAATGAAGATAACTATAAGTAAATTATATGATTTACAAGCTCATGAGCTGTGGAGATCAGGCTATTAAACCAAATGGTGTTAAAAATGCTTAGAATGGGAAGTCCATCACTTAGAATGATTTTATGACTCTCAAGCATTGGCTTAATCTCTCCCATGATATAAGAGCATCCAAATGAAGAAAACTATAAGTCAATTATATGATTTACAAGCTCATTAACTATGGTGATCAAGCTATTAAACCAAATTAGTACACATATGCTTCAAATGGGAAGTCCTTCACTTAGAATGATCTTATGGCCCTCAACCATTTGCCTAATCTTTCCCTCCATCTCATAGCATCCAAATGAACATAACTATAAGTAAATTATATGATTTACAAGCTCATGAGTTGTGGATATCAAGCGATTAATCCAAGTGAGGACACATTTGCTTCAAATGAGAAGTCCTTCACTTAGATTGATCTTGTGGCTCTCAACCATTAGCCTAATCTTCCCTTAGATCTTGTAGCATCCAAGTGAAGAGAACTATAAGAAAATTAGACGAATTACAAGCTCATGAGCGATGGAGATCAAACGATTGTACCAAATGGTGACAAACATGATTAGAGTGATCTAATGGCTCTCAACCATTGGCCTAATCTCTCCCATGATCTAATTACATCCAAATGAAGATAACTATAATTAAATTATATGATTTACAAGCTCATGAGCTGTGGAGATCAAGTGATTAATCCAAGTGGGGACACATTTACTTCAAATGAGAAGTCATGCGCTTAGCATGATCTTATAGCTCTCAACCATTAGTCTAATCTTCCCCTAGATCTAGGGAATGATTAGGCTAATGGTTGAGAGCCATAAGATCATTCTAAGGGAAGGACTTCCCATTTGAAGCATATGTGTTCTCATTTGATTTAATTGCTTGATCTCCATAGTTAATGAACTTGTAAATCATATAATTTACTTATTGTTATCTTCATTTGGATGCTATTAGATCTTAGGGAGAAATTAGGCCAACGGTTGAGAGTCATAAGATCATTCTAAGTATGTTTCTCACTATTTGGGGTAATCGCTTGATCTATATTGCTCATGAGCTTGTAATTCCTCTAATCTTCTTATTGTTATCTTCATTTAGGCTAATGGTTGAGAGCCATAAAATCATTCTAAGTAAAGGACTTCCCATTCTAAGAATTTTTGTCACCATTTAGTTTAATTGCCTGATCTACACCGCTCATGAGCTTCTAGATCATATAATTTACTTATATTTATATTCATTTGGATGCTATTAGATCATCGGAGAGATTACGCCAATAGTTGAGAGCCATAAGATCATTTTAAGTGAAAGACTTCCCATTCTAAGCATGTTTGTCACCATTTGGTTTAATTGCTTGATCTCCATCGCTCATGAACTTGTACTTTGTGTAATTTTCTTATTGTTATGTTCATTTGGATGCTATGAGATCTAGGGAAAGATTCGACTAATGGTTGAGCGCCAAGATCATTCTAGGTGAAGGACTTCCCATTTGAAGCATATGTGTACTAATTTGGTTTAATAGCTTGAGCTCCATAGCTAATGAGCTTGGAAATCATATGATTTACTTATTGTTATATTCATTTGGACGCTATTGGATCCTGGGGAGAGATTAGGGCAACGGTTGAGAGCCATAAGATCATTCTAAGTGGATGACTTCCCATTCTAGGCATGTTTGTCACAATTTGGTATAATCGCTTGATCTCCATGGCTCATGAGCTAGTAATTCATCTAATTTTCTTATTCTTTTCTTCATTTGGATGCTATGACATCTAGCGAAAGATTAAGGTAATGGTTGAGAGCCATAAGATCATTCTAAGTGAAGGACAACCCATTCTATGCATTTTTGTCACCATTTGGGTTAATCACTTGATCTCCACAACTCATGAGCTTGTAAATCATATAATTTACTTATAGTTATCTTCATTTGGATGCTATTAGATCACGGGAGAGATTAAGCCAACGGTTGAAAGCCATAAGATCATTCTAACTGAAGGACTTCCCATTCTAAGCATGTTTGTCACCATTTGGTATAATCGCTTGATCTCCATCGCTCATGAGCTTGTAATTCATCTAATTTTCTTATTGTTACTTTCATTTGGATTCTATGAGATCTGGGGAAAGATTAGGCTAATGGTTGAGAGCCATGTCCTCATTTTATTTAATCGCTCGATCTCCATAGCTAATGAGCTTATAAATCGTATAATTTACTTATAGTTATCATCATTTGGATGCTATTAGATCTAGAGATGTTTTAGGCTAGTGGTTGAGAGCCATAAGATCATTCTAAGCGAAGGACTTCCCATTCTAAGCATGTTTGTCACCATTTGGTATGATCACTTGATCTCCATTGCTCAAGAGCTTGTAATTCACCTAATTTGCTTATAGTTATCTTCATTTGGGTGCCATGAGATCTAGGGAAAGATTAGGCAAATGGTTGAGAACCATAAGATCATTCTAAGTGAAGGATATGTGTCCTAATTTGGTTTAATGGCTTGTTCGCCATAGCTCATGAGTTTGTAAACCATATAATTTACTTATAGTTACCTTCATTTGGATGCTATGAGATCTAGGGAAAGATAAGGATAATGGTTGAGAGCCATAAGACCATTCAAAATGAAGGACTTCCCATTTGAAGTATATGTGTCCTCATTTGGTTTAATCGCTTGATCTCCACAGCTAATGAGCTTGTAAATCATATAATTTACTTATAGTTTTCTTCATTTGGATGATATTAAATCTAGGCAAAGATTAGGCTAATGGTTGAGATCTAGGAAAAGATTAGGCTAATGGTTGAGAGCATTCAAAGTGAAGGACTTCCCATTTGAAGTATATGTGTCCTCATTTGGTTTAATTGCTTAATCTCCATAGCTAATGAGCTTGAAAATTATATAATTTACTGATAGTTATCTTCATTTGGATGCTAATAGATCAAGGGAAAGATTAGGCAAACGGTTGAGAGCCATAAGATCATTCTAAGTGAAGGACTTCCCATTTGAAGCATATGTGTCCTAATTTGGTTTAATCAATAGATCACCATAGCTTATGAGTTTGTAAACCATAAAATTTACTTATAGTTACCTTCATTTGGATGCTATAAGATTTACGGAAAGATAAGGATAATGGTTAAGAGCCATAGTATCATTCTAAGCAAAAAGACTTCCCATTTGAAGCATATGTATCCTCATTTGGTTTAATCGCTTGATCGCAATTGCTCATGAGCTTGTAAACCATATAATTTACTTATAGTTTCCTTCATTTGGATGTAATTAGATCTAAGGAAAGATGAGGCAAATGGTTGAGAGCCATAAGATCATTCTAAGCGAAAGTCTTCCCATTTAAAGCATATGTGTTCTAATTTGGTTTAATTGCTTCATCTCCACAGCTAATGAGCTTGTAAATCATACAATTTACTTATAGTTTTCTTCATTTTGATGCAATTAGATGATGGGAGATATTAGGCCAATGGTTGAGAGCCATAATATTATTCTAAGTGAATGACTTCCCATTATAAGCTTTTTTGTCACCATTTGGTTTAATCGCATGATCTCCACCGCTCATGAGCTTCTAATTTGTCTAATTTTTTTATTATTATCTTCATTTGGATGCTATGAAATCTAGGGTAAGATTAGGCTAATGGTTGAGAGCCATAAGATCATTCTATGTGAATGACTTCCCATTTGAAGCATATGTGTCCTCATTTGGTTTAATCTCTTGATCTCCATAACTAATGAGCTTTTAAATCATATAATTTACTTATAGTTTTTTTCATTTGGTTGCTATTAGATCTTGGGGAGAGATTAGGCCAATGGTTGATAGCCATAAGATCATTTTAAGTGAAAGACTTCCTATTCTAAGCATGTTTGTCACCATTTGGTATAATTGCTTGATCTCCATCACTCATGAACTTGTAATTCGTCTAATTTTCTTATTGTTATGTTCATTTGGATGCTATGAGATCTAGGGAAAGATTCGGCTAATGGTTGAGCGCCATTAGATCATTCTAGGTGAATGACTTCCCATTTGAAGCATATGTGTACTAATTTGGTTTAATAGCTTGAGCTCCATAGCTAATGAGCTTGGAAATCATATGATTTACTTATTGTTATATTCATTTGGATGCTATTGGATCTTGGGGAGAGATTAGGCCGACGGTTGAGAGCCATAAGATCATTCTAAGCGAAGGACTTCCCATTCTAAGCATGTTTGTTAGCCATTTGGTATGATCGCTTGATCTCCATTGCTCAAGAGCTTGTAATTCATCTAATTTTCTTATAGTTATCTTCATTTGGGTGCCATGAGATCTAGGGAAAGATTAGGCAAATGGTTGAGAGCCATAAGATCATTCTAAGTGAAGGACTTCCCATTTGAAGCATATGTGTCCTAATTTGTTTTAGTTGCTTGATCGCCATAGCTCATGAGTTTGTAAACCGAATAATTGACTTATAGTTACCTTCATTTGGATGCTATGAGATCTAGGCAAAGATAAGGATAATGGTTGAGAGCCATAAGATCATTCTAAGTGAAGGACTTCCCATTTGAAGCATATGTGTCATCATTTGGTTTAATTGCTTGATTTCCATAGCTAATGAGCTTGTAAATGATATAATTTACATATAGTTATCTTCATTTGGAGGCTATGAGATGTAGGGAAAGATTAGGCTAATGGTTGAGAGCCATGAGATCATTCTAAGTGAAGGACTTCCCATTTGAAGCATATGTGTTCTCATTTCGTTTAATCACTTGATCTCCAAAGCTAATGAGCTTGTAAATCGTATAATTTACTTATAGTTATCTTCATTTGGATGCTGTGAGATCAAGGAAACGATTAGGCTAATGGTTGAGATCTAGGGAAAGATTAGGCTAAAGGTTGAGATCCATAAGATCATTCTAAGTGAAGGACTTCCCATATGAAGCATATGTGTTCTCATTTGGTTTAATCGCTTGATGCGTGACGGGAACGAAGAGGTGAGAAATTCGATTCTTGGGTAACGTCTTATGGAAAGAGTGAATGGTTAAATGTGTATTTGGATAAATGGAAGATGAAACGTGCTGGTGATTTCTAGTAAGATGGGAACTTGCTGGAATGTGGAATGAAGGCAAAACAGAGTGTACTATAGATGAAAACGAAGCTAGGATAGATGTAGCTTACCACTAAGGCCTAAATAAACAATCCACCAGCCAAGGATAAAGAACTTAAGGCTCACCACCACACAAATGGATAAAGAACCGAAATTTGAAGGAAATGACTCACTTCAAGAGGAAATCTCGTGTATTGCATATCGGGTGTGTCCTCCATACGAATTACATCTCTATTTATAGCCATACTAAGACATTATACTAAGACTCTTACAATAAATGCAGCACACTATACTTCTTACATCTCAGCCCTAGAATGAATACTAGGCTCCCATTATTTTCAAACTTACAATAAAGACTTTCTGAAATTCTAACCTTGCATTAAAGATCCTCTTAAGCGAAGGATTTCTCATTTGAAGCATATGTGTCCTCATTTTGTTTAATCGCTTGATCTCCATAGCTAATGAGCTTTTAAATCATATAATTTAATATAGTTATCTTTATTTGGATGCTATTAGATCTAGGGAAATATTAGGCTAGTGGTTGAGAGCCATAAGATCATTCTAAGTGAAGGACTTCTCATTCTAAGCATTTTTGTCACTATTTGGGTTAATCACTTGATCTCCACAGCTCATGAGCTTGTAAATCATATAATTTACATATAGTTATATTCATTTGGATGCTATTAGATCATCGAAGAGATTAGGCCAATGGTGGAGAGCCATAAGATCATTTTAAGTGAAAGACTTCCCATTCTAAGCATGTTTGTCACCATTTGGTATAATCGCTTGATCTCCATCGCTCATGAGCTTGTAATTCATCTAATTTTCTTATTGTTATGTTCATTTGGATGCTATGAGATCTAGGGAAAGATTAGGCTAATGGTTGAGCGCCATAAGATCATTCTAGGTGAAGGACTTCCCATTTGAAGCATATGTGTACTAATTTGGTTTAATAGCTTGAGCTCCATAGCTAATGAGCTTGGAAATCATATGATTTACTTATTGTTATATTCATGTGGACGCTATTGGATCCTGGGGAGAGATTAGGGCAACGGTTGAGAGCCATAAGATCATTCTAAGTGAATGACTTTCCATTCTAGGCATATTTGTCGCCATTTGGTATAATCGCATGATCTCCATTACACTTGAGCTTGTAATTCGTCTAATTTTGTTATTGTTATCTTCATTTGGATGCTATGAGATCTAGCGAAAGATTAAGGTAATGGTTAAGAGCCATAAGATCATTTTAACTGAAGGACAACTCATTCTATGCATTTTTGTCCCCATTTGGGTTAATTACTTGATCTCCACAGCTCATGAGCTTGTAAATCACATAATTTACGTATAGTTATATTCACTTGGATGCTATTAGATCATCGGAGAGATTAGGCCAATGGTGGAAAGCCATAAGATCATTCTAAGTGAAAGAATGATCTTGTAAATCCCATTCCGAGAATGTTTGTCATCATTTTGTATAATCCATTGATCTCCATTGCTCATGAGCTTCTAATTCTTCTAATTTTCTTATTTTTATCTTCATTTGGATGTTATGAGATCAAGGGAAAGATTAGGGTAATGGTTGAGTGCCACAAGATTATTCTAAGTGATGGACTTCCCATTCTAAGCATTTTTGTCACCGTTTGGTTTAATCGCTTGATCTCCACAACTCATGAGCTTGTAACCCAAAATTTACTTATAGTTATCTTCATTTGTCTGTTATGAGATCTAGGGAATGATTAGGCTAATGGTTGAGAGCCAGAAAATCATTCTAAGTGAAGAACTTCCCATTTGAAGCATATGTGTACTAATTTGGTTTAATAGCTTGATCTCCATTACTAATGAGCTTCGAAATCATATAATTTACTTATTGCTATCTTCATTTGGATGCTATTGGATCATGGAGAGTGATTAGGCCAACGGTTGACAGCCATAAGGTCATTCTATGTGAAGGACTTCCTATTCTAAGCATCTTTCTCACCATTTGGGGTATCACTTGATCTCCATCGCTCATGAGCTTGTAATTCGTCTAATTTTCTTATTGCTACATTCATTTGGATTCTATGAGATCTAGGGAAAGATTAGGCTAATGGTTGAGAGCCGTGTCCTCATTTTATTTAATCGCTCCATCTCCATAGCTAATGAGCTTATAAATCATATAATTTACTTATAGTTATCATCATTTGGATGCTATTAGATCTAGGGATATTTTAGGCTAGTGGTTGAGAGCCATTAGATCATTCTAAGTGAAGGACTTTCCATTCTAAGCATGTTTGTCACCATTTGGAATGATCGCTTGATGTCCATCGCTCAAGAGGTTGTAATTCACCAAATTTTCTTATAGTTATCTTCATTTGGGTGCCATGAGATATAAGGATAGATTAGGCAAATGGTTGAGAGCCATAAGATCATTCTAAGTGAAGGACTTCCCATTTGAAGCATATGTGTCCTAATTTGGTTTAATTGCTTGACCGCCATAGCTCATGAGTTTGTAAACCGAATAATTGACTTATAGTTACCTTCATTTGGATGCTATGAGATCTAGGCAAAGATAAGGATAATGGTTGAGAGCCATACGATCATTCTAAGTGAAGGACTTCCCATTTGAAGCATATGTGTCCTCATTTGGTTTAATTGCTTGATTTCCACAGCTAATGAGCTTGTAAATCATATAATTTACATAAAGTTATCTTCATTTGGATGCTATGAGATCTAGGGAAAGATTAGGCTAATGGTTGAGAGCCATGAGATCATTCTAAGTGAAGGACTTCCATTTGAAGCATATGTGTTCTCTTTTCGTTTAATCACTTGATCTCCAAAGCTAATGAGCTTGTAAATCATATAATTTACTTATAGTTATCTTCATTTGGATGCTGTGATGTCTAGGGAATGATTAGGCTAATGGTTGAGATCTAGGGAAAGATTAGGCTAAAGGTTGAGATCTATAAGATCATTCTAAGTGAAGGACATCCCATGTGAAGCATATGTGTTCTCATTTGGTTTAATCGCTTGATGCGTGACAGGAACGAAGAGGTGAGAAATTCGATTCTTGGGTAACGTCTTATGGAAAGAGTGAATGGTTAAACGTGTATTTGGATAAATGGAAGATGAAACATGCTGGTGATTTCTATTAAGATGGGAACTTGCTGGAATGTGGAATGAAGGCAAAATGGAGTGTATTATGGATGAAAACAAAGCTAGGATAGATGTAGCTTACCACCAAGGCCTAAAGGAACAATCCACCAGCCAAGGATAAAGAACTTAAGGCTCACCACCACACAAATGGATAAAGAACCGAAATTTGAAGGAAATGACTCACTTCAAGAGGAAATCTCATGTATTGCATATCAGGTGTGTCCTCCATACGAATTACATCTCTATTTATAGTTATACTAAGACATTGTACTAAGACTCTTACAATAAATGCAGCACACTCTACTTTTTACATCTCAACCCTAGAATGAAGACTAGGCTCCCATTATTTTCAAACTTACAATAAAGACTCTCTGAAATTCTAACCTTGCATTAAAGATCCTCTAATGTAAGAAGACAAATTGAGTGTACTCTACTCATACTCTTCAGCTAGTGAGCTTGTAAATCACATAATTTGCTTATAGTGATCTTCATTTGGATGCTATTAGATCTAGATAAATGTTAGGCTAATGGTTGAGAGCCATAAGATCATTCTAAGTGAAGAACTTCCCATTCGAATGATATGTGTTCTCATTTAGTTTAATCGCTTGATGTCCATAGCTAATGACCTTGTAAATGATATAATTTATATATAGTTTTCTTCATTTAGGTGCTATGAGATCTAGGGAAAGATACGCTAATGGTTAAGAGCCATAAGATCATTCTAAGGGAAGGACTTCCCATTTGAAGCATATATGTTCTCATTTGGTTTAATCAGTTGATCTCCATAGCTAATGAGCTTGTAAATCAGATAATTTGCTTAAGGTATCTTCATTTGGATGCTATTAGACCATGGGAGAGATTAGGCCAATGTTTGAGAGCCATAAGATCATGGTCAGTAAAGGATTTCCCATTTCAAGCATATGTGTCCTCATTTGGTTTAATCGCTTGATCTCCATAACTAATTAGCTTATAAATCATATAATTTACTTATAGTTTTCTTCATTTGGGTAATATGAGATCTTGGGAAAGATTAGGCTAATGGTTGAGAGCCATAAGCTCTTTCTAAGTGAAGGACTTCCCATTTGAAACATATGTGTCAAAATTTGGTTAAATCGCTTGATCGCCACGGCTCATGAGCTTGTAAATTATATAATTTACTTATAGTTATCTTCATTTGGATGCTATTAGGTCATGAGAGATAGTAGGCCAATGTTAGAGAGCCATATCATTCTAAGTGAAGGACTTCCCATTTGAAGCATATGTGTTCTCATTTGGTGTATTCCTTGATCTCCATAGCTAATGAGCTTGTAAATCATATAATTTACTTATAGTGATCTTGATTTGGATGCTATTAGATCTAGATAAATGTTAGGCTAATGGTTGAGAGCCATAAGATCATTCTAAGTGAAGAACTTCCCATTTGAATCATATGTGTTCTCATTTAGTTTAATCGCTTGATGTCCAGAGCTAATGAGCTATTAAATAATATAATTTACATATAGTTTTCTTCATTTAGGTGCTATGAGATCTAGGGAAAGATTACGCTAATGGTTAAGAGCCATAAGATCATTCTAAGTGAAGGACTTCCCATTTGAAGCATATGTGTTCTCGTTTGGTTTAATCAGTTGATCTCCATAGCTAATGAGCTTATAAATCATATAATTTACTTATAGTTTTCTTCATTTGGGTGCTATGAGTTCTTGGGAAAGATTAGGCTAATGGTTGAGAGCTATAAGATCATTCTAAGTGAAGGACTTCCCATTCGAATCATATGTGTTCTCATTTAGTTTAATCGCTTGATGTCCATAGCTAATGAGCTTGTAAATGATATAATTTACGTATAGTTTTCTTCATTTAGGTGCTATGAGATCTATGGAAAGATTACGCTAATGGTTGAGAGCCATAACATCATTCTAAGTGAAAGACTTCCTATTTGAAGCATATGTGTTCCCATTTCGTTTAATCAGTTGGTCTAGATAGCTATTGAGCTTGTAAATCAGATAATTTGCTTAAGGTATCTTCATTTGGATGCTATTAGACCATGGGAGAGATTAGGCCAATGTTTGAGAGCCATAAGATCATGGTAAGTAAAGGATTTCCCATTCGAAGCAGATGTGTCCTCGTTTGGTTTAATCGCTTGATCTCCATAGCTAATGAGCTTATAAATCATATAATTTACTTATAGTTTTCTTCATTTGGGTGCTATGAGATAAAGAGAATGATTATGCTAATGGTTGAGAGCCATAAGATCATTCTAAGTGAAGGACTTCCCATTCGAATCATATGTGTTCTCATTTAGTTTAATCGCTTGATGTCCATAGCTAATGAGCTTGTAAATGATATAATTTACGTATAGTTTTCTTCATTTAGGTGTTATGAGATCTAGGGAAAGATTACGCTAATGGTTGAGAGCCATAACATCATTCTAAGTGAAGGACTTCCCATTTGAAGCATATGTGTTCTCATTTGGTTTAATTAGTTGATCTCCATAGCTAATGAGCTTGTAAATCATATAATTTGCTTAAGGTATCTTCATTTGGATGCTATTAGACCATGGGAGAGATTAGGCCAATGTTTGAGAGCCATAAGATCATGGTAAGTAAATGATTTCCCATTCGAAGCATATGTGTCCTCCTTTGGTTTAATCGCTTGATCTCCATAGCTAATGAGCTTATAAATCATATAATTTACTTATAGTTTTCTTCATTTGGGTGGTATGAGATCAAGAGAATGATTAGGCTAATGGTTGAGAGCCATAAGATCATTCTAAGTGAAGAACTTCCCATTCGAATCATATGTGTTCTCATTTAGTTTAATCGCTTGATGTCCATAGCTAATGACCTTGTAAATGATATAATTTATATATAGTTTTCTTCATTTAGGTGCTATGACATCTAGGGAAAGATTACGCTAATGGTTAAGAGTCATAAGATCATTCTAAGTGAAGGACTTCCCATTTGAAGCATATGTGTTCTCATTTGGTTTAATCAGTTGATCTCCATAGCTAATGAGCTTGTAAATCAGATAATTTGTTTAAGGTATCTTCCTTTGGATGCTATTAGACCATGGGAGAGATTAGGCCAATGTTTGAGAGCCATAAGATCATGGTAAGTAAATGATTTCCCATTCGAAGCATATGTGTCCTCCTTTGGTTTAATCGCTTGATCTCCATAGCTAATGAGCTTATAAATCATATAATTTACTTATAGTTTTCTTCATTTGGGTGGTATGAGATCAAGAGAATGATTATGCTAATGGTTGAGAGCCATAAGATCATTCTAAGTGAAGGACTTCCCATTCGAATCATATGTGTTCTCATTTAGTTTAATCGCTTGATGTCCATCGCTAATGAGCTTGTAAATGATATAATTTACGTATAGTTTTCATCATTTAGGTGCTATGAGATCTAGGGAAAGATTACGCTAATGGTTAAGAGCCATAAGATCATTCTAAGTGAAGGACTTCCCATTTGAAGCATATGTGTTCTCATTTGGTGTAATCGCTTGATCTCCATAGCTAATGAGCTTGTAAATCAGATAATTTGTTTAAGGTATCTTCCTTTGGATGCTATTAGACCATGGGAGAGATTAGGCCAATGTTTGAGAGCCATAAGATCATGGTCAGTAAAGGATTTCCCATTCGAAATATATGTGTCCTCCTTTGGTTTAATCGCTTGATCTCCATAGCTAATGAGCTTATAAATCATATAATTTACTTATAGTTTTCTTCATTTGGGTGCTATGAGATCAAGAGAATGATTATGCTAATGGTTGAGAGCCATTAGATCAATATAAGTGAAGGACTTCCCATTCAAATCATATGTGTTCTCATTTCGTTTAATCACTTGATGTCCATAGCTAATGAGCTTGTAAATAATATAATTTACGTATAGTTTTCTTCATTTAGGTGCTATGAGATCTAGGGAAAGATTACGCTAATGGTTGAGAGCTATAAGATCATTCTAAGTGAAGGACTTCCCATTCGAAGCATATGTGTTTCCATTTGGTGTAATCAGTTGATCTCCATAGCTAATGAGCTTGTAAATCATATAATATACTTATAGTTTTCTTCATTTGGTTGCTATGAGATCTGGGGACAGATTAGGCTAATGGTTGAGAGCCATAAGATCATTCTAAGTGAAGGACTTCCCATTTGAAGCATTTGTGTCCTAATTTGGTTAAATCGCTTGATCGCCATGGCTCATGAGCTTGTAAATTATATAATTTACTTATAGTTATCTTCATTTGGATGCTATTAGGTCATGAGAGATAGTAGGCCAATGTTAGAGAGCCACAAGATCATTCTAAGTGAAGGACTTCCCATTCGAATCATATGTGTTCTCATTTAGTTTAATCGCTTGATGTCCATCGCTAATGAGCTTGTAAATAATATAATTTACGTATAGTTTTCTTCATTTAGGTGCTATCAGATCTAGGGAAAGATTACGCTAATGGTTGAGAGCCATAAGATCATTCTAAGTGAAGGACTTCCCATTCGAATCATATGTGTTCTCATTTAGTTTAATCGCTTGATGTCCATAGCTAATGAGCTTGTAAATGATATAATTTACGTATAGTTTTCTTCATTTAGGTGCTATGAGATCTAGGGAAAGATTACGCTAATGGTTGAGAGCCATAACATCATTCTAAGTGAAGGACTTCCCTTTTGAAGCATATGTGTTCTCATTTGGTTTAATCAGTTGATCTCCATAGCTAATGAGCGTGTAAATCAGATAATTTGCTTAAGGTATCTTCATTTGGATGCTATTAGACCATGGGAGAGATTAGGCCAATGTTTGAGAGCCATAAGCTCATGGTAAGTAAAGGATTTCCCATTCGAAGCATATGTGTCCTCCTTTGGTTTAATCGCTTGATCTCCATAGCTATTGAGCTTATAAATCATATAATTTACTTATAGTTTTCTTCATTTAGGTGCTATGAGATCAAGAGAATGATTATGCTAATGGTTGAGAGCCATAAGATCAATCTAAGTGAACGACTTCCCATTCGAATCATATGTGTTCTCATTTAGTTTAATCGCTTGATGTCCATGGCTAATGAGCTTGTAAATAATATAATTTACGTATAGTTTTCTTCATTTAGGTGCTATGAGATCTAGGGAAAGATTACGCTAATGGTTGAGAGCCATAAGATCGTTCTAAGTGAAGGACTTCCCATTTGAAGCATATGTGTTCTCGTTTGGTTTAATGAGTTGATCTCCATAGATAATGAGCTTATAAATCATATAATTTACTTATAGGTTTCTTCATTTGGGTGCTAAGAGATCTTGGGAAAGATTAGGCTAATGGTTGAGAGCCATAAGATCTTTCTAAGTGAATGACTTCCCATTTGAAACATAGTGTCAAAATTTGGTTAAACGCTTGATCGCCATGGCTCATGAGCTTGTAAATTATATAATTTACTTATAGTTATCTTCATTTGGATGCTATTAGGTCATGAGAGATAGTAGGCCAATGTTAGAGAGCCATAAGATCATTCTAAGTGAAGGACTTCCCATTTGAAGCATATGTGTTCTCATTTGGTTTAATCAGTTGATCTCCATAGCTAATGAGCTTGTAAATCATATAATTTAATTATAGTGATCTTCATTTGGATGCTATTAGATCTAGATAAATGTTAGGCTAATGGTTGAGAGCCATAAGATCATTCTAAGTGAAGAACTTCCCATTCGAATCATATGTGTTCTCATTTAGTTTAATCGCTTGATGTCCATGGCTAATGAGCTTGTAAATAATATAATTTACGTATAGTTTTCTTCATTTAGGTGCTATGAGATCTAGGGAAAGATTACGCTAATGGTTGAGAGCCATAAGATCATTCTAAGTGAAGGACTTCCCATTCGAATCATATGTGTTCTCATTTAGTTTAATGAGTTGATGTCCATAGCTAATGAGCTTGTAAATCATATAATTTACTTATAGTTTTCTTCATTTGGGTGCTATGAGATCTAGGGAAAGATTACGCTAATGGTTGAGAGCCATAAGATCATTCTAAGTGAAGGACTTCCCATTTGAAGCATATGTGTTCTCATTTGGTTTAATCAGTTGATCTCCATAGCTAATGAGCTTGTAAATCATATAATTTACTTATAGTTATCTTCATTTGGATGCTATTAGATCATGGGAGAGATTAGGCCAATGGTTGAGAGCCATAAGATCATTCTAAGTGAAGGACTTCCCATTTGAAGCATATGTGTTCTCATTTGGTTTAATCGCTTCATCTCCATAGCTAATGAGCTTGTAAATCATATAATTTAATTATAGTTTTCTTCATTTGGATGCTATTGAGATCAAGAGAATGTTAGGCTAATGGTTGAGAGCCATAAGATCATTCTAAGTGAAAGAACTTCCCATTCGAATCATATGTGTTCTCATTTAGTTTAATCGCTTGATGTCCATGGCTAATGAGCTTGTAAATAATATAATTTACTTATTGTTTTCTTTGTTTAGGTGCTATGAGATCTAGGGAAAGATTACGCTAATGGTTGAGAGCCATAAGATCGTTCTAAGTGAAGGACTTCCCATTTGAAGCATATGTGTTCTCGTTTGGTTTAATGAGTTGATCTCCATAGCTAATGAGCTTATAAATCATATAATTTACTTATAGTTTTCTTCATTTGGGTGCTAAGAGATCTTGGGAAAGATTAGGCTAATGGTTGAGAGCCATAAGATCTTTCTAAGTGAATGACTTCCCATTTGAAACATAGTGTCAAAATTTGGTTAAATCGCTTGATCGCCATGGCTCATGAGCTTGTAAATTATATAATTTACTTATAGTTATCTTCATTTGGATGCTATTAGGTCATGAGAGATAGTAGGCCAATGTTAGAGAGCCATAAGATCATTCTAATTGAAGGACTTCCCATTTGAAGCATATATGTTCTCATTTGGTTTAATCAGTTGATCTCCATAGCTAATGAGCTTGTAAATCATATAATTTAATTATAGTGATCTTCATTTGGATGCTATTAGATCTAGATAAATGTTAGGCTAATGGTTGAGAGCCATAAGATCATTCTAAGTGAAGAACTTCCCATTCGAATCATATGTGTTCTCATTTAGTTTAATCGCTTGATGTCCATGGCTAATGAGCTTGTAAATAATATAATTTACGTATAGTTTTCTTCCTTTAGGTGCTATGAGATCTAGGGAAAGATTACGCTAATGGTTGAGAGCCATAAGATCATTCTAAGTGAAGGACTTCCCATTTGAAGCATATGTGTTCTCATTTGGTGTAATCAGTTGATCTCCATAGCTAATGAGCTTGTAAATCATATAATATACTCATAGTTTTCTTCATTTGGTTGCTATGAGATCTGGGGAAAGATTAGGGTAATGGTTGAGAGCCATAAGATCATTCTAAGTGAAGGACTTCCCATTTGAAGCATATGTGTCCTAATTTGGTTAAATCGCTTGATCGCCATGGCTCATGAGCTTGTAAATTATATAATTTACTTATAGTTATCTTCATTTGGATGCTATTAGGTCATGAGAGATAGTAGGCCAATGTTAGAGAGCCATAAGATCATTCTAAGTGAAGGACTTCCCATTTTGAATCATATGTGTTCTCATTTAGTTTAATCGTTGATGTCCATAGCTAATGAGCTTGTAAATCATATAATTTATGTATAGTTTTCTTCACTTGGGTGCTATCATATCTAAGGAAAGATTACGCTAATGGTTGAGAGCCATAAGATCATTCTAAGTGAAGGACTTCCCATTTGAATCATATGTGTTCTCATTTCGTTTAATCGCTTGATCTCCATAGCTAATGAGCTTGTAAATCATATAATTTATGTATAGTTTTCTTCACTTGGGTGCTATCATATCTAAGGAAAGATTACGCTAATGGTTGAGAGCTATAAGATCATTCTAAGTGAAGGACTTCCCATTTGAAGCATATGTGTTCCCATTTCGTTTAATCAGTTGGTCTCGATAGCTATTGAGCTTGTAAATCAGATAATTTGCTTAAGGTATCTTCATTTGGATGCTATTAGACCATGGGAGAGATTAGGCCAATGTTTGAGAGCCATACGATCATGGTAAGTAAATGATTTCCCATTCGAAGCATATCTGTCCTCGTTTGGTTTAATCGCTTGATCTCCATAGCTAATGAACTTATAAATCATATAATTTACTTATAGTTTTCTGCATTTGGGTCGTATGAGATCAAGAGAATGATTATGCTAATGGTTGAGAGCCATAAGATCATTCTAAGTGAAGGACTTCCCATTCGAATCATATGTGTTCTCATTTAGTTTAATCGCTTGATGTCCATAGCTAATGAGCTTGTAAATGATATAATTTACGTATAGTTTTCTTCATTTAGGTTCTATGAGATCTAGGGAAAGATTACGCTAATGGTTGAGAGCCATAACATCATTCTAAGTGAAGGACTTCCTATTTGAAGCATATGTGTTCCCATTTCGTTTAATCAGTTGGTCTCGATAGCTATTGAGCTTGTAAATCAGATAATTTGCTTAAGGTATCTTCATTTGGATGCTATTAGACCATGGGAGAGATTAGGCCAATGTTTGAGAGCCATAAGATCATTCTAAGTAAAGGATTTCCCATTTGAAGCATATGTGTCCTCTCATTTGGTTTAATCGCTTGATCTCCATAGCTAATGAGTTTATAAATCATATAATTTACTTATAGTTTTCTTCATTTGGGTGCTATGAGATCTAGGGAAAGATTACGCTAATGGTTGAGAGCCATAAGATCATTCTAAGTGAAGGACTTCCCATTCGAATCATATGTGTTCTCATTTAGTTTAATAGCTTGATCTCCATAGCTAATGAGCTTGTAAATGATATAATTTACGTATAGTTTTCTTCATTTAGGTGCTATGAGATCTAGGGAAAGATTACGCTAATGGTTGAGAGCCATAACATCATTCTAAGTGAAGGACTTCCTATTGGAAGCATATGTGTTCCCATTTCGTTTAATCAGTTGGTCTCGATAGTTAATGAGCTTGTAAATCAGATAATTTGCTTAAGGTATCTTCATTTGGATGCTATTAGACCATGGGAGAGATTAGGCCAATTTTTGAGAGCCATACGATCATGGTAAGTAAAGGATTTCCCATTCGAAGCATATTTGTCCTCGTTTGGTTTAATCGCTTGATCTCCATAGCTAATGAGCTTATAAATCATATAATTTACTTATAGTTTTCTTCATTTGGGTTCTATGGGATCAAGAGAATGATTATGCTAGTGGTTGAGAGCCATAAGATCATTCTAAGTGAAGGACTTCCCATTGGAAGCATATGTGTTCTCATTTGGTTTAATCAGTTGATCTCCATAGCTAATGAGCTTGTAAATGAGATAACTTTCTTAAGATATCTTCATTTGGATGCTATTAGACCATGGGAGAGATTAGGCCAATGTTTGAGAGCCATAAGATCATGGAAGTAAAGGATTTCCCATTCGAAGCATATGTATCCTCATTTGGTTTAATCACTTGATCTCGATAGCTAATGAGCTTGTAAATGATATAATTTATGTGTAGTTTTCTTCATTTAGGTGCTATGAGATCTAGGGAAAGATTACGCTAGTGGTTGAGAGCCATAAGATCATTCTAAGTGAAGGACTTCCCATTCGAATCATATGTGTTCTCATTTAGTTTAATCGCTTGATGTCCATAGCTAATGAGCTTGTAAATGATATAATTTACGTATAGTTTTCTTCATTTAGGTGCTATGAGATCTAGGGAAAGATTACGCTAATGGTTGAGAGCCATAAGATCATTCTAAGTGAAGGACTTCCCATTCGAAGCATATGTGTTCCCATTTGGTGTAATCGGTTGATCTCCATAGCTAATGAGCTTGTAAATCATATAATTTACTTATAGTTTTCTTCATTTGGTTGCTATGAGATCTGGGGAAAGATTAGGCTAATGGTTGAGAGCCATAAGATCATTCTAAGTGAAGGACTTCCCATTTGAAGCATATGTGTCCTAATTTGGTTAAATCGCTTGATCACCATGGCTCATGAGCTTGTAAATTATAGAATTTACTTATTGTTATCTTCATTTGGATGCTATTAGATCATGAGAGATAGTAGGCCAATGTTAGAGAGCCATAAGATCATTCTAAGTGAAGGACTTCCCATTTGAAGCATATGTGTTCTCATTTGGTGTAATCGCTTGATCTCCATAGCTAATGAGCTTGTAAATGATATAATTTACTTATAGTGATCTTCATTTGGATGCTATTAGATCTAGATAAATGTTAGGCTAGTGGTTGAGAGCCATGAGATCATTCTAAGTGAATGATATCCCATTCTAAGCATGTTTGTCACCATTTGGTATAATCGCTTGAACTTCATCACTCAAGAGCTTATGATTCACCTAATTTTCTTATAGTTATCTTCGTTTGGGTGCTATGAGATCTCGGGAAAGATTAGGCTAGTGGTTGAGAGCGATAAGATCATTCTAAGTGAAGGACTTCCCATTTGAAGTATATGTTTTTTCATTTGGTTTAATCGCTTGATCTCTATAGCTAATGAGCTTGTAAATCAGATAATTTACTTATAGTTTTCTTCATTTGGGTGCTATGAGATCTAGGGAGAGATTACGCTAATGGTTGAGAGCCATAAGATCTTTCTAAGTGAAGGACTTCCCATTTGAAGCATAAGTGTTCTCATTTGGTTTAATCGCTTGATCTCCATAGCTAATGGCCTTGTAAATCATATAATTTGCTTATAGTTTTCTTCATTTGGGTGCTATGAGTTCTAGGGAAAGATTACGCTAATGGTTGAGAGTCATAAGTGAAGGAGTTCCCAATTGAAGCATATGTGTTCTCATTTGGTTTAGTAGCAACTATGCCAATGACATCCTCAAATAAAGCAAGAATGGTAGCCTGAGTGCCATGTCTATTTTTAAGTTGGCACCAAATTTCAGCAGTAGATTTATCATGCTTCAATATTTGCTCAGTTGTTTCCTCCTCACCTCTATTGGAAAGGCCACTATCTTCAGCATTAGGTGCAAAAGAAGAATGATACTTCCCAAGAATGACTAAGAAATGATAAGTCAACAAGAAACATGTCAGAAGATGCCATAATAATCAAAGAAGTGGCCATTGCACTTTGCTTTTCCTTTGAGAAAAACTATGACCTCACTCCCTCCACTACATGATGTGCATATTATGCTAACCCAGTGAGGCTGTCTTCAAGGTTTTGCCCACTGATCTATTTTCACTAATATTCTGTATCAAAGTGACCATATTGCAAGGAAAGAAGCCATATTTCCATTTCCATTTAAAAATCTTTGAACGGTCTAATAGGCATTCATGCTGCAAGCATCGGATTTCAGATAACGTACCTCTCTTATGAATAATAGAGTCATGTAATATGTTTCTTTGAGCCATTGGAGATTTTATCTTATCCTCATGCTGTTTGATTTTTAGACCAAAAGACAGCATATCATCCTGAAGTCTCTATAGAAACACAGGTGAATATCAGTTGGATTGACCTGTTCAATCTAAATAAGTTCTTATCCCTGTATTGACTATGCACTAAGTCAATGGAGACTAAACAGGTCAAAAACCATCACGCCTAATACACTAGATGTAGATAAATCTTTGACTTGTATGACTCTCTAAGAAACTCCCAAGCCATTTCAAAGACAAGCCTTAGAAATGTTAATTAACAAATGTGACTGTAAAACACCTCCACTTGGCACTCTACTGTATGCATTAGCAGATACTTCATTCTGATTGACAACCACTAGTGCCAATGAGTCTTGTCATCAATAGTTAGAAGTTAGAACTGAAATTCCTTTTGTTGGAATTAACTGAATCATCTGTTTTTTTTGTTAGAACTCACTACACTTGTTGTTGTCCCGAGACAAATTTTTAGGATTGTTGTAAGAGAAGCAACGAGCCTTTTCTCATTAATGCTCTTGTGATATGACTGCAATTAGGGTAGTTCAAACTCGTGGTTTCTGATAATCTTAGACTTTCTGGTGCATTTCCTAGATTAAGTTGGTCTATTAGGCGTGATGGAATTTGACCAAATGGTGACAAAACTGCTTATATGTGTCCTCATTTTGTTTAATCGCTTGATCTCCATAGCTAATGAGCTTGGAAATCATATAATTCAATTATAGTTATCTCCATCTAGGGAAGGATTAGGCAAATGGTCGAGAGCTGTAAGATCATTCTAAGTGATGGACTTACAATTTCTAGCATATGTGCCGTCATTTAGTTTAATCGCATGATCTCCATCGCTCATGAGCTTGTAATTCATCTAATTTTCTTACAATTATCCTAATTTGGATGCTATGAGATCTAGGGAAAGGTTTTTCTAATGATTGAGAGCCATGAGATCATTCTAAGTGTAGGACTTCCCATTTGAAGCATATGTGTCCTCATTTGGTTTAATCACTTGATCACCATAGTTCATGAGCTTGGAAATCTTATAATTTACTTGTAGTTACGTTCATTTGGATGCCATGAGATCTAGGGAAAGATTAGGCTAATGGTTGAGAGCTATAAGATAATTCTAAGCAAAGGACTTCTCATTCTAATCACTATTAGATCATGGGAATGATTAGGCTAGTGGCCGAGAACCATCACATCATTCTATGTAAAGAACTACCCATTTTAAGCATTTTTGTTGCCATTTGATTTAATTGCTTGATCTCCACAGCTCATTAGCTTGTTAATCATATAATTTACTTATAATTATCTTCATTTGGATGCTATTAGATCTAGGGAAAGATTAAGCAAATGGTTGAGAGCTATAAGATCATTCTAAGTGAAAGATTCTCATTCTAAGCATGTTTGTCACCATTTGGTGTAATCACTTGATCTCCATCGCTCATAAGCGTGTAATTGATATAATTTACTTATAGTTTTCTTGATTTGGATGCTATTAGATCTAGGGAAAGATTAAGGAAATGGTTGAGAGCTATAAGATCATTCTAAGTGAAGGATTTCCATTCTAAGCATGTTTGTCACCATTTGGTGTAATTACTTGATCTCCATCGCTCATGAGCGTATATTTCATATAATTTACTTATAGTTTTCTTGTTTGGATGCTATTAGATCTAGGGAAAGATTAAGCAAATGGTTGAGAGCTATAAGATCATTCTAAGTGAAGGATTTCCATTCTAAGCATGTTTGTCACCATTTGGTGTAATCACTTGATCTCCATCGCTCATGAGCGTATAATTCATATAATTTACTTGTAGTTTTCTTCATTTGGATGCTATTAGATCTAGCGAAAGATTAAGCAAATGGTTGAGAGCAATGAGATCATTCTAAGTGAAAGACTTCTCATTTGTAGCATATGTGTCCTCATTTTGTTAAATCGCTTGATCTCCATAGCTAATGAGCTTCTAAATCATATAATTTACTTATAGTTATCTTCATTTGGATGCTATTAGATCATGTGAAAGATTAGGCCAATGGTTGAGAGACATAAGATCATTCTAAGTGGAGAACATCCCATTTTAAGCATTTTTGCCGCCATTTGATTTAATCGTTGGTCTCCATTGCTCTTGAGCTTGTAAATGATATAATTTACTTATAGTTGTCTTCATTTGGATGCTGTTAGATCTAGGGAAAGATTAAGCAAATGGGTGAGAGCCATAAGATCATTCTAAGTGATGGACTTACAATTTGTTGCATATGTGTCCTCATTTGGTTTAATCGCATGATCTCCATCGCTCATGAGCTTGTAATTCATCTAATTTTCTTACAGTTATCTTCATTTGGATGGTATGATATCTAGGGAAAGATTTGTCTAATGGTTGAAAGCCAAGAGATCGTTCTAAGTGTAGGACTTCCCATTTGAAGCATATGTGTTGTCTTTTGGTTTAATCGCTTAATCTCCTTAGCTAATGAGTTTGTAAATCGCATAATTTACTTATAGTTATCTTCATTTGGATGCTGTGAAATGTATGGAAAGATTCGGCTAATGGTTGAGAGCCATGAGATCATTCTAAGTGAAGGACTTCCCATTTGAAGGATATGTGTCCTCATTTAGTTTAATCGCTTGATCCTCATAGCTCATGAGCTTGTAAATCTTGTAATTTACTTGTGGTTACCTTCATTTGGATGCCATGAGATCTAGGGAAAGATTAGGCTAATGGTTGAGAGCTATAAGATCATTCTAAGCGAAGGACTTCTAATTGGAAGCATATGTGTCCTCATTTGGTTTAATCACTTGATCTTAACAGCTAATGAGCTTGCAAATCATATAATTTACTTATAGTTATCTTCATTTGGATGCTATTAGATCATGGGAAAGATTAGGCCAGTGGTTGAGAGACATAAGATCATTCTAAGTGGAGAACTTCCCATTTTAAGCCTTTTTGCTGCCATTTGATTTAATTGCTTGGTCTCCATTGCTTTTGAGCTTGTAAATGATATAATTTACTTATAGTTGTCTTCATCTGGATGCTGTTAGATCTAGGGAAAGATTAAGCAAATGGGTGAGAGCCATAAGATAATTCTAAGTGATGGACTTACAATTTGTAGCATATATGTCCTCATTTGGTTTAATCTCATGATCTCCATCGCTCATGAGCTTGTAATTCATCTAATTTTCTTACAATTATCTTCATTTGGATGCTATTAGATCTTGGGAAAAATTGGGCCAATGGTTGAGAGCCATAAGATCATTCTAAGTGAAGGGCTTCCTATTCTAAGCATGTTTGTCACAATTTGGTTTAATCGCTTGATCTCCACAGCTCATGAGCTTGTAAATCATATAATTTACTTATAATTATTTTCATTTGGATGCTATAAGATCTTGGGAAAGATTAGGATAATGGTTGAGAGCCATAAGATCATTCTAAGTGAAGGACTTCCCATTCTATGCATATTTGTCACCATTTGATTTAATCGCTTGATCTCCATCGCTCATGAGCGTATAATTCATATAATTTACTTATAGTTTTCTTCATTTGGATGCTACTAGATCTAGCGAAGATTAAGCAAATGGTTGAGAGCCATGAGATCATTCTAAGTGAATGACTTCTCATTTGCAGCATATGTGTCCTCATTTTGATTAATCGCTTGATCTCCATTGCTAATGAGCTTCTAAATCATATAATTTACTTATAGTTATCTTCATTTGGATTCTATTAGATCATGGGAAAGATTAGGCCAGTGGTTGAGAGACATAAGATCATTCTAAGTGGAGAACATCCCATTTTAAGCATTTTTGCCGCCATTTGATTTAATCGTTGGTCTCCATTGCTCTTGAGCTTGTAAATGATATAATTTACTTATAGTTGTCTTCATTTGGATGCTGTTAGATCTAGGGAAAGATTAAGCAAATGGGTGAGAGCCATAAGATCATTCTAAGTGATGGACTTACAATTTGTACCATATGTGTCCTCATTTGGTTTAATCGCATGATCCCCATCGCTCATGAGCTTGTAATTCGTCTAATTTTCTTACAGTTATCTTCATTTGGATGCTATGAGATCTAGGGAAAGATTTGTCTAATGGTTGAGAGCCAAGAGATCGTTCTAAGTGTAAGACTTCCCATTTGAAGCATATGTGTTGTCTTTTGGTTTAATCGCTTAATCTCCTTAGCTAATGAGTTTGTAAATCACATAATTTACTTATAGTTATCTTCATTTGGATGCTATGAAATGTATGGAAAGATTCGGCTAATGGTTGAGAGCCATGAGATCATTCTAAGGGAAGGACTTCCCATTTGAAGGATATGTGTCCTCATTTAGTTTAACCGCTTGATCACCATAGCTCATGAGCTTGTAAATCTTATAATTTACTTGTAGTTACCTTCATTTGGATGCCATAAGATCTAGGGAAAGATTAGGCTAATGGTTGAGAGCTATAAGATCATTCTAAGTGAAGGACTTCTCATTTGAAACATATGTGTCCTCATTTGGTTTAATCGCTTGATCTCAACAGCTAATGAGCTTGCAAATCATATAATTTACTTATAGTTATCTTCATTTGGATGCTATTAGATCGTGGGAATGATTAGGCCAGTGGTCGCGAACCATAACATCATTCTAAGGGAAGAACTTCCAATTCTAATCATTTTTGTCGCTATTTGATTTAATTGCTTGATTTCCACAGCTCATGAGCTTGTTAATCATATAATTTAATTATAGTTATCTTCATTTGGATGCTATTAGATCTAGGGAAAGATTAAGCAAATGGTTGAGAGCTATAAGATCATTCTAAGGGAAGGATTCCCATTCTAAGCATGTTTGTCACCATTTGGTGTAATCACTTGATCTCCATTGTTCATAAGCGTGTAATTCATATAATTTACTAATAGTTTTCTTCATTGGATGCTATTAGATCTAGGGAAAGATTAAGCAAATGGTTGAGAGCTATAAGATCATTCTACGTGAAGGATTCCCATATGAAGCATAGGTGTCCAAATTTGGTTTAATCGCTTGATCGCCATAGCTCATGGGCCTGTAAATCATATAATTTTCCTATAGTTATATTCATTTGGATTCTATTAGATCTAGCGAAATATTAGGCAAATGGTTGAGAGCCATGAGATCATTCTAAGTGAAGGACTTCTCATTTGTAGCATATGTGTCCTCATTTTGTTTAATTGCTTGATCTCCAAAGCTAATGAGCTTCTAAATCATATAATTTACTTATAGTTATCTTCATTTGGATTCTATTAGATCATGGGAAAGATTAGGCTAGTGGTTGAGACATAAGATCATTCTAAGTGGCGAACATCCCATTTTAAACCTTTTTGCCGCCATTTGATTTAATCGTTGGTCTTCATTGCTCTTGAGCTTGTAAATGATATAATTTACTTATAGTTGTCTTCATTTGGATGTTGTTAGATCTAGGGAAAGATTAAGCAAATGGGTGAGAGCCATAAGATCATTCTAAGTGATGGACTTACAATTTGTACCTTATGTGTCCTCATTTGGTTTAATCGCATGATCTACATCGCTCATGAGCTTGTAATTCGTCTAATTTTCTTACAGTTATCTTCATTTGGATGCTATTAGATCTAGGGAAAGATTTGTCTAATGGTTGAGAGCCAAGAGATCATTCTAAGTGTAGGACTTCTCATTTGAAGCATATGTGTCCTCTTTTGGTTTAATTGCTTAATCTCCTTAGCTAATGAGCTTATAAATCAGATAATTTACTTATAGTTATCTTCATTTGGATGCTATGAGATGTATGGAAAGATTCGGCTAATGGTTAGAGCCATGAGATCATTCTATGTGAAGGACTTCCCATTTGCAGGATATTTGTCCTCATTTAGTTTAATCGCTTGATGACCATAGCTCATGAGCTTGTAAATCTTATAATTTACATGTAGTTACCTTCATTTGGATGCCATGAGATCTAGGGAAAGATTAGGCAAATGGTTGAGAGCTATAAGATCATTCTAAGCGAAGGACTTCTCATTTGAAGCATATGTGTCCTCATTTGGTTTAATCGCTTGATCTCAACAGCTAATGAGCTTGCAAATCATATAATTTACTTATAGTTATCTTCGTTTAGATGCTATTAGATTGTGGGAATGATTAGGCCAGTGGTTGCGAACCATAACATCATTCATTTGCTTATTGTTATCTTCATTTGGATTCTAATGGATCATGGGGAGAGATTAGGCTAACGATTGAGAGCTATAAGATCATTCTATGTAAAGGACTTCCCATTTGAAGCATATGTGTCCTAATTTAGTTTAATCGCTTGATCACCATAGCTCATGAGCTTGTAAATCATATAATTTACTTATTGTTATCTTCATTTGGATGCCATGAGATCTAGGGAAAGATTAGGCTAGTGGTTGAGAAGTGGAGATGAAGCGATTAAACCAAATGAGGATACATATGCTTCAAATGGGAAGCTCTTCACTTAGAATGATCTTATGGCTCTCAACCATTAGCCTAATCTTTCCCTAGATCTCATGGCATCCAAATGAAGATAACAATAAGTAAAATTTATGATTTAAAAGCTCATGACTATGGTGATCAAGCGATTAAAATAAATTAGGACACATATACTTCAAATGGGAAATCCTTTGCTTAGAATGATCTTATGGCTCTCACCCATTTGCCTAATCTTTCCCTAGATCTAATAGCATCCAAATGAAGACAACTATAAGTAAATTGTATGATTCACAAGCTCATGAGCAATGGAGACCAAGCAATAAATCAAATGGCGTAAAAAATGCTTAGAATGGGATGTTCTTCACTTAGAATGATCTTATGTCTCTCAACCACTAGCCTAATCTTTCCCATGATATAATAGCATCCAAATGAACATAACTATAATTAAATTGTATGATTTACAATCTCATTAGCTGTGGAGATCAAGCAATTAAACAAACTGAGGACACATATGCTACAAATGAGAAGTCCTTCACTTAGAATGTGCTACAAATGAGTTGTGTAGATGAAGCAATTAAACCAAATGGTGACAAAAGTGCTTAGAATGGGAAGTCCTTCACTTAGAATAAGCTTATGGCTCTCAACCATTTGTCTAATCTTTCCCTAGATCTCGTAGCATCCAAATGAAGATAACTCTTGAGAGCGAGAAGATTATTCTAAGTGAAGAACTTCCTATTCTAAGAATATTTGTCACCATATAGCTTAATTGCTTGATCTCCATAGCTCGTGAGCTTGTGAATCATCTAATTTACTTATAATCATCTTCATTTGGATACTTGGAAAAGATTAGAGCAATGGTTGAGTGCCAAAAGACCATTTTAAGGAAAAACTTCCTTTCCAATGAATATTTGTTGGCATTTGGGTTAATTGCTTGATCTCAGGAGTTCCCCAGCACTTAGAAATCATCTAATTTTTTTACAATTACCTTCATTTCTATGCTATCAGTACTTGGAAAAGATCGGTGTGATGATGGAGAGTGACAAGGTCATTCTAAGGGAAGAAATTGCCATTTTTCTCACCATTTGGGTTGATAGCTTGATCTTGGGATACGAGCTTCGAAATCATCTAACTTACATATAAATTATCTTCATTTAGATGCTATTCATACTTGGGAAAGATTAGTATAATGGTTCAATGCCATAAGGTCATTCTAAGGGAAGTCATTGCCATTCTAAGAACATTTGTCACCATTTGGATTGATCGCTTGATCTTTGGAGCTCACAAGCTTGCAACTCATTTAATGTACTTATAATCATCTTCATTTAGATGCTATTGACACTTGGGAAAGATTAGAGTAATGGTTCAATGCCATAAGATCGTTCTAAGGGGAGAACTTCCCTTTCTAAGAGTATTTGTTGCCATTTGGGTTAATTACTTAATCTTGGGAGTTCACGAGCTTGCAAATCACCAAATTTACTTACAACCATCTTCCTTTGGATGCTATTAGTACTCAAGGGAGATTTTTACAATGATTGAGACTCACAAGATGTGGAGATCAAGCGATTAAACCAAATGGTGACAAACATGCTTAGAATGGGAATTCCTTCACTTAGAATGATCTTTTTGGCTCTCAACCATTGGCCTTATCTTTCCCAAGATCTAATAGCATCCAAATGAATATAATTATAAGTAAATTAAATGATTTACAAGCTTATGAGCTGTAGAGATGAAGCAATCAAACCAAATGGTGACAAACATGCTTAGAATGGGAAGTCCTTCACTTAGAGTGATCTTATGGCTCTCAATCATTGGCCTAATCTTTCCGAAGATCTAATAGCATCCGAATAAAGATAACTATAAGTAAACTATATGATTTACAGGCTCATGAGCCGTGGAGATCAAGCGATTAAACCAAATGAGGACACATATGCTTCAAACGAGAAGTCCTTCAATTAAAATGATCTTATGGTCTCAACCATTAGCCTAATCTTTCCCTAGATCTAATAGCATCCAAATGAAGATAACTATAATTAAATTAGACCATTTATAGGCTCATGATCTATAGAGATTAAGCGTTTAAACCAAATGGTGACAAACATGCATAGAATGGGAAGTCCTTCACTTAGAATGATCTTATGGCTCTCAACCATAATCCTAATCTTTCCCAAGATCTAACAGCATTCAAATGAAGAACTTCCCATTCTAAGAATATTTGTCACCATTTGGTTTAATCGCTTGATCTCCAGAGCTCATGAGCTTGTAAATCATCTAACTTACTTATAACCATCTTCATTTGGATGCTATTAGTGTATGGGAAAGATTAGAGCAATGGCTGAGGATGCCACAAGATCATTTTAAGGAAGAACTTCCCTTTCAATGAATATTTGTCACCATTGGGGTTGATTGCTTGGTCTCGGGAGTTCCGTAGCTCGCAAATCATCTAATTATTTAAAATTACCTTCATTTCTATGCTATTAGTACTTGGAAATGATTAGTGTGGCGACGGAGAGCCACAAGATCATTTTAAGGGAAGAAATTGCCATGCCAAGGATGTTTCTCACCATTTGGGTCGATAGCTCGATCTTGGGAGCTCATGAGCTTGGAAATCATCTAACTTACTTATAATTATCTTCATTTAGATGCTATTAATACTTGGGAGAGATTAGTAGGATGGTTTAATGCCATAAGGTCATTCTATGGGAAGAAATTGCCATTCTAAGAACATTTGTCACGGTGTGGGTTGATCGCTTGATCTTTGGAGCTCATGAGCTCGCAAATCATCTAATCTGCTTATAATCATCTTCTACTTAGGAAAGAAAGATTAGAGTAATGGTCCAATGCTAGAAGATCATTCTAAGGGAAGAACTTCCCGTTCTAAGAATATTTGTTGCTAATTGGGTTCATTACATATTCTTAGAAGTTCACGAGCTTGCAAATAACCTAATATATTGACGACCAACTTCATTTCGATGATATCAGTACTCGAGGAAAACTAGTACAATGATTGAGGCTCATAAGATTATACTATGTAAAGAAATTCCCGTTCTAAGAACGTTTGTTGCAATTTAGGTTAATGGGTTGATCTCAGAAGTTAAATGACCTCGAAAATCATCTAACTTACTTATGATTATCTTCATCAATCCTATTAGTACTTTGATCAGATCAAAGCAACTCCTGAGAGCGAGAAGATCGTTCTAAGTGAATGACTTCCCATTCTAAGAATGTTTGTCACCATTTGTTTTAATCATTTGATCTCCGTAGCTCATGAGCTATTAAATCATCTAATTTACTTATAACCATCTTCATTTGGATCCTATTAGTACTTGGGAAAGATTAGAGCAACGGCTGCGTGCCACAAGACCATTTTAAGGAAGAACTTCCCTTCCAATGAATATTCGTCACCATTGGGGTTCATTGCTTGATTTTAGGAGTTCCCCAGCTTGCAAATCATTTAATTCATTTACAATTACCTTCATTTCAATGCCCCTAGTATTTAGAAAAGATTAGTGTGATGATGGAGAGCCACAAGATAATTCTTAGCGAAGAAATTGCCATTCTAAGAATGTTTCTCACCATCTGGGTGGATAGCTCGATCTTGGGAGCTCATGAGCTTGGAAATCATGTAACTTACTTATAATTATGTCCATTTACATGCTACTAATACTCGGGAACGATTAGTATGATGGCTCGATGCCATAAGGTCATTCTAAGGGAAGAAATTGCCATTCTAAGAACATTTGTCACAATTTAGATTGAGTGCTTGATCTTTGGAGCTCACGAGCTTGCAAATCATCCGATCCATTTATAATCATCTTCGATTAGTTGCTTGGGAAAGATTAGACTAATGGTCCAATGCCAAAAGATCATTCCAAGGGGAGAACTTCCCGTTCTAAGAATATTTGTTGCCATTTGGGTTGATTACCCATAATCTTAGGAGTTCACGAGCTTGCAAATCACCTAATGTACTTACGACCATCTTCATCTTGATACTATTTGTACTCGAGGAAGACTAGTGCAATGATTGAGACTCATAAGATTATACTATGTAAAGAACTTCTCATTCTAAGAACGTTCGCCGCAGTGTAGGTTAATGGGTTGATCTCGGAAGTTAACGACTCGGAAAATTATCTAACTTGCATATGATTATCTTCGATCCTATTCGTACTTTGATCGGATCAGAGCAACTCTTTAGAGCGAGGAGATCATTCTAAGTGAAGAACTTCCCATTCTAAGAATATTTGTCACCATTTGGTGTAATCGCTTGATCTCCAGAGCTCATGAGCTTGTAAATCATCTAACTTACTTATAACCATCTTCATTTGGATGCTATTAGTGTATGGGAGAGACTAGAGCAGTGGCTGAGGATGCCACAAGATCATTTTAAGGAAGAACTTCCCTTTCAATGAATATTTGTCACCATTGGGGTTGATTGCTTGGTCTCGGGAGTTCCGTAGCTCGCAAATCATCTAATTTATTTAAAATTACCTTCATTTCTATGCTATTAGTACTTGGAAATGATTAGTGTGACGACGGAGAGCCACAAGATCATTTTAAGGGAAGAAATTGCCATGCCAAGAATGTTTCTCACCATTTGGGTCGATAGCTCGATCTTGGGAGCTCATGAGCTTGGAAATCATCTAACTTACTTATAATTATCTTCATTTAGATGCTATTAATACTTGGGAGAGATTAGTAGGATGGTTTAATGCCATAAGGTCATTCTATGGGAAGAAATTGCCATTCTAAGAACATTTGTCACGGTGTGGGTTGATTGCTTGATCTTTGGAGCTGACGAGCTGGCAAGTCATCTAATGTACTTAGAATCATCTTCATTTAGATGCTATTGACACTTGGGAAAGATTAGAGTAATGTTTCAATGCCATAAGATCATTCTAAGGGGAGAATTTCTCGTTCTAAGAGTATTTGTTGCCATTTGGGTTAATTACTTAATCTTAGGAGTTCAGGAGCTTGCAAATCACCAAATTTACTTACAACCATCTTCCTTTTGATGCTATTAGTACTCGAGGGAGATTTGTACAATGATTGAGACTCACAAGATGTGGAGATCAAGCAATTAAACCAAATGGTGACAAACATGCTTATAATGGGAATTCCTTCACTTAGAATGATCTTTTGGCTCTCCATCATTGGCCTTATCTTTCCCAAGATCTAATAGCTTCCAAATGAATATAATCATAAGTAAATTAGATGACTTACAAGCTCATGAGCTGTGGAGATCAAGCGATTAAACCAAATGGTGACAAACATGCTTAGAATGGGAAGTCCTTTGCTTAGAATGTTCTTTTGGCTCTCAACCATTGGCCTTATCTTTCCCAGGATCTAATTGCATCCAAATGAATGTAATCACAAGTAAATTAGACCATTTGCAAGATCATGAGCTGTGGAGATCAAGCAATTGAACCAAAAGATGACAAACATGCTTAGAATGGGAAGTCCTTCACTTAGAATGATCTTAGGGCTCTCAACCATTGGCCTAATCTTTCCCAAGATCCAATAGCATCCAAATGAATATAATTATAAGTAAATTAGATGATTTGCAAGATCATGAGCGATGGATATCAAGCGATTGAACCAAATGGTGACAAACATGCTTAGAATGGGAAGTCTTTCACTTAGAATGATCTTATGGCTCTAAACCATTATTTTAATCTTTCCCATTATCTAATAGCATCCATATGAAACTAATTTTGAGTAAATTATATGATTTACAAGCTCTTGAGCTATGGAGATCAAGTGATTCATCCAAATGGTGACAAACATGCATAGAATGGGAAGTCATGCACTTAAAATGATCTTATGGATCTCAACCATTAGCCTAATCATTCCCTAGATCTAATAGCATCCACATGAAGATAACTATAAGTAAATTATATGATTTACCAGCTCAAGAGCTATGGAGATCAAGCGATTAAATCAAATAGTGACAAACATGCATAGAATGGGAAGTCCTTCACTTAGAATGATCTTATGGCTCTCAACCATTATCCTAATCTATCCCAAGATTTAATAGCATCCAAATGAAAATAATTATAAGTAAATTATATGATTTACAAGCTCATGAACTGTGTTGATTAAGCGATTAAACCAAATGGTGACAAACATTCTTAGAATAGGAAGCCTTTCACTTAGAATGATCTTATGACTCTCAATCGTTACACTAATCTTTCCCAGGATCTATTATCTTCAAAATGAAGATAACTATAAGTAAATTAGATTATTTGCAAGCTCATGAGCTGTGGAGATTAAGCGATTAAAACAAATGGTGACAAATATGCTTTGAATGGGAAGTCCTTCACTTAGAATGATCTTATCGCTCTCAAGCATTAGCCTAATCTTTCCCTAGATTAAATAGCATCCACATGAAGATAAGTATAAGTAAATTAAATGATTTACAAGCTAATGAGCTATGGAGATCAAACAATTAAACCAAATGGGGACAAAATATTCTTAGAATGGGAAGTTCTTCACTTAGAATGATCTTATGGCCATCAACCATTGGCCGAATCTTTCCCAGGATTGAATAAAATTGAAATGAAGATAACTATTATAAAATTAGATTATTTGCAAGCTCATGAGATGTGGAGATCTTGCAATTAAATGAAATGGTGACAAACATGCTTAGAATGGAAAGTCCTTCACTTAGAATGATCTTATGGCTCTCAACCATTGGCCTAATCTTTCCCAACATCAAATAACATCCAAATAAAAATAATTACAAGTAAATTATATGATTTACAAGCTAATCATCTGTGGAGATCAAGCAATTAAACCAAATGGGGATAAGATATTCTTAGAATGGGAAGTCCTTCACTTAGAATGATCTTATGGCCATCAACCATTGGTCGAATCTTTCCCAGGATTGAATAAAATTGAAATGAAGATAACTATAAGTAAAATTAGATTATTTGCAAGCTCATGAGATGTGGAGATCTTGCAATTAAATGAAATGGCAACAAACATGCTTAGAATGGGAAGTCCTTCACTTAGAATGATCTTATGGCTCTCAACCATTGGCCCAATCTTTCCCAACATCAAATAGGATCCAAATAAAAATAATTACAAGTAAATTATATGATTTACAAGCTAATCATTTGTGGAGATCAAGCAATTAAACCAAATGGGGACAAAATATTCTTAGAATGGGAAGTTCTTCACTTAGAATGATCTTATGGCCATCAACCATTAGCCGAATCTTTCCTAGGATTGAATAAAATCGAAATGAAGTTAACTATAATAAAATTAGATTATTTGCAAGCTCATGAGATGTGGAGATCTTGCGTTTAAATGAAATGGTGACAAACATGCTTAGAATGGGAAGTCCTTCACTTAGAATGATCTTATGGCTCTCAACCATTGGCCCAATCTTTCCCAACATCAAATAGGATCCAAATAAAAATAATTACAAGTAAATTATATGATTTACAAGCTAATCATCTGTGGAGATCAAGCAATTAAACCAAATGATGACAAACATACATAGAATGGGAAGTCCTTCACTTAGAATGATCTTATGGCTCTCAACCATTGTAAGTAAATTATATGATTTACAAGCTCATGAGCAATGGAGATCAAGCGAATAAACCAAATTGGGACAAAATATTCTTAGAATGGGAAGTTCTTCACTTAAAGTGATCTTATGGCCATCAACCATTGGCTGAATCTTTCCCAAGATCAAATATCATTGAAATTAAGATAACTATATTTAAATTAGATGATTTGCAAGCTCATGAGATGTAGACATCAAGCGATTAAACCAAATGAAGACAAATATGCTTTGAATGGGAAGTCTTTCACTTAGAATGATCTTATGGCTCTCACGCATTAGCCCAATCTTTCCCTAGATCAAATAGCATCAAAATGAAGATAATTGTGAGTAAATTAGATGATTTACAAGCTCATGGGCTGTGGAGATCAAGCGATTAAACCAAATGGTGACAAACATGCTTAGAATGGGCAATCCTTCTCTTAAAATGATCTTATGGCTCTCAACCATTGGCCAAATCTTTCCTAAGATCTAATAGCATCCGAATGAAGATAACTATAAGTAAACTATATGATTTACAAGCTCATGAGTTATGGAGAAAAGCGATTAAACCAAATGAGGACACATATGCTTCAAACGGAAAGTCCTTCAATTAGAATGATCTTATGTATCTACACCATTAGTCTAATCTTTCCCAACATCTAATAGCATCCAAATGAAAATAATTATAAGTAAATTATATGATTTACAAGCTCATGAGTTGTGGAGATCAGGGGATCAAACCAAATGGTGACAAATATTCATTGAAGGGGAAGTTCTTCCTTAAAATGGTCTTGTGGCACTCAGCCATTGCTCTAATCTTTCCCAAGTACTAATACCATCCAAATGAAGATGATTATAAGTAAATTATATGATTTACAAGCTCATCAGCTGTGTAGATCAAGCAACTAAACCAAATGGTGACAAAAATGTTTAGAATGGGAAGTCCTTCACTTAGAATGATCTTATGGCTCTCAATTGGCCTAATCTCTCCCATGATCTAATAGCATCCAAATGAAGATACCTTAAGTAAATTATATGATTTACAAGCTCATTAGCTATGGAGATCAAGCGATGAAACTAAACGAGAACACATATACTTCAAATGGGAAGTCCTTCACTTAAAATGATCCTATGGCTCTCAACAATTAGCCTAATCTTTCACTAGATCCCATGGCACCCAAATGAAGATAACTATAAGAAAATTAGATGAATTACAAGCTCTTCAACGATGGCAATCAAGTGATTATACCAAATGGTGACAAAAATGCTTAAAATGGGGAGTCCATCACTTAGAATGATCTTATGGCTCTCAAGCATTGGCCTAATCTCTCCCATGATCTAATAACATCCAAATGAAGATAACTATAAGTAAATTAGATGATTTACAAGCTCATGAGCTGTGTAGATGAAGCAATTAAACCAAATGGTGACAAAAATGCTTAGAATGAGAAGTCCTTCACTTAAAATGATCTTATGGCTCTTAACCATTTGCCTAATCTTTCCCTAGATCTGATAGCATCCAAATGAAGATTACTATAAGGAAATTAGACAAATTACAAGGTCATGAGCGATGGATATCAAGCGATTATATCAAATGGTGACAAACATGCTTAGAGTGGGAAGTCTTTCACTTAGAATGATCTAATGGCTCCCGACCATTGGCCTAATCTCTCCCACAATCTAATAGCATCCAAATGAATATAACTATAAGTAAATTAGATGAATTACAAGCTCTTCAACGATGGCAATCAAGTGATTATACCAAATGGTGACAAAAATGCTTAAAATGGGGAGTCCATCACTTAGAATGATCTTATGGCTCTCAAGCATTGGCCTAATCTCTCCTATGATCTAATAACATCCAAATGAAGATAACTATAAGTAAATTAGATGATTTACAAGCTCATGAGCTGTGTAGATGAAGCGATTAAACCAAATGGTGACAAAAATGCTTAGAATGAGAAGTCCTTCACTTAAAATGATCTTATGGCTCTTAACCATTTGCCTAATCTTTCCCTAGATCTGATAGCATCCAAATGAAGATTACTATAAGGAAATTAGACAAATTACAAGGTCATGAGCGATGGATATCAAGCGATTATATCAAATGGTGACAAACATGCTTAGAGTGGGAAGTCTTTCACTTAGAATGATCTAATGGCTCCCGACCATTGGCCTAATCTCTCCCACAATCTAATAGCATCCAAATGAATATAACTATAAGTAAATTTGATGAATTACAAGCTCTTCAACGATGGCAATCAAGTGATTATACCAAATGGTGACAAAAATGCTTAAAATGGGGAGTCCATCACTTAGAATGATCTTATGGCTCTCAAGCATTGGCCTAATCTCTCCCATGATCTAATAACATCCAAATGAAGATAACTATAAGTAAATTAGATGATTTACAAGCTCATGAGCTGTGTAGATGAAGCGATTAAACCAAATGGTGACAAAAATGCTTAGAATGAGAAGTCCTTCACTTAAAATGATCTTATGGCTCTTAACCATTTGCCTAATCTTTCCCTAGATCTGATAGCATCCAAATGAAGATTACTATAAGGAAATTAGACAAATTACAAGGTCATGAGCGATGGATATCAAGCGATTATATCAAATGGTGACAAACATGCTTAGAGTGGGAAGTCTTTCACTTAGAATGATCTAATGGCTCCCGACCATTGGCCTAATCTCTCCCACAATCTAATAGCATCCAAATGAATATAACTATAAGTAAATTTGATGAATTACAAGCTCTTCAACGATGGCAATCAAGTGATTATACCAAATGGTGACAAAAATGCTTAAAATGGGGAGTCCATCACTTAGAATGATCTTATGGCTCTCAAGCATTGGCCTAATCTCTCCCATGATCTAATAACATCCAAATGAAGATAACTATAAGTAAATTAGATGATTTACAAGCTCATGAGCTGTGTAGATGAAGCGATTAAACCAAATGGTGACAAAAATGCTTAGAATGAGAAGTCCTTCACTTAAAATGATCTTATGGCTCTTAACCATTTGCCTAATCTTTCCCTAGATCTGATAGCATCCAAATGAAGATTACTATAAGGAAATTAGACAAATTACAAGGTCATGAGCGATGGATATCAAGCGATTATATCAAATGGTGACAAACATGCTTAGAGTGGGAAGTCTTTCACTTAGAATGATCTAATGGCTCCCGACCATTGGCCTAATCTCTCCCACAATCTAATAGCATCCAAATGAATATAACTATAAGTAAATTTGATGAATTACAAGCTCTTCAACGATGGCAATCAAGTGATTATACCAAATGGTGACAAAAATGCTTAAAATGGGGAGTCCATCACTTAGAATGATCTTATGGCTCTCAAGCATTGGCCTAATCTCTCCCATGATCTAATAACATCCAAATGAAGATAACTATAAGTAAATTAGATGATTTACAAGCTCATGAGCTGTGTAGATGAAGCGATTAAACCAAATGGTGACAAAAATGCTTAGAATGAGAAGTCCTTCACTTAAAATGATCTTATGGCTCTTAACCATTTGCCTAATCTTTCCCTAGATCTGATAGCATCCAAATGAAGATTACTATAAGGAAATTAGACAAATTACAAGGTCATGAGCGATGGATATCAAGCGATTATATCAAATGGTGACAAACATGCTTAGAGTGGGAAGTCTTTCACTTAGAATGATCTAATGGCTCCCGACCATTGGCCTAATCTCTCCCACAATCTAATAGCATCCAAATGAATATAACTATAAGTAAATTAGATGAATTACAAGCTCTTCAACGATGGCAATCAAGTGATTATACCAAATGGTGACAAAAATGCTTAAAATGGGGAGTCCATCACTTAGAATGATCTTATGGCTCTCAAGCATTGGCATAATCTCTCCCATGATCTAATAACATCCAAATGAAGATAACTATAAGTAAATTAGATGATTTACAAGCTCATGAGCTGTGTAGATGAAGCGATTAAACCAAATGGTGACAAAAATGCTTAGAATGAGAAGTCCTTCACTTAAAATGATCTTATGGCTCTTAACCATTTGCCTAATCTTTCCCTAGATCTGATAGCATCCAAATGAAGATTACTATAAGGAAATTAGACAAATTACAAGGTCATGAGCGATGGATATCAAGCGATTATATCAAATGGTGACAAACATGCTTAGAGTGGGAAGTCTTTCACTTAGAATGATCTAATGGCTCCCGACCATTGGCCTAATCTCTCCCACAATCTAATAGCATCCAAATGAATATAACTATAAGTAAATTAGATGAATTACAAGCTCTTCAACGATGGCAATCAAGTGATTATACCAAATGGTGACAAAAATGCTTAAAATGGGGAGTCCATCACTTAGAATGATCTTATGGCTCTCAAGCATTGGCATAATCTCTCCCATGATCTAATAACATCCAAATGAAGATAACTATAAGTAAATTAGATGATTTACAAGCTCATGAGCTGTGTAGATGAAGCGATTAAACCAAATGGTGACAAAAATGCTTAGAATGAGAAGTCCTTCACTTAAAATGATCTTATGGCTCTTAACCATTTGCCTAATCTTTCCCTAGATCTGATTGCATCCAAATGAAGATTACTATAAGGAAATTAGACAAATTACAAGGTCATGAGCGATGGATATCAAGCGATTATATCAAATGGTGACAAACATGCTTAGAGTGGGAAGTCTTTCACTTAGAATGATCTAATGGCTCCCGACCATTGGCCTAATCTCTCCCACAATCTAATAGCATCCAAATGAATATAACTATAAGTAAATTTGATGAATTACAAGCTCTTCAACGATGGCAATCAAGTGATTATACCAAATGGTGACAAAAATGCTTAAAATGGGGAGTCCATCACTTAGAATGATCTTATGGCTCTCAAGCATTGGCATAATCTCTCCCATGATCTAATAACATCCAAATGAAGATAACTATAAGTAAATTAGATGATTTACAAGCTCATGAGCTGTGTAGATGAAGCGATTAAACCAAATGGTGACAAAAATGCTTAGAATGAGAAGTCCTTCACTTAAAATGATCTTATGGCTCTTAACCATTTGCCTAATCTTTCCCTAGATCTGATAGCATCCAAATGAAGATTACTATAAGGAAATTAGACAAATTACAAGGTCATGAGCGATGGATATCAAGCGATTATATCAAATGGTGACAAACATGCTTAGAGTGGGAAGTCTTTCACTTAGAATGATCTAATGGCTCCCGACCATTGGCCTGATCTCTCCCACAATCTAATAGCATCCAAATGAATATAACTATAAGTAAATTAGATCAATTACAAGCTCTTCAACGATGGCAATCAAGTGATTATACCAAATGGTGACAAAAATGCTTAAAATGGGGAGTCCATCACTTAGAATGATCTTATGGCTCTCAAGCATTGGCCTAATCTCTCCCATGATCTAATAACATCCAAATGAAGATAACTATAAGTAAATTAGATGATTTACAAGCTCATGAGCTGTGTAGATGAAGCGATTAAACCAAATGGTGACAAAAATGCTTAGAATGAGAAGTCCTTCACTTAAAATGATCTTATGGCTCTTAACCATTTGCCTAATCTTTCCCTAGATCTGATAGCATCCAAATGAAGATTACTATAAGGAAATTAGACAAATTACAAGGTCATGAGCGATGGATATCAAGCGATTATATCAAATGGTGACAAACATGCTTAGAGTGGGAAGTCTTTCACTTAGAATGATCTAATGGCTCCCGACCATTGGCCTGATTCTCCCACAATCTAATAGCATCCAAATGAATATAACTATAAGTAAATTAGATCAATTACAAGCTCTTCAACGATGGCAATCAAGTGATTATACCAAATGGTGACAAAAATGCTTAAAATGGGGAGTCCATCACTTAGAATGATCTTATGGCTCTCAAGCATTGGCCTAATCTCTCCCATGATCTAATAACATCCAAATGAAGATAACTATAAGTAAATTAGATGATTTACAAGCTCATGAGCTGTGTAGATGAAGCGATTAAACCAAATGGTGACAAAAATGCTTAGAATGAGAAGTCCTTCACTTAAAATGATCTTATGGCTCTTAACCATTTGCCTAATCTTTCCCTAGATCTAATAGCATCCAAATGAAGATTACTATAAGGAAATTAGACAAATTACAAGGTCATGAGCGATGGATATCAAGCGATTATATCAAATGGTGACAAACATGCTTAGAGTGGGAAGTCTTTCACTTAGAATGATCTTATGGCTCTCAAGCATTGGCCTAATCTCTCCCATGATCTAATAGCATCCAAATGAAGATAACTATAAGTAAATTAGATGATTTACAAGCTCATGAGCTGTGTAGATGAAGCGATTAAACCAAATGGTGACAAAAATGCTTAGAATGAGAAGTCCTTCACTTAAAATGATCTTATGGCTCTTAACCATTTGCCTAATCTTTCCCTAGATCTGATAGCATCCAAATGAAGATTACTATAAGGAAATTAGACAAATTACAAGGTCATGAGTGATGGATATCAAGCGATTATATCAAATGGTGACAAACATGCTTAGAGTGGGAAGTCTTTCACTTAGAATGATCTAATGGCTCCCGACCATTGGCCTAATCTCTCCCACAATCTAATAGCATCCAAATGAATATAACTATAAGTAAATTATATGATTTACAAGCTCATTAGCTGTGGAGATCAAGTGATTAAACCAAATGGTGATAAACATGCTTAGAATGGGAAGTCCTTAACTTAGAATGATCTTATGGCTCTCAACCATTGACCTAATTTTTCCCATGATCTAATAGCATCCAAATGAATATAACTATAAGTAAATTATATGATTTACAAGCTCATTAGCTATGGAGATCAAGCGATTAAACCAAATGAGAACACATATGCTTCAAATGGGAAGTCCTTCACTTAGAATAATCTTATGGCTCTCAACCTTTAGCCTAATATTTTCCTAGATCTTATATCGTCCAAATGAAGAAAACTATAAGTAAATTATATGATTTACAAGCTCATTAGCTATGGAGATCAAGTAATGAAACTAAACAAGAACACATATGCTTCAAATGGGAAGTCTTTCTCATAAAATGATTCTATGGCTCTCAACCATTAGCCTAATCTTTTCCTCGATCCCATGGCACCCAAATGAAGACAACTACAAGAAAATTAGGTGAAGTCGCTCACTTAGAATGATCTTATGGCTCTCAACCACTAGCCTAATCTCTCCCATAGTCTAATAGCATCCAAATGAACATAACAATAAGAAAATTAGATGAATTACAAGCTCATGAGCGATTGAGATCAAGCGATTATACCAAATGGTGACAAACATTTTTAGATTGGGATGTCTTTCACTTAGAATTATCTTATGGCTCTCAAGCATTGGCCTAATCTCTCCCATGATCTAATAGCATCCAAATGAAGATAACTATAAGTAAATTATATGATTTACAAGCTCATGAGCTATGTAGATGAAGCGATTAAACCAAATGGTGACTAACATGCTTAGAATGGGAAGTCTTTCACTCAGAATGATCTTGTGGCTCCCAAACATTGGTGTAATTTCTCCCATGGTCTAATAGCTTCCAAATGAAGATACCTTAAGCAAATTATATGATTTACAAGCTCATTAACTATGGAGATCAAGCGATGAAACTAAATGAGAACACTCATGCTTCAAATGGGAAGTCCTTCGCTTAGAATGATCTTATGGCTCTCAACCATTAGCGTAATCTTTCCCTAGATCTCATAGCATCCAAATGAAGAAAACTGTAAGCAAATTATATGATTTACAAGCTCATTAGCTATGGAGATCAAGCAATTAAACCAAATGAGAACACATATGCCTCAAATGGGAAGTCCTTCACTTAGAAAGATCTTATAGCTTTCAACCATTTGCCTATTCTCTCCTAGTCTAATAGCATCCAAATGAACATAACAATAAGAAGATTAGATGAATTACAAGCTCATGAGTGATGGAGATCAAGCGATTATACCAAATGGTGACAAACATTCTTTGAATGGGATGTCTTTCACTTAGAATGATCTTATGACTCTCAACCATTGGCCTAATCTCTCCCATGGTCTAATAGCATCCAAATGAAGATAACTATAAGTAAATTATATCATTTACAAGCTCATTAGCAATGGAGATCACGCAACTAAACCAAATGAGAACACATATGCTTCAAATGGGAAGTCCTTCACTTAGAATGATCTTATGGCTCTCAACCAATAGGCTAATCTTTCACTAGATCTCAAAGCATCCAAATGAAGAAAAATATAAGTAAATTATATCATTTACAAGCTCATTAACAATTGAGATCACGCGACTAAACCAAATGAGGACACATATGCTTCAAATGGGAAGTCCTTCATACAGAATGATCTTTTGGCTCTTAACCATTAGCCTAATGTTACCCTAGATCTCATAGCATCCAAATGAAGAGAACAATAAGAAAATTAGACGAATTACAAGCTCATGAGTGATGGAGATAAAGCGATTATACCAAATGGAGACAAACATGCTTAGAATGGGAAGTGCTTCACTTAGAATGATCTTATGGCTCTCAACCATTTGCCTAATCTCTCCCATGATCTAATAGCATCCAAATGAAGCTAACTATAAGTTACTATTTTTTTTACCAGGTCATGAACTATGGAGATCAAGTGATTAATCCAAGTGACAGACAGTTGCTTCAAATAAGAAGTCCTTCACTTAGATTGATCTTATGGCTCTCAAACATTAGCCTAATTTACCCTAAATCTCATACCAACCAAATGAAGATAACAAGAAGAAAATTAGATGAATTACAGGCTCATGAGTGATGGAGATCATGAAATTAAACCAAATAGTGACAAACAAGCAAATAATGGGAAGTCCTTCACTTAGATTGATCTTATGGCTCTCAACCATTAACCTAATATCTCCTATGATCTAATAACATCCAAATGAAGATAACTATATGTAAATTATATAATTTACAAGCTCATGAGCTATGGTGATCAAGTGATTAAACCAAATTAGGACACATATGCTTCAAATGGGAAGTCCTTCACTTAGCATGATCCTATGGCTCTCAACCATTAGCCTAATCTTTCCCTAGATCTCAAAGCATCAAAATGAAGATAACTACAAGAAAATTAGATGAATTCTAAGCTCATGAGCGTTGGAGATCAAGCGATTATACCAAATGGGGACAAACATGCTTAGAATGGGAAGTCCTTCACTTAGAATGATCTTATGGCTCTCAACCATTGGCCTAATCTCTCTCAAGACCTGATAGCATCCAAATGAAGTAAACTATAAGAAAATTAGATGAATTACAAGCTCATGAACTATGAGATCAAGCGATTAAACCAAATGGTAACAAAAATCTTAGAATGGGAAGTCCTTCACTTAGAATGATCTTATGGCTCTCAACCTTTGGCGTAATATCTCCCATGATCTAATTGCATCCAAATGAAGAAAACTATAAGTAAATTATATGATTTACAAGCTCATTAGATGTGGACATTAAGCGATTAAACCAAATTAGAACACATATGCTTTAAATGGGAAGACCTTCTTTTAGAATGATCTTATGGCTCTCAACGATTTGCCTAATCTATCCCACAATCTAATACCATCCAAATGAAGATAACTATAAGTAAATTATATGATTTACAAGCTCATGAGTTTGTAAACCATATAATTTACTTACAATTACCTTCATTTGGATGATATGAGATCTAGGGAAAGATAAGTATAATGGTTGAGAGCCATAAGATCATTCAAAGTGAAGGACTTCCCATTTGAAGTATATGTGTCCTATTTGGTTTAATCGCTTGATCTCCATAGCTAATGAGCTTGTAAATTATATAATTTACTTATAGTTTTCTTCATTTGGATGCTATTAGATCTTAGGAAAGATTAGGCTAATGATTGAGAGCCATAAGATCATTTTAAGTGAAGGACTTCCCATTTGAAGCATATGTGTCCTCATTTGGTTTTATCGCTTGATCTCCATAGCTAATGAGGTTGTAAATCATATAATTTACTTATAGTTATCTTCATTTGGATGATATGAGATGTATGGAAAGATTCGGCTAATGGTTGAGAGTCATGAGATCATTCTAAGTGAAGGACTTCTCATTTGAAGCATATGTGTCCTCATTTTGTTTAATCACTTGATCTCCATAGCTAATGAGCTTGGAAATCATATAATTTACTTATAGTTTTCTTCATTTGGATGCTATTAGATCTTGGGAAAGATTATGCTAATGGTTGAGATCTAGGAAAAGATTAGATTAATGGTTGAGAGTCATAAGATCTTTCTAAGTGAAGACCTTTCCATTTGAAGCATGTGTGTTCTCATTTGGTTTGATAGCTTGATCTCTATAGCTAATGAGCTTGGAAATCATATGATTTACTTATTGTTATCTTCATTTGGATGCTATTTGGTCATGGGGAGAGATTAGGCCGACGGTTGAGAGCCATAATCTCTCCCATGATCTAATAGCATCCAAATAAAGATATCGTATACACATATATGATATAGATCAACCGATTACCCCAAATGGTGAGAAACATGCTTAAAATGGGAAGTTATTCACTTAGAATGATCTTATGACTCTCAACCATTAGCCTAATCTTTCCCAAGATCTAATAGCATCCAAATGAAGAAAACTATAAGTAAATTATATGATTTACAAGCTCATTAGCTATGGAGATCAAGCGATTAAACAAAATGAGGACACATATGCTACAAATGAGAAGTCCTTCACTTAGAATGATCTCATGGCTCTCAACCAATAGCGTAATCTTTCCCTAGATCTCATAGCATCCAAATAAAGATAACTATAAGAAAATTAGATGAATTACAAGCTCATGAGTGATGGAGATCATGCGATTAAACTGAATGAGGACACATATGCTAAAAATTGTAAGTCCATCACTTAGAATGATCTTATGGCTCTCAACCATTTGGCTAATCCTTTCCTAGATCTAATAGCATCCAAATGAAGATAACTGTAAGTAAATTATATGATGTCCAAGCTCATTAGCTATGGAGATCGAGCGATTGAACAAAATGAGGACACATTTGCTTCAAATTAGAAGTCCTTCACTTAGAATGATCTTATGGCTATTAACCATTAGCCTAATCTTTCCCTAGATCTCATGGCATCCAACTCAATATAACAATAAGTAAATTATATGATTTACAAGCTCATGAGCAGTGGAGATAAAGCAATTAAATCAAATGGCGAGAAAAATGCTTAGAATGGGAAGTTCTTCACTTATAATGATCTTATGTCTCTCAATCACTGGCCTAATCTTTCCCTAGATCTCATAGTATCCAAATGAAGATAACTATAAATAAATTATATGATTTACATGCTCATCAGTTGTGGAGATCAGGCGATGAAACCAAATGGTGACAAAAATGCTTTGAATGGGAAATCCATCACTTAGAATGATCTTATGGCTTACAACCATTCGCCTAATCTTTCCCTAAATCTGATTGCATCCAAATGAAGATAACTATAAGTAAATTAGATGAATTACAAGGTCATGAGCGATGGATATCAAACGATTATACCAAATGGTTACAAACATGCTTAGAATGGGAAGTCTTTCACATAGAATGATCTAATGGCTCTCAACCATTGGCCTAATCTCTCCCATGATCTAACAGCATCCAAATTAAGATAAGTACAAGTAAATTATATGATTTACAAGCTCATGAGATGTGGTGATCAAGTGATTATACCAAATAGTGACAAACATGCTTAGAATGGTAAGTCTTTCACATAGAATGATTTAATGGCTCTCAACCATTGGCCTAATCTCTCCCATGATCTAATAGCATCCAAATGAAGATAACTACAAGTAAATTATATGATTTACAAGCTCATTAGTTGTGGAGATCAAGTGATTAAGCCAAATGGTGACAAAAGTGCTTAGAATGGGTAGTCCATCACTTAGAATGATCTTATGCCACTCAACCATTGGCCTAATCTTTTCCTAGATCTCATAGTATCCAAATGAAGATAACAACAAAAAAATTAGATGAATTAAAAGCTCATGAGCGATGGAGATCAAGCGATTATACCAAATGGTGACAAACATGCTTAGAATGGAAAATCTTTCACTTAGAATGATCTATGACTCCCAACCATTGGCCTAATCTCTCCCATGATCTAATAGCATCCAAATGAAGATAACTATAAGAAAATTAGACGAATTACAAGGTCATGAGCGATGAAGATCAAGCGATTATACCTAATGGTGACAAACATGCTTAGAATGGGAAGTCTTCCACTTAGAATGATCTAATGGCTCCAACCAATGGCCTAATCTCTCCCATGATCTAATAGAATCCAAATGAAGATAACTATAAGTAAATTTCATGATTTCCAAGCACATGAGCTGTGGAGATCAGGCGATTAAAGTAAATGTTGACAAAAATGCTTAAAATAGGAAGTCCATCACTTAGAATGATCTTATCGCTCTCAACCATTTGCCTAATCTTTCCCTAGATTTGATAGCATCCAAATGAAGATACCTATAAGAAAATTAGAAGAATTACAATGTCATGAGCGATGGATATCGAGTGATTATACCGCATAGTGACAAATATGCTTAGAATAGGAAGTCTTTCACTTAGAAAGATCTAATGGCTCCCAACCACTGGCCTAACCTCTCGCATGATCTAATAAATGAAGATAACTATAAGTAAATTACATGATTTACAAGCACGTGAGTTGGGGAGATCAGGCGATTAAAGCTTAGAATGGGAAGTCATTCACTTAAAATGATCTTATGGCACTAAACCATTGGCCTAATCTCTCCCATGATCTAATAGCATCCAAATGAAGATAACTACAAGTAAATTACATGATTTACAAGCTCATGAGCTGTGTAGATGAAGCGATTAAACCAACTGGTGACAAAAATGCTTAGAATGGGAAATCCTTCACTTAGAATAATCTTATGGCTCTCAACCATTTGCCTAATCTTTCACTAGATCTAATAGCATCCAAATGAAGATAACTATAATAAAATTAGATGAATTACAAGGTCATGACCGGTGGATATCAAGCGATTATACCAAGTGGTGACAAACATGCTTTGAATGGGAAGTTGTTCACTTAGAATGATCTAATGGCTCCCAAGCATTGGCCTAATCTCTCCCATGATCTAATAGCATCCAAATGAAGATAACTATGAGTAAATTACATGATTTACAAGCACATGGGCTGTGGAGATCAAGCGATTAAAGCAAATGCTGACAAAAATGCTTAGAATGGGAAGTCCTTCACTTAAAATGATCTTATGGCTCTCAACCATTTGCCTAACCTTTCCCGAGATCTCATACCATACAAATGATGATAACTATAAGTACATTATAAGATTTACATGCTCATGAGCTGTGGAGATCAGGCAATTAAACCAAATGGTGACAAAAATGCTTAGAATGGGAAGTCTATCACTTAGAATGATCATATGGCTCTCAAGCATTGGCCTAATCCCTCCCATGATCTAATAGCATACAAATGATGATAACCATAAGTAAATTATATGATTTACATGCTCTTGAGCTGTGGAGATCAGGCGATTAAACCAAATGGTGACAAAAATGTTTAGAATGAGAAGTCCATCACTTAGAATGATCTGATACCATCCAAATGAAGATAACAATAAGAAGATTAGACGAATTACATCCTCATGAGCAATATAGCTATGTGTACTAATTTGGTATAATAATTTACTTCTAGTTTTCTTCATAGCTAATGGTTGAGAGCCATAAGATCATTCTAAGTGACGGACTTCCCATTAGAAGCATATGTGTACTAATTTGGTTTAATCGCTTGATCTCTAGAGCTGATGAGCTTGAAATCATATGATTTGCTTATGGTTATCTTCATTTGGATGCTAATGGATCATGGGGAGAGATTAGGCTAACGGTTGATAGCTATAAGATCATTCTATGTAAAGGACTTCCCATTTGAAGCATATGTGTCCTAATTTAGTTTAATCGCTTGATCTCCATAGCTAATGAGCTTGTAAATCATATAATTTACTTCTAGTTTTCTTCATTTGGGTGCTATGAGATCTAGGGAAAGATTACGCTAATGGTTGAGTGTCATAACATCATTCTAAGTGAAGGACTTCCCATTTCAAGCATATGTGTTCTCATTTGGTGTAATCGTTTGATCTACATAGCTAATGAGCTTGTAAATCATATAATTTGCTTAAGGTATCTTCATTTGGATGCTATTAGACCGTGGCAGAAATTAGGCCAATGTTTGATAGCCCTAAGATCATTCTAAGTGAAAGACTTCCCATTCTAAGCATATTTGTCACCATTTGGTATAATCGCTTGATCTCCATCTGTCAGGAGCTTGTAATTCGTCTGATTTTATCATGGTTATTTTCATTTGGATTTTATGAAATCTAGGGAAAGATTAGGCAAATGGTTGAGAGCCGTGTCCTCATTTTGTGTAATCGCTTGATCTCCATAGCTAATGAGCTTGTAAATTATATAATTTTCTTATAGTTATCTTCATTTGGATGCTATTAGATCTACATTTGGGTGCCATGGGATCAAGGGAAAGATTAGGCTAATGGTTGAGAGCCATAGGATCATTTTACGTGAAGGACTTCCCATTTGAAGCATATGTGTTCTCGTTTAGTTTCATCGCTTGATCTCCATAGCTAATGAGCTTGTAAATCATATAATTTACTTATAGTTTTCTTCATTTGGACGATATGAGATCTAGGAAAAGATTAGGCTAATGGTTGAGAGCCATAAGATTATTCTAAGTGAAGGACTTCCCATTTGAAGCATATGTGTTCTCATTTGGTTTAATCACTTCATATCCATAGCTAATGAGCTTGTAAATCATATAATTTACTTATAGTTATATTCATTTGGATGCTATTAGATCATGGGAAAGATTAGGCCAATGGTTGAGATCCATAAGATCATTCTAAGTGAAAGACTTCCCATTCTAAGCATGTTTCTCACCATTTGGGTTAAATTACATGATTTACAAGCACGTGAGCTATGGAGATCAGGCGATTAAAGCAAATGATGACAAAAATGCTTAGAATGGGAAGTCCTTCACTTAAAATGATCTTATGGCACTAAACCATTGGCCTAATCTCTCTCATGATCTAATAGCATCCAAATGAAGATAACAATAAGTAAATTATATGATTTACAAGCTCATGAATGATCATGGGAGAAATTGTAAATCATATAATTTACTTATTGTTGTCTTCATTTGGATGCTATTGGATCTTGGGGAGAAATTAGGCCAACGGTTGAGAGCCATAAGATCATTCTTTGTTAAGGACTTTCCATTCTAAGCATGTTTCTCACCATTTGGGGTAATCGCTTGATCTATATTGCTCATGAGCTTGTAATTCATCTAATCTTCTTATTGTTATCTTCATTTGGATGCTATGAGATCTAGGGAAAGATTAGGCTAATGGTTGAGAGCCACAAAATCATTCTAGGTGAAGGACTTCCCATTCTAAGCATTTTTGTCGCCATTTGGTTTAATTGCTTGATCTACACAGCTCATGAGCTTGTAGATCATATAATTTACTTATAGTTATATTCATTTGGATGTTATTAGATCATCGGAGAGATTAGGCCAATGGTTGAGAGCCATAAGATCATTCTAAGTGAAAGACTTCCCATTCTAAGCATGTTTGTCACCATTTGGTATAATCGCTTGATCTTCATCACTTATGAGCTTGTAATTCATCTAATTTTCTTATTGTTATGTTCATTTGGATGCTATGAGATCTAGGGAAAGATTAGGCTAATGGTTGAGCACCACAAGATCATTCTAGGTGAAGGACTTCCCATTCGAAGTATATCTGTACTAATTTGGTTTAATAGCTTGAGCTCCATAGCTAATGAGCTTGGAAATCATATGATTTACTTATTGTTATATTCATTTGGACGGTATTGGATCTTGGGGAGAGATTAGGCCAACGGTTGAGAGCCATAAGATCATTCTAAGTGAATGACGTCCTATTCTAGGCATGTTTGTCACCATTTGGTATAATCGCTTGATCTCCATTGCACATGAGCTTGTTATCTTCAGTTGGATGCTATGAGATCATTCTATGTGAATGACAACTCATTCTATGCATTTTTGTCCCCATTTGGGTTAATCACTTGATCTCCATAGCTCATGAGCTTGTAAATCATATAATTTACATATAGTTATATTCACTTGGATGCTATTAGATCATCGGAGAGATTAGGCCAATGGTGGAGAGCCATAAGATCATTCTAAGTAAAAGACTTCCCATTTTCGAGCATGTTTGTCATCATTTGGTATAATACATTGATCTCCATTGCTCATGAGCTTGTAATTCTTTTAATTTTCTTATTCTTATCTTCATTTGGATGCTATGAGATCTAGGGAACGATTAGGGTAATGGTTGAGAGCCACAAGATCATTCTAAGTGATGAACTTCCCATTCTAAGCATTTTTGTCACCGTTTGGTTTAATCGCTTGATCTCCACAGCTCATGAGCTTGTAAATGTTATAATTTACTTATAGTTATCTTCATTTGGATGTTATGAGATCTAGGGAAAGATAAGGATAATGGTCGAGAGCCATAATATCATTCTAAGCAAAGGACTTCTCATTTGAAGCATATGTGTCCTCATTTGGTTTAATAGCTTGATCTCCAAAGCTAATGAGCTTGTAAATCATACAATTTACTTCTAGTTTTCTTCATTTGGATGCTATGAGATATAGGGAAAGATTACGCTAATGGTTGAGAGCCATAAGATCATTCTTAATGAAGGACTTCCCATTTGTAGTGTATGTGTTCTCATTTGGTGTAATAGCTTGATCTCATAGCTAATGAGCTTGTAAATCATATAATTTATTCTAGTTTTCTTCATTTGAGTGCTATGAGATCTAGGGAAAGATTACGCTAATGGTTGAGTGCCATAAGATCATTTTAAGTGAAGGACTTCCCATTTGAAGCATGTGTTCTCATTTCGCGTAATCGCTTGATCTCCATAGCTAATGAGCTATTAAATCATTGTAATTTACTTATAGTTATGTTCATTTGGATGCTATTAGACCATGGGAGAGATTAGGCTAATGTTTGAAAGCCATAAGATCATTCTAACTGAAAGACTTCCCATTCTAAGCATGTTTGTTACCATTTGATATAATCGCTTGATCTCCATAGCTAATGAGCTTGTAAATCGTATAATTTACTTATAGTTTTCTTCATTTGTATGTTATGAGATTTAGAGAAAGATTACGCTAATGGTTGAGAGCCATAAAATCATTCTAAATGAAGGACTTCCCATTTGAAGCATATGTGTGATCACTTGGTGTAATAGCTTGATCTCCATAGCTAATGAGCTTGTAAATCATATAATTTGCTTAAGGTATCTTCATTTGGATGCTATTAGACCATGGGATAGATTAGGCCAATGTTTGATAGCCATAAGATCATTCTAAGTGAAAGACTTCCCATTCTAAGCATGTTTGTCACCATTTGGTATAATCGCTTGATCTCCACCCTTCATGATCTTGTAATTCGTCTAATTTTCGTATTGTTATGTTCATTTGGATGCTATGAGATCTAGGGAAAGATTAGGTGAATGGTTGAGAGCCATAAGACCATTCTAAGTGAAGGACCTCCCATTTGAAGCATATGTGTCCTCATTTAGTTTAATCGCTTGGTCTCCATAGCTAATGAGATTGTAAATCATATCATTTACTGAAGGTATCTTCATTTGGATGCTATTAGATCATGGGAGAGATTAGGCGAATGGTTTAGAGCTATAAGATCACTCTAAGTGAAGGACTTCCCATTTTTATTTTTTTTGTCATTTGGTATAATTGCTAATGTCAATCGCTCATGAGCTTGTAATTCGTATAATTTTCTTATTGTTATCTTCATTTGGATGCTATGAGATCTAAGGAAAGATTAATCAAATGGTTTAGAGCCATAAGATCATTCAAAGTGAAGGACTTCCCATTTGAAGTATATGTGTCATCATTTGGTTTAATCGCTTGATCTCCACAACTAATGAGCTTGTAAATCTTATAATTTACTTATAGTTTTCTTCATTTGGATGCTATTAGATCTAGGGAAAGATTAGGCTAATGGTTGAAAGGCATAAAATCATTCAAAGTGAAAGACTTCCCATTTGAAGTATATGTGTCCTCATTTGGTTTAATTGCTTGACCTCCACAGCTAATGAGCTTGTAAATCATATAATTTACTTAGGGTAAATGTGTTACACGAGGTAAAGTTTAGGTTTTTCGTGGTATTATCCCTTTAGGTTAATTACTTAATCTTAGTAGTTCACGAGCTTGCAAATCACTTAATTTACTTGCAACCATCTTCCTTTTGATGCTATTAGTACTCGAGAGAGATTAGCGCAATGATTGAAATTCACAAGATTATTCTATGTGAAGAACTTCCAATTCTAAAAATGTTTGTTGTAATTTAGGTTAATGGGTTGATCTTGGAAGTTAATGACCTTAGAAAATCATCAAACTTATTTATGATTATCTCCACCGATCCTATTAGTACATTGAAAAGATTGGTGCAACTCTTGAGAGCGAGAAGATCATTCCAAGTGAAGAACTTCCTATTCTAAGAATATTTGTCACCATTTGGCTTAATCGCTTGATCTCCATAGCTCGTGAATCATCTAATTTACTTATAATCATCTTCATTTGGATACTTGGAAAAGATTAGAGTAATGGTTGAGTGCCACAAGCCATTTTAAGGAAGAACTTCCCTTTCAATGAATATTTGTTGGCATTTGGGTTAATTGCTTGATCTCAGGAGTTCCCCAGCGCTTACAAATCACCTAATTTTTTTACAATTACCTTCATTTCTATGCTATTAGTACTTGGAAAAGATCAGTGTGATGATGGAGAGCCACAAGGTCATTCTAAGGGAAGAAATTGTCATTCTAAGAATATTTCTCACCATTTGGGTTGATAGCTTGATCTTGGGATACAAGCTTGGAAATCATCTAACTTACATATAAATTATCTTCATTTAGATGCTATTCATACTTGGGAAAGATTAGTATGATGGTTCAATGCCATAAGGTCATTCTAAGGGAAGACATTGCCATTCTAAGAACATTTGTCACCATTTGGATTGATCGCTTGATCTTTGGAGCTCACAAGCTTGCAACTCATTTAATGTACTTATAATCATCTTCAATTAGATGCTATTGACACTTGGGAAAGATTAGAGTAATGGTTCAATGCCATAAGATCATTCTTAGGGGACAAATTCCCGTTCTAAGAGTATTTGTTGCCATTTGGGTTAATTACTTAATCTTGGGAGTTCAAGAGAACACATGCTTCAAATTGGAATCCATTCACTTAGAATGACCTTATGGGTCTCAACCATTAGCCTAATCTTTCCCTAGATCTCATAGCATCCAAATGAAGGTAACTATAAGTAAATTATATGATTTACAAGCTCATTAGCTATGGAGATGAAGCAATTAAACCAAATGAGAACACATATGCTTAAAATGGGAAGTCCTTCACATAGAATGATCTTATGGCTCTCAACCATTAGCCTAATCATACCCTAGATCTCATAGCATCCAAATGAAGATAAATATAAGTAAATTATATGATTTACAAGCTCATTAGCTATGGAAATCAAAAGATTAAACCAAATGAGAACACATATGCTTGAAATGGGAAGTTCTTCACATAGAATGATCTTATAGCTCTCAACCATTAGCCTAATCATACCCTCGATCTCATAGCATCCAAATGAAGATAAATATAAGTAAATTATATGATTTAAAAGCTCATTAGCTATGGAGATCAAGCTATTAAACCAAATGAGAACACGTGCTTCAAATTGGAAGCCATTCACTAAGAATGACTTTATGGGTCTCAACCATTAGCCTAATCTTTCCCTAGATCTCATAGCATCCAAATGAAGATAACAACAAGTCAATTACATGAATTATAAGCTCATAAGCGATGGAGATCAAGTGATTACCCCAAATGGTGAGAAACATGCTTAAAATGGGAAGTCCTTCACTAAGAATGATCTTATGGCTCTCAACCATTAGCTTAGTCATTCCCTAGATCTCATAATATCCAAATGAAGATAACTATACAAGCACATTAGCTATGGAGATCAAGCTATTAAACTAAATGAGAACACATATGCTTCAAATGGGAAGTCCTTCACATGAAATGATCATATGGCTCTCAACTGTTGAACTAATCTCTCCCCATGATCCAATAGCATCCAAATGAAGTTAACAATAAGTAAATCATACGATTTCCAAGCTCATTAGCTATGGAGATCAAGCTATTAAACCAAATTAGTACACATATACTTCTAATGAGAAGTCCTTCACTTAGAATGATCTTATGGCTCTCAACCATTAGCCGAGTTATTCCCTAGATCTCATAGCATCCAAATAAAGATAGCTATATGTAAATTATATGATTTACAAGCTCATTAGCTATGGAGATCAAGCTATTAAACCAAATGAGAACACATATGCTTCAAATGGGAAGTCCTTTACATAGAATGATCTTATACCTCTCAACCGTAAACCTAATCTCTCCCCATGATCCATTAGCATCCAAATGAAGATAACAATAAGCAAATCATATGATTTCCAAGCTCATCAGCTCTAGAGATCAAGCGATTAAACCAAATTAGTACACATATGCTTCTAATGGGAAGTCCGTCACTTAGAATGATCTTATGGCTCTCAACCATTAGCCTAATCTTTCCCTAGATCTCATAGCATCCAAATGAAGGTAACAATAAGAAAATTGGACGAATTACAAGCTCATGAGTAATGGAGATCAAGTGATTAAACCAAATGGTGACAAAAATGCTTAGAATGGGAAGTCCATCACTTAGAAAGATCTTATGGCTCTCAACCATTAACCTAATTATACCCTAGATCTCATAGTATCCAAATGAAGATAACTATAAGTAAATTTTATGATTTACAAGCTCATTAGCTATGGAGATCAAGAGATTACACCAAATGAGAACACATATGCTTCAAATGGAAAGTCCTTCACTTAGAATGATCTTGTGGATTTGAACCATTAGTGTAATCTTTCCCTGTATCTCATTGCATCCAAATGAACATAAAAATAAGAAAATTATATGAATTACAACCTTATGAGCGATGGAGATCGAGTGATTATACCAAATGGTGACAAACATGCTTAGAATGGGAAGTCTTTCAGTTAGAATGATCTTATGGCTTTCAAACATTGGCCTAATCTCTCCCAGAATAGCAAATTATATGATTTACAAGCTCATTAGCTATGGAGATCAAGCGATTACACGAAATGAGAACACATATGCTTCAAATGGGAAGTCATTCACGTAGAATGATCTTATGGCTCTAAACCATTAGCATAATCTTTCCCTAGATCTCATAGCATCCAAATGAAGGAAACTATAAGTAAGTCATATGATTTAGAAGCTCATTAGCTGTGGAGATCAAGCAATTAAACCAAATGAGGACACATATGCTTCAAATGGGAAGTCATTCACTTAGAATGATCTTATAGCTCTCAACCATTTGCCTAATCTTTCCCTTGATCTAATAGTACCCAAACAAAGATAACTATGAGTAAATTATATGATTTTCAAGCTCATTAGCTATGGAGATCAAGCGATAAAACCAAATGAGGACACATATGCTTCAAATGAGAAGTCCTTTGCTTAGAATGATATTATGGCTCTCAACCATTATCCTTATCTTTCCCTAGATCTGATAGCATCCAAATGAAGGTAACTATAAGTAAATTTTATGGTTTACAAACTATTGAGCTATGGCGACCTATCGATTAAACCAAATTAGGACACATATGCTCCCAATGGGAAGTCTTTCACTTAAAATGATCTTATGGCTCTCAACCGTTTACCTAATCTTTCCCTTGATCTAATAACGTCCAAATGAAGATAACTATGAGTAAATTATATGATTTACAAGCTCATTAGCTATGGAGATCAAGCGATTAAACCAAATGAGGACACATATGCTTCAAATGAGAAGTCCGCTGTTTAGAATGATATTATAGCGCTCAACCATTATCCTTATCTTTCCCTAAATCTCATAGCATCCAAATGAAGGTAACTATAAGTAAATTTTATGGTTTACAAACTCATGAGCCATGGCGATCAAGCGATTAAACCAAATTAGGACATATATGCTTCGAATGGGAAGTCCTTCACTTAAAATGATCGTATGGCTCTCAACCATTTCCCTAATCTTTCCCTAGATCTAATAGCAACCAAATGAAAAAAAAATTTAAGTAAATAATATGATTTACAAGCTCCTTAGCTGTGGAGATCAAGCGATTATACCAAATTAGGACACATATGCTTCAAATGGGAAGTTCTTCACTTAGAATGATCTTATGGCTCTCAGCCATTTGCCTAATCTTTCCCTAGATCTCATGGCACCCAAATGAAGATAACTATAAGAACATTGGGTGAATTACAAGCTCTTGAGCGATGGAGATCAAGCGATTAAACCAAATAGTGACGAAAAGGCTTAGAATGGCAAGTCTTTCACTTAGAATGATCTTATGGCTCTCAACCATTAGCCTAATCTTTCCCTTAGATGTCATGGCATCCAAATGATGATAACTATAAGAAAATTACATGAATTACAAGCTCATGAGTGATGGAGATCAAGTGATTCTACCAAATGGTGACAATCATGCTTAGAATGGAAAGTCCTTCACTTAGAATTATTTTATGGATCTCAACCATCGGCCTAATCTTTGCCATGATCTAATGCCATCCAAATGAAAATAACTATAAGAAAATTAGCAGAATTACAAGCTCCTGAGCTAATGGCGATCAGGCGATTAAACCAAATTAGGACACATATGCTTCAAATGGGAAGTCTTTCACTTAAAATAATCGTATAGCTCTCAACCATTTCCCTAATCTTTCCCTAGATCTAATAGCAACCAAATGAAAAAAGCTATAAGTAAATTATATGATTTACAAGCTCATTAGCTATGGAGATCAAGCGATTAAACCAAATGAGGACACATATGCTTCAAATGGGAAGTCCTTCACATTAGCCTAATCTTACCCTAGATCTCATAGCATCCAAATGAAGATAACAATAAAAAAAAATTAGACTAATTAGAAGCTCATGAGCGGTGGAGATCATGCGATTAAACCAAATGGTGACAAAAAAGCTTATAATGGGAAGTCTTTCACTTAGAATAATATTTTGGCTCTCAACCATTGGCCTAATATCTCCCATCATCTAATTGCATCAAAATGAAGAAAACTATAAGTAAATTGTATGATTTACAAGCTTATTAGCTGTGGAGATGAAGAAATTAAACCAAATTAGAACACATGATTTAAATGGGAAAACCTTCACTTAGAATGATCTTATGGCTCTCAACCATTTGCCTCATCTTTCCCTTGATATAATTACATCCAAATGAAGGCAACTACAAGTAAATTATATGGTTTACAAGCTCATAAGCAATGGCGATCAAGCGATTAAACCAAATGAGGACACATATGCTTCAAATGGGAAGTCTTTTGCTTAGAATGATAGTATGGCTCTCAACCATTATCCTTATCTTTCCTTAGATCTCATAGCATCCAAATGAAGGTAACTATAAGTAAATTTTATGGTTTACAAACTCATGAGCTATGGCGATCTATCGATTAAACCAAATTAGGACACATATGCTTCAAATGGGAAGTCCTTCACTTAGAATGATCTTATGGCTCTCAACCGTTTGCCTTATTTTTTCGTTGATCTATTAGCACCCAAATGAAGATAACTATGAGTAAATTATATGATTTACAAGCTCATTAGCTATGGAGATCAAGCGATTAAACCAAATGAGGACACATATGCTTCAAATGAGAAGTCCGCTACTTAGAATGATATTATGGCTCTCAACCATTATCCTTATCTCTCCTTAGATCTCATAGCATCCAAATGAAGGTAACTATAAGTAAATTTTATGGTTTACAAACTCATAAGCTATGGCGATCAAGCGATTAAACCAAATTAGGACATATATTCTTCAAATGGGAAGTCCTTCACTTAAAATGATCGTTTGGCTCTCAACCATTTCCTTAATCTTTCCCTAGATCTCATAGCAACCAAATGAAAAAAACTATAAGTAAATAATATGAGTTACAAGCTCCTTAGCTTTGGAGATCAAGCGATTATACCAAATTAGGACACATATACTTCAAATGGGAAGTTCTTCCCTTAGAATGATCTTATGGCTCTCAACCATTTGCCTAATCTTTCCATAGATCTCATGGGACCCAAATGAAGATAACTATAAGAACATTAGGTGAATTACAAGCTCTTGAGCAATGGAGATCAAGCGATTAAACCAAATGGTGACAAAAAGGCTTAGAATGGGAAGTCCTTCACTTAGAATAATCTAATGGCTTCAAACCATTGGCCTAATCTCTCCCACGATCTAATAGCATCCAAATGAAGCGATTAAACCAAATGGTGACAAAATTGCTGAGAATGGGAAGTCATTCACATAGAATGATCTTATGGTTCTCAACCGTTGAATTAATCTCTCCCCATGATCCAATAGCATCCAAATGAAGTTAACTATAAGTAAATCATACGATTTCCAAGCTCATTAGCTATAGAGATCAAGCTATTAAACCAAATTAGTACACATATGCTTCTAATGAGAAGTCATTCACTTAGAATGATCTTATGGCTCTCAACCATTAGCCTAGTCATTCCCTAGATCTCATAGCATCCAAATGAAGATAACTATAAGTAAATTATATGATTTACAAGCTCATTAGCTATGGAGATCAAAAGATTAAACCAAATGAGAACACATATGCTTGAAATGGGAAGTTCTTCACATAGAATGATCTTATGGCTCTCAACCATTAGCCTAATCATACCCTAGATCTCATAGCATCCAAATGAAGATAACTATAAGTAAATTATATGATTTACAAGCTCATTAGCTATGGAGATGAAGCAATTAAACCAAATGAGAACACATATGCTTCAAATGGGAAGTCCTTCACTTAGAATGATCTTATGGCTCTCAACCATTAGTGTAATGTTTCCCTAGATCTCATAGCATCCAAATGAAGATAACTGTAAGAAAATTAGATGAATTACAAGCTCATGAGCGATGGAGATCAAGCGATTACCCCAAATGGTGAGAAACATGCTTAAAATGGGAAGTCCTTCACATAGAATGATCTTATGGCTCTCAACCATTAGCCTAATCTCTCCCCATGATCAAATTGCATCCAAATGAAGATAACAATAAGTAAATCATATGATTTCCAAGCTCATTAGTTATTGAGTCAAGCTATTAAACCAAATGAGAACACATATGCTTCAAATGGGAAGTTCTTCACTTAGAATGATCTTATGGCTCTCAACCATTAGCCTAACCATTCCCGAGATCTCATAGAATCCAAATGAGGATAACGTTAAGTAAATTATATGATTTACAAGCTCATTAGCTATGGAGATCAAGCGATTAAACCAAATGAGAACACATATGCTTCAAATGAGAAGTCATTCACTTAGAATGATCTTATGGCTCTCAACTATTAGCCTAATCTTTCCCTAGATCTCATAGCATCGAAATGAAGATAACAATAAGACGATTAGACGAATTACAAGCTCATGAGCGATGGAAATCAAGCGATTACCCCCAAATGGTGAGAAACATGCTTAGAATGGGAAGTCCTTCACAAATAATGATCTTGTGGCTCTCAACCGTTGGCCTAATCTCTCCCAATGATCTAATTCCATCCAAATGAAGATAACTATAAGTAAATTATATGATTTACAAGCTCATTAGCTATGGAGATCAAGCTTTTAAACCAAATGAGAACACATATACTTCAAATGGGAAGTCCTTCACATAGAATGATCTTATGGCTCTCAACCGTTGAACTAATCTCTCCTCATGATCCAATAGCATCCAAATGAAGTTAACTATAAGTAAATCATACGATTTCCAAGCTCATTAGCTATGGAGATCAAGCTATTAAACCAAATTAGTACACATATGCTTCTAATGAGAAATCATTCACTTAGAATGATCTTATGGCTCTCAACCATTAGCCTAGTCATTCCCTAGATCTCATAGCATCCAAATGAAGAGAACCATATGTAAATTATATGATTTACAAGTTCATTAGCTATGGAGATCAAGCTATTAAACCAAATGAGAACACATATGCTTCAAATGGGAAGTCCATCACATAGAATGATCTTATGGCTCTCAACCTTTGCCTAATCTCTCCCCATGATCCAATAACATCCAAATGAAGTTAACAATAAGTAAATCATATGATTTCCAAGCTCATTAACTATGGAGATCAACCTATTAATCCAAATTAGTACACATATGCTTCTAATGCGAAGTCATTCACTTAGAATGATCTTGTGGCTCTCAACCATTAGCCTAATCTTTCCCTAGATCTCATAGCATCCAAATGAACATAACAATAAGAAAATTAGACGAATTACAAGCTCATGAGGGATGGAGATCAAGTGATTAAATCAAATGGTGACAAAAATGTTTAGAATGGAAAGTCCATCACTTAGAATGATCTTATGGCTCTCAACCATTAGCAAGCAAGTGAACTCCCAAGATCAAGGAATTAACTCAAACGGTGACAAGCATTCTAAGAACAGCAATTATTTACCTAGAATGGTCTTATAGCTCTTAACCATTGCTCAAATCATTCTTAACCAATAGTATCCAAATGAAGATAATTATAAGTAAATTAAATGATTTCCAAGCTCGTGAACTAACGAGATTAAGCAATTATAAGAAAATTAGATGATTGCAAGCTCATGAACTCCCATGATCAAGTAATTAACCCAAATGTCAACAAACATTCTTAGAATGGGAAGTTTTTCGCTCAAAATGATCATGTTGCTCTCAACCACTAGTCTAATCTTTCAACAAGTACTAATTGGAGCAAAATGATGATAATTACAAGTAAATTATATGATCGGTGTGCTCATGAACTCCCAAGATCAAACAATTAACCCAAATCGCAACATTCTTAGGCTCCGTTCGTTTCACGGAAAATAACTTCCAGAAAAATGTTTTCCGGATTTTCCGACGTTCGTTTCACGGAAAATAAATTCATTGGGGAAAACATTTTCCATCAAGGTAAAAAAAATCTTCTAAAGTGAGGGAAAATGTTTTCCACTTTTGAAAAGTGGAAAACATTTTCCACATTCACTCTCTCTTATCTTACATTCTCCATTAATCCTCACTTATTTCTTTTATTTTTATATTTTTTATATTTTTTTCATAAATTCGAATTTTTTTGTTATTTTTTAATAAAATCGATTTTTTTGTTATTTTTTAATAAAATCGATTTTTTATTTTTTATTTTTCTTTATTTTTCTGTCTTTCTTTTTTTGCTGTATTTCTTTTTCGGCCGGTCGTCAGCCACGGCAACGACCGATGACCGACAACAGGCGAGCCGAGCTTGCCAGATAGGTGATGCCCGAGCATCACAAGACGGAAACTTATTTCTAATATTTCCAAATTCACCCATTTTTAAAATAAAAAATGGTAATCCTCTTTTCCCTCGCTTCACGAACCCAGCACCCCTGTGCTTGCCTCTCTTTGCTCCCTTCAAAATAATCAAATCCCTCATTTTTAAAGTAGAACAAAGTCAATTGCTTGCCCTAATTGGTCGATCTCCCTCACTTAGCTTTTGCACGGCATTGTGCTTCTTCTTCCTCCTGGTAGTTCAACTACTTTCCGAATCGAAGTTGCATAACTCACGATGTCGATCTGCGAGGCTCAAGCCTCATTGCCTTGAGCTCACCTTGCTGGTGAGCCGATCATGCAAGCTCGCCAAAGGTAGGCGAGCCTTGAGCCTTGCTAGCAAGGTGAGCTTGAGGCATGGCCGACGACTGGCCAAGGAAGGAGAGAACATAAATTAAAGAAAAGATAATAATTTAATAATCTATTTAAAAATAATAAAAAATAATGATTTTAAAAAATAAAATAATAATAAAATTATTGAAAAGAGTTTATAAAGGAAAATATTTTCCCAAGCGAACAGCAGAAAATATTTTCCACTTCAAAATCAAGTTTTACCCGAACACCGGAAAATAATTACGTTTTCCTAGAAAATAACTTCTTGGAAAATATTTTCCAAAAAAGCAACATTTTCCGTGAAACGAATGGAGCCTTAGAATGGGAAGTTCTTCACTTAGAATGATCTTATTGCTCTCAACTATTGCTCTAATATTTTTCAAGTTCAAATAGCTTCAAAGTGAAGGTAATTATGAGTAAATTATATGATTCCAAGCTTGTGAACTCCCAAGATCAAGCAATTAACCCAAATGGTAAGAAACATTCTCAAAATTGGAAGTTCTTCACTTTGGTTGATCTTATGGCTCTCTACCATTTCTCTAATCTTTCCAAAGAACTAATAGGATCGAAGTGAAGATAATTGAAAGTAAATTAGATGATTTGCAACTCGTAAACTCTAAATAGCAAGGGATTAACCCAAATAGCAACAAACATTCTAAGAATGGGAAATTATTCCACTAGAATGATCTAATGACTCTCAACAATTACTCTAATGTTTTGCAAGTACTGATTGCATCAAAGTGAAGGTAATTTGATGATTTGCAAGCTTGTGAACATTGAAGATCAAGCAATTAATCCAAATGGCAACAAACATGTTGAGAATGGGAAATCTTCACTTAGATTCATCTTATGGCTCTCAACCATTGCTCTAATCTTTCCCAATATACTAATAAGATCAAAATGAATACGGTTATAAGTAAAGTAGATGATTTGCAAACTTGTTAATGGCCTAACATTAATTACCTAGCCCAAATAGGGACAAACATTCTTAGAATGGTTTGTTCTTCATTTAGATTGATTTTATGGCTATCAACCATTGCTGCAATCTACACCGGTTGAGTGGAATGGCAGAGAGGGTAAAATTCTTATAGTTCAAAACGATGCCTAATCTTCTCTACCTAAGTTTCCCCACCGGCCTCTAAAAACTAGCATTGCTCCAACCCTTCCTCACACAAGCCATCCCGACGCCCAACATCAAACAAACCTCATGGCTCACCAATTTAGGGGTCTAACCAACTCGCCATTAACATTCAAAAACCATGAAACATGACACATAGAAAACTAATTGGGGGCATCCATAGTCTATCCAATGAGTGCACTTATAACAAGTAAAGACTAGGCTAATCTCCTCATCGGCAATGTCATAGAAGGAACCCTCGAGGAGAGCAGGCATTTCATATGTAGCTATAGGTAGCACATTTGTCTGAGCGATTTGAAAATAAAAAGGGGTGAGCAACTTTCCCAAGTCCTAATAGGATAAAAATAAAGGTAATTACAACTAAATAAGTTGATTTGCAAACTTGCAACACCCAAGATCAATCAATTTATCCTTGGCTAGCAAAGCCGTGGATCCATGAACAATCATGAGGTAGAGGATATAAGCCACGTAACTCCTATTCTAGTAAGAGCAAAACGTTTGTCCATCACGCATGCATCAGAGTGTAACTTATGTAATCCCCATGTCATGTGCACGGTGCACACATGACGCACGACTCTTACACGGAGCAGGCACGACAATGCACGAGCACATGTTCGATGTAAGGAAATTTTTGTCTGATGGAGAAGGGGAAGCAAGTAATGGGAAATGAAGTTTCGGGTAAAGAGGGCCTATACCCTATCAAACCTAATAAGAGGGGTGAAGGCTTGCCTTATGCTCCTATAGATTGGCCTAATTCAAGCGATACCTAGTCTTGGAAGGTTGGCAGTAGGACCACTATTTCTGGTTTCTATCAAGACAGGTATATGTATCCTCTAAAGCGTCTCTATAACAATAACCCCAATACTTTGCGGTTGTTACTTGATCTTGGGAGTTCACTAGCTTGCAAATCATATAATTTACTTATAACTATCTTCATTTGAATCCAAGTAGTACTTGGGAAAGATTAGAGCAACAGTTTAGAGCCATAAGATCCTTCTAACGGAAGAACTACCCATTCTAAGCATGTTTGTCCCAATTTGGGTTAATTTCTTGATCTTGCAGAGTCTCATCTTATTTCTAGACAAAATGGTTGCTTTTCGAGATTTGTTGAGATATTATGATATATGAATATAGCAAGATTTTGTGATTATTTTGTTAATTTCTAGAGATTTACTTTCCTGATATGCTAGCCGTATTTTAGGGAAAGGCCTAGGTTATTATTTCTCCTACAAATAAAGGAAGCCTATCAATTGTAACACAAACAATTTGATGAATGAAAATTTATGAGACTTCCTATGACATTTGAGGCAAGCCACTATCTATTACACGTGGAAGTCTAGCGTCACAGTAAATGAGGGATCGTTACAGGTAACTTCCCTTGTTCAAACTATATTGATATTATAGAAGGTCAGCATTTACATGATGTTCAACTAATTCTATATACAGTTTAATTAGCGGGATTATGGTCCATCTCCCTCCTATCGACTCCAAACACACACATGGAGGGGACAACGACACACAACACATAGTGTAAGACTTGCAAACTAAAACAATGAGACAAAGACATGTAGGAACAACATCATAGGCACCACTTCTTTTTCATTAGCCATTTATAAGATCCACTTACAAGGTGAAGTTCTTAAATTTCAATGTGCATATAGAATCAGTTACATAGCCACAACTCATGCAAGAAACAAAAGCTAGGAATAGCTCTAAATGACTTGATGATAAAATTTAGAGATGCTTGACTCTCTATGCACAAGATGAGAAGCTAGTCCTTCTTTGGGAAATTACAGAATAATCAATGGGAATAAAATAAATAAATAAAGGAGATAAGAAGTTAAAGATGCTTAAGACCACTACCATTAGTGGTAGGGATAAAGAATTACCCTAAATTATTTAAATAATGAATTTGGTTCATCTACACTAGTCAAGTGGAATGGTAGAGAGGGTAAAATTCTTATAGTACAAAACGATGCCTAATCTTCTCTACCCAAGTTTCCCCACAGGTCTCTAAAAACCAGCATTGCTTCGACCCTTCCTCACACGAGCCATCCCGACATCCAACTTCAAACAAACCTCGTGGCTCACCAATTTAGGGGTCTAACCAACTCGCCATTAACATTCAAAAACCATGAAACATGACACATAGAAAACTAATTGGGGGCATCCATAGTCTATCCAACGAGTGTAGTTATAACAAGTAAAGACTAGGTTGATCTTCTCATCGGCAATGTCATAGAAGGAACCCTCGAGGAGAGCAGGCGTTTCATACGTAGCTATAGGTAGCACATTTGTCTGAGCGATTTGAAAATAAAAAGGGGTGAGTAATTTTGGCCAGTAAAGGAAAACGAACAGGTCTTAAACAACAAGATCCACAAGCAACTCATTCAAAAGAACATCATTCGCAACAAGTAAAACAAGCAAATATCCCTCGAGGAGAGTAGGTAGTGATATCAAACATCAAGCAAGTATGCAAGACTAATACTCATTCATGGTTGACATGCAAAGACACCAACAACTCAAGACAACCAAACATGCAACTACACTCCACATGCACCTTGACTCACACATAGACCATGATTTGTATACGAACTCACACGCCAAGTAGAATTAGTCTCCATTTGGATGCTATTAGCGCTCGGGAACGATTCGAGGGATGGTCCAATGCCAAGGATCATCCTAAGGGAAGAACTCCCCATTCCAAGGGCATTTTGTGGCCATTTGGGTTAATCACTTGACCTTAGGAGTTCGCGAGCCCGCAAATCATCTAATTTACTCGCAACGATCCTCGTTTCGACGCTATTAGTGCTCGAGAAAGGCTAGTGCGGTGGCTGAGGCTCATAAGATCATTCTAAGTGAAGAACCTCCCATTCTAAGAACGCTTGTCGCAATTTAGGTGAATTGGTCAACCTCGGGAGTTAACGACCTAGAAAATCCTCTAACTTACTTATAATGACCTTCATTGATCCTATTAGTGCTTCGAAAAGATTAGAGCAACTCTCGAGAGCGAGGAGATTGCTCTAAGTGAAGAACTTCCCATTTTGGGCGTGCTTGTCGCCATTTGGTCGAATCGCTTGATCTCCATGGCTCGTGAGCTCGTAAATCACCTAACTCACTTATAATCATCTTCGTCTGGATGCCATTAGTACTTGGGAAAGATTAGACCAGCGGTGGAGCGCCACAAGACCATTTTAAAGGAGAACTTCCCATCCTAAGAATGTTCGTCGGCATTCGGGTCGATTGCTTGATCTTAGGAGCCCGGTGGCCTGCAAACCACAATCATCTCCATTCTCATGCTATTGGTGCTTGGAAAGGATTAGCGCAACCATCGAGAGCCATAAGATCATTCCAAGAGAAAACCTTCTCGTTCTAAGAACGTCTCTCACCGTTTGGGTTAGTAGCTCGACCTTCGGAGTTCATGAGCTTGAAAATCATCTAATTGATGCATGAGTGCCTTCATTTCGATGCTAATGGCACACATGGAGGATTAGTATGATGGTCGAGAGCCGTGAGGTCATCCCAAGAGAAGAAATCGCCATTCTAAGAACGTTTGCTTGGAATTTGGATTAATCGCTTGATCTTTGGAGTTCATGAGTTCGTCGGTCACCTAATTTACCTATAATCATCTCCATTTGGATGCTATTAGCACTCGGGAACGATTCGAGTGACGGTCCAATGCCATAGGATCATCTTAAGGGAAGAACTCCCCATTCCAAGGGCATTTTGTGGCCATTTAGGTTAATCACTTGACCTTAGGAGTTCGCGAGCCCACAAATCATCTAATTTACTTGCAACGATCCTCGTTTCGACGCTATTAGTGCTCGAGAAAGGCTAGTGCGGTGGCTGAGGCTCATAAGATCATTCTAAGTGAAAAACCTCTCATTCTAAGAACGCTTGTCGCAATTTAGGTGAATTGGTCGACCTCGGGAGTTAACGACCTAGAAAATCCTCTAACTTACTTATAATGACCTTCATCGATCCTATTAGTGCTTCGAAAAGATTAGAGCAACTCTCGAGAGCGAGGAGATCGCTCTAAGTGAAGAACTTCCCATTCTAGGCGTGCTTGTCGCCATTTGGTTGAATCGCTTGATCTCCATGGCTCGTGAGCTTGTAAATCACCTAACTCACTTATAATCATCTTCGTCTGGATGCCATTAGTACTTGGGAAAGATTAGACCGGCGATGGAGCGCCACAAGACCATTTTAAGGGAGAACTTCCCATCCTAAGAATGTTCGTCGGCATTCGAGTCGATTGCTTGATCTCAAGAGCCCGGCAGCCTGCAAACCACAATCATCTCCATTCTCATGCTATTGGTGCTTGGAAAGGATTAGCGCAGCCATCGAGAGCCATAAGATCATTCCAAGAGAAAACCTTCTCGTTCTAAGAACGTCTCTCACCGTTTGGGTTAGTGGCTCGACCTTCGGAGTTCATGAGCTTAGAAATCATCTAATTCATGCATGAGTGCCTTCATTTCGATGCTAATGGCACACACGGAGGATTAGTATGATGGTCGAGAGCCGTGAGGTCATCCCAAGAGAAGAAATCGCCATTCTAAGAACGTTTGCTTGGAATTTGGATTAATCGCTTGATCTTTGGAGTTCATGAGTTCGCCGGTCACCTAATTTACCTATAATCGTCTCCATTTGGATGCTATTAGCGCTCGGGAACGATTCGAGTGACGGTCCAATGCCATAGGATCATCCTAAGGGAATAACTCCCCATTCCAAGGGCATTTTGTGGCCATTTAGGTTAATCACTTGACCTTAGGAGTTCGCGAGCCTGCAAATCATCTAATTTACTGGCAACGATCCTTGTTTCGATGCTATTAGTGCTCAAGAAAGGCTAGTGCGGTGGCTGAGGCTCATAAGATCATTCTAAGTGAAGAACCTCCCATTCTAAGAACGCTTGTCGCAATTTAGGTGAATTGGTCGACCTCGGGAGTTAACGACCTAGAAAATCCTCTAACTTACTTATAATGACCTTCATCGATCCTATTAGTGCTTCGAAAAGATTAGAGCAACTCTCGAGAGCGAGGAGATCGCTCTAAGTGAAGAACTTCCCATTCTGGGCGTGATTGTCGCCATTTGGTCGAATCGCTTGATCTCCATGGCTCGTGAGCTCGTAAATCACCTAACTCACTTATAATCATCTTCGTCTAGATGCCATTAGTATTTGGGAAAGATTAGACCGGCGGTGGAGCGCCACAAGACCATTTTAAGGGAGAACTTCCCATCCTAAGAATGTTCGTCAGCATTCGGGTCGATTGCTTGATCTCAGGAGCCCGGCGGCCTGCAAACCACAATCATCTCCATTCTCATGCTATTGGTGCTTGGAAAGGATTAGCGCAATGATGGAGAGCCATAAAAATCAACCTAGGAAGGGAAACGCAATTAGGGAAAATCTTTTGTTAAGTGAAATACAGGTTGAGTCATTAGCAAATAGAAAAATATATTTACTTTGCCCATGGCAGAAAGAGGAGTGAGGTAGAGCAACCCACACATTCCAAAATGCAACCCTGTTCAAAGAATTTGCAAATGTGTTTCCAAGAGAATTTCCACCTGAATTACCTCCCATAAGATTTATCAAGACAAGTGGACAAACTTATCAACAAAGGGTTTTTTCAAGAAAGTATGAGCCCATGTTCCGTTCCAATTCTACTCGTGCCCAAGAAGGATGGTTCATTTAGAATGTGTGTTGATAGCCAAGCCATAAATAGCATCACCATTAAGTATAGGCACCCCATACATAGACGTGATGATTTGCTTGATGAGTTATTGATGCGGAAGCAATCAGATCCAAGTCAAGATAAACTTTGGATATAACATGCTTTAATGGATCAAGACTTGAGTTTCCAAATAAAATTATTTATCTAAAATGAGCCCTCTCATATTTCTAGGTAGAATGATTGCTTTTTGAGATTTGCTATTATGAGATATTTTATTAGTTTCTAGAGATTTGCTTTCTTGATATGTTAGCTATATTTTTGGAAAGAGCCTAAGGTAGATTTACTTTCCTAATATGCTAGCTATATTTTTGGAAAGAGCCTAAGGTAGATTTACTTTCCTAATATGCTAGCTATATTTTTGGAAAGAGCCTAAGTTACTATTTCTCCTATAAATAGAGAAAGCCTTTCAGTTTTGAGAGATAATTTGGTGAATGACAAATTTGTGAGATTTCTTCTTGAGAGTGAACACCTTTTGGATTACTCCTTTCTCGGTCTCTTTATCCTTGGAGTGTGGATTACTCCTTGGTGGTGAGCTAAAAATCCCTTTATTCTCGGCTGGTGAGTTTTCCTTTAGGCTTTAGTGGTGAGCTTCTCCTATCCCGAAGTCCTTTATCCTAGGCGGTTGGTTCATCCTTTAAGCCTTTATACGTTGGTGGTGATCGTAATCTATCTTTTATTTGTTTTCTTTAACCTTCGACATCTATTCCGATACACTTCACCCGAAATTCCCTCATTTCGAAATCACTCACCCACGCACGCATCAAGTTGATATCAAAGCCTAAGGTTGAACTCAATTTTGACTAATTCCTTCTATTACCTCATTCCTATCTCATCCCTTATTTTTGTCCAAAAAAAAGAAGAATGGATGATCTGGTTCCAAGAGGTTTAACTTTGGAGCAAGCACACAATGAAAGACAAGGTTGTGCTATCCAAAATCTTCAGCAACAAATGGAGCATGTCCTCAACCTTCTTGAGGATCCAATGAAGCAAGGACAACTTGCAAGGCATCCTAACGATCGTCACCAGTGTGATGATGCTGATTCTTGTCAAAGTTCAAATGGTGATTCCAATCCCACTAACAGCAACTCTAATGATTCCGAGTATGGACAACAAAGATGAAGAGGGAGCCATATGGAGAATGAACGTGGCATCAAAGTGCAGGTTCCTGAATTTGAGGGTAGTCTCAATCCCGATGACTTTATTGATTGGCTATACATAACCGAACAAATATTTTACTTCAAGTCCTCCTCGGACGAGAAGAGATGTAAGGTGGTTGTCTTGAAGTTAACAAAATATGCTTCTCTATGGTGGGAAAATATGAAGAATCAATGAACTCGAGACGGAAAAGATTGAATCAAGTCTTTAGAAAAACTCAAGAAGTGGATGAAGAAGAGGTTCTTGCCCAAAAAATACGAGCAAGATTTGTTCCTCAAGCTGAATTCCCTAAGACAACAAGGGATGAACATTGAAGAGTGCATTCGGAAATTTGAACAACTCAAGATGAGGTGTGAAGTTCCAGAAGTTCCAGAGCAAACCATCGCTCAATTTCTCAGTGGAATGAATTGGGAAATTGCTAATTTTGTTGAACTTCAACCTTATTGGTCCTTTGAAGACGGATGCAAGCTGGCCGTGAAAGTTGAGAAGCAATTGAAGGGTAGCAAGGGGTTTTCTTCCAAAACGTTGACAAAAGGGACATCCTAATGAAAGGGTGGTTCCTCAAGCAATGTCGAGAGCGCATTGGCAAAAGCCAAAGGTAAGGAGAAGCTTGCAAAGTCCTCCAAAGAACTCCAAAGAAACTCAAGGTGATGCAAGGGAATGCTTTAAGTGTCAAGGCTATGGGCATTTACAAGCTAATTGTCCAAATTGAAAGTTATGACTCTTCAAGAAATTGACGAGATCAATTTGGCACTTCAAGAAGCCAAGAACAATTCGGACTAAAATGGTTATGAGTCTAAAAAATAAGAGGAGATCATGGAGAAAGCTGATGATGGGGAGTTATTGGTCATGCGTACAACGTTGCATGCTGAAGTTTCTCCTAATGAGAATGAGCAAAGTAACATCTTTCACACCTTTTGTACTATCAATGGGAAGGTTTGTTCGGTCATTATTGACAACAAGAGTCGTACAAACATCGCTTTAACAACCCTAATCAACAAGCTAAAGCTTTAAACAACTAAACATCCTCAACTATACAAGCTTTAATGGCTCAATCAAGGAAATGATCTCAAGATAAACAAACGAGCTCTGATATCATTTTCGATTGGGAAGAATTATCGAGATCAAGTTCTTAGTGGTGTGATTCGTATGGATGCATGTCGCTTGTTATTGGGAAGACCATGGTAATATGATAGAAATGCTGTGCATAATGGGCATAAGAACACATACTCATTTAACAAGGAACAAAAATCCATTACTCTTGTACCCTTGAATCTTTCCATGATGTGTAAAAATCAACCTAGAGAAGGAAACACAAGTAAGGAAAATATTTTCTTGAGTGATACATGGGTTGAGAGAGCCATTAGCAAATAGAAAAATGTTTATGCTTTGCTTGTGGTAGAGAAAAAGAATGAGAAAGAAAGTCTTTTACATCCCAAAATGCATTCCTTGTTCAAAAAATTTGCAAATGTGTTCCCAAAGGAATTACCACTCTGATTACCTCCCATTGGAGGTATTGAGAATCACATCGATTTGCTACCCTATGCTCCTCTACCCAACAAACTAGTGTATCAATGCAATCCGAAGCAAACGAAAGAGTTGCAAAGACAAGTCGATGAACTTATCAACAAAGGGTATGTTCAAGAAAGCATGGGCCTATGTTTCATTTCGGCTCTACTCATACCCAAGAAAGTTAGTTCATTCAGAGTGTGTGTCGATTGCTGAGCCATCAACAACATGACTATTAAGTATAGGTACCCCATACCTAGACTTGATGATATGCTTGATTAATTATATGGCTCTTACCATGTTCTCAAAGATAGATTTGCGGAGTGGTTATCACCAAATTAGGATGCAAGAAGGTGATGAATGGAAGTCGGTTTTCAAAACTAAAAGAGGCTTTTATGAGTGGTTGTTTATGCCATTCGGGTTATCAAATGCTCTGAGTATCTTCATGAGGCTTATGAACAAGCTTCTTCATTCTTTTTTCTATCGATTTGTAGTTATTTATTTCGATGATATTTTTGTTTAGGAGGGGCATATCTCTCATTTGAAACAAGTTTTCGATGTCTTGAGAGAACAAAAACTCTATGCTAAAATGGAGAAATGTGAGTTTTTCTCTACAAGCATTGTATTCCTTGGATATGTGGTTTCTAAAGATGGGATCTCCGTCGATCAATCCAAGGTAGAAGCTATGAAGACTTAGCCGATTCCCATATCCATTTCAGTAACATCATGGCTCCTATAACCAAATGCATGAAGAAGGGTTATTTCGAATGGACAAAGGCTGCTTAAAACGCCTTTGAGGTAATCAAGCACAAACTTTGTGAGTCCCCTATTCTTGCTCTTCCTGATTTCAAGAAAATATTTGAAGTTGAGTGTGATGCAAGCAGAGTTGGCATTGGTGCTATTCTTATGCAAGCCCAAAAGCCTTTGGCGTATTTCAGAGAGAAGTTAACCGATTCAAAGAAGAACTATTCAATTTATGACAAAGAGTTCAATGCCATTTTTCGACCTCTTGATCATTGGAGTCATTATTTGAGGCCAAAGCAATATGTGCTTCATTCTGATCATGAGGCTCTCAAGTTTGTTAGCAGGCAACGCAAGCTCAATTTGAGACATGCAAAATGGGTAGAATTTCTTCAATCATTTTCTTATGTCTCAAAATATAAACCTAGCCACACATATATTGTTGCGAATGCATTATCAAAAAGATATTCTATGCTTGCCATTCTATATTTCGGATTCTTGGCTTCTAATCGATGAAGAGTTACATTCTGAAGACTCGAAATTCTCATCGATTATTGACAACTCTAAGCAATGAGTTATATACTTTGCAAGATGGGTTTCTTTTTAAAGGAAATCATTTATATGTGCCCAATAGCTCTTTTCAAGAGTTGCTGATTTGAGAGGAACATGGTTGAGGATTGTCTGGGCACTTCAGTATTACAAAACTCTTGAGGTTCTTCGAGAACATTTTATTGGCCAAAAATGAATGGAGACGTGCATGCTATCATCTCTAGGTGTGCAACTTGTCAAAGAAAGAACAGTCAATTCCATTAGGGATTGTATACTCCGCTTCCAATTCCATTGTAGCCTTGGGAAGATGTGGATTTTATTATGGTTCTGCCAAAGAGGAAAAGATGCCATCATGGTGGTCATTGATCAATATTCTAAAATGGCTCATTTCATGCCATGTCACAAGACCAATGATGCATCTCATGGTGCTGAATTATATTTGAAGGAGATTATTCACCTTCACGGAATACCGAAAACCATTGTGTCAAATCGAGATTCCCAATTCTTGAGCTACTTCCGGAAAATACTATAGAGAATGCTTGGTACGCAGCTCTTATTCAGCACCACTTGTCATCCCCAAACCGATGGCCAAACTAAGGTAACCAAATTGCTTTCTCACTACCCTTCTTTGAAACATGGTGAGTAAAGTTTTTAAAAAATTGGGATTTGAAGCTTGCACATGCTGAGTTTGCTTACAATCAATCTCTGAGCTATATTATGGGTCAATCACCTTTTAAAGTTGTGTATGGAATTAACCCTCCCACACCAATTGAATTGTTTCCACTTCCATCCAACTCACAAGTGAACTTCGATGGCAAAGCAAAGGCTGAATTGATGAAGAAACTTCATGAGCAATTTCGAACCAAGATTGGGAAAGCCAACGAGTCTTACAAGAAGAAAGCTAATTAGTATTGGAAGAAGACTCAATTTCAACTGGGAGATCTTGTACGGCTTCATCTGAAGAAAGAGAGATTTTCATCTCGTCAAAAGAGTAAGTTCATGCCTAGAGCTAATGGCCCATTTAAAGTCATCAAGCAAATTGATGACAATGCTTACAAAATTGATCTTCCTAGAGAGTTTAGAGTTTCAGCAACTTTTAATGTGGGAGATCTTTCTCCTTATTTGGAGGATGAAAATTTCTCAGATTTGAGGACAAATCTCAAACTACCCAGGGAGAATGATGTAAAAGCAATTAACTTAGATCCATCGACAAATTCGGCATTGGCACTATCGATGTTAACCCAAGCCAAGATAAACTTTGGATATAACGTGCTTCAATGGATCAAGGTTGGAGTTCCGAATAAAACGATTTATTTGAAATAAGTCTTATCGTATTTCTAGATAGAATTATTGCTTTTCAAGATTTGTTGAAACGTCATGAGATACAATAAGATATGATTAGATATTGTGAGATATTTTGTTAATTTCTAGATATTTACTTTCCTGATATTTTAGCTGTATTTTTTAAAAGAGCCTAGGGTAGATTTACTTTCCTAATATGCTAGCTGTATTTTTTAAAGAGCCTAGGTTAGATTCACTTTTTTGATATGCTAGCTATATTTTTAGAAATAGAGGAAGCCTTTGAATTGCAAGTGACAATTTGGTAAATGAAAAATTGTGAGATTTCCTCTGTGAGAGTGAACACTTTTTGGAGAGTGGATTACTACTTTGTTGGTCTCCTTACCTTTGGAGCGTGGATTACTCCTCGATGGTGACCAAAGAAGCCCTTTATCCTAGTCTAGTGGGTTTTCCTTTACGCCATGGTGGTGAACTTCTCCTATCTTGAAGTCCTTTATCCTTGACAAGTGGTTCGTCCTTTAAGCCTTAGTGGTGAACTTTGTCAATCTCGATCTTCATCCTCAGTTAGTAGCGCAACCTTTATACCTTGGTGGTGATCATAATCTATCTTTTATTTTATTTTCTTTAGCCTTCAACATCTATCCCCATACACATCATTCCGATACACTTTACCCGAAATTCTCCCGTTTCGGAATCACTTGCCCATGCAAACATCAGTTATATGGTTCTACTATGTTCTCAAAAATATATTTGCAAGGTGATATCACCAAATCAGGATACGAGAAGGTGATAGAATGAAAGTGGCTTTCAAAACCGAAGGAGGCCTTTATGAGTGGTTGGTTATGCCATGAGAATTATCAAATACTCCAAGCATGTTGACACCTAAATTTTGATTGACCATTAGTAATTTAATGTACAAAAATTTTGGAATTAATTTTAACCCTTAAACAAAAATATTATAATTCAATTGCATAGCATTTATTATAGCATTTAGGGATTAATTCGAGCCCCCTCCCTATAAAAGGGACTAGAGAATGTACAGAAGAGAGACGGAAAGAAAAAAAAATTGAGAGAGCATAGAGAGTCACGGATTAGAGAGTAAAAGGGACGAGAGAAAAAAAAAAGGGGATTCTTCTTCGATCATCCCGACACCGCTGCTGTACACCCGCTGTCCGCAATCGCTTGCACCGTGCTCCTCCTCCCTCGATGAGCTTGCTACTCAACTGCCACCAACAACGCTGCCTTTTTGTTCTTACGATGATCGACCAAGCTTGCCTATCTGATCATTGCCGCAACCCGCGCCGAGTCTTGTCCGTGACGAGCTGTTGTCCTCTGAGCCCGACGCCAATGACCTGTCGTTACTCGTCGTGGAACCCCGATGACGAGCCGTTGCACTAGCATCCCCAGTTGCCTCGTGATCCCTCCCGACGAAACATATGCGAGCCACGAGTGCCAACTTGTTCTCAGTCCAATCCCTACGTTCCTCCTGGCACTGTTTGCTTCGTGACAAAGTCCTTGGCGTTGTTCTAGGTGTTCCCTGCACAGCCAGCCATGCTGCATTCTCTTATTGGCGTTGAGACCACCTCAAGCAACACATATAATTCTTCAGTGCAGGGATTTCTCCATGCGTAGGTTACTCGGCATTTGAGAAGGCCTACATTATTTCTGTGCTCTTGCCGTCGATTTGTCATTGCTGGAAAATTTTCTCGCCATTAGTCTCCACCCATGAACCTATCACCACCACTAAGCCACCTCACCGTTGCAGCGCCGTGATCCCAAGCTGAAAATGCTTGTAATCCTTTCCTCGTGATGCCATCGTGTTCTGCTGAAACCACCACCGAGAACCGTGCTAATCCACCACTCGACGATCGTGATTTACAAATTGCCAAATTTAGAAACAAATATTCAGATTAGGTAAAAGTCTTGTCTAATTTTGTTTCCTTATTTGAAATATCATTGATGCATGTGATGAAATTCACTATATATTATCATGTTTACGATATCGGATAACCTTTTAAATTAGGAAATTTTCCAAATTTCACAACGTGCATATACTGTCAATCCGATTTCATACTCCAAATATGACTCACAATCGCATGAAAAAATCGTCAATCAATGACAAATCGACGGCCTTCAGGGATGTTCGTTGACTCTTGCGCTCTACTCGACATGGAAAGTAAGGGCTGTACGTATACATGGTCGAACAAAAGAGCAGGAGATCAACTGGTAAAAAAGAGATTAGATAGAGCTCTATGCACCTTGGACTGGCGTACTGCCTTTCCAAATGCTGAAGCTTTTGCACTACCTCCGATTGGATCTGACCATAGTCCACTCCTCCTTTCACTAAATCCACCTAACCCTAGGTTGCAAAAACCTTTTAAATTCGAAGCTTTTTGGGCAGAAAAACCAGAATGCTTAGAAATTGTCCGGCAAGCTTGGGAAGGTGTTGCAGGCCACCCGGGAGATATCATCGTAGAATGGAAAATGTGGTCCGGCGCTGAAATCACGGAGTGGGAAGACTTTTAAGAACGCTATCCGCCAAATTGAGCCTCTCAAAAGAAAGTTAACAGCACTTATAAATGCAGATGACGGGGTCTCAAAGATGGAGGAATACGGCCAGATTGCGAGAACAAATTGCAAATTTATGGAGACGGGGAGGAAATGTTCTGAGTATGCGATCTAGAGTACATTGGTTGAAATGGGGAGATAGGAACACCAAATTTTTTCACGCAACAACCATTCAAAGAAGGCAACGTAACAGGATTTCCCTTCTACGAATAGATGACCAAAATTGGAGCCAAGATCCCACTGTTCTAAAGAACCATATCTCAGATTTTTATAAATCGCTGTATTCGACCGTGGGTTCTAGAGACTATACACCGATCTTGGAGCAATGTCCTCAGCTTGTTACAAGGGAAATGAATATAGTGCTAATGAGTCCTATCACCAAGGAAGAAGTGCGCCATGCTACTTTCCAAATGGGTCCTCTCAAGGCCCGGGGCCGGATGGGCTAAATGGACTGTTTTACCATAGTAATTGGCCTATACTACAGGATGACATTTTCAAAATGGTGGAGTCCTTTCTTGAAATAGGCACTTTCAATCCTACTTTGAACAGTACCCAGTTAACCCTTATTCCAAAAGTCCCAAATCCTGAAAACATTTCCCAATATAGGCCCATAAGCCTGTGCAACTTCAGCTACAAAATTATTGCCAAAGTCTTGGCAAATAGATTGAAACCATGGCTCCCACATATTATTTCCCCTGAACAGAGCGCCTTCACAGAAGGTAGGCAAATCCAAGACAACATCTATATAGTGCGGGAGGTCCTACACCAGCTACGAATTAGGAAACGAAAGCGCAAATTTCATGCGGTGCTGAAGCGGACATGCAAAAAGCTTATGACAGAGTGGAATGGGACTTCCTATGCGACTATATGCTGAGAATTGGGTTCTGCGATAAGTGGGTTTCCCTCATCAAATGGTGCATTTCATCTACATCTTTCAGCATAAAAGTAAATGGGGAGTCTACAGAACATTTTCAGCCATCTCGGGGAATTAGACAAGGTGACCCTTTATCGCCCTATTTGTTCATTCTTATGGCTAATGCATTGTCACACCTTATGGCTAAAGCAGTGCTAGATGGGACAATTAAGGGAATCAAACTCAATTCTCACTGCCCCACCTTATCTCACCTCCTATTTGCGGACGACGCCATATTTTTTCTAGAGGCCAACATCAAAGAAGCTCAGAACCTTTCTAACACACTCAATCGGTATTGCTATGCGTCGGGTCGGCCATAAACCTAAATAAATCAGGTGTTTTCTTTGGGAAAGGCAGCCCACGGGGTTTAAGAGAAAATCTTGCAGCGGAATTGAGAGTTCCAGTACTAGACAAGACAGGGGAAGTATCGGGGATACCATCAGACTGGGGGAATACGAAAAAAGATATGTTTTCATGGGTGCTTGCGAAGGTGGACAGGAAATTAGAGGGCTGGAAAGAAAACTTAATCTCAAAAGCTGGCAAAGAAGTACTACTCAAAACGGTTATTCAAGCTCTACCACAATACGCCATGTCTTTGTTTAAAATACCCGTATCCATTTGTAGGGCCATTGAGAAAAAAATCGCAGTCTTTTGGTGGAAGCAAAACACAACTAGGAGAGGGATCCATTGGAAGAATTGGAACCTGCTAAAGGAGAGGAAAGACCTAGGGGGGCTGGGTTTTCGAGACTTAATCGACTTTAACAAAGCCCTCTTAGGGAAACAAGCATGGAGAATCAGCCAATCGAGTGACTCACTGATGGCCCAAGTATTCAAAGGGCTCTATTTCCCTAAAGATTCACTTTGGAATGCAAAGAGAGGACCAAGACCTTCCTGGGGGTGGCAGAGTATTTTATTGGGAATGGAGGCTATAGAGTCGAACCTAAAATGGGAAGTGGGGAACGGGGAAAGTATACGAACCAGAGAAGACAGGTGGCTGGTTTCAGGGAAAATTGGCGGACCGGCCAACCTAAATGACCCACCGTTAGTAGCGGACCTCATGAACCAGAAACGGGGAGTGGAGGACAGACTTACTAAAGGAGACTATCGGGGAACCTTTTGTGCAGGAAATCTTAGCCACACCTTTGAGCAAAAATCCGGGACCGATAAACTACTCGGGATTGCAAATAGATCTCGGCACATATCGGGTAAAAAGCGGCTACAACGTCCTACGTGCTAAGAACAGAGACCCTCCCGCCCCTACGGCATCATCATCACATCAGATCCCCAAGAAACTATGGAGTGAAATTTGGAATTTACCAACATCTCCTAAAGTAAGGTTTTTTACATGGAGCGTTTGTCAAGATGCGCTACCTACGAAAGAAAACCTCCATAGAAGGAAATTGCTACCTGACTTCCTATGCCCAGTCTGCAATCTTGCCCCGGAAACTCCCGAACATCTCTTCCTTCTATGTTCTTGGACAGCACAAGTCCGGAAAGAAGCGGGGATTACACTAGATATTTATCCAACATCAATAACCCGAATTGATAAAACAATTAGTGATTTTCTCACCTCGAACAGCCTCCCGATGACCAAAGCCCTCTTTGTCAACACTCTCTGGTGCATCTGGAAATCCAGAAACAGGACAGCCTTCGACCAACAAAGAACTTTGAACCACGGAAAACGGCTGCGGAAGCTCTTTTTCAAACGCAACTACAAGAAAAATGGTTCCCGAACAGCAGATCTGTGATTTCACCTCAGAAGGAAAGCTGGAAACCGCCTGTTCTGGGCACCGTGAAGCTCAACGTGGATGCCGCTTGGACCAGTACCTCCATGGCAGGATCAATCGCCGGTCTGTGCAGAAACGCAGAAGGCCTCCTCACCGCTGGCTTCACGCGCTCGATCTGTGCTCCGTCCGCCCTCGTCGCTGAAGCCCTAGCTCTCAGGTCTGGTCTGCTGTGGATACGAGAGTTACGAACTGAAAGTCAAAGTGAAACTGGCTTCCCAACCACGTGCGGATCGGTTCGGATAGCCAAACCGGCTGTCAACGCTATCTTGGGCAATGAAGAACCACCGTGGGCCCCGAGATCACCGGTATTAGAATGCAAAAGGATATTGGGCCAGCTACAAGAAGCCCAACCGATATATGAACCCGTAACCACGAATACGGCCGCCGATTGGGTCGCCAAAGCCCATTTAGCCGGTACTCTTCCTTCCACCTGGGTATCTCGACCTCCGCAACCTCTTTTATCTATATTATGTTTAGAGTTTGGATCCACTTGTAATCAAACATCGTCTTAGTAATGAAATCGTCTATTTTCTGACCAAAAAAAAAAAAAAATCTCATGCCCAAGATATGATTCACAATTTTCCAAAAAATTGATCAATCCGATCTCATGCCCGAGATACGACTCATCAATTTATTTCCATATTAAACGGACATGGATGGTATCTTACATGATTTTGTGTCATGCTCGATGTAAATATGATTTCTTTTTATATTTGCTTGATTTGAAAAAATTTTCTTTCTAAAAAAAATATAAAATAATTAGAAAATAAACTAGAGTAGATTCTTTTTTGATAATATTGCATATTTAGGGTCATTTCTTATTCAGAATTTTTAATAAAAATCCAAAAATATTGCCCTAGATTAAATTTAATTCCATTTCCTTAATTAAAATTGCATGTTTAAATATAGGTTATTTTTGGTTTCGAATTTTAATATTAAAAAAAAAAAAAGCAAACATAAAAGAATTGACATGCTCATGTCATGTAGAATTAGGTCATCTTCCGCATGTCATCTAGTCATTGCATGTTTAGGGTCATTTGAATGCATGACATACTAGGATAGTTGCATTAAATTTTTCCTGGCATTAGATTAAGTTGAATAATTAATGTCACGTGATATATAGTTTGCATATTTGGTTGCACGTTTCATGGTATTATATTTAGACACTTCAGTACGTCATTGCATGCACTGCACATAGTTTTAGGCCTCATTAAATAAGTGAAAACCTTTATAAAAATATTTAAATGATTGCATGTTAATTAGAAATCATGTTTAAAATCATTGATGTGATTTTTTAAGCTAATATCACAGATGTTTTTGTTGCTTTCAAGTAAGTATTTCCTCCCTGTGCTTGTAATTTATTTATTGCTTTGTTTTATTGGGTGTTAGATGATGATTGTACACTCATATGATCACATTGCATGTTAGGGAGTGAATGAAAATCAATGCAAGCTGCCTGCAAATTTCTTTTTATAAATAAAAGAGAAAACGTACTGAAAGGGCGTTAGAGAAATCTAACGCAATCAAGTCCCAAATTCCATAATTTCTAGTTTGTAGAAGTAAAGTATTTCTTCCGTTGTTTTACATGAGCTTCTAATCGACGCGCCAAAATTAGATTAATGGTAACTCTAAGTAAAAATAATTTGCACACTAAAAACTTAAACTCTAGGTCGCAAATTGGTATGAGCTTAGGAGAGCCCGAGCTAAGTTTAGGCTTATTAATCCATTAACCAAACTTCTAGTTGGTCGAACCCACTTCTAAAGGTGAGGTCACAATAAAGTGCCTTCATGAGGCATATGAACGAGATTCTTCATTCCTTTATTGGTCAACTTCTTGTTATTTATTTCAACAATATTCTTGTTTATAGCAGGACTAAGGAGGATTATATCTCTCATTTGAAGCAAGTTTTCAATGTCTTGAAAGAACAAAAACTCTATGCTAAAATGGAGAAATGTGAGTTATTCTCTCCAAGCATTATATTCCTAGGTTACATGGTTTCAAAAGATAGGATCTTTATCGATCAATCCAAGATAGAAGCTATGAACATGTGGCATGTTCCAAAGTCCATTTCAGATGTAAGGAGTTTTCATGGACTTGTTTCTTTTTATCGATGATTTGTGAAGGACTTCAGTACCATCATGACTCCTATAATCGAATGCAAGAAAAATGATTCATTTAAATGAACAAAGGGTGCTCAAGATGTCTTTTTAGTAATCAAGCAAACACTTTGTGAGTCCCTTATTCTTGCCCTTCTTGATTTCGAAAAAGTATTGGAAATTGAATATGACGCAAGCAGAGTTGGCATTGGCGCTATCCTTATGCAAGCACAAAAACCATTGATGTATTTCAGCAAGAAGTTGACGGATTCAAAGAAGAATTATTTAACTTATGACAAGGAGTTCTATGCCATTATTCGAGCTCTCGATCATTTAAGTCATTATTCGAGACCAAAGCAATTTGTTTTCATTCTAATCATCAGGCTCTCAAGTTCATTAGTAGCCAATGCAAGCTCAACTCGAGACATGGAAAATGGGTAGAGTTTTTTCAATCATTTTCTTTTGTCTCAAAATACAAACCTGACCACACTAATGTTCTATGATTGCCGTTCTAAATTCTCAAATCCTTAGCCTCCAATTGTTGAAGGAAATAAATTCTGAAGACCCGGATTTCTCATTATCGCGACCTAACATCAAGTACACCACCTAAGATTTGGCCAATGGATTACTAATTACTAAGTTTAAACTTAGCTTGGGCTCTCCCAAGCTCATACCAATTCGCAACTTAGATTCAAGTTTTTAACATGCTAATAATTTTCAATTATGAGTCGCCACTATTCTATTTTTTGTGGGTTGATCAAAAATCCAAGTAAAGTAACAAGAGGATTACTTTACTCCTACAAACCAGAGATATGAAATCGGAAACTTGATTACATTAGATTTCTCTAATGCCCTTTCGGTACATTTTCTCTTTTATTTGAAAAATGATTTGCAAACAATTTGGGTTGATTTTAATTTACTCTCGAACATGTAATGTGATCATATGAGTGCCCAACTATTATCAAACACCCAATAAAGTAAAGCAATAAATATTGCAAGTACAAGGAGGAGACACTTACCTCAAAGCAACGAAAGCATCTACAATATTAGCTTAAAAATCACACCAACGATCCTATAATTAACACACAATTATTGAAATATTTTTTATGGTTTTCACTTATTTAATGAGGTCTAAAACTACACGCAATTCATGCAATGATGTACAAAAATATCTAACTAAAATGATGTGCAAAAGATGACCTAACTCTACAAGACAATCACATTGTTTTATGTTTTCTTTTCTTCTTTAATCAAAATTCGAAATTAAAAATAACCTATATTTAAACATGCAATTTTAATTAAGGAAATGGAATTTAATTTAATTTAGAGCAATATTTTTGGATTTTTATTTAGAAAAAAAATTCGGAATAAGAAATTACCCTAAATATGCAATATCATCTAAAAAGAATTTATAGTTTATTGTCTAATATTTTTAAATTTTTTTAAGAAAAAAATAATTCAAATCAAGCAAATATAGAAAGAAATCACATCCACATCAAGCACAACACCAAATCATGTAAATCCATGTCTTTTTTTTTTCTTTTGTCAGATCGATGTCCAATTAATATGGAAATAAATTGACGAATCGTATCTCAAGCTTAAAATCGGATTGGCCAATTTTTCATAAAATCACGAATCATATCTCGAGCATGAGATCGGATCAACGATTTTTCCGTGCGATTGCGAGTCATATTTCAAGTACGAAATTGGACTGACAATCATATACAAGTTGTGAAATTAGGAGAATTTCCTAATTTAAAAGGCTACTCGGGAAATATTGGATAAGGTAACATTGTTTGGGAATCCAATTGAGAATGTAATTCGAGGAAACAAAATTTTTAAGAATTAATTTAGATAGGTGCTTTATCTGCCTTGTTTATTGTTTCCAAGTTCAGACGAGCAACGAATCAAGAGAATTATGATCAACTATGCTTCACGACAGCTGGCTCAAGAAAACGTATAGGGGATGACTCGTGGCAGTCGACAATGGAGAGAGGGTTCTCCGTGTGGCTCAGCTTGCTATTTTCAAGTGGGATCACTTGAACACTAAGACGATCACCAACAAACCCATCAATAGGACAAGTCAAAGTGGCAATATGTTGAGGACACGTTGCATTCCCTTCCACAGCAATATGTGAGTGCTAATCCTCAGCCAAGTAGAGTGGGGCTAAAAAGGATGCAAATCCCAGCCGTGAAACTAACAGCAACATCTTGGGGCAGTAGTTGAAGGATATTAGCGTCTCCAGGCAAGGAGAGGGAGTGACGGTCAATAAAATCACGAGCGGTTTTGTAGTCACAATTAGATATGTCAATATGGGTCATAAACCCATATTATGACCCATTTTTAGTTAAATGGGTCAAATATTGGTCAAGTGAAAGTTAAATATAGGTCAAATATGGGTCAAGTGAAAGTTAAATAAGGGTTAAATATGGGTTGAGTGAGTGATTAAGTAGACCCATCATCTCTCTCCTTCCATCCCCCTCCTCTATGCGTTCTCGACTTTCGTTGTCGATCCCGCCATCACACCGTTGTCACCATCATCAATCCCGAGCTTGCCATCATTGATTGAAGCTTAGCCTGGATCTGGGCAGGCAAGCCGCCATAGAGCTTGGGCTAATGAGCCCTAAGCTCGCTGGCCGGAGCTCGACCTAGATCTGGATAGGCGAGTTGTGAGGTCGCCCACTTTAGCCAAGCTGCGACTCGCCCGAATCTGGGTAGGTGAACCTCGAACTCGATGGTCGTAATAGAGTTTGTGACTCGCTAGATCCGGGCAAGCCCGAGCTTGACCACTGCCAGCGATCTCGATGGAGCCTAAATCGGCCGAACCTCAAGTTCGTCGGCTTTGGTCACGTTCGAGCTTGCTGGCCTACGTCTTGGCCAGTTGCCGTCGAGCGACACTAATTGAGGAAAAGGGGGTAGAAAAAGGAAGAAGAAAGAAAAGAGAAAATAAAGGGAAAATAAAAAGAAGAAGAAAGAAAAAATAAAATAAAATAATAAATTCAATTTTTTAAAAATAATTAAAAAATCAATATTTTTAAAAAAATTATTTTCCTCAAACTATTTCAATTTAGAGGTATCCACATTTTTTTTATTTACTTTATAAATTTGATATGAAATTTTTATTTAAATAATTTATATGTGAAAAGTTTAAAGTGGACTAAATAAGTGGAAGTAGATTTTCTTAAAGTAAGTTAAATATTAATGTGTGTTGGTAATATGGGTCGGGTATGGGTTGGGTATGGGTCAGATCAAGTATGGGTCATCAAATTTATATTGCATAAAAATGGGTCGATGTGAGTCGAACAATTTTTGACCCGACCCAACTCACTCATTTGACACCCCTAGTCACAATGCTGCACTTCTCGAACCAACACAAGCAGCAGAGTTGTCACAGATAAGAGACAGCAACAATGTCGTCCCATGTAGATGCAAGAGGTAGGGTCATTGACTAGAAGCGGCGATGTCTAGCTCGGCACAACTCAGCCACGTCAGATCATGGCATCATCAGTAGCTCGTTCGCGAGGCATTGGGTGAGGGTATCCAAAGTGCCGTAGAAAAAAACTCGTGTTCTCTCCTATTTCTCCATCTCTTCTCTCAATGTGCGTATCACTATCGTGTCCCCCCTATTCTCAATTGTGTGGCATTTTTTTTATAAGTGAGAGGACTATGTTATTCAAGGAAAAAGGATAAATCTGCATGTTGCATATTTAGCTCTTGCCCAAAGAATATGTATCCCACGTGTAGTATTTATTCAATATTTCATCCGAAATATTCTCTTCAATCAAGATATATATCCCACGGTGTATATATTGCATGATTATATGAAAGATCCATTGAATATTTGAAGAATATTGCGAATTTTCTCTAGAATATTCTCATCTTCCAACTCGTCACTCCTTAATGGGTTTAGCCAAGTCTTCTCTCATTGTCAGCTTAGTCCAACTTGTTAAATTAAAGCTCAGAACCATGAATTGGAGCCTATCCGCCATATGTCCATTGCAAATGCAATAATAACAAATGCTCCTAAAACTATATGCTATACAATTTAATTATAATATTTTTGTTTAGGGATTAAAATTAATCCCTAACTTTTTGTACATTAAATTACTAATAATCAATCAAAATTTATGTGTCAATAACTGCCTTTTTTTGAAGGTGAGCTCGCAGAGTTTGTATTCAAAGACAATATGATGCCTAAATTTTGATCAGCATATGCAATATGATATTATTATTTATTTATTTTGTGGGAAAATGGATCCCATTTTAAAATACAATATGATATGATGCATGAAAAGCTAATGCAAACATATGATGCGAAGAAGAAGAAGAGTGTACCTATAGTTACTAACCAATCAGTACAATAGAGCATCTTAAGGTACGGTATAGATATTTACTTCACAAGCATTTGGTTTTTATTCCAAATTTCTTGAAGAGTCTAATGTTTATCAAATTGTCTAAATCCAAACTAAGGCAACCGAATGAATTTAATCAACAGACACTCAATGTTAGGTGAGATGGCCATTGGAATAAGATATCTCGAAATACTTATATCTAGACTAAGGTATAATGAGAAAATCAAAGAACATTCATATCCATAATGAAATATTCGATGAAAATATCCGAGACATTTAGATTCAGACTGAAATGTCAAGAATTGGGGAACTTAATTAATAAACACTCAATGTTAGGTAAGATTAATATTGGATTAAGACAATTTAACCAATAGATGATCAATGTTAGGAGAGTCAAATACTAAATTAAGATAACTCAAAATATCTAGATTCAGACTGAGGTATGACAAGAAAGATCAGAGAAAATTCATATCCAAAATGAAATATTCAATAAAAATATTTTGTAACATTCAATCCAAACTAAGATATCAATAAATGATTGAAAAATTTTAGCTAGGATATCCGAGCACTTTAATTTATGGGAGGAGTTACCAGATTTTGCTTTGGGTACTCAGAGGTATTAGGTACTTACCTAAGGTTTTTACCCAAGGGCTTGATTAGATTGCCTCAAGGTTGCTTGCTAGTAGTGCTTTGGGAATCTTGAAGTGTTTGAACACATCCTAATGCTTCAGAGAGTGAATCAAGCATCACAGCAACTCGATTCTCATGAGAAGTTTACCTGTTAAACATGGTTGGCAACACTAGGTATATGCATTCATCATCACCAGATATTTCCAATTCATTTATGGTTCATGTGTCACAATTTTATCAATTATGTATTGCCAAATCAGAACTGGAAAGAATTTCTAAAGAGCAATCCATTTAGAACACAAGTGTCATCAATGTGTCAGATAAAGGAACTATTTGGCCTTAAAAGACTTTTCACTCACTCTCACAAAAAAGGCTATTTTGTCCTAATAATTGATATGGGAGTTTGAGAATCATTCTACTTCACTATCATTATACCAAATAGGGGTTTAAGTGTTCTCACAATTGGTACGACTTTACCAATTTGAGAGGTCTTTAACATTGACTGTAATATGGGCTTGGTCAACAGTTTAACAAGGAGACTCTTTGAGTCAAGACTATTGAAAGAACAATTCTGCAATCATCTCCAGGTTTACAAGTCAAAAACCCTATAAAATGAGATATAAATAATCTTGCTCGCACTTCTTCAAGCAATGCTTAAGACATTTGAACACCAACGTTAATTCAAGAACCCTAATTTGAAAAGACTTTATAAGGGATGTACCATAGGCTAAATTCACGGATTTAGATACCAAATGATTATTAGGCTCAAAATGTGTGTATATGGGTGAGAGTTGGTGATCATCTTGGCATTATCGCTAGTTTTCATCTTCACCATTAAGGATTGTCTTCAAAATGTGCTTTATTGATTGTAAAAGTTTTGCATTTGAGTTTTTTGAGTACTACTTAATTGGGGATATAACTTTTCACAATTGATAGTCATCTATCTTTACTCTTTTTCATTTTCTCCTATGGACATTGGCCTTATTTTTACCAAACACACTTTTTTTCTTGCCATTCTTTTTTCTACTCTTATGTCTATGGGCATTAGCCTTGCTTTTACCAAGCACACTGCTTTTTCATGCCCTTTAGTTTTATGTTTACCTTTGACACATTGTCTATAATGCATCAATCTTTCATTTGGACTTCTGAAGGTCTTCACATTCTATTGGCACTCTGGACCATGTTGTTTCTTGAATTATTACTTTTGCTTGCCCCAGTGTGGGGAATGATCACCAACTGGGTTTATAGAAATGAATTTGTAGGCTCAAGTGGGCTATGCAATGGATATAAGTGTGTAGAATAGAGAAAAAATGTTCTTCGTCATCCTAAGGCACTTGGATTATTGTTTAAGTTCATTGCAATAAGATACCTAAAGATTGATGCAAGTGAGAGTAGAAAATTTTCAATCTATTTTTCTCAGCACATGACACTGACTTAACTCCGATTTGCCCCAATGTAGGGCAGTTCTTGATAGGGGTAATTTGAAAGGAATCTCCACGAATGTGTAGGGTTCAAAGTGTTTAAGAATTGGATCATTTGTAATGTTTAGGATAGAGAAGTGAATTGCCCATCATCATTTTGGTCATCGTACATTTTGCAAGAGAACTCTTTGCCTTACAACCATGGAATCTTTCCGCTCAACTCACTAGGAATTAGTGTATGGGGAAGTGTTTAGGATAAAGCTTGCCTTCCATCATTCTGACCTATCCCATTTGATACATTCAATTTATTTCACTGAAAATGATAATGTGACATTTACAAAAAAAAAAATGGAGAAACCAACTTGCAATTCATTCATTATGAAAATATCTAAAATAGTAGAATCAGGGGTAATACTTCTTGACAAAATCAGAATTAACTGGAATAGAAAACTCACGACCATCCATTTCTGCAAGGATTAAGGCAACTCCAGGGAGTACCTTCCTTACCACATATAGACCACTGTAATTTGGAGCGAATTTGCCCTCAGGATTAGGAAAAATTGGCAATAGCTTCCTCAGGACTAGATCATTTTCGTTGAAATGCCTCGGCCGTACCTACCGGTTAAAGGACCTAACTACTCTTTGTTGGTATGACTAACATGGCAAAGAGCTTTTGGCCTTTTCTCATCGATTAGGTTCAACTACTTGTACCTTTGCTTCATCCATTCTATCTCAGATAATTCCACTTTGGATAAGACTCTCAAAGAGGGGATCTCCACTTCCACGGGCAAGACTACTTCCATGCCATATACTAGAAGTATGAATTAACGTCCGGTACGCCATTAGTGCGAAAGGTAATCTATCATGCCAATCTCAATAATTCTCAGCTGTCTTTGCTAAGATCTTCTTGATATTTTTATTGGTTACTTCAACAACTCTGTTCAATTGTGAGCGGTGAGGAGATGAATTCATATGCTTGATCTTAAACTCAATGAACAGCCCATCCACAAGCTTGTTATTCAAGTTTGTCCTATTATCAGTGACAGTTGCTTCAAGGACCCCATAACAGGCAAATTATGTCACGCCTAATGAACTTCACAACATTTCAGACAATGACATTAGCATAAGATGCGGCTTCAATCCACTTAGAGAAATAATCTATCGCCACCAAAATTAATTGATGCCCAATCGAAGCTTTAAGGTTTATTGGGCCAACCATATCGATGCCCCACATTGAGAAGGGCCACAGCTCAAATAACTGGTGCAACTCAGTTGGAGGGACATTTATCTTATCTCCATGAATATGGCAACGGTGGCAACTTCAAACGTGCTAGATGCAATCACTCTTTAATGTCAGCCAGTAGTATCCCAATCTCATAAATTTTTTGGCTAACATGTGCCTTCATATGTGGGCCACAGACTCCTTCATGTACTTCTTGCATAATTTGTATGGCTTTGGCTACGCCTACACATCGCAACAAAGAACTTTGAAGCCATTTTCATTATGTATTTTCTATTGGCTAGGGAACTTCCTTCAAGGAATTCTTGTTTCTAAATGTAGTTCATGATATCGTAATACCATGGTTTCCCATCAAGTTCTTTAGTCACGACCATACAAAAAGCCAGTTTCGCCAAGACCCCTATTTTCAATGGCTCGACTTCTAACCCATCAATAACTTGCAACATTGATGACAACGTTGCAAGTGCATCCGCAAATTGATTGTGAGATCTTGACAAGTATTCAAAAGAAATTTCATCAAATTCTTTCACCAGCTCTTCCAAATACTCGTGCTATGGGAGTAAGAGTTCCTAGTCTTCCATTCACCTACTGTTTAATTTAGCCACCCCCCATCTCAATCATAGCTTAAAGCTCGAGAATACAAGCTTCATACTCAGCTATGTTGTTAGTGCATGGAAATATCAACTTTGCAACTAGTGGATGGTGTTGTCCATTTGGGGATATTAGAACTGCCCCAATGCTAGAACCAGACAAGTTTACAGATCCATCAAAGACAATGATGGCCTATGAATCTTCACTTACATATAAGATGTGGTCATCCAATGAACGGTCATCATTATTCAAGACTCTAGGACTTTCGGCCAATATGTCAACAATCACTCGACATTTAACTAACTTTTGTGGCATAAACCAAATGTCAAATTCTGAAATTAAAATCTACCATTTTGCTAACTTACCCACTAAAGCCAACCGATCAAGTAAGTATTTGATGGGATTGTTCTCGATCACAAGAAATATCTAGTGATGCAATGTATACTATTGCAATCTATGCAATACACACACTAACGTAGTGCAAGTCTTCTAGGCATCATAATATTTTAGCTCTAAGATAGTGAATTTCTTGCTCAGGTAATAAATGGCCCATTCTTTTTTATTGACATGACTTTCCTGAGCCAACATTGCTCCCAATGATTCACTATGAATAGTGAGGTAGATAATTAAAGGTTGTCTTAGTAATGGTGGGACAACGACCGACGGATTCATCAAGTATCGCTTTAGCTTGTCAAACGCTTCTCAACATTCATCATTCTAATTGACTTGCGCATTTTTCCTCAGGAGCTTAAAGAACGGTTTGGCAATCTCAGAAAGTTGGGAAATGAATCGAGCAATGTAATTCAATCTCCCTAAAAGACTTCAAACCTCTTTGGCCATCAACGGAGGTCGCAACTTGCATATAGCCCTAGCTTTATATGGGTCGATCTCGATCCCTTTACTACTCATAATGAACCCAAGTAGTTCACCAAACGTAGCCCCAAACACGCACTTGGCAAGATTCAAGCAGAGCTTGAATTCACAAAGCCGATCAAATAACTTCTTTAGGGTCTCGACGTGGCTTCTTCCAAGCTGTTTTTTGCAATCATGTCATCGACGTAAACTTCAATCTCTTTATGCATCATGTCATGGAATAGTGTTACCATGACTCACAGATAAGTAGCCCTTGCATTTTTGAGTCCAAATGGCATAACCTTATTATGAAAGGTCTCTCATGAGGTAATAAATGCAGTCTTCTCCTAGTCTTCCTCCTTCATTTTTATTTGATTATACCCGGAAAAATCGTTCATGAATGACAACAGCTCAAATTTAGCAATGTTATCCACGAGGACATCTATATGTAGTAACAGGAAATCATTCTTCAGGCTAACCTTATTCAAGTCTTGACAATCAACATAAACCCGAACTTGACCATCTTTCTTCATCACTGAGACTATGTTAGCCACCTATTCAGGGTATTGTGAGACTTCAATGAATCCCACTTTCAAAAGTTTCATTACCTCTTCCTCTATCTTCTTTGAGAGTTTGGGTTTAGTTCTTCATAGCCTTTGTTTCTTAGGGTGCATGTTCGGATTAGTAGGCAAAGAATGCTCAACAATGGATGGATCTAAACCCGGCATATCAATATATGTCAAGGCAAAGATATCTTAATAATCTTTCAGTAGCTAAGTCAAGTATTCATACCCTTACATACTACAGCATTGTACCTAAAACACAAAGTGGCTAATTTAGAAAGACAAACAAGGCTAAATGACCTTTTTTACAAATTTTTTTTTTATTTCTTTCACAAAACATCTTTTTGGATTTCTTTTCCAAAAATATCTTCTTCTTCTTTTGAAATTTTTGACACAAAGAAGCATGATGAAACCCAGGCCTCATAATTCTCCTTGGATTTTTGCTTTTTTTTCTTTTTTCTTTTATCAATTGGATGTCATCACCAGGCTGGTTTGGTGTACCCCATCATGCCCTCAAAATAAAACTAGTAATTTTATTGAAATTCATCAATCAATTACACCTTATTGAATGGAAAAGGTGGTATTCAAGCCCTAAAAGAAAGTGAAAAATAAAAAATAAAAAAATCCCTAAAATGCAGTAAAAATTCCCAAACGGGGGAATAGGCGAAAACAATAAATGAGTTACTCATGTGGGCTAACACCCGTTCCCTCCAAAGGTTCTTCTTCAATAGCACCAATAAGGAGATCATCAAATAGTTTCGTGATTCCTTCCAATGCATCATCGGGGTTCTCTTCTTTTGGAAGTATCAAATTATCCATTCCACCCCACCTATCCGAAACAATGTCATGGGGTTCAATGTAAAAACTAGAGGAGAACTTGTTCGGTGAATTGCAAGTGCACAATATCAACAAGTAATAAAGTGATGAGTGAGTATCGTTCCACAAGGATTGTTTTTTTTTATTTTATCCAATTATTTACTGAAAGTGATCAATTCAAAAATTTAGCTAACCAAATCGAAAAGACGAGTAAAAAGTAAACTAAACTAATTAAAATACTAAAATATAGAAAAAGTCAAAACTTAAAGAATTAAAAGCTAATTAAAATTGTAAAGTAAAAATAATCTAAAGCAAACTGAAAATTAATAATTATCAAAATCACAAAGTGTTAGAGCATCCAACTTCACTTAATCATTCATAATTAATTTTCTTAACTTTTCATGCAACAAATTAATTTCCAATTGTATTGGCGAAATTTCCCTAAGATGAATTAAAAGCTAACCTAGGTCTAATAATCCCTAATTAGGTATGTTAACCCACACTAACCTTAGGTGAATTTTAACTACCTAAAAGCATTAAGTTCTTGTGGAAATTCCCGGATTCAATCTAAGTAGTCCCAACCTAGATCTACTACCGCAGCCACATAAATAACCTGGTGTACCTTGACCTAGATTTAATTTATGGTTCAATATCACTATTGCGCATGCACACAATCTCCACCCGGTATCATGCATACATCAAAAATCATTCAAAAGTTGGCCAGACTTCTAAAAGCATTAAGATCATGATAAAGAACGACACAATCAAAATAATTCTATTGCATGAAAGTCTTTAAAAATTAATCAATCATGATTAAGATCCATTGTAGCTCTAACAAGAGAAATTTAGAACATAGTAAAAATTAAACTGACAAGAATTAAATAAAACATAATACTAAATAAAAACAAATTCACCGAATTGAGAAATAAGGAGCTTCAGGTTTGTCTCCTCCTTCTCTCCTTGACACGCCAACTCTACTAAAATAGAAGAACAAAATCTAACTAAGAAAATTCAAATTTTTCTGCAAAGATGGTGGCTCCAAGGATTCTCTCCTTTCTTCGACGGCACGAGAGCGGTTTATATAGCCTCCAAAAATCTGCCCTAAGTCGACTCCTATTAGGAAATCAAAAAGATTCTTGCCTGATTTTCTTTGAACCTTATCTTCAATCATGGTCAAATTCTCCAAATATCTGATTTGGGCTGCCTTTTTCTTCAAGATGAAATATTCTGAAAGATATTGCAATATTTTGGAAGGTCTGAAAATATTTCATACAAAATAAAATTACATGAGTAGCAATTAAATTCACCCAAAAATTCCTCTAAATTTAGCAAATATCAAGTCTAAATAAGCAAGAATACTCTATTAAAAATAGAGTTATCAGCCGAGTACTTCACATAATAGTCAAAATTGCCACTCGACTGCCCTAGGGTGTCTATCACCTCTCTACTATCCTACATCGTTCTAGAGGGACCAAGGAACGTCTCGCGAATGTGGGGAGGTAGTAAGTTTTCCCTTTCTTGTCCTTGTCTTGGTAGTGAGTTTTGCCTTTGTTGCCTCTGCCCTCTAGAACTTTCTCCACCTTTCCATAATACCCTAATCTAGCAAAACAAGACCTCCGAGTGGCTTTGATAGGGTTCTTAATACCTTGACCTCTCCATCCAAGACCATAGCTAGTAACAAAACCATTCTCTACCATCACCCTTCCTATCACAACAGTAGTATTTGAGACTTCAGGAGTGGGTGACGATGAACCTCGAGAAGCATGTATGGTGGACACTAACTCAAATAAGTGGTAGCTTGATTCAAGCTTGGAATCTGGCTCGATATAAGGAATAGCAGTCTCATGATAAATCCAGTGGTCTTCCTCACCATGGACAGTGACTAGCTTCCCCTTAATCACAAACTTCATGCTTTGATGGAGACTTGATGGCACAACCCTAACAATATGTATCCAAAGGACGACCTAACAAAAAATTAAATGTAATGGGGATGTCCATTACTTGAAAGGGGATGTTGAAGATTACTAGTTTTATTTGCACATCAAGGTGGATCTCCCCAATCACTTCCTTCCTAGTCCTATCAAAAGTTCACATGCAAGTCTTCGCAGCATGTATCTTGGACGGATCTATCTTGAGGCGGTGAAGAGTAGCCAATGGACATAAATTCAGAGCAGATCCATTATCAATAAGCACGCGGGACATATGGGAAGCTTTGTGTTTGACAGATATATATATATAGCGATTTATTGTGTCATCTCCTTCAATAGAGAATTCTTCGTTAGAGAAGGCAATCAAATTCTTAAGAATGATCGACCCAACAAACTCCTCTAGCTTGCTAGGCTCAACTATTTCCGGTACACGAATCTCACTCGACACCTTTATTAAAGACTTCTAATGTATAGGAGACGTTTGCAAGATCTCAAGCAAAGAGATTTGAGTCGGCATTTTTCATAACTGACTGATCACGTTATACTCACTTACTTTGATTACAGCCAGAAATTCTTTAGCCTCTTCATCAATAATAGGCTTTGTAGGTTGAGTATTAGCTTGAGCACAAATTCGGTCAGACCTTGCAACCGGGTCAACATCCAGTTTATAGGACCAAGGTATCGCCTTATTATCAGCATATTCATAGGGTTGAGATATCTTGATCACTATCCCTTCGTTATGCATTGGGACCTCAGTAGACAATTCCACATCTTTTAGGAGTGGTATATCTACAGGCAATAGATTGATTTCATCCTTACCAACATTCAGCACGACCCATTCATCTTCCTAATCAATGAAGACTTGGGATATAGTAGAGACTATGCCATTATGGTCAACATACACAATCATTCTGACCTCCACCATCCTAGCAACCCTTTCTTTCATCAAGGACAGGAGGACCACCTCATGACTCAAGTAGTATCCAGCCCTCACTAGTCCATTATAGACATCTACAACATGCATTCTTAGATTCTTGACCTAACCAACGTCCAATATAGCGTTCACCTTGCCTCCGTGCTCAAGCAATGGGCTCTTCTTGACATTCAGTTGGGTGATGTGGAAGGAAAATGCATTAGTATCCAACAAATTTTGAACTTTGTGCTTTAAGGGCATACATTCATCAGCTGAATGTCCCACTTCTCCCATATGATAGTCGCATTTCTTGGAAGGGTTATAGTTGGAGAATTTCTCTACATTAGGCCACTTTGGTTCATGGGAGAGCAGCTCATTTTTTTTGCAAGATTGGCAAGACTTGAGATAAAGGATTAGGATGTGGAGAGAACTCTCTTTTAAAGAATTGTCACAATGCAAATGGACAGCTTCCACCATGTTAATTCCTAGGGACATGAACAATTGGAGGCTTATTAAAGGTCAGTTGTGCATATGTAACATTTATTTCAATGATTGGCACTTTCTCTTTCTTTGCAGTACACCTCCTTCTTGCAAAGGTCGGTTCATTAAACCATCCCTCCTTCAGCCCCATCTCAATTTGTTTGCCCACAAGGATGAGTTTATTAAAGTTCTCAACATACGTGCTAACCATTCGATTGCATAACTCGAATGGGAGGGTCTTAACAAATAGTTTCATCAATTCCTTGTCAATAGGTTTAGGAGTGATTTGGGCGACCAAATTTCGCCATCTTATGGCATACTCCTTAAATGACTCACTCTTCTTTTTTGTCCATCTGCTCAAGATCTTCTCAAGAAGGTGCAATGTCCATGTTGAACTTATGCTACTTAAGAAATGCATCGACCACCTCATTCCAAGTGTCTAGGAGGTTTATGTTCTTCATGATATACCAAGTGAGTGCGGGCTCACCTAAGCTCATAAGGGGTTCATTCTTAATATGTTGGGCCATCCTCACATGGTACATCTACAGGTGAGCTTTTAGGCAAGAAGTTCCATTATACTTCTCAAATTCTGGCATTTTAAATTTGTTGGCATGTGTGACTTTCTCATAAATAAACAAATCGATCGGAAGTGAGCTTTGCAAACCCTACAATTGTTTCACTTTCTCTTCAAGCTTTGCAAAGTGTTCGTCCTATTTTGGTTTGGGCACCTTATGAGTTTTGGCATTCCTTCCACAACGATGACATCATCATCTTCTAAGGGGGGCATGCCGTCATTAGTTCCAGGAGGTGTGATCAATTGGCTCGAACTTGTTTGGAGCACCTTAAACTCAGCTATCATTTGTTGTATTGCAGTGAAGCATTGGTTCATTTGATCTTCCATTTTATTAATACATTCACGCAACTCAGCTTGCTCAGCCATTCGTGCTCTCAATCTCATAATGATGGTGAACGAGATAGCTCCGTTATCACCTAATCCAAAGAAATGAACACACATAAGCATCACATCTGGAACATGCCAATCCATGACAAAGGTCAAGTTGCTTTTATTCATTAATGGAAGTGTTTGATGTAAAGTAAAAACTTGAAATATCCTAAACAAATGAATTAGGAAAAAGCAAAGAACTCAACTAGACATTAAACTAAAAAATAACTAGATAGACTCAAGACATTTCACTTGGCTTGATCAATATGCAATTGGAAAACTACTAGACATAATCGCTTATTCTCCTCCGCAAAATGTGCAGCACGCCTTTGAGTCTCTTCGACAACTCTTTTGAGGCGTCTATTCTCAACACGATTGGTGATCTTCTCAAGCATTTTCAATATCTTTGAGAGTAGCTCCTTTGGAATCTTGTGTCGTTGAATATATTCAATCGAGGCATAATACCTCCTTTCTATACCCTTCAACTCCTCCTCGAGCCATATGAGCTTTCGTTAGTGGCACATATCCCATGTCAATTAGATTGTAAGAACGGAATTCTCATGATCTTGATTCCCGTCAATGAAGTCAACTTAGAGCGAGTCTGTTTGCAAAGCTGGTGGAAGTTCTTGTACAACTTGATATTAACGAGTCACTCTAGTCAAGTAATACTCTATTGCTCCAGTAAACCCCAGTAAAGGGATAGAGCCAATACACCCACATGGGAGCCTTACCTTACAAACTTGAAACCATTTAGCATGCCATAGGAATCCTTTAGAAACTGGTTTTTTCATGAAAGCTAGACATCTAAAAAATGATAATCCAGCGCTTGCTTTTGTTTGTTCTCAAATCTCATAATAGGGGTGATTAGAGTTGCAAACATCAAGTTTGGTCATTAAACCACCAAACCCTTTTATGCGAGAAAGAAACTAGATTTGTAAAATCTTAGGAGAAGCATGCAAAACCTTTTGCCACCTTCTTTGAATCGAGCAAGAAAGAAAATTTTTGGTCAAAGTAATCTTAACAAAATTCTTTCCTTCAAGCACATGCCTAACTGAATTAGCAATTCAATAATTAATAGCATTCTTGTAGTGAGGGAAAACAATATAAACCCAAAGAATGCTAATAGAAAGACCCTACGCATTTGAAAAGTGTTGCCATTTTCAAAACATTCATTTAAAACTTGTCAAAAAAAAATTCATTTAAAAATGAGAGTGGGCATGAATTTCGGTGACCTTTCAAAACATTTCTTATTTTATCTTCCTTAATTCTCAGAAAATCAAACAATGCCATGATAGGATTTATTCCAATAGATAGACTAATTAATTCAGCTTCCAAAGATTTTCCTATGGCAATACTATATTCTTCCAAGGTAAGAGTGAGCTCATGCTTACCACCAAAAATAAAAGTAGAAGTCTGAGGGCACCAACAATAGGCAAGAACTTGAACAAGGCCACCATGAATGTTGATGCGCAGTAGAGGAAGAAGCTGACCAATATTTGACTCCATGAACTCATGGCTAGCTTGGTCTAACTTGTCCCACCATGTGTTAAGCTTTTCCTTGGGACGAAGAATGATTCGAATGTCTAGTATTCTCATTGTGTATTAACCAAGACTCAAGACCAACCTAATGTCATGGACCAGCAAAATAATAAATTAAGTAAATTGCAAAAGGAGAGTTTAGAGAACTTACTTCACTAATAAACGGGTAGCAATCACATAGGCATGCACATGGTACGTGGCTTGATTTCTACTCTAGAAGGCTTAACAAAGTGGAGCCACAAGGATGATCGGACTAGCCGTGGGCGAGCAGACTAAGTTGGGTCCTCATGACTCTAGCTTGGTTGAAAAGCCGACTCGGGTCGTGGGCATACGAACCGAGGTGGGTACTCTTGATACTAGGAAAGAAATTTCGAGATTGAGATAGGCGACTTGTATCGTGGGCATGTAGTCAAAGTGGTATCCACCTCAATATCATCCAAATTAATCATATGCGACCTAGGTCCGACAGCAAGTCGTATGTGCAAAAGTGTAGTGTAAATACATAGGCATGCACAATAGTTTATATTCACAACAACACCTTAATAATTTGAATTCAAAACATTCATTCCCAACTCCAACCTATAAGACAAGATGTTAACAATCACTCCACCCCTTATAACTCCCATCTGCAAAAACATTTAACACATTAAATGGTTATGGACATACCAGGTATCCTCACTGCCAAATAAAATTTTTCAAAAAAGAAAATCGGCCTAAGTACACTAAAAGTTTTAATTCAAGTTCCCAGTGGAGTCGTGACCTAATATCGGGTACACCACCTAGAGTTTGGCTAATGAATTACTAAGTTTAAACATAGCTCGAGCTCTCCCAAGTCTATATCAATTCGCAACTTAGGATTCAAGATTTTAACATGCCAATAATTTTCAATTATGAGTCGCCACTAATCTATTTTTTGTGGGTTGATTAGAAACCCAAGCAAAGTAACGAAAGAATTACTTTACTCCTATAAACCAAAGACTATAGGATCAGGCACTTGATTACATTAGATTTCTCAAACGCCCATGCAGTACCTTTTCTCTTTTATTTGAAAAATGGCTTACAAGCAATTTGGATTGATTTTAATTTACTCCCAAACATGCAGTGTGATCATACAAGTGCGCAACAATTATCTAACACCGAATAAAGTAAAAAAATAAATAAATTGTGAGCATAGGGAGGAGATACTTATCTCAAAGCAACGAAAGCACATGCAATATTAACTTAAAAATTACATTAATGATCCTAGATATGATTTCTAATTAACACGTGATCATTGAAATATTTTTAAGGTTTTCACTTATTTAATGAGGCCTAAAACTACGAGCAATGCATGCAATGACATACAAAAATGTCTAACTAAAATGATGTGCTAAAGATGACCTAATTCTACGTGACAATGACATTTTTTTGTGTTTTTTTCTTCTTTAATGAAAATTCGAAATTTAAAATAACCTATATTTAAACATGCAATTTTAATTAATGAAATGGAATTAAATTTAATCATGAGCAATATTTTTGGATTTTTATTTTGAAAAAAAAATCGGATTAAGAAATTACCCTAAATTTGCAATATTATCTAAAAAGAATCTACTCTAGTTTCTTGTCTAATCTTTAAAAAAAAAAATCCAAATCAAACAAATATAAAAAGAAATCACATCCACATCAAGCACAGCACCAAATCACATAAGATACCATCCATGTCCGTTTAATATGGAAATAAATTGACAAATCGTGTCTCAAGCTTAAGATCAAATAAACCAATTTTTCAAAAAATCGCGAATCATGTTTCGAGCATGAGATCATATCGACGATTTTCCCATGCGATTGCAAGTAATATTTTAGGCATGAAATGGGACTAATAATCATATGCACATTGTGAAATTAGGAGAATTTCCTAATTTAAAAGGCTACTCGGGAAATATTAGATAAGGTAACATTGTTCGAGAATTCAATCAAGAATGCAATACGAGGAAACAAAATATTCGAGATTAATTTAAATATGAACTTTATATACCTTCTTTGTTGTTTCCAAGTTCAGATGGGCAATAGATCGAGAGAATTGCAATCAACTATGCTTCACGACAGCTGGCCCACGAAAACGTCTAGGGGATGACTCGCGGCACTTGACAACGGAGAGAGGTTCTCCGTGTGGCTCAGTTTGCTATTTTCAAGTGGGATCACTTGAACACTAGGACTATCACCAACAAACCCGTCAACAAGACAAGTCAAAGTGGCAATATGTTGAGGACGCATAGCATTCCCTTCCACAGCAATATGTGCGTGCTATCCTCATCCAAGTAGAGTGGGGCTAAAAAGGATGCAAATCCCAGCCGTGAAACCAGCAGCAACATCTCAGGACAGCAGTTGAAGGATATCGGCGTCTCCATGCAACAAGATGGAGCGACGGTCAGTAAAATCACGAGCGGCTTTATAGTCACAGTGCGGCTCTTCTTGGATTAGCACAAGCAGCAGAGATGTCGCGGATAAGAGACAGCAACAACGTTTGTCCCATGTAGATGCGGGAGGTAAGGATGTGGACTAGAAGCAATGACATCTAGCTCGGCACAACTCAGCCACGTCAAATCATGTTGTCATCAGCAGCTCGTCCACGAGGCGTCAAGTGAGGGCGTCTAGAGTGCCGCTGAAAACTCGCATTCTCTCCTATCTCTCTATCTCTTCTCTCAATATGTGTATCGATATCATGTCCCCCCTATTCTCAATTATGTGGCATCCTTTTTATAGGTGAGAGGATTATGTTATTCAAGGAAAGAGGATAAATCTGCATGTTGCTTATTTAGCTCTTGCCCAAAGAATACGTATCCCACATGCAATATTTTTTCAATATTTCATCTGAAATCTTCCCTTTTGTCAAGATACATGTCCCACGGTGTATATAGTGCACGAATATATGAAAGATTCATTGAATATTTGAAGAATAATGTGAATTTTCTCTAGAATATTATCATCTTCCAACCCGTCACTCTTTAATGGGCTTAGTCAAATCACCTCTCACCGTAAAATTAGTCCAACTCATTAAATTAAAGTTCAGAACCATCAATTGAAACCCATCTGCCATCGGTCCATTACAAATGCAATAATAATAAATGCTCCTAAAACTATAAGCTATGCAATTTAATTCTAATATTTTTATTTAGGAGTTAAAATTAATCCCTAAATTTTCGTACATTAAATTACTAATGATCAATCAAAATTTAGGTGTCAACACTCATCGATTATCAACAATCGTAAACAAGGAGTTCAAGGTCTTTATTCTTTGCAATATAGGTTTCTTTTGAAGGAACTCGTTTATGTCTGCCAAAGAGTTCTTTTTGAGAGTTGTTGATTCGAGAAGCACATGGTAGAGGATTGGCTTGTCATTTCGGCATTAACAAAACTCTTGAGGTTCTTCAAGAACATTTTTATTGATCAAAATGAATGGAGATGTGAATGCTATCATCTATTGAGGTGTGCAACGTGTCAAACAGCCAAGAGTCATTTCCATCAAAGATTGTATAGACTTTATTGTGGCTCTTCCAAGAACTCAAAGGGAAAAGATGCCATCATGGTGGTCGTCGATTGGTCCTCTAAAATGGCTCATTTCATGCCATGTCACAAGACCAATGATGCATCTCATGTTGTTGAATTATATTTCAAAGAGATTATTCACCTTCATGGAGTACCAAAGACTATTGTGTCATATTGTGATTCTAAGTTCTTGAGCTACTTCTAGAAAATACTATGAAGAGTGCTTGGTACACGACTGTTATTCAACACCACTTGTCATCCTCAAACCGATGACCAAATGGAGGTAAGAGTGCGATTGGTTACCTCCATTTGGTCATCGGTTTAAGGATGACAAGTGGTGTTGAATAACAGTCGCGTACCAAGCACTCTTCATAGTATTTGAAGCTTGTGCATGTTGAATTTGCTTACAATCGATCACCAAGCTACACTACTAGTCGATCACCTTTTAAAGTTGTGTATGGAATTAATCCCCTTACACCCATCAATTTGATACCAATTATTCTCAACTCACAAGTAAGCTTCAAATGAGGAGAAAGAGCTGAATTAGTGAAGAAGCTTCATGAGCAAATTCGATCCAAAATCGAGAAAGCTAACGAGTCTTATAAGAGGAAAGCTAATCAGCATTAAACGATGGCCCACAAAATCGAGAAAGCTAACGAGTCTTATAAGAGGAAAGCTAATTAGCATTAAACGATGGCCCACTTTCAACTAGGTGATCTTGTATTGCTTCATTTGAGCTAAGAAAGATTCCCAACTCGACGAAAGAGTAAGTTCATGCGTAGAGCTGATGGTCCATTTAAAGTTATCAAGCGAATTGGTGATAATGCATATAAGATTAATCTTCTTAGAGAGTTTGGAGTTTCAGCAACTTTTAATGTGGAAGACCTTTCTCTTTATTTGGAGAATGAAGATTTTTCATATTTGAGGACAAATCTCGAACAACCCAAGGATATTGACCCAAGCCAAGATAACTTTGGGTATAAGCTTCAATGGATCAAGATTGGAGTTTTCATATGAAGTAGTACTAAACCATTCCCTGTCAAAGTTATCAATACCAAAGAATGAAGGATTACTGAATTCTCGGTATGCTTTTTAGTTGCTAATCCTGAAGTCTATCGACATCATATTAATGGGAAGCCATTCTGAACAACTTCCTTGGTTATTTGAAGTTGTTTTGAGGTGTTTACTTTTGTGTCAAAGTGGGAGCACAAATTTTGCAAGACTAAGAATGCAAGTTCCCAAGACAATCAATTACGTCTCTAATTTCATAGGAATCATTAATGTTTAGTAAAGTTCCAAAGAGTCAAAGTTCTAAGTTCTTGAGTCTTTAAGGTTTGTTCCCGTGTTAATATATTGCTTTTCTATTTCCTAAGTCATATTCCTCATGCAAATAAAGGAAGCCTTTCAATTGTTTGATGAATAAAAACTTGTGAGATTTCCTCTACGTGAGTGGATATCTTTTGGAGAGTGGATAACTCCTTTATTGGTCTCTTTATCCTTGGAGAATGGATTACTCCTCAATAGTGAGCTAAGATGCCATTTATCCTTAACTGGTGGATTTTCCTTTAGGTCTTGGTGATGAGCTTCTCCTATCCTGAAGTCCTTTCTCCTTGGCGAATGGTTCGTCCTTTTAAGCCTTGATAGTGAACTTCATTGATCTCGATCCTCATCTTCGTCGATCCTTTACACCTTGGTGGTGATCATTTCCATCTTTATTCTGCCTTTTATCCTTCAACATTCATCCTCCTACACACCCTTCTATTATACTTAACCACAAAATTCCCCCGTTTTGGAATCACTCGCCCACACATGCATCACTAAGTGAGGAATTTCTCATTCTAAGCATGTTTGTCGCCATTGCATTTCATTGCTTGATCTTAGGAGTTCACGATCTTGCAAATCAGCTAATACCTTCACTTTGATGCTATTAATACTTGGGAAATATTAGAGCAACAGTTGAGAGCTAAAAGTTCATTCAAGTGAAAGAACTTCCCAATCTAAGAATGTTTGTCACCATCTGGGTTAATTGCTTGATCTTGGAGTTCACGATCTTGCAAAACATCTAGTTTACTAATAATTACTTTAACTTTGATGTTATTAGTACTTGGGAAAGATTTAGAACAAAGGTTGAAAGCTATAATATCATTTTAAGTGAAGAACTTTCCATTCTAAGAATGTTTGTCCCCATTTAGGTTAATTGCTTGATCATGAGAGTTCACGAGCTTGCACATCATCTAATTTACATATAATTATCATCATTTTGATGATATTAGTACATGAAAAAGATAAAAGCAATGGTTGTGTGCCATAAGATCATCATAAATGAAAAACTTCCCATTACAAGAATATTTGACCCAATTTGGGTTAATTGCTTAATCTTGGAAGTTCACAAGCTTGCAAATGATCTAATTTACTTATAATTGTTTTCATTTTGTTCCTATTAACCTTGGGAAAGATTAGAGTAATGGTTGAGAGCCATAAGATTTTTCAAAGTAAAGAACTTCCCGTTCCAAGAATGTTTATCACCATTTTGGTTAATTGCTTAATCTTGGGGGTTCACTATGTCGAAAATAATCCAATTTACTTGTAATTATCTTCACTTTTGTTGACACACGAATTTTTGTCGATGTATTTTAAATACCAATTTATTTTGAAAATATATATAAATTTACAGAAAAGATAAAAAAAAAAATTGAAAAAAGAAGAAGAAGAATTTCGAAATTGAATAGCCCAGCATGTCAAGCCCACTCTTTTAACAAACTTTCGTCCGGCCTTTTTTATCTTTTCCTTGGCCCATCTTTGCTTGCTCTTTCTTTTGTCCATCCCCTTTCTTTTTCCAAAGCCCATTAAAGTTTAAGCAAAGCCTAGCCCATTTCCAATTTTTCACACCTTCTACACTCAACACACACATGTACGTACACACACAAAGGGCTAAAACACACACATACATACAGAATGCACGACGCCGTTCGGACGCGACCCTCCACAATGACGACGTCAGCAACGTGACACCAGCAAGGGAATCTTCCCTTGCTGCGTTGTCACGCGGAGAGAGGCAGGGACGAGATTTTCGGTTAGGGGTAGCAGAAAACAAGGGTCAATTCCAAAAAAAACCCCAAACTTTAGGTCAAGTCCCAAATATACCCCGAACTTTTTTTTGTCTCAAGAAAAACCCCAAACTTTAGGTTTAATTCCAAATCTGCCCCGAACTTTTCTTTTGTCTCAAAAAAAACGCTAAACTTTAATTTTAGTCCCAAATCTACCCCGAATTTTGTTTTGTCTAAAAAAATCTCAAATTGGTACATATATGACAAATTTACCCAAAATTATTTTTTTGACCACCAAAAAAAATTACCATATATTATTTTCCGTTAAATTTTACCGTCAAATTTCTAAATTAAATAATACGCCGCAATTAACGGGTATACTAATTTGGGGTTTTACCCTCTGTTTGTACTAAAAAAATCACCAATTTTTTTATCTGTTCTCAAATATACTCTATGGTCTAGTCCCAACTTAACATTGCATTTCCACATAGATAATAAATACACATAAACAAGATGTTATAGAAAATTATTTTCAAAATAAAACCATTTTAGGATATAAAAAATTAGGGATTACTAATACGGCTTTTGGACAAAGGCTAATGAGGGCAAATTTAGGATTATAGTAAAATTTGATAATTTTCTTTTTGACAAAAAAAAATTGGGATAGATTTGGGAATAGATTAAGAGTTTGGGGTTTTTTATGAGATTAAAGAAAAGTTTGGGGCAGATTTGGGACTAAACCTAAAGTTTGAGGTTTTTTCGAGAAAAAAAAAGTTCGGGCAGATTTGGGACTGAACCTAAAGTTTAGGGTTTTTCTTGAGATAAAAAAAAGTTCGGGGTATATTTGGGACTAAACCTAAAGTTTGGGGTTTTTTTTGGAATTGACCCCAGAAAACGCAGACAGAAGGAGGCTAGTTTTCGGTTTTGGAGGAGAAAAAAAACGCAGTGGGAAGTTCGGAGCAAAGGGGGTGGTTGACGAAAGTAAGAAGGAAGCTTCGGCAACACAGAAGCAGAGGGAAAACGCCGTCCGTCTTCGATCGGGAGGATTGGCAGCGTGTTGCCGAAGGCTAGACGGGGAGAGCTCGAGAGACTGAGCAGAAAACGCAGAAAAAAGACAGAGAAAAACCAGGAGGAAAAGCGGGGGCTGGTTTTTCTGGTTTCGGGAAGGAGGATTTGGAGTTGCCGGTTTTCTTTTATGGGTTTTCCCGGACTGGAGGTTATTCTTCGATGCTTGCTAGCCAAGAGCTTGAGGGAGGGGAAAAGGCAAACCAGAGAGAAGGCCGTGCTCAAGCGACTGGTCAGCCGTCACTGAAGGTTCGTTCGTCAGCCACCGTCCGCCGCAGTTCATCCCTCGAACCAGGTTGGTCTCTTTTGAGATTGTGTACTCTGTTCTTTTTAAGGGCATTGGGCCAGAGCTCATGGTTGACCGGTTCGCGCAAACTCCTGATTCTGTAGACCCCCCCCGGATGTTTCTGTGCACTCTAGTATGCGTTGTCAGGAGTCCAGATTTGTGCTCGGTTCCATATCAAGTCGAGAGCCTCTCGTTTCATTAATGCATACCAACTGTTCGTATAAATGTCTGAAGGAAGTCCGAACCTCCTCGCTTGGTTTTGGTTGGGCCTTGCTGTTTCTCGGTTATGCTGGGGTTCAGTGCTGGTGATTGGTCTCTGTGTATGTCTCTTAGTGACTCTTATACCTCGCACGTCAACCTCACCACGAATCTGAGCCTTGAATGCAACCTAGGTGCCCCTTTCAGCAAGTGCCTATCATGCGTTCGACAAAATGTTTTAAAAAAGACCTAAAAACAGTTCGTGTTTTAACGCAAGATTGACTCATTTTACCCCATGCCTGTTAAATCCTGCTTTCTTTGCTTGTGTTCATTGTGTTTTCGCATGGCTTGTGAGAAATATTCATGTATATTCGGATCAACGATATTTTGCGTAGCCCTAGGGAACGGTTTAGGGGGTCGCCAAAATAGGTGGCCGGATTTAGTCGATGCTGGTTGGAGTGAGTGGCTAGTGCGTGGGGGCGGTTCAGCAATTGCAAAGAAAAAAAGTGTGGTTTGGAAGAAGAGAGTTGCAGATAGTGGACCGTTCTTCAGTGAAGGAGCTGCGGGTTGAAGGAGGCGAGGAAGACGTGCATGGAAAGCCTGCAGCAGGGGAAGAAAGACATGCAGAAGAAGGCAGAAGAAAGATTAAAAAAAGAAAGAAAAAGGAAAACCATAAATAAATAAAAAAGAAAAAGGGGTGGCTGAAAATAAAATGAGATAAGGGCTGGGCTGAGAATTTTTTTAGCGGGCCTGGACCGCGCCAGACGTTAGAGGAGACGATTGGGCCAAAAAAATTGAAGATGGGCTTTCTTTTAAAAGGGAATTTTCGGGGCCTTTGGTTAATTCGTAGTGGGCTTAGGATCGGCCCGGTTTCTTTTAGTCCAACCTGAACCAATAGGGTTCGAGTCGGTTTAGTAGAACCGGGTTTCCTAATCTGGTCCGAATTATTTATTTAAAATAAAAAATTCAAACAAAATTCAAAAAAACAAAAAATCTTTAAAAATCTTTAAAAATTCAAAAAATCCTTAAAAATTAATAAAATGTCTTTAAATTCAGAAAAGTCATGAAAATATTAAAATTTTTTAAAAAAATCCGAAATATTCCAAAATTCCAAAAAATTAGGAAATTAGAAAATTCCAAAAACATTAATAAATATTTTCTTAAAAATTCAGAAAAGCCTCAAAATATCAAAAAAAATCTTGAAAAGGCATTTTTTTTTAATTTTGGACAAGCCTTTAGGGCTCTACAATAGGGTTCTTGTTTACGTCATATGTAGAGATAATATTAGGTTCCTCTCGTGCTTTATTTTGTAACAATAATTAATTGCGCACTTGAATATTTTGAGTATTATTTTCCTACATTAGAATGGTTAGGATAAACGTTAGATTTTTTAAATAGGTTGCCATGACCTTAATTAATACACAATTGAGTTAGGTACCAAAATGGTGTTAATCGCATAATTAACGTAACCAAGTCCCCGAATTTAGAATCTCTGGTTCCGTAAATAGTAAGGTATTCTCCCGTATCTTATTGGGTTTTTAGCCAACCCTAAATAAGTTAGTGGCGACTCCTTTGTTTGAATTTACATAGGCTAGACCGATTAAAATTTCAAATATTCAATGTCGCGCAGGGTATGGGCTTGAGAGAGCCTAAGTCAATGAAGGGCCGTTGGTCCGAAATTATCGATACCCCTAAACCTAATCAAAGATTCCCCAAATAAACCTCTAAAAAAAACAAAATTAGGTCGCGACAGCTTTGAAGCTATTAGTATTTGGGAAAGATTAGAGCAACGGTTGAAAGCCATAAAATCATTATAAGTTAATGCGGAAGCAATTGACTTAGTTCCATCGACAAATTCAACATCAACACTATTGATGTTGACCAAAGCCAAGATAAACTTTGGGTATAATATGATTTAATAGATCAAGGCTGGAGTTTCCTAATAGAACAATTTATTTGAAATAAGTCCTCTCATATTTGTAGGTAGAATGATTGTTTTTCAAGATTTGCTGAGATGCTGTGAGATACGATGAGATATAATTAGATATAATGAGATATTGTGAGATATTTCGTTAGCTTCTAGAGATTTACTTTAATGATTATATTTTTGGAAAGAGCCTAGGTTATTATTTCTCCTATAAATAGAGGAAGCCTCTCAATTGTAAGAGATAATTTGGTGAATGAAAATTTGTAAGATTTCCTCTGTAAGAGTGAACACCTTTTTGGGGTGTGGATTACTCCTTTCTCGGTTTCTTTATTCTTGGAGCGTGGATTACTCATTGTGGTGAACCAAGAAGTCATCTATCCTTGACTAGTGCATTTTCCTTTTGGCCTTGGTGGAGAGCTTCTCCTGTCTTGATATTCTTTATCCTTAATAGGTGGTTCGTTCTTTAAGCCTTGGTGGTGGACTTCATTGATCCCAATCTTCATCCTCGATTGGCGGCGTGGCATTTATACCTTGGTGGCAATCATAATCTATCTTTTATTTTGTTTTCTTTAACCTACGACATCTATCCCCATACACATCATTCTGACACACTTCACTCGAAAATTCCCCCATTTCAAAATCACTCACCCACGTACACAACATGTGCATAAAAAATGAATGATGACATCAAAATCAAAATCAAAATCAAAATCAAAATCAAAATCAAAAGGTACTTATCACATTTTTTTGTTTTTATAAACCCACCTAGCCCCACTACATATATAATATAATCGGAAAAAAGACATAACAAGTGTCATACTTTTATTCGGCACTTACTAAAGTGCTATAACTTTTTTTTCCGATTACTTAAGTGCCATAATTTATATATGATGCTTACTTGATGTCAAGATTTTTTTTCAAATCATTTAAGTACAATATAATTTTCAATCAATCAATTGAATACCATAACTCTTTAAAAACACTCATCACAAGTGTCACGTTACATCGGATTTTTAACACTTGAGTGAACACTTTTAAGATGTTATGGCATTTAAGTGATTCATTGAAATTTATGAAAATCAAGTGAGCATATTTTAAAAGTTATGGCACTTAGGGGACCGAAAAAAATTATGGCCCTTAAGTGATTGTCATGCGAAAGTAATGACACTTGTGTTGTCTTTAGCTTCAATATAATCCATTATGGTTGTAATTTTCTTGTACTTGTACAATTTTAAAATAAGCTAATTTGAGGTCGCTTGAGACTTATTCTACCAATACGATAGTTAAAGCATGAACAATGTTGGATTATAGACATTTATATCCAACGCACACAGATTAATGATCAACGTTAAACAATGATGGAGAAGCCAAGTATGAGAATACTCATTTCATCCTCAAGTCATTCCTTTACCATGAGAGTTGGACTAAGAAAAGGCTCCTCCTATTTTTACAGCTCCAGTAGCTAGCAACACAGCCTTACTGAATCAAATGACTATTACACCCTCATTTAGCTTGAACAGCAAACGTTTCATCAATCTCTCTCTCACCGAATATATATACATATAACATAAAAAAAACAAAATCGGTTTCCATCAAGGTCAATGTGTTTTCTGTCCGAAGAATGCCTCGAATCTCAATAAGCAGGAGACTTTATGTACGTTTCGTGGAATCTCAGAGTTGCATGGATCAAGTAAAGAAAAAGTGGGTGGCTCATCTCTATTGCATTAATCATTTAATCTATTATTCTTAATTAATGGTTAAGGAAGGTTTTTCAGGGGACGGTGTAAGATTCCCCGAATGAGAAGATAGCAGCACTGAGCACGGCAGAGTACAAACCCACCACTTGCCAAAAGGAATAAAGCAAGCACCCACTTTTGCAACGTTAAGAAGTAAACAACGAAAGAAAACAAAATTAAAAAAGAAAAGGAAAAGGAAAAGTGAGGGAAAAAGGATAGAAATGTCATTACGCAGTGTCGATATGCCACTAACAAAGCGGAAAGAAAAGGATGAAAGAAAAGTTTGAAAAGGCATATGCTGTGGGAGAGTCGGTGGATCGACCTGGCATCAGAAAAAGCGGAAAAAAAAAAAAAAAAAAAAAAAAGAGAAAACAAGCGAAGGTGCAGTTAGCCACATCGACTTTTCGTGAGATTACATCTGTGCCCTTTGCCTCCCAATTCCCCGTGTATTATTATTATTATGTAAATCCAGCTTGATTGCTGCAATAATAACACTTCATCATGACATGTCTCTGTCAATTATGACCACTCCTCCAATCAAAACTGATTGTTTCGAAGCGTGTCGCTCGGGGTAGAACCCTTTCGACCCGATCCATTTCATTTGACTTGGTTCGACTTTTAAAGTAAAAATTAAAGTTCAAAATAGTAACAAGAGGAAAATACAAATCGATATTCATACTTACTTAGGGAGTGAGGAAAATCAGAGAGAACAAAATTATTAAGTCTAAATTTTAGATTTTTGTGAAAAGGGAGACGACGGAGGATTTTAATGTTTAAGCATTTTTACATCATTCCCCGTTTAATGCCAAATCATTCCAATAAAAAATAAAATCCGTTTGGAATTTTTATCTCAATAGTCAATATCATATTCTCTAAAGTAGTTATACATTAGGAGATGTGATGTTGTCAAATTATAGTCATTTTTCTTTCAATCAATTTTTTTGTTAATAATATAGCTCTAAAACCTTATCCTTGTACATTATACGATTACACTTTCATCACTAGAGAGTTGAACATTTTGTATAGCATTCTTAATGAACTCAGATGGAATTGACAAGCAACAAATCAATACATAAAAAGATGTCTACAAAATTTACATCCACTAACTTTCCCATAAAGATATAAGTACATTCACAACCACTGCAAATATTTTAGTAATAGAGGAGGAAAATTGACGTTAGGATGAAAGGTGATAACTTTTTTTTGATATTTTCTACATTTAATTTCCATAACCAATAATTAATTAGAATTTTTTCAGAGAATTAATTCCTCATACATGTTAAAAATACATTTTTCAACATTTTAAATAGTTATTTTAGTTGACAATATAATGGGAAACTGTAAGAGAGATCATCTACATTATCACTATGTTTGGGTGGAGACAAATGGATTTTAATGGGGGAATTTAGAAGTTATCTTGTTTTTTAGTTTAGTTGAAGGAGAGAGGGTAGTTTGAGGGGATTTACTTACTTCTCCCTTGTTTAATTTTAGGAGTTGTAATTGCCGTGATTAGCTTCCGGTTCAATACTAACAACTATTCCGTTACCTAGACATAAAAAGTGCATATGCGTACATTATGCGCCTGTCTCTAAATAATTACGTTACCCACTTCATGGTCACGATCATCAGTCGAAATCGATTTTTTTTTAGAAAGCAGTGCCACGTGTCGTCTCGACATTTAGTACAATCAAGAAAACTAATCCATCCATGTGTAAGGGGAATAAACGTGAAATAGGATATATAAAAATTGGTGAAAAGAAAAAAACAAAGGGAAAGGAGAATGCGAGCAATGATGACGTCATCTGTGGAGCATCCAGATCTTGCAGCCAAAAGAAGCTTCTCTTCACACACACCCCCCACTGCAGTCTCTCTCCTCTTCGTCTTCTGCACCGTTCTCCCTCTAGTTGCAGAGAATTTGCGAGACGAGAGAGAGAGAGAGAGAGATGAATTCGGTGAAAGAAAGCAACTCATGCAAGAAGCAGCAGAATTCACCATGAAAGCTCACAGTTCGAGCTTCGATTGTGCTCCGGTTCTCTTCTCATGCGAGGAGCAGCAAAATTCACCATGAAAGCTCACGGTTCGAGCTTCCTTTGGGCTCCGGTTCTCTTCTCCCTCCTCTTCAACATCATCTGCGCTGCGAAATCCGGCGGCGCAACTGAGCTCAGCAACAGTCGCCGCGACCTCCACAGAAGAATTCTTCACCAGCCACTCTTCCCGGCGGGCTCCGCTCCGCCTCCGGCCACCGAATTGCCTCCGCCACCGCCACCTGCTCCGCCTTCCCCCGTGTTCCCCGACCCCGATCAGCCGTTCTTCCCTGAAGTGCCGGCCGGAGCGACCCCGAATCCGGGCAATCAACCGCCGCCGGCGATCAATAATGCGACCACGCCGTTTCCGACCGCGACGCAACCGACGAAGCCGACAAAGACGGTGGCGATCGCAATCTCCGTCGGGATCGTCACCTTAGGAATGTTATCTGCCCTCGCATTTTTCCTATATCGGCACAGGGCCAAGCATCCACAGGAGACGCAAAAGCTCGTCGGAGGAAACAATTCCGAGACAGTTGTTGACGATCCTCGAGCTCCACCGTCCAATTTCCTCTACATTGGAACCGTTGAGCCCTCGGCGACGAGATCCATCGGTGATTGCAGTGGAGAAATCTCCTCGCCGTACCGGAAGTTGAATTCGATGAACAGATCAGAGAACCCTCGGTATCGGCCGAGTCCTGAGTTGCAGCCTTTGCCGCCGTTGGCGAAGCCTCCGGTGGAGAAGTCGCCGTCGATCTCGTCGGACGATGAAGAGAGTCACGATACTGCGTTTTACACTCCTCATGGTTCCTCTGTAAGCAACGAGGAGAGCTACTACACGCCAATCTCTCGTCAGAGCAGTAAAAGCACTGGCGACAGAAGAGGTTTTGGAGTCTTCGCGAGAAGCGATGGTAATGGCTCTGTCACTCCTGTCCCACATTCGAAGAGAACGTCTCCAAAATCACGAATTTCAGCGTCTTCTCCGGAAATGAAACATGTCATTATACCATCCATAAAGCAGGTCTCGCCACCACCGTTGCCTGCGGTGGCTCCATCGCAGAAGAGCGAAAGGACAATCTCCAGGCCTAAATTCTCATCTCCACCTCCACCTCCGAATATGGCACTTCTCCAATCAATAAGCAGCTCAACACAGGGACCAAACAAAGTTACGGCTGCACCACCACCTCCTCCTCCGCCGCCGCCGCCGCCGCCTCCTCCTCCGCCGCCTCCTCCCCCGCCGCCACCTAGACTGCCTCTGCCACCAGGGGCCTTTGCTACTCCGAAGAAAGAGAGAAGACCAGGAGCTAACGTCTCTTCTCAACAACATACCCCAGAATCAACCGGATCAAAATCTTGGAATCCTGCTTCCAGAGCTATCTCAAGTAATGGGAAGAGCAAGGATGCCGAAGAGAGCAACAGAAGCCCTGGCTCTTCCGAGCGGCAAAACGGGGATGATAAAGATGAAGCGAGGCCGAAATTGAAGCCTCTGCACTGGGACAAAGTAAGGGCAACTTCTGACAGAGCCACGGTGTGGGACCAGCTTAAGTCGAGTTCATTCCAGTAAGTTTTGTGCTTGAAAAAAATGTCGATGCTGCTTAATTCTAGTAAACCAAATCTGATCCATGGAAAATTTATCTGATTTATAGATTGAATGAGGATATGATGGAGTCACTCTTTGGTTGCCACTCAACAAATTCAGCTCCTAAGGAGCCGGTGAGGAGATCGGTTCTTCCCCCTCCAGAACAGGAGAACAGGGTTTTGGATCCAAAGAAGTCACAGAATATAGCTATCCTGTTGAGAGCACTGAACGTGACAAGGGATGAGGTCTCTGAAGCTCTTTTAGATGGTATGCCCCTGTGTCCTTTCATTTTCTTCAAAAGATGGAAAGAGAATAGTCGTTATTTGACCTTACCTTACAAAGAGGGAAGTGGGTAGCTTATGGAAATTCAAACTTTGATGATGATGTGATGGTACTCTTGCAGTGTAGAAAGCCTTTCTTGCTAATCCTAAGGATTAATGGATTTGAGTTGATATGGGAAGTGGGTAGCTTATGGAAATACAAACCTTGATGATAATATGATGGTAATCTTGTGGTCTTGAAAGCCTTTCTCGCTAATCCTAAGGAGTGATGGATTTGAGTTGATATGGAAAGTTCTAGAAGTTGCATCCCAGGCCAAATTCAATAAAGCATAGAACAAGATTTCTAGTTGAAGCCACAAGTCTTACAACCTCTACTACTATACCAGGAATATCAATGAACCTGGTTGAAACCAGAAGACCATTGCATTGTCATATGTATTCTGAAGAATCATCATATATTATTGCAAGAAGGAGGGGCAGAGGGGAAAGTTAAAGAAATATAACATAGTTGAAGGAAAACTAAAAAATATCATGATTTGAATGTAGAGGGTCAAAATCTTCAGATGCTGTAAACAAATGCTGGTTCTTACCTGCATGATTACATGGGCTTCAATTTCACGATTTCAAGTTGCAATCAAGTTTGCAGCATGGATGGGGGAGAGAGAGAGATCATGATTTGAATGCAGATGGTCAAAATCTTCAGATGCAGTAAACATATGCTGGTTCTTACCTGCGTGACCACATGGTTTCAATTTCATGATTTAAAGTTACAATTGAGTTTGCAGCTTGGAGGTAGGTGGGGAAGGGCAGGGGTGGGAGAGGGGGCAGGGCGGGGTTGGGTTGTTGGGGGGCGAGGGGGAACGGGGGGTGAGGACGGGGTGAGGGGGAGGGTGGAGGGAGTGAGAGAGTGATAAGTGGAAGTTGATTGGTGTTGATCTCTTATTTTGCATGCTTTATTACATTGCTAGTTTAATTACATCATGTGCCATTTGTATATGGATCTGTAGGTAATCCAGAAGGTTTGGGTGCTGAACTTCTGGAGACACTTGTGAAGATGGCTCCGACAAAAGAAGAGGAGATAAAGCTTCGAGATTATAATGGTGACATCTCTAAGCTAGGCACTGCAGAACGGTTTCTTAAGGCTATCCTCGACATTCCATTTGCCTTCAAAAGAGTTGAAGCCATGTTATACAGAGCCAATTTTGAGACTGAGGTTAACTATTTGAGGAAGGCTTTCCAAACGCTAGAGGTACTATTCACAAGTTGTTTACACCAACATCATGCAATCCCTCATCGTTTTCATTAGATGTGTTCTTTGGTTGCCATGCCTAGGACCTACTCATTGGATGTTATTACATGGCAGGTGGCTAGTGAAGAGCTAAAGAACAGCCGATTATTCCTCAAACTCCTTGAAGCTGTACTTAGGACAGGAAACCGAATGAATGTAGGCACAAACCGCGGAGATGCAAAAGCTTTCAAACTTGATACACTCCTAAAACTGGTAGACATAAAGGGAACAGATGGAAAAACAACGCTTCTTCACTTTGTCGTTCAGGAAATCATAAGATCTGAGGGAGAAGGTACAACTTCTGTTGACGACAATCTTCAGAACAAGGTGCAACCTAAGATGAAGGACGATGACTTCAAGAAGCAAGGATTGCAGGTTGTGGCTAACCTGAGCAAAGATCTTGGAAATGTGAAAAAGGCAGCAGGAATGGACTCTGATGTTTTGAGTAGTTATGTCACAAAACTTGAAATTGGGCTTGACAAAGTCAGACATGTGCTGCAATACCAGAGGGCAGATATGCAGAGGAACTTTTTCGATTCAATGAAGATGTTTCTTAGAGAGGCAGAGGAGGAAATCACTAGAGTCCAGGATTATGAGAAGAAGGCTTTGTTTCTCGTGAGAGAGGTTACTGAATATTTCCATGGTAATGCTGCAAAGGAGGAAGCTCACCCACTAAGAATTTTTCTGATTGTTAGAGATTTTCTCTCGGTTTTGGATCACGTGTGCAAGGATGTCGGTAGGATGCAGGATCGGACTGTTGTGGGGTCTGCAAGGTCCTTCCGGATTTCTTCCACTGCTTCACTCCCTGTTCTGAACAGGTATAATGCAAGAGGAAATAGTAGCTCAGATGAGGAAAGCTTGTCTCCATAGGATACACAAATACGATGCTGAATATGCCTCAGCATGGAGTTAATTGGCATAACCACTATTTTGCCAATGAAAAGGCATCACAATGATGAAGCTTAATAATACTCGGGCATGTGAGTTAATCTTTACCCGCAGTTTTGGCAATTGAAATGGCATCAGTGACAAGAATATTATTGTCATAGTATTTCGGAGAATCAAAGGCAGAAAAGGCATTTCTCATGTGATGGGAAACCCAAACCCGGAGTGGAAGAACGTTGCAGCTTCTTTATGATCGGAGTCGTGTCTTGTATAACAGGAACAGAGTCAATAGGTCAATGAGGGGGGACTGATCGACATCAAACTACCTCTTTTTGCCAGGAAGCTGGTGCACATGCAGCTGTAACCTGGAGAGTAAGAGGTGAAAAAGCAAAGAGAGAGAAATCATTTTTGTATACTTAATGAGCTTGACGCGTCTTCAATAGCATAGGCAGTGTTTTCTTCGCTCAGATTGACAATCCCATACATACAGAGTTCAAGGCACGGCATTTCTTGCTGTTGCTTTTGCTATCTCGATTACGATTAGCATTTGTTTTTGAGGATCATAAATAAGAATACAGATAAATTTTTTTTATGCGTTCTCATGTCTGAAACAAACATCCCAGATATGTGTGATGTCCAGTCGGAGATCTTGTCGAGGTACTGTAGCGCCACCAGGGGACATTCCCCCTCCCCTCGGAATTAGCATCTGGCGTATCTGTCCCAAGACCAGTCCACCACCATAGGCACGGGCACCTTGGACTTGTGATTTCGAGAAAATGTTAGGCACAATAGTTGTGCCGGTTAGGAGTACACTAGTCCATCTATTCGTCTAACGTGTGTCTAGTAGAGTCTATATTTCAGATTTTTCAAAAATTCTGTTCTCACTCACTTTCTTCCATAAACACTATGCATCTCTCCTCTCCTACATCTGTCAAAATGAATCAATCGATAATCTATTTATGACCCGTTTAGACATTAAATGGGTCATAAATAAATTAAGTTTTATTTCCCATATTATCCGTAAAGGATTTTAAAAATAATGGGCTAAAATATATGAGTCTTAAATAGGTTTAGTTTAAACTCAGTTATAACCTATTTTATACCCGCTTTCTCTTTCTCTCTTTACTAAGGAGTCTTTAGCCTTCTATAAATTATTTTTTAAAAATCGAAAATATATTTAATTTTTACATTTCCTTTTCTTTTTCTTTTTCTTTTTTCTTTCATTTTTTTCCCTCCATCTTCCTCAATTGCCAGCCAGGTGTTATCAAGCGAGCTCAAGCTGCAAGTGTTGGGCAAGCTTAAGGCCTTGCTAATGATTGGTGAGCTGGAGTCTCGCTGATTTGGCAAGACTCGAGCTTGCCAGCATCAAGCAAGCTTAGCGCTAATCGGCCTCATCAATGACTAGCGAGCCCAAGCCTTCGCTGATTGGTGAGCTCAAGCCTCGCCAATCAGGGGAGGCTTAGGCTCTCTAAATTTGGTAAGGCCAAGACCTCATCGATTTGGTGGGACTCAAGCTTGCCTATGGTCAATTATCGGTCATTGTCATGGCCAGTGAACGACTAGAGAAGAAGCACAAGGAACAAAGAAAAGATAAATAATTAAAAATTATATTTTAAAAAATAAAACATAATTAAAAAGTTGGATTTAAAAAATATTTATAAATTCCATTTTTTGAATAAAAAATAATAAAAGCAGTCATAGAGAAAATTTTAATTATATTTTTCATATCAAACGATGGAAAATATTTTTTCATTTATTTTAAGATTTTAGGCAAAAAAAATTATTGTAATTTTCTTGAGAAAATACTTCTTGGAAAATATTTTCCAATAAACAAATGAAAGGTTATTTTTTTAAAAAAAATTATAAAATTATCCACTAGATTTGTATTGCATAAAAATGTTTTAAAAATGCCATTTAAAAAAAATCAAAAGAATAAGCCTTTTCAAATTTAGTTAAATGGATTGCATATGAATTAAGAATGGGTCGAATTGGATATGGATCAAGAATTTTGCACTACAATAAATATGTTATAAATGGATTAAATGGGTTAATTTGGATCGGATCATTTATGATTCGACCTAACTCATCCATTTGACAAGTCTTTATCGTTCTTTCTTAGGGGTGTGCAAAATAGATCACTTAAATATGGAATTATCCGGATCGGACAAGACCAATTGTACAGTTTTATTTTTGAAAGTGTTTATCCAATTTTCAGTCCCTAAAAGTGGAACCAATGCCTAGGCGATCTAGTTCCTGAATCTAATAGGGAACTGGGAACTGGATTATTTTGCCACGAAAGTTCCATCTTTGTCAGCAAATACAAATGGAGACCTTGGCCTTGATCAAAGCGTTGAAGTACTTTCAGCCATGGAGAAAGAATATCAGGGTGTTCAAGTCGGACCGCGCAAAACTGTTGACGGAGTTCTGAAGAAGCGCGTGTGCGTTGGGAGTTGGAAACTCTGGTGGAAGAGGCCCGGTCCCATTGGGTCAATCTATAGATCAAGTATTAGATTAGGTACATAAGGCCCAACGCTCGAATTCCCTCCCCTCTTTTTGGGTCACCCCTTCCCTCAACCTCTTTTGGGGATCTTTCATGTTTGGATGTCCCTTTGTCGGATTATTTTGTTCATGAACTCTTGAGCTTAAATAATATCAACATCATTATTTATAAATATATTATTCACAACATACTTAATTGCACCCAAATGAATTTCCTATATAAACTTAAATGGTACAATCTCTAATTACTATATGAATCGTAAAAATTCTCTAATTCTTTCTCCTTTGTGCATGATTTGAGGGCTTGATAGCTTATTGTCAAATTTAACCTCAATTTTTTATATCTTCTCCAACAACCAGATAGTTGAGTCTATTTTAGCTTTGTGTTCTTATAAAAACTATCGTCTCCAAGAAACAACAAATACCATTGACTTCCAACGTGCCTCAATTTGTCGGGAATGAAAATAAACATAAGAGCTTGCTATCATATAGAGAAGGAGAGGAGTTTTCAATCGTCACACCTGAACTTGATTGGCTGATTCAAGATTTTTCCGTCCATAATTTTTATTTTTAAACAGATATCAATGCCATTTCAAATTTTACTTGAATAAACGTCCATTTTAATTTACACAATTGAACAATTGTCGTATAAAATCTAGTAAATTAAAACTCATGAATTTGCTTCCTATTTGAATAATTTTTTAAAGATACTTGAATTTTAATATTAGTGGATTTTGAAAAATCATTGGTCAAATACATTTTGAACATAACTTTCTTTGAATTTGGTAAGCAATATATTTTTAGAATCGTAAGTCACTAAACTAACTACTAGATTTGCCCTAATGACCACTTTTCTCTTATGAGAAGGATAGAGGTTTGAATTCCCACATCTTCAATAGGTTGGTATAGAGATATGTAAATTTCGACTTCCATATTTTGTAAGAAGACATGTAATATAATTTGTTTAAGTCTAAAAATAAGAGTTATAGTAGTCATATAACATAGTTTGTCTACCACGTAACAATCACAAAGGTAAAGTTCAACGCGTAATCAAGAGCACACAGGTAGACACCTCTCTCATTTTTTATTAGATTAACGAACAAGTTCATTTTCACGGAAAAGAGGTAATGCAAAGAAAAGGAGACTTTTGCTTTTCTAAAGAAAAGAGAGAGAATGGTATTTTCATTTTTGAGCCAAGAAGAAAAGAGAAGGCAAAGCAATGCCGCTACGGCGGATGCAATAGAATAACGAAAGAAACAAAAGTTAGGAACACCAACAAAAGAAAAACAAGGGAAAAAGGCAAAGAAAAAAGAAAAAAGAAAAAAAGAAAAAAAGAAAAAGGAAGGTGACAGGAGAGGGTTATGCAAAAGGGCACCATCATCGTCGTCCTCTTTAGACTGAACGGGAGCGATTTTTGATGGCCATAAGGCCATTATTTCATCAATTCACTCTACCCTCTCCACGCCATTTCCGACCCCCAAGCTCGCTTCTCTCCTCGTTCCTCTCCTTCTCGACGACCCTCGCTCCCCTTCTTAACCCTCGTCCCTCCTTCTCCCTCTCCCTCTCCCTTCCTCCGATTCTTATCGTCGGCGGCCGTCGCATCGCTTCGCACGCCCCGCTCTCGCCGCCCAACGACCACCAGAAGCGCCAGCACCCGCCGGCGCCCCACCACCGCCTCGCTCGGCAGCTCTCGCCACCGGAAACCCTGGCGCAGAAGATCGGAAAGGCCACGCGGCGCCCTGGCGCCGCTTCCAAGGCCAGGGTTTACGCCGACGTCAATGTGATCCGTCCGAAAGAGTACTGGGATTACGAGTCGCTGACTGTTCAGTGGGGGTATCGATGCTTCTTCCCTGGTTTGTTTTGTTGCGATATAGAGCTTGATTAGGCCCACCTCGTTGATTGATGTTGTTATAAGAATGCGGGAACGATACCTAGTTTAGTCTCGTCCATTTCGTTTTCTTTTTTCTGTTGGGTTTATGAAAATTTTTAATGCAATTGGTAAGGGAAGGGTGAAAGATTGTTGCTTAAGTGGTTTTCTGGTAATAAAAAGGTAGCCTGACTCGCTCCTTGTCGAACTAGGAGAATGGTACCACTTTTCTGCCTGTATGCTGGGCTTTGGATTTCAATTTGTAAATTGTTTCTCAGGGAACAAGATGATTATGAAGTTGTGAGGAAAGTTGGGAGGGGCAAATACAGCGAGGTGTTCGAAGGTGTTCACTGCACGGACAATGAGAAATGCATTATCAAGATTCTCAAGCCTGTCAAAAAGAAAAAGGTGTGTACTTTCTGCATCTCTAGAATGCTTAGGGTTCAATTTTTGTTTTAGCTTGCATAGGAAATATGCAAAGAATTTGTTATCATGGAGCAAAGTTGCTGAATGCAAAAGTGAGACCCCTTATTTGGGATGGGGGGCCAAGTTCTTATGTGGAGAAAGTACTTGTAGCTGTCTCTAGCTACGATGTTGATGCTGAACTTGTTTAGCTCTAATTATTTTTATATCAACCTTCTTATGGTGTTCCATTGGCAATCCTGATAGCTATTTGAACTTCCTATTGTGAAGTTCAAGAAACATTTTTAAAGATTCTCACTGTTCTGAGAGAATTGTGTGATTAACATTGCTACACGCAGCAGCTACAGTGGTTTTGCTACAGTATTTCACTATAGTCTCAGATTTAGGTCTGATGCCTGGTTTGTAAATTGCATTTTTTCTGTTGATTGTCTCAGGGTGCAATCCTGATATCTTTGGTTCATAATACTGTGTAACTCTTGTGCTGTACAAAGAATTGGATTATAAGCCTGTCTTCAAGTGAGTTGGTTGTATTTGAACAGACCATCTTGCTTTGAGAAAATGTTTGTATAGCCATAACTTAGGTTGCACTTTGTTTACCAGTGAAATAAGGTAAATATAGCTTGTCAAGATTTCCTTTTAGTGGTTGTTCGTGTTTCTCAAGTATACTGTGTGACCATATGTGAGTCCTTAAATGTTGGTCAATTGGAAAGTGACTATTTACTTCTTTGGATTATCTTCTTGTTATAATAGAAATGGTAAGTATAATTTCTGGAGAGATGTTATAAAAATACCCAGTATTTTAGTAATTGCCATATTTCCATCTTCCTTGATTTGACAGAAGTTGAATGGTTGGTGAAATGTTGAAGTTTGTTTTAATCTGAACTATGTATAAGGCCATGGACTTGGAAATTTAGGGCAATGGATAGGGTAATCTTCTCTCTCTCTCTCTCTCTCTCTCTCTCTCTCTGTGATGGACTAGTAGAGAGAAAAATTTTGCTGACAGAGATATACCAAGGAGGCTCATGTCTTCTTGTCTTCCTCAAAGGGAAAAAAAGCAAGGCGCTGGTGGTCTTTGGTTGGAGCACTTGAACATTGTTTTAGGTTTCTCAAACCAGTCAGCACCAACCACTCGAAACCTGAGTTCTCTGGAGTTCCTTTGGGGGCAGATGGAGATCAAGTGCCTGAGGAAGCAAACCAGGATGTTTCCCTCTGCCATTGCCTTCATTGTGGGGGAACTTCTGAAGGAAAGTAGTGCTAAAAAAGCCTTTGTTTTCCAAGGGAGTAGGAAGAAATTTGGAAAATCTTTTTCGAAATGATCTTCAAGTTGTTAGACTTGGCAGAATTAATAGGGAGTAAATGCCAAAAACATCCTGCAACTTTCTGGTTCCTGGTAATGCTGTTGGTAAAGCGGGTTCTGTCAACAAGATAAAAGCTTTCATAGAATGCAGGAAGTGTAACGGGAAACTTATCATTCCCATTAAGAAGATTTTTCAGAACTTGAGGGTAAGCATTAGCCCAATCACTAGAAGAAAACATTGAGCTAGCATTCTCATTCTCTGGTTTCACTGATGAACGATTGAACCTGCTTTCTCCTTCAGTTCAATTTTTAATGGAAGGCTGGAAGGGGATTTGGAACCAGGAGAGCTCTTTCCAGATGAGGGAGAGGTGGTTGAAACCCCACCTGACTGCTTTGGGATCTCTGAAAGTTGATATGCTGGATTTTTTAAACCGTAGCCCACTGTCAGCTTTGGAGAGAGCTGCACTACCCTTGCACATGTAATAGATGATAGCAAAGAAGATCAATCTCTTGCCCTGGCACCATTTGTTGATGGGCACACCCAGAGTGCTTTTTGTTGGGAGATGGACTCATTACAGTTAGATGTTTTGGATGAACAGTTTCCAGCTAAAGTTTCTAATTGCGCTGTTTGCAGGATCAGATTGGTGAGTAGAATAGTAGGGATCTCCTTCGTAGGATATAAGGAGAGGTCTTTTAAAGTTTTTGAAGATATTGAGAAAAGGAAGGAGTTGGTGAAGGAAAATCCAGGAAAGAGCCTGGTAGTATGAGAAGGGGAGTTTACTAAAGTGGTGAGAGCAGAAGGTAGGGGATTTACAGTTAACTATGGGAGGGTTAAGTCAGTGGGGAGCTAGTGTGTTCATGAACTCAAAGCTTATTGCTTGATCTGTGAGGAGTCTGATTCTAGAAAAAGGGCTGTAGTAAAAAGATTTTTGAATGACTGGTGGGTAGATATTGTTTGCTTACAGGAAACAACCCCCCCCTTCCCCAAAAGAAAAAAAAAACTGAGTTAGTGAGATCCATTTAGCAGTTGAGATCTAAAAAGTTTATTCACTTATCTGCCTCATGAATCTCCAGTGGTACTTTAATTTTGTGGGACTCACTTGTAGTGGAATTGAGGAGTTATGTGTCAGGCTCTGTACTCTATCTCTTGCAATTTTCAGTTGCTCTTAGACAACTTTGATTTTGTTTTCACTGGGACCTATGGACCTGGGAAGAGGGAGGGGCAAAACCAACTCTGTGAAGAGCTTAATGAAAGCAGGGAGAGGTGGTGTTTGCCTTGGATTTTGGGGGGATTTCACACTTGTCTTTTCTGATCATGAAAGATAGGGGGCCACTGTGGGAAATCTGCATGCTGGAGTTCTGATTATGTTTTTGAGAAAAACTCCCTCTAGTACAGTTAATTTCACTTGGTCAAGTTTTCAGGACTCTCCTTTTTCAAGGTCAGATAGATTCTTGTTATCTCAAAATTGGGATGATTTTGGCCCCAAGTTAAATCATTGCCTTCTGCCAAGGCCAACCTCTGACCATCATGCTGTCTTACTGGAATTGGCAGGTGTAATTGGGGTCCTACCCCTTTTCGTTTTGGAATCAAGTGGCTGAAGGTGGAAGGTCTTTATGAGCTTCTAAGGACAGCTGGTCTGAAATAGCTGAGCCAATCTTAGCTTCGAAGCTGAAAGCTTTGAAGAAGTTTCGAGGTTGAAAGAAGGAAGAGTTTGATAGTTCTTCGAGGATGAAGGATGAATTGATTAATGCAATTATTTTAATGGATGATATGGAAATTCAAAGGTGACTTAGTTAGGAGAAGGAAAAGAGTGCATGTGCTAAAAGTTTACCTAGCTTAGTTGCTTTTGCTGGATGAGATTTCTTGGCATCAAAGACGTTGAACTTGGCTAAGAGAAGTAGATAAAGGCACTAGATTTTACCACAAAATAGCAAATGCGCATCAAAGGAACGACTACATGAGCCAGATGATCATTGAGGGACAAACTTTTAAAAGGACAATAGACGAAATAATCGATCTGTGCTTTTATACGGAACTTTGCACTGAACCTAGAGCTGGAGGCCTGGATTAGAGATTATTATTTTCTATCAAATCAGTGGGTCAGGTGCTTATTGGCTAGGAGTTCTGTTTTCTGAAGATAAAACCCAAAAAGCAGTTTTTCTATTGCATTGGGGATAAAGTGCTGGGTCTGGATGGTTTCACCACTGCCCATTTCCAAAGTAATTGGGATATCTTGAAGGAAGATTTGGTCAATGTTTTTGCGGGTTTCCATTATTAGGGACTTTCGAGATCCTTGAATTCAACTTTTATTGTCCTTAAATGGAACAAAATTAGGACGTAGGAGATAAATTTTTTTTTTTTTTTTTTTTTGGGGTCTTATAGGCTAATAAGTTTAGTAAGGGAGCTTTTATCGAATTTTGGCCAAGGTCCTTGTGCAAAGATTGAAGAAGGTGATCTCAAAGGTGGTTGGGAATTTCAGAACGCTTCTATAGGGGGACACCAAAATCCCAATGCGGCTTTCATAGCAAGTTTCTTTGTGAAGTGGTTGATAGCTATGCCAAGAGTGGGAACAAGGGAGTAGTATGTAAGTTCGAAATGAATAAGCTTATGACCGTGTCTCTTGGCAATGCCTCTTAACATATATCGGAGTGAATGGGTTTGGTGTCACCTGGAGGAACTGGATATCTAAATGCATCTCTTCAGCACCTTTAACTGTTATGATAAGTGGTTGCTCTACATCTTTTACTGGAGCACCAGTAAAAGTTTTGGTTTTTTTCCCCTTAGGAAGCTTGCTTCCCTTTGAAACTGATTTGGAAATTGGAGCTCCAACTGGTTGCCTTTGTAAACAGGCATTGGAATCTGTTGACCATCTTCGACAATGTTATTGTTGGTTAAGGTACCTTTGGGATTTTGTTTTGGGTATCTATCCTAGCAAAGAGAGGAGAAAGATGATTCACTTGATCCTTCTAGCAACTTTCACCTGATTTGATAGGAGAGGAACAGGAGAAGTTTCTAACATTGAAAGTCATTTTGGAAAAATTTTGGATTCTTGGCTTCTTATTTTAAAGTTCTGGAGTACAAGTCTTTTAAGTGCTATCATTGACCTATTAGACTCTTTATCCTGTTGATGATTTTGTACTAGGTCGGGCATCCCCTTGGTGCCTTTTGTGGATAATAATTATTGCAGTTCAATAAAAAAAAAAAAAAACAAGAGGAAGAAGAAGAAGATAAGTTGCATTCTTCTTCAATTTAGGGCTTAAGGGAGCACAGGTTAGGGCCATTGTTCACATTAAAGGAAGAACTTCCTATAACAAGGGGTCAAACCTGTGAACCTTATGGGGCTAATTAGAAATGAGAGTATTCTCCCATGTGCTAGGGTAGCTCCCCACCTTATTCGTCTAGGTAAATTATGAAAGTCTTTCATTGAAACTTCAACTTTATATAAACATTTTGCAGTAGGAACATTTGGTTTGTGTTAAAAGAATAGATCTTCTATATTTTGTTGATACAATGTGTGACGAATTACACCCAAAATAATATATTCATGGACTGATGGAGAGAGAAATTTTGTATGTATGTGATGGATGAACAAGAGCAAATATGTTGAGTAATTATTTACAAAATCATAGATTAATAGATGCTTTTCATTTAAAAGTAGGCCAGCGTTCTTCAGCCAGTTTATTACCATGTATAGATGTATTTTGTGATAGTCCTTGACATATAATTTGACAATTGTGAACCTTTCGTGATTACTCCTTTTGTTTTATGTGCAGATTAAGAGGGAGATCAAAATATTGCAAAACCTTTGTGGTGGACCTAATATAGTGAAGTTGCTTGATATTGTTAGAGATCAGCAGTCAAAGACCCCAAGTCTGATTTTTGAATATGTCAATAACACAGATTTCAAAGTGTTATATCCGACCCTTTCTGACTATGATATTCGCTATTATATTTATGAACTTTTAAAGGCAAGTCTCTCTCTCTCTCCCCTCCCCCCCCCCGCCCCAAAAAAAAAAAAAAAAAAAAAAAAACTCATTTAGAATTGCTTGGTCCTTAGCTTTTTTTCTCTACTTGTTTCTTGGGCTCTTGTTGTTGACTATAAGTGGTGCCTGGTAGTTGAAGCCTGTAACTTTAAGATTTGTTTTAATTTTGATCTTTCTAACAAATGTGAGTAGCAAAGAAATCTCATGACTTGTTTTACTGTTAAAGATATTCTTGATGTTTACAACAATGTTGCTGTCTTTTTGCAATCGTTTAAAATTTCATATATGATTGTTTTTGCTTTTTGCTTAGCTTGGTGAGCTTGTAGGAAGCTATGAGTCTGACATTTGGTAGTTAGTCTTTTCCTTGAAGATAGAGAACTAGAAAAGATATAATTGAAGTTTTCTTAATTGATGTTTCGAGGGAAATGTTTACTTTGTATTAATTGAATCCCAAAGCCACAAGTTGAAGTCACCTTGTGATGTTTACATCTCACTATCTGAATTTCTTCAGAAAAAAGTTACTGTTTAGACTGTACAAGGTGAACTTTGTCTTAGTTAAACCTTTTTGGGTACATATACCTCCCTACCAAATGTATTGGATATATAAAACCACACTTTCGTTAACTTTTTTCTATATATAATAAGAAACTATACTCTTTTTCCCTATACTTTCATGCTTTTTCTAGTCAGCTCACGATACTTTTAATTTGTCTAATCAATCTTTCTACCATAACAAATTTTCTAATCACATCCCTCTTGACATAAAATCTGACCAAATTCAACTGATGTGGACTTCGACAATGCCAAAGTATGATGAGGAGAAATTATGCTGATACCTACATGGATTTGGGTGAACAAATTTAGCCACTATGTAGATAATGTCGAAGTGTGATGTGAATAAAATTTAGCCAATGTGGACACCCATGTGGACATCTGCATTGGAAATATTTTATTCTGATGGCCACAGCTTAATTTGGTCAGATTTGGCGTTGGAGGCACTTGATTAGAAAAGGTGCATCACTAGAATAATCTGATTAGACAAATTAAAGCTAGGGGACTTGATAGAAAGAATGTGAAAGAAAGGGGCCAAAAGCTGAATTTTTTTAATATGAACACATTTCTTTATTTTAATAAAAGCTAAATGTATCCTTAAGGAGAGGTCATAATGATAGGAGCACTTGAAATGTTGAGGACATTATCTTGTCACTGTTTTATAATAATTGAAGAAAGTCAAGTCGGTCTTGGAAATTTGTATCCTGGTTCTTTCACACACAGCCTTTGAGGATAAGCCAACACTGTTATTATCCCTCCCCAACCTCACCAACCCCCTCCCCCCAACCCACCAAATACTAAATGGAAGAAAAGGGAGCATACTGGGGATTGGTGCAGAAAGGAGGGTGTAGTGCCTTCCCTGAAAGTAACTGAGTTGCTTGCTTTTGGCTAGCTTTTTATGTCTTATTTACTAATGTTTTGGTTTTTATTTTTATATTTTTTTGGAAAACATGATTAGGCCTTGGACTATTGCCACTCACAAGGGATTATGCATCGTGATGTCAAGCCACATAATGTCATGATTGATCATGAGCAGCGTAAACTTCGTCTTATAGATTGGGGCCTCGCTGAGTTTTATCATCCTGGAAAAGAATACAATGTTCGCGTTGCTTCCAGGTTTTGCTTCTCTTTTATTGTCATAGTTGTTGGATTTAAATGCATGCGTGCATCTATATATCTGAATTATAAAAATGTTGTCTTCTGTTCTTAGTCATTCTATTGATTTGTTGACAAATTCTAGCGACTCTGTTAATTTATAATTTTGGAGTTGAAAGGAACCTTTTGTTTGTTTTTATTTGGTAGAGTTACACTTTTGTGTCCCAAAAATTGAGTTTATAATGTCCTACATTCTTTCGTTCTGTGTCTTACTCAATTTATACAAAAGCCAAACTTTGGCTTTTACTTTAAACTTTAACAGCATCTGTCAGAAACAATTGTAGCTTTTATGTGGATTGGCAAAGCAATTAGTGGGCATTGTAGACTAGTTTTGAGAATTAAAAAGATTTAGGTGGGTAACATATGAGGCTTAGTGACAAGTTTGCTCTAGGTGGCGGAAACTCACGGCCAGTGATGATTGTTAATTTTAGTGATTGAGTGTAAGTGAGAAGGAGGGATGGATGGATTTCAAACTGACTTATTGCGGACTTTGAAAAGTTAAAGATTTTGACTAATGGTTTGAGGACTTATTTTGTGCTGTGGAGTTATTCAACTTTGAATGGATTCATGGGTTACTCTATATGCCATTATTTGCTTTGAAAGATTTGCATCATTTGGTCGTAGAAGATACAGAGAATTTTAGAAGGGTGTTGAATATATTTTGATGATTAATTTAGGTTGCTAGAATCATTGTTATGTCATTAAATACCAATTGAAGGCTAATATATCACTAGCATTTGCAAATTGGTTCCAAACATCCAGTTTAATCTAATATCTTGTGAATTATGATTGCAAGAAAACAGTATGGCATTTTGCTTTTAATCTGGAGGGATAGACCTCAAAGAATTGATTATGGATGATTTGCTTATGTCTAACCTGCCAGGCAGAGCCTTTTTGGCTAAATAAATGCAGAAGGAAAGATCAAGGATGTGATCCTTGGGAACCTTAAGCAAAGGACTTGGAACTTCAAAATTTACCATGTTTTAAGTTTTACTCCTATATCTCTGTCCTTTAGACTTAATTAGCATGATCATTTTTCTGCCCGTTCAACTTGTGCCAGTTTACCTTTATTTTACATCCTTATTGTTAGTGTCATTAGGTGTACTTAGTGCATTGGGAACCTCCATTTAAAAAGGCCCTAAAAGTTGTTCAGTGCAGATCTCTACAAAAAATTGCAAATGGTGATGTGGGTTGATCGGATGCAGATTATGAAAATGTAAAAGGCAAAGTGAAACAAAATAAATTTGAACAGCAAATTAATATGGGGTGCAAATTTCATAGGACACAGTGCATTTTCCTGCTTGGGATGCACATTGACATTGTTCAAGTGATTTCTGCAGGACTTTAAATGCAAGTTCTCTGAGAATACAGCTTCATGGTTAAATAGTTTAGGTCTTTTGTAAATTTTCAATCTGTTCACAGTACTTTGAAGAAGCATTTGTGTCTAATAATTGTTATGTCTATTTATTCATGAATGTGAGTTATGGTCCCTCTTACAACCTTAATGCCACGCTTGTAGGTACTTCAAAGGACCCGAGCTGCTTGTTGATTTGCAGGACTACGATTACTCTTTAGATTTGTGGAGCCTTGGGTGTATGTTTGCAGGAATGGTGAGTATTCATGCACCATATCTAAATATCTATTGCTGGGTCTTTCATTTATATAAGTTACTTCCTGTCATGATGTTATATTTCATGTGTTACCTTTGTGTTGGTCTCAAATGAGTATTTATTCAGTTAGGTGCCAAGGCAAGAGCCAGTCTGTCTGTTGATCTTCTATGAAAGAGAGCAAGTTCTATATGGATGTATACATGTATTGCTTGCAGGAAATCTACAATTATATAGTTCTTTCATGAATTTTTTGTGAGAGAATACTTGGTGATACAATAAATCAGTCATTTGCTTTTTACATTCTTCATAGATGGACTGACAAGTAAGGGTTAAGTCATGTGCTAGTGCCTTCTCTGATTCTAACTGTGAGGCTTGTGCCATGTAGATATTCCGTAAGGAGCCATTCTTCTATGGGCATGATAATTATGATCAACTGGTCAAAATAGCCAAGGTATACAGACTGATTGGTTGGAGTATAGCTTAACAAATAAGTGGCAGCAACAAAGAGATAAATATCTCAATTTTTTGCTATGTTGCAACAGGTACTTGGCACTGATGAGCTAAATGCTTACCTTAACAAGTATCGTATAGAGCTTGATCCACACCTTGCATCACTTGTTGGGAGGTCGGTCATATCACCTAAATTGTCGTTATCATCATCACTATTGTAGATATTATTTCACTGGGATCTGCATTGTGTAAATTTGTGCATTTTTTGTTTTCTTTTTTTCAAGATGTTTCTGGTTGCACCTGAGATTTCGTATTTACTTAATTGTAGACATAGCCGGAAGCCATGGTCAAAATTTATAAATGTTGACAACCAACATTTAGCTGTCCCTGAGGTAGATCAATTTGTCTTTTATGGTGTGGCAATTTGGAAACTTTCTATTAAGGGAAGTATTTTCTCATGGTTTGTTTTGTCCATTTCTTGTTGAAGGCCATGGACTTTGTGGACAAGTTGCTGCGATATGATCATCAGGAGAGGCCGACTGCAAAGGAGGCAATGGTATGATCCAATTCCAACTTCAAAAGAGGCCATTGACTTTTGAAAAAGGGACTTTGCAGTAGGCACCAGTGCTTTTATTAGTCTGACATTGTTTTATGCGCTCTGGCTTGAATCAGTATATGCTGATAGTTGAATTATAATTTCCCAGACTTAAGGTTCAGTGTGTACTGAAATTACTGTTTTAAAGTGTTTCTGGTCAAGTCACATTCCTTCAGTTGTCCTTTGGACCTGAGAAAATTTTGCGTTAGATTAGATTAATGTATTACTTTTCTGATGCTTTTTAAAGGGTCGTGTCTTTCATTTCATGGAAAAACTCGTGTTCTGTCTCATGCAGGCTCATCCTTATTTTTACCCAATAAGAAATGCAGAAAGCAGCAGAAATCGTGCCTAAAGATTTGAAGCTTTCTCAGCCTTTGATTCATATGGCTCCTTGGATCATTGAGACCTCTCTGTAACCTTACTGGACTGTGAACTGAGGTTGCAGGTTGCAAGTTTAAGCATGCATTACCCTAGACGGTCAGCTCATTCCTTTTGTTTTTACTTTTTCTATTTTCTGAGAACTTGTTCACGCTAATGGGGCTCCCAGTGGACTTGCATATTCAACGTCTCTTTGTGGTTTGAAATTGGAACTTTGTGCTGCTAAAAAGTGAATAACCTTGGCCTGACATATGGCAAGAATTTGTATGTTGTTATTCTCATTCTCTGCTTGACACTGTACATTTTCATAGAAATCTTTTTAGTCAGATAGTTTCCTTTCTGTGGTTCAGCTATTGCAAAGGACACTGATCTGGCTTTGCTTATGAGTAAGAATGCCTGATATATCTGAAATTGAAGAATCGAGGAAGTGTTAAAATCGAATTGTCTTGTCCTAGTATATTCCTGGCTAAACAAGTCTAAGTGGCTGAATGGTGGCAATTCGAATTGGATCAAGCTATTTAAGGAGAAAATTATGACAACCAAAGTCAACCTTGATACATCTTTTTTGGGAAGAAAGTCGGATGTTTAACTTTTGTCAACCAGGACTACAACATTAGCTCTCTGTACGACAAGGTGGATGTTGGAATCGAGAGTCGAGTGGTGAGCCAATGCTGATTTCTACAGGGCAGCACATGCTCTGGTAGTTTTGCATCTAGCATCTCCCCATTTGCGAGAGTTTACGTAGATTATTCATTATTTGTCCGCTCGATGGAATTGTGGCTGTGTTGTGCTACGATGTGGCAGTGTTGTAACTTGTCCAACGAAAAGTATCGCAGACAATCCCTAGTTCAAAAATAACATAATCATCACTAAAAAGGCAGAAAAAAATCGGGTAATCAATCCCAAAAGACACTCAAATTTCATCTGCGACTCGATAAAATTTTATCATCGTTGATTTAATTCTCCAAATCGGTTCCTGGTATTTGATGTTATGTAGAACTAAGAGATTGATCTGCCCTCGGTGCAAAATTAAAGTACACGTTCAAAATTAAAATTAATGCTATCTATACCATAAACAAAAGAAATCATTTGTCCTACCTATAAATGATATTTTGTGTCTCCAACTAAAATTTGAAATTATTAGATCGAAAATTAGCTTCAATCAATTTCCCTCGTATTACTTCCATCATTTATAGCTTCGATGTATTTCCCTTGCATGACTTACATCATATTTATTGAGTTGTTTCCTTAAGTTCAGACAAATAAGTGGTAAATTGATGATTACCAGATGTCATCTAATCAGGGTATTTTTTTACTTTAACGTAATGTAAAACAGTTATATCATAAAGCACGAACTGTAAGAGTTTCTTACGTATGGTAACATTTTTTCAAGCATTACTTTTTATTAATTGTCATAAATCCATCAAATAAATACTTGCAATATGTTTTTTCTTTGGACTTTTTTCTGCTTTTGCCATAAAATTTGTATTTGGAAGCAAGATAATTTCGATGCTATCTGAAACTATTTATTATCTGGACTGTAATATCTATCATAGCAATTTTAAATAACGGTTGATAACTGTTTGGTTAGATTTTTTATTCTTTTAGTGACAAATTGAATTGTCTTTTTAATTTCCAACTTTATTGCCCGATGCATCCTACAACCGATTCTATTTTTATTTATTTTTAATTTTCACCCTCACGTGCACATAAATGCTGGTTGCTCTGTAAGTGGGTCAATATATAGTCGACTTATTAGAAATCGATCAATCTATAAAAAGCGTAAATGTTTTTTTTAATGCGTGTGGGACAAATTGCATTCATCATATTTTTATCTGGGCGTGTGTGCAATGTTTTCTATTCTTATTTTTATGTAGAAAATAAACTGCTTAATCCCTCTTTCATTTTTTCCTGCACAAGACAATGATTCTTAGCCCTTTTTAGCTCAATATGTTAATCCACAAACCAATACTCTACATGTTACATTTTTCATATACCATAAGCTTAATGAAGTTTGCAATTGAAGTTTTGTATTGGGCATCCTTGCGTAATAAATAAGTTATTATGAGTAAAGTTGCCAAAAATGGTTTTTTTTGTTCCCTAACATACGTAAATTCTCAACATCCTGCTTGTCTTATCTGGTGGCAAATTGGAAATATAAGAAACGAAGGTGGGCTTAGTGGAGTTGGGCTTCTTTTCCTTGTTTCGGATCTGGGTGGGCCTTGGCATTTTCATCATCAGTTCTGGACCCACAAATCTCTCTCTTAAAAATTTCTTCCTCAGTTATTGTGTTGGATTTGGCATATCTTCGTAAAAACTAGTTATCTTAATTCTCACCAAAAAATGAGTTTTTTTCCCATAATAAAAGAAATTCGAAAATTCTCTACCAGTAAACTACCGCATATGTTATGACCAAGAAAAAACGACCACATTTGAATAAAAAACACTTAATGAGTTAGTGAACTTATTTGGTGGTTAAAAATTACTTTTATTTTGTATATATTGTGTGTGAAGAAAAAATTATCATGATCAAATGCACTGTATCAGTTAAACAAATGAACCATTTTATTTCTTGTATAATTAAGACTTGAAGATGACAAGCTATAGAACGCAGTTCTTATAGCTTGGTAGGAGCAATCAAGGGTGAACATCTTATAGAACATAGTACATCAATTTCCTTGGCAAGACCTACTTGTAAAAGGTGAACATACCACTCAATGAAAACTCGTGAAAAGTCTGGAAGGACCACTTTGCTGCAGAAGTAGCTAATGCTATAGATGATGTAGATGGTTGATAGACGAGCCTCTATAATCTTGGGAGAGAAAACCCCATACTCTTTAGAAATTTGATTTGACTAGGCGTGTCCCAATTTTGCTAATTCTGTGAAGGCAGAAAAGGATGTCAAGTCAAGCCCAAACTGTGAAAACACAGCTCTATCCGGTAAAAGGTCTGCATTGTCAATAAACAGTCATTTTGCTTTCACGAAAGCCAGCTCTAAGGGTCAAGGAGGTCGGATCAACAACTTTTTGATTGAGACAATTTCTTACGGACACCTTTGAAGATTAAAAGTCCTTTTAAACAAATCAAAGTGCACTGTAAAGACTAGTGGAAATTCAAACACTCTTGTCATCTCTATCGCATCAAATTCTCCAGCTTTTTCCTTCATGCAAAATCAAGTGTTTTTCTATGGTTAATCTCTATTGAGGGAGTGAAATTTGTAAGGTAGGAAATTAGTGAAGCTTTGTGTATGAGTAGCACTTTTCTACATGAAGCAAAATGTCAAGGATTACATAATGGATTCCGGCTATATTGGAGCTATAAGAGCTGAAAAAGTGGATAACCTTATTTGCATCTCTCTTAACTCCTGTGTTTCTGCCTAATTGATCCTCATTTCAGCAACACATTCCAGCCGTCTTCCACCAATTTTTTTAATTTTCATAAAATAACCACTTGACCCGCTCTTGATTGTTGTTGAGCCTAGTCATTTCAAAAATATAAACGTACGACATTGGAACGTGCCCAATTTGGTTTGGGGGCGTGGCACATTCAACATCTTGAAGTTTTTTCAGACCTTGAAGTTTTTTCCCCCGTGCATAAGTGTCTTCAATTCGATTTGCTCGAACTTAAAATGGTACTTATTCAAATGTTGGTAATCTTCTTCATAACTGTCTTCACGATCCTTTCTTTCCTGGTGAGCAGATTTTGTAAAATACTCGTTCACACAAAATAGATACTTTACATAAATATTTCAATTATACAACAGATTCCATAAGCAAAACCCGCGATTGAAGTCATCTTTCACATCTTAATTTCAGTGCTCATGAACATAGTTGATGTGCCACCTGTTTTGAAACGCTAGAGTAGCAGTATGAAACATCACTTGTTACTAGGTTAGTATCAAAATTCTTACTTATAATACTGGGATAGAAAGGAGATCTCTCAACAGTGAAGAGCTACCCAAGTAAATTGCAACTGTGTTCTGACTTCAAACGAGGATGCTTTCCTTTACCTCTCGAGAGACTTACAAGTCGTATCGTGCATACGTATAGAAACCATATGCATAGCAAAAAAAAAAAAAAAAAAAAAAAAAAAAACTAGAACAAAGGTATTGCTGATTGGATTACGTTAGAAGAACCTTTAAAGGGTCACTATAATTATATAGTAGAAGGCGAAATAAACCTCGGGATGCGACGTTCAATCTGTCTGCGATATTTTCTCATGGAAACATGTCCAAACATCTACCGGAAGAGCTTTGAACCATGCAATTAGTCAAAATGTGCAGGTGCCAGAGAGGCAGCTGTAAGCAGAGTCTGTCCTTATATATGCATGCATGCCATACAGATAATTAGTATTTGTTTATTATTACAGTGAAGAAAGCTGGGCGTGTAAATGAATTCAAAAGTGAAGTTTCTCATCATGCATATGAAACCAAGAAATGCTTTGCTTACCTGAATTGTCACCATCCCAAGACAAGGGATTCTTGGAGGGTCGAGATTTGCTAGAAAGGAGTCAATGCATGTTCCTCCAGTTGTCAAGATAACGTGATTGTGATAGGTCATTTCGAAGGTCATGAAATGCATGAACATCAACCCCTGCAGACCATGAGATTTCTAGAGAGAGAGAGAGAGAAGAGACATAGTGCATAATATGGGGGATTTGGCTTCTCTATCGTGTCGGACGCTTACCATGCAAAAGCTCAAAAATATGCACAAGACAACAAAATTTAAGAAATGACAGTTCCTCAGCCAGTATATCCCCCACACACATATGTCCTCTCTCTCTCTCTCTCTCTCTCTCTCTCTCTCTCTCAGAACCCAAAATTCAAAGCTGGACCACATTAAAAGAACTCGACACGACTCTGTAAATACTGCCATATAAATATGCTTATGTCTAATCTTGGTCGCCTGCTCAATGTTTTCCCATTTAACTCTATTTTCTTATCCAACTTACCATATCGTTTTCTGACATGAATATAGAGAAATTTTATGAGAGTAAATAAATATCATTGCAGTGTCTCATTCTTATTCTTATGGCCACTGCCCTTAACATGTTTTGGTCCTCAACAACACTATTTTTACCATAACGTGCATAGGCACGACTTTAAGTAAAAATCCACATCGCTTAAGTACATGGTTATAATGTCTCATATGCATATCGTCTCTCTCTACCAATTGATTTAAGCCTTTAGGTTTAAATCAAGAGCACTCCCTTTTTTAACTTATTACTCTTAGTAGGTTAACAATAACAGGCTCACATAATAGGAGTCATGGTCATTTCACAGTACCCGAACTGAGTCAAATGCAAGCGACTCTTACTACCTATTTGATTTAATATTTTTGATTGGGAATTCTGACAGAAATGGTATAGTGGTGGGAGCTTACTTGTTAATGATTTGGCAAAGCTTGATAAGTGTACTCCATTGAAGTGATTGCAGGGAAGAAGCTGTTCATTTTTCTCCATCCTTAGTAGATTAAATTAGCTTCATTTTTGTCAAGATTCATGGTATGGTTCAATAGCTTCGTGTCAAGATTTGGATGACGGTATGATTCGATTTCTTTGAACACGCTAGTTGTCAACTAGAGGGTTGATGATGACGACGGTGGTGGTGGTGGTGGTGGTGCTCAAAGGGAAGAATATGGCAGTTCTTTTTCTCTAAAGGGTATTGTCAATTTCTTCTCTCCCCTTTCTGTAGGCAGCCCCGCGACATCGTAAGCCTCTCATCATACTTCATTCATGCCTGGATTGACTTTGCATTCATCAGTTCATAACATGCAATCTTTCCAAGAGCAACTCCGCGCTTAAGGACCTAACAATTAATTTCATGTGAATTACATAAATGTCGAGCAAATTATGGAGGTCGATATAGGTCTTCCTAGGTCATTATCTTTGTCCCACGGTCAAGCCTATTCTATTTGTAAGACCGACCCGAAAAACGTGTAACGAGAAGGGAACAAGGGTCTGATTCGGGGTCACTCATTCGAATAAAATACCCATATCTGTCGGGTCATTTGAAGGTCTCGATGCCCTAATAACATAAAGCCTAGGTTGAGCCTGTCCAAGTCATGGGGTCGCCTTGATATTTTTCTCCACCCCAACAACACCGAGAAGCAAAACAATATAACAAAAGAAGATGAAGAAAAGGCAAAATGGAGAGTGTGAAAAGGCCACTTTAATTCATTAAAACTCAACTAATCCCAATCCATCATTCCTCGAGCCACACCATCCACTCAATTTTCTCTGTACTTCTTTTTGGGTCAACTTGCTCCAACCCTACTTTCGAACTATCCCAATTATTAAAACGCCCACCATCGACAAACCCCTTTTTTTAACATTATACTTTGAAGTTGCCCTCAGATCACCCAAGAGAGAGTTGCAAAATCATTGTGGACATGTTGCCCTACTTGCCATTTGTTATAGCCTCCTGTGTTGGTTCGCCACGCATAATAATGATTTCTGGCCAAAGCATAGTGTAAACCTCGACTTTAAAAGCGATACGACAAACACAATCGTTCACACTATGAATAATATGCGGAAAACACGTCTTCTTTAATATATGTAAATAAACTTTACAGCATCTGATATATCACTGAATTTTTTATAACTCTTAATAAATGATTAATCTGGAACAACGATTTCAAAATATTAGCATTTCTAGGACGAAAGAGGTTCGCTTGTTGTCACTCCTGACTTCGCCATGTGGACATCTAAGGAGGGACATGGCCTAATATGTGGACTAATGGTTTCGCACCGGCCCTACAGTGTTGGGTGGTGCTTCACAAAACATTAGTCGTTAGAATTATCGTGTGGGGATTAAAAGGCGATGGTACGGATGGCTTAAGCTTAGATTACAAGCGAGGGAACAAGATCCCCACAATGATCCTCCCCATGTATCTGTCTTGATTTTTGTCTCTTACTGTTCTCTCTTTTCAAATCACCCCTGGCGCGACACTTTACCATGGTACGTGTCGCTTGCCCAATTCCTCTCTCTCTCGACCAGAAAAGATATTATAATCCCATAAATTACGTCATTAGTGATATGGCCAGTGCATTGATTCTAGAGGAGTTGCATTGGAAACGAAGGGTGGTCCTGCTTCGGCCGTTCTTTATTCTACTTTAATCTTAGTTTACTGCACTTGATTGGACAGTTTGGAACAATTAACATCGAAATTAGATGTTGTGTTGGTTATGTGTGATCCATCATCGACGTAATCAACCTTTTTTAATATGAATTCTTAAAAAACCTTCTGCTCAAAGAGCTAACTGGAGCTAACTGGAGCTATTGAGAATGGTGAACGAAAAGCCGAAAGCTCTGCGAGAATCATGTGTTTTATTATGATTTATCGTGCTCCTCGTCCCCTTTAATCAAAGTGTGTGCACATTAATCTAATGCTCAGTCGTGTTAATAATTGCAATGAATGCATACTTAAATTAGATTATTCCAACCCTTGCCCTATATCTTCGAAGATATTCTCCAGTCGAATTCATCAGTCAACAAATGATGGTGTGAAATTTTTTTAAAATAAATTGGATAGAGATCGACCCCAGATATCTTCTCTGATTCCAAATCTTAGGGAGTCTCGGCAATCGTCCAGACACAGAATAATATGGTCAGTGAAATTTCGTTTGTGGGTTCTCAGGATCACCTCAAGCGAATAATAGTTAATTATTATTTATGAGCAATAATATATTAAATATTAATTACTTATATCGCCATCACTTTATTCTAATCCCCCTCCTTTTCTTTCCCACAAAGTGCAACGAACGAATATCATGCTTAAGTATGCTTCTTCCTTTTTGACTATCAAATGATCGTTTGATGATAAAAGCAAAAAAACAAAAGGATTACCACTTTTAAAGCCCACGGGATTTGATTTTATACCAAAGCTAAATTGGGAAATTCCCTGGAATTGCTTGTGGATTACATAAGATATGAATGTGGGTCTCTTAGTCGAATGATGATCATCACCCGCATTGTCATCAGCAACTGTCACTTTCTTATAACATCACCGTTTAATTGATATCTGCACTCCCTAGTCTGTTTTAGTCACCATCTTCACCTGCCATTTTATCCTAACATAAGCTGGGGGTAAGCCCCATGTCCGGTTTAATCCGAAAATCGGATTAGATTGACCTGGATTGACTGATTTAACACCGATTTTAAGGAGAATGGGTCTGCAAACCTAAAACCAATTCAATTTCGGGTTCCAAAGCCTGAACTACCGATTTTACCAGAAAACCAGTTCGACTAATTCAGTTCCTAGATTGAATTGGTTATGAACAGATTTTGAAGCCTCTTTTCATAAAAAATAAATAAATAAATAAAATTGCACCCATCGAGAATTTGTAGCATATCCGTCGAAAACAATATAACCACTTGACCAACAAACGTTTCTTAATGAAATGATGCAAATTCAAATTTGATTTTTTTCTCAAAATATAAAATGAACACATTCCTGAGAGAATTAGGAACCGAACCAAAACCAACCAATTTAGGAATTGGGAGTCATAAGGTCGGTCCTTGATTTTAAGTAAAGAACCTACTTACCTTGAAGCTTGTCACTTTTTCACACACTAAAAAAAACCACTTTGTCACAACAAAAAGTTTGTCAGTCTTGGTCGCCAGAGGACGTCTCTCACGAACAAACATTTTGGTCGCCAAAGAGAACAAGAAATTCTTCCCAGTCGTCTCTCGGGACTAAAGTTTTGGTTTGGTCGCAAGAACAACTTTTCTAGCGACCAAATGGTGGAGGGCTTTCTCTGGCGACCAAAGTCCTTCCTGGCAAAGACATGTTCTATTTGGTCGCCAGAGACTTTCTTTGGCCACCAAAACTTTGGTCGCTACAACTGCAGCCAAGACCAACTTTTGAAATGGTAAAAAAAAAAAAAAAAAAGAAAAAACACTTCTAGCAACCAGTTTCCAGGCCTATTTGTTCTCAATTCTCATACTATTAGGGGTGTCAATGGGTCGGGTCGGGTCGGGTTTTGATGTTACCCGACCCGACCCTAATCCTATAGGGTCATGCTTTGGCCCGACCCGACCCGATCCGAAATGCATTAGACCCAAACAAAAGGGTCGGGTCGGGTCGGGTCGGGTCGGGCCGGGCCGGGCCGGGCCCGAGCGTGACCCTTTACAAGTTTGGTTTCAATTTTTTGTTTAGCTCAAAAACTCTAGAGAGTTGAGAACCAAAACATACAAAGTGAGATAAAAACTTCTTTTCTTTTGTTTATTTTATTCTACTTTACCATTTTCTCTCAACGGATGAGGACCAAAACGCACGGACGGTACTAGTGTCAAAAAGGCTTGCGTGCGACCCGTTTTGACCCGACCCGACCCTAAATTTAGGGTATTTTCGGGTCGGGTCCGAGTATGGAGCCGGTATCGGAAAATACCCTAAGTTTAGGGTCGGGTCGGGTCGGGTCGGGTCGGGCGGGTCGGGCCGGGCGGGTCGGGTCGGGTCGGGTCGGGTCGGGCGGGTCGGGCCGGGTCGGGCCGGGCGGGTCGGGTCGGGTCGGGTCGGGTCGGGTCGGGTCGGGCCGGGTCGGCTCGGGCCTTTTTGACACCCCTACATACTATAATAGCCGTTCTACAATTAAAAACGGTAGTATCTGCAGTTACAGTATTATTTCCTCTTATTCAGTCACAAATCTCATCTAAATGCATGAATTAGTCGATAATATCAAAATAAAAACCCAATTCACTATTTATGATTATCACGAGTCCAACTTATCATCGCTAAGAAAACAAATATATCATTCCAATTCTGCATGCATTGTCCGTTGGTTGTACCATAGGAAGAGATGTCGACATCTTGAAATTACTCGCTTTCAAACAAGATATATATTGTTTATTAATGATTTCGCATCCTAAATAATGAACATAAAAAATATACAATTGCTTTGAAATTCACAGTGTAATCTTCTTAACCGGCGTCGTCTTGGTGTCCTGTCTCGGATCCAATTGATACAACTACTTCTCCTTCCTCTCAATTGTCGGGGAATAAATCCGATCGTACCGCATTATTCATCCCGAATTTCTCTGCCAACGTCCGTGCGAACAAAGTAATTGCGCGCCTGCACTCTGCAGCTTTCATGTGCTATAACCCCATTTTCGAAAAATTATCAAAAAAATCATTAGTCTATTGCACTTATACCAATTTAATTATAAACATTTCAATTTAGCCAATTTAAACCTAAACATTTTGAAAACTTATTGATATAGTCAATTTAGCCAATTTTAATAAAAAATCGCTAACATAGATACTAATCATTTTATGTGATAGATCGATCTTTACATGGATAATTTTTACAATTTTTTAAAAAGATTTTAATTTTTTTTCTTTTTCTTCTTTGTTTTCTTTCTTCTTCTTTTTTTCCTTCTTCCTCTACAATTGTGGGCCTCCTCGACGGTTGGCCATCGCCATATGCGGGGGCTAATGAGGCTCACCCTTGCCGAATCTATCGAGGGTGGACCTCCCTTGCCAGCGAGCAAGGCTCACCCCCATAAGGGTGAGGTCACCTCATCGGTATCTAAGGAGGGTTGACCTCGCTAGATTCGATGAGGGTTGGCCTTGCGACCTTTGTTGAGCCTCGCCTTGCCTCAAGTTGACGAGGCCAACCCCCCCTAAATATGGCAAAGGCAAGCCTCACTCAAATGGTCAAACCTAGCTAAGCAACATTGCCCTTGTGAAGCGAGCTTCACTTGGCAAGCAAGGTTGACCCTTGCCTATGGCTAGTCACTAGCCATTGAGGAGGCCAGTGACCTCGGAGGAAGAAGGGAACAAGAAAAGAAAAAACATATTTAAAAAGTCAAAAAAATTATAAAAATAAAAATTATAAAAAATTATCCACGTTAACATTGATTGTACCACGTAGGATGGCCAATATTTATGTCAGTAAATTCTGGTTAAAATTAGTCGGATAATGTACATTTTAAAAAGGTTTATGACTAAATTAAAAATTTTATGATTGAATTGGCAAAATGCAATAGATTTAGGATTTTTTGGCTAATTATTGCTCCATCTTTGATGGTTATGCACCAAAAGCCAAAATTGGCCAGATGGATTATATTGGCAAATGTTAAAAAGTTTGGAATTAAATTGGCCAAATTGAAAAATTCAGGACTAAATTAGTACAAGTGCAATAGACTTTTTATTTTTATTTTTATAGCAATTATCTTCTTTGAGGGTTGTGCACTATAACTCCCCCGTCGGACATATGATGACATCCAGCCAAGCACGTTCTCATTGATGAATATTACCACATATTCCATGAATATTATTACGACATCATCCATATCTTCTGCCTCCAGGGTTATGCAGCGGACCTCCAACTCTTTCATTCACTCCTACATAACTATTATCGTGATCTAGTCAATATGTATTACATAAGAATGATAGTTGAGATTATGTAATTATGGCGTATTTATTTATGTACCTCTGTTCCTTTTCCTAAAAAGCTCAATCTCCCTTGTGTGTCACATAGCGTTTCTTATCATCCTAATCAAGTTAAGCCCTACTAATTGGAATTTATCCCAATGACCACTCTTCCCACGTGGAAAGGGGGAAAGAGGGAATTCGAATTCCACATTCTGAGAGAAATTGGGGTGGAAACGATTTAGTTTTTGGGTGTTAATTTCGATTCTCATGCTCTGTAATGAGATAAAGCAAAAGTCTGAGAGTAAGAGTTAGAATATGAATATTATAAGAACGACAAAATGAAAATCAATTTAAGCACTTGCAAATGAATTATGGAATTATAAAAAGTCGATATATAAAATCGTGAATACCATAAATGACATTTGCTATTGAGTTAAAAGTCATGGACATTACTCACATCCAAATATAACTAAAGTTAAACGTAAGCAATATTCATGTTTGTAACCTATTAATTAGAGCATACAATTGGAGCATTCTTCTTTTGCCCTTTTGTCCTCCAAACATGTGTCTTTGGGTAGTTAACTTAAAATTCAAAACATGTACGTTCCAAAAAGTTTTACCGTATTATATTCTTTTTTTTCACAGAGAGAGAGAGAGAGAGAGAGAGAGAGAGAGTTATGGTGGTTAGTGGCGGATCGTCAAGGATGGACGGTAGGGGCAGCATGAGAACGGCGGTTTGTTGCGAGGAAGAGGAAAAGGAAGAAGGATAGAGTCGGAGGAGGGCATACATAAAGGAAAACGAAAAAAGAAAAAAGAAAAAGAAGAAGGGAAGAAGAAACACGTTTAAGTAATTGAAATTAGACGTGTTTTCCTCTTAAGGATGTATAATTAATATGTAAATTTACCCTTTAAATTTTAACAGATCCCTAATCCTTTTTTGTATTCCAATGTATTCCAAACTGCCTATTCACTATAAATTCAAACCCGTCTTTTTTTTTTTTTGGCACTGTGACCCAAACATCATGACATCAATCGGGCATTCAGGAGCAAAATGTTTTCCTATGTCTAACGGGCACACATTCTACTCAGATTTCAAGGGCGGTGCTGCCTAATTTGGTGCCATCATTGTGTTATTTTAATTTTTCCGAATGACGTTAATAACAACAGGAGAACAATGGCAAACATCGAAGTCTCCCCCCCCCCAGATGGAAGGGGAATCCCAGATTAATTGGAGTTTGCACAAAACACTTTGTTTTGGGGTGGTTTCGTGCCATTCAGCTACAGTGTGTTGGATCCGGATCCGATCCGCTTTCGCGAATCGATGCACAGCTCGCGATCGCAGGAAGTTAGTTCGGCCAGCAATACATGCTCCCTCTACCGAATCCTCACGTTTAGCGGCCTCAATAAATTATAGGAAATTTTTTAAAATATAAAGTTAGACATTGACTCCACTAGTTATACCTTCTTCTTTTTATTATTAATTGTATGTTCGCTCTTATGATATCTTCAGTGACCTGCATAATTGCATAATTTTAAAAGCAAAAGGATTTTATATTTACAATTGAGACATGGCGTATCTCAAGAACAATAGTAAGTATCATTAAGAGTGCATTTATTTCACAAAAATTTAATAATACAGAAAATATTTTTATGAAAATAATCATTGATATCACTTAGAAAAATAAATTAACGGAAAGTATTTTCATTGTGCACGAAAATATTTAGACATTGCTGTCGATAATTAAAATATCTTTCATTAACAAAAAAATTACAAAAAGATATAAGAGATTATTATTAAAATAATAATTTTTGAAATATTTATTTTTCGGCAAACAAAGAGAGGCTTAAGATTTATTTGATAATTACTGAAATTAGTCAAATTGGCATAGTGAAACCTTTAACCCAACTAAAAATTTCATTTAAGATGCTCCGACAAATGTAAGCTCAAATTGCAATTTAATGAAGAGTTTCAAATTTCAATGCACCCGAGTCAATAAAAATAATGGTTAATTAATAAATTCCAAATTCTTTTACTTTTCCTAATGCGACTTATATTCTGGAGAAATTACATGTGCATTCGTGGATAATGAGTGATTAAATAAAATTTAAATAATAATCGCTTATATCGTTTACATAAATAAAAGAATGAAATTTTTTTCATCGTTTACGAAAATATTTAAATATAGATTGTTGCTCATGATAAAAACATTTTAAATTGACTAATTTTTATAAACTATATAAATACTTATTTTTTCGAAAAATATTTTTTAAATTATTCATTTTTTTTTTCCGAAATGGATGCATGTTTAATTTCTTCACATTTTGCTTCTTTCTTCATTTTGAAACCAAATCAACGCATCCATGTCATCCTTTCGGTTTGCCGTTTCTTTTATTGTTCTTCATTAAATTTCATCATTCATAATTTCATTATTGCACCGTTGACAAAAATATCCTAGAGCCGCCACTGCCGATAAATGCTCTACAGTCCTGCCTCTCCAATCTCAAACGGATGTTGTTGGCGAGCGGCCCATTTTTAATTTTTAATATACTTGAACAAGTCCTAACGCCATCCTTTGATTGATGAAAATTTTCTTCGACGGTATCTCTGATCGGTTGATTACGACTTCACGAGCTATGAACGTCATCCACATACAAATTGATTATAACTAAGAGTTGATAATGACCGTATGTCAAACTTCCAATCCGATGGGCGATTGGAAGAAATCTTTACAATCAACAATTGAGAAAAACATGACTTTTGTAGTACTTTATCTTGTACTAATGGTCATTGCCTCATGATCACTAAAGATATTATCCTATCACATTCACTTTAAGGTAAACAAGTAATGAAATTTTAGATTTTAAAATAGGAAAAAGTCACAAAAAACTTCAAATTATGTCCATCATAACTAGACCTGTTAAATGGGTGGGTTGGGTCGGGTTTGGGTCGGGTCATAAATGGTCTAACTCAAATTGACCCATTAACCCATTTATGACCCATTTAAGCATTGTATAAAATTTTTGACACATACCCAACCCAACCCAACCCATACCCAACCCATACCCGACCCGACCCATATTGTTAAAACATTTCTCTATCTAACTAAACTTAAAAAAAATTATTCTTATAATCTTTTTTAAAGATTTTAAACTTATTCAAGTTTATTAACAATCCATGTATTTTAGTCTTTTTAATTTTTAAACCCATTATAAATATACTTATCAAAATGGGTTATATACCCATTTTGACAAGTATAATCATAACATATTTCCCAAATTATGCTCATCATGACACATTTACTCTAAACTTTTTCCTTGTAACAAAAAAACCAAAACAAGTACCTATGTGACACATAAGAGTGTGCATTGGCCCAAGTTGACCCTAGACCAACCTTGGATTAGCCAAACCTAGCCAATCTCAACTCAATTCCTAGGGGATTTGGGCTGATCTCTGTCCTAGGGTCATTAGAACTTGTATCGTGCGGGTTAATCTTTGATCCTAGTGCTTTAGGGTTGTAACTCTATAGTTATGTTCTTCTTTCTCTATCCAAATCTTAGGTATATAAGTGCCTCTCCTCTTCTTTTGCTATGTTCCTCTCTCGCAGTCTCACTATCACCCTCAATATGATATTATCACTAAATAAAGTTTACACGTTGAAGTTGCGTCAATATAAGTGGTGAGATGTTCTATCAATTGAATTAATAATATTTTTAATTTGAAACTAATATTAAGTATTAACTATATTTGTTGTTTGTTTTGTTTTTAGGTGTCTAGAATTTGAAGCAATCTTTTACTAATGAACAAGATATGCAATTTTGTAACATCTTTGATGTTACGTATTCGAACTTTTTATTGTTTACTTTATTTTAAGTGTTCATTTTCTATGATTTGTTGCTTTTGGCAGGTGGTGATTTTTGTTGTTATATATCTTAGATTCCTATTTGATTTGTATCTATATTCATTGTTTGGTTGCTCGATATCATATTATTGATCGATATCTAATTTCAAATAATACATTTGTCTTTTCAAGGAATACAAAAGGAGAATGGGTTGATCCCAAATTGACCCTAGAACCAAACCAAACCCACAAGATTGGTTTAGTCCTTAGTCTTAAGCTCAATATGATTGGTTCCCAATCCTAACAATTAGAGACCAACATTGTATAGGTTAGTCCTTGGATTAGGTATTGAACTAGCATAATGCAAACCATGCTCACCCTTAGCGACACACCCTCCAACAAAATTCCATCAAATGATTTTTTAGTCAAAATAACATCATTTTTATTTTATTTAAATCACGTGAGTGTCATGTCAAAACATTTACTTTACAACGTCAATGGAGGTGCATTTTTAACTATCCTCATTGAGGGGATTTTGAAGGAAGATAAATGTGTTATGTTGGTACAAATTTAAGGTTTTAGTATCACAAGAAAAATGTTAGGGTAAATGTGTCATATTTGACATTATTTGGTGACTTTTTTCCTTTTAAATTAGGCCAAAACTCTTTGAATTTCCTAATGATATCTTCTTCTTCTTCTTCTTTTTCGGGCAAAAGAATAAAAGATCATTTCACTTATTTTTCAATTACACAATGGAAGTTCTAATCTTTTATAAGTAATGCACTTTGATCAGAATCAAACCAATTTTTGATGTAAAATCTAACGAATTCAAATGGACCGAATGGTTGTTCTAGGAAAACGATACCAACCATTCTTCGATATCCTCCAGAATACATGGTAAGCTTAGTTTTGAATATCTAATTTTAGCAATGACGACACCAACAAATTTTAAAGAAAGAACCACCTTACTTTTAAAATTGGGAAATTCTTACACTACATACACAGAACACATAGACATATACTATTGCTGGCATATTCTCAAAGATACCTTGCTATAAGCTAGATCCCAGGTCACTTATTTAACGGGAACAAAAACAGCCCAGCGGATTTAATAAAAGAGGTAATGTCCTCAGTCCTCACCGTTTACGTCAACCGGAGGAACGAAGTCATTAACACCATTTCCTAGATAGTGCCAGAGAATTTTGTTTTCTCAAATTCGTACATTAATTTAATTGATAATTCGTATTTGACCCCAAAATTTAACATTTCCTACGTGTGGACACTTCAACACAACCCGTCAAGTCGTGGGGCCCATTGATCTTCTGCTTGTCAGCTAAGGTTTCCCAATTGACTATCTTCTTGTTTAACATTCGACCTTAAACTAATACGAATATATTAGAGTCTCCTGGAAAGGTGCCCGGAAATGTCTTATTGGAATTGGTATTTATAGACCATATTTTAATTCGATATAAATATCGTTTTCAAAGGAAGGAAACTGCAGTTATAACTTCGTGCAACATGTCATTGGCTTTCCTTTCATTTTCCTCTGACCCTGGTGCTAATTTTTAATAATGCACAATTATTCGCAGGTCACTTTCGATATGGCAATACAATAAGAAATATTGAGGTATTGATCGGTCTTTCGGCCCCCACATGTACCATCATGCAGTGTTAAATACATGCCGAGTTTACATGGAAATGATTAGATGATCAGTTTGTTAATTAGGAGCTCGGCTCGAGGTGACGTGTCGATTTTCTTGAGAGCCCTATCGATTTGTCCAAACCGTTAAATTCTCCAAATTGATGGAAAAGAAGCATCGTTTTTTCTTTAGCTTTTAAAGTTGTATTCATTCCCCTTGGAGGGCACCACCCACGGGCCAGGGTACCATTTGTTCTGACACTAAAAAAAGTCACATGCCATGGTTGTCTCTGCATGAAATATCTGCGTGCCCATTTTTGGAATTACCATGAAATGTACTAAGTTGTGGCAATGTCACCCGCTAAGCAAATAAAGTTTATTTTGATTTGACCAAAAAAAATAAAATTTAATTTGCAAAATGCGGCATTGATAAGGAAATTTTAAAACCTCATACTCCAGCTTACCGTGGATATAATTTTCCTAGAACAAGTAATTAGGAATATTTGAGGAAGGAAAGAGAAAATGAGATGGCTTGAAGGTATGAGATCCTCTTTACTTTATACAAGAATACAAATAAAAAGTATTGGCCCCTTATAATAATAATAACAACAAATGGGCTCGGGAGAGAGTTTTCAAGAAAGTGGACCGAGGGTTGGTAAACTTTACAAAATGGTCAATGTGTAGGACCACGTGGAGATAAATTAGATGGAAAAATTGCTGCTCCACGTTGCTTGCCTAAAAAAATTTCAAACTTGCATCTTGTAAGGCGACGTGGTTGTTTTACGACTTTTTCTTTTTATAATTTTATCTATCATCATTTGCGTGGGTTCATCGCCAATGTAAGAAATTCACTGTTAAATAAATGAATACGTGTGTTTAAAGTTATTTTTATAATTGAGTTTTCCCTATTTGTTAACTCATCCGATGATGAGAACGTAAATTATTCCTCAACACTGATGTGGGCCTGATAAAAACCCTTATTTTATTTTTTTTCACATATACAAATGAAATAGATAAACACTGATGTGGAGCACGTTTGGACCGGGTTGCAGCGATGGGAATCTAGCAAACTTGCGGGCTTCGGGGGAGGAAAATAGCGAACACGTAAAATAAAACATAGGCAGGACACTCTAATTCTGTCTGAATCTCACGATCGAGCAATCCGGCCCGTACACGTGGAACGAGAACCATTACAATCAGTAAGCTGAAAAGCTAAGAGCTGCAGTAAATAATTAGCAAATCGCAGTAATTACTAATTGCACGACATCAACGACCGAAATTCCAGGGAGCTGCCTCCCGGAACCGACGGTCTCCTTTTGGCCACGTAGCCAGTATTTGCTTCCGTTAACTAATGATAAAAAAGGAGTAAATTATTATTGATTATATTAGAAAAAGAAGAAGAATAAACTTCATTGAATATTCCAAAAAGACAGAAAGCCTTTACACCATGACTAGATTCTGTGCCGTATTTAGGATCACCAAATATCATCACTAGTCTTCCTAAATGGACTTCATCAATAAGTGGGTCTAAACTGAATTGGACTTAGCACATTGTCTTGCGTGATTTACTTTAATTTTTGTACGGTGGATATTCCATACTATTCATTCATTTTTCAGAAAATAAATTACTCAACATATTAAAATCAAAGAAGAAATTTTTTTGTATCAATGATTGCTCCCAGATTTTAGAGAACTATAATCACACAATCTAAAATTAGCTAACGCATGGTCCATTTTCTTGAAATGATTAAATCAGTACATTCCTCATGGACGTGGCATGCGTTGCATTCATTTACGTCAAACATGCCTTAGGCACATGATTTTCTGAAGGTGGCTTCAATTGATCCATGAGTAATCACAAGAAAAAAATTTGGCTTGTCCATTGCAATTCGTCATTAGAATATAAAAGGAGCTTTTAATTATTCATGTTGACAACATCCTGCAAAATCCATGAATAAATTAAATTTACATATTTGACTTGTGCGGGAGATCCTAACCCAAAGTAATTTGCATGCACTTTGTAAAATTCGAATAGCTAATATCTAATTTTTTAAATCAAAATACTCCCAACATTCCAACCAATTGTGCTATCAAAGGCTGTTTGGGGCTATTTAGATAGCATTAAAAAAAAAAACTCACTATGCATGCAACTATGGGTTAATATAATTGATTCTCTGTAAATTTCTTAAGTGAGAGTTAATTACCATAAGAATCAATCATTAAGTGTAGAGTTTAATATTTTGACAAAAAATTAGGAAATTATAAATATTAAAATGTGCAGAACATTTATGTGAATGAAGATGCCTTACTCTAGGTGATTATAATTCTGTCCTTGATTAAGAATATATACACACACGTGCTAACTGGAAATTTATTCCCAAAATATTGCAATTGCAGAAACTCTCTAACTCTAATATTCATATAAAATCGAAACACTCACCAAGAATTACTCAAATCTAATTGGTCAATCAATATTCAATATACATATATTGAGCAAATTTCCATAAACGAAATAAAGCTATTTTCTTGGGATAAATTTTACCAAATAAAAGAAAAAAAATGGTCCTTTCTTTTTCTTTTTCTGTTTTGTCCAAGTCATTTCCAAAAGCAGAAATCCATGATCTTCTTTTTGGTTCAGAATCGACATGAATGCATGTCCATGGTGAGACGGGATGATGGCGATGACTGATGAAGATGGTGTCAATAAACCATGATGATGATGATGATGATGAATGATGGATGATGATGATGTGAAACCGGAAGAATGTGGACGGTGCGAGCAGTGGGATAGTGGTAATGATTACAAATGGGGTCCTGATGGCAACGCGCTCTCTCTCTCTCTCTCTCAAAGAAATAAAGGACTAACAGAAATCAAAAATAAAAAATGAAAAAGTAAAAGAAAAAAGGAGAAAATTGAAGAACGATGCCCACAAAACTGCGCAGCCACAGCCGCCATTTTTCTCTCCCCTTTTCCTCTCTCCCCACCTTTTCTTTGTGATGATGATTTATATTTATGATTATTAAGTACCCCCTATTTATTTTCCCATTAAATGAAAACCTTTCGATGTATATCTTAAACAAGTACTAATTTACTTATTGAGGGGTATTGATTTTTTTGGCCCAGTCTTGCAGCTAGAAAAAGAAACGCTAAACAGAGAAAGATTCAGAGACAAAGACAGAGATTGGAAAAAAAAATGGAAATTGAAAAGAAGAAGGGGGAGAAAAACAAGAGGGACAAGAGGGGAGAGAGAGAGAGAGAGAGGAACTCGAAAGAGCACGGAATTTAATCGAGAGAGAGAGAGAGAGAGAGACAAAAAGCCCCCGAAATCAGGTATTTAAAGGCGCCATTGGAGCAGGGTTCGTACCTTCCTGATGAGCACAGTCACTGGCTACCATCCTCATCACACACCGAGCAGAAAGAAGAAGAAGCTCGACCGGCCCATTAAGAATCGTATTTTTTCCCCAATTTTCTCCCTTTTTCCTTACTTTGTTTATTCCGGGGTCCGTTTCATCTTTTATCAGACGACTCGTATCGTCATCGTCATGGTCATGAGCTGTTTTTTCTGTTTCGGTTGCGCTCTCTAGTTTCGAAGCGTGAGTAGGCAATTTTTAATCCCCCCTTTCTCTTTGCTTACGAAACACGTTACGCAGTCTATCCTCTAGCGTCCCCCCTTAGAGTTAGAGCAGCTCTCCTTCGCTCCCTCTCCCCTGCGCCTATATAAACGCGAGCGCACCCTCTTCCTCTATATCTGTTCACGGCGAGTGACGACCCAGCTACGGTGCTGAAGAAGAGAGAGAGAGAGAGAGAGAAAGAGAGAGAGAGACGCATACACACTTGCACACAGACGCTAACACGCGCAGAGACGCACATTGATTGTGATGGCGATGGTGGTGGTGAGAGAGTACGACCCAGAAAAGGACCGGGCGAAGGTGGATGCTGTGGAGAGAGAATGCGAGGTCGGGCCCAGCGGGGAGCTCTCCCTCTACACCGACCACATGGGCGACCCGATTTGCAGGGTCCGAAACTGTCCTGCCTTCCTCATGCTGGTACTCTCTCTCTCTCTCTCTCTCTGCTTCTCTCCTTCTCCCTCTGTCTCTGTCTGTTTCGTCTCTAGGTGTTACGTGAGTCTTTTGTTATGAATGGGCCTATGGATGATATAATTTCACGGCCGTTGCGGGATTTTCATTTGGTTCTCTTGTTTTTTCTTGGGATTAGGTGGCAGAGATGGGTGAGGAAAAGGAGATAGTGGGGATGATCAGGGGTTGCATCAAGACCGTTACATGCGGCAAGAGGCTGTGCAGAAATAGCAAAAACATCAACAGCAACAACGCCGCCGCCGCCGCCGCCAACAACAACGCTTCGCTCGACTCCTGTATTCCCACCAAGCAAGTCCCGGTGTACACCAAGGTCGGCTACATATTGGGCCTGCGTGTCCCTCCTTCTCACAGGTACACACACAAAAAAACTCCTCATCTTTCCGATTTAAATATCTGAAAGCCGTACGCGCACGCATGATGATCATTTACCGGAAATGGTCCTTGTATGGAAACCAAAGCCACGCGACCCCTCATTAGCCCCTTGACCCTTCCAATTATTAGCTTCTCTCTCTCTCTCTCTCTAGAAAATGACAACTCTCGCCCCCATTTGCATACGAAATCTTATATTTCGCGTAATGTGTAATATACAGGAGGATGGGAATAGCGTCGAAACTGGTGGAGAGAATGGAGGAGTGGGTGAGGGAGAGCGGCGGCGAGTACTGCTACATGGCCACCGAGAACGACAACGTCGCCTCCGTCAAGCTCTTCACCGCCAAATGCGGTTACTCCAAGTTCCGGACTCCCGCCATCCTCGTCAACCCCGTCTTCGCCCACCACCTCCGCGTCCCGCGCCGGGCCGCCATCCTCAAGCTCTGCCCCCGCGACGCCGAACTCCTCTACCGCCTCCGTTTCTCCACGTCCGAGTTCTTCCCGCGCGACATCGACGCGGTCCTCAACAACAAGCTCACCCTCGGCACCTTCCTCGCCGTCCCACGCGGCGGCGCCGGCGACCGGTCTTGGGGCGGGGCGGCCGAATTTCTGGCGGACCCGCCGGAGTCGTGGGCGGTGGTGAGCGTGTGGAACCTACAGGACGTGTACAAGCTGGAAGTGCGGGGCGCGTCGGCAGCGAAGCGGGCGCTCGCGAGGGCGTCGCGGGCGGTGGACACGGCGCTGCCGTGGCTGGGGCTGCCGTCGTTCCCGGAGCTGTTCCGGCCGTTCGGGGCCCACTTCCTGTACGGGCTGGGCGGGGAGGGGCCGCGCGCGGGGGAGATGGTGAGGGCGCTCTGCGCGCACGCGCACAACCTGGCGAAGGAGCACGGCTGCGCGGTGGTGGCCACGGAGGTGGCGAGCCGCGAGCCGCTCAGGTTAGCGATCCCGCACTGGAAGAGGCTATCGTGCGACGAGGACTTGTGGTGCATCAAGAGGCTCGGGGAGGACTACAGCGACGGGGCTGTCGGTGACTGGACCAAGTCACCGCCGGGGCTTTCCCTTTTTGTTGACCCCAGAGAGGTCTAACGAGCGGAAGACCGAAGAGCGGCAAGACTTCAAGACTCTCTTTTAATTTCTCTCTCTTTTTTTTTTTTTCCCCTTCCTTTTTATCTTTTTTAAATCGAGAGGAGAAAAAGAGCGATGTTAGAGTAGAGAAAAGGGAACCTTTTTTTTAGAAATATTTTGTGGGTATTTTCATCTAGTGTAGGTGTAGCCATTTCGGAGAAGGACAAAATGAAAAAGAGGGGAATGAGAATGGAGAAGATATGGGTTTTTGTTGTAAATGGGGCCGAAGAAGAATATCCTAATTCCTACTCTTGTTATAATCCTTTTGTTTTCTTGCTTTGATTACTATATTTGCTTTGATTTTGGATATTTGGCTTTTTAAGATCCTCCGGCCAAGCGCAGCCTCGGGTTCTTCGTGTGGGGTCGATTCTCTTTTCGAAGGAGAGGTCTCCTCCTCCTTATTCTAAACGGGCTCTCGTCGGTGATGATGAGAGATCGTGAGTGTGCCCAGAATATGAATATCCCTCCAGTCCAATTCCGACCCAATGCATATCTCTTTCGAGCTTTGTAGATGTGATGATTTGTTGTAGAGAACTTTTGAGTGCCCCTTTTTGGGCATATCATATGTTCTTGATTATATTCCCATGGGGATGACCATATCTTTTTCTCCACTCTCTTAAATCTCCTTTTTGTTTATATCTTTGGTTGATGGGGTTCTTATCTTAGGATCTTTCTAATTAGGGATAGTGGGTTGCAAGTAATGATGCCCCTCGAGTCTAAACGCCGGCCCGTTGGGACCACATCGCTTCATGAGAACTGCCCTAAGAATTTCTTTTGTTTGGGTGGGTAAAAGTAGATTCTAATGTATATTTATGTGATGCCTTGTGGTTAATTGATTGGAGATTCGGCTTTTTCATGCTTTTTCGCCTTTGAAAATTTGTATGTGTCACACATAGTTTGATATAGCGACATGATTAATATAATAAGAGTTGATGCCATCTTAATATTTTATACGGTATTTTCATAATTTTCTCCGCCCTATATCTAGAGTAGGAATTATCATTGTCACAGAACATGAATTTTTTCGAGAGAACTCAAATCTAACACGAAACTATCACATTTCCAGCGATTTCTGTATAGATCTCTTTATGTCATAAAAACCTAACAGAAAACTATCAATTTTTCAAATCCAACACAAAAAATGAATTTATCTGTCTATTGGAGGGCAGGACGGGAAAGGGTGGTACGAGTGGCATCTTGTGATTTGCTACGTCGTCTTTTTCTCAATAATAGCACTTTGGTTTTTGCGGGGTCCGCTTCTGAGGAATGATTTTATAATGGGGTTGGGATTTTTTTTTCTATCTTTTTATTATTTATTTTAAATTCGGGACAAATACAGGACAAGACGTCCTGTGATGGCGACGTTTGAGGAAACCATACATTGGAGGCTTTGGAGCAGAAAAAGGAAGGAAAGAAATTATATGTGTCCTTCTAAAAGCGTGATAGATAGCTGCTGCTCAAGCTTCTGTCATTGATTACACCATCCAATTTGAAATGTGGCTCGTGTTTTTTTTCAATTGTTCATGGGTCCCCCACCCCCATTGTCTCGAGCCGATGTGATCTCGGTACGACGGAGGAAAAAAAAAAAAAGGTAAACTAAGAGAACCCCAAAATATGTTGTTAATTTCTTGGGAATTATAGAAAATAATCAAGTGACTTGACATTTCATAGTTTGTTTACTCTTAGATGTTTGACATTTAATAATGATTCAATTTTTCTGTCAGCAAAAAGATTATAAAAATCAAATGTAAAAGGGGTAGGTCACATCACATTTGTTTCGTTCTGCTTTTTCTAAGCACAATTGCTTTCCCATTGAATTTTGAAAAATGGGTTGAAACGTCCTAATTTTTAGAAATTTTCATAATAATTATATATATCTATATATGGTACTTATATGTTCCGAATGATTCCAAGTGTTTCGTATCAGCAAAATCAAATTGCAGGATTCATACTAAGTGAAAAATAAAATCTAATAAACCATAGTTAAAAATATATATATTTTAACGAATTTATACATGGAGTTTGACTTTAAAAAAAAAAAAAATTTTTTTGAATATTGGGGGATAAATTCATAATGAAATATTTTGGACAAATCAACAGCCATATACAGTTTCCAATGCATGATATGATTACTCGGGTTATTTATGGTCGATGTTCGGAGAATTGCTCTATTCATCAATAAATATGTTTAACAAATGGTCAAAAACATTCATTAACATCGATCTCCCATGATAAAATCACTTTAGAATATGTAATTCCAAAAATTATTACAAAAATATATTTGAGAATTTTTTTTTATTAAAAAGTATAATTAAGTTCTAAAATTTGTCACGAAAATTCAATTAAATTTTAAAATTTTCAAAAAAAATAACACAAAATTCTAACCGAATCAAAAAATTTTCAAAAATGGAAGGATTTAATCAGGCAAATTTAATAATTTTAGGATTTGATTGCATTTTTAAAAATTTTTAAGACTCAATTGCTTTTTCGTAATAAATTTTAAAACTTGATTATACTTTTTGAAAGTTTTAGAATTTAATCATACCTTCGTGATAAGTTTTAAAAATTTTAATACATTCAATATTTCATATGGTTACTCACTCTCAAATTTTTCTTTCCGGCGATAAAGATTTTTAGCAAGTCCAATGGAAAAGTTTTTTAAACTAAAAAAGGCAAGGTAAGCGGTGAGAGCAATTAAAGTCACTGACCAAGGCAAAAACAAAGAAGAACTAAGTTTTGGCCGAAAGAAAGAAGCTATTAGCTTCACGAGGATGGCAACGGTTCATCATGTCATTCATGAGGATAAAGGCCAAATTCAGTAATTGCAATCAATGCTTTCAGTTGCACCGCCTGCCTATTTATCCATTCCTTGTCTCACCGGAACATTGGACACATGTTTTCCTTGTATGCAAGGTCACATTACAATTAAACGCATTATGCATCTATGCAAACCCGTTATGTGTACTACTTATCTACCAGACTTAACAATTCATACGAACTTAGGGTATGCATTGTTATGTTACAACTTTTTCATGTCATGTACATGGTGAAGTACTATGGTCGTGCAAATGGTACTACTGTACTATGATCTCATTTGATTAATCACTTTATTTTCCTTTGGCATATGAAATAATGATCAATTGGATTATTTCAGTACACGACATATTCGAATCTTGCGTGTAGTCCCCAATGATTGGAGCTTCATTTGACTCGAAATGTAAGTTAATTAGATTTTATGAAAACAAAATTTCTGTTTTTGCTGTATGGGCGTATTTAGATTGACTTTTACCTTTTATCCTTTGGTTAATGCAAATCATGCAGCGCATATATTTTGACTGTTTTTCTGGATACGCTTGAAAGTTTCAAACGTATATTCTTGTATAACTTTTTCAAATATTGGTTACTATTTTAGATTTTGATGAGAAAGCAAAAAAAAACAGTAACTTTTACTTATAATTAATAGATAAAATCATGCTAAAGAGAATCGTATAATTTATGTGTATGTCACAATGAAGAGTACATGCGATATTTATAAACTCTATAAGATGAAGCATTCATAAAATGACTATTTAAGTAAACATTACAATATCAATAACATTCAAATATGATTAATCAAGAATATGCAAAATCAAGAGAGATATGAAGAACTAAGTAAACTATGGAGCCTCTAATTATCTTTAACATTCACTTAAACTCAAGGTGACATAAAAGAAGTCAATTGGAGCTTGGAGAAAAGTTTAAGCTTATAAGTGGGGAGAGACCATAAGTATATAAAGAGCATGCGAATCCATATACAAAGTGATGTAGTATACTTTAGTATCCTTTTTTACGTGTAAGTTGGATTAGGAACAATACATGGAATTTAATGAATGGTAGCTTGCACATGCGAAATAAACTAGGGTAGAATTGTGCCAAAATATGAATATCCATAATAGAATTATATAATTTCTGTGTATATCATAATTAAGAGTGCATGAGAAGTTTATAGGTTTTATAATATGACTATTGAAGGGAAGAGATATTACAATAGTAATTATAAACAAGCATTATTAATTAAGAATATGCACATGTGCATAACAAAGGAGCATGGAGAATTAAGGGAGATACCCAAAGTGACAAGAAGAAGTTAACCGGAGCTTGGAGAAAAGTTTTAGCCCATAAGATTACATTTGGTCATCTAAATTTCTAATTAGATATAATTGGACAAGATAAGACATGAAATTCATGGACTTTGTTATATCTTATCCACTAATTGGTAAATTATAGTAATAAAATCGAATATATTCATATATTATAATGTAAATTGTTTGCTATTAGGGTTAATACTCCAAAAAACTCGAAATTGGTATATCTATGAAAATTTACCCAAAATTAATTTTTTGATTACGAAAACCCTAAACTGATACAATTGTAATAAATTTATCTCAAATGACCACAAAAAATTCTAAATTGGTAGACTTGTGAAAATTTTATCTAAATTAATTATCTTTATTGTAAAAAATCCCAAACTGATACATTTGTGATAAATATACTTTCCGATAAATTGGATTAATATTGAAAAAATCACAAAAATGGTACAATTGTAACAAACGAAGAATAAATTCCTGACTAGTCAACTGTCACGTGTCATCAAATTTAATAAATTGACAATAAAATTTAACGAAAACTAACATAGGATAAATTTGTCACAAGTGCACCAATTTGAGATAAATTTGTCAAATGTGTACTAATTTTGGGTTTTTGATTATCAAAAAACTAGTTTGGAGTAAATTTGTCATAAGTGTACCAGTTTGAGGTTTTTTGGAGTATTAACCCTTATTTTTATTTTTTATATAACCTTTCCTCTCTTTTTTAATTATTATTTTTATTTCTTTTTCCACATTTCATCATTCCTTTAATAAAATTTTATTAAATAATAAACTGCAATAGTATACCTAAAACTCCAAAAAATCTAAAATATGTAATAAATATTTATATTTATATGTTGAATTTATATTATAGGATATAATTAAATTCTATATATATATGAGATTGAATTAAAAAATGTTATTTTTTGTTATTTTGAATTTCTTATATTAAAATTCAAATATTATCTACATGAAACTATAATTTTAATTTTTTTAATTTAAGAATTTGTTATTTGAGAAAAATAGCTTATCTATTATGGATATTAGAATTCCTATCTACTTTTATTCCATCTCCCCATGAGATAATTTTACTCAGTTCATATTCCTATTATATATGATTTTATTCTGTCTTGAGTTGGCACCACTCACTATCAAACACAGCTTAAGTGGCAAGAGATCACATGTAGTATGGGTAAGTGGTTTTAGATTCCATATAGGTTTCATTTGAAACTTGGAATTTATTCGTTGGAACGGGTTTCTCATTTTTTGGAACTTAGAACATAACCTAGAACTTATCTTGTTATAGGTTCTAGGGTCGGTTTCGGATTCTAACTAGATTTAACCTATATTATTAATGAAATAATTATAGTAAATTATCACCTTTTCTAACTAGGTTTCATTTATATTATTAATTGAACGATTGCAGTAAATTATCATTTAATGACCATTACTTACTACTATAATTCACTGACCATAACTTATATTAAGACATACAACAAATGTGAAATGTTAATAAAGTAAAAGTCTTAGTCATAAAATGGAAACTCAAACTAGTGGTTTCAAATTATATACTCACTATTAAATGCTATGGAATACTATAGGATTGCATGAAGATATATACCAAGAAAACACAAAAACTTGTTCCTACAAGTTCCAGATTTTAGGTTTCACCAAACTAGAATTTAAAACTTACCCATTGAAGTAGATTTCCCAATTTTTGGAATCTAATACTTATTCAGTATACTTTGGAACTTGGAACCGGACAAGCTCCCACAAGTTCGGTTCTTAGATTTCAAATTCTATCCTTGAACTATGCTCACTCTTAATATAAAGAGAATATAAACCATGTGAACAACATGAAAAAAAAAAAACGTAAACAAATATAAAGCCAAATTAGGAACCACGCATGGATTTAACAATTGGTGGCCTGCACGAGATAAAATAGGGCAGCATGGCACCAAGATAAAGAATATGTGGAAATGGAATCATGTAATTTCTGTGTTATATTAATGAAGAGTAGACATGATACTTATGAGTTTTATAAGATGACTATTAAAGGTAACAAGATATTATAATATCAATTTCGATCAAGTACGATTAATTAAGAATATGCATAATCAAATGAAGATATGAGGAATCAAGGAAGATATGGAGAATCTCCTAATTATCCCTAAATTTAAGGATAAACAACAAGCCAAATTCATGAGTAATGAACAGCAAATGAGGATTCCGTCTGTAACTTTCTAACCAATTGTAGAGAGATGAGAATAATGAAAGCTGTCACGTTATGTCAATTACAAGTGACCTTTGTTTTCAGGACCAGAACTTTGAATGCTAGAAACAAACTGGGGACATATCCACATTGAGAGGTCCCACCATTCATTGAACAACATTTTATAAAGAAAGCTACTTTTGCTGGAAGACCCGAAAGGAATCTTTTCGAAACGGATTTATCAGCACTCTCAAAATCATTATACTGGAAAGTCACTTTTAGTCCAAGATGAACTACGCCACTGAATTGACAAGGATTGAATAATTTCCGATGTGGTCGGGCCCAAGACACTGCCGTTGTCGACTCTTGGCCGCCTTGAACATTCCATTGAATGGACATGGTGAAATTGTGCACTGAAAATAACCTAAGTCGATATCCAAAATATTATCTTGGCCAAAGAGATCCACAAATAATATGGTTGTTGCTATTGTTATAATAAAGAAGATACATATGCAACATAATCTTCCATCTCATTGCAAATCTCACCTTCCTCCTCCTAATCTTTTTGCCTCTGAATCAGCATGGTTGGTAAAAAAAAAATTATTATTGCATTCCCTTAGTGTCAGAACGTGTGATATATACGATGATGGGCTGGCCCATCTCAAGAGCTAGTTGTCGGAACGTTGCTATTTCGAGATTCGTATAGATCATTTTTCTCGGTGGTGATTTTCTTTTAGGTGTTGGATGAGCATTGGCGACCTTGCCTTAGTTGGCAAGACCACAGTGAGAACATAAAGAAGTTCATTCAAGAGAAATGCTAGAATATTATCAAAGGAAGTTAATGGAAAGGTCAAACCCAAAAAAAAAAAAAAAGGTTAAAGGAAAGGCCGAAGGCTTTGTGGTACTTAAGTTATTCTTAATCACATTATAGTATATCCTTTAAAAACAAGTCTTGTTAGGGAAATGGGGCTGTTAGGTGATGATCACTCGCATCACTAGCTACAAAATATATCAATTTTCACCAAAAACTAAGTTAAGATGGGGAGGAAGCCCATATATAAATTCACATTAAAGAATATGTTTAATTTATTAAGTTGGGTTGGATTGACCCATCAAGGGTGCCCCAATTTTTTTTTTTTTTGGAAAAAAATCCCAATTTTCACTCTAATATTAAATCTGGCCATCAGTCCAAAACTCACCACTAATTTCTTCAAAATTATTAATAATAGAGTCAGTTGGAGGTTCATTATTAGAACTTATATATATTCATCAATACCCCCACTTTAGTATGAAATAATCTTGAAGAAACTAGTGGCTTTTGGATGCATAGGTAGATTTGAGACTATAGAGAAAGTTATAATTTTTTTTTTACAAAAAAAAGTGTGTGACAAAGTTGGAATTAAACATAAAGTTAGTTTTTTCTTTAATAATTAGCCCCATTAATATTAGAGATGTCCAATACATGGATAGAGATGAATTAATGACATATAGTCTTCATTTGAGTGGCTTATCAACATTTATTTAAAAAAAAATATGTCGTGTAATTTTTTTATATCTTTTTCTTAAATTTAATACTTTGCAAAGTTTCAAATCCAGTCTCCTTTAGTTTAGAATTCTGCGTCCATCACTATGTAAGTGAGCTCCATGCGTGCCCTTATTGGTCCTAGGTTACTTAACCTGTCCAAATTATGAAAGGAGCAATCTCGAAGCACTATGACTAATTGGAACGAAAAGGACAACGATTTTCGTGCTACACATTAGCATTCAACTGAAGTACAGCCTTTGATTAAGGAATTCCATGTTTTTTTTTTGTCGGTAAGAATTCCATGTTCAATTGCTTGACTTCAATCGTATATATATTATTTTTGGCCATCTATAAAGTATGGCTTTTCTAGTTGCTATTAGCGTGTAACTTTCTCGGAATATATGCTGATGTTACGAGGGAAAATCATACGCATCTTGGCTTTGACTTCCAACCCTGGTTGCTTGTAAGAAATCTTGACGTGAAGCGAAGTGCCCTTTTCTAATCCGAATCCAATAATGGGGACACAGACATAATATAATCAGTAAAAAGTTTCGTTCAAAGGATGGTGCCGAATTGACTTGGGCAGTGCCTCAATTGAAGCATCCCGATAGTGTGGTTGGTACGTTGGAGCTTTCACCGTCAAAGTTCCTTTGGATTCTAAAATTCTATAAATAGGGTTTCGACAGGAGATTATAAAATATGTGTGTTGTCTGGGTCTTTACAGCCGATGTGGCAACAACACATGACAGCATGCCCTCATGAAAAAACAAGTACCAACATCGAGTTAGGGATAGCGTGTGTTAGGCAAGTTTTGACTGCCATTCCTTCCTTTTCCCTAACCATGCTTAAATTAAACTTGATTGCAACATAATTTGTCTTTAAGGGGGATTTCAAATTGATGGTAGATTAATTTTGTGGATGGTTTCGTGGGGGGAAGATGGTGGTGAATAGATTTAATTTCAGGGTTTCTAGTCAAACTTGGTCGGCACTTTGCTTCCTTGTGGATGAAGTGATGTTAGGTAGTGTGTGAAGTGTATGTTGTGTCATTGATAAAATCAATATGAAATGTCTTTGGGGATAGAAGCATCTTCGGAGAAAAGGTACTTTTTCTAACGATATGCGTGCCTTATCTTTGGAAATTGGGTACAAATTCAGATGAATGCGAACTGCCCACGTTGACTCAAAGCATCTTCAATCCATCAAATCATATGAATATGTCGAGGAATTCTATATTATTGTGGTTGTTTTCACCCGGGTCTATTGGGTGTTCATGGACAAATTTACATCTAGTCAAAGTCAATTTGAGTGCGGTTCAAAGGTCAGAAATCGCCAAGAAGATGCATGTGTAAGCATCATTCTATAGTCTAGGACTTGATATTTATTTTCTCATTACTAGAAATGAAAAATGCAGCATTTTCAAATGAAAGAGATGTGTCGATAATGAAATTCTTGGCTCGCTTCTTTCCATGGGCATAATCATTTACATTTTTCCTCACACATCAGTATGTGCATGCATTCGGCGGTCGTGCACTTCATGGGTGGAAAATTGTACCAGATGCAGCGTGGTCCCAGCCACCAAGAACATAAACGAAAAATCGGGGAAGAGTTCGGGTCAGGTGAGTCTCAAACATCTAGTCAAATGGTCTTGGCCAGACCCATTCATAGTGTAAGATTTATATTGAAATGTTGGACTAAACTCGGGCTCAAGTTAGGTTAATAGGGTTGCCCTTCTGATGATCATGTCTATTCATGTTAATATCAATAAGCTAATTTGATGTAACTATGGGACATAGTGCAACAACAAGCCATATGCTATCTCATTTAATCTTTTTTTGGTGTAAACTCATGGAATTAGATCATGAGCCAGTAAGTACTCACTCATATATTTTGCTCTAGTGCAAATAATTGTCTTCAATAGAAATTTTCTTCCTTTTTACTATGATCTTTTGATAGATTTGGATCAGTGTATTGTGACAAAAAAATTGACATAAGAGACAGGGAAAATTGTTTGTAAAACCTAAAATGTGCTATATTGACATAAGGGCAAAGGATAACATACGCTTATCCAGCATTAATATTTTTAGGAGCACTTTCTTAATCTTTTCTTCAACATGGTCACAAACCTTTATCGATACTGCCTCTTCATAACTCGTATTATTGGGGATACATATCTCAATGATCGTTTCACTAAAATATACGTCATATGTCTCTAAATTTTTTTGAAATAAACATCTTTCTAGACCGAGTAAAGGAAGGTTATATATTTACCCTCATACTAGGACATGTACATGGATTGTTTCTTGTGACCTCTTGGTATTGCGTGGAAATCCAGTGTACTTTACACAAATTGATTGCTCAACAAAAAGCCTTTAAAGTGATAATCTCATCAGAATTTACCACTCTTACAAAAGGCCCGATTGCTCCCTAGCGGTTAGACTTGTCAAAATGGGTCTTAAATTCATATATGACCCATTTAAAACATAAATGGGCCACTTGAATCTTTAACATTCAATTCAAATGGGTTTAAAAATTGAAAGCCTAAAATAAATGGGTCTAAGTGGGTTAGACTTAGAGTCCATTTCCAACCCAAGGCCCAGACATTCTCTTTCCCTCTTTATCCTTATAAAAATATTTTTTAAAAAAATTCTAAATTATAATTATTTTTCATATTTCTTTTCTTTTTCCCTTTCTTCTTCCATCTTTCTCATCGATAGCCGACACAATGATGGCCAACAATCGATTAGGCAAGGGAGCAAGCAAAGCTCGAGCTCGCCGATGTTTGGCAAGGCTCGAGTTCTCTAGCCTTGAGGGAGCTTGAGCTTATTGATCTGGTGAGACTCGAGTTTGTTGATCTTAGGCAAGTTGGACTTCGCAAGATTTGGTAAGGCCAGAGCCTCACTGAAATCAGATGAGGTCAAGTTTACTTGTGGCTAATAGCTGGCCAAAGAAGAAGGAAAAAGAAAAGAGAAAAGAGAAATGTGGAAAAGGAAAAAAAATTTTTTAAAAATAAAAATAATTTAAAATTTGATTTTTAAATAATAAAAATTATAAAATCGATTTTTAAGAAGAAACAAAATAAAATTAAAAGGAGTGCACGAAGAAAAAAATTTGATCATATTTTTCATACTAAATGGTGGAAAATATTTTTTTAATTTCTTTTCATATTTCATGTAAAAACCAGAAAATAATGTAATTTTCCTAAAAATACTTCTTAGAAAATATTTTTCAAGAAACAAATGGAGGCTTTTTTTTTTTTGAAAAATATAAAAATATCCACTAAATTTGTATTGCATGTTTTGGAAATACCATTTTTTTAAACAAAATCATAAGAAATAAGTTTTTTTTTAGGCTTAGTTAAATAGGTCGGATATAGGTTGGAAATGAGTCGAGTCGGGTATGGATCAAAAATTTTGCATCACGATAAGTGGATCATAAATGGTTTAAATGGGTTGATTTGGGTCAATAGCCATTTATGACCTGACTAAGACTTGGCCCTACCCAACTATTTGACATGTTTACTAGAGGCAAATGTTTTTGCACCATCGATAAAATGTCTCGATTCTCTTAAATTTAGAGTAGGTCTTCTCCTTATTTGGTGAAACAATTGATTTCAGATGAATTCCTTCCTGCAAAAGAAATTCTTGATAACTCGAGAGCTCAATATTTTCTTCAAGAAAAGCCAATGCCTTCATTCTTATGTCCCTCTCATTAAAAGGGGAATCTCTTATTTTAACATTCTATTTATTTCATGAAAAATACGAAACTTATGTATAATGTTTACCATGAAGTCATTTTTAAGAAAAATGACAATATTTTTGGTGTTAGGATAAAATCTAAAAATAAACTAAAATTATTTTTCATCATTTGAATTTTTATTTTATTTTCCTAAAAAGACAAGCATTTTTTGTGTGATAAGAGATACTCAGTTGCAAGGGTCCCTCTTGCAATAGTTGAGGTTTCTTGAGCCTAACCGTTAGGAACCCGAGCACAGTTGTTGAGAATCAAGCTCAGGTATTAATTACTTGGGCAAGGGAACCAAGTATTGGACATGGCCACTATGGAATGGAGCACAAACACCAAGGTCTTTGGCTCGATTGGCCTCAACATTTGTGCACCTAGGCCTGGTTGTTTAGGAATTGGGGCTGGGTGCTAATGATTTGGGCACAAGACCTTAGTACCTAGGCATGACCATCATGGATTGGGGCAAGGGCGTAAGCTTCTTGGGCTTGGCCTGGGGAGGCCTAGGTCCTGACTTGGCTAGGGCATTGGGTACTTTGGCATGGCCATCAAAGAATTTGACTTGAGCATTGAGGTCTTTAGAATGATTACCAAGAGCTAAGGCACTAACATCGGGGTTCCAAGCCCCAACACTCATGGCTTAGGCATGAAAGGGACATTTGTTAATACATAAATTTTCATCGACAGGTTCAATAAGATTAAAACTCGAGACTCGAGATTTTTGATTATGACATAGCCTGTTTCTCGACTAAAAAAGAGTCATTAGAGTCCCATTTATATATAGAGACTAAGAGCATTTCATTCCAATTCTATTTAGATATCATTTTCTTAATAAATCAAAAGTCAACTTTTAAGTTGACTTTTTTGTCAAACTTAAAGAAGTCGACTTTTCATAAAATTTGTCACAATCGCAAAGATACATAAAATTTGTTAAAATCACAAACATACATCAATTTGGTTATTGCAGGCATAATTAGACTTTTAATTTTCAGTCTTTCATAAAAATGATCAATAGTTGATTTTTTGGTCAAACTAAAGACTTTGACCATCGAATAAAAATTTCCAAAATTTGTTGATTTAATTCCAATAAGGTTAAAACGCGAGACTTGCAATTTCTGATTATGACATGGCTTGTTTCTTGGCCAAAAAGAGTCATTTAATTGTCATTAGAGTCCCATTTCTATTTAGAGATATCATTTTCTTAATAAATCAAAAATCAACTTTTAGGTTGACTTTTTATCAAACTTATAAAGTCAACTTTTAGTCAACATTTCATAAAATTTGTGAAAATCACAAACACACATCAATTTGGTCATTGTTTGCATAATTAGACTTTTAATTTTCAGTTTTTCATAAAAATGATCTAGAGTTGATTTTGGTCAAACTATAGACTTTGACCATCATCGTTAAAAAATTTTCAAAATTTGTTGATTTAATTCCTTTTTAAACATTTGAGTTGGGGACCAATACAATTGAAAATTTCAAACCCAATTTTGATGAATCCAAACGTGAACGGGATGGTCAACATTTTAAGATCGAATTTGAGGCGATGGTTGACCTTTTCGCGATGGTCAATGTGCATAATTTAAATCCAATTAAGCCTAATAAATTCAATTTTAATACCATCTGAGCATCATGAAATAATTTGAAGAAATTTCGGGTCAAAGCCAACCCTGCTCGACCCAAATAAATCAAATCAAGTCAAGTCCACATGACCACATGACCACATGATCAACCCCTCTCTCTTCTAATTACAAAATTGTCATTATCTTCAATTACAAAAGTAAAATTTCATGTTATCAATTCTTAAGAGAACTAATCTTGACCATCCATTCTCTTTCTAGTCCATAACTAAAGATGTGTCATGATCTACATGACTTAATAAGAGTCATTCAAATCAATCCTTGCTCATTAAGGATTGAACATAGACCATAAGATCAAAATGAGCAACAAGGCTAAGATTAAAGAAGAAATCAAATTTTCCTCTCTTATTCACTCTTGGTCAACCCCTCTCTCAAGAGGGAACTCTTCCACAAAAATTTAAGAAAATCTCTCTCTCTCTCTCTTTCTCTCTACAAACGTCCTAGATTCCAGTGACTTCCCAGCTGATTTCTAGCCTCATTCCAGCGTTGTTCCTCCAAAGACTATTGTGAGACGGTGTTCATTGGTCTGTCCTTGAGGTAGCTGTGCCCATTGTTGCTCATTCCCTTTGCCTTATTTGTTCAATTTTGTCGGATTTCAATGATTCCTTGCTAGAAATCATTTCAGGTTTGCTACAAAATTGTGATGATAATGTCAAAGGATCATCTAAGGATCCTTGACTCAATCATGGTCCAAAATTGAAGTCACAACTTCAATCTATGATTGAATTTCAAGGTAGGATGTAATGAAATTGAATAATACTATTTTCTAGCATAAGTTTAGTCATAGAAGTTTCGATGTTCGTACATATTTAGTCTTCTTTAGAGTTTGATATGATTCTTATTGATTAATCATTAATTCAAGCTAGATCTTCCATGCTTAGATGTTTTAATTCAACTATCCTTAGGAATTAAGCTTAATCCAAGCTAAATTTAACTTGACGAACATCAACTCCTTGCTTTCCTTAATTAGCTGAACTCTTAGGTATGAATTTGATGATGATCGAAATGTCAATCAATTCTAAGCTATTTATTGTGTGTTGCAAGTTGATTGAGGAGCAAATTAATTGAAATGATGTTTTTTTTTTTTGGTGAGGTAAATGTATATATAATCAACCAAGAACTAGTACAGCAAGGGGAAACACGGTACCAACGGGCACTCAGTTGGACAACATGTCAATGGAGTGAAAGGGTACCGCGTATACCAAATAAGCAATACAACAAAGCTAGAGCTAGACAGAACTGAGAGGAAACTAATTCCTATCCTAAACCATATGTGGCTCCAAAGCAAAAATACGAGGGTCTAACCCCCAACTGCGCTGCATCCTTCTATTCCTGGGACAATCATCAACTTTCGAGAAGGTGAGGGCTTTATCTTTCACTACCTTGAAGAGATGTAGCTTTAAAGCATGAACAAAAAGGATATGCCTTTGAAAGAGAATCTCATTCCTAATCTTCCAAATGAGTTGGCAAAGGGAGCCAAAGGAGAAACGGGCTATCTCTTGGTAGAACCCCTTTCTAGACAAAAAATTCATGATCCAGAGAAGATTGTCTGTCCAGGAGGAATTGCGCCAAGGCAAGTTACATTTAGCAGCCCAGAATACTGCTAGAGACTTGGAGACGCAACAGTAAAAAAAAAGGTGATTCATTGAGTCAGGCCTAGACTTACAAAGAGGGCACGTGGCACTTGGAATTCTGCCATAAGACATGAGGAATGCCTGGGTAGGGAGGCGATTCTTTGTAATGAGCCATAGGAGGAATTGATGTCCGGGAGCAAAGACCTTGTCCCACACAAAGGAGAACCAATGTACCGAATTGTGTTTCTGCCGTATAGCATTCCAAGCCGAAGCCATCGAGTATTTGCCAGAGGGGTCCTCAATCCAGGTGAGGGTATTCTATCCGAAGGAAAGCTTGGGAACCGGAATTTGCCATAAAGCCAGCTCTTGGAGAAGCTGGAGCCCATCCGGGGAATAGAGATCCTTCACTTTTGCTTGTCTAGGAAGGTCTGATTGGGATATGTAGTAGTTTGAAAATAACAAATTAAGCGGACCGGAGTCTAGCCAAGGGTCAAACCAAAGTGAAGTAGTCTCTCCATCTCCTATTTTCCACCTGAAATGGGGTTGAAATTCATCCCTCAATGCAAGAATCTTCCTCCAAGCCCAAGAGCATAGGGATGGAGTCAGTGAAGTCCAGAAGTTCTTCCTTTTGAGGTATGTGGCATGAATCCATTTGCACCATAATGATTCTTTATCGATGAAGAGGAGCCAAATGTGTTTTGCAATGGCTGCCTTGTTGCTATCCCTAATTTTTCTCACTCCAAGGCCTCCTTCCGAGGTTGGGAGGCAAATATCCACCCAAGACACCTTTGCACCGCTTGGACCCATAAATGGACCCTTATGTAGAAATTGTCTACAAATTTGCTCAATCTTGTCCACCACCAAAGTAGGGAGCCATAATATGGATGCCTAGTAAGCTTAAATGGCATGCAATACCGCCTTAATAAGTTGAAGGCGTCCTGCAAATGAGAGAAAACGGTGTGTCCAAGGCTGGACTTGATAAGTGAGATGGCAAACTAGTGCATTACAATCTACTTTATTCAATCGAGTTGTTATAATAGGCACTCCCGGATAACGTACTGGGAATGAACCCAAAAAAAAGCCAAAGGCTTGTAAAATTTGATCCTTGACAGTCTTAGAGCCGCCCGAAATAAAAACCTCACTCTTGTTCATATTCGGGATCAAGCCACTCCAATTAGAGAATAGAGTGAGCTCGACTTTGATGCGGGAGATAGAAGGGAGGCTCGCTTTGCTAAAGATGAATATATCATCTATAAAGAAAAGATGGGAAAGGCGTGAGGCCTTACATCGCTAGTGGTACCAAAAATCCGGGTGTTGAATGTGAGAATCAATGATCCTAGAGAATACCTCCATAGTCAAGGTGAAGAGGTATGGGGACATATGGTCACCTTGTTTATGCCTCGCCCATTAGAAAAGAAACCATGAAGTTTGCGATTTATTGAAATGGAAAACTTAGGGGTATGAACACATACCATAATTAGTTTGGTGAGATGATTGGGAAAGCCAAATGCCAGTAGAGTTTGCTCAAAAAAATCCCAATCAGGGGTGTCATAGGCTTTCCTAAAGTCAACATTGATAGCACATTTTGGAACATATGACTTATTGAGGAACCCACAAAAGAGTTCTTAGGCAAGTAGGATATTGTCACTGATTCTACGGCCCTTAACAAACGCAGTTTGAGCCGGATTGATCACATAAAGAAGGGTGGCCGAAATTCTGGACGAAAGAATCTTAGTTATGCACTTATATATCGTATTACAATATGCAATTGATCGGAAATCTAATACCGATGTTGCATTGGGGACTTTAGTCATCGGTGCAATGATGGTATTATTAATCTCCTTGAGCATACGACCGGATACTAGGAAATCCAGGACTGTTTCAGTGACTAAGGGGCCTATCTTGTCCCAGTTCTTTTTAAAGAAGTCCGCGTTGTAGCCATTAGGGCCAGGAGTTTTGTTTCTAGCAATGGAGAACATGGCATCACGCACTTTAGATGGGAGAAAAAGGTTGGGAGAGAAAATTAACCTGGTCTTCCTGAAGAGGGGATCGGATAGCATCAATGAGTACCTATGCAGATGGCCTTAAAGGCATATTAACCGGGGTAAATAGGTCCTGGAAATACGAAATAAAGACCTGCTGAACTTCCTTCAGTTCTGTAGTCATATGGACTGAGCTGTCCCTAACTGAGATAATACGATTACGAAGGTGCCGGTGATTAACCGAGTGATGGAATAATTTGGTGTTTCGATTGCCTTCCTTAAGCCATCGGATCTTGGACTTTTGTTTAAAGAAAGACTTTTCAAGGGATTGAAGATCAGAGTAGGCCTTGAGTTGAGATTTTTTTTGTTTCCGCCAAGGAGCTACTCCCAGGGTCTTGGTGTAGTGTTTCTTGAGTAATCACCAAAGCCCTCTTGGCTGCAGTCACCCGCATAGAAATATTTGAGTAATTATCTCTATTTAGGGACTTAAGTCGAGCTTTTAGTACCTTAAGTCTAACACAAGTTTGAACATAAGGGTTCCTGTTACTTGTATCCCCCATGCCTAAGCCACTAGTATAGTGAAGTCCGGATGAGTGAGCTAAAAGTTGAAAAACTTGAAAGGAATCCGACGGGAAATAGGAGCAAGTATCCTAGCAACCATAGGAGAATGGTCTGAGATACCCGGAGCTAAAAAAGACGCTTCAGAGAAGGAAAATGCCGTGCACCAGTGATTATTAACCAAGACCCGGTCTATTTTCTGCTGCTTCCTACGAGTACTTGAGGAAGTGGACCAGGTAAACCTGAAGCCCACATAACGAAGATCAACCAATTCAGCTTGATCTAGGCAGTCCTTGAACTCATCAAAGGTGGGGATCCATATGTCCGAGCTGCCTATACGGTTTGAGGAGTCCTTGATGGCATTGTAGTCTCCCGCCACCATCCAAGGGCTTTCCTTAAGAGCCAAACTCATATTAACAATACTGTTTCAAATGGGTCTCCTAGCCACAAATGTATGCTCCCCATATACCACAGAGAGGGCCAGGCCAATCCTGGAGTTCAGAGACTTTAATTCACCATGAATAAACTGATCAGAGCAAAACAGGGCATTAAAACTTACCAAAAATGGGTTCCAGCCAACCCAAATGCGCCCTCGAGAAGAGTATTCATAGTTAGAAACCCACTCCCAACCAGGGATTACACCAGAAGAGACAATATCAAAATTTGTAGCTGAAACATTGGTTTCCAAAATACCGACACAGCAAATATTATTGAGGCGAACAAACCGTCTCACTTCAGTTTGTTTGATAGGATTCATTAGCCCCATGATGTTCCAACAGCCAAAAACATATGAGTTATCTAGTCAAAAAGAGGGATAGAGGGCTACCTCATTTTGGGACGCCTACCACGAGCTACAGTCTTGGTCTTGGCAGCAAGGGTTCCAAATGAGGGCCGAGACCCACTAGCCTGCTTAGTGGATTTGGTCTAGACAGGCAGGGTTGCAACCTGTTCTATCTTTACCTTAGTGAGCTGCAAACCAGAGGTGTCATCCTCTAGAAGAGGGTCGACTCAGGTCCTCAGCATGGTCTGGTCTAACAAAGCAATAGGCTCTTCATCCAGGTCATCTGTAGAGCCAAAAGAAGTTGGGGATGATGGTTCCACAACAGCAACAACCTGAGTTGCAGGGGAGACACCACTGTCTTGTACAATCTTCATGGTAGCTGCTGAAGGTTTGGAAGGAGAAGGTCGAATAGGCGCCGGTTGCAAGGGCATCTTTGTAGAACAGAGTTGCTGGTTGCTGTTGGTTGTTGCTGAGCTGCTATTTGCTATTGAGCTGCGGTTGGCTGTTGTTGGAAACTTGTTGAATGTTGCCAAGTTGCTGTTGGTAACTACTAAGTTGCTATAGTTTCTATTGCTTGGGAGGTGTAGCTGGAAGGGAGGCAACAATAGGAGCTGTCCAAGCTATCTGTAGCAGGCGGCGGCCGCCGCCTTCTGATTACCGGTTGCCAACCATCTTCCAAAGCTTCTACTGTTTTGCCATCTTCTATCAATTTACTGTCTTCCAAGCCTATATCAATAGTTGAACCAGGGAAGGGAGCTAGCATTTGGGGCTAGTGGGGAGGAGGATCTGATCCCATCAGTAGGTAAACTTGTCTACTCAACAACCCTATACAGGGGATCCGTTCTAGAGGGTATGGGGATAGTTGTAGTGCATCTATGACCAAAAATACCACAGCTAGGACAAGATATGGATTTCCATTCATATTCAATGTCTATAATGCGAGTAGCATCATTTAGGAAGACCTTGATGGTGTCATGGCAGGGTGAGGAAGTAAATAGTTTAACACAAACCCGAGCAAAAGAGATCATTTTCAATTGTTCGGTACGTTGGTTGACATAAAGCGGTCTACCTATAGCACTTGCTATTTTACTTAGTCTCGTGGCTGACCATAAGCCATAGGGAAGGTTTTTCAACCTTATCCACACCGGTATCGACGAGTGCTCTCCCTTTTTCAACTCCAACATAGGTTGTCATTGCTGGAGAATAAGGGGCACGTGTGCCACAGTTAACGGGCCTCCCTCAAGCACTTCCCTTCTGAAGTTTGGATCAGTGATATGAAAAAAGTAAAAATCTTGGTTGTTGGCCTTGACTTCTAATAGTCTTTGGCCCCATAAATGTTTGAGGGCCGTCTCAACTAATCGAAAGGGAAATCTTTTCCTTACAAAGTAGCCAACTAAGCATTGATGCCAAATGGGCTCAGTTGCATTTAAATCCTCCTCAGTACAATGCACAACATTTTCCCCTTCCGATCGAGGGGGAAAGAAGGAAAGGGAGTACCCTTGCATTGTAGCTCTAGCTACGTTTGCCTAAGAGCGGGTAACTTGGGGTGGATTCTCCACATGCTGAGGCCTTGAATCCTGACCTTGGTCAGTTGCTGTAGAGCTCAGATTAAGAGACTACCCTAATTTCACAAAACCAGAGGATGATGGTTCTGTTCTACTGTCAAGGTTGTGATTACCAGCTTAGAGAGAGGGGTGGAGTTCTTGCCCTTAATAGTCTTGACATGCGAGGGATTACGGCTGCCCGGGACCCTACTACGGCTCGGCTTCTCCCATAATCCATCCCAGACACAGATTTCAATCTATCCGACCCCTTTTCCATAATGAGCTAAGCATACCAGAAAAACTAGCAACCTAGCAACCCTAGCATGGCAAGCAATTCCATGGGAACGTGAGCTTACCAGAGCAAGAGCTTGTGCGGAAGAGGAGGCTGGCTACAGCTTCGCAATTTCTCCAAGTCGCTACTTAGAACGGAGCTCGAATCCAAAGCCAATAGACACCACAGAGAGAGTCCGAGCCAGAGCAGGCCAGACGCTAGAACAAAATGGAGGGCGGCTACCCCTCACTTTTGCATCGAGTCATAGCTTGATGTGGAGCTCAAATTTGGCACCGCAGAGAGACCTCCGAGCCGAAGCTATAGGGTGCGGGAAGTCAAAGAGGAGATGGTGAACAATGTTTGCTATTTGGTTGATTGGTTCACGATTGCTTTCCAGATTCTCGTTTGAAATGATGTTGATTCCTTAGGAATCTTAGGTCATTGATTCATGATGATAAATTTGGAATACATTAAGGCCTAAAATCATATTAAATTTTGATGGTCAGAATTAAGGGTAAATTGAGAAGTTGACCTCTTGTTCAACCAATTGATTTAGTGATTTCTAAAGCCAATTGGTCTCAAAGTTTGTCTGTTTGATCTTTTTTGTGATTGAATTAATGATTGATTACTTGTGTCTAATGATGCATAATCTATTAGAGGGTAGTTAGGAAATGGTGATTAGATCTTAATTAGGTGTGGAGTAACCTAGCTCACTGTTTGAGGGTTTTGTCAATGGGGGTTAGTAATCACTTGACATTAATCAATTAATCCCTAGTTGGTTACAAAGTGGAGAATAATTAAATTGTATTTCGTTGTCAAAATCTCGAACCAAATCCATTTCTTTTGGTGATTAGTTGATTAGGTGAATGTGCTAATGTGTGGATTGAGTGTTCGTGTGAATGAATGATGAGATTAATGATGAAGATTGGCAATCAAGAGCTTGTTGGGGTGGCCCTTGGCGGTAATTAGGCTTGTTTAGTTAAGGGATAAGTGCAATGAAAGTCCTAAAACTTGTCATGAAAATATAATTGAGTCATGAAATTTTCAAAAAGTGCAATCAAATCATAAAACTTGTCATAAAAGTACAATCAAGTCCTAAAACTTTCAAAAAGTGCAATTAAGTCCTAAAATTTATCAAGAAAGTGCAATCAAATTCTAAAACTTTTAAAATATGCATTTAACGAAATTACTTGATTGGGCCAATTTGATAAGTTTTAGGACTTAATTGCACTTTCATAACCATTTTTAGGACCTTCAATGTACATATCCCTTTAGTTTATAGACTTAGGATTACTAATAGATTTAATCAAAATAAGTCTAACTAAAGAATAAAACTCGATTTAGACTTAGAATCACTTCATTAATAGAAATGGGTAACATAGTCTAGTTTAGGACTTTCATCTAATAAAATGAGGAGAAAACTAAGCCCACCTTAATCTAGTTTAGATTTAAAATTAGTCTAGCCTCTAGGTTCAAGCTCATGGGAATCATGTCCCGGGACTTAAAGAACAAAGCCTTGTATACTCTTTACCTGATAAGTATCGGGTTTTCTTGCTCGTATTTTACTTTGACCTTTCAATACTTGGGTGTTTAATTTTCGTAGTTTTATCACATTGGTTGCTTTTTTGTTTTTAACATGGTCAAGATAAGTCTTAGGACCATAATAAATCCCTAAAAACCATCACATGAACACTAAACTACTTGAATATCCTTTATGACTCATAATTTTTAACAATGGCCATTTGATAACTTGGATGAGAAATCGAGTATGAGGTACCGAAAAGGCATTAAAAGAAACTTTAAGTGTAATCAAGTTCTCAACCCTTGAAAATATCTAGTCATGTTGAAAGTAAGGCAATCTCTTGTACTTTACTTGGTTCTTAGATGACCACAATAAGTTAGTTGCGACTCCTGTTTCACATAAAATATTCATTAGCTAAATCAAACTCAAAATTAATTTTAATGTCGTGCGAGGTAAGAGGTTGAGAGAGCTTGTGCTTAATCAAGGGTCATCGGCTCACCTTTTGGCGATTACCTTTAACCCCGTCTTTTCCTCGACACAACTATGCTAGGAGGGTCGCAATAGTAGATAATGAGGCATGGTCGCCAAAGACCTATGGTCTTGGGCCTGGCGTCAAGGAACCTAAATTCAGCCATCGATGAACTAGGCTTAGCCTTGATGGGCTTGGGTCCCAGCACTGGTGACTTGGACGTGAAAGCCAAGCACCTAAGTATGGCTTTTATGGTTATGGGCAGTGGGGTCTTGGGCTTAGCCTTGATGGATTCAAGCCCTAGCACCAATGACTTGGGCATGCGAGTTGAATGTTGAGGCATATGGCCATTAGGGACTTGGGCTCGTGCACCAATGACTTGGCGTGGGTGTTGTGTACTTGGGCATGGCCGTTAGATGCCTAGGCATAACACTATGATCATGGACTTATCTTTTGTGAACATGGGCACAAGTGTTAGGTACTTAGGCATTATCACTAGAGTCTTGAGTATGACCATTGCGATCTTGGGCCTGGAATTGAGGGACCAGGCCCTAAGCTTGGTCGCTAAGGAGCTCTTAGCCTTGATGGACTCAAGCTTGGGAGTTGGATAGTTTAGCAAAGTGCATGCTAATCACGAGTCTCCCCGTGAGTTAATGCATGGCAGAGTTAATATGTCTTTATAATTGGGATTCAAGATTGTGGAAATAACTCTCCTAGAAGGTTTAGCCTAGCCCAGAGTATAGGCATAGTAGTGTTGCTACTTCCAACATTAATAATTTTTAGAGTGATGTCATCATCTTCCATATGGCTTCTAATGCACTTAGCCTCAAGGCTAGTTAGTAAAATTATAGATTTCCTCTAATGTTTTGCAAGGCCTTTACCAGTAGAAGTCGTAGCTCGGCCCATTTTGGAGATTTGAACTTTGGCCTGGATTTGGTCGTGATCGCAAGCGGGGGAAGAGAGAGAGAGAGACCATCACCGTGTGGCCACTACTAAGCCATGGTCGAAGCCTTTGTAGCCTCAAATCTTAAGAGGGAACATCACCGACCATGCTAGATTGACGAATTGGAAATGCCCCATTAACCAAATCACACAGATATGCTTAGGCATAAGTACAGCCCAAGTACCAAAAGTTGGTACAAGGAAACACTTAAGAGTCAAAAGTTATAAATTATACACTTAAGTGCCATTTTTTTTGAAAATTTGATCACTTAAATGCAAATTCCAACGAAGGTTGCTGGAAATCTGACGCGACTTATTTTAATAATATAAATTGCTCACATGGCTCGCCAAAAACTGAGTTAGCGAAAATGACATCGTTTTATGCTGACGTGGCATTTTAAAAATATATTAATTAAATAATATTAAATAAATAAAATGTATTATTATAAAATTGATTAATTTTAAAAAAAAGGAGGAAGGGGTAGATTCGACAAGGGTTGTGCAACCGTCGCCGTCGTTGCCTTTATTGCCCCACCATTGTCGGGAAGGGCTGACAAGGACAGAGGTGGCTGGGGCTAGAGGTGTTAAAAAACCCCATCCAACCCAACCCGAACATGACCCGAACACAAAATAAGTATGGTACATGTTTTAGGTCTTAATACTGTTTGGGTAAAAATTATAAACACAAATGGAATACATGTTTTGAGCCAAGTTAGGGTCGGAATATGTTCCGACCCAACCACATTAAAGGCTTCAACCCAAATACACCCACCTAAGTTATCTCATTTACAACTCCTTATATTAGGAACTCATCCAGTACGTCTCATTTCACGAGTTCGTCATTGTCACCCCTCAAGTCGGCCTTCATCAATCTCTCTCCCACTCCCCCCCCCTCTCTCCTCCATCTTCCATATGATTTGCTTTTTTTCGCGGCCGACGTAGAACTTTAGAGGAGGGAGTATTATTTGTCTGCGGAGATGTTCACGGACGAGTCAGACGTAAAAGCATTTCGAATTCCCTTTGTCATAATTTTTTATTAAAAAATTATCTGTCCGCAGAGATGTTTACGGACGGGTTGGACGATGCCTCACGATGTCACGTAAGAACATTTCGAATTCCTTTTGTCATAATTTTTTTATTAAAAAATTATTTGTCTGCGAGGAGATGTTCACGGACGGGTTGGACGAGACCTCGCGACATCACGTAAGAACATTTCGAACTCTCTTTGTCATAATTTTCTATTAAAAAATTATCTGTCCACATAGATATTCATGGATGGGTTGGACGAGGACTCACGGCGTCACGGTTCACGGACGTGTTGGACGAGATCTCGCGGCATTACGTAAGAGTATTTCGAATTTTCTTTATAATATTTTTATTAAAAAACCCAAAACCCGACTCGACCTTTTTTTTTGCTTCATGTTTTATGCATTTCGAGTCGGGTCGGGTCGGGTCAAATGACATGACCCTTATTGCTTGGGTCGGGTCAGGTAACATCAAGACCCGACCCGACCCGACCCGTTGACACCCCTAGCCGGGGCCGCGAACCCTCCCCTCCCCTTCCCTTTTTTTTTTTTTTTTTTTTTTTTTTTTTTCATAAAATCGATTTTTTTTTTCTAGTTTGACTTAGATAATTTTTTTCTTGAAATTGCCATGCGGATTTTTTATTTTGAAAAAAAAAATGCTCCATCAACAAATAAAATCTCCGGAAAATGGACACGTGGCAGTTTGGTCGGATTTTTTTGCCGTTGGCATTTAACTGATCATTTTTGCTTCGATTTTGACACTTAAGTGTACATTTTGTAACTTTTGGCAATTAAGTGTCCCCCGTGCCAAGTTTTGACACTCCAGGGGTCCGTATGTCGATATACTTACAATCAATTCTTTACACACAGAAACAATCACAATTCACCATTATTCTGCCTTCACTTCCAACCTTTCTCCCACTTGTGTGTATACTCCAACGTTAAGCCTTGAGAAGACCTCAAAATCCTTGCATCCGTGGTAGCCCTTGCATCCATGGTAACCCTTGCATCTACTGTGTTCTTTGTCTTTCTCGTTTGGCATGGAAATTTTTGTTTGGGAGAAAACTTGTAGTGAGCCACTATGGCTGACTTGTAGTGAGCCACTATGGCTGCCTTGGCAAACCCATAGTTTGATTGGCCATGGCTCTAAGGTAGAGCTCTAATGCCAGCTGCGAGCTCAATTTTAAGCGACTTTTAAGCGACCATGAGTGCCGACTCAATCTCAAGTCCAACGAGAGAGAGAGAGAGAGAGAGAGAGAGAGAGAGGAGAGAGGAGAGAGAGAGGGAGAGGGAGAGGGAGAGAGGAGAGAGAGAGAGGAGAGAGAGAGAGAGAGAGGGGGACGACCAATGTGACTGATCACATCAGTATTCCTGAAAAGAAAAGTCCATATCAACAATCATTTGATTGCAAGATCCATCGTCAATGAGATAATGATCACCTGTATCTCTTTACAAAAGGCACAAGGATGTAAACCATGAAAGAAAATAGAGAATTGATATCGAATCATGAGAAAATGTATAAGGATAGATGGTGATATTTTAATACAACATCATACTTGGAAGAATGGGACACTAAAATACAAGTTGACCACTGATTCACATTTTCGAAAGGCCTTCCCAAGGTGCAACTCGTCAAAAACACCAACTAAGGTGCAAAAGTGTGGGTTTGTCCAATGCTATGACGCAAGTTAGCCTTGAAACCATATAATTCTCGAAGATATGTATGATTTGGAGAGCTGTTACTTATATCTACTTCTAAGACCAAACTATTTGCTTCAACTTAGAAGTGGGAGCAAGTGCCATCAAATCTTACACAAGCTCCTACTAAGTAAACATTTAGGTCTATCATGTCATGTGATGTTCATACAACATTAGGCCCATCATAAGGCCCATAAACCAAACCCATGGTCTATAGACCACAATGGGGGGACATTTGATGCTCCACCATCATTTCTCCCATCCATCCATCATCAGTATTGACTAATTTAAGTATAAGAGGTTTTTTAGTCTAGCAGCTAAAAAGTCTCTCTCTCTCTCCCCCGTCTTCTTCAACCTTCAACCATGGAGAGGGTTTGAGTTAATCTCACTCTCTACTCTATTGGTTGTTGATTTTATTTGAATTTTCTTGTTTTTTTCTTTTTTTCCTTCTCTCTTGATCTAGATTCAAGAGCTATTTTTTCTTGATCTAGTTCTAAATTTGAGAGTTTGAACTCTCTTAATTTAGTTCGAGACCTAAGTGTTTCTCTCTTGATTTAGATATGGGAATTTAATAATATTTTCGAGGATTCAATATTCGTATATTCTGTTTGTATGCAAGTTCTCATCTTTAGTTTAATAATGATCATAAGAGCTCTGACGTCTCACTGATTTACAAAGATTTGCTCCTCTAAAAATTAGATCTATGTTTCTTCAACTTATTTTGGTTGTTTAAATATGACGATGGTGTAGAGGAAACTGAACCTAGGTGTACATTACCAATTGGCAATGTTGTAATTATTAGAGAAGAAATTTTCGACGTATGCTTATTACTGATGATGATATGAGATCCAATGATTAGTCGCCTACTATTTTGCTTGACAAATATGTTCTTATAGTACAAGTGTATACTTAATCCTGTTGGTACCCTGTTGATCATCATTGTTGTTTGGATTTGGCCTTGTCTTGTAGTGTTTAGGCCTTTACTTTGTTTCAATTTGCTTTGCATGAAAGTCTTTATACTTTGTCATGGATTCTTTTGAGCCATAAATATAATTTCCTTTTGACAAAAAAAGAAGAAGTATTGGAGGGTCTTCAATGATAAAAGCTCAAAGGAGTTTCTTTTTGTGTCATGGGAAGATTGCAGATTATGGAGTGCGTTAATCGTCTACGCACAAAATTCAAAATTTGCGCATTAACCGCAAAACATTATCACCACCTAAGGATCGGTTTATTTAAAGGAAAATTGTTTCCAGAAAATTATTCTTCTGATTTTTGGGTGTTTGGATAATAGAAAACTAATCAATCATCATAAAATAATTTCCATAGACTGAAAACAAGTTTACATTAAGGGAAGATGACTTCCTCTTTTGGTAAAAAGGAAATCATTGTAACTAAACTACCAAACAAATGAAATTAACCATTTTTCATGAAAATGATTTCCATAGAAAAATATGCTTCTTCATCATAAAATTTTCAGGAAAACAAATATGCCCTAAATTTTTATCAAATAATGATAAATCTAAGAAAAATTGAATTAAATTGGAATCTCTATGCAGATCTAGTACTAAACCATCGTGCCCCAATGTGAAGAAGTTGACTTAGGCGATAAGAGTAGGAAATTCCTAAAAAGATTGCGTTGTGCCTTGAATGCATTTGTAAGAGTTGGTCATTCAAAGATCAATGACAAATTTGTCGATCGTCACTTAACCAATGGTACCCTATATTCAAGAACTCTGATTGTAGCATTGTACATTGTGCAAGCCGGGTTGTCGGTGCAACATTTTTTCCTCGCAAAAATGAAGTTCCCTTCTGAATCTGCAAGGCCTGAACTTAGGAAGGGATCGACGACGTCAAGAAAAAGAAGCTTGTGAAACTCATCTGAGCTTTAGATCTTCCTCGGTGAGGAAGATTGAAGTAGAAAGGGAATCCTACTAGATTCTTATTAAGATTTTTGCTTTGGTTCATCATAAATAAGAAACTAAATACTTCATAACCGTTAGCTTTTGTCATGATTGAATATTGACGATCTTTCTCTCCTATTCTCTTCTGTCTATTGTCAATCATGGAGTCTTTTTATTTTTATTTTTATATGCTACTTCTCTTACTATTTGTATTCTATGTAAGACAGGATGTAATTGTAAACTATATAGTGCAATTGAACTTATGGACTAAGGTCGGCTAAGTATAAATGAAACAGCAATCTGTGAATCTCATCAACGCAGTAAGCGAAAGCAATCAAGAGTGGATTTGTAAAAATCAGGTTATTTCCTTTGTTTAGGAACAACTAAGGCAAATCAAGTTAGCAAAACCCCACCGATGGGCTCGTATTCAAGATTCAGTTTTACAGTTTAAGCCCACGCGATAGAGCAGGTTGTTCGGTTTGAGTTTGACAGTTAAAGCCCATGTGATAGAGAAGGTTGTTACCGACCAGAAAATTTTCGGATCCATGGTTTTCTGGGATTGGCAAACTAGTTGCCAATCAAAGGATAATGCTTCAGAGTGGCAGAGTGAAGGACTTCACTATATCTAAGTTGGGAAAACTCTCTCTTTCTCTCTCTCCTCGATGGAGAAACAGAGCTGTTAGTCTCAGCCTCCAGTTTGCCTTCATGATGCTCCAACATTTGTTGAAGCTCAGGACGACGAATCCATAGAATGGGCGAAGAAGGGATCGGTTCTTCATACTTGGAGGAGGAAGAGGAGGCCTTGAAGTGAAGATTAGGCTATGAGCGGAGAATAGAGACAAGGCCTTGCGGTGAAGATGAAGACAAGGCCGGCAAGACACATCGGTTGAATCCACATCCTTGCTGGACCTCGAGGAGAGCTATGATGTGCTGGACCTGAATTAAAAAGAGGGCAGTGACGAAGGCGTGGGTTGATTTCTGGAGCTACTGATCACAGACAGATGCTTCATGCTTGAGATCTTGAGGATAAAGAAGTAGTCCATGGATGATATACGTGCCTAACGACCCCATCTTCAGCAACCACGGGAAGCTTTACTTAACGTCTTTTTGCTCCCTTTACTTCAAGAATCACCTTGAACTAGAATAGTAATCCCTCAATTCTTTTACATTATGAGCCAAAAAAAGAGAAAAAAACAAAGAAAAGATGACAGAGACCAGCATGAGCTGCAATTTCGTTTTTTATTATTTATCTTTTATTATTTTGACGTATATAGAGAGTCCTTCAAGATGATCCTCACTTGGAAGAAGATCTTTCATTCAAATCACATTTGCCCTCGTCTTCCCTCTTTGCTTCATATTTATCGCCCACTCCAAGGTCTCACAACTCCTCTTCATCAGTGATCACCTATAATTTTACTTGTAATTTCAATGGATGAGAGTTAGTGACAACGTCTTTTTAGCCTATTAAAATTCTCCAACAAGCCACGTTGGGCGATTTATAATAAATTTAATATCACATTGAATTTCGCTAATAGCACTTAAATGGTTTTTTTTTTTAACGAAAGTGGCACTCAAATTATTGCTAAAATTATTTTGACAATGAAGTGGAAATCATATGAAAGTTGTGACACTGTTTATATCCTTTTTTATATATTAGTGTAATAAATTTCTTCATGAAGTTTGCAAAACATGTTAAGTAATTGAAGATTAGAGTCTTTTTGTGTCTAAATGATGCCAAGATGTTACGATTGTATCAATTTCATCGAGCAATCCGTGAATAAGGTGAACCCTCCTATCGCTGGAAAAACAGTTAACCTCGAAATATCATGGACTGCTCACATAATGCGATGCAATGAAATTTATTTGGGTTAAGAAAATAAAAACACGTTGGGCAATCATGATGAACCAACACTATTGAGTTTTATGGGCTTGAAGAACTCTACTTTTGTCCTCAAACAATTTATTGGGCTTAGGCCCAAATTGAACTTTTGAAGTGAAGGTAACAGGAATCTGGGCCTGATAATCGACTAGCTGACGTAATTTATATTCCTAATGTCCTTACATGATGACATATATTTACCTCCTCCTTGATAAACACCCTTAGCCTAGTGAGAACGAACGAGATTGCTCGAAAGTTTGTTTATATTTTTGTAATTGAAATGCTTATGTTTGTGGCTTAGTGTACCGTACACTTTCTCCACAAAAGAGAGTAATCAATCACCACTAAAGCGGAAGGCTCAATTGCATAAGGACTTGATCCAAAGTGGTTCTTCTTTTATATGGTCAGACGTTATAATCCTGCAAGAGAGGCTGGAATTTGAGCCAACTTACAATATTGAAAGAGGCTCCGATTCAGATGACACTATGGCGTGGTCTGGTGACGGGGAAAGCCCATCTCACAGCAATCCGGTGGAGATGGTGCAACTCGGCGAACTCCAAGCTAACATTTTATGGCAGGGTACGGAGTGTAGTAATGCCTAAAGGAAGTAGCTGCTCCGATCGATTCCTCTCACCCTTCCTTCTAAAAAAAGAGGGTAATCAAGGGTGATTATGTAACAATGACGTTATCTTTCCAGGAAAAAAAATTATATATGTCCGGTGATGGGGAAAGCCCATCTCACAGCTCCGGTGGAGATGATGCAACTCAGCGAACTCTCGAGCTGAAAATTTTATGGCAGGGCACATGGAATAGTAATGCCTAAAGGAAGTAGCCGCTCCGATTGATTCCTCTCACCCTTCCTTTTTTTTAAAAAAGGGTGATCAAGGGTGATTCTATAACATTGACCTTATCTATCCGAAAAGAATTATATATGTCCTTGCATTTAAAAAAAAAAAAATCCTGTTTCGAAATATGTTCTGCACCGAAAGAGTTTTGGCAAAAGATTGTGCAATTGGATAAAGCAAATTCCCCTATCATGTCGTCATTCTTATTTCACAGGCCCAACATCTCGATAGGTACTTGGAGCTCGGTAGACGAGAGCAAAGCGTGACACTCCTGGGTCGACGGCCCAATGCCTTTACCCAATTGCGATGGTCAGGTGAGAATTTGATGCCTATAGTGGGTCTTATGACATTTTTCTTTCCAAGAGCAATTTCTTTTCAAAAATATTTTTTATCTAATTCTATTCTCTGAAATAATTTTTGAGAAAGAGAATGCGTTTAATAACTGCACAAAATTTATTTTCTTGGAATAAAAAAAGAATATGAATATATTTAGTACAACCCACAATTTTTTTTTGTGACGTAAAAGTTCCTTTATTTTTTAATAATTTTTGAGATTTTTTTTTTCTCTATTCTTATTTCACGACCGTAGGTGGCCAGCGACTAATGGGGAGGCTGGCAATTGGCAAAAATGATTGGTAAGAAGAGGAAGAAGAAGAAAAAAGAAGAAGAAAGAAAATGACTTATTCCAGAAATTATTTTTGAGAATAAGAAGCAACATTTTTAAATTTTTTGATTTTATTCTTTGGCTACTTTTCTATTTTGAGAAATAGAAAAATTAATTGATGTTGCTAATCAGATTTTTATTTTTTTTATTCTGAAAAACTAAAGAACATAAACATAAAAAAAATTGAAATGTTACCAAACAAAGCCCTAGAGTCTCAAAAATAGGCAGCCACGGAAATAATTAACGACCATAACAACAAAGAGCAACAATAATGAGCCAAGCGTTGTGTGACTTGTCTTAGTAGAATTAAGCTAGAAATCAATATCCAGTTAATTTTTTACGTGATAAAATTTCTTATTTTATGAGTAGCTATTTTGAAAATTTTAATTTGGAGATTCAAGTCCACGAAAATTATGAATACAGTATCCATGACCACTTACATTCTTGAGTTTAAAAAGCTCAAAATCAATAGTTATAAAGATGTCCTACATTTTTTAAATTATTTTTATGGATAATGTATATTAAGAGTTTGTTTGGTATAATTGTAGCCGATTGTATGTGTTGTGTCATTGTGAAATGATGTAAATTATATGTTTGGGGGAAGAGTATTAAAAAAGTTTTAAACTTATTGCATTGGTGCAAATTCAGTTCTAAACCTTTTAATTGGACTAATTTAATCCTAAACTTTTTCGAATCAATACCAATTCAATCTATCCAGCCAATTTAGGCCGAAAATTGGTGACATGGATACTAGCCGTCCTACGTGGCATTATCGGTGCCAACATGAACACTTTTATATCATTATTTATTATTTATTAGTTTTTAAAATTTTTTTACCTTTTTTTCTTTGGATCGTGGTTGGTATCAGCCATAAGCAGGTGTTGGTGAGAGGCAAGTGTTGGTGAGGGCATGACTCTCACAACTTGGGTGAGGGCAGCCCTCACTGAATCGGGCAAGGGCTTGACCCTTGCTGAGTCTTGTGAGGGTTGCCTTTGTTGATGTAGGAGCATCTGACTTAGCTTTATCAACAAATTCAATATTGACACTATCAATGTTGACCTTAGCCAAGATAAACTTTAGATATAACGCGTTTCAATGGATCAAAGCTAAAGTTTCTGAATAAAAAAGTTTACTTGAAATAAGTCCTCTTGTATTTTTAGATGGAATGATTGCTTTTCAAGATTTATTAAGATATTGTGAGATACGATAAGATATGATTAGATACAGTGAGACTTGGTGATTAGTTTGTGAATTATAGAGATTTACTTTCCTGAGACGCTAGCTGTATTTTTGGGAAGACCTACGTCATTATTTCTCTTATAAATAGAGGAAGTCTCTCATTTGTAACATAGATGGTTTGATGAATGAAAATTTGTGAGATTTTCTTTGCACGAGTGAATACTTTTTGAAGAGTGAATAACTCCTTTATTGATCTCTTTATCCTTGAAGAGTGGATTACTTCTTGATGGTGAACCAAGAAGCCTTTTATTCTCAATTGGCGGATTTTCCTTTAGGCTCTGGTGGTGAGCTTCTCCTATATCGAAATCTTTTATCCTTGGTTTAAGCCTTGGTGGTGAATGTTGTCAATCCCGATTTTCATCTTTGGTTGGTGGCGTCACCTTTATGCCTTGGCATCGATCATTCCTGCATTTTATTTATGCATTTCGTCCTTCAATATCATCCCTATACATCATCTTCATATACACTTAATCCTAAATCCCCCACATTCTAGAATCACTCGTCCATGAATGCATCAAGTTGGTATCAGAGCACAAGGTTGAACTTGGTTTTGAGTGATTCCTTTTGTTATCTCATTCCTATCTCACCTCTTATTTTTGTCCAAAAAGAAAAATGGATGATCTAGTTTCAAGAGGTTTAACTTTGGAGCAAGCACACAATGAAATGCGAGATTATGCTATCCATAATCTTCAACAACAAATGGAGGGTCCTCAATCTTCTTGAGGATTTAGTGAGACAAGGACAATTAGCAAGGTATCCTAACAATCATCGTCAGCATGACAATTCTAATTCTCGTCAAAGTTCGAATGGTGATTCTAATTCCACTAATGGCAACTCTAGTGATTTTGAATATCAAAACCGAAGAAGAAAAGGAAGGTATAAGGAGAATGAACGTGACATCAAATTAGAGGTACTTGAAATTGAGGATAGTCTAAATCCTGATAACTTTGTTGATTGGCTACACACAACCGAACGGGTTTTCGACTTCAAGTCCCACTCGGATGATAAGAGATGCAAGATTGTTGTCCTGAAGTTAATAGAATATGCTTTTCTATGGTGTGAAGTTCCAGAGCAAACCATCGCTCAATTTCTTAGTGGAATGAATTGGGAAATTGTTGTTTTGGTTTAACTTCAACCTTATTGGTCCTTTGAAGATGTATGCAAGTTGGCTGTGAAAGTCGAGAAACAATTTAAGAGCAACAAGAGGCTTTATTCCAAAACCTCCACAAAAGGGACATCCTATTTTAAGGGTGCTTCCTCAAGCAAAGTCAAGAGCATGTTGACAAAAGACAAAGGCAAGGAGAAATTTGTGGAGTCCTCCAAATAACTCCAAAAGAAAACTAAATGTGATGCAAGGAAATGCTTTAAATGTTAAGGCTATAGGCATTTACAAGCTAATTGTATAAATCAGAGAGTTACGACTCTTCAAGAAATTGAGGAGATTAATTTGGCACTTTCTGACCAAAAAAAATAAAAAATTTCGCACTCCAAGAGGTTGAGAACAATCTGAAACAAAGTAGTTCTGAATCTAAAAAAAAAAACAGAGATTGTGGAGCAAGCTGATGATGGCGAATTGTTGGTTTGTAAAGTGTTGCATGCTGAAGTTTCTCTTGATGAGAATGAGCAAAGGGAGAACATTTTTAACAGCCGTTTTACTATTAACAGGAAAGTTTGTTTGGTGATTATCAATAGCGGGAATTGTACCAACGTTACTTTAACAACCTTAGTTGACAAGTTGAAGTTTTTGACAACTAAACATTCTCAACATGCAAGCTCTAATGACTTAGTCAAGGAAATGATCTTAAGGTAAACAAACAAGCTCTCAAATCATTTTCAATTGGGAAGAATTATCGAGATCAAGTTCTTTGCGATGCGATTCCTATGAATGCATGTCACTTGTTATTAGAAAGACCATGTCACTATGATAGAAATGCTATACACGATGGTCATAAGAACACATACTCACTTAACAAGGAAAAAGATGCATTACTCTTGTACCTATGAATCCTTCCAAGATACATAAAAATCAACCTGGGGAGGGAAACACAAGTAAGGAAAATCTTTTCTTGAGTGAAACACGGGTTGAGAGAGTCATTAGCAAATAGAAAAATGTATTTGCTTTGCTTATGATAGAGAAAAGAGTGAGGTAGAGCGACTCATACATTCCAAAATGCATTCATTGTTGAAAGAATTTGTACATGTATTCTCAGAAGAATTGCCACTTGGATTACCTCCCATTGAGGTATTGAGCATCACATCGATTTGTTACCCGTTGCTCATCTACCTAACAAACTAGCATATCGATACAATCTAGACGAAATGAAGAAGTTGCAAAGATAAGTCGATAAACTTATCGATGGAGGGTATGCTTGGGGAAGCATGAACCCATATTCCGTTTCGGCTCTACTCATGCCTAAGAATGATGGTTCATTTAGGATGTGTGTTGATAGTCAAGCCATCAACAACATCACCATTAAGCATAGGTATCCCATGCCTAGACTTGATGATATGCTTGATGAGTTACATAGTTCTATTGTGTTCTCGAAGATAGAATTGCGGAGTGGCTATCACCAAATCAAGATGCGAGAAGGTGATGAATGGAAAATGGCTTTTAAAATTGAAGAAGGCCTTTATGAGTGGTTGGTTATGCCATTCAGATTATCAAATGCTCCAAGTACCTTTATGAGACTTATGAATGAGGTTTTTCATTTCTTTATTGGTCGATTTGTTGTTGTTTATTTTGACGATATTCTTGTTTATAGCAAGAATGAAGAGGAGCATATCTCTCATTTGAAACAAGTTTTCAATGTCTTGAAAGAACATAAACTTTATGCTAAAATGGAGAAATGTGAATTCTTCTCTCTAAACATATATTCCTTGGATATGTGGTTTCTAAAGATGGGACCTCTTTCAATCAATCCAAGGTAGAAACTATGAAAACTTGGCCGGTTTTGAAGCCCATTTTTGAGACATACGGACCCTTGGAGTGCCAAAACTTGGCGCGAAGAGACACTTAAGTGCCAAAAGTTACAAAAAGATACACTTAAGTGCCAAAATTGGAGGAAAAATGATCACTAAAGTGCTAACGGCGAGAAAATCCGGCCAAAATGCTGACATAACATTTTTCCAGTCATCTGGGGTCGAAATAGTATCGGTTTTGGTGCTGATGTGGCCAAATAAACCCCAAACAACGTCGTTTTGAGTGTCGATATGGCCATAACACCCAAAATGATGCCATTTTGAGTGCTGATGTGGCCACAACACCCAAAATGACGTCGTTTTGGCCAAACTTTATTTTTTAATATAAATATTAATTAAATATTATTAAAAAGCGAAAATAAAAAGTAAAGGCAAGGGGGGGGCAGCAACTCATCGGTGGGGCAGCGACGATGATGGGGCAGCAGCTACGGGCGAGTTATTGCCCCCCGCCTTTTTTTTTTTTTTAAAAATTTTTAAATTTTTGCTTTTTAATAAAATTTAATTAATATATATTTAAAAATAAATTTTGGCCGAAACAACGTCATTTTGGGTGCTGTGGCCACATCAGCACAAAAACGACGCCGTTGCAACCCTAGATCATTGGAAAAATGCCATGTCAGCATTTTGGTCGGATTTTCTCGCCGTTGGCACTTAAGTTATCATTTTTCCTCCGTTTTTGGCACTTAAGTGTATCTTTTGTAACTTTTGGCATTTAAGTGTCCCTTCGTGTCAAGTTTTGGCACTCCGGCTGTACTTATGCCCCATTTTTTATGTAAGAAGCTTTCATGGACTTGTCTCTTTTTATTGGTGATTTGTTAAGGACTTTAGTACCATCACGGCTCTCATTACTGAATGCATAAAAAAGGCTTCTTTTGAATGGATAACGGCTGCTCAAAATGCCTTTGAGGTAATCAAGCAAAAACTATATGAGTCCTCTATTCTTGCCCTTCCTAATTTTGAAAAAGTATTTGAAGTTGAGTGCAAGCGGAGCTGGCATTGATGCTATTCTTGTACAAGCATAAAAATCTTTGGCCTATTTTAGTGAAGAGTTGAAGGATTCCAAGAAGAATTATTCAACTTATGACAAAGATTTCTATGCCATTATTCAAGCTCTTGATCATTGGAGTAATTATTTGAAGCCAAAGCAATTTGTCCTTCATTTTGATCATGTGGCTCTCAAGTTCATTAGTGGCCAATGCAAGCTTAACTCAAGACATGCAAAATGGGTAGAATTTCTTCAATCCTTTTTTTTTTGTCTTAAAGTACAAACCTAGTCACACTAATGTTGTTGTGGATGCGTTATTGAGAAGGTATTCCATGCTCGCTATTCTAGATTCACGAATCCTTAGCTTCCAATCGATGAAGGAATTATATTTCAAAGACCCAGATTTCTCATTGATCACCAACAACTGTAAATAAGGAGTTCGAGGTACTTATTCTTTACAAGATCAATTTCTTTTTAAAGGAAATCATTTATGTGTGCCCAAGAGATTTTTTCGAGAGTTGCTAATATGTATGTTAGTTGTCCTATGTCACTATCGCTGAGGTAATGGACCGGCAAAGGAAAATAAATATAAAAAAAGAAAAAAAAAGAAAAGGAAAATATGGAAAAAGAAAAAAAATTCAGAAATATTTAAAAATTGCAAAAAATGCCATATAGAATGACTAGTGTCCATGTCAGCAATTTTCGGCCAAAAGTTGGCGGGATTGACTATATTAGTGAATTAGCAAAAGGTTTAGCACTAAATTGATTAAATTGAAATATTTATGATTGAATTAACATTAGTATAATAGGTTTAAGACTTTTTTGGTTATTATCCATGTGGCTCACATGGTGTGATAGGTTCCCACCGTGCATAATATCACACTTGTGCATGTCAAAATGTGCAGGATGTCATTCAATCACATATCTCATACATTATATCACTTGATGAATAAGTTTTGACATGTTTGATCTAGTTACATGTGGAACTTATGATATGAGTTAGTAATTTACTAGAGTGAGATGAGCGAGGTATATAATAACATCTTTCAAATTCTAATTCCATATTCTTTTCTTGTTTGCCAAATACACATATCTTCACGGTGAATGCCAGCAAATTATAAGTAGGATTGCCGAATAGCCAAGTGTCTACTCTTTTTCATTTTGGTTAGGAAGGGTGTGCATGATAACTATTTTATATCTATTTCTGTTTTAGAACTATTTTTTTGTCTGAGACTTATTTCTAGAACAAACATTTGTTTGGTAAAATGATTTTATTTTTTTTATTTTTGAAATAATTTTTTAGTCTAGCAATAAGTTTGGAATAAAAATGAGAAGTAAAAAAAAATTATACTTTTTTATTTCTAGAACATAAATGAGAAATAAAAACTCTTATTGCTTGTCCTCATTACTAACCGGCCACCCACCTACTATTGTTGCCTGCCACTAGTCACTACCATTGCCGTCGCCTGTTGCCACTTGTCATCCGCTACCACCGATCGCTACCATCTATTGTCGGTTGTTGTCTTCCACCGCCTGTCGTCCACTGCTTGTCACCCTCCCCCCCAACCGTTCGTCGCCACTCGAGAGGGAGAAATTTTGTGTCATTATCAAACGAATTTCTATTTAGAGATGAGAAATTTTGTATCATTATCAAATGCATATTTTTACTCAAAAACTCATTCAAAAATAGAAATAGAAAAATCTATTTATGCTCTAGGAATCAATTTCTGACTAGAATGATTATCATTTGCACTTGAAATGTTTACCTAAAGAAATCAATTTGCGCTAGGTGCACAAGGGATGAGTAAGCCTTGAGTATTACTGTAGATGGAAAATTTGCAAAAATCATTTTGAGGATAGCACCTAAATATCAAAACTATAGGTGATCGGCTCTCGAATGGTCTGGTTCCTGCCTAGAAATTGGGAATCAGACGAACCAATTCGGTCCGATTTCCAGGGCCAATGGAACTGATGGCATGTTTAGTTTTTTTTTTTTTTTTTTTTTATTAGTCATTAATGTTCAAGATGAACTTGAAGATGTTCTTGATAATCAAGACGTTTCTATAAAATGAGTTACATATAACATTAACATTGTAGTTTTCACAGAGATTTTTTTCGATTTATGGCAAAATAAGGTTGAAATGAGCTACTAGTGTTATGCTTTTGATCTGTTCTTGTCATCTTATTCATGTGCGTGAGTGAAATGGGAGTCGTGCAACTTGTGTGTCTGTGAAGTCTAAAATAGGCGATAGATTAGAATTTTTTTATAGGTTTTTAAGAAGTAATAAAATAAAAATAAATAAAAAATTGATCCGATCTAAGTGGATGGTTTTAAACCTAGAACTAAGACTCGGATCAAAATTCACCGATCCAATTTTATGAAATTGGGAGCTAGATTGGTGCCCCTGAAAACCGTCTAGGATTGACTAATTAGAGCAGTTTCTTTTGCTCACCCCTAATGAAAACTCATCTCACTTTTGAAAATCCTTAACTTGCATCTCCTACAAACTCAAGAAACATTTAGCCCCAACCAAACCCTCCACCCGTCTGTTCTCAGCTGCCATCGTTATTGAAGTGACAAATAAAAAAGATGGTGCAAAATCTTCTACAAGTCAGCATTAATATAACACATCAAGCATAGTACCTACAATTTGATTATTTGTAGATTTTTATTCTGATTTTTTGCCTTTTGATTTGTTACTTCAATAACCATCACTCGATAATGTTACGATGCTTTTTTGCCGCCAAGCCTTTCACCCTGACGATCCACCTTGTATCCTCTCTCTCTCACAGAGCTCGCAGTTCATGGCCATGGGAGATTGAGCGATCCACAGGCTCGAATTGATCATGACGGGCTCGATCGGGGAGTCGTGAGAGCCTGGCGAGCTCCGTGACAAAGCTCAAGATGTCTATTGGAAACCAGCCTCAATCTGTTCCACATTGATGTGGTGACCGTCCTCGGCCTCGAGTCCAAGGGTGGCAACGGTCAGAGATGATTGGCGGACTAGGCTGGGGGTTGGCGGTCAGCTGGTGAGGGGTTAGCTATAGATGGCGGAGGAGGAAGTGCATGCTAGGGTGCGTTGGGTATTTTAAAAGTGGGGGAGGGGAAATTTGGGAAGGAAAAATGGTAATTTATTTATAGTAAGTAGGGTTTTGAGGATGAAAATTAACACGAAAGTAGCAAAACTCATAATGCAAGTCGTTGGTGTCAAAAGTGAAGATCGTGGTTGATGTGTGGGTACAAACTTCAAGAGCCTTCTGCAATTATCCGTATTCCAAAATTTATAATCCATCTAGACTTACTTTTTTAATTATATATATATAATTCCCACAGGGCCATTAGATTGAAGTTTCACGTAATTTAATTGATTAAACACTATGAAGTCTCATATACCAATCTAATCTAGGTGCACGTGATCCTGCAAATTAAATCAACTAAATGTTGTCTAAGCGATCTCATTAAAAAATGCTCCTTTTTTTCTTTCCGGCAAAAGAAAAATCACTGATAACAGATACGCCTAATCAACAAGTTAACTTAATCTCTTTTCTTAACCGGAACAAAGAGCCTAGTTAATCTTAAACCATCATCTGCACTGTCACACAAGCTCTTGGTCACAACTCACGGGCTTCTACATGGCCTTAAATCAAAATGAGTCTTCCATATAGAGTTGGGCTCAACCGCGTCATGCATTTCTCAGAATGCTGATTAGAAAATCAAGCTTGATCTCCAAAACCGAAGTTTATGGTGTTGCTAATGAAGGGTTTAGTTCAGATCATCAATCGTGTTCATGAACCATATTATGGTGACTGAAATCAACTTGATCGTATTTCTACTTGTCTTTGGGTTGAGTTTGACTATAAACCATAGAAGCTTTGGACAATTTTAGTGGCCTCTCCAGTCTCCACCCAGGATCCCAGAAATTTCGTTTCTGACTGTACAGGATTATCTTTTGCTTGCAGTCACGATCTTCTCAGTTCTTTCTTATACGAGATTTCTCGCGCCGTTGCCCTTTTTCTTCTTCTTTTTCTTTTTCATTTTTGGCTGAGTCAAATGAGTTTGATGGCATCGTGCACTGAAACGATGGAAGGACAGTGAGGACTATTTTGGATTGCATATAAGACATGATATGACGCATGCTGTATTATCAATAATATACAGTGGTTTTAATTTTTGAATGCATGGCAAGCCCGGAGGGAATCCTACATATGTGTGAAGGCCTTTAGGTGAAAATTATTGAGTCGAATGGGGACCTCCCATATTGCATAAAAGTACCGATGCTAGTTTGCTTATATAGGTCCTGGAGAGAGAACTGCTCTGGGGTCCTGTATGTACCTTTAGACCCCCACCAGCACACCCACGAAGGGAACATCTTAAAACAGAATAAAATTATTTGGAGCGTAAGTCTCTCTCTCTCTCTGACACACACACAACCACACCAACACCTATCTCCTTCATTTGCGCGAGAAATAATATGAGGACCCCAATCCAAAATTTTCCGTAATGAACCATGAGAAATAGGTCGGTATCTTCCCTAACGCTCTTGTGGAAGCTAGTATAGTGCAAGCCTAAAAATAAGAACTAAGTCTCCATGTGAAACATGCGTCTCAATAAATTGACACCTAAACAGTCCACACCTAGGCCCTGATACCAAATTTGTAACAATCCGAACCCGAGATTCATCATGAAGAACCTAGAGACTAAGCTGATACCTTCACTAAGTTTCCCATAGAAGCGAGTATAACGGCTTGTACCTCGTAATATAACCTTATCATTCTGGTAACCTAGGCTCTAATATCAAAACTGTAACAACCCAATCCCAAGATTCTTGATGACTAAAAACCTGTACCTTATACTATCATCACTTGATAGTTCACAAACCTTAGTGTTTTCATATTCATTGTCTTGCTGACATTATATGACCGAGCAATTATAATGATCTGTGATATGCATTCTAATTAACTTTAAATATGAATTAAGTGCTAATTATGCCACGTACGATGATCAACATTCACATCAATAATTTTTGGCCTAAATTGGTCGGATGGACTAAATTAGACCAATATGAAAATATTTAGAGCTAAATTGATCTAATTGAATGGTTTAAAACGGAATTAGTACTAATGCAATTATTTTGGGACTTTTTTGGTATTTTTCCCGATATAGTTGCTGTATTGGATAGGCTTTTGCAGTAAAAGAACTCTTAGTGCAAAAGAACTCTTAGACTTCTCTAGCAAAATATCCAGTCATAATTTTGACTTCATCTTCCTGAAGTGACAGTCGTAGTGGAATTCGATAGATCTTAGGAATTCAGTCATCTTGATCAGTCTTTGCTAGTGTTTTTAGTTTCTCCTTGTTGGGAAGTACTGCAATTTAGCATATCATTTACCTAATAAGAAGCAAGAACCTCCTGCAAACTCGAAATATATAGAGATTTTATTTATGAACCTGTAGTTTATACATCAGATGACTATGCTTGGGTACCTTGAGAAGTCCAATGTACTATGGACTCATCATGACTTGAGTTCACTGATGCCATGGCATTTCTCAAATAAATTCGGATATGTCAAAATCAACTCGCCAATGTAGGAGAAACAAGAATCATATAGAGACTACTCCAGTTCCATTAGCTCATCGTTTCGTGCTTGTTTTAGGATCAAGACCAAGTCTCTCTGGTGGTCCTGGCATAAGTAGGACTGCACGTACCTCTCTAGCTAGGAGACGAACTATTGAAGAGAATGACGAGGTTGCAGCAAAATAGGCCGCACGATAAGACAAAGTGCGCTGCTCAAGGACCCTGACTCCTGAAAGAAGCAAAATTGAAATTCCAAAAGAATATGAAAGCCAAATTTCAAAGTCAGACGGCTATTCTCAACAATTCATGAAGAACATGTATCACTATACATATGTCTAGCATATGTTCTTCAAAGTGTCCTCCGGATACCAGAAGTAATTGGTTCTTCTAATATGTTTTTCGCTGAAATTATTAGTATTTATTAATTCTTTGATGAAATTACTAGTGCACTACCCCGTATGGCCATCTGCTTAGCTAACTGGAAAGTTGATCAAAATGAAACTAGCCATTATAAAGGCTTAAAATTTGCATCAGGATCCCTAGAGATGTAGTAGAGTAGTTCTGACAACTCTAATAGAAGACAGACACTGAAATAAACAATCTGACTGGTTTGACACTGATGAGCACTAGGGAGCCGTTCTACCAATAGTAACAGTAATACCAATAGCTACTTCATGGAGATGAGTTACAAACGGTCATCTAAGGGTTGGATGGCTATATATATGCAATCCAAGAGAAGTTGTAAGGTTGGGGAGTGAAATGAATGAACCAAGTCTACAGCCCTTAAGTCTTCTTCTTCACTTTGCTTTTGTTAGTAGTTGTGATGCTGATTATGTCTCCATGTAGCACGGTTGAGTTGTAATCATGTAGAGTTGAGTGTCCATTGTAAGAGCAGAGCTCATGTCCTGATAATGTGATTTATCATGCGAAAGGAAGAACACTTGTTGGTTGTAACTGTTAGGATACACGTGTGAGTTATGTTAGAAAAGTAGTCCCACATCGGAGAATTGATATGGTGTAGAGCAATTAATATATCTTAGTTGGCCCATAACTCACTAGCTTAAGCTTTTGAGTTAAGGTGGGTCCAATTGGATATATTGATGGGCTTGGACTTGGGCTTCCCTCTTAGAGATCTCCCCAAGGTAAATGTATCGGACTTCTGCTGTGCGCTCCCAATAATAACTTGCAGTTGGAGTTCTTGTTAAAGTAGCAAGCGCATCGGGAAAGAAGAAAAATAATGATAGCAAGCAGTCTATCCTACAAGAAGTGACAGGCTTATGAATGTTTTAGATGCAAAAGAAATGAGACCTAAAATACGTAAGCCTTGACTTGAGGCGTGCAAGCCTCAATCCTTCGCTTTCATCTCATGAAAGCCATTGCCTTTCTCTCACTCTCTTGAAACTCTCATTTTGAAGAGGTTCTTGCATTTCTCTCTTTCCCTGTGTTTTCTCGTGTTTGCAGGTGTTCGTGGGCCGCTCACCTAGAGGTAAGTTCCCGATGTCCACTCTTTGAATCTAACAAATAAATACATGCTAGGATGATGTAATGCCTATTTTAGATCTTCAATTCAATATACGTAGTTTTTTCTTGTTTGTTTGGAAAAGGAAAAAGAGGTCGTTGTAATTTTGGAATCAACTCTCGAGACCTATAGCACGTGGTGGTGCATTAAAAAGACCCTTCTTTTTTATGTGTGAACCGACTCATAGATCATATACCAAAGGAAATGGGTTCGTTTGTGGCTATGGTAATGAGACTGGAGGTCAAAAGCCAATATACATATAGCAATTTGAACCCATGAACGGAGGCCGGATGCATGTAGATATTCATATCATGATTTTGAATTGAAATACATGATTCTGTTTTGACTTGGCCGAAAGAAAGATGTGCATTTCTAAATAAATGTTACCTTGTTTGAGTAAAGCAGCATATTGATAAGAGAGCTCCCATCACATAGTGTAAATTGCATATTTGATTTTGAATTCGATTTACCATGTCATATTTTCCACAAATATTGTCAAGTCATGTCATTTCCTTATTGGATTCTGAAACCTCATTTGTTATGTCATATGAATGTGACTATTGTCACGTCATGTCATTTTGTATCGTGTTCCAAATTTGATTCACCATATCATAAAGCATGTTATTATTGCCATTTGATGCAATTCTCTACTTGCGAATTTTCTCATATCAGTTTTTCATCATGTTTTGAACTTGATTAATGAGGACATATTGCAAGTGAAATGTCATGGGATTGCTAAACTTTGGGTTTAAGGTTTTTCTTTTTCTTGGTTAAACTTGTATGTGAGTGGCATGCATGCTTGTCACTCACCAAATAGGGGGCTTGGTAGGAGAAAAGACAACCTTTGTGGGTGCAACTTCTTAGGTAATAATGGGTACCCTTAAGCATAAAAGGAATGAATGAGTAGGCCCTTTTTTGCAATTTGTCAGTTGAAGTGTCTATCTTTATGAAATACGCTCTCGAAAATACGAATCTATATAGAATTATAGATAATAAATTGAAATATTGAGAGGTCTCAAAAATTCCCTACTTGAAAAAAAGGAAAGAAAATGTATCATAAAAGCCGAAAGAGTGGCCAACTAAGTTAGGCCATTGATAACCTAATCACCGGAGGAGACATTGATAGTAGACCCGTCCAAATGATATGAAGTATCAATAAAAGATTATGAGGCCAGGAATTGTTCCGGCCCTCAAATCCAAGTGCAGTCAGTCCACGTGATGGGGCCTAAAAATGGACTTATGGCTTGCCTTATTCGATTTTAAGATCTCCAACGAAATGATGGATTGAGAGATCATTTCAGAATTATTGATTAGATTCTGGGCAAAAAAAATCTTTCCACATTGGCTAATTTACATTATGGGGTACCTTGAAGTGAAGGGACATTATCTTTGATGTGTACTCAACATTTGCTTTCATCGATACCTTGGGACAATGAATTTATTGCAAGGGACATTAAATTGTCACCACCTTACCAAAAAATAAGGAACCAACGACAACGAAAAGAAATAATTCTACATGTAGATGGCCCCCCAGCAAAGAAGGTCACAAAGGGTTGGTGATATGGGGAGATCATGATGTAGCTCTGGATAGAAAAGTGCATAAAATACCAAAATAAGGAGCCCAATCGAACAGGATAGCCCTAAAAATAGGGCTGGATTCTAGTTCCGAGTGAAGGGGTGCCTTGAAGTGAAGGGACACTATCTTTGATGTGTACTCAACATTTGCTTTCATTGATACCTTGGGACAATGAATTTATTGCAGGGGACATTAAATTGTCACCACCTTACCAAAAAATAAGGAACCAACAACAACGAAAAGAAATAATTCTACACGCAGATGGCCCCAAACAAAGAAGGTCACAAAGGGTTGGTGATACGGGGAGATCGCGATGTAGCTCTGGATAGAAAAGTGCATAAAATACCAAAATAAGGAGCCCAATCGAACAGGATAGCTCTGAAAATAGGGCTGGATTCTAGTTCCGAGTGAAGGGGTGCCTTGAAGTGAAGGGACATTATCTTTGATGTGTACTCAACATTTGCTTTCATTGATACCTTGGGACAATGAATTTATTGCAGGGAACATTAAATTGTCACCACCTTACCAAAAAATAAGGAACCAACAACAACGAAAAGAAATAATTCTACACGCAGATGGCCCCCAGCAAAGAAGGTCACAAAGGGTTGGTGATACGGGGAGATAACGATGTAGCTCTGGATAGAAAAGTGCATAAAATATCAAAATAAGGAGCCCAATCAGACTGGATAGCTCTGAAAATGGGGCTGGATTCTGGTTCCGAGTGAAGAGCCACTCGAAAATCGGATTGAATTTGAAACTGGTTTCATGAGACTTTAAAACCCTAATTTTTCTCTTGGAATATTTTTCTTCCAACCTCAACATCCTTCTCTGCTTCTCACATTCTCCTTTCCTCTTCGCTTGCACGGTGCAATCGCCCTCTCTTGCCGTGGGAACCCCTTGCCCCATCCGTCGTTGGTCTTCTCTCGGTCTCCTACTTCCACCCACGCCTGCAGCAACCAAGGTCCATCTCTCTCCTCGTTGCCTCTCTCTCTCTCTCTCTCTCTCTCTTGTTTTTTTGTGGCTCGCTGACTCCAATTTGTGGCCTGTCTTTGCTGTCGACATGCCCAGCCTGCCGATTCTCCGTTTGGAAACAAGGGGAGTCTTGTTCCTCCTTTGTGTGCGAGCTTGTTAGATCGCGAGATGCGGTGCCCGGCGAGCACCTATTGCCCCTGCCATGTTCGGATTAGAATGCCATCCCCCTGCCCCCATAGGTATAAGATTCTTTGAGCTCAAAATTTACAGTTTGCTCCTTTTGACAGACACTTAATAATGCCTCCCCCCCTCCTTGCAACTCAACGTCTGTATTTGGTCTTAACACTGTTTTTAAAAAAGTATGCCAACTACACTTATAACAGGAAAAAAAAAAAACAAAGAAAAATAAATTATCCTAGAACTGGATAAGAAAAATAAGATAAATTCCCGAATTGATTTCAGATCAAACAGAATAAATTTCAGATTTCAAAAACTAAAAATCGATTTTAACAAGTTTGGAACCTATCCATTCTCAAACTAATCATCTCTAGTCAAGGATGAACTCATGAAGTGAAATGAAAATGTCATCAATCAGAGGACATGGGAGGAATGAAAATGGGTTTAGAAAAAAGGACGAAGTATAAAGATTTTTTCACTAGAAAATGGAGGAATTTTTTTTTTTTTTTTGTTGAATTTTCTTCTCTGCTTGGCAATTTTCTCTAAATTCCTATATTTCCAAACGTAGCATAATTGCTCATCAATATAAAGTCAAGCTCAACATGATAGTTTACGTTTATGTTCAACCCTTTTTTTCATCATCCAGTGAAGAATAGAGAATAGCATAACGCAAAGAAATAACTTTAATTAAATCGCAAGAACCCATTGGTCAAACTTTTTTGTTGTCAATATCAAGTTCACATCACTAGAAGTCACATTACATACCAAATTTGAGGGTGCGTCTGTTTGAGTAAAAGAACTTTTGTGAATTAGTTTTTAGGACTTTCAAGTGTTTAATTTGCTAAAAAAAATTAGATAAAGGAAAATTATTATATGGTGAAAGAAAGTATACATTCTTGAAATTAGGAAAATAAATTCTCTCTAATTTAAAAGGGGGAAAATGTTTTCCTGAAAAATGATTTTTCAGATAATATTTTCCTTTATTGTGCCATTTTCTCCTAAACAAATAAGTACTTCCACAATAATCTTCTCAGGTTAAATAATTAAATACTAAATGATGACAATTATCATATTTTCCACAGATAATCCGAAAGCACTTAAAATTCCTCACCTAAAATTCCTCCTCGCCCCAACGAAATCTCACTATTAGCCGAAGAGTTCCCAAAACATGACTCTCAGAGGGATATAAGATGTGTACTTTTGTGGACATCAATAATTCGCACGTGGAAACTTCTTCCCCTGCCCCCCACTGAACACGAGAGAGAATCTCGGCATCATCATCATCTTCTAAATGCAAAACAAGACTCTCATAGCCCACACCACACCACACACTCCAGCTCCAATCCTGCACTTCTCTCACACACTCCCGTCCACAATTATATACCCAAAAGCGCCTTTCCTCTTCCCACGACGCGCATGTTCTGAAAAATTCTAAAATGGGAATTTCACAACATTGATGATTGGTCGCAGGAGTCTGAGATAAATGGTGGAAATTTTCTGAGCATTTTGTCCGAGCTTCCACTTCCATTACTACGCGTGTCTGTGTGCGTGTGTGTGCATGGCTGACATCACCATGTTCAATCTCATTGAGGGGAGATTATGATAAAGACTCTGCAATCTACATGACATGGTGGATCTTGATGACGAGAGAGGCGTTGTCAGCAGGAATTCCAAGAAGAAGGAGCTTCTTTCCACTGTTATGGAAAGAACCAACGCATGGTTTTTGCACTTTACCTGTTCTTCCAAATGCTTCAATCAACAACTAGAATTCTTGATTGCCTTGTTGTTATGGTTTAAAAGTGAATACTTTCCTTTTCTTTTCTTTTTCTGGAAAAGAAAACTAATAATTGTAGAGGGAAAAAATGGTGAAAGTGGGTGATTGATGAAGGTCAAATTTTTCAGGATCTTTTCCCAGGAAATTCCCAGTGATGTCACCGTTCATGTCGCAGGAGATTCCTTTGCACTACACAAGGTCTCTCTCTCTCTCTCTCTCTCTCTCTCTCTCTCTCTCTCTCTCTCTCTCTCTCTCTCTCGGTGTGTTGTGTGGAAGTTCCTTTCCTCTCGATTTAGGTCTCAATTGTCTTGCAAATGATTGATGATGGTGGATCCCATAAAGAAAAAAGCAGAATCAACTGGAGCTCTATCAGATTTATGCGAATGTAATTTGATTCTTTATCTGAGAAAGCTACCTTAGCCAAGCTCCCAATGATGTGGGTCTAGGATAGATTTCGAATTAATCAACTAATTCATGCTTTTATGGAGATTTTACATCCAAATCGTGCTCATATTCAACTCTAATTGTAATTGCAGTTCCCGTTGGTCTCAAAATGTGGGTACATCAGGAAACTTGTATCAGAATCAAGTGAAGCCGATCTTTCTAATATCAAGCTAGCTGCCATTCCTGGTGGGGCAGAAGCATTTGAGCTTGCTGCCAAATTCTGTTATGGGATTAATTTTGAGATCGGCACCGAGAACATCGCGATGCTCCGATGTGCTGCCGAGTATCTTGAGATGACTGAGGACTATGCAGTAGGCAACCTAGTGGGAAGAACTGAGGCCTATTTGAAGGAAGTGGCATTGAAGAGCCTAGCAGGAGCCATCACTGTTTTGCACATGACAGAAAGCCTCCTTCCAATTGCAGAGAAAGTGAAATTGGTCGGCCGATGCATTGATGCAATAGCATTCTTAGCCTGCAAGGAGAGTCAGTTCTCTGTGACTGGTGGGAACGAGGATGGTAATGCTATAACTTCTTCTATGGCGTCACATCATAAGAGCCCCTTTGTGGAATGGTGGGCTGAAGACTTGACTATTCTTAGAATTGATATCTTTCAGAGAGTTCTCATTGCGATGACAGCCAGAGGCTATAAGCAATATGCACTCGGTCCAATTCTTATGCTTTATGCACAAAAATCTCTCAGAGGGTTGGTAAGTTCATAGCAAATACACTAACTTCTCAAGATAGGAAGTTTTCTTTAATGCAGGACAGTTTCTGTATTTCAGGAGTTGATCTTTTGTTTCTAAAGCAGGACATATTTGGGAAGGGAAGAAAGAAAATTGAGCCAGAGCAAGAGCATGAGAAGCGGGTCGTTTTAGAAACAATAGTAAGTCTTCTTCCGAGGGAGAAGAATACTATGTCGGTGAGCTTCCTCTCTATGCTTCTTCGTGCAGCTATGTACCTTGAGACCACAGTGGCTTGTCGCCTTGACTTGGAAAAGAGGATGGGCCTGCAATTACCACAAGCTGTTCTGGATGATCTGTTGATACCTTCTTATTCTTTTACGGGGGACACATTATTTGATGTCGATACCGTGCAGCGGATCATGATGAACTACTCAGAGCATGAAATGGATGGGAGACGTTCAGGATTTAATGCAGAAGAAGAGTATGTTTCTCCTCCTCCTAGTGATGTGGAGCGGGTTGGGAAGCTTATGGAGAACTACCTTGCAGAGATAGCATCAGATCGGAATTTGTCTGTCTCGAGGTTCATTAACCTTGCTGAGTTAGTTCCAGAACAAGCGAGGGTGACAGAAGATGGAATGTATAGAGCCATTGACATCTACCTCAAGGTTTGTTTCGTCATTTGTTTTTCTCTCTCTTCTTCTGTCTAGTTATCTGATGGTTTTCCTTGCTATCCTCATGAAATATCTGAATCAAGTTGATGCTTCAACAGATAAATATATATCCCCATGTGTTTGCATTTGCTCCAAGTGAATAAACAGATGAATCTTGCAGCTGTGCTGCTGATGCGTGACTTCCTACATTTTTGGTGTTTACATATCTTCCAGGAGATTCCTCGTGATCATGGTTAATATCCTGTTTTTCTCTCAGAAGCTGTTCTCCTAACGAAGTTGTAACTTTCACATCTTTTAGAAGCCGCAAAGAAATTTACAGTTTCAATCAGCAACATTTTTAATGAGGAAAAGTCAGGAATCTCACTGTGATCAATTAACAATGAGCAGTATCATAGTGCCTTTAAGAAACACTAAACCAGCTAAATTGGCAGTAACATCATAATGTGTCCATTGCACTAACTTTTGAGGAGGCTTTTGCTCATACATGCATTATGAAAAATGGGTTCATTTCTGTTTCACTGTTTGCGGAGGTATTCTCTCTTGTGCATTTTGTGCATCATGGCAAGTGGTGTTTTCTTTTCTTAATAAGGTCTCTTCTCATATCATAGGCTCATCCTGCTCTCAGTGAACTGGAAAGGAAGAAAGTTTGCAGCTTGATGGATTGCCAGAAGCTATCACGAGAAGCCTGCGCTCATGCTGCTCAGAACGACCGGCTTCCTGTTCAGACTGTGGTCCAAGTACTTTATTACGAGCAACAGCGCATGCGAGATGCCATGAATGGAAGCCTTGGGGGTGAATCCCCTGCTGCTCCACGCAAGTTAAATGTGTACTCCACCGACATCCACCCAGTCTCGGACGAACTCTCTAAACTGAAACGAGAGAACGATGATCTGAAAATAGAGCTAGTCAAAATGAAGATGAGGTTGAGAGAGATCGAAAAGTCGACACTGAAATCAGCAGGAGGAAGCCCCGCGGGGAGCACGCCGTCATCTGCTGAGAAGCCTCCTTTGCCTCGAAAATCTTTTATAAACTCAATGTCGAAAAAACTGGGTCGGCTTTATCCGTTTGGACTCACCCCTCCCAATGGTAAAGGTAAAATGAAGCCGAGCAAGGACCGCCGGCATTCGATATCTTGAGGAGTTGGTATGCTTTGAAGCTGTTTGATACTTGGAGAAGAGAATAGCTGTCTTCTTGTGTAGCTTTATGAGGATCGCAAGGATTTCTTGACTACCATCTATTTCAATATTTCTTTTTATCCTTTTCTTCTCTTCATTGTGTGTTGTAAATATTCTTAGCATATGATAAGTTGTGACAGTTGAATGGTGAAAATAGTATTGCCAGAGCGAACTCATGGGTCTCCCTCTATGAGTCCATATTGCCAAGTCATATCTTTCATGAGAGTCTCTGGGCAAGTAAGATTTCCTCATGACAGTTTCCACAGATGAATAATACACAAAAGAAGATAACAACAATAATAATCTTAAAAAGGAAGAAAGTGCGAGAACCGATTCTGATGCTGACATTGTAACATCCAATGTTCAGACTTACTCTGTAACTGTCCTTCCAAAAGTAACAGGAACCAAAATGCTTTCAAAATCCACCAAACTTCTTTACCTTTTTCTTGAAAGAAGCTACACAACATTCTAGGTCAATGCTATTGGTAGTTTATTACCTTCAGTGTGAATGTTGCTTGTTGAAGCCATTTGTCTTGATGCAATTGGAAGAGATTCAGTTATCCGTTAAGCACAAACACACACATACAGCTCGCCAAGTTTTTTCCAGTCCGATCCTCATCAAGAATTGCGAGTTTTCTGGAATTGCAAATTCCCATTATAGAATGAACATAACATCAAATTTGTGTCCATGGATTCGTTTGAATACTTGTACAAGTCCAGTCCAACACGCGACACTCTCTGAAATTATCAAGGACGAAGGCTGCAAGGGGTTGATTTATATTTGTTTGTCGGGTTTCCTTGTTAGTGTTTTGATAGTTGTCTCTCCATTTTCAGATGAAAGAGTATGTGAGGTTTTGGAGATCATTTTCGGATGTTTAGTACTTTAACTTTGCTAACCTTGCCCATGGACGTAGACCAATTTGCCTAACCACATATATTGCTGTTTGCGTTATGTTCTCTATTTTAGTGTGTGTACATATATATGATATATATCATTACTAAAACTGAACTATTGGATGGACTACTATTTTGTCGTTTGTATTTATTGTTTCCCAGCTATTCCTATAGCTAACACTGCTATTGTCCCTGCACTATCTTCTCCTTGTTCTGCTCCTTCTATTAAAACTCTTGGCTCTAGCTCCACATGTATTTTCTTGAATACGAACTAGTTGGAGCATTCTAAGCCCAAAGACAGAGCAAACAAAGCTATGATACCATGATTGAATCGAGTCATAGAGGGTACAGATAGGATAGTTATCTTACTTCACTCACTGTCTTCCATAGTGGGACCAGAATGCTAGATATTATAGTATGTAGAAATGGACTCTTTTGTCTGTTTAAACCGGCATCCTCCTTGTTAGTTTTAGCAAACATTGATGATTAAAAAAAAAACGAAAACGAAGTCATATGATCTGTAACTTTGTTCTGAAATTGGACAGAAATCTTGGAGAAAGCTAAACTGACGTTAATTATTTTCTGAAGTCTCCATGGGTTTTTTGCAAGCCAGAGAAGAGAGCACATTTTTTACAGAAGAATCCCACCCACAAGACTAGAAATCGAGGTGGGAAAGAAAAGAAATAAAGAGGGCAAAAGATTCAGACTTCAAATTATCAATCAGAGGCCAAATTAGTCTATTGGAAACAGTTTCGCCCAAAAAAAAAAAAAAAAAAAAAACCTAGAATCATCTAATTTCTTTAACTAGAGTTCAAACTCAAGACCTGGAAAAACCAAGCGGGCTGTTTTAGGACTCTCTCTCTAATCAAGCCCTCTTCGACTCCATCACTGGTTTCGCCTTTCCCACCATTTTCAGAAGCTTTGTTTGTGTAAGGCATCTGAACAGGACTCAATTGATGTGTGCCGCACTGTGACCCGTTGTGGCTCGACGATCTCGAGGAGGAAGAAGAAAAGGTTGGACTTGAATCCGAAGTCAACGCTGTATCCGCTTTCTTACTCCTCCTGTTCTTGTAGCTTGTCGGGCCCAATGTCAGCTCAATCTCGCTCTCATCTAAAATCTCCGTATTCACTCTGACTGATCCCTCCGATTCCACATTGTTGTATACTCCGGCCAGCCGTTCAAAGTCGACGCTCATCTTTGAACTTGGTAGAGGATTAGAATTGTGACTATAAATGTAATTCGATTTCTCAAGGTGTAGTCCTTCTCCATGGATGCTGCTGCTGCTGCTTCTGCTGTTAGAGTTCTTCATCAATGCCTTTTGGATCCGGTATAAACGGTGAAGTTCATAGACCTATGATTTCAATCCAAAGTAATTATAATTCAGAGAGTTGATTAGAGCCAACGAGGAATTCTGTAATTTGTCCGTGAGATGGGAAGGATGAAGAAGAAGTATACCTGCTCTCTGAATGTCTCTTCATGCTTCATCATTGCCAACTTCATGTGTTCTCTATCATATGGCCTCAGAAGCTTCTCCATTTGAAGCTTTAATGGAGGTTCCGAGCTAGGCCAATTCGTGACAACAATTTGCCGTGGAGTGCTTCTTTCCTAACCAATTGCGCTCGAATTTGGGTCTTGAATCTTTCGCTTCTCTGTGGTGGAAAAAGAAAAATCACAAGAGATGAGAAAGAAGTGGGTAATTTGGACTGGAGAGGGAGAGTGATAAGGGCTGTAAAATGTTTCTTTGAATGATACCCTAATAAATGGGTGTTAATATAAACTGTTTCAAGGATAATTTGTCTCTTTCCTTGGCTTTTTTTTTTTTTTTTCGCCTCTTCTAACACAAATATCTAGCAACACGCATGACAGGTTGACATTTTCCATCAGATAATAATTGCACACCTGTTTTAGCATTTTCCAAGGATATATTCCATTTCATTTCCTTAGATCCAAGTAATTTGGGCAATTCATGCCTGGTTGCTCATTTTGGAAGGCTGAGGTTGTGAAATTGATGTACAGTATTCTAGAGAATCTGACAGCACCAAAGAAAGACATTAAAAACAGAAAAAAGAAGGAATTAGTTCTTGCAGTTTCTGCTGTCAGATTTCACATAGTTCTTCTCTCAAATATCTTGCATGGACTCTTTGTGATCTTTGTGAAACAAAGAACAAGTATCACCATGAAGACTTCTTTTTCTATGTGATTATGATCGAAACCCGAGCTATGGGGCTCCAATACAAGAATAATTAGTTTTTGTGTACTTGTAACATCTCTAGCTGATCCCAAATACATAGCAAAGCAAACAAGACAAGCAGAAAAAAAAGAATAAAAATGCGAAGGGAAGAAAACAAAAGAAAAGAACATGCCATCTATCGTTTCAATCTGCTGTTCTAAATAGAGGTGATCACTCTTTGTGAAATGACTAAAGAGTATAAAGCGGTGTTTATTTTGGCAAATTCATAACCAAAAAGACTCAGGAAGAAGAAGAAAGGAGAGAAGGCATGAGATATGTCATCTGACCTGAAAGAGTTTGGTGAGTTGCTGTGGAAGGAACTTTCTGTTTGGCCTCAAACAGAGAATGATGACTCTGTGATCTCTCTTAAAGAGAAAAAGCCAACACTTAAAGTCTCTCCTCTCGCTGTTGGTTTCAACCCTTTCTTCTTCAGCCAAAGCTTACTTTTTTTCCCCTCACAAAGAGAAAAAGAGACTTTGCCCCCTCATCACATTGTCTCTATAAGTACATGATCATGCCAAAGCAGATACAGAAACATATACTAAAATAATGGGGATAATGATAATGCAAGCTATAGAAGAATTTGAGATTGTCTTCTCAAAGTTTCACAGAACCCAAAAAGCTTTGATGATTAGATGCATATTCAAGTCACAGGCATGCCAAACAAATCCCAGTGCCCTCAGCCAATCCCATTCAGGGTTAGTGAAAGAGATGCCCCAGACAAATCCAGCAATGCACACATATTTTATGCAGATATCTTGGAATAAAAGAACTGATCCCATGTAATTGTTTATGTGAAATTGTTTAAGATTGTTGGGTTGCATTCTTTATGATTGTTAAGGATCCAAAAGCCTCTTTCCATAGCTCAAGACAATCATCAAGATAAACAAAGGCCTGCCAAAAAGAAATAAAATGAATCACATGCACCCAGCAGTTTCATGATCAAGTACGAGTTGTCTCATGTATTTTTAATACTTGTCTGTTAAGTTTATGTCATAGATTAGTGATATGTGCTCATCTATAGAGGTGAGGCATTCATGGCATCTCCTGCCCAGCCGACCGGTGGATCTTGACCGCCCATTTAAATTGCACCTCTTGGAATAAGCCCAGGAGTAACTCCGAAATAAAGGGTGCTAGATTATTTAAATGGATTACATTTTCATTTGGTTATATAGATTTTGGCAAGAAATTAGTGACGTGTATGTAGGTGAAAGTTAACCGGTGTCAACTTCTATAACAGAGGAGCTTTGAGACAGTTAAGCAATCAATAGGCTTTCATCCATTTATTAAAAAATTTTAAATAGACAATGAGTATTTTATAACTTGTTTTTTAATTACCGGGTTTCTTAACCAACGTCTTCACGATACATTTATTAAACATATTTAATTAGAAAATATCGATATTTACAATTTAATTACGCATGTCACTACACCTTATGTATTAAAAATAATGATTTTTCACATATTTAATTACCAAATTAGTTATTCGTAGCACTTTATTAACAGAATCCTTTGGAAAAGGAAGGATCACGTAAAACATTGTCTGTACAAAGTTTCAGGAAAAAAAAAAGAAACGTAAAAAAGAAAATGTAGAGAAGCCGACCAGCCTCAAATGAAGGTGCAGCCTAAAACCTAGTAAACCGGTTCTGAGGAAGAGATAATTTGCTAAAATGATGCTTCAGAAGTCCTGGGAAAATAAGAAGGTTGCCATTTTCCAAATTACACGTACAATGAGGATACTGCTGGCCCTTTAATTGGTCTCAAACTTTATATTTTTAGCGTTTTAAAAGCACCTTTAACGGAAAAAAAGAAGAAGAAAAATAGAGAGAGTAATGCTATCAATACAACTTGTAGGGGAACTCGTTTTTTTGTCAAAAAACTGCTTGTCCCAAAAGAGATACAAATCGGATTATCATGAAAATAGCATAAAGAAAAAAGAAGAGGGAAAGTCTAGGAAACAAGAATCAGATATTATCTGTACAGTTGTAGGGTTTTTTTTTTTTTTGGGGGAGGGGGGTTGGATTCCCCATCACCACTCATGGAAACAGAACCGGCACAATAATTGCATCTCTTAATTGACCATGTGAAACGAGGTGTTCATTAAAAAAAAAAAGGAAAAAAAATAGAAAGAAATTCAATTCCAACATAATTTCAAGAAATTGAGTGGGCCCACAAATTAATAAGAAAAAAGAAGAAGAGATGTACAACGAAGGGACGAACTTTAGTACAATCTCTGTTTGAAAGTATATATTGATGTATGGATACAGGAGAGAATTCGACAGCATGAGGATTGGATCTGCTACCATTTGTTTTATGGGTGAAGATTTGGGAACGCCACCTTCTTATGATTTGTGAAGTGGAGGTTTTGAGACAGATGGGAGGAGAGAGACACGAGGCTACTAAAGAATTATAGATATAATCTGACTTAACAAACATTGCAAGAATAAGGACAAACCACCATTCTAGTTTATCAAAATTGAAAAACGATTAGTGGTTGGCCTATTCTAATGCTGCAAAATGTAAGTATGTCATCTTTCTACTTACAACGATAAGCGCATGATTCATTCGATAACCACAATACAAATTGTGTACTTGTATTTATTTCACAGCCGGTAATTCGAGGCCGTGTTAATGTTGGTGGTGGTAGTGGCTAGTGGCGCTCGACCATGATATGGTGGTGGCCAGCCTTTGGTTGCGTGGATGTAGGGCCATTTTAGGAATAAAAACTGCCTTTGATGGGGAAAGTTGAAATGCCAATTAAGTTTAACCCCTCTTTTTTTCTAATTTATTCCGCTCTTTTCTTGAATCCTATTACGAAGAATGACTAATATAAAGACTCATGTTACTCTAGAAAGCCATCATCTCAAGTGAGATCAACTTAGATCTCAACCAAATACATATTTTCATATGGTTGCAAATAATATGGACTAGTGATGTAGATCCAACCACCAAAGTCATATACTCATATCATTAACGTAATGCTAATAATGATCACAAACCTAAGTCACAAATAAAGATTTTCTACTCCTACATGATGCTAATCACAATATTAAATAATAATTTTATCTTCATAAATCGATGGTTGAGATTTATTAAGATATCGAGTGGCAAATGGTGTAGAATAGATCCATGTCTTTACTCATTGTGAATGTATTATTTTCCTACTTTAGAATTTCAACTATATATCACTTTTTTTTGTCAAATACTATATATCACTTACTATAATGATTTATGCACCCAAAAAAAATAAAATAGAAAAGAAGTATTCATGGACAGCCATATCTTCAAGTTAAGTTTTAGAGACAAACGCATGAATATTCGAAGAGCGTGTCATATAATTTAAAAAAGTCGCACATAAAGTTAAACTCAAGAGATCGAGAGAGATCATTAAAATGTCATTTTTCTTTCCGAACAAGATTAATAAGTTCATATCTCTAGTTAGATTAGAGATAGATCATATCCATGCCCAAATCAGAAGATTTGCAAGGAGTTACTACCTTTTAAGCTTAGATATACCAACATTGCGTTGGTGACGGACTAAATCTTTCAAAATTGTAACGAATCAATCATTTTGTCACTTTTCAATGGGTTAATATTGCGACTAATTGGGTGGTGTGAAATTAACGCCGTCAATGAGATTTATTCAACTTTTATTCTTACTAACTATTTACATTCTTTGTCATGTAACGTGAGATTCGAAATTCATGATAACTTCCAAACATTTGTTGAACACGCATGTATCATAGTAACTCAAATTTCCAAACGATGATTGTACATGACAAGAGAATTACCAAATAATTGGAATACATAACTCGATTGACTCTTTAAGAAAAAAAAATTTAAAAGGCAAAAAGAAAATGTTGAACTTCTCTTTTGACACTCGGACCGGCAAATTTCTGTCCCCCACCCGAAGAAGTCCCACTAGGGTTTCGGGAAATTTCAAAGCATGACTGGGTGGAGAATCTCATTGCTGCCTTGTCGGCTTCTCGTGGGGACATTGACATAACAGAGCTCCTGCGCTTGGAAATGCGAGTCGGGCGTTGAGGATAATTAGCACACCAGCCTACGTGAAGGGGGAAAGAGAACCTATATGCCTATTTATTTTTATTTATTTTTTAAAAATTTTCGATATGTGCACGCGCGACTGCAACATGTTCTGGTGTTTCAATACATGGTACTAGATTGTTTCTAGGGCTGCATTCCTTCGCTGATTTTGAGAAAGCATTTCCCTAACTCCAAGGACCATATTATATAAGAAAAATACGCTTCTCCTTTTGTGTTTTCGAGAAACTGAGGAATTAATGTTCACTTATTCGGTATATATGGAGTACTTACAGAGGAGATGAAGTATCCCCCACACCCCGCCCCCACATTTGAAGAATAGTATCGATATAGAAGTGGCCTCTATATGAACCGAACTAAGATCGACTAGATAAGGTTGGTCAAATTTGATTTGTAGGGTAAATCGGCCTGAGTTAAATCTTTACTTTAGAAGTCGATCCCATGATTTCTTAGAGTTTGTTGCCAAAACATGTTAGTAATTTTGAATATCGTCTCGACATTTATCAAACATTTTTAATTAGAAAATATCAATATTTGAAATATTAATTATGCATGTCTCGATACCTTATATATTAAAAAATATTATATTTTATATTAATTATTGAATAAGTGGTTCGCCGCACTTTTCTAGTATAATCCTTTGGAAAATAGAGAATCAGATAAAACATTGGTTATATAAAGTTTTAGGAAAATAGCAAAAAAATTCTAGAGAAGTCTACCGGCCATTTGACATTTGAGGGTACAGCCTCAAACCCAATAAAACTTTTTCCGGGAAAGAAATAATTTGCCCAAATGACATTTCAGAAGCCCTAGGAAAATTAAAAGGCAGTCATTTCTTAATTTACACTTACAAATGTTAGAAATTTTGTTCCACTTTGCTTGTTGTTATATCTTATATACTCTTTATATCTAAATAGTATTCCTTCATTTATCAGTTTAATTTCAAACCTTTTGATTAAATTTGCTAATACACTATCAGAACTACTAGTACTATCTCTTTTGTGTATATGTGTCCACTTCATTAGTCAACTTCTGCGTATCATTCTTAATTCGACTTGCACTTGAAATAATATATTGCGACATTATCTCATATCATTATCTAATATGTTATTTTTATTCATGTGCTTTCTCTTTGCCGATCAATATAACTTGTGATGGAATTTTAAAAAAAGAAAAAAAGAAAAGAAACTTCTTGTCCCAAAACAGATCCAACTCGGATTATCATGAAAATAAAATACAATAAAGAAAAAAGGAGAGGGAAAGTGTAGGAAACAAGAATCAGATATTATCTGTACAGTTGTAGGGCCACATGGGGGTGGATTCCTCATCACCACTCATAGAAACGCAACCGGCACAATAATTGCATCCCTTAACTGGCCATGCGAAAGGAGGTGTCATAAAAAAATAGAAAAAATTACAAAGAAAATTCAGTCCCAATAAAATTCCAAGAAATTAAGTGGACCCACAAATTAATAATAAAAAATAAATAAAGAGATGTACAACAAAGTGTGCACTTTAGTACAATCCCTCTTTGGAAGTATATACATGTATGGATACAAGAGAGAATTCAACAGCATATGGATTAGATCTGCAACAATTTGATTTCCGGGTGAAGATTTGGGAACTGCCAGGCAGATCGGAGAAGAGAGAGAGAGGAGGCTATTAAAGAATTATAGGAGTTCAGTGATTTAACCAAAGAATAAGGACAAACCCATGACTAGTTTATCCACAAAAAAAATGATTAATGAATTGGCTTATTCTAATGAGTCGCCTTCCAACTTATCCTTGTCAATAAGGATAACCATATGGTTCGTTCGATGACCACAATCTGAATTATATAGTTCACGGTTGGTAACCTGAGATCATGTCAATATTGATGGTGGTGGCTGGTGGCACTCAACCATGATATGGTGATGGCTGGTCATTAGTACTCTATTTTTGTGTGGATGTTGGGAAATTATGGTGAAAGTTGAAATGCTTTTTAAGTCTATTCCCTCTCTTTTCTAATCTTATCCCCTCTTTGCTTGAATCCTACTAAAAAGAAAGACCAATTTAAAGGTTCATGTTACTCTAGGAAGTTATTAACTAGGGCAAGATCGACCAAGATCTCAATCAAAGACATATTTTCATATGGTAGCATATAAGAGGGGCTATTGATGTCGATGCAACTACTAAATTCATGTACACTTATCTTTATTGCAATGCTAAGTTCACCAACCTTACTCACCGATAAAGATCCTCTGTCCCTGCATGTTGACTTTCTCGATATTTTGAGAAATCATAATAATAAATGAAAATCTTATTTTCATAAATCAACGGTCAAAAATTACCGAGGCACGGTACATGTATCATCTTCCTGCTTTGGAGTTTCTACTTTATATTGCATACTCATGACAATTTCTGCCCCTGAAATAATAAATAAGAAGTACCCATGGACAGCTTCATCTGGAATTTAGGTCTCACAGACAAAACATATGAACATTCGAAGAGCGTACTGTTTGCATACGTAAACGCACACCGATTCCGATGAGCTGTTACGGTCTTGTTCCTCTCTATGTTATTCACGCCGTTGTGTGTATAATTCGTTCGGGCTTAAATTCTTTTTTTATGACGTTGTGGAAATCATAGAGCTTTGAAAAATTGCACGTAAAGTTAAAATCAACAGAGAGAGAGAGAGAGAGAGAGAGAGAGAGAGGACAGAGAGAAGCACGCGTTGCCGGCGATGGGAGGAGCAGCCGTATGGGGCGGTGGGTCCAACGCGAGAGTTTCTTTTTGCTCGCTGAAAAGGCTTATCAACCCCCGCGGCCTGTTTCATTTTCTTCCTTTGGGTCCCACCCCCCAATTAAATCACCAACATCCTTTAGAAAAGGAAAAGGAAAAGAGATCCGCTTCCTATTTCATCGAATAATACACACCCCTTACTTCGAAAAACACTAAATATATATTTTAGTATTAATTTTGATAACCATTTTACAACCTCATATCAATTTTTGTTTCACTATTTACAAAATTATCATTTTCTTTTGAATAATGCCCATCTCTACATGTTGAGTTCTTACACTCACTCAAAATACGGAAATCTAACTAAAACTAAACAACTCAAACCCTAAATAAGATGCTAAAATGAGATTACAAAAATGACAATTTGATTTTGTTTAACATGGGGTTTTTTAGGTGTATTTAGGTGGTATTTGTATAAATATATGCATGGGTCAAATGAGTTTTTATTTTCTTTTTGCATATTCTTCTCTCTTTTATTTGAATGCATATACTTAGAGGTGAGCGATTTTAGATTCCTTACAAATTCTGCCTAAAACCTCGAACTTACCTTGAGTACAGGTTCCTCATTTTTTGGAATTTGGAATCTATCCATCGAAACATAGAACTTGGAACCTATAGCTAAGGTCGATCCCAAATTCCAACAGATTCTTTTTTTCATCTTTAGTTAAGCAAAACAAAAATAAACATAATAATAAAAATGAATAAGGATTTTATTTTAGATTGTCTAAGAACGAATATCTATATGCACCCATTGAATACTATTAAGGAAATTTTATAGTTTTAATGCACTGATTACTCTTGTATTATATAGAATCATTATCTTAAAAGAAACAATGGCCCAATATAATTGTATCAAAGAAGCAATTGGAGTTTTCACTAGTCTTATAGTTTACGAAAATAAAATTCTCAATCATAAAATAAAAGTTTAAATTAGTGATTTTGGATTATACACTCATTATCAAACACCATGGAATACCTCAGAATCAGTTGAAGACATAGATTCAAAAAACACAGAAACTTATACTAGGTTCTAGGTTCCAAGTTTCAAGTTCTAGGTTTTAGGTTTCAAGTTCTAGGTTTCGGATTTCGGGTTCTGGGTTCCAAGTTCCATCAACCGAAAATTTAAAACATATCCTTAGGTACAGTTTCTCCAAATTTTGGAACCTTAAACCTACCCTACATGCCTTAGAACTCGAAACTTACATGTTTCTACTGGTGCGGTTCTTAGGCTTCACCCTGAAATCATGCTCGACCCTACATATGCTTCCGTCTGGTGCATGGGACTAAGTCCACTATTCCGATGTGATTGTAGATAGACTATGTTTAGGTTGGGCCTAGAGAATTCACGAGAAGTCTTTTGAACAAGGCTTTAACTAGATAATTATTAAAAAAGTCATAAATTTATTTTACGAATTTCAATTCAATCTCAAACCTTCCATTTTTACCTATTAAATTGTAAACCTTTTGACAACTTTTCAATATAATCCTTCCAACCAATTTTAGTAAAAAATTGTTGACGTACATGCTAACCGTCTTACATGGCACGACCAATATTGATGGACTATTTTTAAAAAAAAATTTAAAATTTTGTGATTTTTTTTTCTTTTTCTATTTTTTCTCTAAGTCTAGCGAGGTTGCAGGCCAGTTTTGGGTGAGGGCCTGGACCTTGGCCCGTGCTTGACTTGCTTGTGACTAGCATGGATTGGTAGTAACCCTTATCAATCTTAGAAGAAAAGGAAAGAAAAAAGAAAAAAGAAAGAAATTTGAAAAATTTATAAAAAAAATGCAAGAAATTAAAATAATGCAAAAATTATCCACATTAGCACCGGTAGTATCACATAAGGTGACTAACGTCCAAGTCAACAATTGTCAACCAAATTGATCAGAATAACTATATCGACAAATTGTCAAAAGGTTAAGTACTAAATTAGCCAAATTCAAAAATCCAAAACTTAATAAACGTTCATACAATATGTTGATAGCTTGACTTTAACTCCATTTAATTTCACGTGTTGAAATAAGTTCACATATTTTGGTTAGATTAGAGATGGATCATGTTTGAGCCCAAATCACAAGATTTGCAAGGAGTTACAACCTTAAAACTTAGACACGGTGACATTGTGTCATTCATAAACTAAATAATTCAAACCATCACAACCAACCGTCTTATCAATCTATGATGGGATAAAAATGTTGATTGATTTGATAATTATTTTCATTCCATGTATGTCATATAAGAGATTCGTGTTAACAACAATTTTGAGGCATTTGTTCAACATACATTTAGCATAATAATTCAATTTTCCACAAAATTATCGTCCATGATATGAGAAGTGTTGATTTATTTAAATAACTCAATTGATTATTTAAAAAAAAAAACAAAAAAGGCAAAAGAAAATGTCAAGTTCTTATTTGGACCTCATGTCTGCGATTCCTCTCCTCCGCCCGAAGAAGTCCCACTAGGGTTTCGAGAAACTTCAAAGCATGACGGGATGGGGAATCTGATTGCTGCCTAACGCCTTGTCGGCTTCTCGTGCGGATATCTGATGTAAGAGTCCCCCACGCTTGGAAATTTGAGTCGTGTTGAGAATAATTAGCACCCCAGCTACATAAAGACAAAAAAACCTATATGACTATATTTAATTATTTTTTTATATTTTCGATAAATGCATGCGACTGCAACATGTCTTGGTGTTTCAATACATGATACTAGATTGTTTAGGGCTGCATCCTTTCGCTGATTTTGAGACATTTCCCTAACTTCAAGAGCCGTATATAAGAAAATGAATGCGCTTCTCTTTTTGTCTTTTTGAGTGATTGAGGAATTAATAAGATCAATTGGTTCATGCATTTGGCATATAGAGTAATACTAGAGGAAATGAATCATATTCCAACCTTTAACATCTTCAGTATGGTAATGAAGTATCATTGGTCATTGTGTGTACCATTTTCAACCGGTCAAGTAAGGTTGGCTCTGTTCTCTTTTTGAGTTGAATTGATTTGGTTGTTTGCTTCTAAATCGAAGTTCTCACTTCACTAGTCGATCACATGATTTCTTTAAGTTCATTGCAATATATGTTATTGTGTGAAATTTATGTGGTATAGTTTGAATCTCTAACATTATAAAAATAATAGAATCATTTTTCTAGAGCCTATTGGTTGAGAGATGACAAAAGAAAGGCACTAACAAGATTGATGCTTTAACATTTGCATGTACAAGGATGTCAACCATGCGTTAATTTTTCGTGCCTTCGATCAATCTGTGCTATAGATATGATATTGTCTAATTTATCCACCGCACTTATGCTCAGCGATGCGCATGGGAGAAAATGATGCCCGATTGTGTTTTGGGAGAATGAAAAAATAAGTATAAACCTATTTCAATTGTGTTAATTTAATTCTATGTCTTTAATTTTAAAAAAAAAATTAAACATTTTAATTGTGTCCATTGAATCATAAATATTTTTACGTTTAGTCAATTAGTCTATCCGATCAATTTTAATTGAAAATCGCTAACATGAATATTAACCATTCAACGTGACACATCCAATATTAAGGTGAACATTCTTTAATAATATTTTAAGTTTTAAATTTTTTCTTTTGTTTTTTTTTCCTAGACTTAGGGTTGGCAAGGGTTAGCCAAGATCCCTTTGCTGGCCTGGGGGTTTCAGGCAAGGGCCACAACAGCCTCACTTGATCTGAGCGAGTGAGACCATCATGGGTCTCACCTATGGTTGGCAACTCTCGTCGACCCTAAGTCCAAGAAAAAAAAAGAAAAATAAAAAAATTATAAGAAATTCAAAAAATCATTGACATATTATTAAAAGAAAAATATCTACGTCAATGCCAGCCGTACCATGTAGAACGGTTGGTGTTTACGTCCTCGATTTCTAGTCAAAATAAGTTGGATGGATTCACAAAACGTGAAATATTTGTAACTTAGTTGGCACAATAAAATGTTTATGATTGAATTTGCATAATTACAATAGGTTTAAAAAAAAATGGCAATTTTCCCTACTTCCTTTTTTTTTATGCAAGCAATTTACACATGCAATACAGATGTAACTATGTTTAAAAGGGTGTTTCGTAAAAATATAAGCCCTTTCTTTGGTAATTATTAGTGTAAACAAGTATTTAATATCAAGATTGTTATTGGAGTCATTTGATATAATTAGCAAAATCATATTTGATTAATTATAACAATGAATTGCTTTTCAACTAAACATACATCAAAACGTTTTGAGTTGTATCTATATCGAGTTATTCGTGTTCGAGTCATGTCTATTTGTCACTTTAAACACACTGCCATCTCCAATGAAGAGGTTGTCTCATGACATAATCACTTTGATTTTTTTAGTAAAATTGAGTCCAGTTAGATAGATTAAGAAGTTTAGGAGTTTGGTCTTAGAGTTTAGCTTCTCTTTTCAGTCTTTCACGGGAAGGAATTGAAGTATCTCGTGCGCCATTATGCTTTAGTCGCTAAGACTAGTGACTAGCAATGGCTCGGATTTGATGCGGATAGATAGAAACCTATTGCCCATTCAAGCTAAGATTTGTTGATGAAAAGAATGCATGAATTTGCATCATTCGATAGTTGGCTTAATGTGGTAGCTCAAACATGAGGCGAAATCTCGTTAGGTAAATTGACCAATTTTCTATATCTATTCAATAGATAAATTGGCAATCAAATTTTTTTTTTTGTGTGGTGAATTATGTCTAATTGGATATACTAATTAACTCAGTTTATTTATCAATTTGATTTTTTCTATGCATTCTAACATATTGGACACTTCTCATCAATTCCATAAGAAATGTTCTATGAACATAGGAAAAGCGGTAACATTTTCTTCCCGCCATAATTTGTTATAAGCTATGTACATTGCTCATTTTTAAGTTTGATCAATTAAATGTGGGTGAAATATGGGTAATGTCAATACTCTAACCTCACCAATTTAGATGGATCGGTGAGAGTTGTTGGAAAAAGTTGGAGAATATGAAAATGAGAGCCATTAGAAATATGTTGGAAAAGATGAAAAAATAATATTAGTTATCTGAGGTGTGTAATTACTTTTCTTAAGGATAATCCCACCCATCGATTGCCTTTAACAGTTATCATCCCAAGATATAAGAGACCTTCTTTACCTTGCGCAGAATAATAGGAGGTACATGAATAATTAAATTGTACGTATAAGTAGATACTTTCTTCTTCTTTTTTATAATACTTTACAATTATATTTGGAGTAACCATTTATAAATAAAAGAAAGAGAGCTGTTTTGGATCATCAATTTATTGCATTATATTACTTACTATTATATTCGGAGAAACCATTCATAAATAAAAGAAAGAGAGCTGTATTTTATCATCGATTATTGCATTACATTGAAAATCGTTACAAATTCATTACAAATTGATTACGATTTTAAGATCATTATAAAGCCATTGCTAAACCACGTTACAAAAATTTTATAGCTATAATAATTTGTATTAGAATATTTAGAAACTGTCGAAGTACTCAACAAGAGTTCTGTTGCTCAGAAGATGTGCACTTATAAAAGGACAGCATGCCAACACTAACATAATCGGATGCACCATCTTGTTTTACTTAACTATATTAACAACACTCCCTCCAATCTGCATGTGTACCTATCTCTTACTAGGTTGGCACCTCGTAACTTACGCAAGACAAAGGGCTCTAACCCCTAGTTAAAATGCATTGCTTTCTAATTACTAGAAATTGCTGAGACGACATTTTTAATAGAAAGACTCCGGAGTTCTTGTTATGATCAATGACAGTTCAAGTGAATAATAGGACCGATAGTTTTTCCACACTAAAGTTCCAACAAATGGAACCGTGTCGTTTAGCGAGTCTATCCAAAACTTTTTGATAGAACTGTGCCCTGTTTTTTTTTTTAATGAATAGGCGTGTCAAATTGTTAAGCAAGGGATTATGCCTAAAATTTGGCCACGTCAGCAAAATGTTGTGGGACAATATCAATGTCATAACTTTGGTATGGTTGTCACTTTTTAATCAATTAATTTAGTGTTAAAACTCTCATACAACGTTCACATGATTGACATAATTTTTCAATTGATCACACGAGTGTTATAAAATACAAAATACGTTCACCATGAGTGCCAGTGTTGTGGAAGCTAGCTCAAACAATAAAAAGGACAAAACAAGAAATTAAATCAAACATTAAATTTATGTGGTCCACTCATGATGACTTACTTCCATGGAATGAGCAACAATAAATTCCACTTTAAATTAAGCAATATGATAGAGATTACAACAACACTTGCGTCACTCAAATACTCTTAATATTTCAACTCTTAATTAACCCAATAATTCAAATAATGTTTAGCCCTATGATTCCTCTCACAAAGAAATTAACAAATCTTATCACAAGATTTTCTTGGCTCAAACACTAACTTCATGGGATGCAATTCACAAATAGAAGCTCCTCTTTAATACTTTTCACAAAGAGCATCCCCTTCTTATATAGAGGCAAGAATTAGATCCAATTAGGAAGTCTCTTTTGAAGAAACTTTATCAAACTAGGAAACTTTTCAACTATGAAACCTATTCAAAATAGAAAACCTTCATTGCTATTCTCCCATAGCCTCTCTAGGGTTCAATTGCCATAGACATTTTTCAAGTCCAAGCCTTGCTTGGATTTTGCTATAATTGTGGACCTCATTAGAACATCAACTCCACATGCACTTTTAACTGCTCCATAAGGATTTTCAGACACTACCTTTTCAACCACAAATAAATCAAAACTATCATTGCATCCATATTTATTAGAAGATCAAATATGCACCTTATCAATATTAGTTGTTATAGAAACTATTGGCTCTATAGGCTTCACCTCACTATTAGTACCATCTATGTCGATGACTTCGCTAGTATCCGCTACCTTAAGAGTTTTCGATTGCAACTCCACTTTGAGTTGAATACCATCCAAATACGTATAAACATTGCTATGGTTACTCCTAGCCAAAAGTATTGAAGGCTCACCAAATATAATTTCTTTATTGATAATTGGTAAATTTAATTTTGAACACTACAACCAATAACTTCACTCACCTTGTGCATAGTCTAGGAACATGCACTTTTTATCCTTCCATCGAGCTTATCATCACTAACTCGAACATTACACAGACAATAAAATATTATAATAATAGAATATTAGCAACGTTCTAGGACCACATTTTTTCTGAAGTCTAACATTCATCAAGTAGCACACCATACTAAGTGCATTTGCTATAAACCTACTAGTTATACTAACACTAGAGATCATTTTATGGGTCATTTCTAATAATGTTTTGTTCATCAACTATGCAACCTGTTGTGGTTCACTAGCATTAGTACAATGTTTCACTATGCCTGCCTTCATGCATAATTCATTTAATAGCTATGAGTAGAAATCAATGCTATTGTTAGTCTACATTTGTTATATCATTTTACCAGTTTCTTTTTCAATCAAAACTCTCAACTGCTTGATTTTGACAACAACAATAAACTATGTGCCTAAGCACAAACACCAAAGTCTTCCTTAAATAGTCATCAACAATTGTTAGTATAAATTTGACACTCTTTCTCGAAGGAAAATGCAACAACCCGTGAATATCCAAGTGAATTAACTCTGCAATCTCCGTGGTGACTTTGACAGTCGTACTGAACTACACTTTCCGCCATTGATCTAAGTCATAACACTTGCATACATTCAGATCATTAACAATATAACCATACAATAGACTTCTTTCATTTAAAACCTTTAGGCTTCTCTTACTAATGTGCCATAAGCGCATATGCCATAATTCAAACTTTGGAATAGATGCATCCGATGTCTTCATGATGACTTTCGTTATTATCTCACCTGGAAGTTCATAGAGGCCATTATGTTTGATTCATCTTATTATCACCAAAGTATATCAAACAATTTTTAGAACTCCACATTTAGAAGAATATTGACATTTAGCCGAATCTAAGGTACTAAAAATAATCAAGTTTTTCTTTAACTTTTGAACATGTCTCGCTCAAGTCAATATCCTCATGATATCATCATGTATTCTAATTCTAACATCACCAACATTTTCGTCATCGCATTCAACATTGTTCCTCAATTGCACTTTGCTATTATCCATGCATTGATACCAGTTCTTATTTGTTGTAGATGAAATGAACAACCAGAATCCATGATCCATGCGTCAAATGGTGAATCATCAATGATAGACAAGACATAATCAGAACTATTTGAATTACTATCAACTACCGTAACATCATGTGTAGACTCGACTCTAATATTTTTACCCTTCTCGTTTTTCAGCTTTTGGCAATTCCTTCTAAACGTCCCCTTTTTGCTACAATTCCAACAAACAATACCGCCAATCCTAGGCTGACCACTTCTGTTCTTATTTATACCACTCCCACTAACATGTATACTAGTTTTTCCTATATTTTCACCTACTAAAATAGTAGACATAGATTCACCAAATTCTCTTTCACAAATGTCCTCACTCGTAATCAAATCTCGAATCCCATCAAACTTTATACTCGTTAATCTAGATGAATTATTAATAGGGGTAATAGTAGTATTCCAACTATCATGTAATAAAGATAATAGAATCAAAACATGTACCTTATCATCAAAGTCAATCTCAATCGAACTCAATTGACTAACAATCACATTAATTCATTGGCATGATTTGCAATTGATGTACTTTCACCCATCTTCAAATTAAATAGACATGCATTAAATAAACCTTGTTGATTGTAGAAGGCTTCATGTACATGTCCGACAGGGTTTTCATCAAATCAACAATGATCTTGTGATCGACATTTTGAACATTTTTTTAAAAGTCACATCACTCAAAGTGATCAATTAAAAAATCATGGTATTTGTGATGTGCTAATTTCCACTAACAATTTATCATGACATATGTTACCGGTACTACGCGTGATCAACATGAGTTGTTGCATTTTCAAATATTATCCTTTCACTTAAATGAATGAATGGGAACAGATTTGGATGGACATGGCGTACTTCTTTTAGCATTAACAACTTGCGCAAAAAACTTAAAATATTCTTCATGATTCGCTGGCCGTAAGATCAAGAAATCAATCTTCTAATGGGAACTCTCTGTTCTAGAGAATATGCATGAACCGCGATTTGATTTGTTTATTCCTTTTCTAAACTAATGATGAGAATGAGAGTCTAGACAATCTGTCGCTGTTTGTTTACTGGTTCCCGTCATTATCAAGGAAGCCCTCAATTTTGATTTCGTCTGAAGGATTAAACAACTAATATAAATCTCTAGGTGCAATCTAATGTAACAACAAGAACGATGATTGATTCCCGGTGGGGCCCAAGTTAACACCTGCTTAATGGCATTGATTATTTTCCTCATTAGATGTTTTTAAAAAATAAAATTCGGAGCTAGTGGGGTACGCGTGGCATAATATTTTCCCCATATAAATTCCACTTTTGGTAATATAACTTTGTGTAACAATGTCGCGAGCTCTATGCTGTTTGTGGAGTGATTGGCTGACTGATATGGATGTGTTGGCTGCGGAATCTGATCTACTCGGGGAATAAGATTCCGATTCCTTTGATTCTTTTAATATTGGAAAAAAAATTCCCTAAACTTGAATTTGGATTGCTCGTTTAATAGAATTCTTTGAAAAATGTGCAGGTGAACTCCGTCGCCTTATCTTGGATGAGGACTCCACAATTGGCAAAATTATGCTAAACTACAATATGATAAAATAGAAAGATAGATATGAGAAATTTTATCAAACGGAAATACATTTGAAAATGGAAGAAAAAAATTTAATCAACCTCTTGTTCCTCATTGTGCCCATGGTCGCCACCCTTGCAACTGCTACTTAATGACGCCATCATGAAAATGGAGATTCATGGCGAGCTAGGGGCCAGCGTCGATGCGGAATGGAGGCGGCAAGGTTAGGCTTTGTGGCATGATGGTCCGACCGAATCACTAAAGCAAATGGGCGGCCAATCTATTTGGCTTGGGTGGAAGAAGAAAGGAGCGTGGAGGATGAACAATGAAAAACTGAAAAAAAAAAAAAAAAAAAAAAAGGAAAAGAGAAGAAGAAAAAGCCAAAAACGAAATGAAAGAAAAAATAAACCAAATATCTGCCATTAAGTTTTCATAGGCCTATGTGCTCTTCCCGAAAGGCCTAAATTTTGAAATTTTCTTTATTAATTTTGTTTTTTCAATCATCTAAACAATTAAAAAGAATTAGTATTCCATGAATTGTGATTGCTTAGAATATGAATCCATTGTGGATTCCCCGTCGATTGAACCAAATGGGACCGGTTTTAATGATTAAACAAGTTAATCGTGTTCATTACGTTTGAAATATTTGATTGACTATTAACGTGCACACTTGATATAAATAATGATGGATCTTTTGGTCAAATTCTATGTGCTTTTGTTAGATTTGGTGATAAGCTAGAAAGTCGAATCCAACATATGCTGTAGATCTTTCTTACGTGAACCGATTTCATCTTTTATTTAATAAATACATATCTCCTATAGAAAAAGTACATACTTGCTGCTTTGTGCTCTCTAATAATCGGCTATAGAAAATAAGAGAAGAAATTTTTGCTCAGGGTCTTCCAACTTGGCGCCTGCTTTTTGAGACATTTTCCGATTAGGAAGAAGAAATGCATCCATATATTTAGATTCAAGTGGAGTATTATAACATTCAACTAGCAGAAAAAATAGTACTTTAATATTCAGTTTTCGTTTGTGAATTGAAATATTGATCAACAACACGTACTTCATAAAATTTAATTTACTTGTCGAATCAAACTAAGGGGTAATGATCTACATACTTTTGATTTCATCAAGTGAGAGAGGCTTATGATTCAATCACGTGAACTTTAAATGTCATTTTTAACGATGTCAAACTATGATAAATTACTTTATAAGAGTAAGTCAATGAATGAAAAAGTGAGTTAATATTTAAGTATTCATGATAATGCATCGATTAAAAAAACCCCAATTTCAAACTTTGGATTTAAAAATCGCATTAGAAAATTCAATGCGCATCTCCAACTTGGCTTGGAGATGACCTTATGTCCTGCCTATTTCAAAGATCAAATGGAATCTTTTACCTAACATCCGCGAAACGCTCCAAACATGGGGACATTATAAGAATAGACTAATGTCCCAATGGAAAAAGGAGAAGGAAAAAAACATAAAATTTATGGAACCAGTTGTTTCGTAGGGGCCCCATCGAGAACTTCCCGAACGATAAAATCGAGCGCATCATGAGCTGATTGCGTCAGCAGAGAATCGTACCACCACTGCCATTGGTCCCTCCCGACAAGCCTCGAGGAAAAAGCAGGCGTCGAAGGAAAAATGGCGATCCCTGTCGTTACGTGCTCACGTTCGTCCGTGGCTCCACCTCCATCATATCCACATACATCACTTTTTGAACGGAGAACCATCGAGTAATGATGCTGATGATTTTGAAAAAAATCAGCGATCAATTTTGGATGAGGAGTAAATCGGGATAGATTTAGAATTAGAGAAGAAGTTAATAATTCTTTTAGACAAATAGAATTTTGGGATAGAATTGAAATTGAATTTAAAATTGGTTTTTTTAAAAAGAATTGGGCCTGACTGAATAATAATTTATATAGGTATTATGACTTTTATTTTATCATTTTTATATCCAGGCACAAGTCAATTCGTGTATATTTCAAATTTGTTCAATGACGTCTATACACTTTTTTCTTTGCTACTGGATCCTAAACTTATTATTACCTGGTTGAAAAAGTTAGTTTGTGAAGTTACGCTAATGTGGCTTTTAAGAATTTTATGAAAAATTAAATATAATTGAAAAAAAGAAAAAAATTAAAATAAAGAAAATAGACACAAGCTCTACATCACTTGCCAGGGGTTGTGGCCTTCGAGCATTCCAACGAAGTATTTTGGTTTCACTAATGACTACTATTTTAGATACGTCTTGGTACGGGATTATCTGGACGACAAAGTCAAACCAGATTATCGAGCAAGATTTGATAGGTCGTTGTATGGCCAAGGGCTAGGTGATGCTTTCTCAAGGTCATGCAACCCTAACAATTATTCTTTGGGGGTTGCATAAACCCAATTCAGATTTTGTTTCACATGCCACATCACTAACAAGATTTGAAATAGGGTTTCACAACTTGGGTAACTGGTGGGTTTGGGTCAAATGATCTTGGTAGGGGGGTGGCGGTTAGCAATCATGAGTAACGACAATCCAAAAAATAACTTTTTTAAAAATGGTTCCTAAAACTAAAAAGTTACTTCTTTCTACTTCTCATTTTTTTTCCAAATCTATTTTCTGTAATAACTTTTTATTCTGGGAAATAGAAATACTAGTGAACATTATTAAATGGATTTCTATTTTTCTTCTATACTAGGGACCAAAAGAAAAAAAAAATAGAAAAATTGAAGCGTTGCCAAATGCACCCTTCTCCCTCCTATTTTCAAAGATAGCAAACAAGGAAAAGAGCTGTCATAAGCAAAACTAGTCTACTGTAACCGGACACGATAATAGAAGTCAAGCCCGCATGGCATAAGTTCTTATGAACAGGCCCACTGATATACATATGGAGATTGTGGGCCGACCGCCGGACTTTATGGTGAGACCTTAAAAAGCCCAAATGCTGGCTCTTTATTCCTCATCCTGTGGCCCAGGGGCTCTGGGGATCGAAACACGGCTGGTCCTAGGCTTCCCGGTGTGTTGATTGACCACGATCAATATTTTGCAGATCATAATTGACACATGCCGTTCGAAGGCTCGTGACTTCTAGCTTTTCTCAATCTGTGCATGCATTTCGCTTTCGACGCTGCGATTTTGTCATGGAGTTTGGCCGACGTTTGAGCCTACATGGTCGGGCTTGTTGGGGATCCAACGGTGGTTGGGTTGGGTAGTGCTTAAAAAGACAAACCTGTTTATGATTGATGGCATTCAAATGTTAGCAAATGAGATTATGGCTCACGTTTGTAATATTTTTCAACTGTCATATTATGAATGATTCTGTTATTATATACATCTTCTAGGGAACAATAACCGAGTTGATCCTTTTTTAGAAGAAAGACTAGAATACAAAAATCATTTAGGTGTCCTTGGAGCACATAATGTTCATCGCCCATCCACATATTCATGGAGTACTAGTTCATATATTCGTCATCTACTCCAAATGAAAAGACTTCGGTAACACATTAAGCGTGAATGATTGCATGAAAAATGACATGGTTTTTAGAATCCACTAAACATTTCTTCAAGAGCAAACTTAATTAGTGTGATGCTCATTGAGATACACGTATGAGTTGTATTAAAAAAAATCTCATATCGAAGATTTGATGTGCTGTAGAACAATTAATATATCATATCTAGTCTCACTAGGTTAAATTTTTTTAAGTGAAAGTTAGTCCATTTAGATATGCTGACAGGCTTAGATCTTGGCTCACTTTTTGTGATCTCTCTAGGGAAATGTATCGAACTTTTGCTTCACCTTCCGCAACCAAAGGTATTAAAGTCGATAGTTGATTGATGGAATGTCATGAGGAGCAAGTAGCCTTCATGGTTCAATCTAGCGAAGGAGATTTGAAGTGAAGTTGACAACCCATAACTCATTAACTTAAGTTTTTGAGTGAATGCTTGTCCAAGTGAATATGTTGATCAATTCAAATTTGGGCTCCTTGTTGGTGATTTCTCTAGGTAAAGATATTATATTTCTACTGTGCGTTCCCAACAACGTCTCCCTAATTGTGGTGTAATAAGTGTTGCAAACAAGCATAACTAGAGCTGTTATACACAAAGAATATTGTGTTTGGTATTACTTTTAGATTTGACTTTTGATTTTGTGTTTAACCTTGTGTTTGGAATCAAATGTTTGGTTGTTGTTGAACACGTCAAATCATAGGAGATATACAAGTAGTCACCAATGAGAAGGGTTAAAAATTCAATAACTTTCTCTCTCGCTTGCAAAGCTTCCCCCTACCCTCACCAGTGGTAGTTCCACCATTCCTTATTAACCCTACCCCTCATCAAACTCCCTTTCACCCTAATCATCTCCCATGATAGCTCATCTCCTCTTGACTACAGTCGATTGGAATTTGCTCTGGGAAGGGTTTTCTTCATAGCGAGCATGCTTCAAGCTTGTCCCTCTTCACCATGGGTACATGCCTCTCGACTCTCACAATGGAATGATCTCTGTTTTAAGTGCTAGATTCTGAGATGGGTTGGTTTCTTTGGGCGTCCCAATACTTGTTTCTATAATGATAAAAGGCGTTTGGTAGTAGCCTAGTGGTGGAGGAGATTACCCAAGGAGAGGTATGCCTAGTAATCGTTCGATAAAATGATTGAATGAGAGAAAAATGTTCCGGATGACTTTCAACTACCATGCAATGGAGGTTTCTCTTTAACTGCTAAGTGTGGAGTTGTCTGCTTCAAAATGCCCGATTGTGGTTGATGGTTGTGAGTGTCTCTTGGCAACCAATTTCTGAATATCCCTCTTCACTCGGCGTCGAGGTAGAAGATTGTGTGTTTGAACTCAGCTCACAGGGCTCCACACTCTCCCCTTGTTTGGAATTCCAATGGAGGAGGACAAAGGTCCTAAGTCCCGCTTATCTGCACTATGCAGTAAATTGAGCGACTTATGGTCAAATAGTGACATAGCAGTAATCGATGGCTTAGTTCCAATAGAGTGAATACAAGAATGCCGATTGACTCTGCTTGGGCAACTATTCTCGAACCCGAATATTAACTTCCAAGCCTTCCAAAGCACTATGAAAAAAGCGTGAAAAGTTGACTCCGTTATTATCACTCAGGCAAACTAGAGAACTTTTGCCTTTGCTTTCAAAACGGAATCTGAGTTGAAAAGGGTCTTAGAGACTGGACCTTGGTCTTTCTCTAGCGACCGGGTGGTGCTCAAACCATATATACCGGATGTCCCACTTCCAAACTATGAATTCACACACTATGATTTTTGGGTCCAAGTGCATGGTTTGCCTATGAACTGGATATCAGAGGACTCTATCAGGAAAATTGCAGTAGCAGCTAGCTTTGTCACTTATGTCAAAACTGACCCATTTCCAACCTTCTCAAATGGAAAAGCCAAAGTAAAAAATGACTTAGTAGCCCCTTTGAAACCTGAAACAATAGCGAGCCATGGAGGGAGGAAAATTTGGGTTGACTTCCGTTATGAGCGGCTACCACATTTTTGCTGTGCCTGTGGCTACACCAAGTTTTGCAAAGTCAAGCAAGGTGTTGAGAATACACTTGAAAAAGAAGTCCCCGGATGCTTTGGACTTTGGCTCTGGGCTGAAGCTAGAGAGTGGAGCCCCCTATGGAAGTCATTCCATGCAAAGCCTGGGAATGTTGATATGGATGAAGAGAGTGTCTTTGACACTCCTATCCCTTCACTTCAACTGGTGCATTTTGAACCGAGAGGTGAAAGCCCACCACATCCAAGCGGTGAGAAGATGATCAAGGAGCCAAGGAGGCTCATTGATTTTAATCTAGAAGCAAGCGAAGCAGGAGTTAATGGCTCCAAAGAAGGAATCTAGCAACAGTTATTGATGATCAAAGCTTCAGTCTCCACCATAGAAATAGAAGAGAGCTCTCTTGTTTATCAAAAGACAAGGAATAAAAGAAAGAAATCAGCAAGCAGCAAGACTCAAAGAAGGTATCGCTCATACTCTCCTCCAAAGGGCATTGCTCTCGTATTTGATGAAACCCAACTGTTAGAGACCCCAATCCAAGTTTTGGTTGATCCTCAGGTACGGGCTTTGGTGGCTAGCCCTAATAAGCTACTAGGCTCCCCATGAAAATCTTAAGTTGGAATTGCCAAGGGTTGGACACACTCTTGACAATCCGAGAGCTAGATGGAAACAAAAAACAAAAAAGAGGTGATCTTGGGACTAAAGAGACAACTCAGTTTCCAGTTTTGTGAAGTAGTAAATCCAACAGGCATCGCAGGGGGGTTAGCTCTATTATGGACCGATTTGGTATCTATAAAGGTGGTAAGTGCCTCGTTGGAGATGATTGACCTAATTGGCTCAGAGATAGGAAGCCAAAACCAGATGAGAGTCACTTTTGTTCACACCACAACTGTATACCAAGAAAGGCTCAAACTGTGGGGGAAGCTGCAATTAGTTAGCCAAGCAAACCACCTCCCATGGATTTATTTAGGAGATTTCAATGAGATTTTGTACCCACGGGAAAAGATCGGAGGACATATGGCGGATCATTATAGGTTAATTGCTTTTCGAGACTACCTTAGTGAATGTTCCCTTATGGATGTAGAGAGCAAGGGTTGTGCTTTTACATGGGCAAATAATAGGGATGGGGAAGCACACGTGAAAGAGCAACTTGATAGAGTTTTATGTAATGTGGAGTGGAGAGTCATGTACTCAAATGCATAAGTTTTTGCCTTTCTCGTCGTTGGATCGGACCATTGTCCCCTATTGCTTTCATTATCAGCAGCAACCGCAAAAAGGAAGAGGGAATTTAAGTTTGAAGCATATTGGTTGGAAGACGAAGAATGTGGAAGAGTTGTACAATCGGCGTGAAAAATATCGAGATTGGAAAATGAGACAATTTGCAAGAGAAGTTCTCAAATGCCAAATGCCAAATGCCAAATTGACTCTAAAATGGGAGCTACGGCAGATCATGAATGCTCCAACGGTGCATCACCCTAGCGAGAGGGTAAAGTTCTTGAAGTAGAAAATAGATGACCTAGGGAAACAAGAAGAAATGTTTTGGGGCATGAGATCACAGATTAACTAGTTGCAGTGGGGAGACAAAAACACTAAGTTCTTCCAGGCAACCATGGTGCAAAGAAGACAAAGAAACAAGATCTCAATGCTGAAATTGACAGAGGATGAATGGTGTTGAGATCTGAAGCAACTACAAGATATGACAAAGCAGTTCTTTAAGTCTTTATACACCACAAAAGGGCCCAAGAAACAGTGTCCCAGCTTAGTGGATGATCAAATGAATTGCAGCTTGTTAAGAAGCATATCAATGGAGGAGGTAAAAGAAGTAACTTTCCAGTTGGGAGCAAATAAAGCACTGGGACCGGATGGCTTAAATGGACTTTTCTATCAACATCATTGGGATATCATTCAGCACGATGTATTCACTATGGTGAGATCTTTCTTTAACTCTAGCCAACTCGACCCAAACCTAAACAAAACCCATATTGTTCTAATTCCCAAGAACCATAACCCATAAAGTCTCGACCAGTTTAAGCCCATTAGCTTATGCAACTTCAGCTACAAACTTATTTCTAAGGTCCTAGCAAATCGCTTAAAACCTTGGCTTCCTAATGTGATAGCGATGGAGCAAAGTGCTTTTGTTAGTGGCAAACAAATACAAGATAATATCCTGGTCGTCCAAGAAGTCTTACATAAGCGAAGAATCAGGAAGAGAAAAAGGAAATTCCAAGCCATCCTCAAGCTGGATATGAAAAAAGCTTATGATCGGGTTGAGTGGGATTTCCTTGAAGCAAGCATGACTAAGATGGGTTGCAGTGTGAGATGGATTTATTGGATTATGCAGCATGTCACAACAACCTCCCTCAATGTCAAGTTTAATGGGGAACCTCTTCCTTTCTTTGCGCCATCACACCTCTTCCTTTCTTTGCGCCATCACAAGGGCTTCGGCAGGGAGACCCTTTATCTCCTTCATAATTGTTGCAAACATGCTATCCTCGCTCATGAAAAAAGCTGTGGATGATGAGAGTATTAAAGGAATCAGACTCCACAGGTTTTGCCCGACACTTTCTCATCTACTTTTTGTAGATGATTCCATTTTCTTTGTGGATGGAAAGGTTAGTGAATGTTAGAACCTAGCCTCTATTCTACATCAATGCTGCTTTGCTTCAGGTCAAGAAATCAACCTCAACAAATTGGGAGAGTTTTTCAATGTAGGGACCCCACATCCACTAAGAAGGAAAATGGCTCAAGAATTGTGAGTTCCGGAAATCGACAAAACTGGGAAATACCTAGGAATCCCATCGGATTGGGGCCAAACCGAAAAGTAAATGTTCGAATGGATTTTGGTGAGAGTAAACATGAAGTTGGAAGGGTGGAAAGAAAGTTTTATATCCCGAGTAGGTAAATAGGTATTAATCAAAGCGGTAGTACAAGTTTTACCACAATATGCGATGTCTATATTCAAAATCCCAATGTCTATTTGCAAGGCGATAGAGAGGAAGATAGCTTTATTCTGGTGGAAAACACATGCATCAAAATTTGACCTACATTGGAGAAGATGGGACATACTGAAACAAAGAAAATACAACGGAGGGCTAGGCTTAAAGACCTCCTCACTTTTAACAAAGCAATGTTGGGTAAACAAGCGTGGAGAGTCTCTCAAACTTCAAATGCATTGTGGTGCAAAGTTCTAAAAGGATGTTATTTTTCAAATAGCAATTTCTGGCATGCAGCTAAGGGTTCTCGTCCATCATGGGGTTGGCAAAGCTTACTTATGGGAAAAGATGCCATTTCAAAGGAGGTGAGGTGGAAAGTGGGTAATGGACAACATATTAGAATAAGGGAAGATAGATGGTTAGGAAGAGGCATAATAGATAGATGGTTAGGAAGAAGCGTAATAGGAGGACCAACAAACCAACATGAACCCACAATGGTTGTAGAATTGATTGCCTCGACGGGACCTCTCTGGAATGAGCAACTTTTACACACCTAGCTTGACGAAGAAGTTGTAAATGAAATCCTAGCAACTCCACTACCAACTATCCCAACGGAAGACTCGCTAGTGTGGTCACCAAATCGAACTGGAGGCTATTCAGTTAAAAGCAGATATAATGAGCTTCTAAAGAATGAAACTACATGTAGCTCTAGGCATGCCTCTTCTTCTTACCAAACACTTAATGCTTTATGGAGCAAAATTTGGATGACGAAAACACTTTCAAAAGTCAAACTTTTTATATGAAGCGTATGCCAAGACGCATTACCAACCAAGGCAAACTTGTTCAAGAGAAGGGTAGCACCCAAGTCAGTTTGTCTCTTGTGTCAAAAAGAACTTGAGATAGTTGAGCATCTATTTCTCCTATGTGACAAGACAAAGCAAGTTTGGTCAAATCCCAAATTTAGCATCTGGATTTCTCATCAACAAGTTACTAGATTTGAGGAGTGGTTGTTAAATTAAAACAATATGACCTTGAAGATCATACCACTTGAGATTGTTGCAATCACCCTATGGCAAATCTGGTTAGTGCGCAACACCCCTGTCTTTCATCACAAGCAGTCAAACCTGATCAGCATAGTAGACTCTGCTCTGGACATGCATTGCAATTATATGCAAAGTGGAATAGAAGCAACTTGGAATGTGGGGCCATCTCACTAAACTTACAACAAAAGTGGAGACCACCAAACCTGGATTCGTTAAAGATAAACATCGATAGATCTTATCTCTTAGGGATCACGAAAGGGGCAATTGCATTCGTGTGCTGTGATTCAAAAGGAAGATTGATGGAAGGCCTTGCACGGCTAGTTCGAGCATCTTCGGCCTTTCAAGCCGAACTCCTTACTTGTCTTTATTCTCTTTGTCACTTTGCTGATCAACCTCATCTGAAATTAATATTGGAGTCTGACTGTTCATCATTGGTGAGTTGTCTAAAAGATTCTTCCCTCTCTCCCTAGGATGTTGAACCACTTATCTCTGAATGCATTAGCTTGTTGACCCTTTTTGAGAGTCTAGAAATAGTTTTTTGCCCTCGCACTTCAAATAGATTGGCAGACTAGGTTGTAAAAGCCTCTAGATGTAAGACCCTTCCCCTAAACTGGATTGCTAACCCCCCTTCCCCTCTTTGGGAAATCCTGTGTTTTGATGCTTCTTATTTTTGTAAGGGGGCTCGAGTTAAATGAATGTTATTTTATTTCGATAAAAAAAAAATACAAGTAGTCACCAGAAAATTTTGATAATTTTTCAACTACGTTATTTCATATGGAGGTACCCCTCGAAAGGACCATTTGATTTGGCATTCTAGCACTTGACGTTATGTGATTAGTCACGTGCTCCTACGTGACTATGCTAAGAGTTTCACTAAGGGTAAAACTGAAATAAGCCTCTCTGCAGTAAGTACTGAAATACAATAAAATAAAAAGAAGCAGATCTAGGACCGATGTTGTACAGAGAATATAAATTTCGGTGTTGCACCCAAGAAAAAACGGTTCTCGCATTATTCAATTTTGATTATGACCAAAAAAAAAAAATTTATTTAATTTTGATTAATCTCCACCTATTTAATAATCATTTGACTAATCCGACAGGACGTTTCTCACACGACCCGCGCGGGCCCCACCACCCATGTGTAGGTGGTTAGTTGCTTCCCATGTTCCCATTTTAAGCTCGACACGTCCCTTTGACCCTACAGCTAGGCCTCGTCTTGGTTTTTACCTAGAATCGTATTTCTTAAGAGAATGGGAATCCAAATCCTGAGACTCGTTGCGTTTGGTATAGAATTTCAAACGTGGAATGTGGTCAAGTCTCGAAATCTAGCTCCTCAAACGACATCGAATTGGATTACTTACTAATAACCGGCATCGTAACTTTACTAAGTATTAATTAACTGTAAAATCATGAAATGACCACCATCGTCAACTAGGACCAACTCGCCATCGGCAAGGGCGTCGCTGTCGCCCGAGCTCAATTTGTATCTTTGCGAGTGCACACTTGTATATTGTGCTTGAAGCCTAATAAAGACTAGGGAATTTAACTCGAAAAGAACTGAGCTAAGTCTCGATGCGGCAATTGTGAAGGTCAATGACCATGAGATGTATTTTATTGAAAGACTTTAGTAGTTCTATGCAATGAGATTACAGGAATGGGAACCAATTTATCGATTCTTTATCAATGGGACCAAATGAGGCCTTAAAGAAATCACAAAAATGAGATCCCCTTATGAACTCCTTCAATTAGCACGTACACATCATTTCAATTTCGGCAATGATTCAACATATAAATTCTTGGCTTGATCAGCATTGGCGAGCATTCATTCTTGCATGCATGTAATAACTCGATGGCTGATGAGTAGAAAACTTAAATGTTTTAACCTAACATGTAAGAGATTCCTTTCACATCACCATTGCTTTGAATAGTCATCTAGAGTATGAGGGCGCGTATTATACTCATTTTATTTCTGTTCTAGAACTATTATATATTTTAAATTTGTTTTTGAAATAAAAATCCATCTGATAAAACAATTTCATTTTTTTCATTTTTGAAACAGATTTACATTTCAGAAATAGATTTAGAATAGAAATCAAAAGTAAAAACTTTTTTATTTTTCTATTTCTGAAATAGAAATCAGAAAATTGTTACTTTCTTTTTTATTTTTCACTTGAAGGGGTCTCTCCCTAAACCTTAGCCATACACACTCCTCCGATTGCTTCCACCCACCACCATCGCCGCCACCGCCCCCTTCCCCTCCCCCCCTCGGCTGGCCGCTATCGCGCCGCCCTCTCCTCCCATCATTGCTGATGGCTGGCCACTCACCACTGCCGCCACCGGCCCTTCCTTACATTGGTCGCCCACTACGCCGCTTGTCACCACCAATTGTCGATCGCCAACCACTACCACCCCTTCCCTCCATTGTCGATCACCGATTGCCTACCACCGCCGCCCCCTCCCCCATTGCCAATCACCAATTGCTGGCTGTAGTCACCACCTCCTCCTCCCATCGCCCAACGCCACCCTCTTCCCCCACCTCTCCCCCCCCCCAACGCCCGCTATCAGTCACCAGTTACCGTTGCCCCTTCACCTCGTCATTGTCGCTTGAGAGGGAGAAATTTTGCATCATTATCAAAGAAGTTTCTATTTCAGAAATAAAAATTTTGTGTTGCTAACAAACACTTTTTTTTAAGTTAAAAAGTCCATCCAAAAATCTGATCAGAAATTTTATAATTCGGGCCTCAATCAGCTGACTTCCTGATTTTGATACCTCGGCCATTAACGATACCTCCTAGAGCCCTGCTTGCTCAAATAGCCTCGTCACATCACCATTATTGGCAAGATTCCCCAAGCATAACCCACATGGGTCGTACCCATTTGTCTTCTTACTATATTCCAACTACAATTTATTAAGGATCACATCCATATGGAGAAAAATCTCAGTGACCATACGCAGTGCTGAGAGCGCCACGATCTTTCCATCACAGATATTTCTCTCCGAACAGCAAGCATCGGCGCTCGGCAGGCACCTACGTGCAATTGCATTTGAGTGCTTCCCGAAGCGCACTCGAAGCTGCAGTGACGTGGATGCTACGTTCACTCTCTCTCTCTCTCTCTTCTGTCTTGCGATTTGGATTTTGGACCACGTTTCGGGTTCCAACTCCACCAAACTCGTCCAGGAACAAGCAACGCCACCAAAGGAATGAGACGAAGGCGCTATTCCCGTCTGCCAACATCAACGTCTCTTTCAAATTTCTTTATCGGAAACCCCCTCACTTTCAACCCTCTTCTCCTTTTTAAAAAAGAGAGAGATTCCCGTAGTAACCCAGCTGGCACATGCGAGCCACGACCGCTTGTCTAATCCCGAACCCATCAAATCGCCCTATATATACACCGCCTCTGTCTTTGGCCCTCTCGCCGGAACCCCACTTCTTCTCGCTTCCTTCCGACGATGGCTTCGTTCAGACTCATCTTGGTGTGGTCGCTGTCCATTTGCTTCTGCCTCTGTCCTCACACGACGTCGGCTCAGCTGAGGCAGAACTACTACGCCAACGTCTGCCCCAACGTCGAGAGCATCGTGCGCAATGCCGTTCGACAGAAGTTCCAGCAAACCTTCGTCACTGTCCCTGGCACCCTTCGTCTCTTTTTCCACGATTGCTTCGTCCAGGTAATTTCGATTCTCCCACGATTGAATTTGAAGACCCATTTGGTCTTTTTTTTGTTCGGGATCGACCGATTTTTATTTTTTGGCTTTTTGTGTTTTGGTACTTGGTTCGGATCAATAGGGCTGTGATGCTTCGGTGATAGTGGCATCCACTGCTAACAACAAGGCGGAGAAGGATCATCCGGACAACTTGTCGTTGGCCGGGGACGGGTTCGACACCGTGATCAAGGCCAAAGCGGCCGTCGATGCGTTCCCGAGCTGCCGGAACAAGGTCTCGTGCGCCGACATCCTCACCATGGCCACCCGAGACGTAGTCGCGCTGGTGGGTGTGCTAATTTCTCCCGTTAAATAGTTTTCGGGTCATCCCGATGCCTGTAATTGCGCCGCAAATGTCAATCTGGGTGTGTGTTGTGCATGAAAATGAATGACCGAATCGGTGGTGAAATTGCAGTCCGGCGGGCCGTCCTATGCGGTGGAATTGGGGAGATTGGACGGGCTGAGCTCCACGGCGGCGAGCGTCAACGGGAGGCTCCCTCATCCGACCGACAACCTTAACCAGCTTAATGCCTTGTTTGCTGCTAATGGCCTCACTCAAGCTGACATGATCGCACTCTCAGGTAACCGCGCGTGCCCAACACGATCCCATCACATTTTACATGTAAAGTGCATACCGACAAGGTCAACTGTCCATTAAATATGCTCCGTCATTTCTGATATCACTTCAACATGTAATCAAGATTTGTTCGATAGACTCTCTTTAGAGGAGGTATTACAATAGGAGTTATATTTGAGAATCGTGAATTTATTGAATTTTTTACATCGATTAAGCAAGCTATTAAACACGAGGGCCAGTGAGGTTGTTCCGATTAGAGACGACACATCCATAGAGATCCATTTGAAGCAAGTGCAACTAGAACGTGGAAAGGATCAATTATATAATGAGATATGGTGAATCGATGCATGTCATCTTGCTGTCACTCGATAATATTATACACAAGGCGTCCTCATCTTTTTTGTCTCGTTATCCATGGTCATTTTACAGCTGCCCACACGGTCGGATTCTCCCACTGCGACAAATTCTCGAGCCGGATATACAACTTCAGCCGCGGGAACACGGTCGACCCGACCCTGAACCGGAACTACGCAACCCAGCTCCAGGGCATGTGCCCCCAGAACGTCGACCCGAGGATAGCCATAAACATGGACCCGAACACCCCCCGCACCTTCGACAACATGTACTACAAGAACCTCCAAAACGGGAGGGGCCTTTTCACCTCAGACCAAGTCCTCTTCACCGACCCGCGGTCGAAGCCCACCGTGAACGCGTGGGCCAGTAACTCCCCGGCCTTCCAGAGAGCCTTCGTCTCCGCCATGACCAAGCTGGGTCGGGTCGGGGTCAAGACCGGGAGGAACGGGAACATTCGCCGAGACTGCGGCGCGTTCAATTGATGATCGGATCAATTGAGGAAGACAATAACAAACGTGATGGAGAAACGTTTTTAATTTTGGTTTTGTTTAGTTGACGAGGAAAGAAAAGTAGAAAAAGAAAAAAAAAATGAATATTTGATTAATAAATTTGGGTTTCAATGTAAGTGCGGAAATGGTTATGCACTTATGTGTTGGGATGACGAATTCAAGTGAGAATAACGTGGTGCCATGCTTTATTATGGCTTTTCTATGCTAATAATGCTACGACGTGATTCTTTTGATTCTTTTTGTAAATGAAATTTTAATTTTAAGTTTATATTTATCTTTTTGCATTTTTTGGTTAATAATTAGTGATTGACCACCTTTACCTTATTTTTTTATTCTCGAATATGATATCTGGACGGTACGGCTAGATAATGGATGAGCAACTTGCCTCACCATCAGGTCCTTGTCATTAACAGCTGGATTATTGATCGATCCGGACAAATTCTAATCCGTGGGGGGTCACTAGTTTAATTTCCACCGGCAAATACGTTGCGTGTGTTCGAGAAAATGATGTTTGTAAGATTAGCAAAATCGTTCATTTGAGATTTATTAATGCGGAAAGCAATTACTAGTAAAAACTGCACTCTTCAAAGGAATCGTACATATGGGTAAAAAAAATAAAGGATTAGATTTTTTTTTTTTTTTATGGGAAGACTGTTATAATATAGAATATATTCAGATTTTTTTATATAAAAACAGGTAAGAGATAAGATTGAATTGTTAACTTATGTATTTGTCATAGGTACGGCATTTACAAAATAAGTAATTGAAAAAAAAGAAGAAGGCTTGAGATCCCTAAAAAGTAGGATCTTTAATAATGGTTAGGGGTGTGGAAGACGGACTACTCAAATCGAGAATCGCCTGAACCAGATCAGATCGGCCGGTTCGGTCCGGTTGTTGCAAGTATCGGTCCAATTCCCGATTCCAAAAAATGGAATCGATATTTAGGCAATCTAGTTCTCGATTTCAAAAGGAAATTGGATTAAACCAACTACATATACCTTTTTCATTATTTTTTTTAAAATTAGTAAAATAAAAACTAAATATTATTTTGTTCAATGATATCACAAGTTATGATACAACAATTATTCACTTATTATCGCTTCCATTTATATCTTAAGATTTGTCATTCTCTCTTGTTATGCATGATCACTTTTTATTAAGAAAAAAAAAAAAAGTCGCTAGTTCCATTGAATTGAATCGGACTAAATTGGAACCAATAGTTTGGTCTAGTTCCCAGTCCTAAGATCAAATGGTTAAGTCTCTAGTCCCCAAAATTGAGAACCGGACTAGATTGGGAACCAATCACCGCTAATAATGATAAATTTGGTAGACTAACATGTATGTGCGATGTATATTCTTTGTACACGATGGGTTAACAATACTGCTCAACGGCCTTTCGTAAGGACATAAGCTACTCCACTAATCGTTTCGAGTCGCCTGTTCCCGATCAATGACCTTCCGACAGGGGCTTCACTTTAAACTCATCCTATTAGGGGGATCAGTGGCGAGATTATTGTCTAAGGATGATTTAACCGCTACCATCATAATTGTTGCCAATTTGGCAGGACATGTAGTAGTCACTGGTCATCATGACATTCGGCCATTTGGCTGATTGCAACTTCACCCACCGTCCAATGCTCGACGACAAACATCTGTATAACTAGGGACTTGACAATTCAGATAAGTGTTTTTTTCCCCTCAAATGTCGGATCACATACCCATGAACCACCCCTTCCCCATGTGCCACTATACACCAAGGACGTAAGGCTATCCTTACCGTTCCCCAAGCCCACATCCCTATGATACTTTAAATTGCTAGTACTATGTTATGTCAAAGTGTGGTCCCGATTGTGAGGAGGGATATGTCACTCGTGGCCAATTCCAGACTTTGGAAAGCAAGCTAGACCAGCTTATTGAGGCACGGCGAAGAGGACCGCAGGGGCCAAATCGCACGAGAACACTTCTTAAGGCTGTGTCGACTAAGGACTGATGAGCTCGGGAAGCGAGTGTCGATCTTGAATGCTAGAGATTAAAAAAAATATTTAAGATATTTCTTGTATTTTTTTGAGATTATGTATATATTTAGGAGATTTTTATATAGTTAATTGTGCATATCCTAGATTGATCGTGCTTGATTTAATTACTATCTAACAAAGTCAATAATATGCTTATATACTCTTCAATAAAAAAAACATTGAAATTTACACAAATTTTAAGATTTCTTTTCTGCATATTATTTCTTATCTTGATTTTAGAGCTAGTTGTCGGGTGTGCATCTGGAGCTAATCTCCCATCTTGTGATTTTTTTTTTCAATAAGTCTTATAATGTTGTCATGTAATTTGCAAGCCCTGTTATAAATGCCATCAAATCTGTTTCATAACAAAACTAGTCACATAGATTGCGTTTCTCCATAATCATTGTCACAATGCTAGCCACATAGGTTGCGTTGCTCCCGTTTGTGATTTTTGAGTGAATCAATAGCAATTTTTGGTCGAAGAGTTAATGGGAACATATTTGGGACTAAAGTAATAATTCGTAATTTTTTTAGACAAAAAAATTCGAGATAAAGTGGGATTCAACCTAAAGTACTTTCTAGGGAATTAAGCTTGCTTCTAATGCAGATCTCTAGCAACCATCGATTTAAGAAGACCGGGAATTTCTCTTCTAGCCAGTAAACAACAGCCCAGAGTCCCTCGAAGAAAAAAGACAGCACACTCTGGAATACATAAAGTATCCTTACCGTTTAGTAAGATGATAAGAGCAACGTAAACCCAATCTACCAAATTTAGTTGAGTACGTTTTACACTAGGGAAAAAAAAAAGCTAGCAAAGTCAAATAATAGCAGAAGCAGGATGACGTAGAGAGGGAATAAGAGCAGTGGGAAAGCACGGTGAACTCCAATGCAAAGTGACAGATAAGGAGTGTTAAGTCGTTAAGGCTCCGTTTGTTAACGTTTCTATTTCTTTGTTTTTTGTTCTTTTGTTCTCTGGAATAAAAAAAGAACATAAACGTGTTTGGTAATGCAAATTGATTTTTCTATTCCCAGGGAATAGAAAGTTGGTCCTAGGAATAGATTTGGAGTAAAAATGAGAAGTAAAAAAAAATAGTTTCTTATTTCTGGGAACAATTTCTAGAAACTATTTATTGGAGACTATTATCACCTATAGCACGCCACCACCTGCCCACCGCCGCTCGCCGCCGACAGCCACCATCGTCGATCGCCTGCTGCAGGTTGCCCCCACCCGCTCACCACCAACCGGCTGCTAGTCGTCGACCTCTCCCCGCCGGCCTTCACTCGGCAGCTGGCGACCCGGCGTGACCAACGACTAGCGGCGACGATCGGCCATTGGCAAGCTGTGGATGGCCACCGGCGATTGGTGGTAGGGGCAACCACCGGCAAGTTGCGGGCAGCAAGCGGTGGCAGCGAGCGACCACCGGTGGGCTGTGGGCGGCATTGGCAACCGGTGGCGGCGATGACCAGCCGCCCTTGCCCATTGGTGGCCAGTCGCCGCCGCCATCAAGGAAATAAAAAATAAAAAAATTTGTTGATTCCAAACGCATTTCTATTCCTTTTTTATTCTAAGAATAAGAAATTTTTATAGTTACCAAACACCCTATTTTACTCAGAAATTGTTTCAAATAGTGAAAATAAAAAATAATTATTTCTCAAAAAAAAACTATTTTCATGAATAGAAATGTTACGAAATGCACTCTAAGAGTTTGTCGTGCAAAGTTTCTTGATGATTTGATGCGCTACTAAAATCCCAGTTGAAGTCGAGGAGTGCTCTTGAAGAAAATTGTGGAAGCGAGAAGTGGCGAAGCCTAGAAGTGCTCAAATCCAGACGTGCAAAAGTCCGCGAATGATTGAATTAAACTGGTTGATGGACAGGATCTTGTTGTGTAGCAATCATCGCGTAGGAAAATTTCTGGTTGATAAGATGCAGCGTGTCACGAGGACACAGGCCGATGAAAGGTTGCAGCATGTCGTGATGACATGAGTTAACGACGGGTTGCCACATGTTAGGAGGACACGAGTCGACACAAGATCTACCAAACGACATAGTAGGCTAAGCTATACTTGAAAAGTTCCATTCCGAGTTTGTCAACCTAAAAACTCTTGACATCTCAATTGGACATAGATAACTTAGGATTCTGCCGCCAATCATAAGTCGTTCCTGCATAGAGTAATACTTCGTGAAGAATAACCAGCAGAAATTCTTTAGAAAGTACACTTGCAAGTTGACGGAGAAAATTGTAACAAGAAAGGATAAATTTGTTTGCAATAAATGTCAAATGATCAAATTATACACCTACAGCTAACCTTTTGGCAAGATTGGATTTGGTCAGTGAACTAATTTTGTCACATTTTGATACGGACACAGATTGATCACCAATATACAAGTTGTGTAATTTTTTTCAAATAGAATTGATATCCTCTCACCATGGAATGAAATTTGTTATATTCACTCCTCTGATCGAGACCCGTCAGCTGAAAATTATGTATGTAGATGGGTAGCTAAGAGATGCACGTTGGATTTCTTGACCTCGAAAAATGACTTATATAAATATTAAAGAGGGTCGTTATTCTTTTTTAAAGTTATCATTATTGGAATATCATTGGTTTATGGTTCTTCAAATGTCGTAATCCTTCAATGTCCTGCAAGAAAAATCAAAAGCAGAAAAAAGAAAAAACATGCCCCGCACTATTGTTTTTATATAATAAGTTATGGTTGTTCGAATTTGAAGTCAAACATGATTCCCCGTTGAACTAGAATAAATCAATTAAGAGATATTGCGTAGTTTGGCTTATGCATTATTTTTGCTTCATGTCACTACCCCAATCCTGAATGCAGTCATCTACGAATTGTTGAACTTTGAATGGGAAAAGTGGGGGCATGTCGTGCCACCATCTTTGAACGTTGGACGATGCATGGCTGTTTGGTGGGTATTCTCTGCCCCGCTCGTGTCCAAAGGGGTGGGCCTCGACTTTGGTTCATATAATTATTGGGGAATCACATCCTTAGTAATCTTTGAACTTTCGTTCAAGATTTAGAATAGTCCTTAAACTTTTTGTTTTATTCAATTTAATCCCCGGACTTTTTAGATTGAGTTCAACTAACACCATTCTTCTTTTAAGTTGACATATGAAAATTGTCGATGGAGCGACTAACACTATTAATTCATCGTTAGTTGTCATAATTAGCAATTGAAGTATCTAATTGAAGGGTCCAAATTCTTCCGCATTGTCAATGGAGTCCACAATATGAAGAACAACAACATATCTTTTTGTCATTTTTTCTTTCTTTTTTCTTCTTTTCTTTTTTTCTCCATCTTCTTCCTTCCCAGCCGTGCTACACCATTGCAGTTGTCGTTCATCTCCCCATCTTCCTACAATGAATCATGCTTGGGAAATTTGCGAATATCATAATAGCAAGAAGCAAAATGGGAGCAACTTAAATCATGAAAACGAGGTTGTGGGAACGCAATACAAGTATTGTGCAACTAGGCAAGGTAGTAGAGTTCTACATCCTTGATTGTGAGAGTCTAGTAGCCAAAAGCATCGCTAGCTTACAAATACTTCAACTCGAGTAGCACAGACCAGGTGAGATCTCATGCGAATTAGCAAGTACCACCTTGCAAGACTAAATACTCTGGATAATTGATAGCGAAGTAGTAACCATGAGAGAATGATGAAAAGAACCCCAATTGAGAAGTGAAATAGAACATGACATCATAAACTAATCAGCTTTAAGAAGTCTCGCCTCACATGTGAGGCGTCAACACCTCATAGTTGAAGTCAAACTACCCCTAATTCGAGGCGGAGGCCGCACACCTCAGATCTAAGGCCAACATTTGCGGCTAGAGAAAGGCGGAACGACGGGGGGTGTTGGCTATGGATGGTGGGTCGATCACGATTGCGAGGTTGGTGGAGGTGGCAGCAATGAAGAAGAAGCAGGAAGAAAATGAAAAGAAAGAAAAATTGGAGAAAGAAGATATAATAATGTATTTTGTTGACTTGGATAAATTAAATGACACGGCTGCTTGCGTTTTTTATTCGATCCTTCATTGTTGATGCGGCAGTTTAAATACACAAAAACTTACATGACCTGACATTGAATTTAACAAAAGGATCACATTTTACCCGATCCGAAAAGCTTAGAATTCAATTGATAAAAAAAGAATTCAAGACTACATTGGATAGCGAGTAAAAATTTAGGAACCACTCTTAACATGACTCCTAATTAGTGATAACTAGCACGATATTTGGGACTAAAGTGAAAATTTAACAAAAGGATCACATTTTACCCGATCCGAAAAGCTTAGAATTCAATTGATAAAAAAAAGAATTCAAGACTACATTGGATAGCGAGTAAAAATTTAGGAACCACTCTTAACATGACTCCTAATTAGTGATAACTAGCACGATAACTAGCACAATAACTTGTGCTATGCACAAGACAATTTTATAAATTTTTTGGATAAATGCTAATGAGGTGTATATATAGATATATATATACCATACAACGTCACAAGGATCTGAGGTGTAATTAGAGAAATGATTAGAAAATTAAGACAACCTTAATTAAGACTTAATTAAGCTTAAGCTTAAGCTTAATCTTAATTAATGATTTAACAGCTTAGCATAACGGTTCAATTAACTAATGGTGATGATGAAATGAAGCAGATGAAGTAGAATTATAATTGAGAGAAATGAAATATAATTGTAAGCATAAGGGTAAAACAGTAAGAAAAAGTAAGGATTATTTAAAGATGTCAATGAATGCTCATATGCAAATAAAAGTGCGTATAAATAAATTGCAAGTAACTAAATCACCAACTACAGGCAGTTAAACCGGTCGATTGTGGGGTATGAGCAGGTAATTAAATCACCAACCACAGACAGTTAAACCAGCCAATTGTGGGGTATGAGCAATAATTTAAATAGACAATAAGAAAGTTTAAATGGAATATTGCATTAACTGAAAGTCACAAGTACAAATATTTAAAGTTGCATAAGAAACATAAGAAATACAAGTGCAATATAGAAAAGATCTTTGGATATATATGTAGACGCAAAGTATCGTGTGTTACTCGAAGAGGAATAAGAAGAAAAATGACAACCTTGAGAGCTGTTTAAGTAAATAATACCAAGTTATTGTTGATTGATTTGAGTATGAAACATAAAAGGGTAATAATATGAAAAATTCTAAACTAACACGCATGTGATAAATTTACCCTAAACTAATTTTTTGACTAGGAAAAACCCCAAATAAGTACACTTGTGACAAATGTATTACAAATTAATTTTTTAACCATAGAAACCCTAAACTAGTATACTTGTGACAAATATATTTCAACTATTTTTTTTACCATGAAAAATCCCAAACTAGTATACCTGTGATAAATTTATCCTTCGTTAACTTCCATCAAATTATACTATTAAATTTGCCAATGTGGATACACATGGTGACACGGTATGTTGATGTGGTAAGTCCAACTAGAAATCCATAAGGTTAATATCACGAAAAATTCCAAATTTGTTAAGGTGTACCATTAAATTTGTCATAGGTATACAAATTTGAGGATTTTTGTGGTTTTTACCCTATAGATTTTCATGTAGACATACGAATCGTCATGCGTCATTCACGTTAGCAAATTTAACAATAAAATTTGACAAAAGTTAACATAATGTAAATTTGTCACATGTTTACCGATTTGGGATTTTTGATGGTCAAAAAATTTATTTGAAATAAATTTGTCATAGGTGTAATGGTTTAGGTTTTTTGTGGTCAAAAAATTAGCTTAGAGTAATTTTGTTATAGTTGTACCGGTTTAGGATTTTTCATAGTCAAAAAATTAGTTTAAAGTAAATTTATCACATATTTACCAGTTTAGGATTTTTCACGGCATTAGCCTTATATCTAACACATTAAATTTTAAAACGATCCTTTTCTTCCTTCAACCTTTTCTCAATATTTTTCACACTTAATAATGTTGATTTTTCCTATTGAAGTTAAATTAGAACGTGCAATTTTGACTTGAAGCCTAACTCCATGTCCAGCTTTTACCATGATATTTTCCTACTTGTCGAGCATTACTTTTTCCTCTTTTATGTTTTACTTCAATAATGATTTTTTTTATATGTAATAAAATTGATCTTTTCTTTCGCACAATTTTCTATGTTTTGTTCTACTATTATGTACTTTGATTTTCAGTTTTGATTGTAACCTCTTGAGGCAAGATTTAAATGTTTCTTTCCCATAATTATAATGGTATTTTATTTTATGTTATTGGATACAAACTCTCGTCTTTTCACTAATCTTATCTTCACATTCTCATTTCACTAATGATACCTTGGAAAAAGTGTTGGTTTTTCATCTTTTTCTCTTTACGTTGACCGAAATCTCTGATGAAAATTTGATTCAAAATTTTTGAAATTAGAGGAACTATATTATCTTATGTCTCTTTTCATTCTTATTTTCCTTTTCAAGTAAGAGAAATTGTTTTTTTAAATAATTTAAATTAGGGAAATGTTGTTTTGCTTTTTCCTGTATTACCATAATAATTATTAGGCAATGTTCTCAGTGAGATTTACCAGCTGTCAAAGTGCAATCATAAGTCCATAGTCTTTGCAATTACTATATTTAAGATGATACGTAATAGTATCTATTTATTTTTACGTAGAAATGATCAGGATAGTTTCAATTTCCATGCTATTTTTAGGCTATTATATTAAATCAAAGAAAGGGACAGTTCTATTTCCATCCTTATTTTAGCTAAGACACTTCTTCTTTTTTCCAGTGAACTTACTAAAATACCGTCATCTGTCCCTCTCTCTTCAATTTATTATTTCTTATTTTATCAAGCAAACCCATTTCTTTTCTTATCAGGCTAACCCACAAAACTGCCTTTTATTTTTATCATCTATCTTATCTTATCAACTTCATAATATCAATGTCAAATTTTACCCAACAAGATATTAGCTTATCCTACATTCTATTATCACTTTTTCTAGAGAAGTTGTTAATTTTAATTTATGACCTCATGTTTTCAATCACAAAATTTATATAGAATGTTAGCAATTTCTAGTATTAATGGCTTTTGAATATCGAATTAATTATTTTTTTTTATCAAATAGTTTGAGGGAAACTTTACTTCAAAGTTGAAAATGAAAATTCAATCTAACTATCTAGCCGATATTGACATTATGGATATTTTCCCATAATAAGTTCATAGGTTTTAAAGTTCAATACCGTCGGTTTGCACTGACTTTTGAGCTTTTCATATTTTAATAAGAATTGTGAGTTGAGGGTTGACAATTTAATATACACCTTCACTTTCAAAGTCATATCAAATATTTTTGGAAAGTTTTAGGCATATTTTAAAATTTTAATCGACTTGATATGAGATTGAATTTACATTTGATATACAGGAAGGAGTTTCCTTTTTCTTTTTCCTTTATGTGTTGATCTTTCGTTAAAATTTACATCTGATCTAAATATTAATATGTTTGGCATTTGATCATGCTTCTAACAAATTAACCTTTTTCATATTTTGATCAATTTTTCTTTTCCATTTCTGATAAATAATTAAATGAATTCTAATTTTTGACTTTGACATTAGTTTCATTCATACTATTTGATACAAAATGAGCAAATAATTGTGTGTTTATAAACTGTCATAAATAGAAATATCTTGTGATTGAAGATATGATACCATATGTTAAAATTGATAGCATTGTCTAGGCAAATTGATAACAAGATGCATGGTAAAATGATATTTTATTGGATATAATAGAGTATTTGTATTGTAAAACTAATGTGAGAGATATAAAAATAAAGGTAGTATTGTGGATTAGCTAAAAAGAAAAAAAGAAACAATAAAGTGAAAAGAGAGGGAGTATTTCGATAAATTAACTAGAAAAAAGGAGTGTCCTAGTTAAAATGGGGGTAGAATTAGCGCTGGCCAAAAAATATTATCAAGAACATTTTCTCTATTATAGATATGCAGTCGGCAAAAGAGCTGGGATGTAGCTTATAGTCACAATAGAGGCAGGGGAGAGTGCAAACTGAAAAGAGGAGAGAGATAATAGAGAGAGGGGTGGGGGCTGATGTATGGGTAGGATTGGAATTTGAGTTTAATTTTTTTTTTTATCTTGTGTGATTTTCTTAATTAAATTCACATTTTGCCGTGTGAATTTTTCTCCACTGTTAAAACATCTGCGCAGAGGAAGTTCTCTTTAAACAAGAGATCGTGAAAAGTATGATTCTCTCGTTTGCCACTTGAACTCCTATACAAAAGTCAGTTAAGGTTGGCTATTCTAAGTAAAGCTCTCAGCTGTCTCAATTGCCTGTCCACAAAGCTCCAAGAGTAGTTGGACAGCCTTTTCTGCTATATCTTGTTCATGAAAAGAGCCGGTGTGATGCATGCATGTGCATTTTGGCTTCTACTTTGCATAATCCCCATAAGATAAGGCATGAAACATCTCTGTCATCTCGTCAGCACTAGTCAATTTGGTTTCCAACTCCACGTGCTTCAGCCCATTGCATTCACAAACCCAATCTCTGTCCTTAAGATTTGAAAGTCTTCACCTGCTTACCCCCTTATTAAATGAGCAAGAATATTCGCCAACTAAGAGTTTAAAATGTTATGATCTTAAGTTAGGCACTTGTTCTTTTCATTGTCATGTACAACATTAATTAAAGAATAAAGATCACAATATCTTGCAAAATTATGAATGATCTGATTTACATTAGTAGTAGATCTATAGAAGCTGCTGAAGCAACTGTTTGGGTAACCATATGCTTGAGGACATCTAGTGAAATTTAATTTAGTTCGTACACATGAATTTTTGTCCAAGATCCAAAATCCAAATGCTTGAGATTGTCCAACCAAGCTTGTGTCTAGGATCCCAATAATTGTGAGTACAATCACATTAGTAGGAAGCTCCCAAATTTTCTCAATCAAGATTGTCAGTTGATTCCTACATTGCTTTATCATTTGCTTGCCGTTAGATGTTGCTTCTGGAATCTTGATCATTCTTTCGCACGCGCACGAGAATCGGTATGAGTTTATTTCTTCCTTTTACATCAAAATGGACTTTGGGTGCCCCCAATCTCTTTGGAAGAAGAAAGCTCATCTTCAAATAATTCCCAGCCTGGGGACATTTCAACTTTAATGGGCTGGGCTCGGTCAGCCCATAATGGGCGGCCCAACTCAGTCAACAACCCAATAAGATCTTTATGTACTTGATGTGCATTATGGTACCTTTTTTTAAAAAAAATTTCTTTGATAGCATATACGAGAATCTCAGCTTTTCGATGACAAATCAAAATCTCATTGCTAGAGGTGAGTTCTTGCAATGAAACGTAGGTTGCTGCAAACCTCCATTTTAGGAGTAAAATTTAGAGTTAGATCGCGAAAAGGTAATCTCAGACAAATAGAAAACACAAGACAATCAAATTTTTGCTGGAAATTTAGGTTTGCTGGAGTAAAATCTCATTTGTTCTTTTTTTTATTTAAACTCATGGCTGAGAGAAAATTTGTTACAGCCAAGAAGACAATGGTTCTCAAGATAATCGAATGGCTGTTCTTGGCCTTCTATCATGTACCCCTTATAAGTTGAATGTAATAGAAAATGCTTCATCTTAATTTGGAGCTTTGGAAGGCTGAAGAAATATCTCATGACCAGGTTACTTGTATGTTGATTTCAAGAAGAATGTTTTTTTTTTTTTTTTGTTATATGGTATCTTAGAACTCATTTCAAAGAGGTGACATCTTACTAAAATTGCTGGGACAGTTCACCGTAGAGTGTTTGGTTTAGAGATATTTTGGGCAGAAGGAGAATTTAGACGTGGGATATGTTCAGTATAACAATATTAAATTAAAGGCATTTGAAAAGCATTCCCTCAGCTAATTGAAATGAAGTTTTTTTGTTTTTGGTAAAATTTTAGTATAACGATAGTTGAAGTTGTGAGATAAGCATGGGAGATTCAAACTATGGGAATATGTGAAAGTCAGTTTCACGATTTTTGCCTTCAATTAACTTGATTCAAGACATGCATAGTTGGAACTTGAAGGGTAAGAATTACATCTGCAACTTCAGTAGATGGAAAACCATGTTCATGTTCAGTTTTTATATATTGCCAAAGATTCATGACCTCTAGTCTAGTAACTCTTTGTTTTCGACGACCAATCAACCTGCTCTTCTCAAACGCCACTCCAGCCGTTGGGATTTCTCTGTATGCTCTAATCTATGCAAGCTTAGGCAAAAGGAAAAGATGAGAGAATCAACATATTTTCTTATCCATAACTTGCGAGATTTAGATGGCTCTCTTCTGTGAAATGCAGTAAGATAAATTATAGAAGGAAAACTCTAACATCTCATTACACAGAGTTCATAAAGGAATGAGAGAAATTACATTCCGGGGGAATTTCATGGAACAACAAAATCCTTGGTGTCTGGACACTAACTTTGCCTTTCCATAATTGTCATTATATTTAGCGTGTTATTTGGAAAACCAGCTCAATTCTTAGGATCTAATCTCATTCACCAACGAATATTCAAAATAAAAATGGAGATCTTGGAACCACAGCGGTCTTCTTGCGAAAATAGAGGTCTTCAAAGCGTGACCGTTGAGTTGAAGGTATTTGCAGCAGTAGTCTTCGATGCAAAAATGGAGATCTTCCAGGCAACGGTCTTCAAAGTGAAAATGGAGGTCATCTAAGCGTGGGTCGAGCGGTGCTCTGCAATGTAAGAGTTGAAAAGAAAAAACACAGAAGAAAGTTTATTTCTGGTCTGAAATGTAGGATTTGAGAAAAAGAAGGATAAAGGTTTCTTCTAAAGCCATGAAAAAGGTTGAAGAGAGATATTAGGCCGGTGTTCAAAATTTTCCGAAAAGCTGCTTCACATTAATGATACTGAAGGAGGTCAGAAATTTTACTTTTATTTAACTTTAGCTCAATTGCCACTTGCCAAGAGGTGAGTGAATCCAACTGGACAAATGCATGCCACATCAGCCTATGACATGGCACTCTCATAGCATTGAATATTTTCTCCTCATCGACACTAGGCAAGGGTGTCCTGACCCTTGCTTGGTCTAGGTGAGGGTTGCAATGGCCCCATTGCCTTGCTAGCCCATATCAGGTGAGGCCATCGCATGGCCCTATCTAGTGAGGGCTTCATGGCCCTTGCCTAGAAAGATTTGGCAAGGGCTTTGTGACTGTTGCCAACTCAGGACGAAAGGTTGCGTGCCCACGTCCTAGTTTGCAAGGGCATCCCAACCCTTCTGGCCAGTGATGTCAACTCTAAGTGAAGGGGGGAAATTAAAGAAAAATATAAAAATTCAATAGCACAACAATGCTACATTAGAACCGGCCAGTCGGCCAAAATTAAGGATGAGCATGGTTCCAAGATACAACCTAGAATTTGAAAACCGCACCTATGAGAACCTGTAGGTTCCAGATTCCAAGGCATGCAAGGTAGGTTATGGGTTACAAAATTTGGGAAACCTATTTCACTCGTCAACTTGTCTACATGACATCGTTTAGAGGTTATATGCTAATTGGGTATACTAGTGAGCCACATAAGATTGAGAAATTAATAAAATATGGCCATATTGGATTGTTGGCGACCTAAATCTAAGTTGATACTTAAATGATTGTTTTTTTAAAAGGGACACTTAAGTGACTGAAAAAAAAATTGGCACTAAAGTGAGTGTCACATGCAACTTTGGCACTTCTAATGCTCTTCTGCTGAAAAATATAATTGATGGTGCGCGTGATTGTGACCTAATTAATTAGGTAGAAGTACCAAGGATTGGCTTTAAGTAATATAATCACGATAAGAATAGGCAGCCAGACTTGTAAAAGATTCACTTATGATGCGAGATTGACATTGATTAAATCTGTCATTCAGAGTGTTGTTAGCTATTCAAATAATGTTTTCATCCTTCCAAAGAAAGTAATGGACATGATTGAACAACAGTGAAGTGCTTTTCTTTGGCATGGCTCTAATCCAATTACTATGGAAGCTAAGTTCGAATAGGAGGATGTTTGTCTTCCAAAGAAAGAGGATGGTCTAGGTGTCAAGAATCCATCACGCTAGAACTCTGCTCACATTACAAGGTTTCTATGGTTGAATCGATGCTTATAAGCTGAAAGATGACAAGTCAAAAGTATCTTCCACTTATTAATATGCTTGGGATGAACTCTGGCGAAGATCACTGGAGCCTCTGCTACCTATTTTAGGTTTGAACTTGAATGCCGTGGTTTCAGTTATAATCACATACTTGGCACTGCCCTATAGTAAGAACTTAATACATGTCAAGGACTCAAAATGAGGTGACTGATTCAAAATGAGACGACTGCATTAAGTATTAACACAAGAAACTCAAAAATAGTTCAGAGTTGCAGTGCTCAAGTAAGGTTTCTTTTACTAACCACAATGAAATTTATGTACTTGGTGGTGGAATTTGTAAATAAAGTAAGCACCCATTCTTTAGCTTCAAGCTTAAATGTAAGGAAATATCATTCCCAATTTATTGGTAATTTTTTCTATTGCAATGACATTATCAACTGTTGGAATTTAATGCATCTACATTATAAATAGTGGGAGCGGTCTTAAACAAAAGCCTGTGCATATATTAAGTCTATGTGACAATTCTTCAATAATATTCATGTACCCCTTAGACATTTGCTTTTTGTCCTTTTAAGTTTTAATATGTCTTGCGCACCTCATTTTCTAGAATCAGTTCACATGGTCACTGTTGAAGCCCAAGATATCAACATGAACAGAAAGTGTAATGGTAAAAAGAAATGTCTTCCTCACAACACAAATTGCTGAACTTCTACTTTTTTATTGAGGAAAGCTCATTTGAAGCATCAAAAGATCACTAGTTCTACTACAAATTCAGGAGACTTAGAGATGACTTTCTCAGGTACATGACATTGGCTCCAACAAGGCAGCGTTAATGCAAGTACCAATCCTCAGGCATCACATGTACAAAAAGCTAAAAGGTATCTCAAGTAAAGGAGCAAACATAATTCAGGTTCAGTTTCTACAGACAGGTGGTGTATGAATTGATGTAGAAGCAAATCTTATTTTGTGATAATAACTGTGGGTGAACTTAACTATGGTTACTCGTGTGCTGGCAAAATCTTAATTAGCAAAATTTCAGAGTTGAAATATGAAGTATAGAGTATCGAAATTGAAAGTTCTTATTGCAATGTTTTAATTTCTACATACAGGTGGTGTATGAATTGATGTACAAGCAAATCTTATTTTCTTATATTAACTGTGAAGTGAACTTAACTACGGCTACTTGTATGCTGGCAAAATCTTAATGAGCAAAATTTCAAAGTTGAAATATGAAGTATAGAGTATCAAAATTGAAAGTTCTTATTGCAATGTTTCAATTAGTGTTGCTGCTGTAATACCTGAGGAAATACATGCACCATTGTTAATAAATTCATACATCATCGGTGTATGGAAGATTTCCCCATATAATGATCTATTGGTATATCTCATCAGAAAATCAGAATTGTATACTAGAAACACAGCATACCTGATATGAATGTCAAAACTATTGCAACTCAAAAGCCTCCTCCGAATCTGACAGAGGCAAGAGGATGCAATTTCCAAGCAAGTCCATTCAGGCACACATAGAAGTCAGTTGAGTCATAAGCACCTGGCCCACATTTTTGCTTCGCGCAACTCCTCCATCAGCAACAGATTTAGTCTTATAGCTCTACTGTAAGACTCCTTCAACCTCTCTAGTGCCAAAATTAGCAGCTTTACATCATGCTTATATGACAGATAGAGAGGGAAGGAAATGGTAGAATAAATTCTTGACTCCAACCAGGGCAGAGTAGTAAGGTAAATTGCCACAGCTTCTTCTGACACTTGGACCATTTTCAGAAGTCATTCCTGCAAAAGTGAAGATACATCACACGATTGATTAGAATGACTACAAATGCAACACACAAATAAGTTGCCCCTCAACTATAAAAAATAATCTTTGATCATTTCGTTGCCACTCGACTTAAAAAATAAATCTTTTGGCTTCACACTCAAAGCTTCCTTATGCATTATACCTAGGTTTCTAAAACATCGTGCCTAAGAGAAGAAAAATAAAATGGAAGTGGGAGACATAATGTCCAACTTCAGCTAAAAAGGAAACTTAATGTAATTCTTACAAGAATCAAAATCCTAAGAAAAAAGACTGCTAAATTATCTATAAGAAGAATTCTAATCCCTTATGACTCTTATTTAATCTTCACCATATCTTGGTAAAAACATCAATATTTGAACAAATATTATCTTGCAAAATTTTGTTGGCTGAGTCCTGCTTGCTCTCGAGACAAGAACTCTGTTGTTGACATTTTTTAAGGTTCTGAAACCCAAAAGATATGCACAAAACATGGGTAAATACAAAGAATAATTGTGTTAAAGATCCCATGATTTCACCAAAACATAGCCTTACAAAGCTATCCTCTTTGTTGGATTTGCCAATATTGCTACCACCTGTAAGGTTGCATATGTTAGGCCGTGTTGTAACCCTATTCATTGGCAATGGGAGAAGAGATATAACTAGCAAAAAAGATTCAGATCCTTTATATAGCCTAGTAGAAGTGTTGCACTACACCTACCCAAAGAATATTACAACAATAATGTATGTAAACCATAAATGGGCCAAACAAATTTGCACCAACTCATTTGGAGTCTGGTGCTCTAAATTTCCTTCTACTGCTTCCAGTTATCACTTGAGTAGAAAGTAAGGATCAAAACAACCCACAGCATATCATCAGTCCTATACTTAAAGAATAGAGATATTAGCAGAGAGGTTGAACTTTTTCTCATGTAATTCAACCGCTAAGCAGAACAAGTTGAGAATCATAGGGTTCTAAGGAAATAAAGAGAGAGCTTTTGCAAGTTTAACCACATCCGATACCAACGCCGGATCACTAGTAGTGCCATCCTCACTTAAAAGGCACTTAGAGAGGGCATTAAAAAAAGAAGAAGAAGAAGATTAGCATACAATGGTAAAAAGGTGTCCTTGTGGCTATCGACCCTACCAATTCAGAAAACATCTTCCTTTGTCATATGATCCCCGCCAAATGTTATCAATTAAGTGAAAAATGCCATCCTTACCGCACCCTGAACAGTAGATTAGCAGCTTTGCCAATGCTCTCCGCTTCCCATCAATGCAGTGGCTACCCCAAGATCACAAATAGCGCATCATTTTAGGAGCTCTCATTTGACAAAATTCCCTCCACAAGACTCTTTTCACAAGATCATCAAACCACTTGCACACAAGAGACAGGGTGGCAATTGCTTTAGGATTCCAATTCATCCGTTGGAACACAATTAAAATCACATCCTTGTTCAGCTTTCCTTTCGTGCGCTGACAGCTCGACGAGTATATGCACCAAAAATTTCAACAAATTCCTCCTAGAGACTGACATAGTAACTCGCAACTACGACGAAACAACAACTGCGATGCATTCAACACGTGGCAGATCACTATTTCAGGCGTTCCCAATGTAAGCTCATAAAGGGAACTCGACAACAGGGGACACGATCAACTCCGAATTCCCCGACGTAAACCAAAATAGCTCAAACTATCAAACTCTGCAGATGCGACAAAACCCAACTCACACGGATAGGAAATGAGATGACCAAAATCGTTTACCTTCCCCCGGCCACCAGATCGGTGAGATTAGAATTTGCAAGCTCGAACAGACGACTTCCAAATCTGGGGACGGAATCGAATCAGAGAGGCGGAGCAGAGGCAAAGAATATCCCGAATGTGCGAAAAGGAAGAACCGAAACGCGGCATGAGAAACCAAATGAAGGTGATAAACCCAGATTACCTTGGGAAGAAGAGCTCTCTCGTGAGCCGACTCCATAGACAGAGCACGAATAAGCTTATTCCAACGGCTACAAACAAGCTTCTGAATTCATATCAACACGTTAATCAATAAGAGGTTGACACGTGCAATGCACGTGCCCGCAATAGGCTATTACAGGCGAGCCTCTGCGCATGCCCTAAAATCACCGAAATGCCCCTCTCTCTTGTCTGGGCCACTCTCCAGCTCATTAGCATCTTCACCACAAATTGTTAGCAACGAATGAGATAATATGTAAGTAATAACGACTTAGTGACCATCTATTGGACAATGGATCTGGTAGTGATCTTATAATTACAGTATAAAGGCCTCAACGAAATGGATTGGAAATGCCGGTGGATGATCATGAGCATGATTTATCAATGAATTTTCTATGACAGAATTTTTTATTAATCAAATCAAATCAGTTGTAGACCGGTTCTTTTTCTTTTCAAGAATGATAGATTGCCACATGTTCGAAGGTGAGTACATAATGTAAAAAAAAACAACAAACCAATCGTGAATTTTTCCTAGGAAATTACTAAGAAGAAAATGACAATAAAATTTATTTGCCAATCCACATTGGGTGAGATCAAAGAGAAATAGATGTTGAATTATTAGTTTACTAATACATAACAAATTTGATTTGAGTTGATTATTTGAATTTCTTTTTCCCTAACTTGACAATACCTCCTTTTTTCCAATGCAACAACCACTCGGCCTTTTCCTTTTGGGTCTAATTGGCATACAAACAACACTTCCTATTTGGCAAAAGAACAAACAGAGCCAACTCAGCACAAGGGAAAGAACAGAACACCTTACTAGACATGTAAGTCACACATACAAGTCTAATAAAGTGATGATAAAAATGAAGTGCAAGGGTAGATCTTACCTGATGAAATTGTTTAGACATTCTTCGAAGTCTGCTAGGCATTTTATGTTAGTTTGTGCTTGATGTCAACACAACTTTCGAGATTTCAATTTTCAAAATCTTTCTTCTCATTTTCTACTAAATGTCTCTCTTCTTGATTCTTCTCGATATTTTGCTTTATTGTGACTACTCGTAGTATGAGATTCAGCTTCATCCCATTCTTTCTTAAGATTTTTTTGTTCATCCAAAAAGTTATTTAATGAAATTTAATGAAATTGCTTTCCATAATAAGAAATTGCGTGTTCTACACTTTACTTCTAAAATCCTTTTTTCAAACCAATTTAACTTTACCTGCTGAGTTCTTATCAGCATATAGGGTGGCTACTTGTTTTTGAATTTTTTTTTCTTTATTTTTTAGATGTGCGGTATATAAGCGTTAATTAATATTTAATAATTGGTGCCACTTCCCCTTAAATGACCCCTAAAAAAATCTTGGAATATCTTTGAATGCATTCTAATAAAACCTTTCACAATAGAAATAGTCACCCACCTTGGAAGGACCAAAGGAATTTTTAAGCATACAAATCTTCTTGCCCCACCTTCAAACACAGTCCGACTAGTAAGGCAATCTAACGTGTTATCCACAAGCTACATGTACAAGTACAAGAGTCACAATTTAATGGATTTGAATACTTATTAATGGGTTGGAAATGGGTCGATAACATCACCCACTTAAACCTTAGGACCCATTATGATTAAACCCTCAAATTTAAGGTGACATATATATAGCCCATTTATACACATTTGAGTCAACAAATGAGTATATCACCAATTTTGATGCAGCCGTCAACTCAAAAAGTGCAAAAGCAAACATTAACAAGTTGTCCTTCATCCCTCACGATCATTGCACAAGAGTCCACAAGGTGGTTCACTTTCTATTGAAGAAGGTTCTATCAAAATGGTTCCAAGATATTTGAGAGATCAATTAACTAGGAAATTGCAACAAGAGTAAAAATGTCTTTATTGCATAGTAATTAACACTTATATACCACATATAATAAATAAAGGAAACCAAGTTCAAGAACAAGTAGCCACCCTATGTGCTGACGGGATTCAACAGGTAAAGTTAAGATGGTTAAAAAAAAAAAGAGAATTACTTAAAGATCGATATGCATTTTCTAATTATCAAAAGCGAGCTCATTAAATAACCCTTTGGATGAACAGGAAAAGATTAAGAAAGAATGGGATGAAGCTAAACCTTGATTTTGAGAATGAGAGAGTCAAATTAAATGAAAATACCGAAAAGGTCATCAAGAAAAAGGTATATTTAGAGTAAGAATTAAAACTAGCCTTAGCAGAGAAGGAGAAGAAAGATTATGAAATCAAATTTTTGAAAAAGTGCGGATTCTTCCAAATCATTACCTCCAATAAAAACCTTGAATCGACATGAGGAGCTTCGAGCGGGAGTGCGTTGAGATTTTTCTTTCAGAGCTCTTCAATCTCTTGTCTTCCCCCATCCTTCAATTCCGAAACGTGCTCTGACTTCGGGGATTGTGAAACTGTTTTAGAAGAAGAGGAGAGTCAGGGAGAGACGATTCCGATATAGCGTCCTTATCTGCGCGTGATCTTCGTCGCTTTCGATTGTGTTTCCTTTAAAATTTGTCAATAAAGTGTAATTTTATCCTAAAATTTATAAAAAATGTAATTAAATTCTAAAATTTATCACGAAAATACAATCAAATCCTAAAACTTTTAAAAAGTGTAATCAAGTCATATAATTTGTCAAATTGATCAAATTAAATCCTTTCATTAATAGCATCTTTTAAAGTTTAAAAATTTGATTATACTCTCGTGATAAATTCTACGACTCAATTATATTTTCATGACAAATTTTAGGACTTCTTAACGCACTCATCCAAAAAAAATTGGACAAGGCCAATCTTGAAGAATGAGCCCTAGACTTTATTATTATTTTTTGTTTTATAGAAAATCAGGTGTCGACAACGGTGTATATCTCGACTTTTCATTCACCATGCTGCTTAGGAGAGCTTCGTTAGGACAGCTCTGTATGATTTGGTCATCGATAGGGAAATAATTATGACTTAAATGAAATTACCGCATGAGCTTCGTGACTCCTGGTCATGTCCTTGTAGCTTTGCGAATAGTATGTAAACTTGCCTTACCAGTCGGACTGTAGCTGAAGGTGGGGTAAGAGTCCTATGGTCCTTCCAAGTACCCAATCTTCATGCCGAATGCGCATACGTCGACTGCAGGAGAGATATGCCGACCACGACTCGATATCGTCCGCGAAATCGACTTGAGCAGCAAACAACAGCTTTCGTGATGATTCGATCCCAACTCGATCCAAGCGGCGGACAACAAGCGCAAGAAGTCAGCTTGCTTATGGCTCGGTTCAAGTTAATCCACAAGACCAGAACATAAACATCGGAAAGGAAAAAAAATTCGTGCACGCAATTAGCTTCGACTCTCAGTCGGAAAGGGCACGACCCCCACCTTCTTTTTGTGTCTATTCTTTTTCTGAATTCTGTGCCCCCAAATCATGTTCTTCCTTGGCTGTGAATTGCTTTGGCTGGATATTAACACCATCCAAGGTTGTGTTTTGAAAGTTTCATTAGAGGATTATCTAAGCCCAAAAACAAAAACAAAAGACTAACTAGATTAGACTATCAACAATTATGAAACTCATGAGATTGGATGAAGGTTGTTAAGATTTACTGCACAATCACAAAAAAATAAAATAATAAACAGTAAAAGTGAGAAAGAGAATTTTGACATGCAAGATTTTATACTAGTTCATCCATTAACTTGTTATGTTTAGCTGAGGACCCATTGTAATTAGCATCACACACTTTTCTATTATATGAGAAAAAGAATACATATACATATATAAGTCCAAACTACTAACAAAATATGAGTTCAAACTATAAAAGTTCTCTAATGTCAAGGGCCGCTACCCCCTACAATCTTGTGTCATGCTGTCAATGGAGGGTATGAACCATATCCCAACAAAGGCTTTATCTATTCACTAAGTACAAAGCAAGAAAAAAAAAATAATGCAAAGGAGTTGGTACGGCATAAGGGTGAGCAAAAGAACTGGGACCCGCCTGGACTGCCCGAACCCAGATTAGACCAGCTTGGAACCAGTGGTTCCTAAAAGGACCGGTCCGGTTTCCAATTCCAAGAAATTGGAACCAGTGGGTACCAGTCCAATTCCTGGTTCCATGAGCGGATCTACTCGCCCGCCCACTTGAACCAGACCGATATTATAATAATATATATTAATTTTTATTATAAAAAAATTGGTTGAAAAAAATTAAAATTTTGAAGGACCCTATTTAGAATTTTTATTTTCCATTTAAAAACCTAAAAAACATCTTGAAGAAAGAAGCGGCTCAATTTTTATTTTCCACATCTTGAGGCCATTATCTACTCAATTTTGTGGTCGTGGAAATGGAACAGCCCCTACTTGCAGTTCTCTTGTCAAACTCTTGAAGAAAGAAGCGGCTCAAGCTCAACTCCGTGAGTGTTCTCTTATCAAGACTTCGACAATCTCATGACCACACTCACGATCGTCGGCCGTCGACCACACCTCTTAGCTCTCGATTGCATCAACTCCGTCAACCGCACTCACGGCTGTCAACCGTGCCTCCCTCTTTCGACTCAAGCACGCCACTCATGGCTCTCGGTTGTTGTAAGTTGAATCTGCTCACTAAATCCCTAAATCTATGAGTTCTTTGTTTGTTTGGTTGATTTAACTAAAAACCCTAAATCCCTAAATTTTAATGCTAATCATGGTTAGTGTTGAGAGAGTTCATGTGTTTGTGCCGAGTTCATGCAGGATTAACGAAGATGATATTTCTTCGGGCAGAGGAGTTGGAGGAGGAGGAGGGAACAATGTGGAGTTGATGTGCAAGATGCTCCAGGTGGAGCACAAGCTCTTCTACTTTGATATGAAGGAGAACCCTCGTGGCCGTTACCTCAAGATCTCCGAGAAGACATCGGGCACACGGTCCACCATCATCATGCCTTTCTCCGGCATCTCCTAGTTCCTAGATCTCTTTAATTACTATGTCAATACTGACGATCAGGAGGCCTCCAGTAAGGAATTGTAGCTCGACACCAAAGCATGTGTTTTTCTTATTAGGGCATTATGTTCCTTGTTTTATATCGTTTATGATGTTCGCATTGTTTGAATTGCATGTTGTTGGTTGCAGGTGTTCTACTTTGATGTTGGCGAGAATTGGCGGGGGTGCTCTTTAAAGGTAATTCCTGCTCTCGAGTCTTCATTCATTTGGGTTTTTGGTGCTGATTGGCCTTGCAGTTATTAAATTTGTTTGTTGTTTGATCCATGCCTTTTTCTCCTTTGCTTATTGGTTCTAGTATGTCTTCATGTGGAGTTTACAGTTTTGTGATTGCCTTGACTTGGCAATTCATTCTCTGTTAATTAAATTAGTTGAAGTATGAACTTTTAGAAGGTCATCCACGGTTTGAGTACCTTGCGACTGTCACTAATCTCTTTGGATTTTCTATGTACCAAGCTTAGTAAATTGTGCTTTGTGCATACTGCATTCTTAAATTTGGATGAGTTGGGGTTGCGTTCAGTGATAGGGCATGTTGCTCCAAAGTGAACCTTAATCTTTTTGCAAGGAAATGACTTATCATCTCACATTGTTGGAGAAGTCAAGAGATTCGTGGTCAAGCTTAAAGTGATCCATTAACATGTCAATAGAAGTGGAGGGATCCTATGATGCGATAATGCCAATAATGGAATCAATAACACTAGAACATGGAGAAAGTGAAGACTTTGAAGAGGCATCCAAAACAAACAAGGTATCCGGCTCTTGTCCTCCTCCTAATAAGCAAAAATCAGCAGCCTGGCTTTATTTTCGTAAAGGAATAACTCACTCGAGTGGGAAAGTTGATGTCTTCTGCAATTATGGGGCCAAGTATTCATACCATTGTTGATAATGGTACTTCAAATATGTTGAACTATTTATGTCTCACTGCACATTTTATTAATGAAAACTGGAAATTGTACAAAATAGTCATCAATTTTATGGTAATGTCTAGTCATATATTGGGAAAGTGATTGAGAAATGCATATATGAGTGAGGAATAGAGAAGAAAGTGTCAACAATCACTGTGGATAATGCTAGTTCGAATGACGTTGCCATTGGTTATTTATAAGAAAATTTTTCAAGAGATAGGCTTTTAATCTTAGATGATAAAGTTGTACACATGAGGTGCACGACTCATATATTAAATTTGATTGTGAAGGATGGCTTGGCCGAAGTATGTGATTCCATTACACATATTAGAAATGTGATTAGATATGTGAGGAGTTCTCTTATGAGAGCTAAGATATTTCAAGATTGCATTGAAAATACAATGGTCACTTATAAGGGTTCGGTTTGTCTTGATATATCCACAAGATGGAATTCCACTTACCTAATGTTAGAAAGTGCCATAAAACTAAGAAAAGCTTTTAAAAGGATGGATAAAGATGATATTTCTTTCTCAACTAAACTTAATTCTAATATTCCAAGTAGTGTTGATTGGGAAAATACCATTATTCTTTCCATGTTTTTGAAGCAGTTTTATAATGCCACTAACAAGATGTCTAGGACTTTGTATATCACTTCAATTGATTATTTTGAGAGGATAGCTTCTTTGTATAATTATCTGAAAGAAGCAACGAGGGCTTTTGATCATAGGGTGAGAGTTATGGGTGTGAAAATGAAAGAGAAGTTCGACAAACATTATGGGAGTTTTGAAAAGGTAAATATGATGGTGTTGATTGCAGTGACGTTAGATCCTAGAAAGAAGATGAATTACGTGAGGTATTGTTGTAGACTCATTTATGAAGATGCTGTAAAAGTTGATGAAATGTATGATAATGTGAAGTTTGTCTTGGAGCGTTTGTTTAAATTTTATGAGAGAACTTATCCTACTTCTTGTGAGAAAAATCTATGTGAACTTGTGAGTTCTATTAGTAGTGCCAATAGTAGCTACGATCCTCTTTGTGATGAGGGAACTAGAGAGGAAGATTGCGGTTTACTTTTCCATGTGCAACGGCCGTCATATGATGACTTTCTTAATGAGGAGAAAAAAAGGTCTAAGGGCAATTTATCTTAGCTTGATCGATATCTTAAAGCTGAACTTGAAGATGCTCATAATCTTGACATTTTAAAGTGGTGGAGTGTTGCCGGTCAAAAGTTTAAAATTCTATCTTTGATGGCTCGGAATATTTTGTCTATCCTTGTAATTATGGTTGCTTCAAAGTCAACTTTCAGTACATCTGGTCGTGTGTTTAATTAATGGCTTTCGATTGTAGAAGGTTTAATTTGCACTCAAGATTGGTTGCGAACAATTCTTGAGCTGATTAATGTTGAAGAGTGCATTGCAAATGTGGAAAAGTTTGAGTTGGGTAAGTTCATGTCATTTCATCTTTTAATTCTTTCAGGTATCTAATAAGTGAATATTTTATTTAATACTTTCTTTTTTGTTAGATATGGATTATGTTAACACGGAGATTAATAATAAATAGACTTTACAAGTTAAAGTGGGAGGAATACATGTGGTGAGATTTTTCAATAATTGTTTGAGTTCAATTTCTATTATATTGAGTGATCATTTATACTTATTTTTGTTTTACTTTTAGTAGGTTGGGACTTGGAGTTTAAGAGCTCTCCAACTTAGGATTCACAAGCTTTATAAGTCGTGAATTTTTTGGCATCTTATTGTGATTGTTTGTCATTGTAGACTCACACTGGATGAGTTTGTTCCATGTACTTGAGTTTCGTTTGGTATGATTTGTTGGACTTGTGTCGTCATGATGGTGTGGTGCTTATGTGATCAACTTGATGGCCATTGTGATTTGTGGCTTCTGACTTTTGACTTGTTTTTTAGTTCCACGTACTTGAATTTTGTTTGGTATGATTAGTTCTGCATTTCTTTGTCCGTTCTTTTGTGCATGAAATTTTATTTATCTCCACTTTGAGTTCCTTTTTGCCTTTGTCGCTCTATTGATTTGAGGGGCTTGTTTAGAAAGGAAAATTGAACAAGTTCACAAGCAATGCTAGTAGCTGTGGAAGTAATGGTGCTGTGAATAAGCTGGACATGGAAGTACACCATTTTGATTGTGAGACACTGTGGGAAGCCTTGACAATTGGAGAACAAATTGGGCAAGGTATGTCTTTCATGAAAGTAGTATGTTTTTTGCCTGTAGTTATTCTTCAATTTTTGGTGACATACTTTGAAAAAGCCCTAAATCATGTACAATTCTTGAAAAACCAAAAATGAGTGCAATTGAATTTGGTTCATAAATGCATATTGAGTAAGCAAGATTGCTTGTGAGATCGGTTTTATGGATCCACCCAAGAACCGAACCGGCGGTCTGATCCGGTTCTTGGGTGGATCCATGAAACCAACGGGTGATTCCCGGATCCAATTTTTCATAACCGATCCTTAGCAGGCGGTTCTTGGTTCTAGGATGGGAATCGCCCGCCCAGACGATGCTCACCCCTAGTACTGCATGACTATGATAGACCTTATGACAGCAACATCACAAGTTATATCTCATCCCATGATGCATTGTAGTCATGGAACACATGTAGGGATCAGGGGAAAAAAACAAATTCATCATATTTGGGTTTGCAAAAAGCTTTGAAATATATATTCTTAACAAAGTGATGAAGAGATATAGTTCTCTATTAATCATCACATAAAAATATTTGTCTTTGCCATTTACTTCGTCTTCAATTTTGCACAATTTTTTTCTTCTTATTACCTTTTACGACGTTTATGTGCAATACACGTCTCTATGTGCTTGCGCCTAGTTGTGCATGCAAGCATGTGTACCCTCATAAACCTTTTGGTTCAAAATTTATTGGGTGGACTAAGGCTAGAAATCATGGATTTGTATGTGTTAATTAGTTCTTGCTTAGTTTACTGATGATCGAGCCAAAAAAGTACAACGTACTTCCAAATTCATGTACTCTAATTCCATGTCAAATTAAATTAATGTGTCGTGCACATGTTATACTTTCCTCATGCTGTTTGGCAATGTAAAAAGCTTTGGGCACACTCCGAACTTTCATCATATTGATCTACTACTCGATTGGACCCTACACACCAAATCACTATATAGCACAACCTTAATGCCAACAAACCTCTTGATAACCTACGCACGACTTGTCCAAAGACAAAGGAGCATTCTTAAGACAAGGTGCAGCCCAACCTGCCTTGCCTACAACGAGGAAAGTAAACGAAATGTATCTTAAGTAACCCCTGTAACTTTAATAAAGCTGAAAGCAAAAATGGAAAAAGGAAAATTATAGTGTAACTAGAAAAGACCGAAAGTCCATTAACTAGAACAAAGGCATCCACCATATGTTCATCACCCTCTCGGACACTACTATTAGTATTCAGTAGAAGAATGCTTATAAGCATGAATAAATTAACAAATTGGGTATGAAATGCATGAAATTATTAAAGAGGGGAATCCAATTTTGCTTCTATTTTTTGTGAAAAGTCCACTTTCTTCGTCATTTGGTAAGAGAAAAGCCAAATATCTTTAAGCAAATACTTGTGAAAAGTGAAAATGTTCACTTCTGTGAATTTTAAGGCCCAAAATGCTTCTTGACTAGTCTCAATGTACATTAGTTTCAAAATATGCTATTGAAGACATTTCCATGATCTTAGCTTATGCTTATGGCTTGTAAAAACAACTAGCCATCTATAAATGCTCAAATTGAATCAACGAGCAATTACTAGGAGCGCAAAATTTAAAACAAGAAGATGATGAGTCCAGCAGCTCTTGAGTGATATATGTTATGGCTAGTATGATTACCTAGAAGAGGGTGAAGAGGTGATATTGCGGAATTAGAGAAATTTTTAAAACCAATATTGTAACTGAACAACTTCTAATGACGGAATGTGCAATGGTCAAATCTTACTAGTATGTAAATATTTCTATCTAATAAAATAAATGAAGTAATTGATAGAAAATTGCACATGAATATTTATAGTTGTTCAGATTTCGCGCTAACAGCCTATTGGCTATATTTCACTATTTGAACTAATCAAAGGTTACAAGATATGAGTGACAATTGCTCAAACTCATGTAAATAACTTCTCACATACTCTCAACTTCTACGTAATTACACAATGTAGCTCATAAAGATGAATGTATTTAATCGGAAAATACTCTTTAAAACTTTGGAATTATAAGCTTTGATTCTCGTTGAATTTGCTACATTCTTCCGCTTCGAGATCTCCTTTTATACTCCTCCCCTATTCAAGCTACCCGTTGGATATAATCTCTGAAAGATTATCTAGCTGATATACCCATTGACCTGTATCTTGCTTAGAAGATCCGATTGCTTTAGAGTTGTCAAAAATAAAGCTTCCCTAAGATTCTATCACCCATGTAGCGGCTTGAGTTTCCATAAGTCGAACACTCCAATTTGGAACTCGCCTCTAGTCTAATGCTAGGAAATCCAAATCTTCAAGAGATTTTGTAAAATAATTTCCTTTAGAACTCTTTATATAAGATAAGGAATCCAGTCAATCTTCATTTGCCATTGCACGAGTATATTAGCTCTTTTCCAAGCCATTTAGTAAAACAAATATGGAAGGAAATAATTTAGCCATGCCTATGCTTCTGATTGTAACATCTAATCATATTGCATAAGACTTTTCACCTGAAAAACACTTATAATAAAAAACCAAGTCTTTACTATGGATGAGTTTTACCAATCTTCAAAATCACTTAGGAAATGTTTTCTCAATAATCTCTCCATTTTTTTTTGGTGACAAAACTTTCTGAGCAGAACTTTCAAAGTCCAAAAGTATTAGAAATTGAATAGCTCTAATTTAGCCATATTTGGAATTAAGTGCAATCAAACCATAAGAATATTTAAGTAAGGAGAATCTTGAACAAAGTTCTTATAGAGATAATACTCTAAATTAAAAGATAAGGGAAGAGAAATTTTTATAACTAATCTCATCGATTTCTATGCTCAAAGTCTTCAAAAATCCTACAAAAAAACTTCTTAGCAAAATATAAATTTGTAAGTTTTGCTAGACTTCATGTCTTCTCCCCCATTTTTGTTAGTAGCCAAAACAACTCATAATATCCATGATAGTTATAATATAAGCAAATCATAATAGTCAGCATCCATAGTGCCCAAACCAAACCAAAGTATTGCAAACCTTATAAACCACACTTCATAAATCCAATCAAAAATTAATCCAAACTAAGAAAAATAATAAACTAATAAAGAGTTATTTCAAGGAGGATGGTTGATTTGGGTCTGGAGTGGGAGATGAAGTAAATGGTTGGTCAGGGTCATGAACTGGAAAAGTATGCCTTGCTTTAGGAGGCAATTGAACCAGCACATAATATTGCATGTTCTTCACAATACATTCAAGCATTCTCATCTTTCTGTTTATAGTTGTCTAGAATTCCTACATATGAGTCCCAAAAAGCAACTTGAGATTCCTTAAGTCTTCAACCATAGTTCCATAATTCCCCATTATATTCAATAAAGATCTAAGAAAAATCATGTCCTCATTATTATCAATCACAAGTATATTGTTAGGATTTGTCTCCATGCCAAGTGCCATAACTATCCGAACATCCTCTCTTCTTTGTTCTGTAGTACTAAGCTCCCCCTATCTCTGAGCCTACTCTATTTATGGCTCCTGCACATTTTGGTTAGACTTAGAATCAGGTATAACTTCTTTTTGAACTTGGTCACTAGTAGGAGTTGTGCTTGAGCCTCCAATAGGAATGTTTGAGATAGCTTGGACAATTTGGTCATCCTCAATAACAACAGTAGACTTAAGAACATTAGTGTTTGGAATGCCTTACTCCTATAGATCAACATCAGCATTAGCAACAATAGGATGTCTTGGATATTAGGGACTTCATCATTTGAGACTCTCTCATCAAGAACTTCAATAGGAGCTTCCGGTATATTCTCAAATAAGGGCTCATAGATATCACTAGTATGTTCTAGCATTTCCTAAGTTTTTTCCTCCCTATGAATATATGTTATAACCTGTGAAAGGATATTTTCTAGTTCATAGTGCCTTTAGTGAGGTTAAGACTTACCTTAGTATCCTTTTCTCCTTGAGTTGTAGTGATATTAGCATGAGTATCAGTAAGTATATCAGAAAGGTCACCTGTAATAGATCTTCCTGTCTCAATGTCAGTAGAGTTCTCCTTTTCTTGTTTTGTAGACTCAATCTCAACACCAATTTGTTATTGGCTAAAGGGAGTCTTTGTTCCATCACATTCCTCAACTTCTTCTCCATCATTATCCTTATCACATGGTTGATAAGCATCAATCAAATTGTCCATATCATTATCAGATTGCTCAGCATCCCTCGGATTCAGTTCTTCTATGAATTATGCAGTCAGCCTTTCCAACAAGGTCTATGGACCTTCCATTCGAGCAAAAATCTTACTTCTCTTTTTGGGTAGTGAAGCAACTTTTAGAATGCTGTCATCAACATCAATCTTCACAGGTCTTCCCTTGTTGTCATTTCACCCTTCATCAGAAAACCTAAAGCTCATTTTCCTCATCAGCTTATCTCCTAAATCCATCAGAGGCAACTTTGGTGTCTTTAGCCTCAGACGATTAAAGATTTTTGTAATCAAAGAACCATAAAGTAATTTACCTTTGTTTTTTAGCATTGTCCTATACATATGAAAAATTACCAGATGTGCGAGAGAGAAGTGCTACTCATTCAAAATAGCCCATATTAACTTAGCCTCATAACTTGATATATCGGTCTTTGAAGATCCTTTTGGTCTTTGACAATTGATAACAATCTTATGAAAAACAATTTGTTTCGCAATAAACAAATTTTGAGACACATGAGATTTATTTTCTCAAGAGAAATCAGGTATTCTAAATATAGACCTTTATGCAACATTAGGATCTATTTTGATAGGCTCAAAATCTGAATGCATTATCCCTAGAATTTTTGCCAAGTCTCATGCTTGCAATAAATACAACTTATCCCCAATAGTAAACTCAATTGTATCAGGTGAACAAAATGAGAGACTTGAGTAGAAATATATAATAAGGACTAGATTCATTGGAAATTCTTGAATATAGAAGTCAGTCAACAACAACTTATTAAAAGATTATTTGATTTTTATCCTAGATAATTCAAAAAAGTCAAAATCCACAGTTCTTTGATTATTAACCTCTCTATGCATTAGAGAATTAAAGTACTCTAAGTGTTCTACAGACTTTATGATCTTTCCAGCACAACTTCCTTCAGGCGCATAAGCACCGATTCTCCTTTTAAAGTCTACATAGAGTTTCACATCATTATTACCCTTCTTACTGTCATTAGAATTAGATTTTTTTCCTCAATGTAGGAGTTTCTGCCACCTTTTACTTTCCCTTTCTGGTTCCAACACTTGCAACACTAGAATCACCAACATTCAATGGAGGGATACTTCTAATGGGATTTGCAAACATGAGTTTTGGTGCTTCCTCATTTTCGAATCCATGCTTAGCCAACAAACTCATAATAACTCATTATCTCCCAAACTTTTGAGAGATGCAATTGCACATTTCAACCTTAGAAATTGAGAAGATGTGTCACTGACTATACCTTCAATATTGATCATACCTTCAATACTATTGGAAGAGTCTGAAAGCTCGATGTGATTAGTGCTTCCCTTTGCCCTCAATTGCATTCCCACAATCTTGTTTGATCTCTGTGAAGCATAAGATCTAGGTCTAGATTTTTGGGAGGATTTTGGGGCTTTTGTGGTGGTTAAAGAGAAAAGTTTGAAACTTTTTCATAGAAAATGGGAGTACTTTGCAAAAAGTTGGTTCAGGAGAAGATTTTGCAAAGAAAGAGGAGTATTGCAAAGGAGAAGGGATTTCTAAGTTTTTTGCTTAAGAAAGAAATGAAGAAGGAAAGAATAACAGAAAATCCTTTTAAGAAAAATGAAAAAATGCGAGAGCATTCAATGGAGTAGTTTTTCAACAAAAATTATGAAATTTTGATCACATTTTGAAAGGAAAAACTGAAAAATAATTACCAAAAAATTCACACAAGTTCCAAAAATAAAATATTTAAGTAAAGCAATAAATCATACCTAGTGATCTTACCTACCAAAAGTTGAATTGGCAATTACTTGTCAATTTTTTGATGTTCTTGCTTCATATAAAACATGTCTTAGTCACTTTGAGCAAATAGATAAATAATCCTCAATTCATTACAAATAAAATCAAATGCTTTCTTTTCAAAGGGTTTTGTAAAAATAACAACCAACTGATTTTTGAAATCAATAAATTGAATATTCACTTCACCGTTGTTAACATGATCACATACGAAATGGTGTTTGATCTCACAATGTGTTTGGCTCTGAAATGCAAGATTGGATTCTTCATCAGATTTATAGCAGTAGTATTGTTAAACTTGATTGTTGTATTTGAATTTATAATCCTATAGCACTTCAATTGTTGTTTCATCCAAAGAATCTGAGTGCAACAACTTTGCAATTCTAAGTTCTTTGCTTCAGCAATCGATAAAGCCACTATTGATTGCTTCTTAGAGTACTATCACACAATCATATTGCCTAACATCTAACAAGTCCAAGATGTGTTTTTCTTATCTATCTTGCATCTTGCAAAATTTACGTCAAAATATCTAGATAATACAAACTCTGACCTCTTATAATACTAAAGTCCTAGAGATGGGTTAATATTAACATATTTAAAATTCTTTTTATTGTAGATAAATAAGACTCCTTAGGATCTGACTAAAATCTAGCACACATACAAATACTAAAAATGATATCAAGTCTTGATGCTATGAGATATAGTAGGGAGCCAATCATGCTTCTATATAACTTTTAGTCAATCTTCTTGCCATTCTCATCTTTGTCAAGCTTTGAAGAATATGACATGGGCATCTCAATTTTCTTGGAGTTTTCCATTTAAATTTTTTTCACAAGCTCTTTTGCATACTTTTCTTAAAAATGAAGGTTTCTTATTTTGTTTGTTTGATTTGCAACTTAAGGAAGAAATTTAATTCTCCCATCATTCTCATCTTAAACTGACCATGCATAAGCTTAGAAAAACTCTTGCAAAGATTTTCATTAAGGGATCCAAGTATAATATCATCGACATAAAGTTGGACTAACAAAATATCCTTACATTTTCTCTATATAAAAAATGTAATATCAACATTACATTTATCAAAACCATTTTAGATAAGAAAGTTGCTTAATCTTTCATACCAAGCTCAATGGACTTGTTTCATACCATTAAAGGTTTTCTTCAATTTGTAGACGTGATCAAACTTCCTTGGTTCTTCAAAACCTGGAGGTTGTTCTATGAACACATTTTATTTGATGTAGCCATTCAAGAAGGCACTTTTCATGTCCATTTGGAAAAGTTTGAAATTATAGAAACAAGCATAAACAAATAAAAGTCTGACAAATTCTAACATTACTATTGGTATGTAAGTTTTATTGTAATTGATTCCTTCTTCTTACGAGTAATCTTGAGCAACTAGTCTTACTTTGTTTCTTGTGACTTTTCCTTAATTTGTTCCATAAATTCATTCGATTCCAATTACTGAATAATCCTTTGGTCTGGGAACTAATTCCCACACTTCATTTATTTTGAATTAAAAAAGTTTCTCTTGTATCGGTTGGATCCAACTATCATCTAATAAAGCTTCATTGGTACTTTTTGGTTCAACTTCTGAGATGAGTGATAAAGTATTGATAGTGTATTTTGTTGTTGATCTTGTCATGAATTTATCATCAATATCTCCTATGATAAGATCTTTTGGGTGGCTCAACTTGTGTTTCCAGTTTCTATTATATTTGTCCTTAGACTTAGAGGGCTCTCTACCATCAAACTTTTCAGGTTCTTTCGTCTCTTCTGCTAAATCTGAATTTTTCTTACTCTCTGACTCTTGAGTTTCTTCAAGTAGTTGAGCAGATAGTGATTGAGTATGACTAGAATCTTCTAAAGGTGTTTGAAGAGTTTTATCAAACTTCACGTTGATCAATTTTTCTACCGTGTGTAAGTCTAATTCATCTTTACTTGATACAAGCCACCAAAAGTCATTAGACTTTAATGTCCAATAAGTATATATTTCCCTGCCTTCTTCTAGTGAATGATTGCTTCTCCTCCTTCTGCCTTTAGCCAACGACCTTCCTGGCCCCAATGAGGTTGAGCCTTGCCATGGCTCAACCTCGTCCAAATCTAACGAGGTTGAGCTTGCCTAACCATTAACAAGGCTCCCCTGAGGCTGACAACCAACAAGAGGAAAAAGAAGAAGAAGAAAATAAAATAAAATGTAATAAAATAATTAAAAAATTAAAAAAATTCTAAGTCATAAAAAAATCATATTAAACGCATTTCTATTTTAGGAATAGAAATTTTGAGCCATTAGTAAACGTCTTTGAATGCTTAAAAAATTTATCTAAGGAACACAACAAAAAAAACTACTTTTGAGTAGAAATTGTTCTCAAGAATAGAATAATTACCTAACGCATCCCTAGGCTACGTTTGGTTGCTTGTATATTTAACTAGGATAAGATTAAATATGATAAGATATGAAATTTAGAGATTTCACTATACCATGTCAATTATTTGGTAAATTGCAATAATAAAGCCGAATATATTCACATATTACACTATACATTGTTTGTTATGAAAAAATTGTACAAACAGATATGGTAATAATTTCTCACAACACTCTTGCATAAGGGTGTGCAAAGGAACTGGGACTCGCCTAGGCTCACACCAGACCGGCCCAGAACCAATGGTTTCTAAAGGGACTGGTCCGGTTTCCGGTTCCATGGACAGATCCGCCCACCAACCCACCCGAACCGGACCGGTATTATAATAATAATATATATTTTTATTATAAAAATATTCCTTTTTGGTTGGAAAAAATTAAAATTTTGAAGCCCCATGTTTAGAATTCTTATTGCTCCATTTAGGGCCCTAATTTCCTATTCGCCGAATAGCCATTGCAATTCTTATTATCGAAGTCTTGAAGAGCATAACAAAAGTCAATAAACAAGCAGCTTGCATAGTGTCTCTCTTCGTCCAACTCTTTGAGACTTCGACAAACTCGTGCTTAGCTAATTGGTTGGTCTAAAAAAATCAGAAGTGAAGCTATAACACTCTATTGCTTAGCCCAACATAGATGCCACATCAATTTGCTTTTTTGTTGCAAGTTTCTTCGACATTCAAATCAATTTAGTAACGCGAGAGATTTTATCAATTTAATTCTAATTTCATATCATTCTTTTACCACCTCATGGTCAAGAATTCAATAAGAGGTGACTATAAAAGCATGCTGGGCTTTAAAAGTTCTAAATGTAATTGCAATCGAATTTGGTTCATTAATGCATATTGTGTAGGCATGATCACTTGTGAGACCGGTTCCATGAATCCACCCAGGAACTAAACTGGATTGGCGGTCTGGCTCTCAAGTGATTCCCAGACTATGCACACCCCTACTCTTACATACTTCATTTTTATTTTCTAATTTTCTAATTTTTATTTGTTTTTCCCCCTTCCATCATTCTCTAATAGAATTTTATTAAATAGTAAAGTATACTAATATACCTACATGGAATTTATATCAAGAAATTTGAATATATAATAAAAATAAGAATAAATTAAAAAATGAAATCTGTTATTTTGAATTTTTTATATTATAATTCAAATATCATTTTAATTATATTAATTTAACAAATGTATTATTCAAGAAAAATAACTTTATACTATAGATATTATAAATCTATTCACCTTTATTTTACATTTTTTATAGGATAATTTTATTTGAATTACCTTTTATATTTGATTTCATCCTATTTTGGTCAGATGCTACATACAAAATACGACGAATTTCACCATATTCTGAATTTTATTCTGAATACCAATCGCGATTTAATAGTTACCGAAGGGCTCACCGTGAAAAGGCAATTTTCGACAATCATGGACTTTTCTGCGAAACTAGGAATCGCCGCAGCAATCTTGTAAATACCAATGAAGGGAAGGCAGATTTGACAATTTACAAATAGCCCAAGCCAACCAGGCGTCTCGTCTCGTCTTCTTCCTCCGGACTGCGCCCAGTCGTCGGCGCCTCGTTAGCATCCTCGTTCTTTCCAAACCGAAATCGCTCGGTAAAGATCAACAAAGGACCTCCCCATCCACGCCTGGAGAGACAGAGATCATCGTCGCCGCCGCCGAGATCGGATTGACATAGGGATCAATTCGACGACATTCGATTGATATCCGAAATCCGAGACCTCGGAAAACCATGTCTTCGGAGATGTCGAACGTGGATCCCGAAGGCATCGACGGCGTCCGGATGAGCTGGAACGTGTGGCCGCGCACGAAGGTCGAGGCCAGCAAGTGCGTGATCCCGCTCGCAGCCTGCATCGCCCCCCTCCGCCCCCACCCCGACATCCCGACGGTCCCCTACGCGCCGCTCCGCTGCAAGACCTGCTCCGCCGTCCTCAACCCCTTCTCCCGGGTCGACTTCACCGCCAAGATCTGGATCTGCCCCTTCTGCTACCAGCGCAACCACTTCCCGCCCCACTACGCTGCTATCTCCGACACCAACCTCCCCGGCGAGCTTTACCCCCAGTACACCACAATTCAGTACTCTCTCCCGTCAATGAACCCTAACAACCCCAACGATCCGCACTCCCATGCCTCTCCCGTCTTCATCTTCGTCCTCGACACCTGCATGATCGAGGAGGATTTGGGCTTCGCCAAGTCTGCCCTCAAGCAGGCGATCGGGTTGTTGCCGGACAACGCCCTCGTCGGGTTCGTCTCCTTTGGGACGCAGGTCCAGGTCCACGAGTTGGGGTTCTCTGAGATGTCTAAAGTTTATGTCTTTCGAGGTAGTAAGGAGATCGCAAAAGAGCAGGTCTTGGAGCAGCTGGGTCTGGGCGTTTCTGCGCGTAGTCGGGTGGGGGGCGCTGGTTTCCAGAAGGGGATGGTGCAAAATGGGTACCCAGGAGGTTCTGCCGTTACCCGCTTCTTGTTGCCTGCATCCGAGTGCGAATACACACTCAATTCGGTGCGTTCTTCGTGCTTTAGCAGTCGGAATTTTGGGTGAATCGGAATTTTGGGTGAATCATTTGTTGATTGATTGAGTTTGGTGCTTGTTTTGCAGTTGTTGGATGAATTGCAGACAGATCAGTGGCCTGTTGCGCCAGGTAATCGGGCAGCACGCTGCACGGGAGTTGCATTGAGTGTTGCAGCCGGATTAATTGGGGCTTGTCTGCCTGGGACCGGAGCTCGGATAGTTGCTCTGGTTGGAGGTCCATGCACTGAAGGACCGGGCACAGTGAGTTTATTCAACTTTGTTTTTCCCCAGCACTTGTTGCCTTTACTTCAAGATATTGAGGCTGCAATGGATCTCTGTCAAGTGATTAGAGCAAGTCAATTTAACCCTATTGCACAGTACATGTTTAGGTGCTGGAGAGGCAAGAGATATAGAAAAGAAAGTCGAGTTCTGTCAGTCAGTATTTGCAGATGAAAATAAGAGCCAGACTTGCTTGAACTTATTGAAGTCTGGGGATGGGTGGAATACCCTTGTTTTCTGGAGACTTGATGGTTCACATAATTCTTTTGTTGCTCTAGTTACTTTCTTTTGAGCTCGTATGAGGTCCATGATTGGTAATCAGACTTATTTGATTCATCTTTGATTTTAATCTGCTTATGAATATATTAATCCTCTGTTCTGATAATTTATAAATTTATCTAATTGCTTTTGTTAAATATGTATTTCAGTCTCCTGTGAGCATTAAAAGTATATTTTGTTTGTTATTAATAGATTCCATGGTTGCATGCACCTTGATTTACATGGATCGAGATAGATTGAAGGAAAAAAGATGATTTCTGTCTACATCTAGCAGTTGTTGAAACTCTACCTACAAATATTTGCTCTTTATATATGTATAGATGAAATTTTTTTTTTTTTTTTTGGTATAATATTTGTTGTGTGAGCATATAGGGATGCCTGAGAATTTCCTCATATGTTGATTTCTTTTGGGGGGAAGAAAGATGTTTTTTATTTTTGGGAGGGGGGTGATTCTGGAGAGGAGGGAGGAGGGACAATCATTTCTGAGTGGTTTTCCTCTAAAGTTGGTATTACTTTCTCATTATTTGTGTAGTGAATTAAATCAGTTAATCATGCTGAATTTCACAGATTGTATCCAAAGACTTGTCAGATCCTGTACGGTCACATAAAGATCTTGACAAAGATGCTGCACCATATTTCAAGAAAGCAGTCAAATTTTATGATGGTCTTGCTAAGCAGCTGGTCAGCCAGGGCCATGTTTTAGATCTTTTCGCATCAGCCCTTGATCAGGTATATCAGTCAGTCATTTTGTTGCTGGATGCGTTCTATTGGCTCTTTAATGTGTTCAATCTTATTATTGACTCTTTACGCCACATATTGTACTTCCAATTAATAGGATGATACAGTTTTCCCTGCGATCTCTGCCACCTCCATCAGACTTATCAAATATTCGAAGCACTTGGTTATAAACATATTCTGATTTCTGCTTATAAAGATTTTCGTAATGGACATAACAAAGTCAGATTACATGCCACTGTCTGTAAGACTTGGATGAATCTATGATTCAAACCTTGCATGCACTGCCTTATGCATAGAAATCACCATTGAATAATGACATTTGCAGAAGCCACCATACAACTTCAATCAGTCCAGAAATTCAACTTGATCCTGTCTGTTTATTCTATATTTCTGGCACTTTGGGCTCACTATACAACTGTGTACACTACACAGAACCTTTCAGAAAATGTAAGTAGGCAGGCAAGTTCAACAAGCAGATATGCTTGGTCTAATGTACATTTTAAGTATACATACTAATATACACTGTTAATAAATATAATGATTACCTGAGATAAGTGTAATGATGATCCTTGGTGCACGTATGGGCTGCCAAACTCAGGTATGCAAATCTAATGGTGCAGATGCTTGATCTGGAGGGTAGTTCTGAATATTTCTGTGGATTATCAAGGACCTGCCATAAAGTTAATTAGGTCACATAAGACTCTTCAGAAAACATGTCTCCATGCATGATGTAGAAAACGTTGGTCTAGTGCACAGTTCATAGACTAGCAAAAAAAAAGTCTTTAATCATAAACCTTGATTAGTTGTGTAGGGACCTTATCACCGAATCGAGCTAAGATGCAAGTTTTTACGCCCATTTAACAAATGTGATACTTAAAAAGAACCTGTGTGCATCTTTTGTGTGCATACCCTACTGTTGTCAACCTAAGTAGAAGTCAGAAGTAGCTGCTAAGTGCATGTAGATTGCCTTATTCTTAAAAATAAGGGATTGATTGTGTCCGAAATATCCCTGCAAGGGTTGATTTAGGTGTTGAAGAGTGATGATTTTGGGTTTGCTTAATTTGATAGAATGGATGATGAACATCACCAAATTAAAACTAAATATTTGATTGGAGGTAGAGATTGTGCTTTTGAACCTACATACTAGTTGATAAAGGTATCAAACTGATTAGGCAGGTGAGATTTTCTCCATTATGTATAGGAGAATGTTAGTTGTGGCCATTGTGGAAATAGTGGTGAACCATCATCTCTAGTGCTGATGCATTCCTTTCACATCACAACTGTCATGAAGTGATGACTTATGACAGTAAAATAGACAACATGAAATATAAATGGTATACTTGATGTGACCTATAATCATGGAGAGAGATAGCCAAAAGTCACTAAGAAATCCAGGGGAGGTTACATGGGTAAGTCTTCTTTTTTTTTTAACTTAACTCTAGTTATACGCTATATCACATTTTTTAGCACACCCTAGGTAGAACCCCAAAAAAAAAAAAAAATCCTAAACCTAGCTGGGGTCTGAAAGGGGAGCTTACTATCTGGTCGGGTTGGCTTCAGCCCCATCTCTGCATCACCTTGATGGATCACTTGGAAATTTCAGTTTGTGTTTTCCTTATTCTTCTCTCGGACCAGGATAGCAAATTGGTTCACAACCACAATATTGGATTACCAACCAAAAAAAACAAGCTGTGTACTCAACATAGGGATAGAATGGTGGCCAAATATGGATTTGTCAGGGCTGGGCAGTAATTCAGCAGCTACTTTTGCATCAACTAATAAATTGTTTTATTACCCCTCAATTAATGGTATTATGTACTTGATTTATGTAATATTTGTCAAAAAGAATTATTTTTTTGGTTTTATCTTTGCTTTATTTTCCTTGAGACTGAATAGAGACAGTGTGATTGAGAGCTAGTACAATGTTGTACATTGGCATATTAGCACTTGTGTTGATTCTAGTGGTTATGTGTTTTCAGAATGCCTTTGCATTATTTTTCTCAGATTGTGATATTGCAATTGGGAACATATGCATGTCTTTGGATGTTTTCTAAAATGACAGCACCGCCATAAAGTGCCAGATGCCTTTCCAGCATTGAATGACTATTTCTAAAAATTCTTCAGCAATTTCTGGCCGGTTTCGCGATTGTTCTTGACTTCTTTTTTTCTTAAGTGAATGGCTTAAATTTTCTGCCTTTGTTAGGTTGGGGTTGCAGAAATGAAGGTTGCCGTTGAAAGAACCGGTGGTCTGGTTGTTTTGGCAGAAAGTTTTGGTCATTCTGTATTTAAGGACTCTTTCAAACGTGTATTTGAAGATGGGGAACAATCTCTTGGACTTTGCTTCAAGTAAGTTTTTTTATCTCTCTTCTTTGTTCAGTTGTGGTGGTTGCTTCCTGTTAGAGATTGGCGCAAGCTCAGTTTGTTGCAAGTCCTTCGGCAATCTTTGTGCATTTGGAGATGATATGTTCTCTATTGCTAAAGATAATAGATGTGGTATGTGGTTTTTAGATTTTCAATCATATATTCAACTTTCTAGCTTATGTATGCATTCTTCTTTTCTTGATTTCTTTTCTTCTTCTTCTTCCTTTTTTTTTTCTGTTTATATTGAAGCAGAACTATTATGTTAAGATTAATTACTTTACTGGTTCCAAGTCCAAGCCAATGCTTTCCTTCTATTGCCAAGTAGGAATTGGAGAAGTAAATCTGTTAGGGACAAATTCAGATATTTTCTTAATGGGGCCAAACTCCATGCTAACCTACCACTGATCCACTTGATTGAATTTCAAGAATTATAGTTACTCATATGCTTATGCTAAAAAGTTAGGTAAGCATTAATAAGAAGCAGATTCTTTTTGTGTGGAACCACTGAATTTTCATAATTTTACAACTATCTATTATGTTCTATTTGGTCAGGCAAACTTCAGCAATAGATTATAACTTGCATAAATCACCAACTTTAGAGATTTCATTGGGGGTGTCGATTAAATAATTTTTAAAAATGAAACTACACAGTTACTTTTGTAATATGAGTGAGACTAATCCAATTGCCCCTATTCCTTTATATGTTGATGTATCCTCGTCAGTTGCTGAGTTTTGGTATTACAATTGCGTTGGACATTTAATTTATTGAAGGTGCCTTCTCTCCTGTTCCTTTGGTATCTAACATGTATTGAGTCTTTATAGCTTAGGAAAAGTGTTTTTATGGCATGTTAATCTAAGCTCATAACATGGCGGCTAGATCCTGGCCTTGGCTATATCATGTTCACATTACAACAAATCCCTTCTAAAAGAAATTTTTCAGAGCTGCCATGGTGTACATATCCTTGGGGCATGTGTATCCATGTGGCCAGGAAATTATTTCCTATCTTGTGTTGGTTTTGAAAAATATGCTGCCATGGTGCCATTAATTAACCATGTGAATTGCCAAGATGCGGCACATTAACAAAATATCAAGTTCTTTTTGTTTTACTTTTGCAGTGGCACACTTGAGATAAACTGCTCCAAGGACATCAAAATAGAGGGTATCCTCGGACATTGCACATCTTTGGAGAAGGTAGGGTACCTCCCAAATTGCTTATAAGCTTGTGTATTTTGTGGATGAGGTTTGATTAGAACAAGAGTTGCTCTATATGCATTGCAGAAAGGACCAGCTGTTGCAGACACAGTCACTGGGGAGGGTGGCACTACAGCATGGAAAATGTGTGGCCTTGACAAGAGTACTTGCTTTACTGTCTTGTTTGATCTTTCATCCAGTGAACGGTCTGCTGCTCCTGGAACTGTGAACCCACAATTGTATCTGCAGTTCCTCACAAGGTATTACAAGTGACTCATTTTGATGAGAACTTGAATATTTCTGCTCGTTTTATGCTTTTGCAACTTCCACTCATTGATGGACTTGTGTGATGTATCAATTGTAGTTATCAGAACCCTGAAGGTCAATCAATGCTTAGAGTTACAACAGTCACTCGAACATGGATAGACAGTTCTGTCAGCTCTGAGGTGTGTGCTCATACTTAATATGAAAATTTTGAAAGCCAAAGGTGACATTTTTGTTTGACAATTTCGTTGATGAAATTCCCCATTAGTCCCTTGATCTTTTGCTGGTGATTTTGGTGGATCTTGCAGTTCATTGACCAATTAAGTAACGTATTTTGCCTATGGTGACTACTTGCACTAGCTTCCACATCTATGATCATGATGCATCTCTATTTTCTCTTTTGCTCATGTATACTACTCCATACCTCCCACAGTTCCCTGAATGTGAAAATTGGAGAACGTTCACATTCATAGTACTATTTGCACACTTCGAATTTACCATCCATTGTCACCTAATTTTTTTTTTTCCTGGTTTTAACTGTGTAAAGCTGGTGTTTCTGTAAGGTGTTGAGCCATTGCCATCTACTCACTTTCTATCCAAGTCTTTTGTCTTTGACCTTATTGCAAGAGAGAACAAAATTGACTTGTTGATTGAAGCTGCATTCAGACTGCTGACATGATTTAGTAGCCTGAATAGTTAGATATTTTTTGCTGAATATGTATGAACTAATGACAGTAGATCTGGGGTGTTCAGTTCTATGTGGACCTCCTACTAGTCTTGTCTAATTGTATGAGTTGACTGTTTGGATATTGTCCTTTGTTAAATGCAAAAACATCTGCTACCAGGACCTGGTACAAGGCTTTGATCAGGAGACGGCTGCTGTGGTAATGGCCAGAATAGCTTCCTTCAAAATGGAAATGGAGGTAAAGAAACTCGTGCCTCTGAAGTGTGTTTAATCTCCTCAAAATTCATTTCCTGTTCTTGCCTAAATGAAAAACATTTCATGTATACTATGACGAGATCATTGAGCAAAAATTAGGAAAGAAGTGATGAGAATCTGATTCGGTGGTTTTCCTTTTCTTGTTTCTTGTCAGCTGGAGAATTGGCTTGCATGACCCTAATTTCCAAATTTATTTTGCCTAGTATCCTTTTTTACTGCTCCTCATTCCCTGGTCTCTGGTCATCTTTTTCCTAATTTTTCCTTTCATCAATACAGGAAGGATTTGATGCTACTCGGTGGTTGGATAGGAAACTTATTCGCCTATGTTCCAAGTTTGGTGACTATCGAAAGGATGATCCCGCATCCTTTACATTAAATCCATGTTTCTCATTGTTTCCTCAATTTTTGTTCAATCTACGGCGGTCACAGTTTGTACAGGTAATCTTGTGTGTCTCTTAGTGAAAGATTTTGGTTTGACCAATCTTTTTATGGAGGCCTTTGTGTGGTTGGCAGGTCTTCAACAATAGTCCAGATGAGACTGCCTACTTTCGGATGCTATTAAACCGTGAAAATATTGCTAATGCTGCTGTCATGATTCAACCGTCACTTATATCATATTCATTTAATTCATTACCAGCGCCAGCTTTGCTGGATGTAGCTTCCATAGCAGCTGATCGTATTCTATTACTAGACTCATATTTTAGTGTTGTCATTTTCCATGGAATGACGATAGCTCAATGGCGTAACATGGGATACCAGAATCAACCAGAGCACCAGGTTTGTTCTCTGAATTGCCATGGGATTCAATGGGTATTGGAGTGCTCATACATTAAGTTAAACTGCTTTCTGTTCCCTTAAAATTCGTAAAAGCTAGAATTCCAATGGTACTAGCTTTTCACCAGACATCTTTTGTAAGTCAGATGGGAAATATAGGCGCTGTACTTTTCTGGCTTTGTACTACACCTAAAGGGAATTTTTCTGACGTTCTCCCTTTTTTAGCATTATGTAAATTTTAGGGTAAGTTTTCAGTTTAGAGTGTAAAAGATGCAAAGTGATGCTAGTAGGGCATCTTGCTATTGATGCAATTCATAGTCATTAATAATTTGTTGCAGTATCGTCCAATGTGATAAAGCTAAGACTATTTTTCTAGGTGAAACTTTTGTCCGTTTGTCTTGGCTTTATCACACAAAAGTACACATTACAGAACAATAGTAAAGGTAAATTAGTTAAAAGGGCCCATTCTTAAGCCTTTGTTTCTAGTCTGACCCACTGTTTAACTTATCAAAGATGGTGCATGTACTTAAGTAAGTACAGCATTTCAAATTTAGCTTTCGCAGTCTGGCACATTAATTTTCCCCAATTGAGTTGTCTACAATATGAATATATATAGAAATGTCAAGTGAGGTTTTTGTAATGATATGATTATTAGGATACAGCTTATGTTTTGCTGATTTTCTTAACTTGACCAGCTTATGTTTTATGTTAGCTGATATGATTATTAGGATACAGTTTATTGAAACCTCATCGACTGAATTGTCTACTGGATAGTAGCCATGTCATTGCTTAGATACTGTTAATTCCCTAGCTAATGCATGAAAATGGTAATGACAGACTGAAGCAGAATACCATTGATGTACTACTCAGGTAGATGCTTTTGATAAGATGTAACCTTGTGCGGGAATGGAAAGTAAAACCAAAGTTTGGGCTTTTTTGGTTTATTTCATTTACGTGGGAATAGTTTATGTGGTGGGGAGACATGTTCAAATGGCTCTATTAGAGAATGTGCCTCTTGTTGGGTTCATCCTAAGACGGACTCTGTCTTCCTGATTTGATAAAACAGGGGATTTACATGGGAATATGGGTTGGTGAAAGTTTTGATAAACTTCTTTCCTTAACATTTATGTTTGTTTGTGTAATTCTTTTTCAAGTGGTGTTGCTGGAATTTAATATGGTGCCCGCTTAACTGTGTGTACTAGTAAATACTCACCCTAAATGCTTGTTGTTCAGCACATAAATTATCTAAGACTTTAATCTACACGTAAGATTTATCGCAAAATTGATTGGGATTTTTTGCTCTGTTCTGCTGCCTCTGTGTAATTTAACACTACAAATATAACTGATTTGATCCGTTGGTATATAGGCCAAAGTTCAAGCAAATCTTTTTGGGACAGCATGCTGCCGAGTGCAGCTTTTGGCTTGAGATGTTCCATCTGACTCTGTTATTCTACTTACAGGCATTTGCACAACTATTGCAAGCTCCTCGTGATGATGCGCAGATGATCATTCATGAACGGTTTCCTGTTCCCAGATTGGTTGTATGTGATCAGCATGGATCACAGGTTAGTACTTTTATGTAGTTCCTATTTGGCCTTGCTACAGTATCATTCTAAAACATTTCGGTTTTTTTTTTTTAATTTGCTTATTCTTATGACATAAGATAAAAAATTGTCTCAATGTTTGACATTATATGCATCTTGTTCTCCGTCAAGCCAAAGAGACTATATATCAAAAGTACTTCTTAAAAGCTTATTTTGAAACTGCATATGAGTTTAGTGTTCATTTCGGACAGTCATTTCTTTTTTTTTTGGCTTGAGGACATTCAGCCTATGTACAAAGTTACAACCTTTGGCTTGACGTACATTCCTTGTAGTTTTTACCTCAATTCTCTGCATATCCACAAATTAATAACTTGCACTGTGCCATATTGTCACTTCTCAATTGTCCTGGTAATTTCTGATTTGGTGTTAGATACCTTATCTACTACGCTTGTCCTCCTGACATGCTACAAAATTCCAGATGCTTCCTTGCATGCACTGTGCTGCCCTGAGATTATGCACTAAACTCTATCATTACTTTTAAAGTGAACTCAGTTTCTATTCTCTCATTATGAACAGGCAAGGTTCTTGTTGGCGAAGTTGAACCCATCAGCCACATACAATAATGCCCACGAAATGACTGCTGGGTCGGACGTGATTTTCACTGATGATGTGAGCCTTCAAGTTTTCATCGAACATCTTCAGAGGCTGGCTGTGCAATCCTAGAGGCAGCAATAGAGCTTTGAGAGTTTGAGCATTATAGGGTCTTTTAATTATTTCCTCCTTTTTGTGCTCTTGCATTTTTTTTTTTTTTTTTTTTAAGATGAGATTGGTGACCCTACAATGAATACATCAGCAAGAGAATAATATAGGCACAAGTAATTCTTTGGGGTCTTTGGGAAGATGTTTTGGGGGAACTTACTTCCCTGAGAGATGATTGAAGGATTTTCAGGTAAGTTTATAAGGGAAGGAAGGAACGACGGGAAGTAATGTAAGATATTTGTTCTGACATCCTCTTTCTTTGTTTTGTATTAATTGACATTAGATGGATTTTTTTTTTTGGGGGGTGTGTGGTTGGGGTTATGTTCTCTTTCAATGGTTTCCCTGGGATTTTGTATCAATAGTCATGGAATTCTGTTATTGCATTCTGCTATAGTTGATCATGCATTATCTGTTTCGAGAGTTAAGGCAATTGGCAGGGATGCCCAAGAGATAATAACCGCCCTCCATTTTAGTGAAAAATGCTAATTTGTCAAGACATGCCATTTCTTATGGCAATATGGCAGTTTAAAATGGAATTGCCTGTGGAACTGAATTCGATTTGGTGGTAATTAAAACAGAATCGAATTGAATGAGGATTTGGATTTTATTAGGGAGTAATTGAAATAAAACCGAATTAAATGAGGTTTTGCAACAGAACCAGACCGGACCGAATTGGTTCCATTTTGTGTCTAGTTAAAAAAAAAAATTGGTTCCATCTCAAATTTAAGACTTCATTTTCTTTTAATTTGTACTCTGTATTTGCATCTTTATTTTCCTATTTCGGTTGTTATGGTTTCAAACTGGAATTTCAACAGTCTAATACATGGGCTTGATGTGGATCATACTTGTGCATCTCCTTTGGTTGACTTTGTAGAAACCAAATCACTCGAATTATCATTGCTTCTTTTGAAACTTTGATATTATTAAGGAAAGCAGGAGCAATAAAAGTTTTGAATATACAATTACCATATCTAATTTTTCATTTGGACATCGTTTGCTTTAATATGCCACCCTCGAGCCTCTCTTCAAGTGAAGGTTCGTGTTGGATATTATGCAATCAATGGTTAATAGTGGCATTGTAAAAATGAATGAATTCTAAAGAATTCTAGTTATATAAATTGAGCTACTGATATGAAATTCAACGTAAAATCAATGGTTAATAGTGGCATCGTAAAAATGAATGAATTCTAAAGAATTCTAGTTATATAAATTGAGTTACTGATATGAAATTCAACGTAAAAACATAAAGAATAAATTCAGAAAGCTACCTTGTTCAAGTCTATTGCAATTTGACAATCTGAATATATTACAAAAGATACAATCTCTTCCCCAACTAGTATGCTTTTGGCCCTAGTTAAGATGGATTTGACTGTGCGTAGGATTTATTCATTTTTCATTTATCAATCAAAATATACTTCGACTCCAAAAATATTGTTTAGATCTTCACAATAAATATGTGAACAATGTCTAAAAAAAATCAGCGGAATAATATTACCTCCCCACCATAACTTTTAGGTAAAAAATATGATATCTAATATGAGTTGATCACCTTATATGAACTTTTTCAAGTTCCAACAATCACAAATCATTGCAATATACCTTATTATTAAGGAATGGACCATTTGCCACTTATAGTCAAAAGTCATAACTTTGATAGTAAAAATATATCACAAATGGCAAAAGTTATGTACTGCTCACTTTAGTGCCAAAAGTTTTATTAGATCATGTAAGTGTCAAATTATTAAAAAAAAAAATCACTTAATTGCCTCTGGTAAGAAATTACGGTCAAAATTTACGATTCAAAGTTTGATATGATGTGGCATTTTTATAAAAAAATACATGGACAGATAAAATTGACGCTGCACAATCCTACATGGCTTGGTGAATTAAAGTGACGTCATGTGCTCCGATTCTCCCTCTCTCTACTAACTGCATCATGTTTTTCCTCCTCCTTCACCATCCTCTCCACTGCCGCCCATAGAGTCACCACTCACGAAACCCTAGAATGGACAACCTCAAGCAAGAACTACTTAACAACCGCCAAACCCTTGCCAAAGAAACCGACGGCCGGTGCATCTTCAAGCCCTCAGAGATCAAGCATAAGCAAATTCAGAAGCTTGAGCTCTAGGCCAAATCCCATTGCCAATCCTCCACCTCCAACGCCACCTCCAAGCCCAATCCCTCTTCCTCCATCTGCGTTGGGGGCAAATCGAATGGGTTTTCAATTTGGGGTCATTGGCCAATTTAGGGTTTTCAATTTGGGAATTTCCTTGTAAGTTGCAATATAGGATTTTTAATTCAGGGAAAACCTTCTAGACAATGTCATTTAAGGGTCAAACGCTGATTGGGCATGCTACCAAGTCACGTTGAATTGAGAAATTAATAAAAATATGTCCACGTCAGATTTTTGGCAACTCTAATTGGACTTAGCACTTAAGTAATCAGAAACAAAAAAAACTTCTAACATTAAAGTGAGCATTATACCTAACTTTTGACACTTTTAGAATTCTTTTGCCTAACTTTGACTATAAATACATCCAAACGTACTCTATTTATACATGAATCGTGTGGTTGTAACTTCATTCATTTGAAATCTAGTTGCACACTTCATAATTACATTTATCAAATATACTTCAAGATTCAAGATGAAGGAATCGTGTGCATCGCAATGTGTTACTATGTCAATTTTTTCATGAAGATATCTCCGTTCAAAAACCAAGCATGGCACTCAATAAAATGTGGATTTCAAACAGCCATACCTTATAAAGGTAAAATTGCATTTATGTCTTGGTCTATCTCATGGAATATCAAAGAACAAAATTAAACTTACACAATATTTCTATCCAAAAAAATCTTCATAGAGAGTTAACTTATATTAACTATTGCTCTGAATGATGTATACAATCAATAATGTTGGCCTCCTTTATTAGGAATGCTTGGCTTCTTTGAACCGCATGCTTCATTTGAACCAATTAAAACTCGAGAGTTTTTTGTATAAGAAAGTGACCAATTGATCAACAAGGATGAAAGAGATGAAAAAGTACATGACATGAGTGAAGAAAATTATCAAAGCATATACAGTTATATTCATCATCAAACGTTGCCCAACAATTCAAAAACGAGAGAAAATATATCCTACCATAAAGGATCTTCAACTATGAAGTTTCTTGAATACACAACTATCATATCCAATTTTCCATTGCACGTTGTTTGCCTGCAATATTCCACCCTTGAAGCCTCTCTTCAAATGAAGATTGATGGTGAATATTCTGCAATCAATAAATAATTATCAAACCATAAAAATGAAAAAGCTTAGACAATTAGATATGCAAAGTGAGATATTTATATGCATTCAACAAAAAAGCAAAATGAAGAAATTCAAGAAGCCACCTTGTCAAAGTTTGTGCTAGCTAGACAATCTAGGGGATGTACGAAAGATATTGTCTCTTTCCCTACAAGTGTGGTTTTGGCCCTGGTCTTGAGTTCCACTAGTGAAGATGGATTTGTTTGTTCTTAAGATTTGATTATTTGTCATTTGTTGTGAGCAATGGTTACAAATTCTTACGAATAAAAAGTGTGCATTAGTATGGATAAAAGATGAAATGTTGACTTGATCACCATGTACTTTATCTCAAGAAATGTTTGTTAAAAACTTCTAAAATGCATATTTGAATAGTGTACAAACAAATCATTGAAATAATATTACCTTAAAGGTCGAGGCATCTATCCTCTTATTATTTTGAGGTAATTGATACTATATTGGATCTGGGTCCAGCACATGATCTGAAATACTTTGTCTCAATTGAGAAACAGCTTTATGCAATCACAAATTATCGATGCTAGTATATATTAACATTAAAGCATGAACTATTATCAACTATTGTTAAAGTCAAAGAATTGGGAATTACATGTATTCTTTTTATACATAATTCATGCAATTGTAACTTCTTACAAATCAAGTTTAGATGTACTTCATAAATACATTCAAGCTTATCAAATATGCATCAAGAATCAAGACAAAGAAAGCGAGTGCCTCACAATGTATTTTGTGGATGATTCATCTTATCTATCTTTTCATGAGGATATCAACACTCAAAAACTAGAGGTTGAACCCCACAAAAGTGAAATAAAAAAATTCTCTACAATGGTAAAATTTCATTTGTGTCATGATCTAAAATTCACTGAACAATTTTTGTCATTGATCTATATTTGAGTTTATGTGAGTAAAATAAGGAGAGAGTATGATGGATTTCTAGAGTTAAGGGCCACACATTGGTTGGGAAAAAGGAGAGGCAAAGAAGGTAATTTGTGATTAATTCTACTGCATCATAATAATTGTTTTGATGATATTTTAATTTCGATGTTTGCTGAATTTTAAATTTTAAATATTTTGGATTGTATATGCAATGGGTTTCATTCATGAGAAGTATCTAGATTTATATATATAGTACAATCTTCTATTGATACGTCTTATAAAGAATTAATTAATGCAAGACATTTGTTTACGTGAGATCCTTATGATAAAGTTCATGGGGATAGATGCATTTGCCCTCTCTTAACTTTTTCACATATAAATAAAAATGTTGGGACAAGGACAATATGAGTGCCATAACTTTTGATTGGAGCTCACTTAAGTACCTTTACTTTTTTTTTTGTTCACTTAAGTACCACATATGAGTAAAATCAATCATTTAAGTGTCATTTATGGCAAATCGTCCCATGTGGATTTTTTTTATTAATTTCCCATTCCAATATGGATTTGTTTTTAAATTTTTGAATTTTTCAATTAATTGTCCACATTAGTACCAGCAACGCCATGTAAGACAATTAACATCCACGTTGGATTTTCCAATATGGCAAATCACTAGTGGTACTTAAGTATCATTCAAGACCCACCTGACAATGTAAGGTCAAAAGGCCAAAATAGCTGCATAGCTTTGAAAGAAAGGAGGCCTTCTCATAAAGGGGTAGTAGTGACCAATCTTGAGTGACTTTTTATATTAGAACACCAATCTTTGCAAAGTCATTAGACCATGTAAGGGGGCTAATGCTTAACTAGTGTTGGAAGGTCATGGAAGTTGATGACTTTTTTTTTTGGTCGTTGAAGTCGGTGACTTGATGACCGGAAATTTAGCCATTTTCTTTTGAAATGTCAAGCCCTAAGATATAAAACCCTACCTATTAGAGCAAGTACAAGATTGATTATCTCAATCTGTGTTATCATCTCCTATTACATGCGGACATCCACCCCTAAATGAATGAGATAAGTCTTAGTTGACCTTTCATACTATGTTATAGGCCATGTATTTCATCATTTACCCCATTCATTCCGGATTGATGAGCACTTGCGATGGGAAATGTAAACATCAATTCAGATAATCCATCATGCATTTGCCCTTTTAAGTGAAGTAAATGAGTTTTGCATATAAGGATTTGCCATTTTGAAGGACACTGTTAGAGTCCGCGTTTATTGTAACTCAAAAGGTGTATCTTTTGCCAATTGAAAGAGAGAAGAAAATGGTTGATGTCAGAAATATCATTGTGAAATAAAGCTTGAAAATTTCTATATATTATCAGCTTCCCATACATGGATACCATTGCAAGTCTAATGTATTTTAATTGTCTAAGTTGGTAGCCGATAGAGCTAATTGGCCTTCCATATTCTCATAAAATTTAAATAGAATCTAACTACTAGAATATAACTTTTTTTCATTGGCTAAGGCTCCATCAATTGGATGGCAAAAATAGAGAGATAACAGATTTTCGGTCCTAACGGGTACTGTTCATCTTCCTCCGAACTCTGAGTCCCGAGCTCCTATTCACTTGCGATTTCGAGCAGCTAGCTCGGCTGCTACAGGGCTCCGATCAAGCTCATTTCTAGAGGGATTGTTCTTCCCCCTCTCCCCTCCATTCTCACCGAAGCATTTTGTCCGGGTATGTCCCAATCTCCTCGTAAGATAGATTTGGGATAAGGTTTCTGGTTCTGCAAATGCAATGATGGCTGCTGCTGGTCTGCTGTCGGGGGCTAGCAAAATGAATGAGAATTGTTTAACGTCGACCCATACACCACTTGAGGTAGAGAGTAGCCGACGAAGGAACAGGAGTTAGCCTCCATTTTATCACCTTGGGTCCCAAGGCCGTCCGGGGTCGAACAGAGAAGGGGTTTCTTCGGATGCTCCTGGGCGCCCTGTTTCTGACGTTCAGCGGGGTTCATTGGATAGTGAGGCATTGTTGCTAACTAGAGACCGTTTGATCTCAACAAATAATCATGGGGATAGCCTGCTTCCCCTCAAAATGGTGCTCAGACCTCTAGAGCACGGCCGTCTGCACAGCAGCATAATGGAAGAGAAACTCCTGCTCAACACTCTTGGGCAAATGTTGCACGAACTGCAGCAAAGGGATATAATCTCAGGTACATCCCTCCGGTAACCCTTGAAGAGGATTTAGTGGCTGATTTTGCTGAAGATGTCTTGGAGGCTACAGACCCTCTTTGGTTCGATTACATTGTGGGCTACTTAATTGGCAAGAAGTTACCTTTCAAGCTGGTTGAAACAGCCCTTAAACATGTATGGGGTGCTAAGCCGGTTGATGTTAAGGCAGATGATCAGGGCTTCTTCTTCTTCAGAGTCCCGGATGCTGACTTCAGACGGAGAATCTGGACAATGGCCCTATTACTGTCGCTCGAGTCCCCTTGATTATGCAGCAGTGGCATCCATTCCTGGAGTTAAAGAAAGACAGCTATTCGAAAGTACTGGTCTAGATACAATTGAGAAATATACCTTTTCCACTGTGGTCAGCTCATGGAATTAGTGGCATAGTTAGTGTGATTGGTAACCCACTATATGTAGATCAAAATACTGAGCAGATGAAAATGCTCTCATATGCCAGAGTCTGTGTTGAGCTGTCTGCATATGATCACCTACAGGATAAAGTTACGATGCGCTTGAATGGGGTAACTCGAATGGTATCTGTTGAATATGAATGGAGACCTGTCTCCTGCATGAAATGTGGCACCTTTGGCCATAGGTGCAACCAAACGGAGGCTCCCCATGGCCATTCAGATCCGGTGGCTACCTTAGATCCCCGCGCAGATGATACTCAGGAAGTTCTGACAGCAAGACAAGCCCTTGCCCCCTAAGATCAGAATGCTGACCAGCCTCAAAACGTTATTGAAGCTCCTGAGAAACTACCTCTACATTTTGATCCTTCAGGACATTGGCGGAACCAGCCGACAAGCAAACGCTCACTTCGCCGGAAGGCTGGAACATCGGAACATAAGCAAAATGCTAAGTTTGGTGCTTCCTCACCTCAATCCCCTAGGGTAGATCAAAGGAGATAGAGAAATCCTCTCCGTTTTGATGAGGCCGTAATGCAACTAACTAGAAAAAGTCAGGTTGAACCGGAAGTCCCCCAGGCTTCTTTCTCATCGGCGGATGATTTGGATTATGATGCTAATATTGCTAGAAGTTCTGAGGAAGAAACCCAGGAGGTTAATGTCCCTTTGGCCATCTCAAATGAAGCTCATACAGCAGGATCCTCCATGGGTTCCAAGGATGGTACACCCCCTACTGAGGCTGCTGATATGCAGCCTCTCCAATGGGCTCAACAGCCACTTGATTTTGACAAAGGTAGTCCCCCTCCTAAGCAAAAATCCCCGCCTCAAAAACCAACCGCCAGCAAACGTCAGTCTGGAAAACGCGATTAGGCGTATGCTGCCTTTTCTCTTTGTATTTATATGAATTTTGGTTTTTGGAATATCCACAGTATTATGGACCCGGTTAGGCAATTTGAGGTGATGCATTTTGTGCGAGCGAATGATATTTGCTGCCTAGGATCGTTAGAGACCAAGTTCCGCCTCATCATTTTGTTCCTATATCCTCTAGATTAATTTTAGGCTAGCAATGGATTGCAAATTATGAGTTTTTTGATAGGGGCCGTATATGGGTTGGGTGGAACCCTTTTTTGGTGAAATTCACTAGTCTTTTTGTGTCTAGCCAATCTATTCATGGTATGATCAAGTCTCTGCACTCTGGTTCTATCCTTCACCTCACGACTGTTTATGGGGATCATATCTTTGTTGCTCGAAGGCCTCTATGGAATGACATTATCCGATTGAGTTCCACTCTCTTGGATAGTCCATGGATAGTGGCTGGGGACTTCAACGCTATTCAAAATTCATCTGATTATATTGGGAGCCCAGATTATTGGCTTCCCTCCTTTGATGAATTCAATGAATACACATGTCAAGCTGAACTGGATGATCTTAGGCATGTCGATTTTCGATTCACGTGGTCATCCTTTTCTGGTGAACACAAAAAGCAAAGGAAAATTGACCATGTATTGGTCAACAACATGGAAGTGCTTATCGGTATCTTGGAATCTCAAGTATGCTGGCCTGAGTACTGGTTTTATTGGAGATGCAAGGCTCCTCGTCTCTTGCATCTATTTTTTGCGGATGATGTCTTCATCTTCAGTGAAGGAAATCCAACTTTGGTATCATGTATGAAGGAGGGGCTTAACTTATTCTCTCAATTGAGTGGACTGATTCCAAATCACAACAAGAGTGAAGTATTCCTCTCAAGTGGCTCGGAGGTAATTAGAACTCAGATTCTGCCAATTCTGAATTTTAGGACAGGGACTCTCCCGGTCTGGTACCTAGGTGTCCCAATTATCACATTGCGTCTGAGCAAAGCGAACTACAATGCCCTGGTATGTCTTCTTATGGCTAGAGTTTAATCTTGGATCAACCATTTTCTATCATTTGTGGGTAGATTACAACTTATTAGATCAGTTCCGCATGCTATACAAATATATTGGGTGTCCATATTCTGGTTACCTTCCTTAATAGTAGACAAGATAGAACAAATATGTCGGCAATTTCTCTGAAAAGGCCTAAGCCTTAGGCTAAGAGGGGCCAAAGTTTCTTGGGATGATGTGTGCCTCCCTAAACAAGAAGGAGGCATTGGGATTCGGCAAATCCGTGATAGTAATAAAGCTGCTATGATCAAGCATATATGGATCATTTTCACTGATAAGAAATCCCTATGGTGTAAATGGATACATGACAATCACCTCAAAAGGAAAAACTTTTGGATCAACCCCCCCCCCCCCCAAACCAACCTTTTGGTCATGGGCATGGAGGAAAAAACTTGCATTAAGGGAGGAAGTCAAAGGATTTTTCAAGTGGAAGATTGAGGATGAACAATCTACCTCGCTATGGTTCGACCCGTGGCTGGACATGGGCCCCATTAATTTAATATTTTCGAATGCTGGCATATATCAGTCGGCCCTTCCTAGACATGCAACAATAGTCGATCTCTTGTCCCCTGATGGCCAGTCCATTCTACAAGAGTTACTTTCATGGCAAATCACAATTCCCCCGAACCACTCGATGGACACATTCACTTGGGTTATGCATCCATCCGGCAAATTTTCTATTGCTTTTGCATGGTCGGTCATCCGTAGGAAAGCTATGCCGATTCCGTGGGCTTCCTTCGTATGGAATATGGCTATTATTCCTCGACACCAATTCCTTATTTGGTTAATCCTACGGAATCGACTTCCAACCCAAGTTTTTCTTATATCTTATGGTAGATCGGCTTTGGTTCATTATGCTCTATGCAATTTAAGGCCGGATTCTATTGATCATCTCTTTTTTGATTGCCGTGTTTCCAACTCCCTTTCTACCTTTTGGGTTGCGAAATGCAATCTTCCTTGGCGGAACCAATCTTGGCTGGAAAATATTCGGTGGGCTATCAACACCTTCACGAGCAACGGCTTTTACTTTGACATTGTCAAGTTTATCCCTTTGTTACATAATTTGGAAGACTAGAAATAATATTATTTTTAGGTCTCCCAACCTCGTTGTGCCTTCTATGAAACAACATCTCATCAAAGCGGTCAAGGATAAAGCATTGGCTTTCAATTCGGTTATTGATTCCCCGAGATCCAAAAGATTGCAACACAGCTGGAGAATAGATCCTATCATTTTTGGTTAAAATAGAGAGCGAGGCTTCCATTGACCGTTGTTTTCATACTTGTACTTATTCTAGTTTGTTGGTTTGTGTTTTGTGAACTTGGCATCCCTCCACTCCAGTGACTTGTTGTCCCGTTGAGTGTGGGTTGGTGCCAAGTCTCACCCCCATGTATATTGTGTGGCTGAAAATCATATATAATACTTACATTTACCAAAAAAAAAAAAAAAATCAATTGGATGGCGAGTGTATCCTCCTAGTGTTACTTCTAAGTAGGTTATGTTATGAATTACACACAGGCTCTGTCATATCTAAATCAAAAGTAGGGATGTCAAAATGAGTCACAAATAACTCAAATCTATTGAAACAAGTTATATTTGGGTTATCTCGACTTTGAAATATGGATCATAATAGGCTTCCAAGAAAAGAAAACCCAAAAAACATGAGTTTTAGTGGGTCTGTAACAAACCAATTTTCAACCAATTTAATCAAAAGAGTAAAGTCAAGAAAACACGTCTAAAGAAAGTAGTCAAGACAGAAAATATCATCCATCGCTTCGCATACCTTGAGGAGGATCATCCACCGCCGGTCATGTTAAATAATAAGAAACAGTCTTCTCTTGTTTTAGATCTCATGAAACACTAGAATGAAATGATGACTGATTTGCAATTACAAATCTCTGTGAGTCCCCAAAATAATATGAAAAAATTATTTGACCGAGGTTTTGGTTCCGTGTGAAAATGGCTGGGGATTTTAATATTTATAAATTTTCGCTTTATCAATGCTGTTGCAATCCGCCGTCACCCATCCATCGACACCATGCTGCCTTATCCATCGCGCCCCTCTGTCTATCGCGTCCATCGGTCCTAGGTCAGCGCGCCCGAGGCACTATGGCCTTTGGTATGAGATCTTGACCGCTGCGGCCTCAAGCCTGAGGTCGCCATGGCCACGAATCCGAGACAGCCAACTCAAGTCTAAGGCCGCACTGCCTCAAGCCTGAGGTCGCCATGGCCACGAATCCGAGACAGCCAACTCAAGTCTAAGGCCGCACTGCCTCAAGTAGGATTTGTAGAGAGAGAGAAGGCCGAGTGGTGTGAGATAATGGTGGTGGACGGCGGCGAGGATGGCGGAGTTTTGGAGCGCAAGGGTTCGCGGTGGGATAATGTATAGTGAAGGACGTGTGCAGGTGCAAATGGCGATGGTGGAGTTATGCGGATGAGGCGAAGGAAGGAGGACCAAAAAAAGGGGAAGGGGAAAAAAGCTGTAATGTACATACCGTGGGCCCTTCAGTGGAGGAGATGAAAGCATTTGAACTAGCGGATCAAACACATCTGATGTTGATTTTAATATATTAAGTCAATCAATAACATTAATCGCCACATCAGTAATTTCCAATAGTTCACCAAATAGAAGGATGACATTGCAATGATCTTGAAAAGTTCACGGACTACAACACAAAAACAGTTCAAAAACTACATATAGTAGCTGAGAAAAAGTCAGGCACCTGTGGTGTCGATACCTTCACATACAAACACTCTAGGGGGTCAATAGAGCTAGTATGAAGCCTTTGATTTGAGGTTGCTGTAATCTTTTGGTTCTTGATCAAGTGAAAAAGGCTTATTTTTGGTCTTCTTGTTTTGACATGGCTGGTATGTCTTTAATGGGATTGAGGAGGAGGGTGACCTCAGCTGGTGCAAGAAAGCTTAGCTTGGAATACAAAGAAAACAGAGAAATAGGAAATAACTATCCGACGGAGACCTATATGAAGCAATTCGAGTCTCGTCTTTTGACCTTCTGCAGTTCTCTTCAGATTGAGAATGTTTGAGTTGCATGTGCTCTTTTCATGACAGTTACCGTTTTCATTCATCATCATTGGAATGAGCGATCATTCGTTTATCTGTCTGTTGTAGAGGAGTATTGGTGTCTCGGTCTTGAACTGTGGCAATGAGAAAGATGCCCAATCGGAGGTGGGCTTGTGGTCTTCTCTCCATTCTGCTCATCTAGGGTGATCTCCTGCTAGCGTGCAGTAAAAAGAAGTTTCAGAGAATTCGAATCCTTAAAATCTGAGAAGTCCCCAAATGCAATTGCTTTAACCAGAGATGACGTGAGTTCAAAGAGAGAATGCAAATGTCTTGAATATACTATAGGATGATTCACTTTCAGGCACTAAAATGACAAATACGAGCAGATGAAGAGCACAGATTTGCATGATCTATTGCTATTTGCACATTTGTCTCCCGCAAATTTCAGTTAGTGGAGTTATTTGGCTTTTGGCAATGGAGCAATCCAGTCCTCTTTAAAAGATGGAAGCATCACCGGCCAGATGCAAGCTGGCCTCTCAGCAGCACAATTGGTTAAGCTACTTCCCCTGTCAGCACCTTCAAAACACCTCTCATGGAGCGCTTACAATGGCGATTTGGGTGGCAACAGGCCGAGGAGGAAGAGGAAGAGGAAGAGGAGGAGCAGCAGAAGGTAGAATGTAACCTCCAAGACATCTACTTCGCTTAAAGTCAATAAACAGCTGTCGTTAGGTCCTCGAAAGCTGATACCTTAACTATCCCCTTAATCTCTGACTGTGGGTGTTAGTGTTCTTGGTGATAGTGTCCTTTCCGCACATTACCTTCCATTATATATTTTTGGGTAATTGCAAATCACTCCCTGGTAGACTTTTTTCTACCCAAAAGTCCTTCGGTTACTTAAATTTGCATCCTAAACATCTTTCCTCGTGATATATGAGCAATTATAGCAAACTCTCGCAATTTGAAAATAAAAATCACACCAGAGGTCTAATAGCCATTGACACGAGAATGCATGATCATTGTCCTCAAATCGATGGTTTACTTACACTAATTGTGTATCCTCTATTTTTCCTTCACATATTTTTATTTTTTCCATGATAGATGCTAAATTTGGCTAACAATCAATCTTAAAGCTGAGGATAGCAGATGAATGCAATAATTTGATTTGCATTTACTATTACTCTACACTTCCCCTAATGATTAAATTATGGAGAAAATAACATTTTGAGGAAAATTAATATATAATGGGCTACTCTAATGCTTGTAGAAATTGTGAGATGACAATTGGTTCCCCAGAATGTTTAAACTAATGTGCAAAAATGTGATTTTTTATTTGAATGGGATAGCACTTGTCACCAATCATTTATCACTGATTAAGGTTGGCAATTCATGTTGGTGTATCATAGTCGTGTATGTACTTTGTATAAAGTCATGTTGGTTTAAAACATCTTAATTTTGATTCTACAGAAGAAATAATCTGCTTACGATGAAATATGTTGATTTTTGTATTATTAGGGTCAACTTATAAACTTATTTGTGTTCAGTCGTGTTTATGAGTAATGATGATGGAAGTTCAAGTATTATATTGCCTTCTTCTTTTTATGACAAGAAAGTCAATTTAGGCAAGTAGATCTAGGGTCATGATATACCACATTAACCTGATAAACCAGTAAAACGAGAATCAAAATTTGAATGAATGGACCGACATGGAATTTTAAACTCCGCAAGATGGGAACTACATCTGTATAAGGCTACGTTTGAATGTATGAATTTCTAATGAAAAAAAGACCATATAGGATAAGGTATGAAATCTAAGTATTTTGCTATATTCTATCATTATTTAGTGAATCCCAACGATAAATTCAAATATATCCACATCATATCATATACGTAATTTAGTATAAATGGCATATCAGTATAAATGAACCTAAAAGGTGCACAAGTGAAGATGGCAAAAATTTATTGCAACACTCTTGCCTACTTCGATTTTAATTGCTTTTTTCCATTTTTTCCTCTCTTTTTAAATTATTTTCTTACTTATTTCTTTTTTCCCCTTCCATTAGTCTCTAATCAAATGGTATTAAATAATAAACTGTACTAATTTACCTAAAGCACTAAAATAACTAAGATATGTAATAAATATAAATATATATAGATATAGAATTTTTTTATAAGATAGAATTAAATTCGAATATATAAATAAAAAAGATTAAATTAAAAAAATAAATTGTTTTATTTTTTGTTATTTTAAATTTATTAAATTAGAACTCAAATAATATTGATATGGAAAATTAATTTTAATTTTATTAATTTAAGAAATTTTTTATTTAAGAAAAATAATTTTCCTATCATTAATACTAGAAATTCTATTCACATTTATCTTGTCTCTCTCATGGGATAGTTTTATTTAGATTATAACCCTTTTTTATTTGACTTTATCCTCTCTTGAACATGTATCAAATGCAAGATAGAATAAATTTTATCATGACTACCATATGCAACCATAGGATTACAAATGACTCATCATTCTTCAACTTCCATAATTTATTTATAGAAAGCCTTTTCATTATGTCATAATTTCTACATAGGTTTGAGGAGAAAATTGGCCAAAAAGTTATAAACCTATTAAATACTAAACTTTTCAATTGACCAATATAATCCTACACTTTTTTATGATTATTTAATATAGACTATTCAACTAATTTAGGACGAAAATCATTGATGTGGCGGTTTAGTCGGTGCGAGCATCTTACATAGCACAACTGACAACTTAACATGTCCAACTCCACTTAAAACAACATCATTTGGAGACTTTTTATTTTATTAATTTTTTTTATTTTCTCTCTTTTTCTTCATTTTCCTCGCTATTCATCTCCCCATATAGAGGCAGCAAGGATCGACAATGCCTCGACAATGCCGATGACCTGATCGACTATAGTTGAGGGCTTGCTAGCCAAGGGTTTTGAGTCGTCATTAAGGCCTTGAGCTACCTCATTAGCTCTTTCCTAGAAGATGGCCAATGATGAAAAGGAAAACAAAAAGAAAAGAAAAGAAAAATTTATAAATCTCTCTAAATGACATCATTTTAAGTAAAGTTGAGCAAGTTAGATTATCGGATATGTCACATAGGATAACCGACGCTAATCGGACCATTAGGTCAACGATTTCTAACCTAAATTAGTTAGATGGACTACGTTAAAAAATTGTCAAAAAATTTAAAAAGCAAATTAGAAAATTAGGACATGTTTAACTTTTTTGGACAATATTCCTAGATGGGTTTCTTTATAAACACTTTATGTGCGTAATTTTTTATACCAACGGGATCAAAAATAAACATACTCTAACTTTGCTTTCCGATACCAAAAGAATTCAGATAAACATAATTATATAGATGAAACATGCGAGAATTCAAATCGCGGGTGTATTTGTTTCGGGGAAAATTCAAGATTTGGAAGACAATTTCCTAAAAATAGCTTATTTCACTTATATAAAAGAATAATTATTTTCGATAATGAAAATATTTTTCATTCAATAATTTTTCTAAGATTTCATACATGCCCATCGCGATTGCCTGATTATTCTTTTTACATTTTTAGCGCACCTAATCAGATTCCTATTCCCAAGCCCAATGGTCGAGAGAGAACCCACATATCAAGAAAAGGGGTCAAGACTTCGATATTTTGCATCATGTTGGGTATAAATCCGAAATAAGGAAAAGTCCAAGGGCATGCAAAAGTACTTTCCGATTATCACTAGTACTTTCCCGAGGAATCCTACAAAAGAAGCGGGACCCACTCCGCCAATGCTAAAGCACAATATGCCTTCCTCTCTCCCCTGCAAAATCCCTCCCCCTCCCTCTCTCTCTCTCTCGTAACACTCGAATGCAGCAGAGTCTCTTCCGGCGCGCACGAGTTAAAAGAAGCCATGCTTTTCTTGGAATCCGCGTTCTTCGCGATCCTCGCGAGCCTCCTCCTCTCCTGCGTCATCGTGGCCAAACTCCGCGACATGGCCGAAACACGAACCGCCGATCGGGCTCCGACCTCGAGCCTCGGACCGCGCAAGGAACCGTCCGGCGAATCCGTCACGTCCCGGAGCGAGCGCGTTCCCGCCGCGAAACGCGACGACTCGGCAGCTCGAGAGCTTGCGAGCGATGATCTGATGGCGAGAGAAGTTCCGATCGCTGGTTCCGAGGAAGCGGATGGAGTTTGCGCCGGAACAGGGACGGAACCGCGGAGGAAGGAGCGCGATGAAATCGGCCGAGGATTGGCCGACGACGACGACGATTGGGAGGGAGTGGAGAGAAGCGAGTCGGCGACGCTTTTCGGCCGGGCCGTGCGGTTCGCGTGCTCCGCGCCCAATGCCGGTTTGATCTCGGGGACCCACGGCGAGCTGACGATGAAGCTGTACGGACTCCATAAGGCCGCTCTCGAGGGGCCGTGCCGCGAGCACCAACCGATGGCGTTCAAAGTCTCGGCTCGAGCCAAGTGGTTAGCGAAACTTCATCGATATCTTTCTGGATTATCTGTTGACTGATGATTATCTGTATATTAATCTCTTTCTTTTCGAATTTGTAGTAGATTTTAATTTTTAGTAATTCTGTTTCTTTTAAATTAAGCAAACTCAGTTATAATTCCACGTAAGCCCGGATGTTCACTATTTAATGAATTATGATTCAAATTCCTTTAAGAAGCTGACAAAATTGTTATCTAGAAGCAATCCATATCTTCTACTTTGATTGATATTATAATTACTTTCACTAATTACATATTAAACAGAACAGATCCCTACTTTTAAAGGATCTCCATTATTTTTTAACATATTTTTAAAGTTCCTGTATGATTAATTATACATAAGGTTAGTCTCATTGAAAATTTCAAGCCCATACAACACATTTACCACAAATTCATTCATTTTCTCTCCAAAAAACTACATGACCCAAATTTACTCTCTTAGGATTCGCCTTTGGGCAGTTAAAATTCAACACATGTTCACATCAACTCACAGCGGATTGGACAAGATGCTTATAAGAGAGTAGATTGGAGTTAGGATTCAAGTTTGGAATTTGTTTGTAGGATGAAAAGTAGACAATGTTAAATGTGTCGTTGACAACATTCTTTTAAACATTATATTTATTTTTCACATGCATTACTAAAAAAATTTAATTGTACATCCCCTTTTTAAGAAAAATCAAATCCAAGAAGAATAATCTCTTTTTTTTTCCTACTTTTGCAAGAACTTATATTTTCTGGTTATTATAGAGATTCAAACAATGTCTTCCTGTACGAGCCTTATCTAAATTCTAGCAATATAAACGGAAAAATAACGATTGCAAATTTGTGGGTTGCGAGCCTAGGAATGCTTGGCAACGGCTTGGGAACATTAGTCCGGAGGCTGCCATGGAGGAATACATCGATCTGCTCTCGGAAAAATTTCCCAACTGGATGCAGAACGATGCGGCAGTGAGAAATCAATTTTGCTTTCTCCCATTTATGACTTCTCTTGTTCCAAGAATTCCTGTTCTGAAGGGTTTGCCCTGTTCTTTCGTCGGTGGTTTCTTGGTCAGGAAGATGAAGTATGTTCAGATGCCGAAACATTTTGGAAGCTAATCTGCAATCTGAGGACAGTGATAGAGCAGCAGCAAACGAGAACTGCGACCGAAACAGGTACCCAATCAGCATCTTGACGACTTTCTACTGTCCCCCGAGCGTTTTTTTTTTTTTTTTTTTTTTAATGTAATCGGTCCCACATTTGATATAGATCATTCTATGAAAAGGATGAAAAATAGGTTGTCCGCCGGATCTGCTTTTAGATCGGTTATTTGTCCTTAGCTTACTGAGATTAAAAGAAAGTCGTGGACACAAAGGGTGATCGAATTTACATTTGATTAAAAAAAGTTACGGTAAGTGAGGAAAAGAGTAACATATAGATTGTAAAACTTTATATGAGTGTAAAGGAAAGTTACGATTAATTAGACATTAAATTAGTAGTTAATAACACAAAAAAAGTATTGCGATGAACCAAAACCTCACTACCACCAAAGAAAAATTAGGGCATCAAAAGAAAGTTACGAAAGGATGTTTTGATATATAAATTACTATTAGTGACGATAATACGGATGCTAAAGAAAAGTTACAATCCATTAGCCAAATTACTAACAATAGAAAAAGAATTCTACTATGAATTTTGACTGAATATTATATTTTGTGGAATATTATACATGGCAGGATTCATAAAACTTACACGAAAGATAAATCACCTCCTATTAAGGAGAAGTTATGAAATGATATGTAAGACGTAAATGATTATTAGTTAGGAAAGTTACTAACATAAATGACAGGATTTGGTGTCGTGTTTCTCAAATGGGATTGTGAAGGGTTCCCCAGCATCTTGTTTTAAGTCTAGTGAAGATATAGAATCATTCATTGAGAAAATAAACATTAGGTTTGCGGTTTCGATGTTTTTTTTTTTTTTTTTTATCTTAAGATGGAAAAAAAAAGAAAAAAAAAAAGCTTGTAGGAAATCATCATGAATATTGAATTTGAGACCCTAATTGGAAGAAATTGGTCAATATAGACAAAGCAAGTGCCAAGAATGTAAGAAGAAATTGAAAAAGTTTGAGGGAACAGGAACAACTATTAGATGAGTGTATATTTAATTGCTAAAATAGCGGGTCCCATGTGAGTCCCACAAAGGCATCTTCCGAACTGCCCGTCCAATTTCACTTTAATATATGTACTAAGTTCACATAATAATTTATCGTGAAGAAAAATTAGCTGGTACTTTTTGAAACTCGTTTAAGAGACCACTGTTCGTTCTTTCTGGCATGCTTTCACTGATGTTGACCTCTTTTCCTTTCTCCATAAGGCTAACTTGCACCTAATCCTGTCCATGAAGTTTACAAAAGCTGAATCCTGCAACATGATCCTGATGTCACTGGCTCAATGATGCAGCAAACTTGATGAAGGCGGCGCATCGAGGGAGGGTACAAGCAATTATTCTGAGAGGATTATTTTTCACCAGTCAAGTTGTACCAACAGTTTGACCCAAAAAAAAAAAAAAAAAAGTTGTACCTAACTCCAAGTCTATCATTGAAGTTATCTTAGCTCATAGTAATTTATATTTTATTTGCATGTTTAGGATCAACTAGTACCATCTCCTATGCAATTTATGACATCATGAGAAAATGGTGCTTCATCTTTCAGGAGTGGAGAATCCTTGTAAATATCAAATTGCTGCGCTTTAGAAGTTTTATCTCGCACTCCCAGGAAAGTGCAGAAATAGAGAGAGGTTTTAAGTGTAATTTCACACTAAAAAGGAGGGGGGGGAGATATTCCTCGAGTTCATTAAGGATTTTCTTAGCAATTATTATTTGTGAGCATCATAGTAAGAATGTGCATGATAATCATTTTTTTTTAATCCCAAGAATAGAGTTGAAACAAAAATCCATTTAGTAATGTAATTTTATTTTCTAATTTCGAGAACAAATTTTAACTCTAGAAATACATTTGGAATAGAAATTATATATAAATGAATTTTACTTTTTTTTATTTCCGGAACAAAAATGAAAAATAAAAAAATTTCTCATTGCTTTTCCTAACTACTAGCCAGCCGCCCACGTGCTACCCACCACCCCCTGTCCGGTTGAGAGGAAGAAATTTTGTTTCATTGTCAAACAAACTTCTATTCCGAGAATACAAATTTTTTACCAAACTTGTATTTTTGCTTAGAAACTTATGTAAAGAATAAAAAAAAAAATCAATTTCTACCCAAAAATTTATTTCTAGAATATAAATATTTTTTTTATTTCTATCCTTGCATGACTTTCTGAGCAAAAATATATGTTTGATGATAACACAAAATTTTTGTTTCCGAAATAAAAATTGGTTTAATAACAACACAAAATTTCTCCCTCCTAGGCAGTAGTGAACGGCGGTGGGCAACTGGTGGTGGTCAATAATTAGACGCGAGGGGGGGGCATAAGCAGCAATAGACGGTAGGCAACAAGGGGCAACGGCTAACAACTAGGGATCTATAAAGAGGGAAGAGGGGCGAGGGGTGACAAACGGCAACCGGTAGCAAATGACAAGTTACGGATGGCTAGCATGGGAGGTGGCAAGTGAGAGACTAGCTAGTGGTGGGGATGAATGATGATAAAAGTTTTTATTTTTCATTTTTGTTTCAAAAATAAAGAAGTAAAAAATTTGTACTTCTTATTTCTATTTCAAACCTATTTCTAAACTAAAAATTTATTCCAGAAATTGAAAAAAAAATTGCGTCACAAAATGGATTTCTATTCTAGAAACAAGGGAAATTTTCAAATTAGGATCCAAAGTGTGTGGAGAGAGAAACAGTTTTTAGAAGCATGGGGATGTGGCGGCGACAAGGCGGAGGATGGTGGTCGGCCGGCTGAATTGTGCTCAATTAAATTTTCCTAAAGTTATTAGATCAGACTTTGGATTAATAAATGGGATAATATGGAAGTGATTTAACTTTGTTAATGAAGAGGATTCATCTTGAACGAACATTTGTTCACTGTTGTCAACTTCGCTGCCAATACCAAACCTTTGAAGAAAAAAGATGAACAGTGAAAGGAAAGAAAAATAAAAAGTCTTTTAGGCTCCGTTCGTTTCGCGGAAAATAACTTCCGGAAAAATATTTTCCAAATTTTTCGGCGTTTGGGGGCGGAAAATAAGTGGTCAAAGAAAATATTTTGCGGTCAATGGAAAATTCCCTTCTAAAAGTGTGGAAAATGATTTCCTTTTTGCAAAAAAGGAAATTATTTTCCCAGCTCACTGCATGGGCGAGCCCACCAAGAGTCCCGTCATGGCGCCCACGGCCAATCCTGTCCCCATCCCTCCGAACTTTCCTTTCTTCTCCTCAATCATAGTTCTTGTTCGGCTCTTTGGGGGTGTGAAGAAATCAATCACAGAGCAGCAGAGAGAACGGCCTTTGCATCCAATCTTCAGCCGGGTAAACGATCGCGAGAATGAGAGCAGATCCCTCATGCCCTTTTTCGTCAATGGCCGTTTCAGCAATATATCTGTTTTCATACCCAAGTACAAATTTGTGAACTTTCGGTGTAAGATGCTCATGAATCCACAGTAAAGAAAGAACCACTTGTTTTGGTTTTTTTTTTTTGGTAAGGTAGAACCCACTTGTTTTAATCACACTAGAAATGCAGATTTTCTGTTGGAAATGCATGCGGAATTTTCTTTCGAGTCTCGAGATAGCTTTGCTTTGCCCAGTAAGAACGTGTGAGGCAGCGAGCAAAAATGGGGTTTTGACTTTCCCAGCTAAGAGCTATCCTGCGCAGCCGGACAAGATGGCAACCCCGGAACTCAGTAATGCGATAAATTTTCTTATATGCATGGCCCGTTCTTGATGATGGTTGTAGTCCTTTTCGTATGATGTGGGCTCGACCGAAAGCCATGGGGATTGGCGATCCATCTGTTTGATGAAATGCCTGTGAGAGTTATGCGTCCATCTTTATTTTCTTTTCTCTTTCCCACAACATTTCTTGGCGTGGGTTCTGTTGTCATTTGCTAGGGCTAGTGTGGACTTGGGAAAACCATACGTAAAAGCTGGTCGTTAACATCCCTTGTAGAAAATACAATTTGGATCGTAATGACCTGCTGTGCTTCTGTAGTCCTGTAAACTGTCCGGCCTAGCAAAGCATAGCTATTACAGCCTTTACTTGTCCCAAGGTGAGCTCTGCAACACTAGTGTCACTAACTGCAATGTGTAATTGCAATAGGGACTAAAAAGGAATTTGATGAATATGTGTCGGTAAGTTTTTTCATCACTTTCTCTCCATTTGAGTGCTTTGATGTATATCTAAAGATGCTTGTTGAGCTTTGGTTTAAGCTCTTGTTGAGCTCTAGTGTGTCTCTGAAGTTGTCGGAACACTTTGTAAATTTGGCTAAACGGTGCATGTCTAAGTAGTGAAGTTTGGAAAACATTTTCCTTACCGAACATCGGAAAATATTTTCCGGGACTTTTTTAGGTTTTACCCGAACATCGGAAAATAATGTCATTTTCCTGGAAAATGACTTTCAAAAAAACATTTTCCGGAAATAATTCATTTTCCGCGAAATGAATGGAGCCTTAGACAAAAATGCCCCTCATGTGAGGCGCGTGTGCTCACTAGCCAGTGAACATTTGGCCAATCGGAAAGTTAGATCCTCATTTAAAACCAAATTAGTCATTTTAGATCCTTATTTGAAACATAATTCATTCTAGGTCCTTTTTTGAAAAAACACATTCACTTTGGGCCCTTATTTGACATTTTCCCAAGAAACAAATATACATAGTAAAATAGTTTGAATTAGAAATAGAATAGTTATCGTGCCTATCTTAAATGGCTGAAAATGCCATTACATGTTGACTTTTGAAGATTTGGGGAGTTCAAAATTCAATGAAAAGTAAAACAAACAGAGAAAGAAAAATGAAAAAAAAAACCGAAGATTAAAAAAATTGCAGAAATCATCCACATTATGTAGGCAGCAAGTGTTGACTAAATTGTCACGTTAACGTTTTCTAGCCAAAATTGACCAAAAGAACTGCATTAACAAATTGTCGGAAGATTTAAGGCTAAATTAGTCAAATTAAAAAATTTAAGATTAAATTGACCAAACATAATATGTTTAAGACTTTTTAGATAATTTCTCTCGCCCTATCAGTAATCAAAATTCACTTGAATTCTTTTTTAAGACTACTTTAAGTATCTACACTTTTTACAAGATCAATATGAAATTATAGTCTCTTTGCTGAATTCAAAGAAGAAAAATAGTTTCTTCTATTTTTTATTGCATATGTCATTACAAAAAAACAAAACATATAAATAAAGCCTCAAATTGCTAGAAAATGGCAAGAAATACAAGCAAATTTCCAACTTCCTAATTCTAAGAATTCAGAAATAAAATAGATGAAAACAAAATAGTTTCATATCCTAGAATTATCTTCGAGATCTCCAAGATTTTCTTCTAATTCTTCAAAACCTCTAATTAAAAGTAGACCCATGACATAATCGTAAATTTCATCTAATAAGTATGTCAAGTTATTAAGGTGATTAAGAATATTCATACATATGATATTATTTGTAAGTTCCATACTTTCACAATACTAAAATAACCACTAGAGCAAAAGTTAACAATCCTAGGATAATCTAATGGTATACCTCCCCCCCTCCCCTCTTCAAACACTGGTAAGACTAGGGGTGAGCGGTTCTAGATTCCTTACAGGTTCCGCTTGGAACCTAGAACCTATCATCGGGTACAGGTTCCTCATTTTTTGGAACCTGAAATCTATCCGTCGAAATCTGGAACCTAGAACCTACCCTCTCACAGGTTCTTTTTTCTTTTCTTTTTTCATTTAAGTGGAACTGGTTCCGATTCCGAAAAAAGAGGAACCAAGAATCGGGAACCAGAACCTCCCTCCCTAGAACCGGAAACTATGATCATCTCTTCCAACATAGTCTTTATAATGATAGCGACATATTAAAAAAATTTACCTAGTAAGCAAAAACAGTTTTCTAGTCCCTTTTTGGATCAGTTTCAAGTTCTACTACCTCTTTCTTGTCCTTAAATCTTCTGATTTCGCTACAAAAAGTTAATCCCACGCTAACCATTCTTGCACTTCCACTTGAAGGGCTGCAAGCAAATTGACCTTTTGGGTGAATCAGGCGAACTTTAAAAATATAAATTGAATAGTATCTATTCATGAAATGTTCAGTAAGGAGTAAGGGGAAAGGCACAAGCACAAACTAACCATTCAAACCCTTTGGTTTATTATAATATGCGCGGCTGCGTTTTGTAGTTTTCTCTGAGTCTTGTTTACTATTGAGCTCCCACTGTTTCTGTAGGCTCTCATCAGTGTATGTCATCAGTCGATCCACGCCAACCCAATCATCCCAACTATTCAAAGGAAAGGTAGAAAAAATAATCATGAAATAAGATGAATTAACAAGAAAGGTTTGGTAATTAGAAAAAGAGAATGAATATGGCAACATTAGCAAAGATAACAAGAAGAGAAGATATGATGAAGACACCATTAGATTCGTAGATACATCAAACATTCTGCCTAGAAATTAACACATAGATAGTTTATGTTGAAGATTATGAGACCATATGTGTACAAAAGCAATCATATTCTTGACTAATAATAAACAGAGTAAGAAACAACATGTTGAAAGAGAACCATAACATCAGAAGAACATAAGTAGCTAATGAACATCTTAGAGCAGGACTGAACATATGACTCAACAACTTAGCTAATTAAGCAGCCAGCAAGCTTAGCTTAAGAAGGACAATGCAACCTCACATTATTTTGGATTTTCACTTGATCAAGTGAAAGTAAGAACTGGTGGTATGCTTCTTTGTCGGACAAAAGTTTCCGCAACTCGTCAACACTGAACATATTTACAAAAGATATACAAGAATGACTAACGAGGTACGATCACACTAGCAGAAATATAGAGCACAGATAATAGTAGCCCAAGAGAAGTCCTTTGCTCAATCCACAAGATAAACAACTGAGATATTGCAGAGTGATTAAAAAAAAAAAACATGATGAGCTAGAAAAGACTTTACATTGCATAATCATCCTCTAGCACTTAAACACTAGTTAGTTTAACCTTCTAGCACTTATAAATCCGTGCTAGCACTAAGGTTTTCCAACTTTTAGTCTTTCACATAACATGTCAGACAACTAATTAGACTGGCGGACATATCATTCCATATCAGTAGTTAAACTATTGTCATGAGCAGTTGGAACTAATGCCTCCTCACAAAGATGAAATAACCAAATACCACATACACGTACCAATAGCTTCCTAAAGTGCCACTAAGATTTGATCCCGACTTCAATAATTCAACTATTAAAAACCAAGGATTTAATTCCATATATATGCAAAAGAAAAAGTGAAGACAAATATATTTCAAAGATGCTCGAAACAAGAGGTACCTCTTGTCTTTCAAATGATTTATGATGCCCAAAACCTCAGTGGGAGAAACATGGGGCGTAGACTGTGAGAAATAATTGAAACTGCCATAAGAGGTGCTGCAAGACCAAATCAACCCAGAAGAATCTAAAACTGTCTCCACAAGACCACTAATTTTCGCAGTACCAGTGCCCACTGCCCAACCATTAATAGTTCAACGAAAAATGAGTGGGCAATAACATACAGCAGCAACACAAAAGGGCCAAAAGCAAACAAGCAATTGAAGAGAACAACACGCAAAGAGGTAAAGAGACCTTCTTACCTTCAAAGAGGCAAATTGCTTTCTAGGTTTGAACGGAAGCGGCTAAACATCACCGATCTCCACCGGAGGTTAAATGAAGACGAGTTTCTCGTTGTTGCCCTGCGTTGCGATCACGAGCAAGGGTCTGAGTTAGACAGTCTGACAAGAAGCCGAGCATCGACGGCAAGAAGCAAGGTGTCAACAACAAGAAGCAAGGCGTTGGGGCGAGAAGGAAGAGAGAAAATTGAGGGGGGAAAATTAGGTTAGAATTTGGGGGGTTTTTTTTTTGGAAGAACCAAAGAAGGCTAGACCAGATCGGTTCCGGTTCTATTAAGAACCGGGAACAGGAACCGGAACCAGACTCCCTAAAACTGGGAACCAAACCAAACCCTCCAATCCGGTTCTCCAATTCTCGGTTCTACTCGGGAACCGTGCTCACCCCTAGGCAAGACTAGCTAGATATGTTGAGGCATAGTGATCTGCCACAGGCGAGTGCCAAGCCTTGTCTAATCCAACCAGAACTCAACGACCCGCCAAGAAAGATGGGAAAAAAAGAAAAAAGAACAAGAAAATATCATAAAAATTAAAAAAATCCAAAAAATTTGTCCACGTCAACTCCAACCAACCTCCACGTCAAGAATTACTAGTCGAATTTGGCCAAAAGAAATTAAATTAGCAAATTTTCGAAAATTTTATGTCTAAATTAGCCAAATCAAAAAGTTTATGACTGAATAGTATCCACACTACATATTAAGTATCCACATTATATATATAATTTCCTCTCTTTTTGTGTCATTCACGGATTCATGTAAGGCAAAGCACTAGGACTTGAAATAAAACAAATTATTATTTCATCATGAACGAAGAAATGCATTTATATAAGAGCATAGTAATGGCTCTTATGAACAAATAGAACCATTGGATACTCAAAGCAATTAATTTCAAATCATAATCTTCTGTAAAAATTAACATTCATTGCCAAAGGAAATTCAAAATTGACGCGAGAACTTTTCATTTGTTTCGGATTTCCACCAAAAATATGATATTTGATTTTAAATAGGGGACATCCATGATTATGTACCCACTTGAGAATCTATGCTTGCGTACGGCATTTACTTTAATGCTTTCATATTTAAACTCATTAATTGCTAATGCGAGACTCTTTGTCATACATATATGTTAAAAACTCTCCAACAAGAATCGGAACCTGCAATCATGTCGAGTTCACACGATGAAAAAGGAGAGAGCAGGGGCTGTTGTTGCAACCATCGGTACGAGGCTCTGCATTACAGAACTCGAGAGATTTCATAGGTAGGGATTTAACAGAAATTAAGATTGCCCTTGATTCGTAGAAAACACTGAAGATGTGGAAAATGTTTACTTGTATCATCTTTCAAAATTAGATGAAAGAAAAATATTTTCATTATTCACGAAAGTAGTTACACATAAATTATTGTTGATATTAAAAATATTTTTCGTTGATTATTTTTTATAAGCAATATAACCAATCGTTTTATTTTGGAAAACATTTATTAATCTTGAGCTTTCTAGGAAATAGATGCACTTTAGATTAGGTTTTAGCCAAGTCTCAGGCTAGCTGAGTTGGACGAGGGTATAACAAAAGTGGGAATACTTTATTGTATCCTGTAAAATATTTTCCTTAAGATGATCTCTAGATGCTTACAAAAATAAACAAGTGAAAATCATATTTATCGTTCAAGAAAATGTATAGCTATAAATTGTTATTAATAATGAAATTTTGTTCTATTGACTAATTATTTTAAGAGATGTGAACAATTATTTTTCTGAAGAATATATTTCGAATAATTCATTTTTCGCGATATAAATGGAACATAAATTACAATACGGATGAAGAGGATGATAACTCGAATTTAGTCTGCTTTATCTCTGCTTAGCAGCTATCTAAACCCCCATCGCCTTTTAAAGGAAATTCGTGAAGAAAATCCAATTCACGATTGTTATAAAATTATCACCAAGTTGATAAGCAAATCAATCGGAATCACTTATCAATCGGAATCAGTGATTGATATAATTCAGAAAATCCTTTGAACTTTAGACACGATTGTTCGTCACCAAATAAAATGCATGAATGACAATGCTACATGAATAATCAAAAAGTTTTTGAGAAAAAATCACTAAAAATTCTAAATCATGTTTATTGTGATATAATATCTTTAACACACAAAAAACCTTAAATTTATATCTATGTAAAATTTACTCCAATTTTTTTTTATAATACTCAAAATCACAAAGTTGTCACGCAACATATTTTTTTCAAATTTTAAGGTATGTGTATTGCACATATACATATTTATGATTTTTGGTGTATAAATGTATTGCACAAGTATAAGAGTATAAGATTGGGTAAATGTGTCACGCAAATATAAATTTGAAGTTTTTGCATCATAAAATTTTTTTAAGATAATCGTGTTATGGTGAACATGATTTAGGATTTTTTTATGACTTTTTTTCTTCCTTCCCCAAACCACAAATTCGAATATTACTTTTTTTTTTTCTCTTGTTTTTTCCCCGAAAATTAATTCCCTCTGCAACTCCCCCAGAAATGACGATCCCCCCGTCCTCGTCGTGCGCGATCTCCGTCTCCCTCTCTCTGCGGCGGAATTAGACATCTGAGGGCGACGACGGTTCGATGGGGGTCGTGATCGAGAGCTCCGTCTGGGAGCCGAACCCTTCTCTTTTCGTCTTCATCTTCCTCGCTTGCTTGCTCTCCGTCTTCCTCCTCCCCTACGCCTCCAGAAGCCCGCCTCCTTCCTCCGTCTTCGACCATGGAGCCTCGCTGCTGCACTCCTCGCGCTTCCAGCGGAACTTCCTCCTCCTCTACTCCCTCTGCTCAGGTCAGCATTTTCTTCGCGCCGGATTTCGCTTCGTATGCTATATGTGGAGAGTGAATCGTGGAGATGTGCGATTCGGACATTGAACAGCTGATGTCTTCGATCGACTGGCTGTGGTCCGAACGGATGAGCAATGAATTCCCTGTGATCGATCTGTAGTGTGTGTGTCGAAGTAAATTCGATTCTCGTGCTATGTTTGGGCAGTGATGGAAGGGCTACCGTCGGTGTTCGGGGAGTTCGAGTTCAGTTACTTTGGTGTAAGTCGAGAGCAAATGGTTTTATCTCTCTGTGTTGGATTTGCGGCTTCTCTCATTGTTGGATCTTTCCTTGGAGTACTTTCTGATACAATGTGAGTGCCTTTACTTGCCCTGTTTTCGGTTGGCGAACTAAATTTCTTCTGAGAGATAGTTGAGTATAGTAGGATTTAGCATGTGGGGAGATTTCTCAATCGCATTAAACTGGGTGCTGGAATTCAGTCTCCAAATACGTGTGGCCTGCTTTGATTGCGCTTACATGCCAATTTTACTAGTGGTACTTTAATGATCTTGTTCTGGGAACACCTGCTCTGTTTTGAGAATCTACGATGTATTATTGGATCCACTCATTTAATGCTAAAAACACTGAATCTTATAGTATTGGGTCATGTCTCATAGGGACTTCAAGAATGCAAGGTAGTTTTTGATTATTCTAATTCCTAGATCAGATTTTCTTGACAAAATTACAGTTGATGAAATAATAATAAATAGGATAAATCAGGAAGGTTTCTCTTTACACAGTTATGCAGCTAGTCCTTATTTGTGATAAATTATATTACATGAACTGACATATGCTGCTGTCTGCAGAGGCCACAGGAAATTTTGTTTATTCTTTTGCATGTTGCACCTTTTTGTTGGCATATGGAAGAGGATAACTGCCCATCCCAGTGTTTGGGTTGGTAGTGTATGTTTGTCTCTGGCTTCTTCAATATACTCTTTCAGTTTTGAGACATGGATGGTTGTTGAACATGAAAAGGTTCGTGTACGTTTCCTCCCCATACATAAGACGTCAATTCATGCCATTTAATACAAGACATTGATTCATGCCATTCAAATTTCTCCCTGTACATTTTTCCTTTTCATTAGCAGTAGAAACCACCCTTCGGGATTGTGACAAGAGTTTGCGTGTTTTCGTTCTCTTTACAGCAAGGGCACAGAGAAGATTTATTGAGTGACATCTTTTGGTTAATGGCATTCTTGGGGTCTGCATCTTTCATTGGAAGCCAGGTTCTCGCCAATTGGCTGATTGGTGACAATGTGAAGGATAGAATAACATCTCCTTCGATGGCAGCCGTCTTGTTGGCTTTGGTGGGAGTTATCTGTGTCGCACAGCTGTGGAAAGAATCTTCTCAACAAGAGGTGTTTGAGGATTATGGCAGGTCCTATACCTATTTTTTCGAGGGTAATAGTTGTATCTCTCCTTTACTCAATAAATGAGTCTGCTATCATGTGAAAAGTATCCACTCCTTATTGAAGCTGGCATCTCAACTTGAATTGTTGTCTGATTAAATAAAAGTCTTAAATGATATTTGATGTTCCCATTGTAATCTCTGATTCACACCAAATAACAAGAATTCACTACTTATAAGGACATTCGTGGATGTTTTCAAGTAGAAGTAATGAAATTGGTTGAAGTCTGTCTCAGCATCAGATGCCATGAAATTTGGAGCCAAAAAGCACATACTTAGTGATGTTACCTCACCTAATGGGTAATGGTGGGACTGTGTTGTCATGTTGCATTGACCTTTGGGAACTTTAAGGTTTGTCCACAAGATTTTTCATAGTGGTTAGTCGAGACCAAGACTGAGTGTACCAACTTGCTTATCTTGAGGCACTAGGGAGGTTATAGTCAGCCAAAAGATGATTAGATGTTTCTGAATTCAAATGCCCCTGCAGCAGAAGGGTTTTAGCTTTGTCGATTAATCTTAATACTGCTAAAGTAATTGAAGGTCCTAATCTTGAGAAAATCTCAATGACTTTCCATAAAAATCTGCCTGAACTCAAAAACCTGATGTTGGCAATATTGCAAATAGGAAATTTTCTCGAGCCTGTGGCTTCTTTAAATGGCTATCCCATTCCAAAACAATTGTGACCAATGGTTCCTTCTTTTCTTCTTTATCAGTAAACTTTATCTCATCCCCCTTATCATTTTCTGCCATGTCAATGAATCATGTACTTTTTTAGAGTTGTTGCTTTTTCAAGATCAAGCTATTGACATTTTGGTTAATATTTTTCCTTATTCACTAATAAGTAGACCAATTTGTAGGTACCCTCTTAGATTTTTACTCAGACCATTATTCAGTACTTCTTGCATATACTCTTAACTACTTGTTGTTGACAGATAGAAGAATATTGTTATTGGCATGTGCACAAGCTTGCCTTCACTTCTCCATATCGATGTTTTGGATTCTCTGGACCCCCATATTGGTGGTACGTTCTTGTTACATATCTTTCTGAAAGCAATATTAATATCTCCTGGAAGAGTTACATGAACAGCAGCATTTATCCCATTTTTTGCACACAAAATGCTGGTTGTAACTTCTAATTGTTTACTGGCTAAAGTGAGCTTGTTCCATGATTTTTTTGAATGCATTGGAGTGCAGGCTGATGGCAGGGAACTGCATCTGGGCTTGATATATCCATGCCTTTTAGGAGCACGAATGCTTGGAAGCACAATTTTTCCTTGGCTTATTAGTGGATCTTTGTCATTTCGAACTGAAGATTGCATACTTTATGCATTCATCATATCAGGTTTTGTACTATCTGTCGTAGCCTATGACTATCAGGTATTTATGTTTTCCATAAATGACAATGCATAATTCAATGTCTGATTTTGTTTCCACCATATACTGAGAGAGACTATATTTGTGCAGGAAATTGGAGTTCTAGTGACATTATTCTGCCTATTTCAGGCATGTGTAGGTGTAATCCTACCTTCTCTTGCCAGATTGAGGACCATGTATGCCATTCTGAGCTGTTTGCTGGAATTTCAACATAAGATATTGCTAGTTTTGATACATGGATGAATGTTTATGATTATTGCTTATCATGTTTTGTAGGTATGTCCCAAATGACTCGCGAGGAGGAATGATAAGCTTTTCTCTTGCTCCTGCAAATGCTGCAGTTTTGCTATTTTTGGTGCAGGTGAGTTTCAAATATGATCTAATTTCTAGTCTATCTCCATATATTTTGCCTGCAGTGGTGATGTAAACCAGGAGGGAGATCAAGCAATTATATATTTGTACTGTATCATTTTTCATTTAGATCATTAGGGTAAATGGTCCAAGTTTTGGATGTGGTTTAGCTTCAGCCATAAATCCTAAGGCAAAGGCAGGGACATGATTGTTACAACCATTTATAAGTTTCACCGTGTTTTAGAAAATTTTTACAGGATTTTATGGAAGAGGATATGTGCTATATATAGAATGGTCAAGAGAAATAGGCTAGAGGCACTGGATAAATGAATAAGATTTCAATTGCTATTATGATTAAGAACCATTGTAAAAATCATTCCGCCTCGATAAAAAGATTCAATGATAGCTCTTCCATTATGCCATACACACTGATATTACATGGCTTTTTTACATTACACATCTGGTCAAGAGCATGGCTCTTCTGAAAGATGTTCTCAACAACTAAGTGGTTTATTGATGAACTAAACAATCTGTATAGACATTAGTTTGTTCTATTCTGATTTCCTGTGGACTTTCACTGGTGGGATTATTTCAAAGTATTATCACTGTGAAACTTTTGGGGGTGGAAAGTTTTTATACATTTAGTAGAGAAGACTTCTGACATGACAGCGCCATCTGGAACCTTTTCTAATAAACATGGTGAAGAGCCAAGTTCTCCACTCACTTTAGTCTGCTTGCACAAGTTTCTGTGACTTGTTGGTGGTTCATGTGTTTGGGTGTTGGAGCAACACCCTCCATTGAGCTCTTTTCCTAAAGACTACAACAATTTAGCTTACTTGCATTTTCGGGTAGATCTTTTGAGAAAGTGTGTCCATTATGAGTTGTCAATTGTTCCAGGGAGGCTACTATCGCAGTATTAGTAATGCAGCAATTATGGCATTTGCTGCCATTGGGCTTTTTGCAGCAGCTGGTTGCATGCATGTCTTGAAGCAGTTAGGGAAGCAACCATACCAGCACTTGCGCAAGTTATGAGTTCCTCACTCATCTGCCAATGTCCAGATCACTTTAATATCAATGGCTCATCAGTGGGATGGAGGAAGGATAAGGATTGGTTTCGATTGTGAACAAGATGAAGTCACAGCATGTAAGGCAGTTGAATGATTGGTGGAAAGTGTTGATCAAATTCGGCCGCCTTTACCAGTACAATTCCACGCAGCAGACATAAATTATTTCATTGCAAAGAAGATGCTACTTTGATGTTGCGGAGACTGTTGAACCCTATGGAAATCAAGCATGCCTGATCATCAAAACCCATATGAGAGAAGACAATGACCCATTAGGGCAGCATCTGGGGAATGAGGACCTATCGCTAGCTGTGGAATCTAAGCTGAAGATGTTTGTCTGGCAACTATTTTGATGTTGCTATATTTGAAAGATTGCGTTCCATATTTGTTATTGTCTGAGGCTCTGGAGAATAAATTTTGCCTAGGTCTCAATAAGGAAATTATAAGCTTTAGGGGATTCTCGTTTTTTCTTTTAATTGAAGGTTAGAGATTTCAAAACAATTGTGAGATTTGCATGCTTTAAAATGGAACAATGTCTCTGTACCGAAAAGAAAGTGGAACATTTATTATTTTAGAAAAAAAATATGAAGCCAAAAAGAGCCTTAGTTATTTAGGGAAAACTGTGGTTCTCATTGTGTTTATACATTTAGGGTGCACGTTGTAATGTTTCAATGCTTGGAAACAATTTTTACTTAGAAATAATTTTTTTTATTATGTACTTGCGAATAATTTTTTAGTATTTGAAGGTGTTTGGTAATTGTCTAAAATTTTTATTTCCGAGATAGAAATGGGTTTGGTAGAACTTTAAAATTTCTAATTCAAAATATTTAATTTTAATTTTTTAATGATTTAAATGCATTTTTCTCTTTTTTCTTTTCTTTTTCCCTTTTTGTCTTCTTCTTCATTAAGTTGCCAACAACCAACTAGACGAGGGCCAATGCCCTTGCCGCAGCGTCACTGACCCCTGGCAACATCGAGCCATGGCAAGACACGAGCCACAAGTCTCCTCGTGAGGTGGGTGAGGTCAGCCTTGTCGACCTATTGCTAGGTTGACGTCACCTAGTCAAGCCAACGTCAACCTAGTGGTGGGTCGGTGAGGCCAAGCCTCGTCGATGGCTTGGGAGCTTGGCCTTGCCTAGCCATGGGGAGGCTCAAGCCGACGAGCCTCGCCATGGCTTGGCGTTGCCAGGGGCCAATGTGACACCCTTGTCGGTCATGGCCAAGGCCGACAAATGGCCCAAAGAAAGAAGAAGATGAAAGGAAAGAGAAGAAAAGAGAAATGAAAAAAAATTAGTCTTGATTTTGGAATTGTTCCCAAGAATAAAGAAATATTTTTTTTATTCTTGATTATATTCCAAATCTATTAGCCAAATAGTGTTTGATTCTCGTTCTTTTAATCTCATAAACAAATTTTGCACAAAAATCCATCTAAGAAAATTTTTATTTTTGAAAATAAATTTGGAATAGAATCAAGAATAAATAAATTAAAATTTCATTTTTGTTCTTGGGAACAATTCCGAATCAAGACCAAATTTTTTCATTTCTCACTCCTCTTTCCTTTCATTTTCTTTTTCTTGCTTTTGGCTGGTCGTTGACCTCGCTCATGGCCGGCAATTGGCCAATAAGGGTTGGCACCCCCCGCTGGCCCTTGGTAGCACCAAGCCACAACGAGGCTTGCTAGCCTAAGTCTCACCGTGGTTGGGCGAGGCCAAGCTCGCCTAGCCAACCTTGTTGGCCCATCGTCAGGTCAACGTCAATTTGGCTAGGTGACGTCAACCTGGCAATGGGCCAATGAGCCTCACCGTGTCTTGGTGTTGCTGTCATTTGGGGCCAACAATGCTTTAGTGAGGGCATCGGCCCCCATTTGGTTGGTCACCAGCCATCGGCGACTTAAGGAAGAAGAAAATGAAAAGGGAAAAATAAAAGAAAAAAATATATTTATATCATTAAAAAATTAAAAGAAAATATTTTGGACTAGAAATTTTAAGGTTTTATTAAACGCATTTCAATCCTAGGAATAAAAATTTTAGACAATTACCAAACACCTTCAAATACTCAAAAATTATTATCGGGAATAAAAAAAAAAAATCATATCTGAGTAGAAATTATTTCCAAACACATAAGCATTAACATATGCACCCTTAACAAACAGGCCCTTAGCCCTTCAACCGGGGGAGGGGGCTCGAGGGTTGAGTTCAGACTTTGATGCGTGGAAATTGGTTCTCATCAACTTGATGAAGCAAAGTGCCCCAAGATACGAAGACAATACTAGTCATTAAGATTGGAAAATAATGATTACTTCTCAGATTTACCGTAAATACTTAGACACATATAATGTATTTGCTTTTTTGTTTTCTTTATGGTGGGGGTGTGTATTTCTCTATATCTTTATTTTTTGGATCACGCTTTTTCGGGAAAATTTCAAAAAAGGGCCTGAAGTGAGCCTTTTTTTCTCAAATGACCCAAAGTGGCTATTGTCTCAAATAAGGACTCGAAATGGCTAAACAAGTCTCAAATAAGAACCTCAAATCACTAGGTAGCCACACGTTTGCCAGCCGGCAAGCGTGTGGCATTTCTGGTGGCCAAAATAAGGGCAATTTTGTTAAAAATTTGATATTAATTTAACAAACCCTAAAAACAAAACCTACAAACTTTTCACATTCTCACGTTTTCTTCTTCTCCGTTTATGTTGTAGAGCCTTCACAGTCAACGAAGTTGAGCTCGCACGTAGTGGAGGTCAAGCTCGTTGCTGCCAACAACGCCACGGTGCAGCTTAGCATCGCCGCGAGGAGAAGAAGCAACAGCGACACCGCCAATAGCGAGCCACCGCCACCGCGGCGAGAGATCTTCGAGCAAGCTCGACCGCTTGATTCTGTCATGGGAGTTTCGCGAAGGATCGCAAGAGAGGAAACCCCTTGAGAGCTGAGAGAGTGAGGTGGAATGCGAATCCACTTCCACAAACTCAATCGAGAGACACAAAACATCTCGATCTCAATGACCCACATCTTGGGCACAATGCAAATCCACTTCCACGGAGAGAGAGAGGGGCAAGCGAGGGGGTGCTGGCACATACCTTTAGAACTCAAGTAGTTAAGGATCTTGCTCCATTAACAAAGAATTTGGGTTCTCCGAGTAAGAGGGGAACAAAGAGCCTAGAAGATGAAATGCAAAAGAAGAAGAGTGCAAAAAGTTTGGGGCTTCTATTTTAAGGTTTGTTAGTTTCTATCCATTTTTTTGACAAAATTGCCCTTATTCCGACCACCAGAAATGCTACACGCTTGCCGACCGGTGAACATTTGGCTGCTCGGCGATTTGAGATCCTTATTTGAGACTAGTTTAACCACTTCAAATCCTTATTTGAGATAATAGCCACTTTGGGTCCTCATTTGAGAAAATAGGCTCACTTCGGGTCCTTTTTTGAAATTTTCCCCACTTTTTCTACTCTCCTTATGGCTAAAACACTCACTATGACAATATTTTAACAATATTAACTTTGGTGATACCCATCTTTTTTAAGCATTCTTCAGTTGCTTTTCTTTTCTTTTTTTCCTTTTTCACCATGCCATTTTCCTTCTTCTCGTTTAACTCTCTGTGTTCTCTCTCTTTCTAAAATACCCCTTTCATGTCGATAATGCACAAATTTTTTACACCCAGCCGTCCGTTATTACCACGCACAAATAATAATAATAAAAAAAGTCCAACACAAGCCACTCACTCAGTCGAAGCCCAAATTTGCAGAAACCTCACCAACTAGTCATCTTTTTTCTCAATTTCTTCGACTCAAAGCTCAACTGTAAAAGTCCATTTCATATCTCTTCACTTTTCACCCCGTTCCATCCTTTTGCTCTTTGTATTTTATTCATTGTCCCATTTCGCATCAGACTCTTCAATTGATTGATCATGAAGACAAGAAAAACCCCTAATTAAAGATTTAGATCCAGGAGATAAAGTCCTCACCCAAAACCTCATCAGGCTCATTAGCAATGTCCACTTCTCCACCAATTTGCCATCACCTTCTCGCCTCTCTATCCATAGCCCACATCCGCCCCTGCTTCCGCTAAGTCACTTATGCAAATAAAAATGTCACCTTCAAGAATGACAATTCCATCCTTAATACTGGCGAGGATTTGCCCCTACTCACCCGTGCACTCTCTCCTACTTCCACACGGATCTCGATCACCGAGCCATTGCCACTAATGATTGAGAGGGCTAAAGATGTGATTATGAACTCGATCCTCAAGTCCAAGCCCTTAGGTGGTTAGTAGTGGTGTCAAAATGGGTACATACCCATTTTGTGACCCATATTCTATTTTAATGGGTTGAATATGGGTCAGAATGTCTGACCCATTTTCGACCCATATTCAACCCAACTGTAAAATACATGAGTCTTTTCGACCCATCTTCCACCCACTTTTAACCCAACGTGTTTTTCTTCATCGTCCCCAAGGATGTTCGGCTCCACCCCCGTCTCCTCCCCCAACCTCGCCTCCATCCTTCACCATCGAAGCTCTCCAACCAAGGACGTTTGGCTCCACCCCGTCTCCTCCCCCCACCACCTCACCTCCATCCTCCACCACTCGAAGCTCTCCAACGAAAGGGAAGAAAAGCAATTCTTGTCAATCTGGTCGCCTTCACCCAAATCGATACCTTACACCTTCTTCAGTAAGTTTCCCCTCCTCCCTCATCGATTCCCCCCGTTCTAATTCGATTCCCTCAAAACCCATCTTTTGATTCTTGTCATAGGAGAAGTGCGCGATCGGGTCTAGGAGACAATCTTGAAGCATCACGGGCTGTTGGGTTGTTTCACTGAGATTGTCACGAACCCGGCTTTCGTAGATGCAGAAGAGATTGAAGGTGACATTGTTTGTTTGTCCTTTGTGCTTTCTGAAACGGTTGGGTTAGGACTCGTGCAATTGAACTAGTGTCTCCTTTGCAGCCCAAACTCAGCCATCTTTACCCAAGTCTTAATGTGTTGCCAAGAGAATTTTCTTTATATGCATGTGATTATTAGTTAATTAGTCGAACACTTGAGGGTGCGGGTGTATACTGTATGGTTTGTTCATTTTAAGGCTTTATGCAAATCCTCCCCATGTGTGCATAGCCTCAAAGATTTGCATCAGAAAAATAAAAAACCAAAATCTATTATCGATAGTGCCTGACTTTATATGGCATGAGAGAGGTGGACATCTGGCAGTCTTGAGTTCACTAATTCCGGGTGCAAGCTTTAACTCACTTATCTGATATTTGTGCAAGAATATATTCATCAACTCGAAGAAGCAAAGAAATATGATCATAGGTTATTAGGTACTAAACAAGAGCTTTTTTTTTGCCACCCATTAAGGTAAGCAACCTTGCTGTCTGGAATTGATAGTACCTGCTGATTTCCTGTTGTTCTAATGCTCAACTTGCTATGGATTTCAGTCCTGGAAGTTGGTTCTGCCTTCCTCATGGAGCTTGAATCTACAACAAACTTGTTGAGTTTATAAAATCCCAATATAGAGATCGAGGGTACCAAGAGGTTCATATCCTGATGACTTGTCATATTACTTGAACATAAATACTACTATTCAGTAATCAATCAACTTATTTTTCGAAGTCCTATCACCAAATATGTATAATATGCAACTGTGGGAAACATCTGGTCATGCTGCGAATTACAAGAACATGTTTGTTTTTGAGGTGAGGCTTATACTGCTTTGTGAAATTATGGCTATGAGTTCTAGAGAGAGCTTCCAGGGAATATGTATTCCTACAAGAGGCGTCTAATGGCAGGTGGTTTATTGACAAGTTGCGATTTAAGTTATCAATTATTTTCATTCATGTATAAAATAGCCCAAGGATCAAATCAAGAAGAAGCAAAATGTCTAGGATTTGCTCCTATGATGTGCCCTGGTTGTTGCCTCTTAATTACAACAGGAGACTTTTCAAATCATTTTACTAATGACTTAGTGGGAGTTTGAGTTAAAATCAACCTGCTAATAGTTAGTTAACATAAGGGTTGTCCATGCACTTTGTACATTTTCCTTAAATAACAAAGGTGCACCCTACCTGGTCTCTTTAGGTTGTAGAGGATTGACAACTGACACTTTTCGACTAATGTTTGTGCTGTGAGGCCAGATTAGCCGATTGCTCCCATAACTCATTTACCTTTGACAATGAATGAAAATGAATGTTTTCTTCTTTCCTTGCGCATGTCATTACAGATCCACTGTTGAAATATGCTAATAGATGGAAGGTCATATTACAGAAAAGTTCAAATATTTTCCAACTTGGTTCGTCTTATCCATTCAAGAATAATCTCTAATCATGATATACATAATGCACAGTTGGTCTACAGACAATAGACTTCTTTTAAGTGGGAGCAAAGACTCTACTCTGAAGGTTAGTTGTACAAAGCATATTGCTTTTGAAGGATTTCCATGAAGTAGTTGGCATGTCAAGATCTAACGAGGAAGAAGAATATTCAACTACAGAACGATCTAAGAGATGTAGAGCTGTATCCTTAGTTCATGATGATGAGAAAAATACCTCTACTTGCTCTAAAAATCGAAAAGATGCACTTCTACTGTATGGTCTAAATTTGAAAAATTCACAGATAAGGATGGCAAGGAAAAGGCCAAGTGTAAGTGGTGTGAATCAACTTATATGGCTGGTCATGGGACAAAATTTGTTGCGTCATTTACATACTTGTCCCAAACGAGAGGCCAATATTGATGATTCAATGGAACGATTTGATCAAGCCGTGTTTAGAAGTAAGCTAGCAAAAGCGATAATCAAACACAATTACACCTATTCTTTTGTAGAGCATGAGGCCACTAGAGAGTTGCTTAGTTATCTTAATCCCAATGTGAAGCACATATCAAGAAATACATCAAGAAATGATATGGTAAAAGTTTATGAGAAAGAGAAGAAAAATTTGAAATCAAATGTTGTCTCACTTTCTAACAGAATATGTTTAACTTCTAACTTGTGGACTTCTGTGATAACTAATCATTATATAACCGTCACTACCCATTACATTGATGAAAATTGGCAATTACATGCAAAGGTTTTGTGCTTCTCCTACGTGCCACCTCCATATAGTGGTGCTATTTTATTGGAAAAATTACTGACTTTATTGAGAGAGTGGGGTATTGAGAGGAAAATTTTAGTATTACATTGGATAATGCATGAAGGCATGGTTGATATTTGGAGAAGTACACCTTCTTTGAGATCTTCTTTGTTGTGTGATGAACAGTTTTTTCATGTGCGTTGTGGTGCACATATACTAAATCTTATTGTACAATAAGGTCTGAAGGTGATTTATAAATCATTACAAAATATTATGAAATCTATCAAATATGTAAGAGCTACACAAGGGAGGAGAGCAAAATTTGTTGAATGTATATCACAATCTTGTTTGAAAATAGGTAAAAAGGTACGTCAAGATATAGCTACTAGATGGAACTCTACGTACCTAATGTTTGAAGGTGCATTGGTCTTTGAACAAGCATTTTCTCATTTGAAATTGATGGATTGTAACTTTCTCACATGTCCATCACTTGAGGATTAGGATAGAGCCAAGAAAATTGCATTCTTGTTACAACCTTTCTATAATATTTCTATTCTCTTCTCTGGAGTTAGATACCCCACGGCAAATTTATATTTCTATGGAGTATGGTAAATTCAGCTTCATTTGATAAAGGCGAGGAATAGCGATGATGTAACTATTAGATCTATGGATATGGCAATGCTAACAAAGTTTGAAAAATATTGGAAGTGCTATAGTGTTATCTTGCCTTTTGCAGTTATATTAGATCCTTGCTATAAGCTACACTTGTTAGAATTTTGCTATTCAAAGTTGGAGATGGATGATCATGTAGGATATTTACGAAGCATTCAAGAAAAGCTTTATATGTTTTTTGATGAATATGTGACATCTACGTCAAGAGATGATCGCTTCACATCTTCAACTAGTGGAGGGAACATTTCAGTTGAGGACATTGTCGAAAATATCAAGGATAATCTTGATGAGTATGATGCATTTGAGAGTGAACACTTTGGCTCACAATCTACAAAGTCACAATTGGATTTGTATTTAGAGGAGAATAGGGTTGATAGAAAAAAATTTCCAGATCTTAATGTTCTTTGATTATTGGAAAGCTCACTCACATCGATATCCCAAGTTGTCTCTCATGGCACGTGATATTTGAGCATTCATATCACTATTGTTGCCTCAGAGTCAGCTTTTAGCATAAGAGGAGGCATCCTAAATAAATATCGTCGTTCCCTTTCCCCTGAAAATGTAGAGGCTGAGTTATGCATCGGTGATTAGTTATTTGGAGTTCCACCTGAGAAAGATTTTGATGATGAGTCTCTTATTGTCGACTTTCAAGACTATTTGCATTAGGTACTTTCTTTTATCTATTCTCCTAGTTTACTCACATGTTTACTCAAGTGATTTAATGCACTTGATTGTTTAGGGTTTGTGTGTACGTGTGTGTTTGATGCTTCTGCAAATGGTTGTTGCTATTTTTTGCTAGGTCATGGGGTGTTAACTTTGTAAATAACATAATTCAATTATCTAGAGAAGCAGCTGTCATTTCTAGCTGATTCATCTTCTTTAGGCAAAATGGTTGTTGCTGGTTTTGCATTGTAATTGGAATTCTTGACTACCAAAAGGTTGCATTGGTTGAGCTCACGGAAGCTTTGATATTAATAGATTTAAGCATATTTTCAGAGGTGTGTAGTTCACTCAATCCTTTTCCATGTGGAGTAACATCTGCTCTTATGTTTCATATTGAATGGATTGATACTAAAAAGCGTCACTTGTGATTTTCTTTTGGCCTGAAACTTGACAGGTCAACCATGAAGGCATTTGCTTACAACAAAATGGAGTACGTTTGTCACATTGAAGAATTGGTTGCTGGTGACTCGTTCATGTTCTTAAGGTGTTTCAGCTTGTGATTTTCTGTTTAGACACTAGTTTCCTTGCCCTATCTAGGAACCTTTTTGCTTTTTTTCCCCCCGGAAGTTAAAGATCATTTTGTGATGTGGTAGGGGGGACAATGGCGAATTGCATGTTGGAGTGAAACGAGTTGCTTGTCAGCAGAGCAGTATGCCTTTCTCAGTGATTTCAAGTCAAAGCATGCACCTTAGAGTTCTTGCAACGGCCTCTCATGCTGTTTGGACTCAAACTTTGTTTGTAGTTTATTACAAGCCAATGTTTTTTTTTTTTTTTTGTCTGAATTATTACAAGCCAATGTTTGATATGCCAAATTAATGTACTTTTTCACTGCATGATTGTTGCTGCCGAATCACGCTTCTGATAAAAACTTGCCCTTTTTAATCAGGACTAGTCAGTTCATCATAAACTTGAACAAATATTTAGAGGCTATTAACTATAAATTCGCAGTTGGAATGAGGTTCAAGATGAGATTCGAGGGTGAGGATTCTCCAGAAAGAAGGTATTTGAATATATGAACAACTGTTCTTTTAAGATCCTTGAGATTCAATTGTTTTTTCCTTGTGTTTTATATGTCCTGTGTATTTTGTTCCATTAGGTTTTCTGGTACAATAGTCGGGGTGGAAGACTTCTCACCTCAATGGGCTAATTCAAGTTGGCAATCATTGAAAGTACTACTTTGTTCTGCTGTTCTTTTTTTATAAAAATAAATTATTATTAAGAGATTATCTCATCACAAGTATCTCTCTTGTGCAGGTTCACTGGGACGAACATGCATCCATCCCAAGACCTGACAGGGTATCACCCTGGGAAATTGAACCCCTTGTGGCTTATGTGCCTGCAAGCATCCCTCAATCAACAACAGTGAAGAACAAGAGGCTCCGTCCATCCTCTGAAGTCCCTGCAGATTGGATATATTGTTTTACTATCCTATTTGGTTTAACCTTTTAGTTTTGTGCTACATATTAAGGTTACACTCTGACATCCTCAATGACATTTTGTGTTCTAGATTCTATTGCTGCGTCTGCTATCTGGAATTCTGGATATACACAGGCCCATGATAAGAAACAACTGAGAGTTCCTGATGAGGGAAGAAGTAGTGATGGTCATTTTATGTGGAATTACAAGATTGCTGATGTTAACAGAATTCAATTATCTAGATGCTTTGAGTGCATTTGCTGGTGAAATCAATTTATAGGTTTTTTACATTTTTTATTTTATTTACTATTTTTTTTAATTTTTAAATTTTTAAATTTGATTTACTATTTTTTAATTTTTTTAATTTGATTTGGATTTTTATTCATTTAGTATAGAACTTAGAGTGGGCTTGGATTTCTCTATAATAATAATAATGGTTTTTAGCAATACGGGTCGGGTCGGGTATGGGTCATTATATTTGTATTGCATGAATATGGATCAAAGCGAGATTTTCAATTTGGAAAAAAATTTATGGATCGGCGCTCTCTTCTCTCCCCTCCTCTGCGCACTCTCTCTCCCCTCTCCCTAACAACTTCACGTCACTTCTTTTCTTCAGCCCTCACCAAAAATTTTCTCTGCAGACTCTCTCTCTGCAAATTTTTCTCACCCACCGGCAACCGCCGCGACGACCGCCGGGCACGATCGAGGACCCTCGGGCCGCCCCTCCAACTACCGTGTGCTGACCGACGACTCTGGCGCGCGACCAACGACCATCGCGTGCTCAGTCTCTTCTCTGTGCAAGCTGCGCACCCACCGGCGACTGCCGCGACGACCTCCGGGCACGATCGAGGACCCTCTGGCCGCCTCTCCAACCACCGCGTGCCGACCGACGCGGTCGGCCCGCGATTGACGATCACCTGCGTGCTCGGTCTCTTTCTCGTGCAAGCTGCGCACCCACCGGCGACCGCCGCGACGACCGCCGGCACGATCGAGGTCCTTCGGGCTGCCCCTCCAACCACCGCATGCTGACCGACTACTCTGGTGTGCGATCGACGACCACCGCATGCTCAGTCTCTTCTCTGTGCAAGCTCCGCACCGACTGGCGACCGCCGGGCACGATTGAGGACCCTCGGGCCGCCCCTCCGACCACCGCGTGCTCAGTCTCTTCTCTATGCAAGCTGCGCACCCATCGGCGACTGCCTAATGTTTTTGTTTGGGTCATTATCAAATTTTTCCATTAGACTATTAGAGTCAGTCCTATCAAGAATAACACTTCATGATGTCAAGCGGATTAAATGTCGATACTGAGATTTTGCACATCTTTTCTTGTGTGCTTGTGTAGATCATAATGAGATTGTGCATCAAAGCGCTGGCTTTCTGGAATGTGTCATTGGAGTGTTGAGTTTCAACTATACACTCTGCCTTTTCTATGTTGTGGGCATTGGAGTCTAAAAAAACTCACAGATCGGGAGTTGTCTATCAGCTTCTTCTCTTGTATATCCCACGAGTTTGGAGTTAAATAACAGCACCACATTCATTTATTTAGAGGCGCATCCAACTACGATCAACAACAACAAACAAGTAGTGGAAGAGAATTGCAAACAAGTAATGTAAGAGAATTGGTAGCTACGAGGAGGCGAGAGAGAGGGACAGACTTTGCCGAGACCTTTTCAGTCTTCGCACTCTGGTCTTTTTTACTTTTTCTCTTTGCTCTCTAAATGAAGTTGAGAGATGCATAAAAGAGAGCGAATTGTTATATTGTCTAAAATTGTCTCAAGCGGCAGCGAGAGATTGAAAAAATGAACATGAGAGGATGTAGGAGAAGGGAAAGTCTGCCATTTTATCTTGAGTTTGGCACTAGCGGCTGCAAGAATTGGGCAGCCATTTGTGTCACTCTCAGGACAAAATAGCAGATCTTTCTTTCACTTCTCCATCCTTCCACCGCAGAGAGCGAGAATAAACCAGAGAGCGGAGAGAAAACGAGACATCCGAGGGAAACAAAAAAAAAAGCCAGACTTCATTTTTTTTTTCTTTTCTTCGTTTCACGTAGATAACCAAAATACTCTCCTACCCTCTTCCTTGTGTTATTCTATTCTGAAGAGTAGATGAGCTGCGAACTTAATTTACATAAAGCAGGACAGGGTAACTTGGGAGGCCTCTTCAAAGTTGATTCGGTTTCAATAGATTTTGAGAACGTTCCCATTCGCACTTCTCTTCAAAGTCGAACATATAGTTTGAGTTCGCCAAACACCGGCGCGGCGGTCGCCGGTGGGTGCGCGGCTTGCACAGAGAAGAGACTGAGCACGCGGTGGTCGTCAGTCGGGCGCGAGAGTCGTTGGTCAGCACGCGGTGGTCGAAGGGGCGGCCCGAGGGTCCTCAATCGTGCCCGGCGGTCGTCGTGGCGGTCGCCGGTGGGTGCGCAGCTTGCACAGAGAAGAGACTGAGCACGCAGTGGTCGTCGGTCGCACGCCAGAGTAGTCGGTCAGCACACGGTGGTCAGAGAGGCGGCCCGAGGGTCCTCAATCGTGCCCGGCGGTCGTCGCGGCAGTCGCCGGTGGGTGCGCAGCTTGCATAGAGAAGAGACTGAGCACGCGATGGTCGTCGGTCGCGTGCCAGAGTCATCGGTCAGCACACGGTGGTTGGAGGGGCGGCCCGAGGGTCCTCGATCGTGCCCGGCGGTCGCCGTGGGTGAGAAAAATTTGCAGAGAGAGAGTCCGTAAGGAAGAAAAGTTTTGGTGAGGGCTGAAGAAAAGAAGTGATGTGAAGTTGTCGGGAGAGGGGAGAGAGCGTGTCGCGCCCGGAGCAGCCTCCCGTTTGCCACGCTGGCACACGAGCTGCAGCCAATATTTTCCACCCATTTGACGGGTCTAGTGATTAGGTACCGTATTGCCTATCAATTGTTCGGATCCCCGTGTTTTGATTGCCATGAAGAAGTTCAACACGAGAGCCTTTAGGTTTGTTGTGTTCCTAGGAATCAAACTCTAGTTAGGGATTCAAAAACAGATGAGTACGACCTGGCCTAGATGACAAGTGACAAAGGCAAACCATAAAGTATTTTTTTCACATATACTATCAAGACTTGAATCATGATCAGCATTAAGAGGGAATGGAGGGAAGTAAAGAAGGATGAAAATGGGAGTCAAAATTAAAGACGAAGAACAATTCAAAAGGGAAAAAGAATCAAACAAAAAGAGTGTTTAAAAAAGGTGGGACCACAAAGATTAATATTGTCAAACCAAATATGATGGGGAGTGTTTTAGCGATGGTGCAGGTGGAAAAAACATTATCCGTTTTTTGTTTTTGTCCTTCATTAGTTTTCTTTTCTTTCTTCTTTCTGTTGTTCCCCTTCTTTTTGCAATCTCCTTCTCTCCACTTGGTCAGAAGCTATCTGAGTTTGCGACCTTAGACATGACCCCAAATTTTAGGTTTCCTCAATGTCGTGACGTCCTTCATGCGAGTCGCAACCGTAGTGATTACAAGTTACTCGTGCACGGTTGAGTGCTCGGCGATTGTAACAAGTGTGGCTGTGGTCATGAGCGATGGTAGAGAATCATAAATTGAGAGCCGAGAATTTAGCGAGAGCATGTGATCTTTCTTTGAACATATGAGCCTTTTTTTCTTAAAGTCGGGTTAAATCAATGATGTACCTTCAATGGGCTAAGTAAGTCGCATCATGAAACACAGCATCAATTCAATCCATCATTCGGCCAAAAGACAAATTTCAACGGATTTGACGTCAAATTTACTGCTGCAAGGACTCTTTTTTTCAACAATGATTAATGTCCTCCCAAGTTAGCTGTCGAGGTGATTCTCAAGCGACATGTTCATTGAGATGTAAAAGATACCGAGGGAGTAATCTAAATTTGCCGAGTTAGACTTGTATAGCTGTTCTTGATGACAAAGCAAGAGTTGACTCAATCACTATTCTTTTCTTTTTTTCAAGAACAGAAAAAGAACGGAAATTCTTTTTATAATGTTAGCTAACTTTTCTCTTATTTGGAATAGAAAAGTGATCAAAAAATAGATTTGACATAGAAATAATAAGTAAAAACAAAATCTACTTATTTGTTATTGGGAACAAGGAAAAAACTATTTTGAACAAAAATTAATTCCGACAGAAATGTTATCAAACGTACCCCAAAAACTTTATTAGTGCACATTAAGCTTATGCCCTCACCCTGTTTTTATTTTTTCCGATAAGTTTATGTTTCCATCTATGACAAATCAAAGCATGAGCTCAACTTAAAAATTCCATAAAAAACAGTCTTTTTATCTGTTCTTAAATTTTTTTTTTTTAAAAAAGGCTATATGACGGTACAATGAAGAAGCAAGAAAGTCTGCAAACTAGAAGGCAAGAAACAAAAGTTTTTGGTTTCAAACTTCATAAATTACTTTCTGGTCATCTGTTTGATGCCCAGCTAATTTCGTATCATCAGTGAAACGTTCTCTTTGGGATGAGATCATCTGTAAATCCTTATGGCAAGATTCATAAAGAAGAGGCATAAATTAAACCAAAATGCCTCTTGAGACTTATTAAAAAATGAGTACATGCCTATGCTCAACATCGCAAAATTGCGCACGATTAATCAGATTTCACTTGGTCTCTAATCCACTTTGTTGCCGCCCATTTCTCCCCTTTGATCACAGGACAGCTCCCATGAATTGAGGTCTGCCAAGGGCACCACAGAAATTGTTAAGCAGAATATTTTTCAACTCTGTGAGTGTCATGACCGCTGTTGAGACAACAAGACTTGCACCAGAACATACTAAGAAAACTCATGCGGTGCTGTCTCAACCGAAATGATGGTCCGAAACATGATTTTCTTACGGAGTCGGCAAAGCCTTCATTGGTTGAAAACCACAGGCACTGATATTTTATCTTTTAGGAGATCGTCGATGACCTATTTACTAAGTTGAGCAATTTCGTTTTCTTCCCAATGACACGATTCACTGGAGATAGGGGTAGAAAACTTCAGGAGCATAGCGCGTCGCCTTGACTATAATCTACGGTACGCATCTAGCACCAACGGTATTGCAGGTCAAGAACAATATCAGCAGGCGCAGTTCATGATGACCGAGGAGAAGTACTCACCCGATCAATTGTACCGTTTGGGAATACGGAATAGAAGAGAAGTCCGTCACCCTGCCGTGGTTTCACCTTCAGTCCAACACATTTTTTATAATCAAAGGTCCTGCCCCTTATCATGCCATTCTGCATGCCAGAGTCAAATGAGTACATGGTCTAAACCGAACTCAAGAGGAAGAAGACTATCCCAAACATACCTCAAGAGGGAATACAGTCTCTCCCCCCTCTTCAACGTCAGATAAGTACAGCAAAAAAGTGGCAACCTACACACAGATTGAGCAAGAGTAACTTGGTGCCAACCCTTTCAAGCTCTTGAAAACATAAATGTCGAGACTAACTACATGCGAATAAAGGGTAAACATACGGGTATCCTTGCATCTTGCTCTGATGTGCAGTTTCTTTACCATCAAATTGATGAAATATGACAGGAAGACACTAAAAAGAAAGTCGGGAGAACTAAAGCAAAAAATACTTCACTGAAAGCATCAATTTAGATTGAACTGACTGTTGTTGAGTGAGCCTTCAATGTATGTTCCGAAAACCAAAAATGAAAAGTTTTAAGCTTAAAGCTGGAAAAGAGTATCAACAGAACATGCAAACACACATCACTTGTCTATACATCCGAGAAAACCAGCAAGCTTTTTTCCACTACCAGAAGCCATTTCAGAGAACCGTGGAGATCTCAGCTAGCTTAAGAATATGTTGTACTGATGTAAAAATATTGTGTTTTACAGCCTTGTCACTAATATCTAATCTTGTCATTATCTTATGTTAGAATATTTAAATAACAAGCCACGCTTTTATCTAATAGCTTAAATTTTTAAAACAATCGACAATGGTCTCAAAAATCTTACATGGTATCAAAGCTAGTAGTTCTAAGTTCAAATCTTTCCAAATCCCATTTACCTCCCTAATTAAATTTCTACACTTACTATTAAGCAAAAGACCAGATTATGTTTTCAGAACAGTCAGCAGTGGTACCACAAGATCTCACATCTTAAAATTTCATTAACAAACTTCCATTATAAGGATTTATTAAGGGATCAATGACATATGTTTACAGGGACATCATCATACATGCCTCACCACATTAGTGAATGTTAAAAAAACAGAGGCTACAAAATATGCGTAGCAAGCTTACCCTTTGGCTCTTTTGGGGACCATATTCAGTGGGATTGAACGCATCGTAGTGAGAAACATATTTCTGCCCAATCTCGTAGCGTAACACATTGAATGCCTGAAACATAATGAGATCCTCAAACAATTTTAGGTCTTCCCCGGAAATGGAAGGTTAAGACATTTAACCAAAAAGAAAGAATACATAGCATGCCGTGACTACTTGAGATCGGCTAACCTCATTTCAAGGGAGCTCAAACCGGAGCTGCTGAGTATCTTGTCGAGTTGAATTCGAGCTCGCCAATACTCAGCTTGACAAGCTCATGAGTCTCATCGCCCCTAATCAAGCTTCTATTTTTTTCCCCCTAGTATCTTCTAATTACAGAAAGACACAAAGATTACATATTTCACCCTCGAATGCAGGGAAACCGTTTAAGCTTACTAAATTCAAACTCGGACTTGAGCTCAATCCTACATTTTGATACTCCAAGCTCGAACCTAGTTTGGAGACCCAAGCATGCGAGTTGAGTCAAGCTTGAGCTTGGCACTATAGACTCGACTCGACCCTCCTCAACCGCACCCCTAACAACAGCTACTCAAGACGGAGGAAAACAAACTAGTTAATCGGGTTTGTGCAATAGCGCTCAAGGTGGAAGAGCACTTCCTTCGTTTGGATCATTCAAATACAAAATCTGAAGGTATGCACTCCGATGTGAGTGAAGAGAGTACCGGCAATAGTAAAAGCCAATATGTCGTGAGAAATGAAGCTAGGTAGGACTCATGTTGATACATCACTAACTTATAAACTAATCACCCAACCAACTGATAATGATGAATTCCTGGGTAGAATAGTACCTCTCCGTGCTCCCTTGGAAGCATTGTCACCCTTGCAATTTTCCTTTCAATAATATCCAAGGTTCCGGTTTTGTCATCAGAAGCACTTATGAACACGCCAGAACTGCTCGGAAAGCAATAGTTAACCAAACATTAGAATAAAGCCACGCCTTACTTCTACTTATGCAATGTATGCGCATCATCACGCGTGCTTGGATATAAAAAAAAATTAAGTAGAGGAGATGCATGGAAAAGTCTAATTCATCCAGTGTCCATAGCAACACGTTGTAGTAGTTGCATTTCTGGTTATGGATTTGACTTCCACATTTTCTCAAACCAGTTCATAGGGAATTAGTCCATGCATCTCTTTAAAAGCTCCACTTATGTGATGGTTGTAGAATATAATGGTAGCAATTGAAAAAACAGGAAAAGGGAGGTCTTTCAGTTTATTATGCAAAGCACGTAACAATGCTGTTGGAAATTTGTGATCCATTTTCGCTAAACAATATAAAATTTGCTGGATAAATCTTAGAAGAGTTGAAGGCAGTGAAGTAACACGAGAAGACCAACTTGCAAAGGAGAACATTCTGGAAAGCATGAGAGTTGACTAGAAGAAGTTGAGTTGAAGAAGTAAACAATATCTGAACAAGTCAGAGATTGTTTATAGGGTAATGGCTGATAGTTGAAGCCTACGTGGACAGCATTCAAGAGAAACCCAGAATCTTCTAAGGCAACTATACTTAGTCGGTGGAAATGCCTATAAAAGGCCAAACTCATCCCTGTAAATCGGTGTGGGGAGTTGAGAATAAACTCCATGTCCTTGTACTCCTCCACCAACACCAAAACCTCCTCCTATGACTATGTTACGTCATTTTGTTATACTAGTGAAACAATTATTTCTTACCCCATGACCTATATCCTTCAACTATCCTAGTTTCCCTCGTGTATCCTCCACCAACAAGATCATACACATACGCACTTGCACACATCAAAGCACAAACTAGCATTGATGCCAAAACTATACTTTTGCATACATTCCAAAATCCAACATGGTATCAGAGCCAAGTTCGCCTAGGTTCGTAAATGAGCCAAGCATAAGAAAACATGAAGCCAGAGCTAGGCACATTCGGATGGATTTGGGCATTTGTCCTCACCATCCTCAACTAAAGGCTAGAGCCCGAGTGAGAGCCAACAGAGCCGGAGCCGGAGCCGGAGCTAGAGCCTACGAGAGCCCGAGCCAGAGCCCGAGCTAACAACCACAACTAAGAGCATTTTGGCCCAAGACATATGGGACATTATTGAAGAAAAAACATGCACATTCGAAAAGCAAGTGCAAGTGTTCCAACAAAAGAATGCAAGGGATCATGAAATGAAGATAGCACAAAATGCATGGGGCATGATAAAAAGAATTTCAAGGTACGTTCGAGACATTTTAAGAATATCATGAAAATGGATCGAGGGGAGTGTTGGAAATTTGTGATCCATTTTCTCTAAACAATATAAAATTTGCTGGGTAAATCTTGCAAGAGTTGAAGACAGCGAAGTAACACAAGAAGACCAACTTGCAAAGGAGAACATTCTGGAAAGCATGAGAGTTGACTAGAAGAAGTTGAGTTGAAGAAGTAAATAATCTCTGAACAAGTCAGAGATTGTTTATAGGGTGATGGCTGATAGTTGAAGCCTGCATGGATAGCATTCAAGAGAAACCCAGAATTTTCTAAGGCAACTATACTTGGAAATGCCTATAAAAGCCAAACTCATCCATGTAGATGGGTGTGGGGAGTTGAGAATAAACTTCATGTCCTTGTACTCCTCCACCAACACCAAAACCTCCTCTTCCTATAACTATATTACGCCATTTTGTTATATTAGTGAAACAATTATTTCTTACCCCCATGACCTATATCCTTCAACTATCCTAGTTTCCCTCTTGTGTATCCTCCACAAACTAGATCATACACATGCGCACTTCCACACATCAAAGCACAAACTATCATTGATGCCAAAACTATACTTCCGCATACATTCCAAAATCCAACACAAATTGAGCCAGCTGACACAATTTAGAATGTATGGACTTAAACCCTCATATAAGATCGACTAGTTCAGACAAAATAAACAGAAGATACCTTGTTCTAAGGCCCTTCGTGTTCTCTTCTGTTTCGCCCTTTCTCAATGCCACAGTTGAAGGTTCGACAATCAGCTTTGCCATATTTATTATGCTTTGGCATTGTTCTGCTGTTGCAAAGTTAGGAAAGTAGAGGGCACGAGGTCCCCAGCTCAACACCTACCCAAGAAACAAAGACAGAACATCAGATGAGATAATGTTCTCATCACAAAACATAGAACTCGAAAGCTGATCTTTCCCAGCACAAAAAGAATAACCCAAAAACAGAGAAAAGAAGCAAGATCCGTTTCAATATTAACTTGACCAATGTCACTTTTTCTCTGATAAATGGGGAAATAGACAGAGACTAGGCAACATTTTCATTTTGTTCAGAGACCCGCCCAGAAAGCACAACCATAAAATTCTACAACCGTTAATCCAAACAATTCGATATGAATCCAACCAATACCACACAAAACATAGATGATCCCAAATTCAACTACCAACAGAAAAGAAAAAAGTAAAAGAAAAAAAGTGTCATAAGAGTTATAGAAACCTGGAAAGGAATCGAAACGAAAGAATCATCCCCAGTCTCTCCATGCGGCAATAGCTCATAGTCTCTCTTGTCCCTGACCGATCCAAGGACTCTCGCCCTTGCTCTTGCTCCGGACACGTCCTAAAAGATCAAAACGAGCCACATCACCTCAACCACTGGAAAACACACAAAAAGCAAAACCCAGTCGCGAATAATCAAAACAGCAACCTGGGGAAGAAGAGAGGAGCCGTAGAATCCGGCGAGGAAGAAGAAGGCGCAAGTGAAGACGACCACAGGCAACTCTAACTTCGACTTGGAGCTCCAGCTCTGCCTGATTACGTTGCCTTTCATTTTGCCCACAAGCGATCGCCTCATGCTCTCGTGGTCTGAAGACCCGTATAAGCTTTCGATAGCGAGTGAAGAGTTGAATCAGAAGAGGAGGTGGAGATGATGAGGGATTCAATCAAATGCAGACTCTTCTTCTTGCTAGTTCAGAGTCATTGTGAGAGGAGAGAGCGCTATAAAACGCACACGCGGCGGGAACGTTCATGCTGAATTTTGGCGGAAACCGAATCGGATGTCAGGAATCAAATGTAGGTAAATAATTATTAGGTTACCATAAATAACCAATACAAAATATCATAATTTTATAGGAAAATTCCACGTAATGGCCTAAACTATCCTCATTTTATTAAATAAAGATCTCGAGTAGATATCATTTTAAATAATGGCATGAAGTAAATATAATCTTAAATAAGAATCTCAAGTTGCCATATCAATCACTGTATATGAAGGATAATTTCATCTTTCAAATTTTAAAATTTTTTAGTTTGTTCCTTCCATAAAAGTACTTAGATTAAAAAAAAAAAAACATGCACAAGAGCCCTCTTGCTTGTGGCTATTGCCCCATCACTAGTGGGGCAATGGTGAAGGCCAATGCCTAGGCAAGAGTCAACAACCTTCGTTGACAAGAAGAGAGTGCACTCGGGGGGACCCTCTCCCAGATTTGGCTAGGGTCATCAACCCTCGCCACGATCTAGGCGAGTGTTGCCAGTCCTCGCGTAAGCCTTGCTCCCCTCATCCAAATCTAAGAAAGGGTCCCTACCCTCTCCCGATTCCAACAGGCCATCACCTCTAAGTCGACAAGAGTCACCAACACATGCCTAGGCGTCGATGACCTCGTCGGCCTTCACCACTCCCCTACCAACAATGGAGGCAATGGCCATAGTCAAGAGGGAGCCTATGTTTTTTTTTTTTAATTTTTATCTAATATGATTTAAATTTAATTTGTGTTTGGATCCCTAATCAACCAGAAAATTTTACTACCCGATAAGCTAGCAAGACTAGGCATTTGTTTGAAATAATTATAACTACTTTAGGCCCTTTTTTGAAACTAATATAGCCATTTCAAACTTTCATTTGATTTTAAACTCTTATTTGAAAAAAAAAATGATAGCATTTCAAGCCCTTAATTGGAATTTTCCCTAAATTTATTATGGGGCAACAAATTCAATCATAAACTTGTCAAATATACTAATATGATCTTGAACCTTATAACAATTTGTCAATTCAATCCTAAAAATTTTGACGATTTATCAACTTAGTCATTTTAGTCAAGACATGGCTATTTAGTAAACAATCGTCATACATGACACAATCGATATTGACATAGATAATTATTGCAAAATTTTTAATTTTATAAAATTTATCTTCTATTTTCCTTTTCTTTTTCCCTTTTTTTTCTCTCTGCCAACATCAAGCAAGGCCACCCTCATCAACCTTAGATGAGGGCAAGCTGGGTGAGAGTCCCCATGGCCAACCTTGGGTGAGGGTTGCTTGCACCTGGGCTAGTGAGGGTCACCCTTACCTAAGTGGCTAAGGGCAAGTGGAGAGAGAAAGAGAAAAAATACTTAAAAATTTGTAAAAATTGTCTACATTCTAGTTCGTTGTGCCATATGGAATCCCCAACATGAATAGATCACTACATGAAGAATTTTTAGTTAAAATTAGTTGGAATGACTAAATTGATAAATCATTAAAGAATTTATAACTAAATTGGCACGATTTAAAAATTTATGACTAAATTAATAAATCTCAAAATGTTTAAGACTAAATTGATACAATCAAAATGTGTAAAACTGAATCGATTATTGTATAATAAATTTAAGACTCGTTGAATAATTTTCTGCTACATTTTTTGTTGGATGATATACGGAATGAGTACATAAAATGGGTCTAGTTATAGCTTGGAGGATGATAAAAAACTTACGATTTAATTAAGACTCACCAACTAATTACTGACAAACACCCCTGTTTATACTTCAACAGATTGCATGGATTAATTCTCCTCAATCCCAAACCACCCTCACGTTTTGGTGAACATACATCATTATGTGAAGCGACTTTAGCCCCTCGCCCACCTTCTGATTTTGGCCTTACGGAGAAAAAGTTGCGCATTTACTTTCAACATGCTCGATCTTCTTTGGCAAGAGAAAAACTCGACATCAACAGTAGATAAGACTGCACATGGCAGATTTTACTTAAAACAGATCTTTACAATCATGACTTGCTGGCTAATAAGATCCTGTCTAGACCCTTTGTTTCTTCCAAAGAAAAACTTGGCACCAGCTGTTGATAAGACTGCACCCAAAGATGAACGAGCAAAAGTCGAAAGTAAATGTGCCACTTGTCTCTCTGGAAGGGCAAAATCAGAAGGTGGGAGAGGGGCTAAAGTCACTTCACGTGATGATATGTATGTTCACCAAAACGTGAGCGTGGTTTGGGATTGAGGAAAATTATTCCATGGAAACTGTTTAACTATATTCAGGACTGTTTGTCGGTAATTAGCACTTAGGAGATGAGCGTTAATTAAAATAAATAATATTTTTTTTATGGTCGCCATGCTCTATAAATAGACCCATTTTATGTACTCATCCACCAAGTCATTTGGCAAAGATGTAATGGAAAATTATCCAAAAAATATTAATTACTACTTTGAATTCCATTCCGTAGGGTTGTAAACAAACCAGTTCAGTTTAGGTCCCCATTGATAATCGACGTGGTGATAGATGACATATGTCTTTTATTTTTATTTTATTTTTTTGGGTGAGCCAACCTAGAACACAAGTGGAATTGCTCCTAAAATGCCTTGCTCAATTGCCACAATCTTGTCGCCACGAAGCCCCTGGAGCCATGGCATCAACGCTGCGCTCCTTCTCCTCCTTAATTGTCTCTTTGTCTCGCACGCACGCCCCCATGCTTGGATTTGCAAGACCTAGGCGAGAGTGTTGAAGGAGTTCCAGATTGAGATCTCGTCGACTATGGGTGTGTTTCGTGTCTTAGCCAATGATGACTTTGTCACGCAGCTCCGTCACCTTGACGATGGCGTTGACATGATGCACTCGGGGACATAAGGCGGCAAGAGGAGGTTAGTAGTAGCTATGGCATGGAGGAATTCGACGCCAGCTTCTTTGCAAGAGATGAAGGCGTGGCCAGAGGAAATGTGCCAAGGCGACTAGCGAGGGAAGGGGAGAGGGTCAAAATCGAGCCAAATTGAATCGTGAGAATTTCAATAATGTGTTTTGGATCGACTCGGAAATATGATATGAAGTCGAACCAAATGTCAGAAGGTCATTGTTCTATTTATTATACAAACAAAAAAGGAAAATCAACTCGAAAAGGTTCAAAAAATTTTGTTTGAATTAGGTCGGTTTGTTTGGGTTTTGGTTCTGCTAGTTCTTTTCAACACCCTTACCATTATGTGTTCAAAATGCCACTTTTATATAATTTATTGTCTTGTAGACAATTTACAAACTTGTAAAGTGATTTAGTACATTTAAGTGGTAATGAGCAATTTTAGGATTTTATACAAGTTCTACTTAGAATTTGAAACATACTCGTTAGAACGTGTTCTTCATTTTTTAGAACCTAAAGCCTACTTTGAAACCGATCTTGGTTGGATTTACCACGTCACAGGTTCTAAGATTGGTCATGGGGCTTACTAAGGTTCCACCTATATTATTAATTGATTTTTAATGATCACTACTTGTTGCTACAATCCATTGACTGTAACTTATATTTAGACACACGAAAAATATAAAAACATTAACAAAATAAAAGTATTATTTATAAAATGAAAGCTTAGATTAATAATTTTAAATTATACACTTATTATCATACGCCATGGAATATCATAAGAATATGCGAAGATATAGACAAAAAAAAATATGAAAACTTATTCTCGATTCCACTTACCTAAAACTTACTTGTTGAAAAAGCTTCCTTAATTTTGGGAATTTGGAACTTATTTTGCATACCTTAAAATATGGAATTAGACAACTTCCCACTATTTGATTATTTAGTTCTAGGTTCTACTTTTAAATTATACTCACCCCCTACTTTTCAAATAAGTTTTGCATTTATAGATATTCAAAAATCTTACAAGTGCGAAATATAACTTCTAAATATGCATTACGAAGCAATAAAATGTCATTACAATTATATTTTGTTAGTAATTATTGAGCATAAGTATAATGATGGTCATCAAGAATTAGTGCTTATTTAATTTACTGATTACGAGGCAAATTACTACTTTATATTACAAACTATAAGGTAAATTACTTTATCTTTTACTCTTAGTGAATATTACTACTTTAAAGGTAGATTACTTCGATAAAGGTTTACAATAAGAAAGGGAAATTACTACTTCCAAGGTGAATTATTTCCTATAATGTATAAATTACTTCTTTGTAATTTATATTACTTTCTAAAGATAAACTATATAATTGATTTAAAAATAATAATTTATTACCTCACAAGGTAATGTTTACTACTGAACAGGTATCACTGCACAATTACCACACAAGATGTCGTATTCTTGATTGAACCTATAACTAATAGTTTTATTTTTCTATAAAAGAATTAGTTATAAAGTTCGCAACATGAAGATACTTACATTTAGGAATTTCCCAACTTCATTATAAATTAAATCAAACCCCATTAACTAATGGAAATCCATACTTGGTTTTGACGTAAAGTTACGATAAATTGGCTAAACTTATTGCAATCCAATGCATACTTGAGAATGTCGTCACTAGTAATCTTCCAATATCACTTTAATATTTCTCGAATAATCATAATTCGGTAATTCATTTCAATCAATAATTTTTCATCATTAATAATGACATATTGACCATATAACAACTTAATAATTAAAATTAATTTCTTGAAAAACCCTTAATTGATACAGTCTTGTCATATTTGTTCAAAAATAATCCATGTCATAGAACTCCCAAATCAATATAGTTTGTGCCACAATTTTCCTCAAATTAATTTTTGTCACAAAAATTCCTAAATTAATATATCCTTGCCACATTTAGCATCAGTTTGGAGCAAATGTGAATGTTTTGGTTTGTGAGTTTTAATAACACCAAAGTTGATTTAGAAGAATGGTTAATATCATGAAAAATCTTAAATTGATATATTAATAATAAATATATCATAATTAATTTTTTGACCACAAGAGATCCTAAAATGGTTTAATTTCGACAAATTTATCTCAAATCCACAAAAAACCCTAAATTGGGAGATTTACTATAAATTTATTATTCATTAATTTCCGTTAAATTTAATTTATATTGCTAAAAATCGTAAATTGATATATGCTTATGAAAAATGTAGAATAAAACTCAGAATTAGTATATTCGTTAATTATTACTTACTAGCTAATTCAGTAATTTGATGATAATTTATCGAAATCTAACAAAGAATAAATTTATTTGGACCAATTTGAACCAATTTGGGGTTAGTAACCTTGGCGGTAAAACAGTGATAAGTCGGTTTTAGATTTTTGTAAACTCGATAATTATCATTACCTTAGATTTGATTCCCGACATCCAATTCGATTTCCGCACGAATTCAGCACGAACGATCCCGCCGCATCGTACGGTAAATTGCTCTCTGTCCCTCTGTCTTTTCTCCCCCATTGACCCTGAACTAGCACCAAGAAGAAGAAGAAGAAGAAGAAGAAGAAGAATCTGCATTTCATTGAAGCTTTCATCGCCTGCAACGATCGACAGCTCCCAACCTCCTCTTCCAATTCGACTCTCTGCTCGCTATCGAAAGCTCATACGAGCGTTCCAACTGCGAGGACTGGAGGAGGCGATCGCTTGCGGGGCAGAATGAGAGGCAGGGCGATCAGGCAGAGCTGGAGCTCCAAGTCGAAGATAGAGTTGCCCGTGGTCGTCCTAGCTTGCTCCTTCTTCTTCCTCGCCGGGTTCTACGGATCCTCTCTCCTTCCTCAGGTTGCTGCTTTGATTATGCGCGTCTTGGGTTTTGCTTCTGCTGTGTTTTTCCAGTGGCTGAAGTGAGGTGAGCTCGTTTTGATCTCTTGTAGGACGTGTCCGGAGCAGGAGAAAGGAGGAGGGTTCTCGGATCGGTCAGGGACGAGCGAGACTATGCGCCGTTGCCGCGGGGAGAGACCGGGGATGATTCGTTCGTTTCGATTCCTTTCCAGGTTTCCATAGATGATGCTACTATTTTTTTACAATCTGTTTTGTTGGTAGTTGAACTTGGGATCGTCTTTGGATTTTTCGAATTTGTGTGGTATTGGTTGGATTCATGCTGCATTGTGTGGATTTAACGGTCGTAGAATTTTGTGGGGTGTGCTTTTTGGGTGGGTCTCTGAACAAAAACGGGACAAATGTTTCTGTTAAATTCTTTTGAACCATCTTATGTTTCTTGTTCTTAGAGTGATAACGTTGCCTAGCCTTTTTCCCCATTTGTCAGAGAAAAATTAACGTTGATCAAATTAATATTGAAACAGATCTTGCTTCTTTTCTCTGTTTTTCGGGTTTTTCTTTCTGTGCTGAGAAAGATCAGCTTTTGCGTTCTCTTTTGTGATGAGAACATAGTCTCATATGATATATTTGGTCTTGTTTCTTGGGTAGGTGTTGAGCTGGGGACCTCGTGCTCTCTACTTTCCTAATTTTGCAACTGCAGAACAATGCCAAAGCATAATAAATATAGCAAAGACAGGTCTCACACCTTCTTCCTTGGCGTTGAGAAAGGGAGAAACAGCAGAGAACACAAAGGGCATTAGAACAAGGTATTTTCTGTTTGTTTTGTCTGAAGTAGTTGATGTTGTATAAGGATTTAAGTCCATACATCTAAATTGTGTCAGCTGGCTCACTGTTTCCTGCCTTGTGTAATATACTGAATGTTGTTCCTTTCTCTGTTCTTTCAATTGCTATCAATATATTCTACAAGCATTGCATAAGAATGTGGAAGCCAAATCCACAGCTAGAAATGCATCTATGACAACATAATACTATGGACACTGGATGAATTACATTTTTTCTATGCATCTGAAGTTCCTCTCCTTAATTTTCTTTTGTACCCAAGCATGTGTGATGATGCACAAACATTGCATTAGTAGAAGTAAGAGGCGGCTTTATTGTAATGTTTGGTTAACTTTTTCTTTCTGAGCAGTTCTGGCATGTTCATAAGTGCTTCTGAAGACAAAACGGGAACCTTGGATATCATTGAAGAGAAAATTGCAAGGGTGACAATGCTTCCAAGGGAACATGGAGAGGTACTATTTTACCCGGGAACTTGTCATTAGTAATGGCAGTTTTTGGGTGATTTTTATGTTTGTGATGTATCAACATGAGTTCTACCAGCGTCACTCCTCACAACATGTCGACTTTTACTATTGCCAGTACTCTCTTCACTCACATCAGAGTGCATACCTTCAGATTTTGTGCCTTGAGCGCTATTGCCCAAACCTGATAAACTAGTTTGTTTTCCTTTGTCTTGAGTAGCTATTGTTAGGAGTGCAATCGAGGTGAGTCAAGTCAATATAAGCTCAAGCACGAGTCAACTTGCATGCTTGGGTCTCCAAACTCGGTTTGAGCTTGATGGAGTATCAAATTGTAGGCTTGAGCTCGAGTTTAGTAAGCTCAAATAGTTTCCCCGTATATGTGTATGAAAGTTATATATGTAATTTTAATGATTTATGTGGCTTTCTATAATTAGAAGATATTTTTGAAAAAATAATAAAAGCTTGATTAGGGTCTATTAGATGAATGAGCTTGTCAAGCTGAGTATTCGCGAGCTTGAATTCGATTCAACAAGATACTCAGTAGCTGCGGCTGGAGCTCCCTTGAAATGGGGTGAGCCAATCTCGAGTGATTATCAAGCGAGCTTGAGCTACTTATTAGTAGCTTGATTCAGTTTCTCCCCTGGCTGTTGTCTTTATGGCCTACTAGAAATGAGGATTTAGGGTAAAAGGTATCTCACCCCATGATCATGAATAGAATGATTTGCATCTCTACTTTTGAGTTAGATAATGGTATAAAGACGTTGGATAAGAACAACTTAAGATGTGGAAAACCTACTTCCTTCTCCATCTCCATATGTATTTACATTCCTCAACCTGTTATCTCAACAGAATGTATAGTATTGTACTTTTGGTTGACCTGAGATGGTGGTTAAGCTGTGTATACATCCTGACTTCCTCTTGTGGCTGGAAATTTTTTTTGTCACTAATTATTGACAGAGAAACTAAATCACACATCAATAGTTTGTGTGTACAATGTTATTTTCTCTTCTGTTCTTAAATTGTGATTGTGAGGTTTTCGTTTCACTAATCATTTATAGAGGTAGTTTTTACCCCATGTTTGAAGCTCTTCTTCATTCTCAAATAGTCACCGCATGCAATGTCTTCTTTCTTTTTGGTTGAATTTCTTAACCTTTCATTTTCAGGGAAGATCTAAAATTGTTTGAGGATATCACCATGTTTCAGGCATTCAATGTGTTACGCTACGAGATTGGGCAGAGATATAATTCTCACTACGATGCATTCAGTCCCGCTGAATATGGCCCACAAAAGAGCCAAAGGGTATGCTTGCTACAAAAAATTGTCGCCTCTATTTTTCGTATATTTACTAATTTGGTGAGGCATGGATGATAATGTCCTTGTAAACATATGTCATTAATCCCTTGAAAATCCTTATCATGGAAGTTTGTCAATGAAATTTTAAGATAATGGCAAGATTTAACTATTACTGACAAGGCAGTGAAACAGTCTTTTATATCTGTACGACCTATTATTAAGGTAGCTGACAGTTCTCTGAAAAGGCTTATGGGAGTGAAAAAACTTGGTGCTTTACTTGTTCTACTCTCAAGTACTGGAATGAGCAGCATATAAGAGATTTCTTTTGTGTGTGCGGGGGTGCTCTTGTGTGTTTGGGTGTGGCTGTGTGTATGTACGTGGGCCTATATTACTGGAATCTCACATAAGAAGTTATCTACTCTCCAGAGAGAAATTTCACTGGCATTAAAGAAGATGTATGCTTCTATCCTGTTGAACTTCTTGCTTTTGCATTTCAATAGTTTACCTGCCAAAGTATGTGTTAGGCTCTTCAAGCAACTCACTTGTCAATAACATCTGCGTCTCCTAGACACGAAGTTCTTCTTTTTTTCTTTGACAGAAAGAAAGAGAAGGAGAGAGGGGTTTTTTTGAGGGGGGAGGGGGAGTGTGGTATCCGCTTACAGCATAATTAGTAAAATTCAAACTCAGAAAGTTGCACTTCACAAGAAACTTGTCAAACTGTTTTATCAATCTGCTATGTTCCTGTTGTCTAGCTTTAAGCTTAAAACTCTTCAGTTTTGGTTTTCCGAACATATATTCAAGGTTCACTCGGCAATAAATTACTCAGTCATTTCAATCTAAATTGATGTTTTCTGTGAAGTGTTTTTTGCTTTAGTTCTCTAACTTTCTTGGTAGTATATTCCTGTCATTTTTTATCAATTCGATGATAAAGAAAATGTGCATAGGAGCAAGGTGCAAGAATACTCATATGTTTACCCTTTTGTCATGCGTAGTTAGCCACAACATTTACGTTTCAAGAGCTTGAAAGAGTTGGTCATGTTACTCTTGCTCAATCTGTGTGTAGGTTGCCTCTTTTTTGCTGTACTTATCCGATGTTGAAGAGGGGGGAGAAACTATGTTCCCTTTTGAGGTATGTCTGGATAGTCTTCTTCCTCTCGAGTTTGGTTAAGACCATGTACTCATTTAACTCTGGCATCCAGAATGGTATGAATATGGATGGGACCTATGATTTTCAAAAATGTGTTGGACTAAAGGTGAAGCCACGGCAGGGTGACGGACTTCTCTTCTATTCCTTAACACCAAATGGTACAATTGATCCTGTGAGTTCTTCTCTTGTTCATTATGAACTGCACCTGCTTAAATTTTTCTCACCTCAGAATACCGTCTGTGCTAGATGTGTTCTGAATCTCTTAGACTATAGTCAATGTGATGCGCTACACCCTTGGAGTTTTCTACCCCAATTTCCAGTAAATCATGTAATTGTGAAGAAAACAAAATTGCTCATCGTAATAAATCTGTCGTCTACAATCTCCTTAAAGATAAAAATGTCAGTGCCTGTGCATTTAAATCAATGGAAGTGTTACTTCATTGATTATTGAGTTGCCAACCCTGTAAGAATATCATGTTTCAGACCATCATCCTTAGTATTTTCTGGTGCAAGTCTTGTTATCCCAACAGTTGTTATTACACTGAAAAAGTGAGGAAATATTCGGCTTAACAATATCTGTGGTGGCATTGGCAGACCTCACTTCACGGGAGCTGTCCTGTGATCAAAGGGGAGAAATGGGTGGCAACAAAGTGGATTAGAGACCAAGTGCAAGATGATTAATCATCCATAACACGTCACTAACCACTGCGAGATTATGCACAATTTTGCGATATTGAGGTTAGGCATGTACTCATTATTTAATTAGTCCAAAGAGGCTTTTTGGTTTAATCAATGCCTCCTCTTTATGAATCGTGCGATTAGTGTCATATTAGCACTTGTCCACCAATATTTACAGATGATCTCATCCCAAAGACAAAGTTTCACTTATAATACGAAATTAGTTGGGTTTGGGAGGTCCATTTTCCGTACTTTAATCACAGATGACCAGAAAGTAATTTTGTGAAGTTTGAAACCAAATACTTTTTGCTTCTTAAGTGTATGTGTACCTTAATATAAGCATATTTTTAGTTAATTACAGAGAAAAAGACTGATTTAATTGAATTTTCAAGTTGAGCTCATTCTTTGATTTGTGATAGACTGAAGTATAAAACTTATATTAAAAAAAATTAAAAACAGAGCGAAGCATAAGCTTTATGCACTAGTAAAACTCTTGGCTATTCTTTGCTTGGACAGTCAACTCTTTGTTATCAAGAACAGCTATAGAAATCTAACTGGGCAAACTTAAGACTGCTCCCTTGGTATCCTGTACATCTCAATGAACCATGTCGCTTGAGAGTCACCTGGCAGGATGTCAAATCATTGCTGAAAAGAGTCCTCGCAATTTAGAATGAATCACGCATCAATTCCATCGAAGTTGTCTTTTGGCCGAATAATTGTTTGAATCGATGCTGTTTTATATGATGCGACGCAGCACATTTAAGGCACATTATTGATTTAACCCGATTTCAAGAAAAGAATGTTCGTCCGTTCAAGCAAAGGTCACACGCCCCCACTAAACTGTCGGCACTCAAGCTATGATTCTCTACTATTGCTCATGACCTCAGCCACACTTGTCGTTGCTTGCTAGCTTCAACCGTCGCTGTCACTAGCTAGCCACCTTCGCCCTAGTTGCTCATCTGTGTAAGTGTGCTTTTGCGCGCGCGCGTGGAGACATCGTCCAATCGATAGGAGAATGCATGGCTGATGAAGTTAAAAAATCGAGTAGAGGTTATTAGTTTAAGAAAAATTGAATTTAGTCCATTTTCAAACGAGATTTAAAGGGTTGTGCATAGAAAATTACCGACTGCAACAAAAATCAAAACTTCGGGAGGTAATTTGTAACTCCACACTTCAGGTCTCTTTCTGGACATAGTTTGGAAAGAAAATTTGTAACTTTTCAAAATTATTTGATTATTACTCAAGAGGGATTTTCAATAATTATCCCAAATATAGTACACATGCAAAGCACATGTGAGACTGTTTCGCACAATTTTCCTCGAGCACTCTCAGCTGTGATAAAGGGGTTGTTTTTGGGAATTTTCACTGTTTGGCCCAAGGCAAACAAATGAGTCAAAGAAAATATAATTTCCGTCGATGGGAAAATGTCTTTGGAAATTAGGGAGAAAACTTTCGCTTTCTGGAAAGCGAAAATCATTTTCACCAACTCTCGTCTCACGCAACCCTAGCTCATTTTGCTGAATGTTCCTCTTCGCTGCACGCCTTCCCCTTCCTTCTCTCTGCCTTCTCGCTAATGTCTCTCTACCTCCAGAGCTCCTCCTCCTTCTCTTCGTCCTCCATTGTCGCTTCGTGCTTCTCTTTTAGCCGCGACTGCGAGTAGAGTAGAGAGGCTGACATCCGCAAGGCCATTATCATTTGATTTCCACACGTTACCTCTAGTGATAAGCTCGTTTGGCCACTTGATCCCGCCTTTGTCACACTCAATTCTGACATTTGATGCATATGTGGGTGAGTGATTCTGAAAATGAGGTCTATGAGTTATGTGTATGGAGGGGTATGTCAAGATGGACGGAAAAATGAAGTGTAATGGTCAAAAGATATGAAGGCTCACCATCGAAATTTAAAGGCAAAAGTCACCAACCAAGGATAGAGAACCCAAATAATGGCAGCTCAACACCTAGGCATAAAAGATTGCTCCACTGGCTAAAAATAAAGAACTGTTTGATTTACCACCAATGGTGTTGGATAAAGAATTGGATAAATAATTCAATTCACGAAAAGGAGTTCTCATATACTCATCACAGTCTGCATTACAACTGAGAACACTCATCTATTTATAGAGGGACTAAGATTTAGAAAATAGACAAACATTAAAAGGCATGTGAACTCCTCAAATATTAAAGATATGGGAACTAGAAAACATAATAAAGACCTAGGAACTCAGGACATTGAACAATTGAGACCCATAAAGAACTAGGAACATAGAAATCAGATAATGATATGGAGACTTCAAGTCTCCACTATTCAGCCTTGTAATACATCTTCCAAAATTCATTCATCAACCTTGATCATAAAATAACTATCTTAGAACTTCAACAAATAATTAAAGAAATCGCTCAGAATAACTTCCCACCGATATGCTGTTTATTAGGGCTGAATTCGGCAACTATTCTAGTGAAAAACTTATCGGCAAAAGTCAATAATTGACAACTCCTTATTCAATGGGTCAATCGAAAAAATTCTCTCTTATTGATGACTTAATTAATAGTCTTCTCATCGACACCTTCACTATAGACCCATCGTAGCAAATTATAACCAAATTCTGTTTTTGCGTGAAAGAACATCAATTAAGCTGGGATTGTTGATATAATTAAGTTGGATGCTCTTGCGTCATCCTCCTTGGGTTGTTTTAGATTTATCCTCAAATTTGATAAGTCTTCATTCTCCAAGTAAGCAGAAAGGTCCTACATTAAAAGTTGCCGAGCTCCAAACTCTCCAGGAAGTTCTACCTTGTATGCATTGTCACCAATTCTCTCGAGAACTTTAAATTGGCCATAAGTTCTGGGCATAAACTTGTTTTTCTGTCGAGATGGAAATCTCTCTTTTCTCAAATGTATCCACACAAGACAACCAAGTTGGAAGTGACCCTTCTCAATCTTGGATCAAATTTGCATATGAAACCTTTTGATTGATTCATCTCTTTCTTTGCCATCAAAGTTTACTCGGGAGTTTGATGGAATTAGTATCAAATTGATCGGTGTGAAGGGATTAATTTCATGCACAACTCTAAAATGTGATCAACTGGTAGTATAACTTAGTGATTGAATCATAAGCAAATTCAACATTTGTAAGCTTTGAATCCCAATGTTTCAAAGATTTACTCATCATACTTCAAAGGAGAGTCATGAGAGTGTGATTAGTTACCTTTGTTTGACCATTAGTATGACAAGTGGTGCTCAATAGAAGTAGAATGCCAAGCATTCTCCATAGTGTCTTCTAGAAATAGCTCAAGAACTTAGAATTGCAATCCGATATGATGGTTTTTGTTACACCATGAAGACAAATGGTCTCCTAGAAATATAACAGTAGGGTATTGCACATGATTCACAAATTTTATCTGATGCACTTTAAAAGTGGGATTGATTGAACATTCTTGAAGGTAAGATGATGCGGCTTGAATTCAAGACCAATTCATTCAATCGAGAAGATTAGCACGTATTCAAGATCAACGACACTCTCATCACATGTTGATATACATCACGTTTCAAATGAGGCCAAAATACTTGGTTGAAACAAGTTGCACAGTCTTGTCACGCCTAAAATATCATTTATGGTGAATTTCATCAATCACCTTTTGCCGAAGAGTGCAATCCGACACACATAGTTGGTTGCCTTTGAAAAGGAAGCTATTGCATAAAGTAAAATTAGCAAGTCTCTTGTTTTGCGCATTAGACATGATTATGGGAAAATAAGGATTTTCTTGATACAACTTCTGAAAAAAGTCAAATCCAAGAATAATGGAATGCATAGTATGAAGTAAACTCTTCTTTTGACTAAGAGCATTGACAACTTGATTTTGAAATCTGGCCTTATGCTTGATAATGAATGTGAATTCCTGAATATATTCAGCCCATTTTGCATGCCTAGAATTAAGTTTTTGTTGCCCTAAACTATACTTGAGAGCTTCATTGTTAGTGTACAAAATAAACTCTTGATGAATGAGATATTGCCTTTAGTGCTCAAGTGTATGAAATAGTGCATAAAATTCCAAATCATAAGTGATGTAATGAAGTTTTCCACTATTCAATCTTTCACTAAAGAAGGCAATGGGTTGACCTCCTTGGCTTAGAACTCCTCCTATGCTAGTCCTTAAAGCATCACAATACACCTCAAAGACAAGATCAAAGTTGGGCAATGCAAGGACTGGGACCGTGCTCAATTTTTCTATAAGAAGTTCAAAACTTTTTTGTGCTTCATTTGTCCACTCAAAAACTCTTTTCTTCATGCAAGAGGTGAGTGAGGCTGCAATGGTGCTAAAATGCACAATGAACCGTCAATAGAAACAAGCGAGATCATGAAAACTTCACACTTCATGCACAATTATTGGAGGTGGCCCTTCTTTTATCACCTTTATTTTAGCATCATCAACTGAGATCCCTTCTTTCGAGATATGAAATCCCAAGAACAAGATTTGTGGCACCATGAAGTAAAACTTGTCGAGGGCTGCATACAAGTGTTTTTGCCTTAACACTCTTAGTACTTTTGAAGGTGCTGCAAGTGCTCATTAATAAACTTACTAAAAATCAAGATATCATCAAAATAAACCACAACAGACTTTTCAAGAAATAGCTTCAAAACTTGGGTCATAAACTTGATGAACGTGGATAGTGCATTAGATAACCCAAATGGTATGATGAGCCACTCAAACAATCCATCTTTGGTTTTGAATGAGGAAAAGAATAACCCAAGTGCTAAAACTTGACATAGGGGGACATTTAAGTGTCAAAAGTTATTAAATGTACATTTAAGCTATTTTTTTAAAAAATTGAATCACTTAAGTGCCAACTCCGACGAAGGCCGCGGGAAATCCGACGTGGCTTATTTTAATAATTTCTAACATCTACATGGTTCGCCGGAATTCCACGTCAACTCACTTTCACCAAAAATGACGCCGTTTTGGTCAAATTTTGATTTTTAATATAAATGTTAATTAAATAATATTATAAATGAAAATTAAAAAAAAACAGCAACATAGGTGGGGGAGGCTCCCCCGTCTGTGGCCGCCACCCCATTGTTGGTGGGGCAATGGCGAAAGACAGCTAGGGTCGCTTGGGCGTGGGTCAGCACTAGGAGGATACTTAAGCATCAAAAGTTATTAAGGTTACATTTAAGTGCTATTTTAAAAAAAAATTGAATCACTTAAGTGCCAACTCTGACGAAGGCCGTAGGAAATCCGCCATGACTTATTTTAATAATTTCTAACATCTACATGGTTCGCCGAAATTCCACGTCAACTCATTTTCACCAAAAATGACGTAGTTTTGGTCAAAATTTGATTTTTAATATAAATATTAATTAAATAATATTATAAACGAAAAAAAAAAAAAAAACAGCAGCATAGGCGGAGGAGGCTCCCTTGTCGTGGCCGCCACCCCATCGTTGGTGAGGTGATGGCGATAGACAACTAGGGTTGTCGGCGCCTGGGCGCGGATCGCACTAACGTCACCGCCCCACCGGCAATGGGGCGGCAAGCCACAGCGGGGAGCCCCTCCCACCTATCCTCTACCCTTTTTCTTTTAAATTTTTAAATTTCATTTTTAATATCATTTAATTAATAATATATATAAAATTTTAATTAAGGTCAAAACGGCATTGTTAGGGCTGATTTAGCCATGTTACCGCTCAAAACGACGTTATTTTGGGCTTATTTGGCCATGTCAGTGTCCAAAACGACGTCGTTTCGACCTCAACTCGTCGGAAAAGTGTCATGTCAGCATTTTGGCCAGATTTTCTCGTTGTTGGCACTTAATTAATCATTTTTGCTCAAATCTTAACATTTAAGTGTATCTTTATGGACTTTTGGCACTTTAATGTTCTCTCGTGCCAAGTTTTGGCACTCTAAGGGTCCGCACGTTGTTTTGAATGTGGCTTTCCATTCATCTCCGAGCTTGATTATGATTTGATGATAACCACTCTTTAAGTCTAGCTTTGAGAAGTAGTTGCACCAGAAAGTTGATCCAAAAGATCATCAAGAGGAGGAATAGGAAACCGGTACTTGATGATAATTTTGTTAATCACCGAGTGCCATTTTTCTTGGGCACTAAGAGAGCTGGAATGGCACATGACTTTGGGCTCTCCCTTATAAAACCCTTATTCAAGAGTTCTATAACTTGTTGCTGCAATTCTTCATGTTCAGTTAGACTCATTTGATAATGAGCTAGATTAGGCAATGAAGCATCGGGCATCAAATCAATTTGATGTTGAATGTCTCTCATAGGAGGATGACCAAGTGGCAAGCCTAATGGACAGACATCTTTAAACTCTTCTAAAAGAGGTTGAACTTGATGAGGTATGGTAGATAAAATTACATTATCTGCACCGGCCTTATTAATGAAGATATACACAATACTAACCTTTTTCATGGCACCCTTTACTTCTTTCATTGTGAGCAAAGTAGGGGATAAGGAATTCTCAACCGAGGGGGCTTGAGAGGTTTCTTACTAGGCTCCAAAGTAATATTTTTTCCTACATACTCAACATAATATGTATTACGAAAACCGTCGTAAATAGTTTTCCTATCAAATTGCCATGGTTGGCCAAGAATAATATGACTAGCATCTATGGGAAAATATCACACCATATCTTGTCAAAATAGATAGAACCATGGAAGATTGACAAGGCATCGTTTGGAAATGGTTACCTCGATACCTTTTTTCAACGAAGACATTTTGTACAGTGTGGGATGCTCTTTCAACTCCAATTTTAGTTTGCTTACCGCCACTTTAGAAATCACATTTCACAACAACCTGAATCACTAATAATTAACATACCTTCCTTGAAATAGTGCAGGCTAAGTGAAAAATATTGTTGCGCAACGACCTATCTCCGGTGTTATCTTTAGGAGTGAGAAAAATTTTCCTTGTCATGAGAAGCTCGCTGAAATCGGCATGTACAACTTGTTCATCCTCCATGGCAATTTCATCATTTTTTTTATTTTTCTTTGGGTGGCTCCTCTGCATGCTCATCAAGTTCATTTTCCACCAAAAAGCTTTACTGGTTGGCCGATTCTTGTTGACTCGACAATTACTAGCACAATGACCCATCTCTCCACAAGAATAACAACGTATATCGGAAGTAATGGATTGTTTTGAAATGTTGGGCTGATTAAAAGGCTTACTAGTAGATTGTGACGTAGCTTCCGTAACTTTGGTGGTGCTGGTGGTACTTCTAGTTGCTCGGTTTGACACAATAGAAGGTTGTTGCCTCCTAGAATGAGAACGCTCCACTTTGAGTGCCCCCTGATGTGCATCTCCCAAGTCGTAAATATCTAGGACTTCTAAGGCATCTTGGATATATAGTTGAAGGCTATTCAAGTACTTGTTCACAAGCACCTCTTCAGGATCTTCAATGTTGTTGTGAAGCACTAATTCATTGAATTTATTGGTGTATTGATTGTCCATGTACCTTGTCTCAAATTTTGGTACTTTGGTAGAGCTCCTCTTGTATCCTTTGGGAAAGAAATACTTTCAAATCTTATCTTCAATTTTTTTCATGAAGTGACTGGAGCCTTGCCAACATATTGGTGAGTTTGCTTCTCATGTCTCTACTAAGCTATGGCTTTGTCTCGGAATCGCATAGTAATGATGCCAACTTGACGATCTTCAAGGATATTCCTATGCTCAAAAACTTCATTCAAAAGTGTCAACTAATCAACAATTTCATCGGTAGAATCAATACCTGAAAATTTTGTAATGTCTCTTGATTTCCTTTTCCCAATTAAGCTCATGAATTTCTTGCGCATGATATGGAGCATTCCTCTTTTGAGGAAATGTTTGAACACTTCTAAAGAAGAGGAATCACTACTGGGTTCTTCGGTTCTCGAATGGGGTGGAGGGTTGTTTGCTTCTACCCTTAGACGTTGAACTTCTCGGGTCAAGTCATCAATTTTTTGTTGCATATGTTGCTGCAAATTCTCGACAAGTGTTTGTACTTCATTCAATGGAATGGTTCTGCCACCTTGATGTCTGGCTTGTCTTGGAGGTATTGTCCTCTCCTCCAAAGCTCTGATACCAAATGACGTAGCCTAATGATCAGCTACTTGAACAATAGGATTGGGAGAGTGACTTAATCACACAAAAACTTAGTTGTAAAATTGAGCAGAAATTTCAATTCTGTGCTAGCTTAGGAAAATGGGCATAACTTTGTCAATTCAGAGTTGATTGACTTGATTCCAAAGCTAAAACATCATAGACTCGAAGATCTACAACTTTCATGTTTTGAGTTTTCTCAGATAAGCACTGTGGAGCTGTTGAATTTAGGTGGAAGTGGACGAAAAGGAACTGGACAGAATGAAGAAAAGGATAGGAACTTCAATGGTTTCTCTTCTAGGCCTCCAAGGAAGTTGAAATGGCATCGATTCTTCGAGATCGATGGCTGCAACTCTTCAAGGATGCAGACTTTGAAAGCTCTAACTTTTTAAGGACGGAGGGAAAATTCTTCTAGGTTTTCACGGAGTTTGAACTCTTCAAGGTTCAAAGAATTGCACTAAGCAAATTTTCATTAATCAAATTCAATCTGTCATTTACAAAGGTTTGATGACCATTTATAGCAAAACAAGAGAAAAGACCAAATTCAAACCTAGAAACTAATAGTCATTAATATACATAAACATTAGGAGTTATTAAATGTACAATATTTCCAATGTTCACGGTCATTCCTAAAGTGTCTAGATTCGAGCTTTGATGCATGGGAAAGGACAAAGCCTTTATGACAAAATCAAAGATGAAGCCTTATCGACAAGGGACTTTTCGATGAGAGTATCCTTGATCTTGAATGAATGCCGATCTTTTCGGTTGAATGAATTGGTCTTGAATTCAGGCTGCATCATAAGAGTAGAATTTTTTGAATTGAGCTTAGTATCTTGGTTTAAAAAAACTTAATTATAACTTGTAGGAAAATATTATTTTGCCAATGTTGATTATGAAATCCAAAATGGCATTGTCCATCTCCATCGTGGTGCCCATTTGAAGGAATTTAATGATCGTCAACCCTTCTAAGTTGTTCATTTGACTTTTTATGGATTATTTACATTGACGGGTTTACATCCTTCTCATAAAAAATATTTGAATAAGATGATTGATATGTATGTTGAGATGACTCTAATGGTTGGAAGAGATATGACACTGGAAGTTTTTCTTAGTAGCTTGGAGATATCGTTGTGATAGAAGTTGATTCCTTGCATGTTGATTTAGGAGATGACTTTGATGAGCTGATGAAGGGATCAATAACATTCTCATCTACAGTGCCTTTCAGAAAAGAGGTCTCAAAAAAGATGAAGATGTTCTGACAATAATGAAATTATGCAACACTTTCAAAATAACTTGAAGAGATGGCACTAACAACTAAGTCATTGGGTCAAGACAATGTCAATTACTCTAAACTCTACAATAAGGTGATGTATGTGGATGGATATTTACCCTTCGATCAGCTTTTGATTATCTAGTTGAGATTGAAAAAAATTAGAAAGGCATTCATGGTGAGGAGTGTGATTCTTCAAAAGGTGTAAATTGATAAATTTCTAAGCAAAATCAAACATATTGATGATACATTTTATTGAGCTATGCTACTAGAAGACTCATGTGTTCTTTCTTTTTATTTTGTTATTGTTAGTACTTTGAAACTTTTGTGTGTGTGTGTTGAGTCAATTTTATGCGTTGTCTTCATACGTGTAACTATTTCCCTTACTAGCTCGTTGTGGCACAAGCTCTCTCTCTCTCTCTCTTTCTCTGGGAGTAATCAAGTATAGTGGAGCGAAATGAAATGTATGAAAGGGAAAGAAGTGATGTATCTGTGATCGCCAAAATGAAAAACTATTATTGTGCATCATCTTCTTATGTAGTGAAGCATTAGACTAAACTTGCCTTGTTGGTTAAAGCTACTTCTTGAGGAATATTTGACATAGCACAACATTTACGTGAAAATGTGTGATGAACACATTTTTGACTCACACTTGTTAATTAACAGAGGCCAAAATATACATTAGTTCAAATATGGTCCACTCATCCTTCGTGGACCTAGCTTGGCTCAGATGGACCCGAGTCTAGGTGCCGAGGATCGAGAATGAGCACTAGGGTCTTGAGCTTAACCTTGATGGACTGCCTTGGGCAATGAGGGACTCTAGAGCCCGTACTTGGTTCCAACTACTTGTACCTAAGTTACTAGCGTGCAAATTATACATGTCTACTTTGAAAAATAAAGGCAAATTTTCCTTATAATGATGGAAAATATTTTTTGTTTCTTTTTAGATTTCAACCTATGTTTCGTTTGTTTCATAAAAAATGTAACATTTTTCGAAAATGTTTTTCAAGATTGAAAAATAACAATATTTTCAATATTTAGTTGAAACTTTAAAATGAGTTAGAAAATATTTTCCATCCTTTGGTATGGAAAATCTAATTTGATTATCCTAAATAGATATACATTATTCGAGCACTGTAATTTGAGCGTAGGCACATGGGGAATTGGGTACGAGCACCAAAGTCTCGATTTTGGCCTAGATGGACCCCGAACTAGGTGTTGAGGATCAAGACAAGGTTATTGGGTCCTAGGCTTGGCCTTGATGGACTATGGCGCAAGCGCTAGGGCATTGGCTCCTACTCGCTTAAGCACTAAGGACCTAGTCTCAAACATTGAGGACCGAGAACCAGCTTGGTTTTTCTATGCCCAAAAGAGGACTTGAGCGCTACTTGGGGAAATGCAATTGTGTTTGGCACCAAGGTCACAATGGGCTTTGATGGGTATTTGTATAATATATATTTATTATTTTTTTATTTTATTTTTAAAAAATGCTAAATCTATAGACCTAGCCTTAGGCACTAAGGACCTAGTCTCAAACATTGAGGACCTGAGAACCAGCTTAGTTTTTCTATGCCCATAAGAGTTTTGGATCCAAACATCGATACTTAGTCATATTTTAAAGAATGATTTTCAATTTTTTAAATAGGAAATCATTTTCCTGAATTTAAGTATAGGTTCTCTATTAACTCGTTTTCCTAAGCAAATCAAATGTTGGAAAATGAGAAAAATGATTTTTCCGGGAAATTATTTTTCACAAAACAAATAAAGCCTTAGAATGTGTTTCGTCAGAATTGCATCCGCAATGAAATATCATTCACCAAAAGTTGTTCTTTGGCTTTTATTGAAGGGGACAAGAGTTCTACACCAACTCCAACTAGATAATATTTCATGCAATAGCAAATTTAACTTCTTTAATCCAAACAACACCGTACAATCTTGGACTGAGTTAGAATTTAATCAACAAGACCGACTTACATGACCAGACTCAGACTATGCTAGTCAATCAATGACACAAATCAAGGATAGTAGAATACAATGTTGGAATCTAATCGATGACACTACACCAGGATAATGAGATACAATGCTATAATTTAATAAATAATGATATGCCTGGATATAGAAACATGTTGGAATCTAATTAACAATGAGAATCTAAAAGTTATAATTAGGGAAATTAAAGTGCGGTGCGGGAAAAGTAAAGATAAAAATATAACATGTTGATTGATTTGTCGTAGGGGAATCTTTCGCTAGATGACTAGTAGTATTTATAGAGAAAACTTGATAACAACTTTGTGTTTCCTTTAGTAATCGCTCCTAGCTTTGTCCACATTCAATTTTCCTCGTTAATCAGTTTACCCACTCTTCATACAACTGTCTTGATCATGCTCACGGGGGTCATCAATGATCCTTCAGTGGCTGGGTCTTCAAATAGCAACTGCTCCTTCATAATGTGCACCTTTAGTGCCTACTATCCCAGCATCCTGAGTAATATTTAAAGTGTTTTTTTATTGAAAAGTTTGCCACCAAGGTCCATTTGGGTGACCACCAATCATCCGTTGTCATATTTCAACAACCGGACACTGGGCATTTTCTTATCTTGCCATTGTTCACCAGATAGTTACCCTATGTTTGTCAATAGTCAAGCATGTATCAAATACTACCCGAGTGATACGCATGTGACTGTAGCCCATTTTTGCCTAAATGTCATATTTTCTGCCGTGACAAGCATGTGACAATAGGATCAGTTTTGGGTGTCAACGGAATGATAAGGAAAGGATTTGATCATCTCAATGCAAGGGCTGAAATGATATCTAAGTTCATCCATCTTGGAGATTGCCACATCGCCTTAACTCTCTTTCTTAATGAAATGTCAAGAGTGAATTAAGATTTACTCCCCTTAACTTATGCTATTTGTCAAGAGTCCTCTAGTTTATGAAATATGCCAACAAAGCACTTCTTGCGTTGATACCATTAATATGCCAACTTCGCAAGTTTACAAATTAGAAAAAAGTATAAAATCATAATGATTATTCAAGTCGAAAGAAATTAAAGTTTAGATCAAAGAGAGGATTTGATTGCATAGATCCTATAAATTAGAAGACTTGATTTATAAACAAGTTAGGAAACCAAACGAACAAGCAAGATAGGCTGAGGGATTAATTCAGACCTATATATATATATATAATTTTACATAAGTGTGAATTTTAATTTGAGTAATAGTCAGCAGCGAGATCTCTATTTGAATGCCATGGCATCCATTTGATTACGATCAGTTGGCTTCTCCTAAAGATATAACGTCTATTTACCCTATAAACTAAGCAAATATAAACTTAAAAATAGGTGGACATATCTTTCATCCACTCTAAATTAAACGATGACAACGTGGAAGAGATGAAATGATATCTAATTGATATGAATTTAAATTTTACGACACTAAGGGTGCATTTGGTAACATTTCTACTTCTAAGAACAATTTCCTCTGAGAAATAGTTCATTTCTATTTCTACTCATTAGAACAATTTTTAAGTAAAATAAGGTGTTTGGAAATTACAAAAATTTCTTATTTTAGAATAGAAAAAGAATAGAAATGCGTTTAATACTAATAAAAAAAAATTATTTCTTTTTTTTTCGATAGTAGTGGAGGCTAGCGGCGATGGAGGCGAGGTTGATGGCGATGGCCGATGGCGAGGCGGGTGACGGGCGGGGGCCACCAGCAATCGGCGGTGATTGACGGCCGCCAATTGACGTTTGGCGATCGATCGCCGGTTGTTGCCCACAACTCACTACCGCCAATCGCCATTGCCCCCCGCCGTCACTAGGTTGCCAGTCGCTGCCGCCAGTCTCTTGGTTGTCGCCCATCACATTGGGTCATCGGTCGCCACCGCTAGTCACGCTAGGTCGTTGGCCGTTAGGAGAAGGCAGTAACGAGAGGTCGACGACTAGCAATCGGTGGTGGCAAGTGGGTGGGGGTGGCTAGTGATAGGTGGCAGCAATTAGCGATTGGCGACGGTGGGGGCCAACGACTGGCATTCGACAGCAGCAATAGTCGGTGACTTGCGGTGGCGGCGGCGACCGTTGATGGCGGCGGCGGCGGAGTGGTAGCATGCTATAAATGGTGAGTAGTCCCTAAGAAATAATTTTTAGAAATTATTCCTAGGAATAAAAGCTAATTCTCATTTCTACTCAAAATCTATTTCCAGCAACAACTTTATATTCTCAAGAATAGAAAAATCAATTAACGTTATCAAATACTTTTCTGTTCTTTTTCTATTTCGGGGATCAAAAGAACAAAAAAATAGAGAAATAGAAACGTTGTCATGCGGAACCTAAGAGAGACAACAGAGAATGATCTAGGTTTATCAAGTTATTTTAGTGAACAAATCGTACATAAATAGTTATCTAATGAAAAAAGTGGCCATTAAGAAAGTCAATTTTGTAAATAAACATTTTTTATTCCCTTCATACAATTAATATCGTTCCTAACTTTACTTTCGTCAAATTTTATTTTTGAGACCCTTTTTAAATTTACGGAACATGTGCATATTCAAATTAGTAAACCAACGGAGTAAGTGTTAAGTCATAGGTCACTTAAGAGTAGAAAGATTTCTGATGGGACAATGCAACTCTCAGCATAGCAATCTTTACAATGCACAATAGCCGGTTACAGATTCATGGAGCTCCTAAAAAGAGTACATTATCAACAACCTTCTGAAATGTGGCGCAAAATAGAAACTTTAACATTAATGCTTTTTCAGATTTTCCTAGTTTACAAACTAAAACCCCGAAAAACAATGAAAGAGGCACTGAAATTATGCAATTGTTTCCCTTGTTGCACAAAATAGAGGATGGTAATAATGCCGCCCTGAACCTTCCACCATCCAAAGCCTTATCCAAGTTTGTTAAGATTTTCTATAAGCTATATCCGCAATAAAAAAGGACACAAAAGACTGGTCAAAGTGGTGTTACCTTATGAGCCGAGGTACTCAGTAATAAATTTTGTTAACTGATAGAGCTCATCGAATTTCTGGCTTCAAAGATCGGCAAAGTTCAACTAAGACTTTTGCTGGCAAGTCTCCTCCTCGACAAAACATCAGACAACAGGCACATCCATATCTCAGTGCACACTTTTACCTCTCCATCCATGATATTCCAATTCGCAAAGTAATGATGCTTGATCCAAACTTCAGATAAAGTGTGAAGCAGTCACACATAATTTTACTTGTCAATTGCAAGAAGCATAAATGTTTGCGATTCCATCTGGTCAACGAACCGCAGAAATGGACCTCATTCTATGAGGCAATGACGAGGTCCTCCCATAAGTCCAATATAAGAGTTACCCAGCATCCCAAAGATCCAAACAGTAAGCTCAGTGGAGCAACTGAGGCATACAAGTCTACCTGAACATGCAGTTCCGCAGGCTCTGTAGGTTCTGCAGGTTCTCTCACATTCCTTAGTGCACACACAGAAGTGTAATCCAGAGCTTTACTCTTTGAAAATCGTATGACTTTGCTTTAGCATGGTAGCATGCATAAGACAGGATCCAAACATTAAGCTCAGTGGAGCAACTGAGGCATACAGGTCTACCCAAACATGCAGGTTCCGCAGGCTCTGTACATTTCTGCAGGTTGTCTTGCACATTCCACAGCGCACATGCAGAAGTGTAATCCAGAAATTTAAACTTCGAAAATCGTATGACTTTGCTTTAGCATTGTATCATGCATAAGACACTAAAGATGTCCTACAGATCTCCCTAGATCATACAAATCTCTTTTGACATCAATTCCGTTAAATGGACACACAGTGATCAACCATCATTTTCAGATCTTAAGAGGCTGCCCTACTGGGATCAGATCAATTGACATCCCAACAGTCAACTTTCTAAAGCAAACCGGCAGTTTCTGTGTCTTATTTAGGCCAAACCATGGCAAGCTTGCTCTTTGTAGCTTATGTTGATCCAAGGGGAGGTTTAGGACCCAAAAGTCAACTTTTAGACCAGCTTCTTGCACCAACTGAGAAGTCTAGAGAGTTGGTCTTCCACAACAACTCTGACTGTTTGTTTCCTTGTCTTAACATCTTCAATATCTAATGTTCTATAAGCAAGAGCAAGTAGATACATGGCTGGGTGGAGTCTCCTGCACAGAGAATGAGAATTATAAATATTTATCCAGTAATTCTTTTCTTTGCCTGCACTTGAAAAGCCAAACATATGATCTTACCCTACTTCTCATTTGGCTATCCTAAATATATGGGTGATGAACATTTTAGTATAAGAAAAAGCTAGTGGATGAATAGTGCTTGATGTCTAGCCCCTAGGTCTCAAGTACAATGACTGAAGAGAGGCCCATCCCACATGCTTTAACAAAGACTGTCTTCAAGTAAATGCAGGGCCAAGCTTCTTTTGGTAACTTTTTGGTAAATGGATTTTATCAGCTTTTAGCATCTAACCTTAGAGATCAGGTGCATTCTGTAAAAGCATTGATTTGCAGTAACCGGAGCATAGCACAACTCTCTTCAAGAACACATGCACAAGACAAAGCATGAAAATTTGTTCACAAACTTGAATTCTCACAAATCATCTCTAGCCCAACTAAAACAAAAGGCCAAATTTGAACTCTCCAAGAAAAAGAGAAGGCAATTGAACTACAAATGAATAAATCTTTAGCACCTCCTTAAAAATACCATTCAGTTGTCCCACCTAAAGTGGGTCACTCTGGAATTGGAATTCGTCAAAGATAAAGTGAAGATCCCCATTTGGCCCTTCATTTCCCAGTCCCTTGTAGACATACAAAATCCCAGCCTCATTGATGGCAATTCAGTGAGACAACTTCAGAATTAAATCCAATTTACCTTTTGGAGTTTGAGATTTTTATCTCAAAAGAGAACATATATGACCAGTTGATTGCAATGGGGGAAAGTTTTCCTATTCCTTATGAGGCAACAATGGGGGAACAGTTCTTATTTCCTGACTAACCAAAAGTTCAGAAGAGATGTAAGATGAAGACCTGCATATCAACCCTATCTTTCAGTACCGGCCACAAAATGACATTAAGCATTCACTTTTCCTCAAAACTTTATCATTTCATACACCAGGATAATTGATATTTCATGGGAGAATATTAATTGTATAGCTTCTAATCTCTATAAAGTAGCATAGATGATTTACTCTTTGCTACTAGGCCCTTACAGGAGGGTTTAGCTCATTACTTTCTAAATAATTCCAAATTCACCAGAAGCAAGCTCTCATTATATCCAGCTATCAAGTACCATTGCCTCTTAACATCTATTACTTGGAGGAGTTAAAGCCAGAATGCAAGTTAGCAAAATCAACAATGATCGAAATGGAAAGAACAATCTGTGACCTTTCTTGGCATTCAGTAATTTGCTCTGGAATAGGGGAAAAGCAACAAAGAAAAGTATTTAAACCTGTATCTAGTGAAAGCCTGATTGGCTTTTCAAGCATTGAGAATGAAAAGAAATAAATGTAGGTTTACTATTCCAGGATCAATGCCATGCACTTACTTGTCAAGTTGTTCCTCCACATCAGAACCATCCCAGTACCTCCGGGATGGAGTTGTTTTGCTTTTCTCATCTCGTCCAAATGTTTCAACATACCAGCCCCCAATATCATGCATCGCACACCTTGGCTCGAACAGCCAAAACCTGAGAAATTTTTCAACAGGGATATTAGAAGTAGGATAAATACCCTATGCCTGATCATATTGAATCAACCGACAAAAGTAGAAATGCCTGATCAATCTGCATTGCTTTTGAGAAGTTGCTTTTGTAGTTCCATTCAGAGCTAAACCAATTAGTCAGTGAAAACTAGTTTCCCTGGTCCCTTTTCAACTTTAATTTATCATATATTTAGAGAGAGAGAGAGGCCAGACCGTTTCAAATAATACCACTCTAGTCTAAGCATTTGCTAACTAATACCCTATGCCAAATAATAAATGAATGACACTTTTTCACAGAATTGCCTTCTTAGTCTTCCCCATGAAAATCCCTAAATAAAACATTTATTCTGGTTCATCGCCACTGCTGTTCCTAGCGTACTCCACGTTAACGAGACCATCTTACCATATTTCTAGCCGAAGTGTTTCCTCCTCTCTTATACATGACACTCTTATCTTTAATTTCAAAAGTCTTTCTGGAGGTGTGAGAATGACATGGCAGAGGTACCAATGTCAATCTGATTAAGCATCAGAAGAAAAAGACATATTCACAGATGAGAAGAGAAAAGCCTTCTCTCCCGACAAGAGGCTTGCATAATAATACATGATATCCTGTGTACATCTTCAATGAAATCCACATGCATTGTTCATCCCTAGTTTTGTAATGACTCAAGCACAAATCCACCTAGGCCAAGCCCCTGGAGGAGTATTAAATGTTAATGTTTGGAGTAATCATGCAGGTCATATCTTGTGTACATCTTCAATACATGCAAACTTAAATTGGGAAAGGAAGATTAGATGGTCCTGGTGTCCCACGCACCATAGCATCAGTTTCAAGTGGAAAAGAAAAATAAATAGATAAAATAAAATCCTGAAAGGATGTTTTAATGAATTTCAAGTGCAAAAGCAAGAATGGGATACATAAAGATTGCAAAATACTCAGATGCACGGGCATTCCTTAGCCTACAAAATCATAATATTGCTAATAATCAACAAGGAAGAGGATGGACTTGTACAACGATTACACATCAACTGCAAATGATAATGAACACTGTGCTATAAAATATAGGTATAGTTCAACACAGCATCTAGAGATAGAAAAATAATTACGAGCAAGAAATCTTACTTGCTAGGGGGTAGCCGGGCCCTAGTACTTCTGCACTCACAAATGGAAATCTTCTCTCCACATTGATACCAGTGCATATGCTTCACCTGAGAAAAACTAAATAAGACTTAATGACTGAATAGTTGTTAAGGTGTACAAATCAGTGGAAAGCTTGAGTAAAGTCCATAGACCTACTTAATGAGTATACATTATAGTTTGTACAGATTTTCTAGCAAAAGTCTGTGTGGCCACAGAAGAGACATTGATAATAGAATGGTCAATGAGCTAAAATACAACCATTCACTTGAAGTAAAGTTCGCAGCAGAAAGAGCTACTACATGATGGGAAAGCGAGTCATTGGGACTTCGATGTAGATCCTACCATCTAGAATTTAATGATGATGTGAAAGCCAAATTTTTCTTGTTGCAAAAAAGTCCAAGTGTCAATCCATCCTGATATTCATTACAAGGACAAAAGCTCGAATGCTTTGCATCTTTTCAGACAAGAATCAGCCGCACTTGGTGTTAAATCACCATGCAAGGCATGCTGAATTAATCAGCTATGTTCTCTGAGCATCTAAATAATGTTAACTCTAAAAATAATATGCATCTCTCCCTCACCCCAACTAAGTATGTTAATAGGGCTAAGTATGTAATAAGATCATAACATTCATCTCAAATCTATGGTCATAAAGACATGAAAAAACATACAATCAAAATTCTCCTAGTCACTTGAAATGCATTAATTTATTATTATGGAAGTCAGAAAGGACACAACAGAACTAGCACTCTGGAGCATTTACAACAGCACTACCAGCCTCCTTGACATTGAAAAATTTGTTGCATGCATGCGACGACTCTCAAAAATTTGCACATAGAAGATATTGCAAGTACGAGCTCGATCATCAAGGACGAAAAATTAGTCTGAATACATCTTATCAACCAAAGAAGAGTGAAAAGGACAGAATTTTACTATGGAGGACACATGCAAAAATTTTAAGTGGTAATCAAAACGATAATGTAAACAGACCAGAAATGTTCTGTGTTTCATTATCACATGGGTTTTCATGCCACTGCTATCATAAACGAAGCATGATCCTTCTTCTGGGCTGGTCCCCAATCCTACTATTGTTCCTAGTGGAGTTGATCCAATTCTGCAGCCTATAGAGGAAAGATACTCTTGGCTATTATCCATGCAGCCCTTATGTGAATTGAGAAACACATATATGCGATCATCAGCATCATCATTCCTGATTCCATTGCAACAGCTTTGAGGAGGCAATCTTGTTGCTTTGGCCACTACTCTTCCAGATATATGTAACTCCAAGTCTTTATATGCATCAGATGCATAATTTGTACAACTGGTCTCTGTCTCAGAAATATCAGCATTTGCTTGCATTCTATAATCAATGGAAGTGTCCGTATCATTTCTCATATAACACTCACCAAGACCCACTGATTGATAAGAATTTAACTTCTCATGGAAGGCGGATGGTAATTCGGGAATCTTGTTGACCAGACAGACCATACCGAAGAGATATCGGCCAGAAACCAAATGCAATACCTCCGGAGTTTCATGAAAAGACCGCTCCTCAGCTTCAAAGCAGTCAGGAAGAAGATCCAGAGAATCAATCCAAGGACCATAATATGCCGCACGTATTGCTGAATAGAAGTCCCCTTCAAGTACATCAAAATAGCCTGTTCCAGTGACCACTTTGTTTTCTGACAATATATCATTGATAGCATATCTATACCACTTCAACCATTCAACAACTTCCATCTCCTTATATACTGTTGCATGTGATCTGTACACATAAGAAACTGAATACTCTCTTGAAAGTTTCTGTGCTAGGTTTTTCTGAGTCAAAAGGTACCTATCATAATGGGCCCTCTTTCCAGCATCAGAGAGAATCTGCAACTCATGGTTGATTATGCTTTAAAGTCAGGCAAGCGTCTACTCAATCACAGAAATAAGCAACAGTCATCATCGACAAGGCAACAACCATGGAAAATCTCCAGTCATGATATTTTTAGATCAGAAATACACCTGATGATAGCAACGACATGATGAACAAAACATACGGGCCCAAAAAGTATTGTAGTGCACAGAAATTTCAGCACAAAAAGAACTTTCTTTCTTTTAGTGTTCCATGAAGAAATATTGCATCGTAAACTTTCATTTCAGGACTTGGGCTACGCCCTGCAATGCAGTTAGCACACTGATTGCTAACATCTCCTACACACATTTAGAGTTCATATAGACCTAGAACGCAATTACCAGAGATGAAAACTGAAATGCAATTCACATTGAAGCCCACCGATAATAACTACAGCTGATATCCTCTAGGTGAAACGTCGATACAAAGTATTCTCAACTTTTCTGAATTACTCAAGATATAAACTTTTAGCTCGAAATTTCTCAGAGAGAGAGAGAGCTAACCGGAGAACTACCGTTCTATGCCGCAATTCAAGAAATGCAAGCTCTGCCTAATTCCGATCATGTCATGAAATATCCAAAACAACCAACAAGGAACACTCGAAAATCAAAACGTTCGTCCAACAGACAATCGATTCACACACCTCGTAGGCTGCAAGAATCTCAACGAATCGTTGACAAGTCTCGGCGTCGTTTAACGACCCGGCGAGGTCGGGGTGAGTTTCCTTGGCCAATCTGCGGAACGACGCCTTGATTTCGGCGAACGAGCTGGTCTCCGGCACTCCCAGCAACTCGTACGCATTGCGCCCGTCGAGCTCCGCCCGAGACGAGTCGCCGCCGTCGGTACTGCTGAGCCGCCGCCGGGCTCCGCGGCTCGGATACAGAAAAGGGGCGGCGAAACCCAAACGGGGTAGCTGGGGAAAGCGTTGAATCAGGCGGCGACGGTGAATTCCGGCGAGAGAGGCCATGATTACGGACCCTGCCGGCTTCTCTTTCTCTCCGATTGATTGCAGAGTGTCATCGCGCGATGGCACCGAGTGATGAACTCACTGAGTTGCTGGGAGGTTGGACTGAAGTGCACAGCGGTCGCCGATGAAATCGATAGAGAATGATGCATGGGAAGAGGTTGTTCGTTAAAAAAGAAAAAGTGATTTGGCCCATTTTTCAATAAAATTTAAGAGAAGTCTACAAGGGTAATTTGGAACTTTCAAAGTTCGTTGGTTATTATTATTCAGAGGGGTTTTTTTGACAATTATCTCAAATTTATCTCATGAGTCAGGTTTTTTTTTAATATAACCCATTTACGATCCATTTAAAAAAAATCTGACTCATTTTGATATGTGTATCTATAATGAGTTTAAAAATTAAAAAGACTAAAATACATAGATTGTTAATGAATTTGAATAAGTATAAAATTTTTAAAAAATATTATAAGAATAAGTTTTCTTAAGTTTAGTTAAATAGATAAATGTTTTAATAATATGAGTCGGGTCGGGTATGGGTTGGGTATGGGTTAAAATTTTTATACTATACTTAAATGGGTTATAAACGGGTTAATGGATCAATTTTAATCGGACCATTTATGACCCGATCAAAACCCAATCCAACCCACCCATTTAACAAGTCTACTCCTACCCCTTATTTTGTATAGTTTTCTTGCAACAGTTTCAGCCTTTATGAAATAGAAAAGGTATTTTGACTTTTTAAAGTGTTTAGCAAGCGGATCAACAACTAAAATGCCTCCGAAGTTGTCCTTGTCAGTTTTGAGGTACCGCGGCTTTAAAACATATGTAATCAAACATACATTTAGAAAACTTTATAGCACGGTTACAACATAGTACAGTTACAAATTCAGCCATAGCTGTACAAAATAGGCTCTAAAAATGAAGAAGCTCAAATATTAGTTACCTATTACCAAAATAACCAGCTGCTCGAACACGTGAAATTACCATTTTACATATCGTTGGTACAAGAATCTTAGAAATTATAAGGATATCTCAGTAAATTTGAAGGTGGAAACCAACAGTGAAAAGTTTTCTTCATTTGTACTGGCAAATGTGCATAAGCCTTGCGTATATGCAAAAAAATTGACATATTCTAAAAGATGAAACAAAATCACTTTGTTATCAAATGTTTTTACTAACGAAATAATGGAGAAATTATCGAGGAAACATATAAATATATATACATGGAAAGATTTACAAATTTCAAGATTTCAAATCTTTTTAAAAAATTGGTACTTGGATAAAAAATATTCATATTTTATTATGAAGATATGTGATATTATGAAATTATTGATTTTGGCATTTGTCGATGAATTCATATTTGTAAGGGTTAATATTTCAAAAAAAAATTAAATCAGTACACCTATGTCAAATTTATTCTAAACCGGTATACTTGTGATCGATTTACTCTATATTAATTTTAATTAAATTTTATTATCAAATTACTAATTTAGATGACACGTAATAATCGACTAGTCATAATTGTATCGGTTTTATGATTTTTATGGTATTAATTCAATTTAACATAATGTATATTTGTCACAAATGCACTGGTTTTGGGTTTTTGACAGTAAAAAAAAATAATTTGAAATAAATTTGTCACAAGTAAACTAGTTTGGGATTTTTTTGTAGTTAAAAAATTATTTATGAGTAACTTTACATAGGTATACTAGTCTAGAATATTTCGTAATTTTAACCCTATTTGTAAAATGAGTTATTAAGCATATTTTGGGTAGGAAAATGAGATTGGGATCGATTAGTATATCCTCTTCCCTTTGTATAAAAATATAAATACTAAAACAAAATGCACGCCATACGCGCCGCATTCATATTATAAAACAATATGAACGGTTTTTCTTTTTATAATGTTATTAGGTTGGTTTGTTTCACAAAAAACATTTTCCGGAAAAATGTTTCTCTATTTTTTGGCATTTAATTTGCTTAATAAAATGAATCAACAAAAAATGTTTTCTTATAAAAACTTAAATTTAAGAAAATGTTTTTCCTTTCGAAAGAATCGACAAGCGTTTTCCAAAATTAGATTAGGTATTGATGCTTGCACCTCAAACTAAAACTCTAGCTTGGGTACAAAAATCCTAATGTTGGTTCTCCGGTCACTTTGTTCAAGACTAGGTCTTTAGCAATTGAACCCCTGTTCATCAAGGTCGGGCCCGAAATCTTAATGCTTGGACCTAGGCCCCTGATGACCATAGCCGGGTCCATCTAAGGCTAGGCCCAAACCCCTAGTGCCTATACTTGATGCTTCGGCACTCAAACTCGGGTCCATAAAGATCGTGGTTAGGTTCCCAACGCTTGAGCTCCAGTCTCGACCCTCAGGATTTGGTCCACAAAGGCCACACACGGGTTCTTGATGCTAGAGTTCAGCTCATTGGTTAATGAAACGTTTATTCTTATAAAAGTATTTTTAAAAAAATTAGAAATCTTTATTAGTTTATATATTTTTAAAACTTGAAATTTTATTATTTTTAGTTCTTATGTTTTCTTTTTCTTTTTACTTTTTTTCTTGACCTATCATTGGCCATAGCAATGATCAATGACCTTGTCTTCGCCAGATCAAGCAAGCTCATGACCTCCAATGACTAGGCTCAAGCCTCGAAAGATTGGGCAAGTTTGTGACCTCCAACGATGGGGTTCAAGCTCGCCTGAGGCTAATGAGCTCATGACCTCCAGCAGCAAGGCCTGAGCTTTAGCGTTTAGTTAATTGCAAGCTCCTTTCCATAACTTTCTCTTCCACGTCTAAAGGGTGTTGCCCCATCGATATGAGTTTGCTTTTATAAATACATCATTGAAGGGTTGTTTCTACTGCTTCCATATCAGCTTATAACAATAGAAAGGGAGGGTGCATTTTTCTCCTTCTTGATTAGTTTATAAAAGTTTCTTTGTGAAAAAGAATTTATTTCTCCATTGCTGCCTACATATATAAAGATAAAAACGGTTTCTTCCTTAACAAGAAATATATGATGGAAATAACTGTCATGGTTAAATAGAAGCATGCCATTATTTGCTACCATTCTCTCCATTCGTCTCTTGAAAGATGAGTTTTCCCAATCATTTATTCACTTTTTTTTTTCCCACTAATATTTTATTTTTATTATCACTTCTCTTACTTTTTCATCATTAAAAAAAAAAATTCCCTTTTGATGTACATGATATGACTTTTATGGATAACCGAGATTTGACAACGAAAAAAGTGCATGTAACTTTTTTTGTTGTGCTAATGGAGGTGTATAGTATAGTTTGATCTGTCGATTTTATACAGTTTAGCTATTGAAAATGTCTGTATTATTTTTGCGGACTTTGGAACCTTGATCATTGAAACTAACTTGCAAGTTTTTGTTGGTCGTTGTCAATTATATCCTAAGGAGAGAACAAGTATTACGTACACAATATAGAAAATACAACCAAATTATATGAAAGGAATGTAAAAATGAAGCATACTCCACAATTTCGGATTGACAAATACATAACGAGCAAAAACTATGAATTAAAGAACCTTAAAATATGCACTCGAAGTAGCAAGTTCTTTTGTTTATCAATAGATAGATTTGGGTACAAATTTGATTTTGTGTCGGTTAACACGTGATTTATATGTCAAAATTATGTAAGTAATATGAACAAAGTAGCTATAACAAAATTGTCAGCTATCGTACGTTCACAAAGCATTTTCAATTTAAATATTCCCACATTAATGTGCTAGATTTTTCAATTATAAAAATATTTGATGTAAATCCATGAGAATGCCAAATGTTTTTTCCGTTTTATGGAAAAGACTATGCATCCCGTCCCTATCTCGTACAACATGATTTCGATTTCGCATATCGTACGAGGATTACCGATGGAAATGCCCGTGCATTGCTGTGAAATGACGCGTGTCATTTGGGTGGTTTGTTCAGCTTGGGCCCAAACTATTTTATCTTGTGCTCGCTTACACTGTTAAGTACCGTATCTATTACGTAAGATCGAGCTATATTAGGTTCGTATAGATTTCATATGAAATCTATCTATTCAAATCATATTTATCATTTTTTAGAATTTGAAACCTACCTCGCATTTCTTAAAATCCGAAACCTACCCTATGATGGGTTTGAGAATCTATCTAGGTTTCAATTGTATTATCAATTAATGATTGTAGTGAATCATCATTGTTAATGACCACAACTTATAATTTAACCACACAAAAAATGTGAAATATTAACAAAATAAAAATTTCGGTCATAAAATGAAAGTTTAGACCATTGGTTACAAATTATATACTCATTATTGAACGCTATAAATATCACAGGTTTGTGTGGAGACAAAGACCAAGGAAAATACGAAAACTTATTTTAGGTTTTAGATTCCTAATTCCATCAATCAAAAATCTAGAATCTACCCATCGAAATAGTTTACTTAATTTTTGAAACCTGAAACCTATTTTGTAAACCTTAAGACTTGGAATAGGATAGTTTTCCTCTAGTTTGGTACTTCGATTCTTGGAATCGGATAAGTTTCCATTGGTCTAGTACTTCGATTTTAGGTTTTACCCCAAAACCATGCTTACCCTAATATCATATAGAGCACATCTATGTATTACTTTGTTGTTGGTGGAACTTGTTGATGCAAACAATGTAGTTAATCTGGGTTTGGCTTAAACAAACATACATGCAGAATCTGGATTCAGGCATAAACTAGATGGTTTATTTCAATGTTGTCTTGCTGACTAAACCTAGCAAATTAATGGATCGAATCAAAAGTAGTACAATCTAAATTGACTAATTTAATCCATTTTGACTCATTCCATTTAATACAAATCTAGTAGCTTGGATTATACTCATACCATATTGCTAAAATACTTTTTATTAAACCCAATCTAAGAAAATTTAAAAAAATTATATTCCTTAGAGACTCTCATGCAATACAAATTTAGTGGAAATTTTTTTGTAATCTAAAAAAATTAAATTCTTTATTTTTTTATTTTCCTTCTTTTCCTTTTTTTTTATTCTAAGTTTGGAAAGGGTCAGCGACAACCCTTGCCAGATTATGTAAAAAAAAAGAAAAAGAAAAAGATTATAAACATTCAGAAAATTACAAATAATAAATAATGAAAAATAATAAGAAATGACTTGATTCACTTAAGCTTATTAGGCAACCCATTTATCAACCATTAAATTGTTAGGTAACTCGTTTATGACTTACTAAAACTTATTTTAAAAATTTAAGGCAATCATGACCCACGCGATTAAATATGAGTTAAAGTACGAATTTGAGACCTATTTGGGCACCTCTATTGCCTAATACTAAACCCATTTTAGACACACTCCGTCCCTGTTTGAACTCTAAACACGGGATCGTAGCTCGTTTCCATAAGCACATAATCGTTCCCGCACAGCACATGCTCAGAGAGATTTAAGCCCTGTACAAACTCCTTGACATGCAGCTAGAACCGACAGTCCTCCAAGCCCGAGGCCACACGCTCTCCCTGCCTACTTTCACAAACCCACAGGCTAAGTCATTTCATATGTTCCCAGGTATAGTGTCACATGAAGAAAAAGAGGCACAAAGTGGCCACAGTAGTCCAGTTCAGAATCATTTGAAATTAGTCCTACAATTTCCATCAAAAAGATATGCAGACATGCATTTCTATACAGAGATACTGAAACCAGTTGCCACACCCATACACACCGAATTCATCGTACTGGTAAGGCAAACCTACTTAAGTCAACATTAAGTATCTCTTAATCTTTCTAAAGAGGGGAAGCCAAATGCCACACCCAAGCTGAAGCATTGTCAGGTCCACCTCTGCTTCAGTTACTTTCAAATCAAAAACCTGGGGCTTTCATGCCAAGAAAAGGAGGGGGTTGCCTAGTAAAAGATATTCGACAAAACCCAAAAGCACTGAACACATTTAAACATGCTTGTAATTGCAGCAATTCTTCTCAATGCATCGTTCAATATCAGTTCTAAAAATTCCTCTTGCCTTGAGAGCCAATGTACAAAGACCAAATGTTCCTTACATTAAGGTCAAATTATCAAACATCTCATGAAGTAGCGGGAAGAGTAATAAAAGTTTTTGATTGTTCGCAACATGAAGTAGCCCAAAAATAGATTCCCTCAAGACCTATACATAGATCTCCTTATTTTCACATAAAACACCAGCATAAGTTGAAGCTAAATCAGGAAAAGAGTGTCAACGGTAGAGACTCTCGGATCTCAGATTCTCAGCAATTTCCGTTTCCCAGCGGTCTCCATTCTCAAGCAACTTCTCCTTATCATACAGAAGTTCCTGCAAAAGATAGAACACTTAAAAGAGTCAGATCATAGAGAGTAGAATATAGCTACTAATTGTTCTCAGGCAACAGTTGCTCATATACCTCGTGAGTCTCAGTAGCAAACTCGAAGTTAGGTCCCTCAACAATGGCATCAACAGGGCAGGCCTCTTGACAGAATCCACAGTAGATGCACTTTGTCATGTCGATGTCATACCTGCAGAGTTAAAAGATATGTGAGAGAGAGAGAGAGAGAGAGAGAGAGAGAGAGAGAGGGAAGGGGGGGGGGGGGGCATAAAAGATAACAGTCCATCACCTGGTTGTTCTGCGGCTTCCATCTTCTCGTTCCTCAGCCTCTATGGTAATTGCTTGAGCTGGACATATCTGCAAAGAAAACACACAATTGCATCAGACAACCACCAAAACCATGTGTGGTAAAGGTTAGACAGCATTGTAATTATTCATTTGCATTTTTTTATCCAGGAAGCACAACAAACAAATCCTTTTCTGACAGCCAACATTAGATAAGGCAATGTTCAATTACTGGATTATAGCTTTCAATTACTGTGGCCCAATCAATCATCCAAACACAACTCATTATTGTTGGCTAAAGGGCGACACCAGTCACCATTCAGCAAAACTCCACTCAAAATAAGAAAAAACAACTGGCTACTAACAATTAGCTGCATTACAGCATTATCATAATTGTATGAACCAACGTATATGTCAACAAACACATTAAATGCAGGGTATTTTTAGCTAAGACAAACAGCAAAGGGCTAGAGGTCCTTTCTCAACAGAGAGGCAATAATGTATAGCCCCATTCTTCCAAGAAGGAAGAATCAATAACTCTTACAACCAACTTTGCTATGTTCTGGACTCCCTTAATAAATAGAGACAGTTCGAACTTACAGCTTCACAAAGTTTACAGGCAATGCAACGTTCTTCTCCAGTTGGATATCTTCGAAGTGCATGTTCACCTCGAAATCGGGGGCTCAAAGGTCCCTTCTCAAATGGATAGTTGATCTAAAAAACACAAAATGTATCAATAAGAGAGTCCAACATGACCTCATCCTTAAAATTGTATAGGTATGCTACTTACTGTCACTTTCGGTTCAAAGAAGTATTTGAGTGTCAGCATCAGGCCTCGAACCATTTCCGTGAGAAACAATGTATTGATGCTTCGCTCGAAAACTACAGTTAATAAGAGGATCAGTCTTAACCCTGTGGAAAGAGTGACCTTGAACCAAACAGCAACCAGAAGAATAGTTACCAGAGCTCCAGTCCTTGGAGATTTCCCTAGCAAGTTGCTCTCTTTCTTCATCATCTGCAACACAAAATCAAATGATTATGCCAAAACATAATATAACAACATAAGAGAGCAATTATATTTTTTTTAAACAAAATAGTTCAGCAAGAGGATCAGACATAGTTACATATGCACGTTTTAGAGTACATTACATATATGTATACTATTTGAACGACCTCCCTCAGATCTAAATTTAATAGTTTTTTGCAGCTACATGCAAGAGATAACAAATCAATAAGTAAGTAATTACATTTGGGAAATCCCAACATGAATTTTCTTGTTCGGAAATGGAGGAAGCAAACCTTTCTTAGATGAATACGAGCATGGATTGGCACGAAGCCCATAGGGATGAAAGTTTTGCAATGCTTGCCCTGATACAACCTAAAGTCATGAAGGCAAGAGATGAAAAAAAAGCCATTAGATGTCAAAAACTTAAAGAGGAGAAAAAGGGCAAGTTAACAGAGAAACAGGTGCTCTATAAACTTGCTCATGAGGGAGAAGGAAGCTGAAAGAATGCAAGCCATATGATATTCAGTAAATGCCAAAGAGCCACCACTGATATCTTTACAAGTGATCAGAGAAAACTAAAAGATATATATAATTATAACACTTTGGGTCACGAAGAGAAACTTTTTTCCATTTTCTTGTTGACCCAAAAGTAACTCAAATCTCGATTATACTAACCAAAACATCTAACTCAACTTGAATAATTAAATCCCTAGCAGTGGGAGGAACTTCATGCAGCCAGAACACAACTTAACCAGGCAACTGTTGCACTACCTAATTCCGTACCCTTACTCTTGCGTCAATTGCTTTTTCACAAACATTCTGCAAAGCCTCCACATCATACGTTCTTCCCAACAGATTAAAAGATGCTTTCCATGAACTTCTAAAGCTGAGATTGTGGTCACAATAAAGATTTCGAGTACAAAAGGCCATGGAAATCCCAACTGACTTTTCTTAAAAGTACAGGAGAAGATAACGTTCCAACCAATAGTCGCAGGCACCACCACTTAAACAGCCACACAAAACCATGTAAAATCTGGACAGTGTCACCAGGCCAATATTTTTCACTACCCTTTAAACTCTAATCTTTCTAATTGTAGTCGTGGCAGCTGCAAAAAGGGGTTTCCTTATCTTACATTCAGGTTAGGCCCTTTAGGGGTAAAGAAGAGAACACTAACTAATCCATAAACTTTGCTCATTATTCCATGTCATACCTGAACTATCTTTTGGTTTCATGTCACTAAACTAATCCTTTTTTTGTTAAAATTCAGTAATACCATTTAAATAATTAACGGAACTTGTTGACATGGACACCAGTTGTCACTAAATGCTATGCTGGCATCCCTACATGTTGTCCAGTGGTTTGTTAGCTGGCTTATATGGCAACTAATTTTTTGCCACCTAGTTGCAGCAGCAATCTCCAATCCATTTTAAAAGCTAAAAAGAATGACACTGGGTATCTATGGATGCATTCTCTTCCTAGTTCTTAATGAGATATATGTGCATTTAACTTCCAACATCCTCATTTCAGAGCATAATAGAACTGATATAAGCAAAGCGTTGATGCAATCTTTTTCATCCAATAATTTTGCTGGATGACATGTTCCTTAAATTTTTGGAATAGAATTGAGCGAATATTTGCCCAAATAAAGGACACTTTTCATCATATGTGTCATTTTGAACTTAAAAGCTTTGAACATTTTCCAATGCAACATTCAGTTAATTCAAAGAAGATATCTGTTGGCTTCAGGATTCTCCTCCATGTGCTAGACTCATTGCGGAGGCCATTATCAGAGAAGTTTTCCATTTTTTTCTTGGTAATCAGCTGAATGAGAGAAATGGCGAGAAAGAAAGAAGCACAACTAGGCATCTTCTTTGAAATCAGTTTTCTCAGACGAAACCAATTCATTAACATCCACTATCTTCAGTCCACTAAACATGTTATTTCGATTATATCAAAAGACCAACCGCACGGTTTCAGAAGAACGGATTCCACATAAAAAAGAAGGGACAGAAAGACTCATCCAGCCTCGCTGAATTTCAAATTGATGCCGTTTCAGTCGGAATCAAAAGCAAACGGAGAGGGGGAACAACAGGACATCATGCGATCACGACTTAATTTAAAAACCCAACCACCAAACAAGATCGATTCCATCTCGAACCCCTCATAAATCCTCCAACAACAACAAAAAACGAAACGTCCTCTCAGGTAATCCAACCACGCGAATAAAAACTCAAAGCGACGCATCTTTACATCCGCGAAAACAGAGCAAACGTCAAATTCGCAGCATCAACCGAACTTCTGGGAAACGAGCCGACCGGGGGAAAAGCTAGGGTTCCACGAGAACTTACGAGCTGCCGGGCCCGAAGAGCCTGGAGGGACTTGCGAGCCAGGATTGAAGCTGCCATTTTCGCTGGAGCGAGTGGCGAGTGAAGCGAGGAAGAGGAGAGAGACGATGAGAGATTTGGGGGAGAAAACGGGAGAACGAGCTTTCGCTCTCGCAGAAGCTACAGGAACGGGAACGCACCACGCGACTTCTTTGTGGCCGCTCGGGCTCGGCAGATCGGTGCGACCCGGTTCATTCCTCCGCTGGCCCGGCCCGACTCCGATCCATTCAGTCCGGCCCGTAGGGAATGGGCTTCTCCCACGTGCTTAGCTTCAAAGCCCAAATTCGCAAGGCAAACGTTGCAACTCTGCCATCATTTTTCCTTTGCTTCGCTAGACTTACAAGTAAAAACGTTAACATTCTCTCCCTCCCATTCACTCCAGATAATTTCATTTAGAATCACAAAAATTTACTTGTTTTATCCAAAAATAAAGAAAAAGGGTAGTGAGCAAAATTTTGTTCGTCTCCCCATTCTTAACTTCATATTTGCTTCTTTCTTTGGCATCGCTTTGTTTTAAGATGGAACAACAGAGCAAGAATTGAGAGATGAAGTTCTCATGGAATTATCATTGATTTAGACTCTTTATTAAGGAGCCATTGCTCTTCCCTCTACTCAATACTATGATAGGTGTGATATTCCTAAATTAATTCACTCAAAGTATTGTCCACTTTGATTTATCTCATATTGAGCCTCATAGTTTTGTCATTTGGTTCAAAAGGTCACCTATCCTACTATTGCTCTAACATGGGCTGGCTTAACTTTGAAATTCCAAAGCAAAATTTGCCATTATATCAAAAGGCGCCTATGTGAATTAATTCTAGTTTTTGCACATATATTGCAGAATCATTCTCCCCATTTGATGCATGATTTAGTTAATTCCCACCCCTTTCACCATTCTATAAGCTTGCCAAGAGTCGTTCCTTGTTTGGGCCTTCTAGCTCTAACGATCACTCTTTGCCCTCATCAAACCAAGTCATTATAAGCCCACCAGCCTTCACTTGGTTGGTACTTGAACCACACATTTACTAGAGGGGGGTCTCGCTCTACTACCATATTGTGATATCCCTGAGTTAACTCTTTCAAAATATTGTTCACTTTAGCCAATCCCATACCGATTTCATGATTTTGTCCTTTGACATACAAGCAGGCATTTTCCTAGGAGGGTATCCATCTTGGTACTTCAGCATGGGCTCGCTTAACTTTAGACTTTCAAAGCGCAACTTGCCATTATGTTAAAAGGCACATTCGTAAGTTAATTCTAATTTTCACATATATATTCCAAAATCAATCTTCCCTTATTTGGTGCACGGTTCGGTTTGCTCCTACTTCCTTTTCTATCTTAAAAGTCTACTAGAAATCGCTCATTGTCTAGGCTCTTTAACCTTGACAACCACTCTCGACCGTCATTTGGCCAAGTCATTATAATAAGTGTGTTCGAAAACCATTTTCCTAAGGGGTTTTAGATCTCTAAGGCTCTTTAGGAAAAATTTGGGATATTTAGCAAATTTTTTGGGACCCATTTAACTAAATGCTAGCCTTGGCAAAGTTGGAGAAAATTGTCCAAAAAATCTTAAACTTATTGTACAATAGCCAATTTAATCATAAACTTTTTAATTTTATCAATTCAATCCTAAACCTTGTAACAATTTGTCAATTTAGTCATTCAATCACTTTTTGGCCTGAAAATGCATACGTGGATGTCCAATCAGCGCTGACCTCTAACATAGTCGGATTGGTAGATTGTCGATGTTGATGTAGATGCTAGAGTTCAAAATGGTGATGTTTTCTAAAATTTTTTTAAAAAAAGAAGAGCTATCATCTGGCTGAGTCGAATGAAAGAATCCCTTAATGTTGTTTCCCAATGTTGCTTCAACACAAAAAAAACCCTAGCAAAGCCTAAGTTGAACTATTTTCATTTAAGGTTCTTTAGTTTTGTGATTTTTCTCAACTAGGGATTCGAAACAATCTCTCTTACGCTTGAGTCATTCTTTTGTCAAATCAACTCTTCCATTTATCCTAATGTCTTTATCAATTCCAATCCCACATTCTCTCGTCCAAATCCTGAATCCAATTCACCCATAACCCAATCATGGCCCGATTCGACCTCGAGGCTTGCAGCAAACACAATAAAGTGTGTGGCCCCAATTTGCTTGTGTTGTCAACACTCAACGAACACAACATAACAGTATGTTTTCTTAGTGTTGAACATGAGAAAAATATTTTGTCTTTGTTTGTGTTGTTAATAAAATTTTACATCACACTTTCCAAATTTGAATATTCCATCATTTTTGTCCTTAAACTATTAGTCATATTGAGCGATTTGAGGTCAGTGGTTCGTAATTGTTATACTTTATTCTTGGAAACATTTTATTGATGCTATTAGTATCACAAAGGGGGTTACAAGGCCTAGATTTCTCATTTTCCATCATTGTACTCAACAATTCTATGCTAAGAAGCTTGAAAGATGGCTTTTCCATCAAAGATTTATGTGGGCGTCTAAAAATTTACAAAGTCATATGGACGCTCTAAAGTCCTTTGAGTGAGGCTCAATGTATTATGTGAAAAAAAAAAAACTTAAGATAATTTAGACTTCTCAAGTTCACATGATAATTAAGTTGCATCGCATTTGTTTAAAATGTGAATTTCATGAACCCTTTTGATGTTATAACTTATCGCTCATTACTTCCGGTTTTCAATAAGATTAAAGACATAAAGATATGCATGCACATAAGAATAAATGCTACTTTAGGGTTGTCACTGAGAGATGTAAATATGGTTTATCACAGAATCGGAAATTGGGTAAATAGTAAATGTGAAAAACTTGATTTTAAAGGAAGTCTCTAGAAGACAGTTTGAAATATATATTTAATGATAGCACTATTGTAGGTTTACTTTTCTATTATCTGAATCGGGAATGTGTTGAGATTTATGGAGAATATTTTAATGATGAGGTGGGTGAAGGTGCTGGCCTAGGTGTTAATTAGGGTGCTAGTTAGGGTGATGGCATTAGGGTGCGTTTGGATGGGCATTTAGAAAGCCCCTTGAGGCCCCAAAACCCTTGGGGAAAATGCAGGGTGTTTGACAACCACTTTTCAAGGGGTTTTAGGTTGAAAGTTGGCATTGGGAATGTTGAGAGGCCCTATTAATGAAACTTTGTAGAGTTCCTTTTTGTCCTAAAAAGTCATTAGAATTTCAAGTTTACCCCTTTTTAAAAGAACAAAATCTAGGGTTTGTTTCTCTTCCTTCTTCTCCCATCACATCTGCTACCCTCCTCTCCTCTCACGTCTGCTACCTCTCCCTTCTTCTCCCCACATCTGCTACCCTGCTCCCCCATCGCATCTGCTGCCCTCTCCCTTCTTCTCCCCCCTCGTGTCTACGACCTGCTCCCCTTACGGCTATTGCGTCGCATCTGCTCTCTCTTGCTCCTGCTACCTCGCGCTTGCTACCTTGCGTCCGCTGCCTCTAGGGGTGAGCACGGTTCCCGGTTCCTCATTTCCCGGAACCGGTCTACTTCAGCCACCTCCCCTTAGTCTTTCCCAAAAAATCCCCAATTCTAACCCTAATTTTTTTCTCCTTTCTAATTCTCATCTCTCTTCCCTCTCTCCCCAGTCCCACCGTCCCACGCCCGACTTCTTCAGTTCAGCTCACCCCTAGCCTTGAGCCCTCGACCGTTGCCTGCCGCTTGTGGCTGCTCGTCCGCGGCTCCGCTCGCCCCTCGCCCGCCCCTCTGCTCGTCTGCCGCTTTCAGCTCACCCTTAGCCTTAAGCCCTCGACCATCGCCCGTCGCTCATCCGCGGCTCCGCTCACCCCTCGCCCCGTGGCTCCGCTTGCCCGCCGCTCCGCTCGTCCCTCGCCTGTTGCTCCGCTCGTCCCTCGCTTGCTGCTCCGTTCGCCCCTCGCCTATTGCTTCGCTCGCCCGCCGCTCAGCTCGCCTGCGGCTCCGCTCACCCGCCCCTTTGCTCGCCCACCGCTCTGCTCAAGTTGAGTCAGTCCATTCACTTTTTCCTAAATTGGAGCTTCAATATGTTATCAAAGTTTAAATTGCCATAAGGATTTGTGAGCCTGTGACATGAATAATGTGATGATCTTTGTCCTGGCTTTGCGATATTATTTGTTATAGACAGGCAATGCTTGAATTATTTTTATTATTATTATTTTCAATTGACATGCATGCGTTGGTGGAGCTGGTTTTTGCTTTGTCTTCCAAGAAAGCTGGTAAAATGGCAAGGTGAAAGGGCTTTAGCTTAATCTTTGGAACCAACATCAGGCATAGATTAATCCAATTAGAAAGGTGACTTTGCTTGGCCATGAAACTCCAGAATTTGAGTGGATATGACCTGGTCAGACACTTGTGTGGTCATTGACCTTACTCTATGGCTCTGAAGAAGGAAGTAATATCAGTGAAAGAGGCATTGCAGATTTTGACTTTGTATATGGTTGCTTGGTCATGAGCAAAGTGGTGAGTTGAATGGGTGAAATGATTTTAGTGGTGATAGTGCTGTAGGATACTGATGGATAGTGTGGTGTGTGTTCTATTCTCTAGATTTCAATGGAAAGCAAAAGGATTTTCAGTATCTATATGACTTGCAAGAGCAGAGTTGCTGCTGTTCCTTGGTAGTAGTGTTCGCCTTTGTTATGGGTGGGATGGCAAGTGCCCTTTGGTTTAGGATGGGATAAAGCAAGCATGCTGACATAAAAAAAAAAAATTGGAAAATGAGGGAGTAGGAATCAGACAAGATAAGGCTAAAAGTCATGCAACAAAACAAAAATTGCTTTTAGAGTTGTCTAGTAAAGAATCGGTGAATGATTTTTTAGTTGGTTTGTCTTCACGGTTAGTAACATGGTGAAAGATGTCTAGGGAAGTTTGGTTCTTAGGTGTAGATTGCTTGCTTGAGCGAGTTAGCCATTAGATCTCTAGTCTCTAAGTTATACATGGATTCTGACTATGGTTGAAATGCTGATGTTGTGAAGGTTTATTTACTCATTTAGTTAATGCTCTTCTATGTTTTCAAAGCTATCCTGTTAACCTTTTGTGATTAATTTCATTCCATGGTATGTTTTGTATTGTATTTACTCGATTCTTGATGTGGTAACTGTTATCTTTGCTGTTTAGATAAATTGAAACTGAATTCTTCACTGAGCGGAACAAAGGCCTCGCGAGGAGGTGGATTTGACCAAATTGCAGCACAAACTTTTAACTTCAATCAAGTTAATTGGAACCAATATTGAAGAAACTATGATTTGATTGCATAAACTGTTGTTATTGGTTGGATTTTGATCTTGTAGAACTTGAAATTGATCCATAAAGGGACTAGAGAACGGTTTTTGCTTGCTAGGTAATTTTTTTTTAATATGTTTTGCTTTAGCCAACTTAGATTATGTGAAATTATCATCGTGTGACCTTATTTCTGATTATTGATATGATTAAATGATTGCTTGGTAGTGTTGTTTGTTGGACTTATCAAGTTAATATGTCAATGGAGGAGGAGGGATATGACTATGAGGAGATGACTCCTATTACAGAATTGGAAATATCGGGCGATGAAAATGAACAAGAACAAGATCCATCCCCAAACATGAGTGGGACAAATAAGGTATTTGGTTCTTCTCTTTCTCCTCGTAATAAGAAATATACATCTGAGTGCTGGAATCATTATACGAAAATTAAAGATAAGGATGGAAACACAAATAAGGTGAAATGCATTCATTGTGGGTCTTTGTTAAAGTACCGTGTTTCTAATGGTACTTCCGCCATGAGAAAGCACTTAACAACATGCAAGAAGTTTCCTCGTAATATAGAGAAGAGGCAAAAATTCTTTGTACCACATAATATAAGTGGGGCTAGCAAGGCAGGAGGAAAATCCAGCACCGGTAATGTCTCATCAACATGGTCATTTAATCAAGAACGTTGCAGGGAAATGCTCACCTAGTTCATCATCATTGATGAACAACCTTTTTCTTTGGTGGAGCGTGTTGGATTTCGTGAGTTTGTCTCTGAGTTACAACCTCTCTTCAAGCATTTATCACGTTTTACAGTGGCTAAAGATTGTATGAACCTATATTTCTACGAAAAAGCTTGTTTGAAGACTTACTTTGGTAAAATTAAGTTTAGGATTGCACTTACAATCGACACTTGGACTTCTATTCAAAACATGGATTATTTGTGTCTCACTGCACATTTTATTGATGAGGATTGGAAGTTGCATAAAAGAATCATCAATTTTGTGGTGATGCATAGTCATAGAGGTAAGGAGATTGGAAAAATGGTAGAAAAGTGTATTAACGAGTGGGGAATAATAAAAAAAGTGTCAACAATTACTGTTGACAATGCTAGCTCCAATGATGTTGCAATTGGTTATTTGAGGAAAAAGCTTTTAAAAGAAAGTGTGGCAATATTATATGGTAGTGTTTTGCGCATGAGGTGCACAGTTCATATATTGAACTTGATTGTGAGAGATGGCTTGAGCATGCTACATGACTCTATCGCACGTATCTGCAACGTGGTTAAGTATGTGAAAAGTTCTCCCTTAAGAGCCAAAGCATTTCAATCTTGTATTGAGACTGAAAATATCACTTACAAGGGTTTAGTTATTCTAGACATAGCCATCGGATGGAATTCTACTTATCTTATGTAAAACACTGCTGTAAAGTTCAGGAAAGCTTTCGAAAGATTGGAAGAAGATGATTTATCTTTTGTAAGTGAGCTTAACCATGAGATTCCTCAAGATGATGATTGGGAAAATGCTGTTATTCTTTCAGAGTTTCTGAAGGTGTTCTATGATGCTACCAATCAAATGTCAGGGAGTTTATATATAACTTCCAATGATTATTTTGAGGGGATAGCTCTTTTGTATAAATATTTGAAAGATACGGCGGATGACTCGGATCCTAACCTTCAAGCTATGAGTTTAAAAATGAAAGAAAAATTTGACAAATATTATGGGAGCTTAGACAAAGTGAATATGATGGTGTTGATTGCAGTTGTATTGGATCCTAGAACCAAGTTGAGTTATGTGAAATTTTTGTATGGACAAATTTATGATGATGAATCAAAAGTTAATGACATGCATCATAAGGTGAAGAACGCATTGGAGCGTTTGTTTGAATTTTATAAGCAATCTTCTTTTGATTCAAGTGATCAGAATTTTGGTGTCCAAAATTGGAGTGCTAGTAGCAGTGGTTCCAACACCGATGCTGGTGGCAATAGAGCTAACAAAAGGAAGTATGACGCCCAAGCATGGCGGAAAACCTTTATGAACTCGAGCCAACAATTGTGTGATGTCAATAAATCTAAGCTTGATGAATATCTTGAAGATAAAACTAAAAAAAGTTATTGATTTTGACATTTTGATGTAGTGGAAGACTAGTGGTTCAAAATATAAAATCTTATCTTTGATGGCTCGAGATATTTTGTCTATTCCCGTAACTACTATTGCTTCGAAGTTGACTTTCAGTACTACGGGTCGTGTGCTTGATGACTTTCGAAGTTCTTTGACTCCAAAAGTAGTGGAAGCTTTGATTTGCACTCAATATTGGTTGAGAGCCATTCGTGTGTCTATTAATGTTGAATAATGCATTGAGAATGCATAAAAATTTGAGTTGGGTAAGTGATTTTTCTAGTTTTATATGTTGTAAATCCTTATATATGTCTAATAAGTGAATGCTTTATTTAATCTCTCTCTTTTTTTTTTTTTAAAGATATGGATGGTCTTAGTGAGGAGATCACCTAGTAAATAGAGTTTACCAATTAAAACGAAATGAAGATGCGTGGTAAGACTTTCTAATAATTATTTTAGTTCAGTGGATAGTAATTTAAATTTTAAACTAGGGTGATATTTGTTTTCTTCCTCCATAGTTTGTTTAGCATGGATGGAGACTTTACACCAAATGGATGAGCTTGTGAGATTTAAGAGAAAGCATGATTTTCTCTTAGTCATTGATGATGTAAGTCTCTCATTTTGTAGATAATCTTGGTCTTTAATTTGTGAGCCTTGTGCTGTACCTCCTACTTTGCAATATGATGACATGATTGTTTTATGACTTAGGGAGATCTTCATAGAAATTGTGTCGTTATCATTATAAAAACTATGTTGAAAGGAATGATCACGGTTCTCGATTCTAGGGAGGGAGGTTCCGGTTCTCGGTTTCTCTTTTTTCGGAATCGGAACAGGTTCCACTTAAATGAAAAAAAGAAGAAGAACCTGTTGGACCTTGGAACCGGAACCGAAACCTATAAGAGGGTAGGCTCTAGGTTCCAGATTTTGATGGGTAGGTTCCAAGTTCCAAAAATTGAGGAACCTGTACCCGAGGGTAGGTTCCAGGTTCCAAGCGGAACCTGTAAGGAACCTGGAATCACTCACCCCTAGCTACCTCGTGTCCGCTGCCTTGCGTCCACTGCCTCGCTTATTGCCTCACGTCCTCTACTTTGCATCCTCTGCTTCGCGTCCTCTGCCTCGTGTTCGCTGCCTCGCGTCTGCTGCCCGCGTCCGTTGCCTCGCGTCTGCTGCCTCGCGTCCGTTGCCTCACGTCCGCTCTCCTTCGCTAGCAATTACTCCTCTGCAGGTTCGTCTCCTTCGTGGGTTTTCTTTTTTGCCCTTTGTGTATTGTGTAATTTGTCTTATGCTTATGGCATTTTTGAAAAAAGGATTTTTCTTTGCTTCTCGTCTTCTTGTTTTGGGGTTCAATGTTTCGATGGAATTTAGTTTGAGTAGAGTCAAATTTCAGTTGTAATAATGCATGCTGAATCCCGAGTGTCCAATCACTGTGCTGAGTTTTGTTGTTTTTCAAATTTATAATCTCTTCTTTAGAAAAAATCAGGGCAATAAGCAGGCATTATTTGTGGTATGTTGGTTGACTTGGCTGACTCCATTGCCAGTATGGATAAATTTTAGTTGGGGTTTTTCTTCAATTCGTAATCAACATGGACTATCGGTGATATGGTTGGTTCTGAATGCTTTAGCTAAAAGAACGATGCGAGTCATCATGCCAGTGGGTATGGCATTTGAGTTGGACTGAAGTGCTACCATTGCAATAGACATAATGGATTTGTGAGTCAAAAATTGGGTGGTTGCTTGAAGCATACTTGAATAGAATAATGGAAACATGGGAGCTAGGAGGTGGCTCATAAGTCTCTTATGTATGGAAAATTCTATGCAAATGCTATGTTAATGGACATCGACTGTCAATTTTACTTTGGTTTCCGGATAAAAAATTTAGGCATTCTATTTTGGCAATCTTTATTTGATGAGCAGCAATTGGATTTGAGCATTTCCCCAGTTATGGCTTTACCCTTTTGAACAATGTCAAATAATCAATAATTTGTCGAATGAATGGGCTTAAGCCAAATCTCGTCCAAACCCATTTATGATTGAGTAAGATATCCGAGTGATGCAAGTGTGCCTGTTTGATCAATTCATAACCTGTCAACTTTTTGTGTGCTATTATAATCTAGTCTACAGCATAATGATGACAAAGAAAACTTCACGGTGGCAAAGAAACAATGACCCCTATCTAAAAGAATTAACACAGATTTCGGTCTCCACTTGTAAACTTGTTGTTACTGTTCACTCATATATTATCTTTAAACTTAAATTGCATTTGTTTATGTTGCTTTATTAGTAGATGGCAAGTTCATAAAGGGAAAATGCATTTTGGAATCCTGAAGATGTAGAAATCTTTTATAAGTTGTGCGTTGAACAAATTAAAAATGGTAATCGTCCTGCAAACAATAAAAGGGATGGATAGACAGTTATAATTAAGAAATTTGAAAACCTAAGGGGCAAAAAGTATGATAAAGGTCAAATGAAGAGTAAGTGGGACAATCTTAAGAAAAATTGGAAAAGATGGAGACGTTGGTCTTCAAAGAAACAAGATTAGAATGGGATCCAAAAAAGAACACTATTGATGCAAGCGATGAGTGGTGTGAAAGAAAAATTCAAGTTTTTTCCCATTTTTTTTTTTTTAAGTTTATCTTTTTTTATACAGCTAATGAAAATGTATATTATAACAGGAAAATCATCAGGTTAGAGCTTTTAGAATGAAAGACATAGATCTAGATCTTTAAGTTTTGTTGGATGGAATGTTTGGAGATACTGTTGCTACTGGAAGCATTACATGGAATCCTGCACAAGGCTTATGTGTGTTAATGAGAATATTGTGGCTACACAATTTGACATCGGTGGCTGTGCAGGATTTACTGATGATAATATAGATTGTGACGTGGTGAAAAGACTAGTGAACAACCTCGAAGTGATAAAAGAACCTCGCAAAAGCAGAGTTCAGTGAGGCAATCTTAAGGAAGGAGACAAAAGAAATCGAACACGGCTACTAAGCTTGAATCGCAAATGGAGAGAATTTGTTCAGCTATTGAAAATAAGAGCCAGGCTAGAGAGTTTGATCATTACAAAGAAATTATGAGGTGCGGACCTCTAGAGTGCCAAAAGTTGGCACAAAGGGACACTTAAGTGCCAAAAGTTACAAAAGGTACACTTAAGTGCCAAAATCGGAGCAAAATGGATCACTTAAGTGCCAACGGCGAAAAATTCCGGCCAAATTGCCACGTGTCAATTTTCCGGCGACTTAATTTGCTGACAGAGCATTTTTTTTAAAATAAAAAATCAACGTGGCATTTTTTTTTCAAAATAAAAAATCCACGTGGCAATTTTTTTTTTATAAAAATATCCACGTCAGATTTTTTAAAAATTAAAATCGATTTTATTAAAAAAAAAAAAAAAGGGGGGAGAGGGGATCGGCGAGGGCTGTGCAGCCCTCCCCGCCGCCGTCGTCGCCGCCCCACCTCGCGGGAAGGGTCGGCGACGGTGGGCGAGGGCGCGCAGGCCCTCGCCGGAGGCCGGCCGGGGTTGCTGGCCCGCGGCCGGGCCCGGCGACCTCGGCCGACCCTCGCCCACCGTTGCCGGCCCTTCCCGGCGAGGTGGGGTGGGCTGGCGGCGGCGGCGAGGGCTGCATAGCCCTCGTCGATCCCCTCTTCCCCCTTTTTTTTTTTTTTTTAATAAAATCGATTTTATAATAAAATATATTTTATAATTATTTAATATTTTATAATAAATAATTTTTAAAATCTACGTCAGCCAAAACGACGTCGTTTTGGCTGATTTTTGGCCGATTCAGTTTCCGGCGAGCCACGTAGGCAAGAAAATTAATAAAAAATTGCCACGTAGGATTTCCGGCGGGGTTCCGGCGACTTGGTACTTAAGTGATCCACTTTTTTTAAAAAAGTGGCACTTAAGTGTACATTTTGTAACTTTTGGCACTTAAGTGTCCATTTGTGCCAACTTTTGGCACTCCCGCTGTACTTTTGCCAAGAAATTATGGAGACGTTGAAGGCTATACCGAGATTAAGCAAGATCAAGAGTTATACTTTTTTGCATTGGATTATTTTGCTGAAAAGAAAGATAATAGACAAATCTTTATGAACTTAGATGGTGATTAAGAAAAAATCACATGGATCAAGTATAAATTCGCACAGCGTAATCATCACTAGGATGTTAGCTATTTATTTAAATTTTTTATATGCAACGTTGATGTAATGTGAGGCATATTTGTACTAGTCGGCAAGACATGTTTATGTTATATTGTGATATATGTTTCTAATTTGTGTTATTTTTATTGAGTGGAGTTTTGCACATATATATAGTGTTTTCATTGATGACTGGTCTAAATAATTTGTTATATTTTTTATTCTAATTTTATTTTATTAATTTAACCAGTTATGGATGATTCTCCTGAACGTGAAAACTATGAAAAAGAGGAAGAGAAAGAGGAATATTGGCAACTTTGTGCAATTGCACATGCCTACATTGTTTTTCAAGCAACGTATGGTCAAAAAATACCATGCATGACCTCATAATATATAGGAAATGCATGGTTAAGAGAGTTGATGGACATGAACACTAATCCTGAAAGGTTTTATCGATTGTTTAGAATGTATAGAGTTGTGTTTAAGAATTTAATGCATGGTTTAGTCACGCGCTATGGTTTGCAAGAAACTAGGAATACTGATGTTGCAAAAATGTTAGGATTGTTTCTTCATATTTTAAGACATAATATAGGTAATAGTTAGCACATAGGCGTTTTCAACATTCTGGAAAAACCATATGCAGGATATTTAGCTTAGTTTTGGATAAAATATGTGAAATGGGAGCAGATTTGATCCAACTATCCGATCGGCAATTTAGGGAAGTTCCAAAGAAAATAAAAAATAATGCAAGATTTTTTCTACATTTTAAGGTAAGTTACGATTATGCAATAGAAAAATATGAATTAAATATAAATCAAGTAATATTTGTATTTTTGTTTTAGGATTGCATTGGAGCAATATATGGTACACATATTCCAGCAGTGGTACCTATAAGTGACAAACTTTGTTTTATCGGTCGAAAAGGAATAGCGACGCAAAATGTAATGGCCGTGTGCAATTTTAACATGGAATTTACTTTTGTTTGGGTTGGTTGGGAATGAACACCTTGTGATACTTATATATTTTATGAAGCCATTAGGAGACGTGATCTACAATTTCCTCATCCTCCGAAAGGTTTGTTAATTAATGATTTTAACACATTAATATATGTATGTATTATATGTTGATTATGTTTACGACATTTTTGTGTAGGTAAATATTATTTGGTAGATGCCGGATATCTAAATCCTACAGGTTATTTGGGGCCATACAAAGAAGTTAGATATCATTTGCCTGAGTTTCAACGAGGTTCTCAACTGACAGGTTATAAAGAAGTATTCAATCGTGCCTACTCTTCACTACGATTAGAAATTGAGCGAGCTTTTGGTGTATTAAAGAAGAAGTAGAAGATTCTAAAGGGTATGCCAAGTTATCCATACACAAAGCAAGTGAATTGTGATAGCAACAATGACTTTGCATAATTATATACAAAGAAATGCCATGAATGATGCACATTTTGTTACAATAGATTTGGATTTGAATTTATATACAACGGAGTCCGATGATATAGATGAAGATAGTAATACTTCAAATGATGATGTGGGATATAACATGGCATATTGTCGCGACCTAAAAATTAATTTTCGAAAATAATAATAAGTTTAGGGGTATTGTTAATTTTGGGCCGACGGCCCTCAATTAACCCAAGCTCTCCCAAGCCCATACCTCACGCGACGTTGGGATATTCGTAAAAACTACAAATAAGGAGTCGCCACTAGCCTATTAAGGTCGATTAGAAACCAAACGAGACATGGGAGCGTGTCTCGCTTTTTTTTACGCAACCAGAGGGTTTGAGGTCGGGGACTTGGTTACGTTAGTCATGCGACTAACGCCCTTTCGGTACCTAATTTAATTGTGTGTCAACTAAAGACATGGCAACACATTCAAAAAACCTATTGTAGAGCCCTAAAGGCTTATTCAATTTTGGTCTTTTTTTTTCTTTTTAAGGGTTTTCTAATTTTTGCAATTTTTTCTGATTTTTCTGAATTTTTTTGAATTTTTTTGAATTTTTTTGAATTTTTTTGAATTTTTAAATTTTTTAAGATTTTTAATATTTTTAATATTTTCGAATTTTCTGAAATTAAAAAAAAAAAAAAAAAGCTTTTAAGTTTTTTAAAAAATTTTTTTGGCTTTTCGAAATTTAAAAAAAAAAAGACATTTATTAATGTTTTTTTTTTTTTTGGAATTTTCTAATTTTTTTAATTTTTTTTTTGAAATTTTTGAATATTCAAAAAAAAAAAAATTAAATTAAATAAAATAAATTTAAAAATAAACATTTAAAAATTTCTGAAATTAAATTAAAAAACATTTTTTTTTTTAAATGTTTTTTCGAAAATTTTTTAAAGATTTTTGGAATTTTTAAAGATTTTAAAGATTTTTTTTTTTTTGATTTTTTTTAAAAAATTTTTAATTTAATTAATTAATTTTTAAAACCCGGCCCGGGCCGGGTCGGAGCAACGTGACCCGGCCTCTTTCTCCCCTTTTTTTAACAAAAACAAGAATAAAATAAAAAGCCCATTTCTTTTTTTTTTTTTTGCCCAGCCCCTCCTTGTCTAAATTTTCGGCCCGGCCTCTCTCTTTCTTTTTTTTTTTTTTTTTTTTTTGTTTTTGGTCTTCTTCTCCGCGGGCATCCCACGCCTCGCCGGAAACCTAGCATCTCCCTCCGCGCACTACCATTGCTATGAGCTCAATTCCTCATCGGTCTAAAAGTGGATTGTCGTGTCATCCGGCGTCGGCCGTTCTATCGGCCGGCGCCGGACGTTCGCCGGCGATGACCTCCGGCGAACCCGGAAGAATGCCATCGTCGGAAAACCAAAAATGCCTCTTTTCGACTCAAAAAGACACGGAAATCACATGAAACTAACTACAATGTTAATAGAAACACAAGATCAAGCCATATTCAGCCAAGAATCTACAAAAACAGGTCGTCGGGGACGGATTCAATGATGAAAGGTTTCGGGTCTCTCTTAGGCATTTCTACAAACGGCTTGCGGGCATGAATAAAATGGGGATTCTTCGACTCGAACCGGTGTGGGGACCGAGACCAAGCTCCTATCTAGCTATGCTAACATGTGCGGGGATGTAAATGGAGGATCGACGGGGGCGGGACTCGTGCGAACTAGTCGGCGCGAGCTCCGGCCCCCATCCTCGTCAAAGCAAACAAAAACAAGTGGATACGGAACCAACCTAGCTCGACGAGGCGTCACGGCGGCAACGGTGGCGGACGAGTCTCCGGCACCTACGAATTGTTCCCGGATCCCTCCTAGTTCATCCTCTCTCGCTCTTTTTTTTTTTTTTTTTTTGGTTTCAAACCAGCACGGGCTTCGGATAAGCCTCCTCCAAAACCGAGGCACTATTCTCTCTCGTGACCATCCTTTTCCTCTCTCTCCCTTTGTTCCTCCCTTTTTTCCTCCCTTTCTCCTCTTTCTTTTCTGGTTTTTTCTTCGCTGCTGCCTCCCTCGTTTTTCCTTGCAGAATCGCTGCCCTTCTCCTGCTCGTCGATCCCCCCTGCATAACCGTTTCTCTCCTTCCCCCTATGGCTGCGTGACAGCGCAGCAAGGGAATCTTCCCTTGTTGGCATCACGCGGGTGACGTCACCTCTGAGGATGGTCGAAACGTCGTCGTTGATCGACTGTGCTGCTGCTGCCTCTCTTGCATGCGCCTGTTCACGTGCGGAGAGGGAGAAGAGAAAGAGAGGATGGGCCGGGCCGAGGGAGAAAGAGAGGGGGAGATGGGCTGGGCCCAAGGAAAAGAAATGGGTGAGTAGAGGAGTGGGTTAGGCTGAGCCCATCCGATTTCTCTTTTTTTTTTTTTTTTTTTTTTTTTTTTCGATTTCTTTTTTTTTTATCAAATATTTTTTCTTTTCTAGAAATTAATATGTATTTATATAAGCAAAATAAATAGGCAATTAAAACAAAAATAAATAAAAATTCGGGTGTCAACAGCTACCCCTCTTTGAAAGGGAGCTCGAAGAGGTTCATTTCAAAGACTAGGTGACACCCGACTTTTACCGACGAGCCATGGAAGCATGGAATTTATTCCATTCATCTTTTTTTTTTTTTTCTTTTCTTTTTTTTTTTTTGTTTTTGTTTTTTTTTTTTTTTTGTTTTGTTTTTGTTTTTTTTTTTTTTTTTTTGAGGTTTTGGCTCGTGCGAATGAGTTTCAACCTAGTTAGTAAAGTCTCACCGTGTAACAACGGGTTTCGACTATGTTAGTGGAGTCTTGCCGTGTAAGAACGAGCTTTGACTGAGTTAGTAAAGTCTTACCGTGTAAGAACGGGTTTCGACTGGGTTAGTAAAGTCTTACCGTGTAAGAACGGGCTTCGACTTGAAATGGGGTCTCACCGTGTAAGAACGGGTTTCGACCGGAAATGGGGTCTCACCATGTAAGAACGGGTTTCGACCGAACTGGTAAAATCTTACCGTGTAAGAACGGGCTTCCACTTGAAATGGGGTCTCACCGTGTAAGAACGGGTTTCGACCTGAAATGGGGTCTCACCGTGTAAGAACGGGTTTCGACCGGAAATGGGGTCTCACCGTGTAAGAACGGGTTTCGACCGAACTGGTAAAGTCTTACCATGTAAGAACGGGCTTCGACTTGAAATGGGGTCTCACCGTGTAAGAACGGGTTTCGACCGAACTGGTAAAGTCTTACCGTGTAAGAACGGGCTTCGACTTGAAATGGGGTCTCACCGTGTAAGAACGGGTTTCGACCTGAAATGGAGTCTCACCGTGTAAGAACGGGTTTCGACCGGAAATGGGGTCTCACCGTGTAAGAACGGGTTTCGACCGAACTAGTAAAGTCTTACCGTGTAAGAACGGGCTTCGACTTGAAATGGGGTCTCACCGTGTAAGAACGGGTTTCGACCTGAAATGGGGTCTCACCGAGTAAGAACGGGTTTCGACCGGAAATGGGGTCTCACCGTGTAAGAACGGGTTTTGACCGAACTGGTAAAGTCTTACCATGTAAGAACGGGCTTCAACTTGAAATGGGGTCTCACCGTGTAAGAACGGGTTTCGACCAAGAATGCATGGTTTTAGGTTAACCATGAACCAATGTGGAAACTGCATGGTTTTAGGTTGACCATGAACCATCTGAAAACTGCATGGTTTTAGGCTGACCATGAACCATTTGGAACTGTGGTTTCACTAAGTGAACCTGTCAAATTCAACTTAAGTAGATATCGTTAGAGACAATATTAGAGAAAATGCATTGGAAGTGTTGTAGCATCAATTGCATAAGCGAATCAAGCTAAGTCCGATCAAATTGAAAACATTTGATTTTTTGATTTTTTGATTTTGATTTTGATTTTGATTTGATTTTTTTTTTTTTTGGTAACATGTACCACAAAGTTGTCATCAAGTTTGAAAGGTATCATTAATCATCAAATCCCTTTAAGAGAAAAATCATGTCAAAATGATCCTATTTGTGAAAGAGGTTTATTAAGCATGCCAAGCAAGAGCTCCTTAGTTAGAAATAGCTCATCACATGCTCTCAAGAAGGGGCTATCTAATCCCATCCATTCACATAGGAAGTAATTTGATCACTCAATCTACCTCACATTTCCAGTGTCGAAGGATCTGAGAATCATTCGCAATAAGTACATCTTGACCAATCCAAAAGGTCTTTCAGAAGGACCGTAATGCGGGTTTGGTCATGGTTTTAGCAATGGATAAGCATCATTGGTCATGAAATGAAATAATTATTTGCCAACATCTTCGCCAGGTTTACAAGTCAAAAAACCTTAAGATGAGATAAGACAACCTTGCCCCCACTTCTTCGAGCGGTAGCTTCTTTGGGGAGTCCTTATTCTTCACTTGAATCATCCCAATCGAAGAGACTTCGGGAAGGGTTGTAATGTTGGTTTGGTTATGGCTGAAAGGCTCAGAATTTTTCACAAAAAGGGATTTGAAAGTTGGTGATTGTCATGGCATCATTGTCATATCACTCAATCTTTTTGAAAGCACTTGACTTTTGAAATCCGATTTGTCTCGAAAGTCCTTTGACTAATCGAATAAGAGCTTTTTCCTTCTCAATTTTTTTTTTTTGCATTTGCAATGATTTTCTTTTCAATGCAAACATTTTGAATTTGAATTTTTTTTTTTTTTATTTTTTTTTTTTTTTTTTTGCCCTTGAAATAAATCTTTTTTTTTTTTTTTTTTTTTTTTTTTTTTTCACGGGCATTGGCCTTGCTTTTACCAAGCACACTGCTTTTTCATGCCCCTTAATTTTCATTGGACTTTGCTCTTTTGAACTTTTTGAGCTTTTAGGACTTTCGAGAGTTTTTTTTTTCACATTTTCACATAAAATGCCAACCGTATTGGTCAATCATGTGCCTTGCCCCAATATGGGGAGATAATCACCACTTGGGTTTTAGAAATGAACAATCAGGCTCAACTTGGTTTAAGCAATGGGTATCGATGTTTGGGTAGAGAAATGAATGCTCTTCTTCACCTTGGGATGTTTCAAGCTTTCATAAGAATTCACCTGAAACTACCACAAAAAGATTAATTCAAGTGAAAGCAATGAAGTCTTTCTCATCTTTTCACCACATGATGTCAACCAAAACCTCCAAATTTGCCCCATTGCGGAGTGGTTCTTGACAGGGGTATTTTTGATTTCTTCGCATTTAAGGCTCAAATGGACTGACTATGGTCACTTGTGGTGTTTAAGATAGAGAAGAGAAATGCCTCTTTTCATTTTGATCCATGTACTAATTGCGAATGACTCCTTCGTCCTTAAATGACACAGGTTTTCTTTTTTTCGCTCAATTCTCGGTGTTTAAAGGACGTGTTTGGAAATGGATTGCCTTTCATCATCCTAAGCATTTCTTGCTTGGCATGATTAAACATCTCAATTTCATTTAGTCGAGATCATCTGAGTAGATTAATCTCCATGGGGGATTTTGATTCAAAATGAGTGATCCATCAAGCGGACATACAATTTTGAGATAAAAAACAATGCTCAAAAACTTTTGTGAAAAGTTCATTTTCTCAATTTCTATCTTTTTCTTATTTATTTATTTATTTTTGTTTATTTTTTATGGTGCCGCCAATTAGACATTTAACGATTACCTCGAAAAAAGTAGTGTGACCAGCAACTCCTCTTGAAAATCATCGGGGTCCTGCGAATCAAAAACATATACACAAATATGCATGAAATGCGTGATATGCATGTTATGAACAATGCCTGATCTAAGTGACTTGGATTGTATCGAAAAGGGCTCTAAGGCCTCCTGATTTCATTCATGGAAAGTACTTCTTTACTGAATCAGCATTTATAGTCTTTGGCAGTTCTTGGCCATCCATCTCTATCAAAACTAACGCGCCCCCGGGCAATATCTTCTTGATGACATATGGTCCTTCGTAGTTCGGAGTGAACTTTCCACGCGGATCCGGTATGATAGATAAAACTTTCCTCAGCACGAGGTCGCCTTCTTGGAAGCATCTGGGTCGAACTTTGCGATTAAAAGCTTTCGCAACCCGCTTCTGATAGCACTGACCATGACATAGTGCAGTGAGTCTCTTCTCATCGATCATGTTTAGTTGTTCATATCTTTGCTGCACCCACTCAGCTTCAGAGAGTTTACTTTGTGAGAGAATTCTCAACGAAGGGATTTCCACCTCTACTGGTAAGACGGCCTCCATACCGTACACTAGAGAGAACGGTGTTGTCCTAGTTGAAGTTCGTATCGAAGTTCGGTATGCCATTAACACATGGCAACCGCTCATGCCAGTCATGATAGTTATCCGCTGTCTTGGACAAAATCTTCTTTATGTTCTTGTTAGCCGCCTCTACAGCACCATTCATCTGCGGTCGATAAGGTGATGAATTCAAGTGACGAATCCGAAATTCATGCAGCAACTCATCAACAATCTTGTTATTCAAATTGGAACCATTATCTGTAATGATGGCTTTAGGCACACCATAACGTGCAATGATATCACGCCGAATAAACTTGGCCACATTCTTTGCGGTGACATTAGTATATGAGCTTGCTTCAATCCACTTAGTGAAGTAGTCGATGGCCACAAGAATGAAGCGATGTCCATTAGAAGCTTTAGGATTGATTGGCCCAATTACGTCGATTCCCCACATAGAGAAAGGCCATGGCTGAGTCATTAGATGCAATTCATTCGGCGGGGCATTAATTTTATCTCCATATATCTGACATTGATGACAGTAGCGAACATGCTTAATGCAATCAGTTTCCATCGTTAGCCAATAATATCCGAGCCTCACGATCTTCCTTGCTAAAAGATGGCCATTCATGTGTGGTCCGCATTCTCCTTCGTGTATTTCTTGCATTAGTTGACTGGCTTCCTTGGCATCGACACATTTCAACAAGATTGAATCGTGTGACCTCTTGTAAAGCATGCTCCCGGAGACAAAGAATTTTGATGCCAACTTCTTGAGGTATTTCTTATCAGCCTCTTCACACCCTTGGGGGAATTTCCCATGTTGAAGATAGTTTAAGATATCATAGTACCATGGATTTCAATCCGACTCATCTTCAACTGTCATACAATAAGCCGGGTGTTTAGAAACTTTGATTTTCAATGGCTTGATGTCTAATCCTTCCATTACATTCAACATTGATGACAATGTGGCCAATGCGTCAGCAAACTGATTCTGGGATCTAGGCAAATATTCGAAGGCTATTTCATCAAATTCTTCTATTAATTCTTCCAGAAACTCATAGTATGGGACTAGTTTTGGGTCACGGGTTCGCCACAAGTCTTCGGTTTGTAGAATAATGAGTGCAGAATCTCCATACACTTATAATTTTTTGACTTTCATGTCAATGGCCAATTGCAAACCTAGGATACATGCTTCATACTCTGAGATATTGTTTGTACAAGGAAAGACCAACTTGGTCGCCACGGGATATTGTTGACCGGCGGGGAGATCAAGATTGCCCCGGTTCGATCCGAGATAAATTGACGGCACCGTCAAAATACATGACCCACTTGTCATTCGAGATTGCCAAGATGCATTCATCGAAACCATGTGTTGTATCACGGGATTCCGTGTCTTTTGAACTTCCCGCCAACATATCAGCTATAGCTCTTCCTTTTACTGACTTTTGTGCCACACTATGTATGTCAAATTCAGAAATGAGGACCTGCCATTTAGCCATCTTTCCAACCAATGCTGGCTTCTCAAGCAAATACTTGATTGGGTCATTTTCAGTCACTAGGTGGATTTGATAATAGAGAGTATATTGGCGTAGCCGATGCAACACCCAAACCAATGCCACACATGTTTTCTCCACTTTTAAGTAGTTCACCTCGGAGGCAGTGAATTTCTTGCTGAGATAATATATGGCACACTCCCTTTGATCGCTCGGCCTTTTTTGTACAAGGACGGCCCCAAGTGATTCTTCATGGATGTTCAGGTAGAAAGTTAATGGTATCCTCGGTATCGGTGGCACTAGTACTGGAGGATGTGACAGATAATGCTTTATCTCTTCAAAGGCCTTCTGACATTCAGCATCCCATTCAATTTTAGCATTTTTCTTCAAGAGCTTGAAAAAAGGTTTGGCTGTCTCAGACAGCTGAGAAATGAACCTGGCAACATAATTCAATCTTCCCAAGAGGCTTCGAACTTCCTTGATAGTAGAAGGAGCTTTAAGGTCACAAATAGCTTTAACTTTCGACGGGTCAATCTCAATGCCCCGGCTACTGACCATGAAACCCAATAACTTCCAAGATTTTGCCCCAAATATGCATTTTGAGGGGTTAAGTCTCAACTTAAACTTCCGAAGTCGATCAAATAACTTCTTCAGGACTTCAAAGTGGTCTTGACGACATTTTGATTTAGAGATCATGTCATCGACATATACCTCTATTTCTTTATGCATCATGTCATGGAATAAGGTGACCATCGCCCTTTGATATGTGGCTCCCGCATTCTTTAAGCCGAATGGCATCACCTTGTAACAAAAAGTTCCCCAAGGTGTGATGAACGATGTTTTGCTTTTATCTTCTTCTTTCATCTTGATTTGATTGTAGCCAGAAAACCCATCCATGAAAGAGAATAATTCAAAACCTGCAGTGCTATCGACCAAAACATCAATGTGAGGTAGAGGAAAATCATCCTTTGGGCTTGCTCGATTTAAGTCACGGTAATCTATGCAGATCCTGACCCGACCATCTTTTTTCATGACTGGTACTATATTAGCAATCCGATCAAGATAGTGAGATACTTCGATGAAATTCACCTTCAACGGCTTCATGACCTCCTCTTCAATCTTCTTGGAAAGTTCAGGTTTTGTTCTTCGTAGCTTTTGCTTTTTAGGGGCCACATTCGGATCCGTCGGTAAAGCATGCTCCACAATTTGTGGATCTAACCCTGGCATATCCGCGTATGACCATGCGAACACGTCTTGATATTCTTTTAGTAGCTCAACCATCTTCCTTGCCTCATTCTCGAACAAATTAGCCCCAATCTGAGTTTCTTTGACATTTTCCGCATCTCCCAAATTCACAGTGATCGTTTGTTCAACCGTCAAAGGCTTAGATTCTTCATGACGAATCCAGTCTCTCTCCATGTCTCTTTGAATATCACCGTCATCATGCTCAGACTCATAAGAACCCTCGTCGTACAAATCCGAGTCACATATGTACCTATCATGATCATGCTGAATGACATGCCTGAGATGCAAATGAGAGGGTTAGTAGGATTATTCAATGAGGATTATGCATGATGCATTTTTTCTTAAAAAGTCTTTTCAAATGATCACTTGAGAAAAATGTTTGAACTCGGAAGTCGTCCTCATATCCTCGGACCCCCCCCCCTTTTTTTATCTGGCAAATTTTGAAAACTAGGAGTCGTGAGAAAGTCCAGGCCTCAAAGTGTCATCATGGGACTGGTTTGGCACTTCCTCACGTCCTTAATAAAACATGCATGCATTTGTATTCACACGATAAGGCCGTTTTACAATATTTATAATCTCGGATCACGGCTCACAATCCAAGATCTTGATTACATAAAAGAAACAACAAAAGTAGTGAAACGGCTCATCCCATGCAAGGGAGAACATAAAGGAAATGACATAAAAAAAACTAAATAAAACGGTCGATCAGCATCCCTACTCCGATGGCTGGAAGGGAGTCATGGAAGGGCCCGCCTCTTCATCCTCAATAGTGGCGCATACAAAGTCAGGATAGAACAAGTCAGCTATGTTCGAGATGGCCCCTTCTTCTTCTTGCAGCAACTTGGGCGACTTGACAAATGTCCTTTCAAAACGATGACGGAGTTCCTCCAACGAAGGAGAGAGTAATCCATGTTGATTCCACGTTGGAATAGTTTGGCTTTGATAGCTAGCTTGACTCATGTGGCTATTAAAAGCACTTCGGCTCCCGAATCCTCCAGGGTAACCTTGGTTTCCATGACCAACTCGGCCTCTACCTCCTCCTCTCGAACTTGAAGCTACCAACTCTCCACTTCCTTTCTTATACTTAGAAGCTTCCTGGTAGCCTAAACCAGTTTTCTTTTGATTTCCCAATATCTCGATAGGCTTTACAATGCCTTGCGCATGCATCCCTAACCCTGCCCCTGGGACGTGACCATATTCCAGTAAAACTTTGCTTGACATGATAGACGAGGCGAAGAACTCATGACGTCTCGTAATAGACCCAGTGGGCACATGCACCATTGATACTAGGTCAAGAGTTTGGTAGCTAGACTCTTCATTCACTTCAGGCTCTACGTATGGGATGGCTGTATCTTGGAATATCTTGAAGTCTGTTTCACAACGAACAGTCACTAACTTCTTCTTTGAAATGAATCGAACCATTTGATGCAAAGTGGAAGGTACAACTATAGCAGCATGGATCCAAGGTCGACCCAAAAGGAGATTGAAAGCACTAGGGATGTCGAGTACTTGAAATTTTAACGTGAATGGAGCCGGACCAATCAATAACTCAAGTTCAATCTCCCCCATTGACTGCTTTCTTACACCATCAAAAGCTCGAACGGTGGATTGAGATGCAGTGATTTCCTCCTCACTCACCCCGAGGCGATGAAGGGTAGCCAGTGGACAGATATTCAAAGCAGATCCGTTATCGAGCAGTATGCGGGGCACAATCATATCACGACACTTGGCCGAGATGAGTAAAGCTTTGTTGTGGTTAGTGCCCTCATTGGGAAGATCCTCCTCCGAAAACGAGATTTGGTCTACCAACAGAATGGATCCAACGAATTCCTCCAGCTGTTTGTCACCAATATCTTCGGGTACATGAACTTCATTTAAAACCCTCAACAGTGCATTCTTATGTTTTTCAGAAGTTTTAAACAGCTCTAAAAGTGATATTTGAGCCGGCATTTTCCTCAACTGCTCTATCACGTTGAACTCACTATTCTTGATCATAGCCAAAAACTGCTTGGCCTCTTCATCAGTAACGGCTTTCTTCTCGACAACTTCAGCAGGCGCGTAACGACGACCCGATCGGGTGACGGCATCCACTTCTTCAGTCCCATAGTCCCATGGGACGGCTTTAATACTGAAATCGGCCATGGGTTTCTTCAGACTCTCCTCTTGGTCAAGGGGTGGTAGCTCGATCACCACAGGCTGCAATCCATCTCTTTCTACCTCTAAACTTGCGAACTCCTCCGCCAAATCGATGACCACGTGTTCGGTTTGACTCTCGTCATAATCCCATTGGTCCCTTTCGGCAGACAGGTTAATAACAAATGGCGTGATCATAGCCACAACATCCTCTCCAAAAGGGTGCTTCATAGCATCGTATGAATCATGTACACCGGTTTCTCCTTTCTGACTCTTCCGGTCCTCTTCACCAAATAGTACATTTACATCTTCAGCGTGAGTAGGCAAAGGGTTTCGCTGAACATTGGATTGTTCTCTAAATGATAAAACCCCCTTGTCAAGTAAGTTCTGCACTTTGTTTTTCAGCGTCATGCGGTTGTCTACATCATGTCCTTTCTCTCCCATATGGTATTCGCATGATTTCGCTAAGTCAAACCCGAAAAACTTCCTAGGGTTGTCTCGAGGGATTTCTTTAGCCACCAATCTCCTTTCAAGCAACATGGGCAATAGCTTAGATAGCGGCCTAGGCAAAGGAGTAAACTGCCTTGAAGTCCACTTGTTTCGCTCATAATTCTGATATCTTTCACGTGGTGCAGAAGAACCTTGTGCACTTGCAAACGGCTTTGGCAGGACTAGGGCTTGTACATAGGCTACCTCAGCTTCTTTCTCCTTCCTATTGGTAAACTTTCGACTTGATCCCTCAGTTATACAGTCATCATGTAGGGCTCCCTCAATTCTTTCACCCACGGCGACCAAGCGCGAGAAGTTTTCACAATCTAATTTGATCATCTTGTTATAAAAGTCAATAGGAAGGGTATTGATGAACAGCTCAACCATCTCCTTGTCATCAAGTGGGGGTCGAACTTGTGCGGCCAAGGTACGCCACCTTTGAGCGAAAGCTCTAAAGGATTCATTTCTCTTCTTTTCCGTGCGCGCCAATATGCTTCGTGTCGGGGCGATCTCAGTGTTATATTTGTATTGCATCACGAATGCTTCCGCTACTTCTTCCCACTTCTCCAATTTCTCAGGCTCAAGCAAAATATACCATTGTAGTGCCATTCCAGTTAAACTCTCTTGAAAGGTGCGAATCAACAAAGGGACATTTTGAGCATAACGTCCCATCCTATTCAAATAGTATTTCAAGTGGATTCTAGGATCCCCAGTGCCATCATATTTAGTGAACTCCGGGATTTTGAATTTGTCCGGGAAGTCCATCTTGGTGTATTGGGATAAATCATCAACCATGCTAGCTTCGTACCCTTGCAAGGCCCTAAGCTTCTCCTCCAGTTTAGCAAACCTCTTGCTATTCTCCTCCTCCATTCGGGCCGAGATGGCTTCCGAGATAGGGTCTAATTCCACCACCACAGGGGTTTGATGCGCCACTTCTTCAGTCAACTTCCCTCTACTATTGGCATTACTAGCTTGTGGAGTTGTAGGTGTGTTTTGATTGGAGGCGGCAACCACCAAGCTAGACTTGATCTCGCTTGCGAATTGTGCAACCAACTCGGTGATTTTGTTATCAAGCGCGGTGATCTGAGCATTTTGTTCTTCAGCATTCATTTTCGCCAACTTGGATCGAGTACGGATAGGTGAACGCCTTGAAGCCGTGACGGTGGTACCTGGTCAATAAATAGGTAAACACACATGAGCACGAGATGTAAAATGATGCCGGTCCATGACAATGATCTAATCGCCCCGTTTCATTCATTTCATAAAAGAAAAGAGTCTCTTAACAACGTAGCTAGAAATCAGAATAAAACATCCCGACATCAGAACTAGGAAAAGAAAATAACCAGACTCCTCAAACGATAAAACAGGAAAAGAAAAATAAAATAAAATAAAACTGACCTAACCACCATTTTAAGGAAACCAAAATAGACTCAAGCATTTTTTATTTTTTTTTGCTTGATGTATATACAAACGGGGAACAACTCTCTCATAACTGTCTAACTAGTCCTAGCTGACTTGGACGCACGCTCCTTGGCCTCCTTGAGCTCCCTTTTGAGGAACTTGATCTCTGCGCGATTAGTGGCCTTCGATGGTACATTAGGGATCTTCGGGCGCCACTCTTCAGGAATTTTGTGTTGGAGGATATACTCCATCGAAGCATAGTATATCTTTTCTTTACCCTCTAACTCTTCCTCAGGCCAAATCAATTTTTGGGGACGACACATGTCCCACATCGATTGCAGCAGCATGATGGAGTTCTCGTGATCGGGATCTCCATTCGTGAAATCAGTCTTGAGTGGGGCTTCTTGTAGTGTCAATGGAAGTTGCTGCACGACTTGGTATTGCCGAGCAACCCTAGTTGGGTAATACTCGGTAGCGCCAGTTATTCCTAACAGAGGAATGGGTCCGATGCCTCCACATGTGAGCCGGGCCTCGTGAACCCGGAGCCACCTAGCGTGCCATAGGAAATCTTCAGGGTCGGGATTTTTCATGAAGCCTAACCAATCAAAGTGGTGATAATCTGGTGCATGCTCTTTCTTTTCTTTAAATTTCAAAATAGGATGGTTAAGATCACCGATGTCATGTTTGGTCATTAAATTGCCAAATCCCTTGAGGTGAGAGAGGAACCAAATTTGCAAAAGTTTAGGAGGAGCATGTAAGGCTTCTTTTCCATTTTCTTTAAAACGAGTGACGGAAAGAAAGGTCTCGGTCAAAACAGCATTAACAAAACCTTTTCCCATACATGCCTCTTGAACAACACTTGCAATAGATGGGTCGATAGTATTCTTACTATGAGGAAAAACCATAAACCCGAAAAATGCTAACACAAAAATTCACCTCATTTGGATTGACGAGGCATTTTGAAAGAGTCCATTCAAAAATGAAAATGGGCAAGCATTGCGGTTGGCTTTCAAGACTTTCCTTACATCTTCTCCTTTGACCCTAAGAAAATCAGCTAAAATTGATGCATGCTCTACTCTGATGGGCGGCCTAATCAATTCCAACACTAAAGGTTTCCCAATGATAGCGCTAAACTCCTCTAAGGTGGGGACAAGCTCATGTTCGCCAAAAATGAACGTGGAGGTCTCGGGGCACCAAGCGTGTGCTAGTGCTCGAACAACACCATAATGGACTTCTATGTCTAATAAAGAGAGTAACCATCCCACGTTGGATTGCACGAACTCACAGCTGACATGGTCCAATCTATCCCACCAGGTGCGCAGCTCCTTCTTTGGGACAGAAATGATACGGAGCTCAAATCCCCCCATCACGTGCAAACCTAAAACCCGTAAAGAACCTAATTGTCATGGACCGGTCGAAAAAATAATTAAATGTAAATAGATTGCGAGTGTGAGAGCTTCAGAAGACTTACTTCACCCAATAAAAATTAAAGTCAATCACATAGACATGCGCATGATACGTGGGTCGATTTCTATTCTAGACGGCTCAAATGAAGCCACGGGATTACCGGACTGAACCAGCATGGTCGCGGTTGGGTCGGGGTTCCCATGACTCCGGCTTTGTCAAAGAGTCGACCCGTGATGCGCGGTTGCAACCGAGGTGGAAGCTCTCGACGTCAGAAGAATTACGGAATTGAGATGGGCGACTCGTACTACATGGTGGTAGTCGGAGTGGTATCCATCTCAACACCATCCTAAGTGATCCTATGCGGCCCAAGTCCGGCGGCAGGTTGTGTATGCTAAAGTGTAGTGCTATGTAAGGAAGACATGCACAACAATTTATATAGCAACCAACATTTCAAAAATTTAACTATACACTTATTCACATTCGCCACCCTACAAAACAAAGTGTTAGCAAACACTCCACCCCTTATTACTCCAATCTTGCACCAACATTTAACACGAGGTTAGTGGACTAACCTCACCTTCTCGAATGCGCTGCCAAAGAAACACATTAAATAACACACAATCAAGCAAATTAGGCCTAAGTCCTCTAAGGTTCAAAACCAGTCCCCAGCGGAGTCGCCAAGCTGTCGCGACCTAAAATTAAATTTTGTGAAAATAATAAAAGGTTTAGGGGTATTATTAATTTCGGGCCGACGGCCCTCAATTAACTCGGGCTCTCCCAAGCCCATACCCCGCGCGACGTTGGGATATTCGTAAAAACTACAAACAAGGAGTCGCCACTAGCCTATTAAGGTCGACTAAAAACCAAGCGAGACATGGGAGTGTGTCTCGCTCTTTTTACGCAACCAGAGGGTCTGAGGTCGGGGACTTGGTTGCGTTAGTCATGTGACTAACGCCATTTCGGTACCTAACTTAATTGTGTGTCAACTAAAGACATGGCAACACATTCAAAAAACCTATTGTAGAACCCTAAAGGCTTATTCAATTTTGGTCTTTTTTTTTTTTTAAGGGTTTTCTGAATTTTTGCAATTTTTTCTGATTTTTCTGAATTTTTCTGAATTTTTGTGCTTTTTTAATATTTTTTAATATTTTTAATATTTTCGAATTTTCCGAAATTAAATTTAAAAAAAGGCTTTTAAGATTTAAAATTTTTTTGGCTTTTCTATTTTTTAAAAAAAAAAAAACATTTATTAATGTTTTTTTTTGGAATTTTCTAATTTTTTCTAATTTTTTTTTGGAATTTTTGAATATTGAAAAAAAAAAAAAATTAAATTAAATTAAATTGAATTAAAATAAACCTTTAAAATATTTCTGAAATTAAAATAAAACATTTTTTTAATTTTTGATGATTTTTCGAAAAATTTTTTAAAGATTTTTTGGAATTTTCTGAAATTTTTGATTTTTTTAGATTTCTTTTTAAAAAAAATGATTCGGACCGGGTCGGGTGACCCGGCCCTACTAAACCGACCCGGCCCCTATCGGGCCGGGCCGGAGCAGCGATGACCGGGCTGGCCGAAGGGCCCGGTCAAAAAATCTCTTTTAAAAAGGCCCATTAACAAAAGCAAGAATAAAATAAAAAGCCCATTTCTAGTTCCTAATAAAAGATGGCCCAAGCTCGAATTAGGCCCACACCAACAAAAAAAAAAAATTCGGCCCAGCCCCTCCTTGTCTAAATTTTCGGCCCGGCCTCTCTTCCTTTTTTTTTTTTTTTTTTATTTTTTTTTTTGTTTTTGGTCTTCTTCTCCGCGGGCGTCCCACGCCGCTCGCCGGAAACCTAGCATCTCCCTTCGCGCACTACCGCCGACGTCACCGCAATTCCTCATCGGTCTAAAAGGGATTGTCGTGTCATCTGGCGTCGGCTGTTCTATCCAGGCGGCGCCAGACGTTGCCGGCGATGATTTCCGGCGAACCCGAAAGCTCGCCATCGTCGGAAAACTAAAAATGCCTCTTTTCGACTCAAAAAGACACGGAAATCACATGAAACAAATTACAATGCTAGGAGAAACACGAGATCAAGCCATATTCAGTTAAGAATCTACAAAAAACAGGTCGTCGGGGACGGATTCAACAATGAAAGTTTCTGGGTCTCTCTTAGGCATTTCTACAAACAGTTTGCGGGCATGAACGAAAGTGGGGCTATTCGACTCGAGCCGGCTTGAGACCGAGACCAAGCTCCTATCTAGCCATGCTAACATGCTCAGAGATGCGAAAGGAGGGTCGACAGGGGCCGGGACTCGCGCGAACTGGTCGGCGCGAGCTCCGGCCCCCCACCCGCGCAAAGTAGAAACAAGAATGCGTCTCGAGGAGACCTACCTGGTTCAGACGGAGCTTCACGGTCGACGACGACGAGCGGACGAGTCTCTGGCACCTACGAATTGTTCCTGGATCCCTCCTAGTTCATCCTCTCCACTCTTTCTTTTTTTTTTTTTTTTTTTTTGGTTTCACTTCCGGCTCTTCAAGTTCTCTGCTCTCCGGCGTCAAAGCTGAGGCACGGTGGGGGGGAAACACGCCGGCGACGGATCAGGCGTGACCATCCATCCTTCTCTCCCTTTGTTCCTCCCTTTCTGCTCTCCCTTCTCCTCTTTCTTTTCTGGTTTTTTTCTTCGCTGCTCCCTCCCTTTCTTTTTTTCTTGCAGAATCGCTGCTCTCCTCCTCCTTGTCGATCCCCCCTGCATAACCGTTTCTCTCCTTCCCCCTATGGCCGCGTGACAGCGCAGCAAGGGAATCTTCCCTTGCTGGCGTCACGCGGGTGACGTCACCTCCGAGGATGGTCGAAACGTCGTCGTCGATCGACTGTGCTGCTGTTGCCTCTCTTGCATGCGCCTGTTCACGTGCGGAGAGGGAGAAGAGAAAGAGAGGATGGGCCGGGCCGAGGGAGAAAGAGAGGGGGAGATGGGGGGGCCTTTTCTAGAAATTAATATGGAAAAGAAATGGGTGAATAGAGGAGTGGGTTAGGCTGAGCCCATTCGATTTCTCTTTTTTTTTTTTATCAAATATTTTTTCTTTTCTAGAAATTAATATGTATTTATATAAGCAAAATAAATAGGCAATTAAACAAAAATAAATAAAAATTCGGGTGTCAACAATATGATAAAATGTGGAGTTTGTGTAACTAATTGGTAATTTCTGAAGGATAGCAGATTCATTTTATGTTTTATGTCCCTGTGCTAGTGAGGATGAGTTTTCTTTCTAATTTATGTAGTGTTGTTATATGCAAAAAAGGTGGAAGATTTTAGTATGAGGACTGTCATACGAAACTATTTTGTCGTTCCAACTTTCTTCATTAAGATTCATGTTTTTGCTAATTTGTTTAATTTTATCATTCTTTCTTTTTTCATTTATATTATTTCTATTGGAATTTGCGTTTTGTCTTCCAATGTTTCCCTTGCATGAAACAGTGCATTTAGCTCTCGCTTATCTTCAGTCTCAAACGGATGGCCCTTTCCTAATTTTTTTATAATCATTAAATTTTTCTCACTCATTTTTCTAAATTTTGTGGTTGAATTTGATAGTTGTTCTAGTTTGATGGCTTATATCTATACTTTGCTTGATTTAGGTGATCTATTTACATGTCAATGGAAGTGGATCAATCCAATGATGCTATAAATTCAATAATGGACTCACTAGAACATGAAAGTGAAGAAAACCCCAAAGAGGCATCCGACATAAACAAGGTAACTAATACTTGTCCTCCTAGTTTGTTTTGGTAAATGAACATCAACAACCTAGCTTCATTTTCATACTGGCAAAACTGAAAATGGGAAAACTAAGAAGATTTGCAATCATTATAGAGTTATATAGATGTATTGCATTAATAATGGTACTTCTATTATGTTGAAGCACTTAAAAAAATGCAACAAGTATCTTCGTAACATAGATAAGAAGTAATAATTTTTTATCTCATGTATAGTGGATGAGACTAAAATGACAATGGAGCATACTAGTACTAATAGTGCAAATGTGTTATCGATATGGAAATTTGATTAGGATCATTGTAGACAAATGTTTGTTCGGATGATCATAATGAATGAAAAACATTTTTCGATGGTTAACTGTGTTAGATTATATGATTTTATTAATCAATTAGGACATCTTTTCAATCATATCTCACGATGGAGATTTCATGAAATTGTATCTTTGTGGAAAAAAGAAGTTTGAAGACTTGCTTTCACACTCTTAAGTCTAGGGTTGCACTCACTACCAATATATGGAGTTCCATTTAGAACTTGAATTATTTATGTCTACTACACATTTTATTGATATGACTAGAAAATGTACAAAAGAATCATCAATTTAGTAATGATGCCTAGTCACAAGGGCAACGATATTGGGAAAATGGTTGAGAAATGCATCTATGAGTGGGGTTTAGAGAAGATATATCCACAACATCATGGATAATACTAGTTCAAATAATGTTGCCATTGATTTTTTGAAAGAAAAATTATTAAGAAATAGGCTATTGATCTTATAATGTGATGCTTTACACATAAGATGCATAACTTATATATTAAATTTGATTGTGAGAGATGAATTGATCGAGGTACATGATTCTATTGCACATATTCGGAACGTGGTTAGGTATGCATGAAGGCTAAAGCATTCAAGGTTGCACTAATAATGCAAGGATCACTTGTAAGGGTTCAATTTGTCTCGATATCATAACTAGGTGAAACTCTACTTACCTCATGTTAGATACTATCTTAAAGTTTAGAAAAGCTTTTGAAAGGATGTAAGAAGATGATCTTTATTTTCTTAACTAAACTTAACTATGAAACTCTTAAACATGAAGATTGAGAAAATGTCGTCATATTTTTGAAGAAGTTTTATGATGCCACCAACAAAATGTCCGGGACTCTGTACATCACTTCGAATAATTATTTTAATGAGATAGCTACTTTATATAAAACTTTGAAATAAATGGAGAAGGCTATGGGTCCTAATCTAAAAGTTATGGGTGCAAAGATAAATGAGAAATTTCACAAATACTATGAGAATTTCGAAAAAGTAAATATGATGGTATTAATTGTGGTAATATTGAATCTAAGAATAAAGATAGATTATGTATGATATTGTTATAAACTAATCTATGATGATAGTGTGAAAGTTGATGAAATGTACAATAAGATAAGGATTGCCTTAGAACAATCATTTCATTTTTATGAGAAATTTTATCTTGTTTCTTGTGAAAGAAATTTAGGTGGTCAACTTTACATTGATACCGATAGTAGTTGAGATTTTGATAGCTATGAGGAGGGTGAGGAGGATGACCTTGATTTGGTTTAGGATTTCAATTCAGATAAGTAATTTAATATCTTTCTTTACAAGGAGAAAAAAAGTGTTTGTGAGCAAGTTATTTGAACTTGATAAGTATTTTGAAGTCGAATGTGAAGAAAGTCATGATCTTAACCTTTTCATGTGGTGAAAAATTGCTAGCCAAAATTTTAAAATCCTCTTTATGATAGCCTGGGATATTTTATCAATTCCTGTGACAACCGTTACTTTGAAGTCGGCTTTCAGTACATCTAGTCGTGTGCTTAATGGATTTTGAAATTTTTTGACTCCTAGAGTGGTGGAAGCTTTAATTTGTACTCAAAATTGATTAAAGATGGTTACCATGCCAATTAATATTGAAGAGTGTAGCGAGAATGCGGAAAGGTTTGAATGTGGTAAGTCATTGATGTATTTTTTTTTTATTTCATAATTCTTTTGTATATCTAGTAAGTGAATGCTTTACTTAATATTTTGATTTTTTTTAGATATGGATGATGTTAACTCAGAATTTGCTGGTAATTAGAATTTGCCAGGTCAAGTTGAAGAAATATATGTGGTAAGATTTTCCATTAATTATTTGAGTTCAATTTATAGTAATTCTAGTTTAAGCTAATGTTTAGTACTCATATATACTTATTGCAGGACTATCAGCAAGTTTAGCCGTGGTTTTTAGGCTCTTGGATTTTATCAAATTCTGCTTACTTGATCAAAGAATCTAATCCCCACGAAGAGTTTATTCCAGATTAGTTATGACCATGTTTTTTTATTGTCTGTACTAGTACTTTATCAGTGTGTTTTTGTAAGAGGAATGGTGATTGGGTTGATGCTTTTGGGATGACTATAATGTTGGACATGAAAAGGGAACTTGTGTCATAAACATGAAACTTGATGAGAAATTAGTTAGCAGTTCATTTATGGCCAGAGTGAGAGTTGGACTTCAACACTCAAATATAATTTCTGACTTCCAATGGACATTATTAGAATAATGGCAAAAGTGTGTATTAAACTTTTGTTGATTTTGGGTTCTACTTTTTTCTTTTTTTTGCCTCTCTAATAACATATGTTTGAACTAGGTGATGTATATTTTAGAAGCCCACATGAACGTATATTTTTCTTTTAATGTAATGATATCAAGTGATTTGGTTCATTGGAACCGGACTGGATCGGTCAGTCTGGTCCATGGTCCCAAAAATTGGGAACCGGTCGTCCTGATCTAGTTCCTAATTCTTGGGCGAGATTGTTTGGAGCAAGAACCAATCACCCCTACCACAAAAGAAACCACTCACAAAAGTCATCTCATCCTAACAATCTATAGGAGAATATTCTAATCTCCAATGATCTAATGTGATTATTGCTAAGTTAGTTAAGAGAAAAACAATTATGAATCAGATGGAGATGGGAGTTTGGATTCTAATGTGAAGCTAAAAAATGACAATGTGACAAGAAGGAGAAGTTGGTTTCTAAGGCCTGATCTTGACTATAAATGACATGTTTTTACAATGTCTGTGAAGATTGATGAGCAATGCTCTCATAAAGTATTCAGTGACCAAGCATAGAAAGATAAAACTTATTAAGAATGAAGATAAATTTGTCAGACCTATATGTGTCGATGAAAATTGTTCTTGGAAGATTTTTGTATATTTTTATGTTAGAATTATATAATTTCATGTGAAGACTTACTATGAAGAACATACATATATTATTAGATTCAATAATAATTAGGTTACTAGTTTTTGGTTGGCAAAACACTATCTTGGCACAATTAGAGTGATGTCAACTATGAAAAACATTGCTTTTAAAGACCTTATCAATGATCAATTGAGTTTAAATGTAAGTATAAATCAGTTTACTAAAGCAAAGCTGCTTGCTTTTATAGTTTTGATGGGAAACTATAAAAAGGAGTATGTAAAATTGTGGGATTTTGCATAGAAGTATAGAGTGACAAATCCGAGAATGTTGTTACACTAAAAATTGAAAAGCCCAATATACATTCAAAAGCGTTGCTTGAGAGAATGCGCATATATTTTGCTGAAAGAAAAATAGACTTTTTTTATGAATAAAGGAAAGTCGTAGGGTTAAATGGCTACTTCTTAAGGGGACTTTATAAAGAGAAGATCTTGTGTGCCATGGGTAGGGATACAAATGATCAAATATTCTCAATTACATGAGCAGTTGCCAAAGTTGAGAATGGAGGCTTATGGAATTGGTTTTTCAAAAATTGGATGTGGGACCTTAACATTATAAACACATATGAATAATGTTGGGTCATAATTAGTGATCAGCAATTGTTTGACAAATGCAGTGGATCGCATGCCCAATTTCCTGCACTAGGCTATCAATAACTTAAACCATGGTGTGCCCCTAGGAGGTGTCTAACCAATGTAATGGCTCCCATGTCTGGATAACCCCAATTTACTACAACTAGGCTATCAATAACTGGCACAATTACTGCACATGGAAGCGTCACCATATTGGATTCCAGCACAGGACTACTCTGATACATTGTTTATTCTTCTTTTTTGGGTGAGAGACCCACGTGTTCAACTTTTATTATAAATTTGCGTAGTGCCATCGCCATATGTATAGAGGTCCCACCCATTTTGCGAACGCTTCCTTCGTCGATTCACATTTACCCAAACGTCGTCCAACACAAAAGCATAGAAACCGAAAAATGAGTTTCTTCCAAGACCAAGTGAAACCTTGCCATGAAGAAGAAGAAGAAGACCCATTCCTCAAAGCCCTCTTTTACTCCTGCTCTCCACTCTTCGCAAGGATCCTGCATGCCGCTGTCGAACTCGACCTCTTCGGGATCATAACATTCATAGTCAGATCTGAAGAACATTAAGAGTCCATGCAACGAGAACATCAAACGTTTATAGTCAGAAGTTGAAGAACATTAGGACCAAACTTTTTGACCACGATATAAGGATAATGTGATTACCTCTTTTTTAATTCTGTAATTTTAATTATTAAAATGCACAAACAATGTCAAGGAAAAATATATGGGTGTTTTTGCTTCCACTGCAAATTATTTTATTTGAAGACAATAAATCCATGTTAGCTTTTTAATGGTGATTTCAGACAGAGCTATATGGGAAGGTAATTGGTCACAATGGATAAAATTTGAAATTTTTGGTGACTTTTCCCTTCTTTAAAAGATATATTTGTCTTATTGATATGGACGTCAAGAAGTCAACAAGGACAAAGGGGGAGGGGACCAACACTATAGCCCATGTAGTCGACCAGATCATTAAAGTCGCTAGCTGTTAGAGCTAATCCAAAGGGTTAATATCACAAAAAAAACATAAACTGACAAGTGACAAATTTACCCTTAACTTATTTTTTGACCACCAAAAACCTTAAAATGATATATCTGAAACAATTTTCCTCCAAACTAAATTTAGAATAAAAAAAATCTAAATTGATACACATGTAACAAATTTACCTTCCATTAATTTATGTTAAATTTAATTAATACTATAAAAATAACAAATTAGTACAGTTATGACAAATGGAAAATAAAACCTCAAACTAGTACACCTATTAATTGTAATGTGCCATCCAACTTAACAAATTGACTGTGAAATTTAATAGAAACTAACAGAGGGTAAATTTGTTACGAGTATACCAGTTTGGGGTTTTTGGACGTAAAAAAATTAGTTTATACTAAAAATTTATCACAAATGTACCACCTTAAGGTCTTTCGTAATATTTATCCAAATGAAAAATAAGATACTTTACGGATAAATTTTAACCCTATTAGTAAATCGGTTCCTTCAAAAATACTCCATGAATTCTAGCATTCTTTTCAAGAATGTCTCACATCACATAATTGTAAAATTTAACAAGATATTATATGCATAATGATCTCTCTAACTTTGGTATTCTATTATTATAATATTTAAATAATAAGTACCGTCTTTATCGATCAGTCCACGTTGGACTTTGCCTTGTCACCAGTCACTTTACGTTGGACTTTGCCTAAGAACGTAAACTATCACGTGTCACGTGGTTTTGTTTGGCAAATGCAGTGGATCCCATGTATGAGTAACCCCAACTTCCTGCACTAGGCTATCAATAACTTGAACAATGGTGTGCCCCAAGGTGCTGTTTAACCAATGTAATGGCTCCCATGTCTGGATAACCCCAATTTCCTATAACTAGGCTATCAATAACCGGCACAATTATTGCACATGGAAGCGTCACCATATTGGATTCCAGCACAGGACGACTCTGATACGGGTGAGAGACCCACGTGTTCACCTTTTATTATAAATTTGCGTAGTGCCATCGCCATATGTAGAGGAGTCTTACCCATTTTGCGAATCGCTTCCTTCGTCGATTCACATTTACCCAAACGTTGTCCAACACAAAAGCATAGAAACCGAAAAATGAGTTCCACCCAAGACCAGTGAAACCTTGCCATGAAGAAGAAGAAGAAGACCCATTCCTCAAAGCCCTCTTTTACTCCTGCTCTCCAGTCTTCGCAAGGATCCTGCATGCCGCTGTCGAACTCGACCTCTTCGGGATCATAGCCCAGGCGGGCCCTGGGGCCTATGTGTCGCCCACCGAGGTGGCTGCCCAACTTTCGTCCCAGACCCCCGATTCGCCCGACATCGTCGACCGGGTGCTCCGCTGCCTCGCAAGCCACTCGCTCCTCTCGTGCAAGTCCGAGGCTCTCAACGGTGGGAGGACGGTGGAGAGGCGGTACGCGATATCGCCGGCTGGGAAGTACTACGTCCGGGGCGAGGATGGCAGCTCCGTTGGCTCGATCTCTTTCTTCGCCTACCACCGAGCCCTCATTGATGTCTGGTGAGTGGAAATTCTTTGATCTGTGACTACATGACCTATACGTGATTTTGAAAGAAATCATCTGGGACAGGCTTGAGATACACCAACCCCTCAACACCCAACAAGAGCAAAACTAGATTGGCCAATTCATGGGATCAAACAAACCCTTCTTTACCTTTTTTGTAATTACAGGCTCCAATTCAAGGAAGCAGTTGTGGGAGGAGGCAACTTGTTCCAGAAGGTCCATGGTAAGACCATGTTCCAGTGCATGAAGGAAGACTCGTCCCTGAACAAGTACTTCAATGACGCGATGGCTGGCCTCTCCCAGATGCAGACGAGGAAGATCCTGGATGTCTACCACGGGTTCGATGGAATCAGGACTCTGGTCGACGTCGGTGGCGGAAAAGGCGCAACCCTTAACATGATCGTCTCGAAGTACCCCTCAATCAAGGGCATCAACTTCGATTTGCCCCAAGTCATCGAACACGCCCCTTCTTATCCCAGTAAATTAATTATCACATGCTTCCCTGGCTTAGTTGCACTTACTTTGGTTCAAATTATTGAGCACGAAATCATGTTTACGAAAATTAGAGACGTCATTGTCCCTGAATTAGACCTATAATAACTTCGGTGAAAATGGCGCGCAGGTGTGGAGCATGTCGGAGGGGACATGTTTGTGAGTGTCCCGGAGGGTGACGCGATCATGATTAAGGCAAGCTAATTGAATCCTTTCCCATAAATTATACTCCTTAAGCGCGAGCTGCGTCCTAACTTAACATGACTCCGCAAATTGCGCAGTGCACGTGCCACAATTGGAGCGACGAGTCATGCATAAAGCTCCTGAAGAACTGTTACGAGGCCTTGCCAGCGAACGGGAAGGTGATCGTGATGGACTTCATAATGCTGGACGAACCGGAGGAGACGACAGCGTCTCGATACATGTCACTGCTCGACAACGTCATGCTACTCCTGTTGGGAGGGAAGGAGAGGACCGAGAAGCAATTCGAGTACCTGTGCAGAGGAGCTGGATTCATGGGCTTTAAGGTTGCTGCCCGAGCTGTGTCTGTGTTTGGAGTGATCGAGTTCACCAAGTGACTGAATGATAAACTTCATGATGTTTCTCGGATGACGTTCTTCTTTCTTTTCTTCTTTAGTCCCTGTTGGATTTCTACCTCTTTGTCCAGGACCAGGTGGTCTCATCTTGTGTGCAAGAAGCGAATAGGCATTGTGGAATTCAATAAGTATGAAATGCCTCGGTAGGGATTTATCTGCCATCAAGATCTTTCTCTTTTGGTTGAGACTTAGTTTTTTTTTTATAGATAGGACTAATACCACGAAAAACTTCAACCCGAGACACTCATGACAAATTTAATATTAACTAACTTTTTTTGCCACTAAAAACCCTAATTTTGAACACTTACGATAAATCTACCCTTAAACTATAACAAACAGAGGATGGAACCTCAAATTCGTATACGTGTCAACTGTCACATATCATCCAACTTGGTAATTTGATAATAAAAGTCAACGAAAAATAAGAGAATGTAAATTTGTTACAAGTGTACCGATTTGAGATTTTTGGTTGTCAAAAAAAATTAATTTGCAATAAATTTGTCATAAGTATATCAATGGGATTTTTCGTGATATTAATCATTATAAATAAATATTAAGACTGTTGACACCCGATTTTTTGATCTATTTTGTTTTAAATGCCCATTTACTTTGCTTATATAAATACATATTAATTTATAGAAAAGATAATAATAAAAAAATTGAAAAAAAAAATTCGGTCGGTTGGGCTAGTATAGCCCAGCCAACCTTTTGATTTCTCAGCCCACTCCTTTAATCCCTTAAGCCCACTTTTTTTCATTTCCTTCAAGCCCACTTAAATTAGTTTAAACAAAGCCTAGCCCATTTCGAATTTTGGGGGAGACTTTCTGCACTCCTCACAGACAGGTACGGGGAAGGGCATAGAGGAACGGGGCGCCTCCTCCTAACGGAGGACCCACTAGCCTCTCTCTACAGTCTCAACATAAGTATATTATGACCCAACAACTCATGCAGCCATTGAAGGTATATGAATTATTAGATGTGTAAATATAGCGAGTCACTTAAAGTATGTTGTTTGAATTGTAATCATATTTTGTAAGGCCTTCTATAAGTTGTGGTTGAGTTTGTTGCCTATAGTTAAGCATATAATATGTGCTAGACACATCTATGCCAATTGAAACAAAAAGTATGAGGGGATATGAATGTAAAAATTGTTTTGGCAGTGTGTTAGGAGTAGTAATATGGTTGAGTATGATGAACACACTCAAACACCATTGAAAATCAGTCCTACTACGCATCATGCGTTTGTTCAAATAGAGTTGAAGCACTAGTCCGAGGCTTTTTTTTATCAATGAAGTCAAATGTGACATAGTTGAAATTATTTATGTGAAGCATTTAACGGAGAATCATAGATGTCACATGTAAATATGTTTGTAGCATATTGGAGAAGATGAGGATAATGTAGTGACAATGACAATGATACATAAATAGAGAGATGCGTGTGCTCGATGGAAAATGGACCGTCTTCCAAAAATCGTAAAAAAGTCGGAAGAAAATAGATTTGATGTGAGATATGGCCAAGTGGTGTTACTGGACATGAAGTGATGGATAATGGTGAGAAGTAGGTGGTTGATGTATTTAAGAGAGAGTTTAGTATCACTTTTCCCTATATTGTTTCCACTTTAAATCATAGGCGAGAGCATGCATATGATTGTATGGATATATAAGATGATGAGGTTCTTAGCTGCATATCAAAAAATGATGATGCCGATTCGAGAAAAGAGATTTGAGGAAAAAACTAACAAGGATGCACCTTAACCACTTCCAGCCCAAGTGAGGTCAGGTAGACATAAATATAAAAAACTAAAGTAGGAACATGAGGTGGCAAGTGGAACTAGTATGTCAAGAAGAGGAATGAAGATGACTTGTCAAATTTGTAAGAAGATGCGACACAACAATTTGACGTATCCTGTTAAAAGTGCCAAGTCTATGACCTCACAAAAAGGTAAAAACTTCTGGTAAGTACTTTTCCATAGTGTCGTACTTACTTGCTTCATGGATAAAACTTTAAATGTGTATTTTTTTCCAAGTTCAGAGCATATAAGTGAAGGTGCAAGTGACAATATTAGTGAGACACTGATTGCTGATGCTACTCTTGGAAATCCTATCCATAGGACCGCGAGTAGTGCTCGGTTACATTCAAAAACTGGCAAATTTTTGTTAACAAGTGAATTTTTATAATATCAGGTCAAGAGTACAAGCGTTAAACAAGGCAAAAGACAAAGAGTTGATAAACAAACTACAAGTTTGAATCAATTTCACAAGTAGTTGTGATTGAACTTCTAGTTGAAGTAATAGGCCCATCAAGAAAGAAGAAAAATATTGAGAGGAAATGACTCCAACTTATAAGAAGTGATCGGAAGTAGTGTTGTGGCTGCGTTTTTGTTTTTTTTTTTTGGTAAAGAGTGGCTGCGTTTTTGTTTGTCGTTAATGGATTCAATGAAATGGCATTGTTTGTCAATGATAGGTTCAATGAAGTAACATTGTGATTTATATATTTGTTTGTAAATGATAGGTTGGTTCGGTGAAGTAGTATTGTGTTTTTTTTTTTGCTTGATGATGACTCATTGACTTAGTTGGGGATCAATATACTATTAGAATAGTTCATTGAGTAGAAAAATATTTTTTAACAAGGACCATAACCCTTTGAACTACTAAAAATCCAAACATCATTCGTTTTCATACATGATTTAAAATATTAAAAACTCAAACATCATAAAGAACATCGCCACAAGTGTATGTGCTTTGCAGAGTGTATGTGCTTTGCAGACTACGAGAAACCTTCACTACAAGTCGACGAATTCATAACATTTTTAAAATAATCCACTCTATGGCAAAATCATAGAGTGTGTTATTTGTTAGGTTAATTGCAAGTGCACAATATCAACAAGTAATAAAGTGATGAATGAGTGTCGTTCCCTCAAGGATTTTGTTTTTAATTATCCAATTACTTATCGAAAGTGATCAATTCAAAAATCTAGCTAACCAAATCGAAAAGACGAGTAAAAAGTGAACTAAACCAATTAAAATACTAAAATATAAAAGAGTCAAAACTTAACTAATTAAAATTGTAAAATAAAAATAATCTAAAGCAAACTGAAAATTAATAATATCAAGATCACAAAGCGTTAGAGCATCCAACTTCACTTAACCATTCATAATTAATTTTCTTAACTTATCATGCAACAAATTAATTTTCAATTGTGTCGGCGAAATTTCCCTAAGATGAATTACAAGCCGACCTCGGTCTAATAATCCCTATTTAGGTATATTAACCCACACTAACCTTATGTGAATTTAAACTACCTAAAAGCATTAAGTTCTTGTGAAAATTCCCGGATTCAATCTAAATAGTCACAACCTAGATCTACTACCGCAGCCACAAAAATAACCTAGTGTACCTTGACTTGGATTTAATTTATGATTCAATATCACTAATGCGCATGCACATAATCTCCACCCAGTATCATGCATATATCAAAAATCATTCAAAAGTTGGCCAAACTTATAAAAGCATTAAGATCATGATAAAGAACGACACAATCAAAACAATTCTATTGCATGAAAGTCTTTGAAAATCAATCAATCATGATTAAGATCCATTGTAGCTCTAACAAAAGAAATTTTGAACATAGTAAAAACTAAACTAACAAGAATTAAAGAGAACATAATACTAAATAAAAACAAATTCACCAATTTGAGATACAATGAGCTTCAGGTTTGTCTCCTCCTTCTCTTCTTGACACGCACCAACTCCACTAAAATAGAAGAACAAAATCTAACTAAGAAAACTCAAAATCTTTTGCAAAGATGGTGTCTCCAAGGATTCTCTCTCCCTCCTTTATATGCGGCACAAGAGCGGTTTATATAACCTCCAAAAATCTGCCCTAAGTTGACTTATACTAGAATTTGGAAAAGATTCCTTCTTATCTCCTTGATTTTCTTTGAACTTTATCTTCAATCATGGTCAAATTCTCCAAATTTCTGATTTGGGCTGGCTTTTTCTTTAAGATGAAATATTCTGAAATATATTACAATATTTTAGAAGATCTGAAAATATTTCATACAAAATAAAATTACGTGAGTAGAAATTAAATTCACCCAAAATTCATCAAAATTTAGCAAATATCAAATCTAAATAAGCAAGAATACTCTATTAAAAATAGAGTTATCATTATTACTATAAATATCAACACAACCAACATTATCTTCAATCTTAAATTTTCTTTTTTAAGGTTTGCCAAATCTTGTTTCATATGTTTCAATTATGCCTTTGAGAGCTTTGTCTTTAGTGTCCATTAAACAACCACAATCCTCATTATGGGTTGTCATTGGTGAAAAATTTTGGACACAATACTTGCCGATTGACTGATTTCCTCATTAACCCAAAAAACACTTTAACTTTCCCTTTTGTTGTTGTGGTTCTATCTTGGGCAATCATGGTGTTGTCTTCCCTAATAATCTTTCGTCCTTGTTATTTATAAAGGAAATTTGAGACCACAATAGCAAAACATGGATGTATGGTTGTTAAGTGGAAGGACCAACGTCAACTATCGTGATGAATTAGCTGATTTTTCATGAATTCACTAATCTTTTCTTTGCGATGGCACCTCGTTGTCAGTTCTAGTGCAACTGCTATTTATACTTCCAAAATCACTGTTGGAGTTTCCTTTTATGATTCTACCATTTGCAAGGGAAAAAGTGAGGATAACATAAGATTAAAAAGAATCCAAAGGGACACTTCCAAGAGTCAAGACAATAAGCAAACATGATGGATAGATGAATAGATGCTATCAAATGAACATTTTAAGTAGGAACACTTCCAATATGAACATATGTGTCACAAAATGGACTGATGGAAAGCTAGATGGAGAAGGATGAGGGTAGAAAAGTATATTGCTTTCTAATATTGAAAATGTATGTGTACAACCCTATTTATAGTACATGGAGCCTTAATAATCTGGGCTATATATAGTATCAATCAAGGGAATCATTTTGAATATATGATATCAATTGGTGCCAAAGATATCTTCATTATATAAATTATGAGCAATGGTATCTTTAGTTTTGATTCTTTGCATCTTGCCTTTTAGTAATTACTTTGGGAATCTCATCAAGGATGCCCAGCATGCTTAGTAGATATGCATGTTGCCTTTGACATAATAGTTTAGTGAAGATGTTTGCAAGTTACTCTATTGTCCTTATTCCTTTTGTCTTAATCACTCCATCCTAGATTTTGTCTCTAATGAAATGACAATCGATCTCTATATGCTTCATTATTTCATGAAAAACTAGATTGATAGCAACTTTAAGCACAACATCATTGTCACAAAACAAAATCATTGGTTCCTTTACCCACATATTGAGATCTCAAAGTAATCCTCTTATCTAAACAATTTCACAACTAGTTTTCACCATTGCTCGATATTCTACTTCATCAAATGATACGGAAACAGTTAATTGTTTCTTTATTTTTCATGAGAATGGTGAGTTTCCCAATTTAGCACAAAATCCTTACTCATAGGACAAGTGGCATAATCTGTGTCCAATAGGCCACCATCTCCATGTTATTGTCTAGAGATAGTAATATTCCCAATCCTAGACATCCTTTTAAGTACTTTACTACTTTCAACACTGAATTCAAGTGAGATTATTTTGGGTCGTACATGAATTGGTTGAGAATTTGTATCGCTTAGCATATGTCGGGTCTAGTCATGGTGAGGTAAATCAGTTTCCTAACAAGTTTCTAATATGCAAAGGGGTCCTTGAGTAAAGGATCCTCGTTCAGTGGTGTCAATCTTTTGTCATATTCAGACGTTGTCAACTTGGCATTCTACTCAATTAGGATGGTTGCTAGTTTGGAACTTGATAATTTTACCTCTAATATGATCTCGAGGAAAAAATTGCACTAATAGGGGCAAATTCCTTTATTTGATTATGCAATTTCTATCTTGAGAAAATATTTTTGGGGTCCCAAATCTTTAATGTAAAAAGTAGAGTGCGAGTATTTCTTGAACTTCATGATAGTTGATTCATCATTTCCCATGATAAGTATATCATCAACATATATCGGCAAATAAATGGACAATGTATCTTAATTCCTTGTGAATAGGGTATAGTCGTGTCTGAACTACTTGAATTATGTTGCTGTGAGCATAGCGGTAAATTTAGCATACCATTGATAGGAAACCTATTTGAGTCTATATATAGATTTGCATAGACGACATACTCAATTCTCCCCTTGGTTGCGTAAACCCAATGAAAGATCCATATAGATTTCTTCTTCTTAATCCCCATGGAGAGATGCATTGTAAACATCCATTTGATGCAAAGGCCAATTACAGAGAATAGTAATAGAGAGAAATGACCAAACAATAACTTTCATTGCTACCAAAGAAAAAATTTCCTGATAATCAAAATCTTCCATCTGTCTTATCTTTGATTTTATTAACCCATCTACACCCAATGGGCCATTGATGCAATGGTAAAGGAATGAAATCCCCAGTCTTATTCTCAATTAGTGCTTACAATTCATCTGCCATGGCTTGTTTCTAGTGGGGATCCTTGACGACATCATTATACAAGGATGAATCATGTTTTTTAGATATTTTACTAATATAATACATATGTTCTAGTGACAGATAAGCAAAGCTAATATAAGAGAGAGAGTGGGGGTGTAGTGAATCGGAACCGTTCGCTAAGGACCGGTTCCAAAAAATTGATCTGGGAACCGCCCGTTGGTTCCATGGATCCACCCGAGAACCGGACCACCGGTCCGGTCCAGTTCCTAGGTGGATCCATGGAACTAGTCTCCAACCAATGACGCCTACTCAATATGTCTATTTTCAGAAGAAAAATCCAGTAAAGGTTGCATCTAGTGTGCTGTGGTACATGGAAACATGGCTTTTGGGCTGTCATCACAAGTGCTATCTTCATAACACCACAAGCCATTAAGCTTTCCAAAATCTGCAAATAAGGGTTGAACTGCTTCTTTCTTCGAGATTCTAAGGAGAACTGCAATATGCAAATAAGGGCTGCTCCACCTCCACTTCCAGTCTTCCACGACCACAAGATGTTTTTTCACGATAATGGGCTCGTGGAAAATAAAAATTGAGTCACTTCTTTCTTCAATATTTTTTTTAGGGCTTTAAATGAAAAATAAAAATTCTAAACAGGGTCTTTCAAAATTTTAATTTTTTTCAACCAAATTTTTTTATAATAAAAATTAATATATACCGGTCCGGTGGGGTGGGCGGGCGGGCGGATCCGCCCATGGAACCGGGAACCGGACTAGCACCCACCAGTTCCAAGAAATTGGAACCGGGAACCGGACCGGTCCCTTTAGGAACCACCGGTTCCGGACCGGTTCGGTCCGGATCCGAGCGGTCCGGGCGGTTCCCGGTTCTTTGGCTCACCCCTACCATATAAGTTTAAGGTCAAGCAAATAGAATTCTTCGTCTATGTAGGTGGTCATGTTGCACGTCCTGAGCGTCGAGGAGGAATTAGATTAAACTGATTAGTGTCAATAGGCTCATTAGAAATACTGTCCAATAAATTTGTAGAAGAAACCATATAATAATGTCATTATCTCTTTGTTTATCTCTGATGGTGAACCAAGATGAATTTCATATGCAAGAGGGGTGACAGGAGGAACAATAAATAGCTACGAATGTGATAAGTCTCCCTCACTCAAGATCGGACGACGATGGGTAATTTTATCTATCTATTTCTCTAAGATGTTTCATCTTAAAAAGGGAAAATATCCTTATGAAAAATAGCGTCCTTGTTAACAAAACATTGCCCAATTGATGGATCTAAAATCAAATGTCCCTTCTAAAGAGTAGAGTTTCCCATAAATATGCATTTGAGGGCACAAAGACCCAATTTGTCTTGAAGGCCCACAATAAACACATAACATAGGCATCCAAAAACACGAAGGTGTTGGATATTTAGTCTTTCGCTAAAGTAACTCAAAAGGGGTTCATCCATCCAAGATCCGAGCCAGCATTCAATTGATTAAGTAGGTTGCCATGACCACATAGTCTTCCTAGAACGTTTCAGTAATGGAGGCTTGGTATTTAAGAGCACGAGCAATCTCTATTGGTGACAATGCTTCCTTTTGATAATCTCATTTTGTTGAGTAATGTATACATGGAAACTTTCATGAAGGATGCCATTCGAAGTGAAGAATGAGGAATGATCATGGTTAAAAAATTCACAAGCATTATTAGTGCGAACTCATCGAATGGATTTATGAAACTGATTTTTTTTATCAATCTAAAAAATTATAAGATGGGAAAAATACTTGGGCTTTCTATGTTTTATGTGTATAATCATCCATAATTGTGAGAAAAAAATGAGACCCATCACGATGTAGCGTGTGATATGGTCTTTAAGGGGTGTATTTGGTAATATTTTATTACGGAAAAAATAATAGTTTTCTTCTATTTTATTTCCTTGAACAATTTCTGAATAAAAGAATGTGTTTGTAATTGCAAAAAATTTCTGTTTTCATAATAGAAAAAAAAAAAAAAAAAAACAGGAATGCATTTGGTACCATCCACAATTTTTTTGTGCCATGGAATTTATTTTTAGTTTTAAATAATTTTTTCTTCTTCTTTCTCCTTTAGCCAGCAACAACAATAGTGATTGGCAATTGGCGATGATGAAGGGTAGCGACCACTAGTGATGACCGGTTAAAAGAGAAAGAAAAGAAAAAAAAAAGAAAATAATTTATTCAAGAAATTATTCTTGAGAATAATAAGCAATTCTTTTTTAATTCTTGTTTTTATTCCAAATCTATTGCCCAATCACTTTTTTATTTCAAGGGATAGAAAAATTAGCTATCATTACCAAACGATTTTTTTTATTCCGAGGAACAAAAAAGCAGAAATTGAAAAAAAAATAAAAAAGTTACCAAACGAAGCCTAAATATCCACATGTGAGAGCATGAAGGCATGCTTTAAGGGAAAGGTAGTCATTATTGTATGGCTAATGTACAAATAAAGCACTTGGGGTGAGGAAAACGGGCACTGTGACCTAAACGTTGATGAGATAATAAAACATTATTATTGAAATTGGCATTACATGAGGTGCCCTTATTCAAGGGAAAGGAAGAATTAGTATTTGTGACCCAAAAATAAAGCCCATCATGATTTATTTTGAGTCCATCAGTTTCCTAGTCAAAAGGACTGGAAAGAAATAGAGATCATAAAAAAAAAATAATCAACGGAAATTACCTTCATAGAGTTTGAAAATAGAAATGAGATTGAATTGAAACTTAGAAATAAGAATGACATTTTTTAATGAGATAGACTGAGTTGGACATTTCCAATCTTAGTGTCAAAGATGTCATTTCCAATTGGGAGGCAAACTAAAGTATTATGAGTGGGTTTACAAATATGGAAAGGAAACGTTCATCACAAACTACGTGATCACTAGCACTAAAATCAATAATTCATACCTTGGTTGGTATAGAGTTCATTAGGCAATAGGATATACCTATATAGTTGGCTAATTTGTCTTGGATTTCCCAACTGGTTTAGAGCTCTCATGATTTGTTGGAATTAATCTTGGTTGATAGGCTAGTTGACCTTAATATTTGCTGCGATTGAAATCATTTATTCCTTTCTCCTTGTCTATCAGCTTTCCATGTAATTTCTAACAATTTTCCTTAGCATGACAAGGGCGTTTGCAATAATCACAAAATTTACATTTGCTTTGGTTGGAATTTTGGCCAATTTATTTGGATAACATAACTAAATCTCGGTTGTTGGATGTTTTCCATGCGGTAGCTGACGTGGCTAATGTGCACTATCCGATAAGGATGAAGAATGAGATGTCAAATCATGCTGCATATCTTGGACCAAGAGTCATTATCTTCTTCACTCAAGAACCCTAGTACTGTGCCCAAGCGAGTAAGGCCTCCATAACCGGAGCTTGTTGTGGCACTTCATTGCTCCAGCATCTCTTTTTCTACAAGGACGACGTTGCCGGTTTTCAAGTACACCGTCAAGGTGAGCTGCTGAGATTCCTCTTGCACAACGAGTTGATAAACCCATTCAAGCAAGGGAACTAGATCCATGGCAAGAATCTAGCTTGAATAGGATAAGTAGATTTCGTTTAAGATGAGTAAAAACCTTATTACCTAGTCCCATTATTTAATTACTTGAAATTACGCTAGAGTAGCTTCAAGGCCTTCAAGCTTTTCTTCAACCATTTCCAGTTCATTCCAAATCGCTAATAACTAGTTAAAAACAGCAACGACCGAAAGGTTGTCCAGTTTTAACTTTGAAGGGCTTGAATAAGACCAAATATTTTGGCCTTTTTGAGCTTACCGTACGTCTCCCGCATACTCTCCCATATTTTTCTCACATCATCAGTCTTGGGAAGTCCGGAGGCCACTTTCGGGCTAAGATAGTAACCGATCCATGTCCGAACGAGTTGATTGCACTTTCTCCAGTGTCATGTGAGCTACTCATCATATGGCATCGGTACAGTGTCGTCAATGAAGCCATCCTTGTCCTTCTTGACAAGTGCTTGTCGAAACTCTCAGCACTAAACAAAGTGATTCTCCAATCTTGAGAGTTGTAGGGAGATTAGGCGGAGTTCTAGGTCGTTGGCGGTGGAGGTAAAGAGAGAGTCACCTAGTTTGGGCAGCCACTAGTAGTGCCTACAAAAGGAAAAAAAAAAAAAAAACTGGGGCTGAAAATTAGAGTTGGGTTTGACCCAAAACTCAGCGCAGTCGAACCAATTTGATTCGGAAAGTGCCAACCCGGTCCAAGAACAAGGTTGGGCTTAGTAGCAAGATGGGCCCCTCCTCATGGCCCACTATTATTTACAGAGCCCGTTTGGATTGGGTTTGATGGATTTGCTTGGCTCTGTATGGGCTGAACTTGGACAAGAACCCATTGGACGAATGGGCCTGAATTGGATATTGCCCTAAATGGGCTTGAGTTGGATCTTCTTTGGGAAAAGTTGCCCTTACTAAACCTATTCTGTCCACTTGTGTTGCTCTTCCTCTGTCTAGTTTTCTTCAGTCACGCTAGATGTATCATGTGTGGATACGAAGGTGAATCATTGGGGTAATTTGAGGCGTTGGATTTGGTAATCTAATTCTTTGGCACTTTTCTTGCTAGCTAAAGAATGGTCTGCAAAAGCTAGTTTAAAGCAAAGGCTCTGATAACATGTCACAAAATGGATTAATGGAAAAATAGATGGAGAAGGATAAGGATAGAAAAGTGTTGCTTTCTCATGTTAAAAATATATGTGTATAGCCTTATTTTATAGTACATGTAACCTAAATAATCGAGGCAATAATTTACTAAAAAGAAAAAAAAAAATTCCCTAAGATTCATTATAAATCAAGCAAATCATATCAAATATATGATACCAATTAGTGCCAAAGATATCTCCATCATATCAATTAAGAGCAATAGTATTGCCAACAATATGTTATAAGAGAATTCAAATGCATTCACGATCAAAAAGTGTACTCTTCAAGTATATTCGTTAGTGATTGTTGCAAGCATCTAATCACTCATAAGCAATTGAGCAAATTCCATTAGAAAAAGAAGAAGAGATAAGTGTACTAGAAATTTGATTGAGAGAGGTGATATATGTTATCTTCTAGAAATTTTGTTTCCTCTCATGATGTGAAGTAATTTAAATTTGCAGATAAACTATCTTGAAAATTCAACTTCATCATCCATATGGCTCTTTGTCCACATGTTCTTACTTGTATATAATTTATAATTATTTTCATTCGGGCAGTAAATTTTTTCTTTCTATAGCACACAAAATTTGATTGAGAGAGGTGATACATGTTATCTCCTACAAAAAATGTTCCTCTCATGATGTGAAGTGATTTAAATTTGCAGTTAAACTATCTTGAAAATTTCAGAAAGACTCTAAGCAATTGCCATTTGTCAAATAAAAAAAGGTGATTTTAAAATTCTCGACTTCTAATATTTTTTTGTTTTTATATATTTTTATATTTTAATGTTTTTGTGACTTTATGGAATTTCTATACAAATTTTACTTTATCTAGGTATTTTGTTATGGTATTTTGAAAATCCCATTAGACAGCTTATAGCATTGATTAACTAATTTTTGGAAGTTAAGAATTGTGAAACCGAGCTTACTTTTATCTTGATTGGAGAATTTTGATGAAAATCTCCCTCTAGATAAACACTAGATTAGTATGGGTTAAATTATTTTTGTTGATGTCTTCTTTCTCTTTTTCTAATGAAAGGAATGTAATATATTACTTATTGCAACATTACATTGACTCAATATTAGTCATCGCTTAATTTAATTTTTTTTAAAATATATTTTATAGCGCCTACTATATGTTAAGAACTATAAATATATTATATTCATGAATCATTTTTTTTTTTTTGGTCCTACTCTATTCCTACTTTAATTTTTAGACTTTTTCCTTATCTCCTTGCAAGACGTGAGAGTCAAAACCCAAACCATTGAGAGTTTGGGACACCCTAGTAGCCACCCGGTGTGGGGTTCCCATCTTCTCGGGGTAGGGGTAGGGATGATTTTCATTTAAAACATAATAAATGATACCTAAGATATATGATCACATCATGTCCAAGAGTTTTTGCGTATAAAATGCTTTAAAATTTGATGATTTTTCTTTTCTAAGTTGTTCTTTTGCTTAAAAGTTTTTGCTATATGGGCCTTATGCCAGAGGAACTATATAAAAAAAAAAAAAAACTTAAATCCTGATAATTAGTCATGTAAGATATTTATATTTAACAAATACATCTAAATTAACATCTAATTTAATTGCTTAATTTTTTTCACACAATATGAAATATAATCTTTTCATAAATTATAGAAATTATCCCCTTTTTTTATGAGATTTTTGGAACCAAAGTGCTCGTTCATAAGACTTTTGTCACCTCGTCTTTTGTGGTTTTGTTTGTCACCATGAATTTTGCAGAGTTCTAGTCAAAATACGTAATTACTGAATTTGAATTCGCAGTTGACAGATCATTAGCCAATGAGGAAACGCTGCCATTTAGTGGTCACAATATTCCGATGGTCATAAACCAACGTTGGAGTATATCTCTTGAGATTTGACCAAAAAACAAACATATCTCTTGAGAATTAATTTCGAAAATGAAATAAAATGAATTGAAAAAATAAACCCAAAAAAGTTTATTGCGTGTTTGAATTTTTTTATATTTTCATTTTTCACTTCAATTTCCATTTTCAAATTGGCATGTGTTGGTCGTTATTTTAAATAATATTGCACCTTTTCTTCCTTTCTCAGTTCCCCCAAATTCAAATATTTTGGTGAGGCTCAATCTTATAAACTCAAAGCAATTATTTTCTCATTACAAGTTTACAACAGGGGATTTGAATAAGAAATTGTCTTTTCTTAATCCTAATGACAGAAAACAATCCAAATTGATAAATAATTAATCGGTATTGATTCTTTTCTCAAAAAAAAAAATCCCTTATTTCGATTATGACAGTAAATACCATAGTTCAATTTTCCAGAAGGTTTCAAGCCCGTTTTGCTGGCCTAACCCTCTACTTTATATAAAGGCACAGACCGAAGTAGACCAAGCAGGTCCGGGCCTAGCCCAAATGTTTTTTAAAGAAAAAAAATTAAAAACAGATTTATTATTACATTTTAGACCTCAAAATCACTTTTACTTTTTTTTTTTTCCGTTTATTTATGACTTCATTAAAGTGTTTCAAGTGTTCATAATGTATTTCTATTATTTATCTTTTTATATTTTATATTCATTAATATATTTTATTTTATTTTTAAATAATTCTGCCCAATCCAAGCCATTTCGGGCCTGAGAAGTCTTTAGACCGTCCTGAAGAAAAGGGGGAGCTTGGAGTTCTGGTCTCAGCCTTTTCAGATTATAAAATTCAGGCCAGTCTATACTTCCAAGCTCCCAGTCCTTTTTGCTCACCCCTTTCGCCCTGCCTATATTACTTGTTATTTGTTCTTTCGTGATGGGCAGTCCTACTCATTATTTCGAGCCTGATTCGACGGCTAGACTCGCCCATTAATCACTTCTAAAAACACTTTAATTCATTATTCTAATAATCAAATTGTCATTGTTCAACAGTCCGTCCTATAAGTAATGTTTATTGCAAACGTCAGATAAAGTTGCTTCTCCTCCTAGCTAAGTATATAAGCATCCCGATTACCCTAATCGAAATAACTTCGGCTATGGCCCTAAAGTGAGAAACATCAAACTATAGATAGAAAAGACAAACCCGAGAAATACCAGTAACAACAACTACAATTTTTGTACGACATCTACTTTTGTGCCATAACTTTCTAAGTAATTATTTAAGTACCACAATAATCAAAAACCGATCACTTAAGTAATAAAATCTTTGATGTAAATTAATTGATCTATTTTAAAAGTTATGATACTTAAATGATTGCTTGAAAAATTATAGCATCAAAATGAACAAAACTTATAACATTAAAGTATATACGCATCCCAATTACCCTAATTGAAGTAACTTTGGCTATGGCCCTAAAGTGAGAAACATCAAACTATAGATAGAAGAGACAAACCCAAGAAATACTAGTAACAGCAACTACAATTTTTGTACGGCATCTACTTCTGTGCCATAACTTTCTAAGTAATTATTTAAGTACCACGATAGTCAAAACCTAATCACTTAAGTAACAAAATTGCCGATGCAAATTAATTGATCTATTTTAAAAATTATGATACTTAAATGATTGCTTGAAAAATTATAACATCAAATGAACAAAACTTATAACATTGTAATGTTCTAATCTCGATAAAATGAGGTTCCCTTGATGATGTGATCTAAAATGTGATTCATGGCTAACTCAAACGCAATCACATTATTCGTATGTAGGTATATTTGCTTTCCCACTTTAGAGAGAAAACTGGCATATTCTTTTCTCTAGCCTGAAAAGGCACCTGAGAATATTTTTCAAGGTAAAAAAATAAAAATAAAAATGCGACCATGGACCACTAATTCCTTTCCCGCCGGAAGGGTAAAGGAGAGAACCCACCTTTTTATGCCCCTCTTCTGGAAGAAAGTAATAAATTCAAAACCTTTAGTCACTCCATCACATTCCAATCCCTCGCGAGCCGTCCAAAGAAGGACCAAAAAAAAAAAAAAAATCTTTCATTTTACACCACAAAATTTATATTTTCCAATATTCGCCCCCACCAACCCAACGCACCACCGCCACCTCTTCATAGAAAAAACATAAATTAACAAATAAGCACATACATAGCTTGTGAAGAGAGTTAACATTCAAAGATTAGACAAAACTATTTCATCACATAAAATTACGCATCTTACGAAAGAAATGTACAATAACGTGTGGAGGAATTACAAATATTTTTAAGATTTAAAATCTTTTTCAAGAAGATTGTTCTTGGATAGAATATATTCGAATTTTAATATTTTGAATGTTAACATATGTGAGAGAATATACTGAAATTATGAAATTATATTTGCCTATGGATTCAATATATATAAAATAAGTAATTACGGATGTTTTGAGAAGGAGGAAAGATTGAGATCTCCTGATATTGAGAGGTCATCTTTGCTTTCTATAATAGCATAGATCAGCCATTCATTGCAAATATTGCTAGTGGAAGAATATCCACTATCTTTTTTATTCAATAAAATCGGCCGCTTTCAATTATAGTGCATGCCGATGTGAGATGTCTTTGAAAATGTGAAAGCGAAACCTTGTAAATTTGAATTCGTCCACTTTTTAGAAATCAAGCACGCGCGGATGGGTGCCAATTATAAGAATATATCTACTTATAGATAATTCCCTATGAATATTTTCATATTTTAAATATTTCTTTACACAAAACTATTGACTTTTTCTCCCATTTCTATGAGAAAAAGAAGGAGGTACTCCGATTAGGCTCATGCCTCCTGCTTAAGGATTTTTTTTATGGCTCTATTTACTCGCTTGCAAGTACTTCTAACTTTCTTCTCTATTTTTCTTTCGATTGCTAAGATTCAGTTATCTAGAGGTCATAGAAAACTGTACCCTAGACATCTCTTAATCGATTAAGTTCAGGCATTTTTCTTATTTAGGTGCTTTGCCTAGAGTAGTTTGTGCACAATTTGTGGGATTCGAATAGATAACTTCCAATCTCTCTATGTCTTGACAAATTATTTGGGAGTTGGACTTCCAACTTTCACATTAGCAATTTTGACATCATAAAATGGCTCTTGCCTGATTTTGAGTCAAAGTTTTTTTCTTTTGGAAAAATGAACAAAGAGAATTTATTTAATAAACAAGAGTCACTTGTCTCAATTCTCATTGTGCAACAAATTATCCAACTTATCCTCATTACATGATTCATTTTAATGTAGCTTTTTCTTCGACGAAAAGGATAGGGAAAAGCCTTTTAAAAAAAAAAAAAAAAAGATTATCTCACTTTTTCTTCCTTTCATTGAAAAAGATTCAACTTCTAGATGTGGGTGTTTGAGTTATTTTGCAATATGACTCATGTTGCACTTAGATTCTAAAAGAGATTTTTAGGTGCTCCAGAAGCAATTAGCACCCTGTCCATTCACAATACACCATGGGTGAACAATCTTTGACTTTTTCTTAATTTCATTCAGTTCATAATATTTTGTATGGTGGGTTGACTTGAGTGTAGGGAAACATCGTATTTGCTTAGTACCTTATGTCTGTGACCTAGGGGGAAATAAATATTCTTATCATTAGTAATTCTTAATATGTCGCATGTACTTACATTAAAACGACAGGAGAGATGAAGTTGACTTGAGCAGGGAAAAGAAAGAACATCAACGTGAAAAATGAATTTCCTTGGTTGTTGTGCCGAAGGAAGAATTTCTAATCTAAAACCAAAAAAAAAAAAAAAATCCTCCTGTTTTCTTTTGTTTCTCTTTTTAAAAATTCAACTTTTCATTTATATACTTCACTATTTCTATTCAAATCTTTATACTTTTAAATTTTTCTAATAAAGTTCTTCTAGCCGTAAAAAATGTCTAATCAAGTCCCTCCTCTATATAATTCGGCCGGCCAAATTTAGTTAATGTCGACATCGGAGAACACTCGAAAATGACATGGATTTCACATTGCATACGTGGCTACCCTTCCCTGGGCATGGACAACAAACTATTAATTTTTTTGAGATTTTTTTTTATCTCCCTCCAAATATTTATCCACAATTCATGTCGGCAATGCTTATTCTATGCTATGCGCGAAGTTGAATTTGGCTGAATTTTGAATCAAAATGATTTGATTAAACATTTATTCGAATAAAGGAACTTGATTAGGAAAATTAAAATACATAAACTTGATTAGAAAGTAGTAGCCAAAAGATAGGGACAAAAATAAAGTTTTTCCATCATTTTTGCTTCAATTTGGTTGAAATAAATTATAGATGCAATGTCTAGCAAGGTGGAATTTAAAGATTGTGACACCCTCTAGGATAATTCAAGTCATTAATCTAAAATATTCAATATGGTCTATTCCTTTTCACCAATGGCATTTCGAAGTTCTCTTTTCCCATATTCAATGTGACATCTTCCGAGATAATTTAATTTGATCTTCTACTTTTATTTGAAAGAAAATCAAAATCACCCATGTTATAATTCGTGGAGTTCGAGTCCTATGACCATCGTTATCACTCGTTTCAATTCTCATTGGGTCACAAGTTTTCAAACATTGCAATTTACTTAGTTATGTCGATTATAAAATGAGTCTATTATTTTTTTCTTTTTATGGAGAAAGTGACATCAGCGGCCCGTGGAATTAAAATAAACGCATAGGATAGGCACAATTCCCCCGAAAAGAAAAAAAAAAATTTAAGCAACCTCTGTATATAAAAAGGCGCATTCTTTTTATTCATTCAAAAAGTTTTACATATAAAAAATCGGTTCTCCATGTTCTCTCCGTGGACCCCGCTTGTGCATGCCAGAATCCACTCCGCTGGTAGCGAAAGCGAGAGTGGCGAAGGCGAAGGCCCTCTCTTCCTTTCACCTTTTTTTTTTCTCTCCTTTCTCGCAGATATGGCCGGCTCCTAGGCTAACACACCACCTCCCCCCAACCCCTGTTTTCTCTCTCTACCCTTTTTTGCCTCCTCCCAACCCCTGTTTTCTCTCTCTACCCTTTTTTTATCTTGTCGTCCCCAACACACCAACACTCATTTTGGACCGCCTGCGAAAAAGGTTAGGAAACTCCACTCCCTCATCTCTCTCTCTCTCTCTCTCTCTCTCTCTCTGCGCCTCTGTTGCAGCAGTTCACTTTACTTCTCTTATATCTTCCAAATGTCTCTCTCTCTCTAAACCTCGGCCCCATTAAAAGACACTCCTTCTCTCTCTGCTATAAATCTGTCTCTCTCTCCCTTCATTCTTTTCCCCTCCGGACATTCTCTCTCTGTCGTATTCGACCTATGGAGATGGAGAGGCTCTGGTACAACCACGACACTGCAGACGAAGACGAAGACGAAGCGCTATCGCTCTCCGACCTGCCGCTCCACTCCCGAACCGGCGGCGAATCAAGAACGGAGGAGGCGGAGAAGGATCGTGGGGACGACGATCGAGATCAAGCCGGGTCGTGCGGGACGGAGGACCAGGAGTTCGACTTCGGGTCGCGGGCCGCCGGGTCCGTCTCCTCCGAGTGGCGAATGTGCGCGGCCGACGAGCTGTTCTTCCAAGGCCAGATCCTCCCTCTCCGCCTCTCGGTGAGCTCGGACTCCTTCCGGGTCGACGCGAGAAGATCGGTCTCGAGATCTGACTCCATGGAAATCGGGTCGATCAGCACCCGGGCCTCGAGCATGGGCAGTAGCAGGAGCAACAGCCTCGGGAGCAGTCACTACTCGTCCTCGTCCTCGTCGCGGTCGTCGTCGATGACCAACTCCTCGAGGGCCAGCTTCAACCGGGTCAACCCGTTTCACGCCCATCCTAGCCCGAAGCCCCAAATCGGGCCTTCCCCTGGGAAATTCAGGACCCGCAGCCAAAAGTCGTCGCCGCCGTCTTCCATGTGGGAGTTCCTCAGGCTGGGCTTGATCCGTACGCCTGACATTGGACTCGCCGAGTTGAAGCTCCGCAAGAGCGTGGTCAATGGCGGTGCCGACAGCCAATGCCTGATAAGCCGCAACAGCAGCAGCAGCAGCAGCGACAGCAGCATCAACAATGGAGGTCTCGGAGGCGGCGCCGACATCAAGATCAAGATCGTTGAGGAGAAGACGAACGACAAGAAAAAGAAAAGCAGCAAGAACAGAGAGAGGTTCTTGAACGGGTCGTTTCTCGGCGGTTGTAGGTGTTCGGTGGACGCGGTCTCGTCCGCCGTCTTCGCCGTGAAGAGCGGCGGTCAGGCGAGAGCGAGCAATGCGGAAGACGATGCCGAGGTGGTCGGGAAGATCAGGCTGATGGCGACGACGGAGGCGAAGAGGAAGGTGTCACGTCATCGAACGTTTGAGTGGATAAAGGAGCTTTCGCATGCTACCTATCCTGTCGACTCGTGATCGGGATGAAAACATGCCCGCTCTCGCATGCATCTTCTGCTTTAATCATTTGATCTCTTTTCCTTTTTCTTTGTCGTAATGTATCTTTTAGTCTAATTCCAATGACATTTTAAGTGAAAAAAGACCCTTAAATCTCTCTCTCTCTCTCTCTCTCTCTCTCTCTCTTATTTCCAAATTATAATCGATAATGTAGTGCAATAAACTGCTCAATACTTAAATATGATTTGTTTATTTGTTCTAATACCAATTATAATGTTATATTAGTTGATAAATTGCTTTAAGTATGGTTTCATATTACAAGATATGCTTTTAATTAGATGGAGATATCATGCATAGTAAAGAGGCAAATCAAATATTTCATGCTTGAGATGACTATTTTGAGATTTTCCCTGTTGGTCTTTTGTTGTAAGAAATGCTACGATTATTTAAGCTTGATTTACAAAACTTATAGAGTGATGTGTTAAACTGTTATTGGATAAAATGATCAATTTATTCAAATGTCTATTTATAATTTGTCACATATTAAGGTATGTTGATTTCATCAATTAATTTTAATATACCTAGGATTTCACTTTTATAGCAAATCGTGCAAGAGAAGCATCTCCACAATGATTTTAAACCAAACCAATCAAAATCTTAAGAAGCACTATTTGTATGATGAATTTGATCCTTCGAAGTTATTCACATGATTAACAAGCAGTAGTGATTATCAGGAGAGCCTCTGGGAGTAATTTCCTTTTTTTTTTTCCCTCTTTTTTTTTTTATGAGTTCTTTTGGAATAAAAGCAATGGTCGAGAGGATTAGATCTTTCCCTTTTTTTCCTTTGTTTTTTTTTTTTTTTTTTTTGTGGGTTGGGAGGTAGACTAATGATTGAGAATGTAAGAGCGTGATGGTAGGAAATGATACAACGTCAGAGTTTGCGGTGTTAGTGGCGGTGCATGTCATGATTAAAGTGTGAATATTCGTATTTTTTTCTGTGTTATTCCTGTTCCGTGCGCGATTGTAGGAAGGGCCTTATCCTCGTATCCATGAGCTCACTAGATCTCGACCGTCTAAACTTGTGGAGCCCACTTGAATTTCACACGATCAAGTGGCTGAGATTGATCGGGCTTTATGAACATCCGGCGGAAAGTGTGATATCTTTGTTATCGTGGGCGGGTGGTGGTGGATCTTGTTTGAAATGACTGGAGCACCATTTGAATATGTGCAACTTTTTCTATTCTTGACCGTCGCAACGGAAAAAGATCACGCTCGCACGGCAAAATAGAGAAAGATCATGAGAACTCGAGAAGCATGGGAAAAGAAGTTGGGGGGTTTGCTGGGGAGCGAATCACTTGCGGCCGTCGAAGGAAAAGCAAGTCATTTAAAAGGTTTTTGTCCAGGCAAAAAGAAGAACACGAGAAAGTTTATTTACTCAGAAAGAAGAAAGGAAAAGAAACATGAGTAGGGTCGATGAATATGTTAGTCACTTTGAACATTCGACTGATCTTGATGTAGTTTATTAAGGGACACATATTAGTACTCCAGAAATGGGGTTTTGAACAACTTTGGATTCTTTGAATTTAGTGAGATGAATGCACAATGGGCCCGTTTGGTTCTACTTTGGGCAAATGCCCCTAGGAAAATGCAAATATCTTCAGGTTAAAGGGGTTTTCTGAAATACAAATACCGTTTGATAAAATAATTTTTTTTATTGCAGTGCGAAGTAACTTTAACCTAAATATCATTTGGTGAATACTACACTTTGTAAAGCATCTTTACTAAATTTTTTATTATCTATTTATGGCGGCTAGATTTGGCCACTAGTCAATCTCTAGTAGCCAGATTGGCCGCCGGACAGCCTCGCTTGAGGTCACGCGACCTCAAGCGGTGGTTAGATCTGGCCGTTGCCCGGGTCACCTGGGTTCGTGCGGCCCCGGCGGATGGTCGCTTGGGTCATGCGAACCCAAGCTACGGCGCCTCCGTCACGCAACCCAGGCGACGTTGCCTAGGTTCGCGACCCTACCTCTGTCGCTCGGGCGCACAACCCAAGCGAACATTGTCGAGGCCGCGTGAACCTAGCGATGACAATGGCGACAGTGACGACGCTTAGGTCGTGCAGGCGACCATCGCTTGGGTCGCATGACCTTGGGTGGCAATCGCATGACCCTAGGCGGCGATCGGTGGGGTCGTTTGATCCCTTAGTAGCGTTTGCTAACACTTGAGGACCTCTTGGCCAGCGGTCGTCGGCCTCGTCGGCCTGTCGGCTCATCGGAGAAAATGAATAATAATTTCGTGAACAATGCCATTTGCATTTGGAAGATACAACTTCCCAAAGTGGCTCCGAACCTTTCTTGGGCTAAAGGCTTTTAGAGTCCTTTGAAGATACAATTGTATTTGGCTAAAGTCCTCCAAAAAACGAACCACGGGTTTTCATTTGGCCAAGAGACTTTCGGGACTGAAAGCCCCTTGGCAAAGTTGAACCAAACAAGGCTAATATCGTATTCACTTCGTTAATTAGTTTAAATATTATCCATTGCTAAATGAAAAATCCAGATTAAGAGTTTGTTTAGTAACACTATCGGGAACAACTAATTATATTATTTTGTTCTCGGGAATATATTTAGGACATAAATTCATTTGGTAAATTTTTTATTCCCGGGAACAAATTTGTTCCGAATAATAGGTTTGGAGTAGAATTGAGAATAAAAAAAAAAGTTACTTCTCGCTCCTAGGAACAATTTTGAGAATCAAGTTTTCCTTTCTCTCTTTTTTCTCTCCTATTTTTCCCTTCCCTTTCTTCTTCCTCCTCCCAACCTCTTGCCACCCCATTGCTGCCCTTAGGCCATCGCCGTCGAGCGGCCAGGCGAGGTCTAGCTAGCTCGCTGGAGCCCTATCAGGCTAGGGCAAAGTCTAGCAAGCTCGTCGATGGCTTGGTGACCCTCGCCTCACTTGGCCATCAGCAAGGTTGCCAAACCTCGCTCAGCCACTAAAGAGGAAGAAGAAGAGAAAAAAAAAAAAAAGAGAAATATAAGAAAATCATAACAAAAAGTACTAAAAAATTAAAAGAATAAAAAAATTGAATATTTTTACCAAACACATTTTTATTTCTAGAATAAAATTTTTAAACAATTTATCAAATACCTTAAATACTCAAAATTTTTCTCGGGAGTAGAATAAAAAATCATTTTTGATCAAAAATTGTTTTAGGAGTAGAATCGTTGCCAAACGTACCATAAGTCACACGTACATTGAATCCTGTTATCTTTAGGCCGGTAGTAGTTATATGCCAATAAACAAAATGACGGCATCTAGATATTTTATTATACAATTGGATGTACCTCTGTTTCACTAAAAAACGAAAAATCTTTTAAATATAATGAATTGAATGGAATCAATAAAAGTTGTGAAATGAACTTTTACTGATTTTGCAAAGGAAAGTAAATGTAAATGTTAGAAATTTAACATGTTGAAAGGTAAATTTGTAAAAAAGTAGAGATAAATATAAATTTGCAAGAGTTAATATCCTATGATTGACTAAGTGAACCTTACAACTCAGGTATGTATGACCCACCATTGAAGGTGTTTGAATCTACAAATTACTCTAGAACCTATCTGTAGTTTTTATTAAGAAGTTACGACATCTATGCATGATCTCCTATCGTTTAGTAATGATTGTCTACCATAAGTTGCAAATCTCAAGAATATTTGCTAAATTACTCAATAATATGCTTACATCGATCCATCGTCTTTGTCTTCAATTGACATGTTGATAGACCTTTGCTCTGTTCATAGATAACATTGCTTCAATACTTAATCAAAATTTGGGATTGCTTTTTATCGATGAATTTGTCGATCAACTTCTTAAGTTATGGTGAAGGTTCTTGTCCACAACTTTTGCACTATGTTTTCCATTTTCTTTCACAGTTGACATGCTTGAGGTTTGTCTATTGTCTAATGATTTGTGTTTTGACCAAACTTTGTTCTTGTCGACTGAGCTTACTATTTGTCAATAAGAAAAAGTTAGTCATTTTTTGGTGTCAATATCCTCATAAAAAATTTTAATTACCGAAAACCCTCTTTCTTCTTTCTCTCCCCTCCCTCCGGTCATCGCCACGCCCTAGTGCTTGGTTGCTTTCTTTGGTGCCAACTCTGAAATCGGAGGGCCCTATACTGGCTTGCCTGCCCGGGGACTCGCCCTTGACGTGGGAATACAGAGGGGAAAGACAGCACGTCCCAAGGACCAGGGCGAGGTTTGGAACCCAAATGCGAGAGGGATGCCTCGCGGGCTGGGTTTCTAGAGACGAGGCCCACTGGCGAAGCCGAGTAAATTTTGTCAGCGATGCAAAGAAAGATCCCCCGCTTCACCGCACCAATTCTAACACTCGAAATGGATAAACAATAAAAAATGAAAACAACTTCAGGAGGGGTTTAGACTAAGTCCTAAGAGAAGGAATTGTGCCTTAAGGATAGCTAATTGGCCTCTTACACATCAAAGCAAAGACTGTTACAAGACGGAAGAATGGTAGCAAGATTTCAAAGAAGAGAACTCACGAAAGAAAAAGATAGATTGTGGAAATCATGCGCAAAGGCCACGAACTAATAAAGAGAGAATTCGGGAATTTTGTGCTTCAATTGAAGAGTTCAAAAGAGATTGGATGGGGCATTGCACGAAAAGGGGCATGAGGGGACTGAGTCACTATACCAGAACGAGAGGCTTGGCAGACTTTCATCTCAAGTTAGTCGACAGAAATTCACGCCTTAGACCACCAGCTAGCCTTCTCTTGCGCGAAAGCACCTTTTGGCCATGGCTTCTCGATCAAATTTTTGAGGAAGAGAGCGCATCATATTTGGAAGGAGCCGCCCCAGTGGCACCGTCCCCTTTTCAGCCACCGCCACCAATGGAGAATTTAGTGAGCTATCTTTGTTGCCCCTTGACGTCGAGGTCCCTAGCTCTGTGTGTGTGTGTAGCGTGGGGTGGAGTTCCGCTCTCAGAGCAAGCAAACGCAGCGAGAGAGAGAGAGAGAGAGAGAGGGAACAAACGTGGAGGTGAAGAGGACGATCTTTTCACCTGTGGCAACGACGTAAGGAATATAGTAGCTGTCAAGCGCACAATGGTGAGAATGGAGAGGTGGAGAGAAAGATTGATGGGAGTGCGGTAGGGTTAAGTGGAAATCGATTATCCGTGAGAAAGATCATTAGAATATGAGCATTTGTCATGATTTAAAGAAGGAGACAATACATTGGTATTAAGTAAGGGACATTAGATCTACGATTACATCGAGTCACGTCATAGAAAAAATTCTTGACTTTTATCAAAAGTGTCCTCACATCGTATGAGAAATCATCACAGGACCTAATAAAATCCTAACCCACTCTCCCTCTCTCCCTCTCTACACATCCATCTTAGCGACTTGTCTCCGTCCATTGAAGCTACCGCTGGCTGACCGAATCACCGTCACAACACAACCATCGTTTGCATCGCTCAACCCCACAACCCTCCCTCTCTCCCAAGTGTCTTCCTTAGACGACCTCAGATCTCATAATATGAGAGAGAGAGGGGTATCAGGGAGTAGGCAATACTAGCGCTGTAGGCGATGGGAGGAGACGGTGCAGGTGGTGGTTGGAAGAGAGGTGCGGCGGAGTGCTTGTGACGGACAGAATTGTAATAACCATCGCAAGCTCTATATTGCAATAGCCATTATTATTCCATGGTGTTCCTCTCTTTCTTTTTTCTCTCTAATATCGGTCACGGATAAAGGCTTCTAACATAAATGACCTGGCTATATATTATTAGTACTAATGACAACTTTAGTAAAATAATTCAAGAAGCATAGCTAAAAACTTATAAACAATATAGTTATCATTAATAAATTAAAGTACGACCAGTGGTGGCAGCTTAGCAATACAAGACTAATCAGTTAAGATCCACAAGACCATGTGTTTAAACTTGCTAACCGCAATAGTCCAAGATTTTTGTGTTGATGACAGATTTCTGGACCTTTAGCACTTCCGTGGTGCTACAATGACAGATTTTTATACTTACGAGTGGATTGAATTGTTATGACTTAATTACCTTTTCATAATGAATGTGGACCCTTACTGTGTTGTCCAAAGGGGTTGCTACATTGGTCATTCCTCGTTTCTCATTCAATAATGAAGACTGATAAATTAAAACTGTTGCACTTTTCTCGTACATATTTATATCTATACATATTAATGTCCGTTTATAGAATATTCTATGACATATCTCCAATTACTTAGTTGAATCTTATGTATTACTGTAGAAAATTTCATAATGTATAATATTAGGCATACCAAAATAATCAAATATCATCTATCATACGTATATAATTGTAGACTATTCATAATCTAGTGAGTAACATTATTAGGAAATAGTTAGTATCAGAGAGAATAAAGGAATTTGCATGTTTTGACTATACTCTTTTGCTATTATAATGTCAAACCAAGAAAGTAATAGCTATCACAAAACCTAAAGCAAACAATGTAATAGCTCTTATTGGTTCTGTTGAATTTTTTCTGCAACAACTAAATATTCTCATCTTAGCCATCAATAAAATCATACCCGCAGTAAGTGGGATGATCGAAACCTAATCGTCAAATGAGAAGGGACAAAACATTCGCGAGAGCTTATAATGTCTCTCTAGCGCATGCACCTTAATCCATTCTCAATTGTAGACTCTAATGATTCCTATGTATAAATTTAACGGATTCTAGCATATGAACGATTCGATATATTCCAGTTTGTGGTACCTCAAATATCTAAAATCGAGGTTTGTAAGTTAGTAGTGCCTCAAATTTTGCTAATTGAGGTTCGCCAGCTAGCAGCACCTTGGTTCTTGGAATATTCCCAAATCCTCCGGTAACCTAGGGATGCGAAAATGATTATAAACTTACGTACCATATTAGAGTAACCATCAATTAGCTCCAGAAAACCTAGTTTAATTATCTAAAGGCACAAGCAGTATAGGAAAGTGAGCTACCTAAGTTTAAGTGTGAAGTAAATTGGTCTACAAAACTAGAAATTTCAATTTCAGGGATTTTGTTACCCATGAGATAAATTAGCATCCCACAATCCCCTTTCAAGTTGCAGCCTTATTTTTGGTTAAGTCCCAAATCATTCATGAATTAATTTCTTAAGCATACATATTCCTTTGTTTTGAAATGCAAGATGTCATCATAATACTTATTTGACGTGGTTATTAATTAATGAGGTCATATTCTCATGTGTAGTGGCATGACTCCCTTTGTATGTTAATGGACTTAGTATGTATGCAAATGTTAATGCAAAATTCAATTATGAATTGCAAAAATGATACGGAAAATTCAAAATTCAAGCATCATGAGAACATGACATGACAACGACATAACAATAAGATGACATACAATGAGAACATTACACAACAGGGTAATGTTATGGCAAATTCATAATTCAAAACATGAATGGAAAACGAAATGACATGGCAAGTTTAAAATGCATACATAATAGGAAAATGACATGACATGGCAAAGTCGTATTCTAAACATAATGAGAAATGACATAAAATGATAATGACATTGAATATTCAACACGGAGATATAAAAAGAAAACAACATGTCATGGAAAATTCGAAGTTCAAGCTTCACGAGAAAATGGCATGATATGGCAACGACACGAATATAATTGAGAATATAATGAGAAAAAGATATCACATGACAACAATCACATGCAATATGATATGATAAATCATATTCAAAACATGATGGCGAAATGATATGCCAATAATCATATGTAATGTGACATTGCAGACCTGATGACAAAATGACTTGACAATAATTACATGCAACCTTGACATAAGACTGTTCTTAGACCAGTCTTTGTGTACTCTAATTGTATTTTGTACAGTAATCAGCACAAAGCGCGGAATTATGTCTAACTACAATGCTTTGTGATGGGCGATTTATAGACGCTAACAAAGGGTTAAACCCATAAGGGAGGCGATGAAACAATCCAAATCCACATTAATGGTTACTTTCGGAACCGTCAAATGCAAAACGTGGTTAACCATGGAACAAACATGATCTTTTCTTGGTCTGATGGATGGGGAGGGCCTTGACGACGATCAGCCCAGCCCAAGTAGAGATTCCAGCCCAGTTGATCCGCCAGGCTTTATGTTTGGGAGTCGATTTGGGCCTGGGGCCGGGTCCAATCAGCCCATCAAAAGTGGGTCGCCCGGAATTCACCTCGGTGAGGATTGAAAGGGGAAACGAACTTGGAGGCAAGTTCGATGTCGCTTTTGTGGACTTGACTCTGATTGAATCGGCATTTACTTGGAGCGGTTGATTCTGATCCCGAACCGACCGGTCGGTCCCGTGCGAGGTTTCTACACCACATGTCCAAAGTGACTTTCGGCTGTCTTGAAACTTGAACGCTCGTTCGCTTGGTCACCAACCTTTCCTGCTGCTTCACTTTACTCAAGCTGGCTTTCATGTGTTGAGTCATGCCTCACAAGTGGTAAAAGAAAAGGAGAAAAAGTTCACGAGTGTTTGGTAAGGTTAAGTTGCAATTTGCATCGTTATCCCTCCACTTTCATTGCTGGATTAAAATGAATCGAACTACACATCACATGATTCATGCTTTTTGCTCCAAATTGATGGGGACTAGTGCTGTAAATCGCAGTTAAAAGGATTTAAGGACGCTGCACTGACGTCTTTTGTGGAAGGAGTGTGGAAACAAGACTCAAGGTTTTGGGTCATTAGAGGAATTAAGGTATTATTTTGGTCAATTGAGGACTCGAGTTTCAAAAAAGTCGCATTGAGTCTCGGACTCATCAGTGGATTTCAGGCGTCGGAAATCACGCGTGGCAAATGACTTCAAAATTCCACATTGGATTTTCGACTTTGCAATTTCTTCAACGGTGAGATTGATACTTGATTGGACATTTTTTTAAACCTTCAGCCCTCAATTGATGGTTACAAATCCCTGAGGCCAACATCCAAACTTTAAAATTTCATTCGTTTTGTGAAAAATACAGTGCTTTTAGAAAATATTTTTTAAGAAATCATTTTCTATCGAATGATAATATTTTTTTTTTTATATTTGGTTGCACTTGAAAATATTTTTTGTTGCTTTGTAAGGAAAATTTGATTTGATTTCTATGCACTCCTTTTAATATTAATTATATTTTATTTTATAAAAAGTCAAATTTTTAATCTTTACTTTTTCTTTATACTTTTTATTTTTATTTTTCCTTTTATTTTTCTTTTCCTCCTCCTCCTTCTTTAGTTGGCTGTCGATCACGAAGATTGCCCAAAGGTGAGGTCGAGCTCGCCGGCCTTGAGCCTCGCTAGATCGTGAGCTAGAGGCTTGCGCTCGTCGATTGGGTGAGATCACTTAAGGCTAGCAAGCTTAGGCTCACTCGTGGCTAGTCACTAGTCATCATAGTGGCTAGTGATCGGCCTAGAAAGAAAGAAAAAGGAAAAGGAAAAGAAATAAAAATTCTAATTTTTTAAAAAAAGGAAAAAGGAAGAAATGAGGTTTAGTAGGGATGTGAGATAAGAAAAAATGAGTGAGGAAAATGTTGTCTCCTACTTGAAAGCGAAAAATATTTTCTCCTATTTTAGAAGATTTTTTTCTGTTCATAGAAAATATTTTCCCCGATCAGTTATTTTTTTGTAGAAGGAGCACCGAAAATTTTTAAAAATATTTTTTTGAAAATTATTTTCTCTGAACGGCGCCTGTCATGCTTCTGCAGCTTCCCAATATATATATTTTATAAAAGGTCTGGTCGTAATAGACCAAGTTCAAGCCACGATTGACCAATTTTTGGAACGATTATTCTAACATACCATTGACGGGCTCGCTGCCAATCCATATGGATTCTTTAAATACAGTGAATCGCACCTGATTTAATAGTTCGGATCTAATGTGTTCAGGCATCAAATACCTAATCTGTCAGATTTGGTCCTTGTAATACTAGAAATCAGAAGTATTATGATGGTTTGACTCCACATGCTCTTCAAATTATTCTTAGGTGCTGCTTGGTACAGCTTCTTTGCAGCAGTTAAAACTATGAATAGGAGTGCTGCCATTTTTACGAGGTATTCCTTGAGCACCTTCCAGTTATAGCACCTCCAAAGTCGCGATAGCTAACGGACACTAATGGGAAATAGCCTCACTCGGCTTTAACATTCGACAATTTTAAAACATTTGTTACAAAAATATGAGTTAAAATATTCCTCAGCATCGCAATGACAATATAGTATATTTACATTTAAACCTAATGAGATCTTATTAAGGACCACTGGAGCCAATAGTAGCAGTCGCCCCTCCATTGTTAAATGTGCGTTAAATTTTATCTTGCAAAATTTCATGTGTATTTTTTATTATTATTCTAAGGTGATTTTTCATTTCACTTTTCTCAATTAATCTCTATCCGATTGACCCAAAATACAACAACTGCCGTGGGTACCTTGATTAAAAATGGTAATGATAATTGACATCAAGTCCCCGTCCAAAACTCGCGTATAAGTGCAATATGTACTTTATAAAACCCATGTAAATTCATTACTGTCGAAAGGAAATCGAGTGATGAAGTCTACCACCTTGAAAGCTCACATAGATTCAATTATATTGTCAGATTTGACATGCAAGTTATTATGTGATTGAATATGCTTTGAAACAATCCCTCCAAGAAAATAGTTGCCGAGGAATCTGCCAATAAACTTCGCATAAAAATGAGATACGCTAGGGATGTCCACAGTCAAGGGATATTTTTCCAAACCACTCATATTTCATGGTTTGACGGTTTTTAGATTAATTATATTCATTGTTAGAGATAATTATGATATTTTCCCTTAATTTTATATACATTTTAAGATTGTGCATATATATATATATATATCTTGATTGTGGCTGTCACTGATTGATTATAATTGATATCACAGTTATGTTGTTCCCTTAGACAGTCATCTAATAAAAACCTACAAATAGGCTCATGTACCTTTATTATGATATAGAGAAACATACAAAATTTACACAATGCTTCTACCGTCCACATCATTCCTTTCGTGGTGTCAGAGTATGATGTTTTGAGTAAAATTTTCTAGGCCCCTTATCTGCCTCATTTATTACATGTCTACCTGTTTAGTTCTAGGCCTAAGTGCAATTTATATGTGAGAAAGAGTGTTAGAATATTTAAATATTAAATCATGTTCATCTAATAGCTTAATGTTTTAAAAAGTGATCCCACTAAAACTTTTCATGATGTCAAAGAAGGACCTTTTGAGGAAATTTTGAGTGCACCGGACACATATTGACCTAGTATACACTCAACTACACAAATCGAGTGCACACCCGGAGAATACCTTGCAACTCGTGTCATTTGTTTTGCAATTACTACATATATCTCTCTCTCGATGTGAATTCGCAACATTAATCATCTCGTCCAATGGTGATGTCAGCAACTACGTTAGCCTATTTAGTTGTCATTCGCAACATTTAATTTCTCCCCATTATAAAATGCATGTATGAATATTCATTATATTCATGTACTTATTATGGTACATATGTATTATACATTCTAAGTACATCTCCCTATCTAATAAATGTTCATCTCCCTATTCGATACATGCATGAATATCCATGTACCTATTATGGTATATTTGTATCCTACGTTCTAAATATATCTCCCTATCTAATATATGTATTATTAGATATATTGATAAGTGCATTCTTATTTCCTTATAAATAAGAGCACAAATAGTGAGAAATAAAAAGTCTTTCGCTTTTGGCTTGTCTCTACTATCTTTGGTGTTATTTGCTTTCTCTACTTAATCTCTCTATATTCCCTCTATTATATACTTGCAATGATGTATTTTACAACACGTTATCAGCACGGAGATCTACCAACTGAGTAAGTAATTTTGCAAGATAAGTGTTTCCTTTGTTTTTAACTTACACTTCATCTTCTCCTATCAATTCTTCATTTTCCCCCATAGCCTTAAACCAATTTCAAATCTAAAAGTATCATTCTGCTTTTGAAGTGGTGGTGGATATTTGGAAATCCTTCTAGTTAATTCAAGGATTTTATTTTTGCAAGAATTATGGCAAATATTGAAAAGTTCAAATTCCATATCCTGGAAGTGAGTGGACATAATTATCTATCCTGGATGCTTGGACATGGAAACGCACTTTCAAGGGCAAGGTCTCGCTAATGCAATTATAGAAGACGAAACCTCAAATGCAAAAGATAAAGCAAATACATTGATTTTTATTCGTCGTCATTTGTATGAGACCCTGCAGACTCAATATTTATCCATTTGGGACCCTCAAATCCTGTGGAATAGGTTGAAGGATATGTATGATCATATCAAGACTGTTATCCTCCCTCAAGCACAATATGACTGGCAAAATCTCGGACTGCAAGATTTTAAATCGGTGTCTGATTATAACTCCGTTTTATTTGATATCGTTTCTCGATTTGAGTTATGCGGTATCAAGCTCACTAATACGGAACTATTAGAGAAAATTTTCTTCACCTTCCATGCTTCAAATATTGTATTGCAACAGTAATATCGGCAGTGTCAATTTGCCACATATTCTGAATTAATTTTTGTGTTCCTCACCGCTGAGCAAACAAATGAATTGTTGCTCAAAAATCATGATCTTAGACCTGCTGGCTCAAAAGCATTGCTTGAAGCACATGCTAATTTTAAGAAAAATATTGGCCATATTAAGGGCTATAAGCGCAGGCAAGAACAAAATTTTCGAAGGGATATCAGGAAATTTAATCACCCTAGGAAATTTAACTTTGCCCCAATTATGATGAAAAAAAGAAGCAAAAAAAGGTGGCTAATGAAAGTATTTGCCATCGTTGTGGTATGACTGGGCATTAGTCACGTACTTGTCATATGCCAAAACACTTTGTTGATCTATACTAAGCATATTTGAAAAATATGGACAAACATGGTGAATCTCACCCCATTGAAATCAATCTTACTACCATAATTACTGTTGAAACCAACAATATCTCTGTTGGTAGGAATCATCTTGCTCTTGAAGTAGCAAATGCATCATTGGATGTCTCTGATTTCTTTGAGAACTTCTGATTACTTTGATGAGGCATCAGACTGGTGAATGACAACTTAGACTTTGAACTTTATGATTCTAATAATTTCTTTTCTAGTTATTTTTCTTTAAATGTATTATTTTTATTATTATATAATATGGTTATGTAATGAAATACTTATGAACCTTATGTCTATTATCTTGATATTTTACTTGACCTTATAACTAATATGCAAATTTATGATACTTGACATTTGAAGTTGTCAACATAAATGCAAATGGAAAATATCGAGAAAAATGAAGAAGTTTGTTTGTTTGATAGTGTATCAACGCATACCATATTTCGTAGAAAACACTTTTTCTCAAGTATGACATTGCATAAGGCACATATCCATATAATATCAGATTCTATTCCGATTATTGATGGTTTAAGGAATGCCACAATTGTTTTGCCAAATGGCACCATCCTACATATTGATGATGCGTTTCCAAGCAGTAGATCAAAAAGGAATCTGCTCAACTTCAAAGATGTACGTCGTAATGGGTACCATGTTGAGACTGTTTATGAGCAAAATAAGGAATATATTGGCATTACCTCTTATAAGATGGGCCTGAAAATCATCCATGAGAAGCTAGAAGCTTTTTTTATGGGTTTGTATTGTGTCATGATTAAAACTATTAAAACCTATGCCACTATGTCATGGAGATTGGTAAACCCTGATCAGTTTGGATTATGGTATGATCGCCTTGGTCATCCCGGCACTTCAATAATGCGTAGAATAACTCATAATACAAAATGACACATTTTAAATGATACAAATGTATTGTTGTCCAAATATTATAATTATGAAATTTGTTCACAAGGAAAACTCATTGCCAAACATTCTATAACGAAGGTTAATCTTGAATCCCACTTATTCCTACAAATAATTCAAGGTGATATTTGTGGACTAATACAACCACCAAATAGATGATCCTATGTTTGCCTATTATTACGCGCAATGTCGCATTTGCACGTTTATTTCCTGATCATCCATTTAAAAGCATAAAGATGAATAATACTGGAGAATTTACATCAAAGAGTTTTGCTACATATTGTGTTTCACTTGGAATTGAGGTTGAGCACCCAGTTGCGTATGTTCATACTCAAAATGGATTGACAGAGTCCTTGATTAAACGTGTCCAAATCATTGTCCGCACTTTATTATTGAGAACTAATCTCAACGATATAGCATGAGATCATGCAATTTTGCATGTGGCAGCTCTAATAAGATTGTGCCCTACTACTAGTCTTTTACAATCTCCCATTCAAATGGTTTTTGATTATGAACCTGATATTTCACATTTACGCACATTTGGTTGTGTAGTACAGGTGCCTATAGCACTGCCAAAAAGAACAAAAATGAGTCCCCAACACTGTTTGAGTATTTATGTAGGGTTTAATTCACCGTCCATCATTAGGTTTTTAAAACCAACTACTAGTGATCTTTTTACTGATAGATTTGTAGATTGTCATTTTGATGAGATTACGTTTCCATCAATTGGAACACTTACAATTTCCATGGTTGCAAAGTAGAAAATAGTTAAGGTTTTCTCTTGAAATGAGATAAGTTTATCTCAATTAGACATAAGAACTTCATATTATGAAAACGAGGTACAACGTATAATCCATTTACAGGAAATGGCTAATAGACTTCTTGACGCATTTAATGATGTTACTAAAGTAACGAAGTCTCATATTCCAGCTTTAAATATTCCAGCTAGGATAGCTGTTCTTGAAGGACAGATTAAAATAGATCAAAATCCCTTACACTTGAAGCGTGGTAGACCGATAAGATCAAAAGACACTGTTTCTCAAAAACGAAGGGGAATGAATCAATAATCTGCTCCAGAAGAGCTTGGTGTTGTACTTGCTCCCAAAGAGCTTATTGCCCTTGAAGAGGCACAAAACCATGAAAAGATCACAAACCCTCGGAATATTGAGAATTCTATTACATATTGTAATGAAATTTGGGATCGGAATGAAATCATCATTAATGATGCTTTTGCATTCTCTATTGCTCATAAAATTATGGATGATGATTGTGAGCTGCAATCTATTATTGAATGCCGTCAAAGGTAAAATTGGCCTAAGTGAGAAGAAGCGATTAAGATTGAATTAGTTTCCTTAGCTAAACGAGAGGTTTTTGGACCAATAACTCAAATCCCCGATAATATAAAGCCCATTGGATATAAATGGGTATTTGTCCGAAAACGAAATGAGAAAAATGAGATTGTCAGGTATAAAGCTTGACTCATTGCCCAAGGATTCTCCCAAAGACCTGAGATTGATTATGATGAGACATATTCATTTGTTATGAATATGATTACATTTTGCTTTTTCATTAGCTTGGCACTCTTTGAAAGATTGAAAATGTGTCTTATGGACGTTATGGCGGTATATCTATATGGCTCATTAGATTCTAATATTTATATGAAAATTCTCGAGGGATTTAAAATGTTTGATACATGCACTCCCCGTAACTTATTCTCAATAAAATTGACGGGTTAAAGCAATCCGGCCGTATGTGGTATCTACGCCTAAGTGAGTACCTAATAAAAGAAAGGTACAAAAATGATCCTATATGCCCATGTGTGTTTATTAAGAAATCAAAAACTAGATTTGCTATTGTAGTAGTTTATGTCGACGATATACATTTAATTGGAACTCTTGAAGAGTTAGCCAAAACTGCTAAGTATTTGAAAAAAGAGTTTGAAGTTAAAAACTTGGGTAAAACCAAACTTTGTCTTGGTCTTGAGCACAAAGCAAATGGAATAATCATCCATAAATCAACATACATTGAAATATTACTTAAACGCTTCAACATGAACAATGCTCACCCATTGAGCACCCCTATGATTGTAAGGTTTCTAGATCCCCAAAAAGACCCATTTTGTCCTAGAGAATCTGATGAATAGATACTTGGTCCTAAAGTACCATATTTCAATGCAATTGGGACTTTGATGTACTTGGCACAATGTACGAGACCATATATTGCTTTTGTAGTAAATTTATTGGCACGTTTTAGTTCTAAGTCAACTCGAAGACATTGGAATGGAGTTAAACATATTTTTCGTTATCTCCGAGAAACCATAGATTTGGGATTATATTATTCCAATAATACCATTACATTTGGTTTAATTGGATATGCTAATGCTGGATATAGATCTGATCCATATAAGGCTCGCTCTCAAACTGATTATTTATTTTGTTATAACGGCACTATCATTTCTTGGGGTTCTACAAAGCAATCGCTAGTAGCTACATTTTCTAACTACTATGAGATTATTGCTCTATATAAAGCTGGAAGAGAATGTGTTTGGTTAAGATCCGTTATAACGCATATTCATAATTCTTGTTGTTTAAAACCGGTTACAAATTCTCCCACTATAATTTATGAGGATAATGCTGCTTGTGTTGCATAAGTTAAGGGATGATATATTAAAGGTGATAAGATGAAGCATATCTCGCCAAAGTTTTTCTATACTCATGAACTTCAAGAAAATCGACAAATTGATGTTAAACAAATTCAATCCATAAATAATCTTGCAGATCTTTTTATCAAATCATTGCCAACATCAACTTTTGAGAAATTAGTATATGGCATTGGTATGCGGCGAGTACACAAGACGCAAGATTGATTAGCCCCAGTAGTGGCTATATGGCTCAATTGAGGGGGATATATTATCAACTATGCATTGCACTCTTTTTTCTTTTTGTCAGGTTTTTTCCCATAGGGTTTTCCAGCTTAAAGTTTTTAACGAAGCAATTAATGCATCCATAAAAGGGAGAAATCATAAAATTTGTGCTCTGTACTCTTTTTTCCTTTTGTTTGGTTTTTGTCCCATTGGGTTTTTTCGATTTAAGGTTTTTAATGAGGCAGTATCATTTAAGAGACATTCATAATATAATACAATGAATATTCAAGGGGGAGTGTTATGAAATTCATGTATGAATGAATACTTATTATGGTACATATGTATTATACATTCTAAGTACATCTCCATATCCAATGAATGTTCATCTCCTATCCAATACATTTATGAATATCCATGTACCTATTATGGTACATTTGTATCATACGTTCTAAATACATCTCCCTATTCAATACATGTATTATTAGATATATTGATAAGTGCATTCTTATTTCCTTATAAATAGGAGCATAAATAGTGATAAATAAAAGAGTTTTTCGCTTCTGGCTTTTCTCTATTATCTTTGGTGTCATTTGCTTTTTCTACTTAATCTCTCTATATTTTCTTTATTATATACTTGCAATGCTATATTTTACAACACTCCCCTCTTTTTTTCTTTTTTCTTCATCCTTTTGATCAGTCGCCAGCTTCAGCCTTGGTCGGCAATTAGCTAGATGAGGGCCGACGCCCTCGCTGGCCCCCGGTGATGCCGAGCACGGCATGGTGCGAGCCTTGTTGTGGATGGGCGAGGTCGCCTTGCCCTTGCCTTGGCGAGGCTGAGCCTCACCGACCCACTGCCAGGGCAATGTTAGCTTGGTTGGGTGACATTGGCCTAGCAGTGGGCCAATGAGGCGAGCCTCACTGGTGGCTGGGCGAGCTCGACCTCACTAGATTTGGCCGAGGTCAACCTTGCCCAGCCATAGCAAGCTTGACCTCACCTAGCGAGCCTCGTAGGCGGTTGAGCGAGCTCGGTCTTGCCAGATCTAGGTAAGGTCACCTCGCCTAGCTCACGGTGAGGTTTGTGGCTCAAGTCTCGCCCCTAGCGATGCTCAGGTGAGGGTGATAGCGCTCGTCTAGCCGGTCGCCAGCCATTGGCGATTTATTAAGGAAGAAGAAGATGAAAAGGGAAAGGAAAAAAGAAAAAGAAAAATGTATTTAAATCATTAAAAAATTGAAAGAAAATATTTTGGACTAGAAATTTTAAGGTTCTACCAAATGTATTTCTATCTTGGAATAAAAATTTTGAACAGTTACCAAACGCTTTCAAATACTCAGAAATTGTTCTCGGGAATAAAATAAAAAAGAATAATTTTTGAGCAAAAATTATTTCCGGGCATAGAAGTATTACTATGTGCACCCTAATCAGCCACGCCAACGTCAGCTGATTCTCTCTTCAACACACTGAACCTTATAGGTAATCTAACCCAAGTCCTAGCATGTTTTAGATGTTTTCTCAAACTCCGGTTGACTTCTTCCAAGTCACTTGAGTTCGAGGGAAATGTTAGAAATGATAAGGATATTTACTTTGATTCTTGACTCTTTCATTATCGTGAGTTTATTTCTCTTAATTGTGCATATATGCTTGATTATAATTGATATCACGATTATCTTGTTAGCTAAGATAATTATCTAATAAAACCTATAATTAGGCTCATGCTCTACTCTATTACAAAACGAAACATGCAGAATTTACACAATATTGTCTCTTCCAGGTAATTTCTTATCTCTTATTATAGTTTGTACATTTATGTTATTTGCACGTCACCTTTTACCCAGTCTAAAAGAAAAAGAAACGACAACCTACTTTTGTCGTTTGTCAACCCTTACGGTAATTATTGTCTTTTTCTTTACGTCTAATTCACGTCATCCGGACAGAGACATGTGTATAATCTAGAGAGCACCATCAAATCGGCGATTCAGAAACCATTTAAACATGAAAACCGAAAGACGAAAGTCATTTGTCATATGGCGATGCCAGCCTTTCCTTGTTCACGTCCAAAACCGCTCCTAAGCTTGAACGAGCCAAGCGAATCAATCTCATGGGGATCGTGGAAGAGGCGCACAACGTTCGGGTCCTGGGTTCTGGGGACGAGACCATAGTCCTTGCGCACGGGTTCGGGACGGACCAGTCCGTGTGGAAGCACCTCGTGCCCCACCTCGTCGGCTCGTACCGGGTCGTGCTGTACGACAACATGGGGGCGGGGACCACCAACCCGGACTACTTCGACTTCGAGCGGTACTCGTCCCTTGAGGGATTTGCATACGACCTGCTCGCGATCCTGGAGGAGCTGGGGATAGTCCATCCCTGCATCTTTCTTGGCCACTCCCTCTCTGCCATGGTCGGTGCCCTCGGTGCCATTGCCCGCCCTGACCTCTTCTCCAAGATCATCATGCTTGCCGCCTCACCGAGGTGAGCCCAGAAACTTTCTCTGTGCATCTTTCGGAAACAACTTCATTTCACCATGTTTTTGTGGGGGTTGGAAGCTGATGAGAGTGGCCATTTAGTTTATGTGATTGACAAATATAGGTAATTAGCGTTGGGAAACATATTTGGTTTGTTTTACCAAAAAAAACATATTTGGTTTGTTTGACGCGCTGGGCTGCGTGTTTATCTTTCACTTTTGTCCCTTATTTTCAGAGAGTTCAGTCTCACGATCTTATCGTCACGGGTAGGTTTGAAGATAGGTTTACTTCCTCCCCATCCCCTCCCCTCCCATATAGAGAGGAATGGCGAGAAGGCTGATGAGCTTAATATATGGACACACGCATACATATATATAAAATTATCCATGATTTTAAAATGTCAATTTAGTTATAAACATTTAAATATTATCAATTTAGTCTCAAGCCTATGTGAAATTCCAAAATTGCTGACGTGACAGTCCAATTGTCATCGGCCATTTTACATAAGATACGACCACATCAATTGTTTCTAGCAGAAATTAGATAGAAGGACCACATTAAAATATCATACAAAAGTTTAGGATTAGATTAATGAAAGTGAAAAGTTTAGAACTGAATCAATAGCTGTATAATAAGTTTATGACTATTTGGATATTATTTTGGAAAAAAAAATGCAATGTTAATTTTCTTGAGTTGACCTCGTTGCTTCATTTCACCATCACAGGTTAGGATGTATCTACTTGTCATTTCGTTGGTCATAACTATCTTGAAGAAAGAGTGGCTGAAGGGCGAGATTTGAAAGATCCACATAGAGGCTTAAGGGAGAGATGGTCTCTCTCTCTCTCTCTCTTTCTCGTTTCTAAGCCTCCCATATTGTCAGAGTAGATGAACATGACCATACCTGTCTATGCTACCCATAAAAAGAGAGATTTGGAGAGCTCGTCTCTCCTGGAATTGATCTTTTTAGCTTTCGTTAGTATAACCACATCAAGTCCCCTTTCTTTTTAAATTGCACGTCCTTTCGGCATTCTCATCTGGATGTTTAAGTTTTTAAAATTCATTATCTATAGTTAATGCCATAACTGAGAATGTTTATTCAGGTGCACATCACACGGCACTTCTCTCAACCTTTGTAATTGCCACATGGTCTGTATAGGTCCAATTACAACTAGTTTGCGGATTTGTCATCCTAAGAATTCTATATTTTTTTATAATTTTACAAAAGATAGAAAAAGATTATGTATCTTAAATGTATTTTTGAATGTACTCTATCAATAAAATAGGAAAAATAAATTTACTTGAAATATATTTAGTTTTTTTTACTTATCCTATAGATTTAAATTTGAAAAGAACAAATTTTGAAGTATCCTTAAAGGAAAATATCATCAATTCTCCCCATCTTTGGTGGTGATACACATTTGCCGAATGTGCAATGGACAAATAAATTAACTAATTATTAATGTCATAAAATGAATATAAATAATAATGGGAAAAATTAAAAATTAAAGTTTGATTAATATTACTAGACCTAATAAGATGTTTAAAGAAAAACAAACACGATTAAGTAAGGGAATGCATCTTTCTCATAAGGTCATTTTACAAAAGTTGGGAACTCTTTTATATATTTTATTAATAATGAAAAAATGACTTATAAAAAAGTATATTAAAATATCACATTGAATTTTGGTTGATCATTTCCTTTTATAATATTTTTAGAGATTGTTATTGATCAATCATTTTCAAATTAATTAACTCCTTAAAAATATATATAATGGGCAACTAATTTTTTTGTCATTTGACATGTTTGTAATTGAGGCCTTTTACCTTTTATTTATTTATTTATTTATTCTTTTTCTTAAAATATCTTAGTTAGTTCTATTAAAGTGGTTATATTTGTCAAATTTGAACAAATTTTATATTGTTTCGTCTTATTCTTGGTATTTATATTACCATTTATTAGTACATTAGGTAATTTAGTTTTCTCCACCTTCTAAAAAAAAAAAAGTGTAAAATAGAGACATCCCTAAAAATTGAGATGACAAGATAAATTTGACCTCAAAAGTCATGTATATTGCACATGCTAATGGAAAATAGCAAAGTTAATAATTATAACAAAATGACAATTCCGAGAGTAATAGATAATAGTTGAAAGTTCGCAAGCGAACGTGTCATTCCAAACTGTAGGTAGATTCAGTTTAATTTATTTTTCTGTCTTTAATTGTATGACTTGAAATATATGCCACAGGATAAATATATCGTATTAGATGAATTATACAGAGAATTTCAAGTATAGCGTTTTGTTTTTTTTTTTTTTTTTTTTTTGGTAAACAAGCATAGCGTTTTGTTTGATACGTGAATAAATGCAATTTTTTATCCATTCAAGTTAAAGTCAAATCAAATTAATTTCAACGATACTTATTTTATCATGTGAACAATATAAAGTTAAACGATACAATAAAATAATAAAAATGGCATCTTATCTGAAACATGCATATTTGTATTTCATTAATTTTTATTTCTGAAATCCACTTTATAAAATATAGCTCATATCATTCGAAGCAAATTTGTTTAATAGAAAATGAGAAACAAAATAATTTGTTTTAATTTGAAATTGAGATTTTTTTTTAGAAAAAATGAAATTAGATAAGAGAGACTTTTAGAAGTTGTAATTTATTATTTGACAACTTCTGTTTATATATTGCAAGTTATCATGAATTTAAAAATTGAATTGAAAGGTATGCTCTCGAGGTTTACTTTTGTGGCTTAGCAGTCAAAGTTAAAGCATAGCAAAAAATTGTAGATGTTTGTTTGAATTTTAAAATTGTTGAGAAACGAGGCTGGGGAAATGGCTACCTAGTGAATAGAATAACCAGCTGAACTCACTTGCGTACGGACTTTAATTTTTTAAGTTAAAGCATAGTAAACATTTGGCTTAGAAGGGACATTCTTGGAATTTGAGAGACAAAATCAACCATCCATGTCAATTTTTATAATGCGTGCATCTCACTGCACGTTGACAATTAAAATGGTTAGTCTATATCAAAAGCATTCAACGAAGGGTTATATTTTGAAGGAAATTTCGTCCAACCATATGTCTAATTAGTTGATTGCAAGTTATGAATATTATACATATGTAAACTTAACTAAAAAAAAATGCGATTGATGTCTGTGTTTGTGGCTTACCAAACTTACAATTGGTTGGAGAAATTTTTTTCCAAACAGGGATGAAGGGGAATATAAGCCTTCAAAGAAATATCCATCCTCAAACTGAAAAGTATATATCCAAACTGGTACACTAATGAAAATTTTATCCTAAATTAATTTAAACCCAATATTGGTACTATGATAAATTTACCGTTCGTTGATTTCTACCATCAAATTGGTGAGTTGAATGATATGTGATAATTGATGGATGTACCAATCTAGGATTTTACTTTCCATTTCACACAGATATACTAGTTTGTAGTTTTTTATGGTATTAATCCAAGTTAATGGAAATTAATGAAAGGTAAATATATCACAAATGTATAGCTTGGGGTTTTTTTGATAAAATTTTTTTATTTGGGATAAAATTGTTATAAATGTACCACTTTGAGGTTTTTGGTAGTCAAAAAATTAGTTTTGAGTAAATTTTTCACAAGCCCACTAGTTTGAAGTTTTTTGTGGTATTAATTCATATGTGTGTGTATATTTGGTTTTCTTGTGGAAGCAAACATAGGCGAATTGATCATATGGATGTGTTTATTTGTAGGTACTTGAATGATCCGGAGTACTATGGCGGCTTTGAGCAAGCAGACCTCGACCAACTCTTCGAGGCAATGCGAGAGAACTACAAGGCGTGGTGCTCTGGTTTCGCACCGTTGGCCATTGGCGGTGACATGGACATGGTCTATGTCCAAGAGTTCAGCCGGACCCTGTTCAATATGAGGCCCGACGTAGCCCTGTGCGTTGCCCAGACCATTTTCCAGATAGACATGAGGCCTTACCTCGGCCTGGTAACCGTACCCTGCCACATAATTCAAAGCGTGAAGGACTTGGCCGTGCCGGTGGGAGTGTCTGAGTACTTGCACCAGCATTTGGGAGGCAATTCGAGTGTCGAGGTCATGTCAACGGATGGTCACCTACCGCAGCTGAGCTCGCCGGAGATGGTTGTACCGGTGCTGCTGAGGCATATTCACGGCAATATTGCGGCTTAGTGCATATGCAACTTACTTTGTCCTCTTCGTTTGAGTCCCATTTTTCCTTTTTGCGAGAGAACTTAAATATATAAAAGAAACGAACAGCTATCCTCAAACATCAATACTAGCGGTTTTATCAAACGAGGCGAGATCTTTACTGCAAAGTGTTGTTGGTTCCTTCCTTCCTTACCAGGTAATCAGCGCATCGGTTTATTACGACAACCATTTAATCTGCTGATGAGAGAATAGTTCCAGCAGTATCTGGAGATCAGGAATATCGGAAGTGCTTGGTGAATTTATCCACATATAACACGCAGTCAATCATAGAAAATGAGCATTACTTACAATTTCCATGATCCCTCGATCTTGATTAAACCACTGCCAATATCATGTATCCAATATCATGATCTCACATAGTTGACTCCATAAAATTTTCCTTCATTATTAGGATATTAGAGTTGATAAAAAATTGGTTGCAGGAATGTCAGAATATTATTAAACGATGGAAAGTAGCTGACAATTGGGAAAAGTACTTTGGTTTCTCATATCAAGATTGTACAATTACAACCTATTTACAACATACAAGCCCTAACTAATTAGAGAAAGAAATATACAAAAGAAGGAAAATATAATTTCCCAAATATACAATATTATAGTTTCCTCTAAATGAACCAATTAATATCAATTAATGATGGGTTTTTCATTAATAATGAGCCACTCATGTTGGGCTAAATTTAGCCCATTTGAAAGGGCTCATGAGAGAGGTAAACTACCAAGGTTGTTGTTTTTGTAGAAGAAAAACTGTAAAAAGAATAGAAAAGTTTTGGGAAGTTAACAATTTTTACTCTCACGTTTAGAAATCTCATGCACAAAAAACAAAAGGGAAAATCTCTCTCAAGTACAAAATTTCACCCCAAATTAAGAATTCCCGTCGTTGCAAAGGAAGCACTTAATCTAAGTCAAATAAGGTATATCCATCTAAGTGATATGCCTTCTGGTTGGTGTTAATTGTGTCCTTGGGCCGTTTTCGCAAATTTTGTTAATTGATTTTCGATTAGTTTGATATTCGTTTTTTCTTGAATCCATTTCCTTCATTGGTATCAAAGCGTAAGATTGTTGTTACTAATCGTTATTGTCATTTATAATTGATTTTATGGCCAGAATTCAAGTTTTGATGCCAACGAGTGATCGGGGGTGAAATCCTGACACTTGACACACTGTTCGTTCCCCTTTTATGATTTTTCGTATGTCAAAACTAGGTTTTTGAAGACATAGGTGTTAGGGAAATCCCTTATGATGTTTTGAAGATGACAAAATAAATCAAAATGCTACTAACGTGTTTATTAAGTAACTTAGTGAAAAACGCACAAGCCGCTATGCAGATGATGGAAAGCTTCTGAGTCTGAATAAAGCAGACAAAGAAGCACATAAAGTCTCTGAGTCTGGATAAAGCAGACGGAAGACCCGTACTGCATCGAGATTTAAGTCGACCGTACCTGCATCGAGATTTAAATCGAACGAACTGCATCGAGATTTTAAGTCCGAACGAATCGATCGAAAATCTAGGCAAATTCAGAACTTAAGACCATCGACTTAAGATGAACCTATAGGATAAGATCACTAACGGTCAAGTATTTCACTTACTTTATTTATATTGATTCTATTGTATCAAGGCGATTGGCGGGATCAATCAACGGACAACTTCCAAAGAAGAATAGAACACTTATGGAAGCTCGGATTCTGATTGTATGGGCGAACAGAATCAAGGGGATCCAATCTACCTCCAACGGTCAAAAAGACTTACCTTATGAAGTCTGTCCAAGAAAGGAAAGAGAAGACGAAACTCCCAAGGAAAGAGCCAACGGTCGAGTGTGGCTTAGAGAGTAAATAAGGATAGGATGAGACCTAGGAGACTAGGGTGGATAAATATATTCCAAGGCTGATTCAATTCTTCACTAGTTGTCTGAAAAAGAGCGTAACCGAGTGATCCTAGTGAATTACTAAGAATAGTGACTTTGTGAGATATATCATCACCAAGTGCTAACACTCAAGAGTGTGTAATCACCTTTGATTATATAGTGAAATCCAGCCTATTGGCTGATCGCCTAGAGAGTGGACGTAGGCTTATCTAAAGCCGAACCACTATAAACTGTGTTTGCAATCTTCTCTACTCTCTCTATTTAATTTCAATTTGTAGATTGCAAAAGATTGTTATTACTTATGCATAAAGTTCTACTACACCTATTCACCCCCCTCTAGGTGTTAATACTAGTTTCCAACAATAGGGTCATAGTTCTCATCGAGACGAGAAAAATGAGTGGTGGCACGTTGCTGCAGGTGGCCAGATGTGTCGCCACATGTGGCCGGAAGTGGGTGCTGTTGTTGGCGCATGCAACACACACATCAAGGCCGTTTTCCTAGGCTCGTGCACGTGCGGCTTACGTCATGATGACGTTAGCCTACTATTCGAGCGGTCGGTTTGTCCGACCCGAGACCTGTTGACTTGACCCAATCACCCGTTGACCGTTGTTGACTAATGTTGACTGTTGTTGACCAAAAAAAAATCTTATACTCACTATGGATTATGTGTAGTGCCTTATGTTTTGCATTTGTTGCAAGAACAATGCCTCCCATTTGCATGTGTACACCTATTCACACATTTTCAAGAAGACAAAAGATGAGACTTCAAAGGTTGATAGCTGAGTTAGCTAATTATTGATGGGAAAGTGGTGATATAAGGGTACATGTGCACAAGGTCAATAAGAAGATATAGAAAATAATTTGGAAAGATTATCCCATGCCAGCTTTTGAGATGGTGCAATCCATGATTAACACTCTTCTATTGGAATGGCAAGTGGTGTTTAATTGCCTATGGGATGTCAATGTGGTTCCGAATTATAAGAAGCTTGTAGTGGCCTTTGTGAGGGAATACTTTAAGATTGAGGCCTTGAGGACTTCGACCTTAGGAATGAATATGACCAAGTGGGGAATGAATATGCATGGGAGAAACCCTAGGGGTTTTCCCTCTATCTTTCCATGGTTGCCAAATAAGAAACTTAAGCTTACAAAGCGCTTTTATAAGCCCTTCCATGTTCATAGGTTATTTTATTGAGTAGTTGAAGTTATGCTTATTGAGGATGTTTTATGAAGATTTCATGTAAATAGTTTCTTCCATGTTGATGTTGTGACTTCTAATGTATTAGTTACGTTATGTAAAAAAGTTTTTTCATTAATGGATGTTCAATGTCAATTGCTTTTTATTACTATTAATTCTTTTGGGTAGTCATGGAAGTTTAAGTACCTTCAAAGGACTTATTTTTGCATAGAAGGTTATATTAATGACAATTTCAATTAAGGTTCTTGGATGATGATTGGAAACAATAGTGACATTTTGATTTTGAAGTCTTATTTGAAATTATTCATTAATATGATTAGTCTATGCAAGATAGATATATAAATGATAGGCATTAATGTTTCATGCATGTGTGTCTGATATGTTCAGATCCAATGGTTTCAGTAACTAAGAGCATAGTCACTAGATTGAACAAAGGAGAGAAGCTCAACGGTGATAATTATGAAATATGGCATATGAAAATCCAACATGTGCTAGAAGAGCAAGAGGCTCTTGAAGCTCTTAACTTGGTTATGGAAGAGCCTGAAGATGGCAACACTGCACAACACAAAAGAGATAATGATGCATTTGTTGCATGGAAAAGAAAGAACTCCCTTGCTCACATCACATTGCTGAGTATCATGGAGAATGATGTCATGTGAGAGTTTAGGCGTTTTGAGAATGCCAAAGAGATGTGAGAAGAATTGGTAGTAAGATTTGGTCATACATCGGTGACCAAGCTGAGACAGCTCACTCTAAGGTTTGACTCATACAAGAAACCTCATGGTCAGTTCATGAAACTACACTCTAGGAAGATGTCAAACATGATAAATAAGCTGAAGGATGCTGGCCACATTCTGACTAATGAATAACAAGTACAAGTAGTGATTTGTTCCTTGCCTCAAAGTTGGGAGCATATGAAGTTGCACTTGACCCATAATGGAAACATTAAGACCTTTGAGGATGTAGTGCGCCATCTTGAGCTGGAAGAGGATTGCCTCCTAGCGGCTAAGCCAAAAACTGATATTTATTATGCAGGTTCTATCTCACAAGGAGCTTCGAGCTCCAAGCGCAAGCATCGTGACTCATTCAAAAGGTGGAAAGGCAAAGAAGTGAGCTCTTCAGGGAAGAAACCAAGAGTTGACCAATGTGAGAGAGGAAACCATCCTTGTATGAAGAGAATGTCAAGGGTAAAGTGTTACAATTGGGGCAAGAAAAGTCACTATGCTTGTAACTATGGCGAGCCAAAGAAGGTAAACACCCATCATATTCTTGAAAACTCTATTTTTGTATCAATTTTTGTAATTTATATTGAATCTGATCCTTTGTAGACCGTAGATTCGGGAGCCACATACCATGTAGCAAAGGACAGAGGTGCATTCGTGGAGTTTCGACGAATTCCAACTAGAATGAAATGGATCTATGTAGGGAACAACTCCAGAGCCGAAGTAAAAGGGATTGGCACTTGCCAATTAAATATGTGTGGTGGATGCACTTTATTCCTAGATGACGTATTATATACTTTGGAGATTCGTCGAAATTTAGTTTATGTGTTAGTATTGGTTGAGTTTGGTTTTAATTTGAATTTCCATAATAGTGGTGTGGACTTGTTTTTAGGAACGAGTTACTATGGTTGTGATTACTTTCTAGATGGTTTTATCGTGCTGGATGTTGACTCTAGTAATGTTAATGTTTGTTATTCTCTCTTCACGTCTTTTAATTCATGTGATAATGATGTGAATATATGGCATGCTAGACTTGGTCATATATGCCAACATCGAATGAATAGATTAGCCAAAGAAAGTTTATTGGGCAATATCGAAAAAGTTGATTTGCCCACTTGTGAGCATTGCCTAGTGGGAAAAACAAGAAGGAAACCATTTGGAAAGGGATTAAGAGCTGGGTTTCCTTTGCAATTAATCAATTTTGACATTTGTGGTCCAATGAATGTGAGGGCAAGGCATGGAGCTGTTTATTTCACGTTTATTGATAATCATACTCGCTTCTGACATGTCTATTTGATTTCTCATAAATTTGAGGTTTTTGATTGCTTCAAAAAGTTTATGAGCTTAGTAGAAAATCAATTAGATAAGAAAATAAAAGCATTAAGATTTGACTGAGGTCAAGAATATCTATTTGATGAGTTCGGAAATTTGTGTGATGAAAAAGGAATAGAAAGACAATTGTCTATTCTCTATACTTCTCAACAAAATGGTGTTATAGAAAGAAGAAACAGAACTCTACTAGAAATAGTTAGGTCCATGATGGCACAAGCAAACTTAACCACCATCTTTTTGGGTGACGCTTTGTTAATTGCTGCCTAAATACTTAACCGTGTGCCTTCTAAATCAGTTACTTCCACCCATATGAGTTATGGATAGGTAAAACACTAGATTTGAGTTTTCTCAAATCTTGGGGTTGTGCTGCCTATACTCATGAACCATCTCATAAGTATAGGAAATTGGGTCCTAGAGGCAAAAGGAGTATTTTTATAAAAAAAACTCAGAACACTCAAAAGATATGTGTTTATAGGTGAGCAAGAAAGTGGGAATATAACTAAATTTGAATCACAAGATGTCACATTAGAGAATGAATTTCCTAAGGATATCTATTTTTCTCACCACGTGATGCCAACTTACCTTCAGTTTACCTCAATATGGGGTGGTTTTTGACAGGGGTAATTTGAAAGAAATCTTCATAAGTGTATGTGGCTCAAAGGGTTTAAGCAATTGATCACTTGTAGTGTTTGGGATAGAAAAATGAATTGCCCCTCATTATTTTGGTCGGCATACCTTTTGCGAGAGAACTCTTTGCCTTGCAAGCATGGAATCTTTCCGCTCAACTTACTAGGGATTAGTGTATGGGAAAGTGTTTTGGACAAGGCTTGCCTTTCATCATTCCAATGTATCCCATTTGACACATTCAATTTATTTCGTCGAAAATGATAATGCAACATTTGCAAAAAAATAAATAAGTGGAGAAACTGACCTTGCGATTCATTCATTATGAAAATAACATAATCAAGGGTAATACTTCTTAACAGAATTATAATTAACTAGATTAGAAAACTCACGACCATCCATTTTTGCAAGGATTAAGGTGCCTTCGGGAAGTACCTTCCTTACCACATGAGCCATTGTAATTCAGAGCGAATTTGCCCCTAGGATTAGGAAAAATTGGCAATAGCCTCCTCAAGACTAGATCATTTTCTTTGAAATGTCTCTCCCGTACCTTCCGGTTAAATGACCTAGCTATCTTTGTTAGTATGACTTTGACTATGGTAAAGAGCTTTCAGCCTTTTCTCATCAATTAAGTTCAATTGCTCATACCTTTGCTTCATCCATTCTACCTCGGACAATTCCACTTGGGATAAGACTCTCAGAGAGGGGATCTCCATTTCCACAAGCAAGACTGCTTCTATGCCGTATAGTAGAGAGAAAGGGGTTGCCCCATTAGAAGTACGAATCGATTTTTGATATGCCATTAGTGCAAAAGGTAACCTATCATGCCAATCTCGATAATTATTGGCTATCTTTGCCAAGATCTTCTTAATGTTTTTATTTGCTGCATCAATAGCTCTGTTCATTTGCGAGTGATAAGGGGATGAATTCAAATGCTTGATTTTAAACTCAGTAAATAGCCTATCCATGAGCTTGTTATTCATGTTTGTCCCATTGTTAGTGATAGTTGCTTTAGGGACCCCATAACAGGCAATTATGTCACGCTTGATGAACTTCACAATGTTTTAGGTAGTGACATTAACATAAGATGCGGCTTCAATTCACTTAGAGAAATAATCTATCGCCACCAGAATGAATCGATGCCCCTTTGAAGCTTTAGGGTTTATTGGGCCAATCATATCGATGCCCCACATTGAGAAGGGCCATGGCTTGGATAACTGGTGTAGCTCAGTTAGGGGAACATTTATCTTATCTTCATGAATTTGGCAACGATGGCAACTTTGAACGTGTTAGGTGCAGTCACTCTTTAATGTCAGCCAATAGTATCCCAACCTCATAATTTTCTTGGCTAACATGTGCCCATTCATATACGGACCACAAACTCCTTCGTGTACTTCTTGCATAATTTGCATGGCTCGACTACATCTACACATCGCAACAAGACTGATTCATAAGATCTTTTGTATAAATTATTATCACTAACAAATAACTTTGATGCATCTTCACTATGCATTTTATATCAATTAGGGAACTTCCTTCAGGGAATTCTTGTTTCTGAATGTAATCCATGATATCGTCATACTATGATTTCCCATCATGTTCTTTAGTCACGACCATACAAAAAGCTGGTTTTGCCAAAACCTCCATTTTCAATGGTTCGACTTCTAATCCATCAGTAACTTGCAACATTGATGACAACGTTGTGAGTGCATCTGCAAACTGATTGTGAGATCTTGACAAGTACTCAAAAGAAATTTCATCAAATTCTTTCACCAACTATTCGAGATACTTGTGATACAAGAGTAATTTAGAGTCCTTGGTTTTCCATTCACCTATTATTTGGAGTATGACCAGTGCAGAATCTCCGAACACTTTTAATTTAGCCACTCCTATCTCAATTACAGCTTGGAGCCTAAAAGTACAAGATTCATACTCGGCTATGTTGTTAGTGCATGGAAATATCAACTTTGCAACTACTAGATGGTGTTGTTCATCTAGGGATATCAGAACTGCCCTAGTGCTAGAACCAAACAAGTTTATAGCTCCATCAAAGAACATGATCCATGAATCTTCACTTACATATAAGATGTGGTCATCTAGGGAACATTTATCATTATTCAAAAGTCTGGGACTTTCGGCCAATATGTTAGCAATCGCTCGACCTTTAACTGACTTTTGTGGCATAAATTGAACATCAAATTCTGAAATCAAAATTTGCTATTTTGCTAACCCAATTGATCAAGTAAGTATTTGATGGGATTGTTATTGGTCACGAGAAATATCTAATAATGCAATGTATACTGTCGTAGTCTATGCAGTACCCATACTGATGCAGTGCAAGTCTTCTCGATATCAGAATATTTAAGCTCTAAGATAGTGAATTTATTGCTCAGGTAATAAATGGCTCGTTCTTTTTTATCGATAGGACTTTCCTGAGCCAACATTGTGCTCAATGATTCACTATGAATAGTAAGGTAGAGAATCAAAGAATGCCCTGGTAATGGTGGGACAATGTAATTCAATCTCCTTAAAAGACTTCGAACCTCTTTGGCTGTTGATAGAGGTCACAACTCGCATATGGCCCTAGCTTTAGTTGGGTTGATCTCAATGCTTTTACTACTTAGAATGAATTTGAGTAATTTACTAGACGTAGCCTTGAACACGCACTTGGCAGGATTTAGGCAGAGCTTGAATTCACGAAGCCAATCAAATAACTTCTTTAAGGTCTCGACGTGACTTCTTCTAGGTCAAGTTTTTGTAATCATGTCATTATTTAAACTTCAATCTCCTTATGCATCATGTCATGGAATAGTGTTGCCATGGCTCGTTGATAAGTAGGCCTTGCATTCTTGAGTCCAAATAGCAAAACCTTATCTATATGTGGTAACTGGAAATCATCCTTTGGGCTAGCCTTGTTTAAGTCTCGATAATCGACACAAATCCGAATTCGACCATCTTTCTTCATCACTGGCACTATATTAGCCACCCATTTAGGGTATTGTGAGACTTCAATGAATCCCACTTTCAGAAGTTTCATTACATTTTCCTCTTATTCTTTGAGAGTTCGAGCTTAGTTCTTCGCAACTTTTGCTTCTTAGGGTGCATATCTGGATTAGTAGGCAGAAAATTCTCCACAATGGGTGGATCCAAACCTGGCATATCGGCATACGTCCAAGCATAGATATCCTGATAATCTTTTAGTAGCTGAGTCAAGCGTTCGGCCTCTTCTTCAAGGAGATTTGCCCCTATTTTCACTTCCTTGACTTCTCCGGCATTGCTTAAATTGATAATGATGGTTTGGTAAAAAGTGAGAGCTTTGGTTTTTTCATGCTGCTCCTATTTATGCTATACCTCGATGAAGTCCTCATTAAGATCGCCATTATTTACTACTGTAAGATTGTACTTGAAACACAAAGTGGCTACTTTAGAAAGACAAACAGGGCTAAATGACATTTTTTTAGATTTTTTTCGTAAAAGCATCTTTTAGACTTCTTTTGCTAAAATTTCTTCTTTTCCTTTTTTTTTTTAAATTTTGACACGAGGAAACATGATGAAGCCCAGGCCTTAGAATTCTCCTTGGATTTTAGCTCTTTTTTATTTATTTATTATTGGTTGGATATCATCACTGGGCTGGTTTGGTATACCCCATCATGCCTTCAAAATAAACTAGTAATTTTATTGAAATTCATCAATCAATTACATCTTATTGAAAGGAAAATGCGATATTCAAGCCCTAAAAGAAAGTAAAAAAGAAGGAAAAAAAAATCCCCAAGTAAAAATTCTCACGAAGGGGAATATGCGAAAATAATAAATAAGTTACTCTTGTCAGCTAGCGCTTATTCCCTCCAAAGGTTCTTTTTCAATAGCACCTATAAGGAGATCATAAAATAGATTTATGATTCCTTCCAATGCATCATCGGGTTTCTCTTCTCCTGGAGGTATTGGATCATCCATTCCACTCCACCTGTCCGGCACAATGCCACAAGAGTCAATGTAAAAACTAGGGGGAGTCGAGTACTTCACATAATAGTCAAATTTGCCCCTCGGCTGCCCTAGGGTATCCATCACCTCTTTATTATCCTGTATTGTTTTAGTGGGATCAAGGAACGTCTCGCGAATGTGAGAAGATAGCAAGTTTTCCCTTTTTTGTCATTGTCCTAGTAGTGAGTTTTGCCTTTGTTGCCTCTGCCCTCCAAAGCTTTCTTCACCTCTTCCATGGTGCCATAATCCAGTAAAACAGGACCTCAGAGGGGGTTAAATAGGGTTCCTAATACCTTGATATCTCCTTCTAAGACCAAGACCAGTAACAAAATCATTTCCAACCATCACCCTTCCTACCATAACAATGGTATTTGATACTTCAAGAGTGGGTAGCGAGGAACCTTGAGAAGCATGTATGACGGACACTAACTCAAATGAGTGGTAACTTGATTCAAGCTCATAATCTGGCTTGATATAAGGAATATAGATTTTATGATAAATTTGGTGGTCTTCCTTGCCATGGACAATGACCAACTTCCTTTTAATCACAAATTTCACACTTTGATGGAGACTTGATGGCATAGTCCTAGCAGTATGTATCTAAGGATGACCTAACAAAAAGTTAAATGCGATGAGGATGTCCATTACTTGAAGGGGGATGTTAAAGATTATTAGTCCTATTTGCACATCAAGGTGGATCTCCCTAATCACTTCCTTTCTAGTCCCATCAAAAGCTTGTACGCAAGTCTTCGCAGCATGTATCTTGGATAAATCTATCTTGAGGCGGTGAAGAGTGGCCAATGGACATACATTCAGAGCAGATCCATTATTAATAAGCACGCAGGGCACATGAGAAGCTTTGTGTTTAATCGATATATATAGCGGTTTATTGTGTCCTCTTCTTTCAATAGGGAATTCTTCGTTAAAGAAAGCTATCAAATCCTGGAGAAGAAATGACCCAACAAATTTCCCGAGCTTGCTAGGCTCAACTATCTCTGCTACACGAATTTTGCTCAACATCTTCATTAAAGACTTCTGATGTGTGGGAGATATTTGCAAAAGCTCAAGCAAAGAGATTTGAGCATGCATTTTTCGTAATTGATTGGCCATGTTATATTCACTTGCTTTAACTACAATGAGAAATTCTTTAGCCTCTTCATCAATAATAGACTTTGTAGGTTGAGTATTGGCTTAAGAATAAACTCGGCCAGACCTTGTAACCAAGTCAACATCCAGGTCATAGGACCAAAGAACCACCTTATTATCAGTATATTCATAGGGTTGAGGTATCTCGATCACTATCCCTTCGTTGCACATCGGACTTTAGTAGATGGTTCTGCATCTTTTTTGTGTGGCATATCCACAGGTAGTAGATTGATTTCATCCTTACCAGTATTCAGCACAACCCATTTTTCTTCCCAATCAATAACGACTTGGGATATAGTTGAAACCATGTTAGTATGATCAATATACATAATTATATCGACCTCCACCATCATAACAACCCTTTCTTTTATCAAGGATAGGGGAACTGCCTCATGACTCGGGTAGTATCCAACATTTACTAGTCCATTATAGACATCTGCAACATGCACCCTCAAATTCTTGACTTGACCGGCGTCAAATCCAAATATGGCAATTATCTTGCCTTCGTGCTCAAGCAATGGGTTCCTCTTGACATTCGGTTGGGTGATGCGGAATGAGAATGCATTAGTGTTAATTAAATTTTGAACTTTGTGCTTCAAGGTCATACATTCATCAATTGAATGTCCCACTTCTCCCTTATGATACTTGCATTTCTTGGAGGGGTCGTAGTTGGAGAATTTCTCCGCATTGGGCTGCCTTGGTTCATAAGAGAGCAACCCATTCTTTTGCAAGGTTGGCAAGACTTGAGATAGATGACCATGAAGTAGAGAAAAATGCCTCTTAGTGAATTGTCATGATGTGGATGCACGGCTTTCACCATGCTAATTTCTAGGGACATGAATGATTGGAGGCTTATTAGAGGTCAGTTGTGCATATGCAGCAGTTACTTTAGTGGTTGGCCTTTTCGTTTTCTTTGCAATAAACCTCCAGCTTGGAAATGTTGGTTCATTAAACCACCCCTCCTTCAACCCCATCTTGATTTGTTTGCCCAAAAGGATGAGTTGATTAAAGTTCTCAACATACGTGCCAACCATTTGATTGCAGAACTCGAAAGGGAGGGTCTTAACAAATAAATTCATCAATTCTTTGTTAGTGGGCTCAGGAGTGATTTGGGCGGCCAAATTTCACCATCTTATAGCATACTCTTTAAATGACTCGCTTTTCTTTTTTTCCCATCCGCTCGAGATATTCTTGGGAATGTGCAATGTCTATGTTGAACTTATGCTACTTAAGAAGTGCATCGACCACCTCACTCCAAATGTCAAGGATGTTTATGTTCTTCATGATGTACCAAGTAAGTGTTGACCTGCCCAAGCTCATTTGGAACCACTGGATCATAAGGGGTTCATTTTTAATATCTTGGGCCATCCTCACATGGTACATCTACAGGTGAGCTTTCGAATAAGAAATGCCATTATACTTATCAAATTCTGGCATTTTAAATTTATTTGACATGTTGACTTTCTCATAAACAAACAAATCAATTAGGAATGAACTTTGCAAACCCTACAATTGTTTCACTTTTCCTTCAAGCTTCACAAAGTGTTCATCTTGCTCTGTTTTAAGGACCTTATAAGTTTTGGCATTTCCTTCCACAACAATGACATCATTATCTTCTAAAGGGGGTATGTTGTCATCAAATTCATTGGATAGGCCATGATCAACTTTTTGCTTAAGTGTCGTAGTTCTAGAAGGTGTGATTTTTGTGTTTGAACTTGGTTAGAGCACCTTAAACTTAGTTTTCATTTGTTGTATTGCAGCAAAGCATTGATTCATTTTATCTTCCATTTTATTGATACGTTCATGCAACTCAACTTACTCAGCCATTCGTGCTCTCAATCTCGTAATGATGGGTGAACGAGATAGCTCTGTTATCACCTAATTCGAAGAAAGGAAAACACATAAGCATCGCATATGGAACATGCTAGTCCATGACAAAGGTCTAGCCACTTTTATTCATTAATGGAAGTGTTTGATGTGAGGTAAAAACTTGAAATGCCCTAAACAAATGAATTAGAGAAGCAAAGAACTCGACTAAACATTAATCTAAAAAATAACTAGATAGACTCAAGACATTTCACATGGCTTGATCAATATACAATTGGGAAACTTCTAGACGCAATTGCTTATTCTCCTCCACAAGATGTGCCGCACGCCTTTTAGTCTCTTCAGCAACTCTTTTGAGGCGTCTATTCTTAGCATATTTGGTGATCTTCTCGGGCACTTTCGATATTTTCAGGAGTAGCTCTTTGGAATCTTGTGCCATTGAATATATTCGGTAGAGGCGCAGTACCTTCTTTCTCTACCCTTCAACTCCTTTTCTAGCCATATGAGCTTCTGTGGGTGGCACATATCCCGCATCGATTTGATTGTAAGAACAAAATTCTCATGGTCTTGATTTTTGTTAGTGAAGTTAACTTGGAGCGAGTTTGCTTGCAAAGCTTGTGGAAGTTCTTGCACAACTTGATATTGATGAGTCACTCTAGTCGGGTAGTACTCCATTGCTCCAGTGAATCCCAATAAAAAATGACAGGGCCAATACGCCCACATGTGAGCCTCGCCTTACGAACTTGAAACCATTTAGCATGCCATAGGAATCATTTGAAAATTGGTTTTTCATGAAAGCTAACCATCTAGAATAATGATAATCTGGCGCATGTTTTTGTTTGTTCTCAAATCTCATAATAGGTGATTAGAGTTGCAAACATCAACTATGATCATTAAACCACCAAACCCTTTTATGTGAGAAAGAAACCAAATTTGTAAAAGTTAGGAGAAGCATGCAAAACGTTGTCACCACCTTCTTTAAATCAAGTAAGGGAAAGAAAAGTTTCGGTCAAAGTAGTGTTAATGAAATTCTTTCCTTAAAGGACCTACCTAAGTAAATTAGCAATTAAAGGATTAATAGCATTCTTGTAGTGAGGGGAAACTATAAACTCAAAGAAAGCTAATAGGAAGACTTTACGCATTTGAAAGGAGTTGCTATTTTCAAAACATTCATTTAAAAACGAGAGTGGGCATGAATTTCGGTGACCTTTCAAAAATTTTCTTATTTTATCTTCTTTAATTCTTAGAAAATCAAACAAGGCCGTGATAGGATCTATTCCAACAGGTGGACTAATTAATTTAGTTTCCAAAGATTTTCTTATGGCAATACTATATTCTTCCAAGGTAGGAGTGAGCTCATGCTTACCACCAAAGATAAAAGTAAAAGTCTGAGGGCACCAACAATGGGTAAGAGCTTGAACAAGGCTAGCTTGGTCTTCAAATATTTTTTAAGGTTTTCACTTATTTAATGAATGTTAATGTGTGGTAAGGGAAGGAGCCGACCGATATTTGACTCCACAAACTCTCGGCTAGCTTGGTCTAACTTGCCCCACCATGTGTTGAGCTTTTCCTTGGGAGGGAGAATAATTCGAATGTCTGGTATTCCCATTGTATATTGACCAAGACTCAGGACCAACCTAATGTCATGGACCGACAAAATAATAAATTAAATAAATTGCAAAAGGAGAGTTTAGAGAACTTACTTCACTAATAGATAGATAGCAATAACATAAACATGTGCATGGTACGTGGCTTGATTTCTACTCTACAAAGTTTAACAAAATGGAGCCATAAAGACGATTGGACTAGCCACGAGCGTGTAGACTAAGTCGGGTCGTCATGACTCCGGCTTGGTTGAAGAGTCGACGCAGGTCATGGGTATACGGATCAAGGTGAGTACTCTTGACACTAGGAAATAAATTTCGAGATTGAGATGGATGACTTGTACTGTGAGCATGCGGTCGGCGGAGTGGTATCCATTTCAATACCATCTTAATTAATCCTATGCGGCCCAAGTCCAGCGGCATATTGTGTGTGCATGAGTGTAGTGTAAATGCATAAGCATGCATACCGGTTTAAATTCACAACAACACTTCAATAATTTGAATTTAAAACATTCATTCACAACTCCAACCTGCAAGACAAAGGGTTAACAATCACTCAACCCATTATAACTCCCATCTACAAAAACATTTAACACCTCAAATGGTTATGGATGTATTTGGTATCCTTGCTGCCAAACAAAAAAAAAATTTTAAAAAGAGAATCGGCTTAAGTCCACTAAGAGTTTAAACTCAAGTCCCTAGTAGAGTCGCCAAATTGTTGTGACCTGACCTCGAGTGCACCACTTAGGATTTAACTAATGGATTACTAAACCTAAATTTAGTTCGGGCTCTCCTAAGCCCATACCAATTCACGACCTAGGGTTTAAGTTTCTAGTATGCAAATGATTTTTACTTAAAAGTCGCCACTAATCTATTTTTTGATGGGTTGACTAAAAACCCAAGTAAAGTAACGGGAGACTTACTTCACTCTTATGAACCAAAGACTATGGGATCGGCTTGATTACATTAGATTTCTCTAATGTCCTTTCAGTAACTTTTCTCTTTTATTTGAAAAAAATGATTTGCAGGCAGTTTGTATTAATTTTAATTTACTTCCTAACATACAATGTGATCATGCGAGTGCGTAATCATTATCTCACATTCAATAAAGCAAATCAATAAATAAATTGTAAGTACAGGGAATAGATACTTACTCAAAGCAACGAAAGTATCTACAATATTAGCTTAAAAATCACATGAACGATCCTAAATATGAAATCTAATTAACACACAATCATTCAAATATTTTTTAAGGTTTTCACTTATTTAATGAGGCCTAAAACTATGTGCAATGCATTCAATGACATGCAAAAATGTCTAACTAAAATGATGTGCCACGGATAACCTAATTCTATGTGGCAATGACATTTTTTGTGTTTTCTTTTCTTTGTTTAATGAAAATTCGAAATAAAAAATAGCCTTTATTTAAGCATGCAATTTTAATTAAGGAAATAGAATAAAATTTAATCTAGAGCAATATTTTTGGATTTTTATCAAAAAATAATTCGGAATAAGAAATTTGATTTAGAATAAGAAATTACCCTAGATATGCAATATTATTTAAAAAGAATCTACTCTAGTTTATTGTCTAATCTTTTTTTATTTTTTTTTAGAAAGAAAAAAATGCAAATCAAGCAAATATAGAAAGAAATCACATTTACATCAAGCCCGACGACATCACGTAAGATACCATCCGTGTTCGTTTAATATGAAAATAAATTGACGAATCATATTTCGGGCATGAGATTAGATTGGCTAGTTTTTCAGAAAATCGCAAATCATATATTAAGTATGAGATCGGATTGATGATTTTTTTGTGCGATTGCGAGTCATATTTCGGGCATAAAATCAAATTGACAATCATATGCACGTTATGAAATTAGGAAAATTTCCTAATTTATGAGCGATCAATAAATCTTTTGGATATGGCAATATCGATCAAATATTCAAACAATATCACAATTCTGTCAATTATGCAATAAGATATAACAAAATTGAATTAATCAATATTCTTTCTAGCTCTTGATAGAGCGCAGATGGCAGTTTCCAAATTGAGACTCGTTGGTCAACTGGTGGGATGTGGTGGCGCTCGGTTTAAATGCCGTTAGTGGGTGCTCGGCTATGGGAATGGTTCGTGCATCGCCACGGCTAGAGGGAGATCACGGTTGGGAATTATTGAGAGCGTGGCTTCATAGCGGAGGCGTGCACTTCTCGGAGTCTTCTTGTAACGCAGAACGTGCTCTCCTTTTGAACGGTGGTCAAAGTCCTTTACCCAACTTCCACCGCTTGGCTCTCTCTTTCCCTTTGTTGATGTTATCTCTGACTCTGCACCCCACTTGACAATTTAATGAAAAAGAACAAAAATTTATGGGAAGTCACCCCAAACCTGAGTTGGGAAGTGGCGAGCAGCAGGAGGCGATGGAACTATGTAAATAACTTTCACCAGTATTGTTGCTTAGCGAGGTGAAGACAAGCTCTTCGTCGAAGGTTCGACCAGTTGCGATCGTTCTGGATAGCAACAACTGGACTAGAGACTAGCGCTTGAAACTCGTGGGAAGCAAGTTATGATAGTCCTCAAACTAGGAAGCTGGTTCTCGCCAGGACACTAGTTGGTAGGCGTGAGTGCAGCGCCAAAACTCACATTCACAGATTAGCAATGGGGGAAGCAACGCCAAGGAGCTGCGGCGACAAATCTTGAAGGAAGCACGACAAGACCACTAGGTGTAATCGTGGCATGCTACGTCGTTGAGCTGGAGAGGCACGGGGGGCCGTGAAACGGTGTGTGGTGGAGACGTGGCTGTAGGGAGGAAGATTACACAAAGGACTATGATTTTTCACGAGCGTCTCTTTCTCTCTTTCTCCCTCCCTCCCTCCGTATGGCCGTCTGCTTTTCTCTCGTGTCCTAGGTCCTTTTATACTTGAAGGAGGCGGTATCCTCGAGGAAAAGGCCAACCCTTCTTTCCTCTTTAATATATTTGCATATCGCCCGATCAAAGGCATGTTCCTGCACAAGCACAAATAATTTTCCTTATTTGACTGTGAGTAGATATTCCGATGATATGCCCATATTTCTTTTCCTTTCATTGGCTGAGTTTTCCTTTCCTTTTGACCAGCAAATCTTGCCTATTCTTATGGCTTGGATTTGGAAGAATAATATTGATCTTTTCCTTATTTATCATGGAAATCAAAATTATTTTTCCAGTTTAAACTGATTTCCCAACTTGGCATGCCACCTTATCATTCCCGACCATCTAAGAGACAATGGGCTCGGTTCAAATTTTTATCATTGCAGGCTCAGTCCAATTCATTAAATTAAAGCTCAAAACCATCAATTTGAAACCCATCTGCCATCGGTCCATTGCAAATGCAATAATAAAACTATATGCTATGCAATTTAATTCTAATATTTTTCGTTTAGGGGTTAAAATTAATCCCTAAATTTTTGCGCATTAAATTATTAATGATTAATCAAGATTTATGTGTTAACACTAATTAATCATATGTGGCCTATGTCCGGTGGCAGGTTGTTTGTTCAAGAGTGTAGTGTAAATGTATAGGCATGCATAATAGTTTATATTCACAACAACACTTCAATAATTTGAATTTAAAACATTTATTCCCAACTCCAACCTGCAAGACAAGGGGTTAACAATCACTCCACCTCTTATAACTCCCATACACAAAAACATTTAATACCTAAAATGGTTAGGGACGTACCTGGTATCCTCATTGCCAAACAAAAATGTTTTGAAAAGAGAAAATTGACCTAAGTCCACTAAGATTTTGAACTCAAGTCCCCAACGGAGTCGCCAAGCTGTCGTGACCTCACATTCAGGAACGGGTTGGACCACCTAGGGTTTGGCTAATAGATTACTAAGCTTAAACTTAGCTCGGGCTCTCCCAAGCCCATACTAATTTGTGACTTAGAATTCAAGTTATTAACATGCTAATAATTTTCAATTATGAGTCACCACTGATCTACTTTTGCTAGATTAATTAGAAACCCAAGTAAAATAATGATCGGGGACTTGATTATGTTAGATTTTCCTAACGTCATTTTGGTACATTTTCTCTTTTATTTGAAAAAAATGATTTGCAAGCAATTTGGATTGATTTTAATTTACTCTCGAACATGCGATGTAATCATATGAGTGTGCAACCATTATTTAACACCTAATAAAGTAAAGCAATAAATAAATTGCGAGCACAAGGAAGAGATACTTACCTTAAAGTAACGAAAGCATCTACGATATTAGCTTAAAAATTACATCGATAATCCTAGATATGATTTCTAATTAACACACAATCATTGAAATATTTTTGAAGGTTTTCACTTATTTAATGAGGCCTAAAACTATGTGCAATGCATGCAATGATGTACAAAAATGCTTAACTAAAAAGATGTGCCAAAGATGACATAATTCTACGTGACAATGGCATTTTTTATGTTTTTGTTCTTTAATCAAAATTCGAAATTAAAAATAACTTATATTTAAACATGCAATTTCAATTAAGGAAATGGAATTAAATTTAATCTAGAGCAATATTTTTTTGATTTTGATTTTGAAAAAAAACTTGAAATGAGAAATTACCCTAAATATGCAATATTATCTAAAAAGAATCTACTCTAGTTTATTGTCTAATCTTTTTTTGATTTTTTTTAGAAAGAAAAAAGTTCAAATCAAGCAAATATACAAAGAAATCACATCCACATCGAACATGATACCAAATCATGTAAGATACCATCCATGTTCGTTTAATATGGAAATAAATTGACAAATCATATCTTGGACATAAGATCAAATTGACCAATTTTTCAGAAAATCGTGAATCATATCTAAAAGAGCGAGTCATATTTCGGACATGAAATTGAGTTGACAATCATATGCACGTTGTAGAATTAGGAAAATTTCCTAATTTAAAAGGCTACTCAAAATTGTGAACATGATAATATATCGTGAATTTCATCACATGCATTAACGATATTTCAAATAAAGAAACAAAACATTCAATAATCAAATTAGACAAGATTTTTACCTAGTTCTCAATATGACGTTTCCGAATCCGGATGAACAATGGATCATGGGAATCGGCGATGGCTCACTATGGGATGCTCACAGACACGATGGACAATGGCTATAGACGTGGCTGACGATTCAGCACGATGAAATAAGGAGGCTCGACGATAGCTCAAGCACAAATAGGACTTATTGATTGCAACTTCAAGGACAACAACGCATTATCCCCAACAAGGCTGTTGGGAATATGCTGACTAACCTGCAGGAAAAAGATTCAGCTTGAGAATAAATTTGTGGACATGGCCGTGGACTAGAGATGCCGCTTGGAATTGCTGGAATGATCAAGTATTTTGGGATTTTGTTGCACTCTGAATTGTGATCGGCATGGTAGCAGTTGCGGGCAACAGCGGAGCATGAACCAGACGTGGACAGGGAAAAACTGTGCGAGAAAGATCTCGCTGGACTTTCTTTTCGAATGGGTCTGCTTTCTTTAATGTATGATTGCTTCTCTCCACGTTTCCACTTTTGATATTCTCTAGTGCCTCCTCTCTAATGTGCAGAACATGTCGCCTTATTTCTTCTCCCCCCTCTCTCTCTAGTTTCTTTTTTCCCTCAATTGTGGCTGTGTATGTCAATTGTGTGACCTCCTTTTATAAGTAAGAGAGTTATGTTATTCAAGGAAAGATGATAAATTTGCATATTGCCTATTCAACTCTTGTGCAAAGAATACGTATTCCATGTGCAATATTTTTTTTAATATTTCATCCGACACATTCCCTTTTGTGAAGAAATATATCACACAGTGTATATATTGCATGAATATATAAAAGATTCATTGAATATTGGAAGAATATTGTGAATCTTTTCGGGAATATTTTCATCTTCCAACTAGTCACTCCTTAACGGGCCTAGCCAAATTCTCTCTCGCTGTAGGCTTAGTCCAACTCGTTAAATTAAAGCTTAAAACCATCAATTGAAGCCCATCTATAACCGGTCCAATGCAAATGCAATAATAATAAATGCTCCTAAAACTATACGCTATGCAATTTAATTCTAATATTTTTGTTTAGGGGTTAAAATTAATCTCTACATTTTTGTGCATTAAATTACTAATGATCAATCAAAATTTAGGTGTTAACAACATAAAATATTTAGGGATGTAAGGTTATTCTTCAATTTAAGGAATCTCAATCGTGAGTTGAACAGGACCTGCATCACTCTCAGCCTTTGCAATGTCACTTATAAAATCATTTCAAAAGTTATGGCAAATAGATTTAAACAGTGGCTCATGGATTTGATGGTCATGGAGCATAGTGCCTTTCTCAGTGGGCAACATATTTAGGACAATATTTTGATAGTGCAGGATGTGTTTCCATCAATTAAACATGTGAAAGAGAAAACATAAATTTCATGCAATGCTTAATTTTTTTTTTTTTTGGGTCTGTGTAATACTTAAGTTAGACATGAAAAAAGCATACGGATAGATAGAATGGGATTTTCTTGAAGAAAGTATGCTCAAAATGGGGTTCTGCGATACCTAGGTCTCTTGGATTATGAAATATGTCTCCATGGTCGGTGTCAAAGTTAATGGAGAACCTTTGCATGCATTTTAGCCCATTTGTGGTACTAGACAAGGTAACCTCATTTCCCCTCATCTCTTTATCATTGTGGCTAATGTGTTATCCATGTTGCTGAAAAGGGAAATAGAGAATGGAAGCATTAAGGAGATTAAATTGAGCTAGTTTTGTCTATCTTTATCTCAGCTACTTTTTTGTGTATTATCAATACTCTTCCTTGAAGGAAAACTAGTATAATGTCACAATGTGGCTGCGGCCCTCAATCAATATTGCTTTTCGTCAGGATAAACCATAAACTTAAACAAGTCAGGTATACCTTTTAGTAAAAATTGCCCGATTGACTTAAGGAGAAATATGACATATGAAATAAGAGTATTGGAATTAGAGAGGACAATGAAGTATTTGGGCACACCATTCGATTAGGGTAGTCTAGAAAAGCAAATGTTTACTTGGATCCTCACAAGAGTCAATATAAAGTTGGAAAGAGAAGTTTTTGTCCAAGGAAGGTAAATAAATTCTCCTCAAAACTATGATGCAAGTTCTACCACTGTCTACCATGTCCATCTTTAAAATTTCTCTATCCAATTGTCGAGCCATTAAAAGAAAAATTGATGCATTTTGGTGGGAAAATAATGAAAACATGACACGGTTGTATTGGAGAAATTGGGACACTCTTAAAGCAACGATGGATGAGGGCTTGATTAAGATTTAGAGACCTAATTAAATTCAATGAGGCTATATTGCGTTAACAAGCATGGAGGCCAATCCAAAATCCATATTCTCTTTGGAGTTGGGTCTTAAATGATTATACTATTCTCATATGGATTTATTTCATGCAGAAAATGGCTTTCAACACTCATGGGGAGGTGTTAAAGTCTACTTATGGGCTGACATGTTATAAACCAATTGATCCTATGGGTGGTTGGAAATTGAGAGAAAATTAGTAGAACATAAGATCAGTGGTTGCTAAGAGGTTTAATTGGAGGCTTTGTGTATAGAGAGGATCGGGCTCGAGTATTTGAGTTAGTAATTAGGGAGTAAGCTAGATGGAATGAGAATAGAGTGAGAGAGGTGTTTGACTACGAAACATCTCAAGAGATTCTAGCCATCCCCTTTAATTCTCAACTCCCAGAAGATAAAATGATGTGGAAGGCAATTGAAACAAATAAGTTAAGAGCACTTCTAATAACCTTAGGGCATAGGAAGAAACTCCTAACTAGAATCGAGCATCATTGTCTTTTCAAACCCTCAAAGAATTGTAGAATAGAATTTAAAAGGCAAATTTGCAACCCAAATTTAGATTTTTTTTCTTTGGCATCTTTGCCAAAATGCTCTAGCAAAGACCTTGTTTGGAGACGAATTGTACCTAAGGCCATTTGCATGATCTGCCATTAGCACCCAGAGCCCAGCGAACATTTTTTTTTCCTCACGTTCTTAGACTCAAATCTAAAACAACCCTTCGCTAAACATTAGAACTGGCATTTTTGGAGTGACCCAAATAGAAGAATGGTTGGTTCATTTTCAACATACCTTAATCTCTTTTGAGCAGCTTACTTTTCCTATTGTAGCAGATTCAAAATTCCTGCAAGGGCCTAGTGTTTAGAGCTTAGAAGTTGAATCCCCGATACGTAATCACCTCAACAATGGTCATGGAGAAAAAATTTAGCAAATGGTTAGGAAACAAGAAGGGAAATTGGCAAATATAAATATAGTTGCCTTTAATCAGGACTATCCCTCCCTTCATGTGCTCAAAATAAACATGGATGGGTTTTTTGGGGGTCATCGCTTGTGACGTCCTGAAATTCGAACCTTTTGAGGGAGGAATGAACGTTAATTTCGCTAGTGCATTGTTGGTTGATCTCACCTGGAACTGATCACTCTTGAGATACTGATCTTGAGGGGAAAATCTAATGAGGACAAAACTCGTGCAATTAAAGAACTAGACTTGGGAAAATGACTTGACCATGAGACTTGCGCAAAGATGATCCTGTAGATATGCAGGCCGATTCCAGGGATGAATAAAAGTCGATTCGTGGACAGAACATAATGGGATGACGGGTGATTCCGTTTACTGTTATCGAGCCCGTGAGCAACCTTAGGTCAATTCTTGGTAATCATGTACTTTGAAATAAGAATCTATCATTTGCAATTTCACGTAGTCAATGATGTCCATGTATTGAGAAGTCTTGAACGTGATTTGAAACGAGTTGGTTACGCGTGAATCCTCAAAGCCGCCTATCAGTTTGAGTGGTACCAAAATGGTATTCGGGCGAAATTGACATGGCATGAGAATCCAAGATTGGATTTCAAATTTTTGGGAATGTCTGGGACAGACTTTTGGATTATGTTTCTTAGACAGTCGACAGTGTCAATTGTGCCAAGTAATTGGAAAATGGGTTTATGGACTGAGGAAACGAGCTTACAAGGATGTAGGCCGGGCAAGACCATTGTGGGCCTCATGCCCAAGGTGGGATAACCACCGTGGTAAACCTAAGGCAAGCAAGTGAGCTTGTTGGACCAAACCGACCATTTATCCTTCCGAGCCCATTGTCTAACATTGAGTTGTTTCAAGCCCAACCGATTCCTAAGTCTGTTCCTATTCATTTTCTAGCCCGTTTCTTAGGCTTGCCCTTTATTTTCAGCCCAAGGGCAGTTTGGGAAATGTGCAAGGTGGAAATGACCATTTTGACCTTGGATATTTTGAAGAAAGAACAAAAGAAGAGAGAGAAGATGAGGTCACTTACTTGGGGACTTGAAGTAAGCATTTAATGGCCTTAATGAGGCCCTAAAGCAGCCCTCAATTCACTCTCTCCTCTCCTCCTTCAGCCCTCTCAAAACCGCACACTTTCTCCCTTGCTTCCCTTTCCTTCCTATTGCTTCTGCTTGTGACCTTCCTCTGAAAATCAAGTTGTTCGTGCCCTTCTCGTGTGAATCACAGTTGTGTTCAGAAGACAAATTTTGTATGGATAGTGTCAGCCATTTGTCAATCGAAGCCACCAGTCGACCCTTTAATCGGCCAGGAGTTAGCTGTTGCCAGACCGCCTACTGTAGTGCCCTTGCTATCCAGTTTCGCCTTTGCTGCTGTTTTTCTCCATTTCCAACCCAACCACCACCCATACTAGCCACTAGCAACTCCCCCTTGACCCCCAAGTGCCATTGGTCACCGAAGTTCCAGTTAGCTCCGTTCAGCCCCTATTCTTCTCCGGCAATGCTGTTTTTAGGTTGTTGCTATTGTGTTCAGCCCAAGACCACCTTGGAGTATTGTGGGAGAGGTCCCTAAGTGTTGGGTTTGTCGCCGCTGCTGCATCCGTGTTGCCGGCCCGCTTAACGGGTGAGTTTAGTTCATAATCCCTTAGTTAGTGCCTAAACTTGCTTAGGGTTGGTTTAATTAGTGTTAATGTTGGGTTAAGAAGTTTAATTAAGTTGTATTAGCCCTAAGATAGGTGGTTAGATATGTGGTTAAGATTAGTTTAGCTCAATCTTGCTTAATTATGATTAATTGTGCTTCATTATGCTTAATTGTGCATTATGCGTTAATTAATCATGTTTTGCCTTAATTGCTTGATTAATTATTTTAATTAATGATTTGTTTAATTTCTGAATTTAATGTTTAAATTATTAAATTCGAAAATTTCACTATTCACGATTATTGTTTACGGCGCTGTTCATCCAAAAATGAAATTGTGCATAATTTCACGTGTCTTGATTATATGAAGTGAATTGGACATGTTGTTGCGTGAACATCCGCATGAATCGTGTGATTTTCACAAAAAGGGGGAAAATGGTTTATTTGAGGGACATTGGAAATGGATCACTTTTATGAGAAAGAATTTGAGGTTTTATATGCAAGCATGTGTGCATTGGCTAATGCTCAAAGATAATAAGTGAGTCGTGATGGTATGCTTGTGTGATCACTAAGTTAAACATGCCATCTCGGGAGAGTATCCCTTGACGCTCTTTGGGCATGCTATCTTAGGAGAGTATCCATTGACATTTTTGGGAATGTTGTCTTAGGAGAGTATCCCTTGATGTCGCCACGCCTCATGGAAGAGGGCAATGCCTAGTTATGCTAGTAGACACCTGGCAGGAGTTCGGTTGTAGTCTTGTGGGGCAGTAATAATCAAAACACATGTGGATGCAATAGTGCATGAGAAAACATGGCATCATTGGTTCCGATTATGCATGAGATGATCACATCATTTATAGCACGCACACATGAATTGATAATGTGCAGGGTGTGGCAATAGCTAGGTGAGATCACTTGTGATTGATGAACTACATTAACTAATGGCCATGTGCATTACATGTGTGTTGACTTATAATGTGTAGGGTATGACATACCAGATAAGGTTGCATGTAAATTGACTTTTGATTGTTGGTTGACCCTATTTGTGGTTTGATTGCTGATTGCTGGTTGTTTGTTGTTGAGTTGTGCAAGGAGTGGTTCTAGAGAGATACCCTAGGTTGAGTTGGTGTACTAATAAATGCTTATGAGAAGAACTTATTGAAATTTTATCTCACTGGTTATTGTATAACCACTTTCAAGCTGTTAGAATGGTATAGTGAAAAATCCTGCCGCTGCTCCTCTAGTGATTGACCTAATGGAATCTAAGTTTGATAGGTCCCAATGATGATAGTGCTGAACCTGAGGGTTCATTGCGTACAGCTAGATTAGCCTACCCTAGTTCCTTTTTGGTTTGGCTTAAATGATGAATCGACCCCTTTTGATGGGCTTGTAAATCGGAAAACAATCCTCCGTTGGTTAATCTAGTAAATTATATAAATGAGTAGTTGAGCTTTCTACTGTTCATCCATCTATCCCTGTTTGATTGTTTGATTGTCTGTTTGGACTGGAAATGGTTCGTCTTCCACTTGCGCATAATGAAATATTAAAATGAATGGTCATCGACAAGTCCTAGGATGTTACTTTCAATTGACCATGGTAAGGTGTTGTTACAAGCTCGAGAGTCGGGGCATGACATCGCTTGTATTTGCCAATACAGTTGGGGTATCCTTATCAACAAATTTGCTTGATCATTGAGAGTTTCATCTGCGATTTAAGCAGAGGCAACTATTGTTCTTGAAACCCTAAAGTACTCCGAAGCTCAATTTGGACTGAAGTTGGAGTTGGGGAGAGATAGAACTAATCTGGTGAAGGTAATAGTTGAGGGCATAAATTAAGTCAGTTGGGAAGCACATGCTGGTCACTAAAGCGTAGCCCCACGCAAAATCATTTTACAATTTGAAAGTGGCCTATTGTAGAAGAGAAAGTAATCAAGTTGTAAATTGGGTCGCAAGACCCATTACAACAAATTTTTATTGACTAATTAGGTAAAATTGCAAATCAAAGAATAACTCCTTAGGTTGTATAGTCCACATATCACATCATTGTCACATCTCACGTATGATTTTCTATGTCACTTTTTATAAGATTATTATAATATATTTGATTTTGTTGTCATGTCTTGCATCTAATTGTCAAGCCGCATGTAATTATTGCGATTTCATGCCTTACATCTAAATTATCATGTCATGCTGCAAGTGATCGTTGTCATGTAGCGTCACTTCATCATTATGTCTGGCATCTAATTTAAATAATCATACTACAAGTGATTGTTATTATGCCATGTCATTTCATAATCTTGTAAATTGCATCCGATTTATCATGTTTTACCACATGTGATCATTTTGTTATCATGTTAAACTCGCATGTCATAATTGAACTTTGAATTTAAATTACTATTTACATACTCACTTCCACACAAAAACAAGGTCACGACACTACACACAAGAATACAGCTTCGTTAATTGGTATTGACATTGGGTAAATTTTTGGCAACATTTCTGGAGTTTAGAACACAAAATTTGTGCATACTTAGGAAATTAATGGATGAATATTAAGGACTCAACCAAAAATAGGGTTGCGGTACATGAAGGGCATTGTCGGATGCTATTCCATCCCATGCGTAACCAAACTCTAGGACCTATGATCTCTAATTTTTGTAGACCGGATTCTTTGACACGTGTATTTAAATAGCTGACTTTCTCATGCTGCCTAAGCCTTTAGGTGCCCTTAGACCTAAGTATTATTATCAATTGGTTGCATGCAGTATACTATCCATACTCAGGATAAGGGGAGGATGCTAAGAATTGAGGGGTTGCAAACTAAAGGCCCTAGATTTGCAAGATTCTGGGTGCTACATACATGCTATCATTTATAGGGTGCGTTTGGTACAGCTTTCCCAAGGGGCTTTCAGCCCTGAAAGCTCCTTGGGAAATTGCTGGCCGTTTGGTTCAGCTTTGAAGCCAGCTTTCAGTTGAAAGTTGGCATTCAAAATGCTGAAATCAATATTTTTCTTTCCAAAACTATCATCGTTGATTTTTCATATTTTCGATTTTACCCCTAAATATTATTATTTTTAATTGAAAAATAATGCAGCCCTTCAATGGTTCGGTGAAGGGCTACGGCCGTCGGTCCGGCGAAGGGCTACGGCAGCCGGCGAGCCAGATCTGGCGCCGGCGGCCGTTGAGCGACCTCCGGCGAGGGTTGCGCGACCCAGCCGAGGGCCGTCGGAGGTCGCCCGACCTCGGGCGACCCAGGTGACCGTCGCCTGGGTCTCGCGACCACCGACCGCCGTCGAGCGACCCTTGCGAGACCCATGCGAGGGCCGCCTGCGGCCGCGAGACCCAGGCGGCCCTCGATTGTGTCGCGTGACCTCAACCGACGGCCGCCGGCGCCAGATCTATCTCGTTGGCGGCTGTAGCCCTTTGCCGAACCGGCAAAGGGTTTAGGTCATTTTTTAAAAAAAAATAAAAAATAAAAAATATATATTATACCCATTATACCCATCAAAGTCCATTGTGAAAGTTTTTTTTACCAAACGTGCATTCAACTCAAAATCTATTTGTAAAATTTTTTTACCAAACACAATTGCATTTCCCCAAGTAGCTTTGGGCTTTCAGCATTTGCATTGGACTGAAAGCTCCTTGCAAATGCTGTACCAAACGCACCCATAGTATGGTAACAACAAGACGCTTCTATCAGCGAAGAACCTATTTGCTCTGCAGAAGAAGAACAAGCTATTTGATGTGGAATGTGTTGATGACTGGCTGGAGCCTGCGAATGGTGAAGAAGTTACTAAAAGTGCAAACCAATAGACATGTGACCGCAAAAGAAGTATGATGGATCAACAAAAGATGAATAGTCTAGAGGACATACATAAGTCAATAAGCTTGAATAGATCTTACGAATGGTGATCAAACTAGAGGATGTTCGATCATTGAAGAGATTGGATAAACCATGTAAATGGTGAATAGTCTACATCACATAACAATGTCAGTTCGAGGTATCGAAATGTAGAGGGAGACATACTGTAAAGCAAGAAGATTTGGATAGATTGTTCGTAAAGGAGATACTTGATATAGACAAAATGGACAATTGTCCACGCTATAGTAAAAGCAAGATCCAACTCTTTATTAATTCATACGGGATTCAAACCGGTGCGTTAGAGTCGTATTCCAACCTTAGAATCCAAGGAAAGCATTCCGAAAAGAAGATCAAAAGAATTTAAACTAAACAAAGTACAAAAAAATAAAAATCAATACAGAGATGCCCCTTCGTCCATAAACACACAACTTTTGTCACATACTTTGATTCACACTTATACTCAAAAAATTCAACCCCATCTTGATCGTTTGTGCCTAATCCACTACAAAATCGATCTCGTGGCATTATTGGGTTAGATTTTTAATTTTTAATTTTTAATTTTGGGCTAGGAAGTGGCATACGAGTTAGATCATATGGATGTTCAACCAACAGCAGCTAAAAAGAGAAAAATTCCTTCCCCACGACGAGCACCCAAGCTTCACGTGAGCGGCACGGTAGGAATCTCCCTCTGTCCGTGTCCGTCCTCACCGAGTCGCAAAATAATAAAAAATCCGGAAATAAAAAAATCATTTTTTTATTATTTTATTTTTTTTATTGGTCGTGTTCCTTTTCCAAGGTCTTCGTCATGATCTCCAAGTGCCAGTTCCTCACACTCTAGCCGTTCTAATTAATTCCCCATTTTCGCCTTCTCCTTCTCCTTCTCCTTCGTCAGGACGAAGAAAGGAAACAGGCGACGCGCAGCTCTCGATCCGCTCTCTTTCACTCTGTCGTTCTCGCCGCGGCGGCGGGCGGCGGCGGCGGCGGCTGAGGAGGAGGAGGAATGGCCGCGGCGGTGTCCGAGCGGGTTGAGCTCGCCAAGCTCTGCACCTCCCGCGATTGGTCCAAGGCAATCCGAGTCCTCGACTCGCTTCTGGATCGGTCGTGGACAATCCAGGACATCTGGTAATCTGTCTTCGTCTTCTCCTTCCTTTTCCGTTCTACTTCTAGGTTTTTGGCAGATCTTCAGGCTTGGAGATTTGGAAATGCAGTCGTTAGGTCTCGTTTGATTCTTGTCTCTTTTGTTCGGTTTCCGCTGATCACTTTTCGTTCGATTCTTCTGTCCTTTTCAATTTGGTTCCAGCAATCGAGCTTTCTGCTACAGTCAATTGGAGCTGCACAAGCATGTGGTGAAGGACTGCGACCGCGCGATTCAGCTGGACCCTGCGCTTCTTCAGGCTTATATTCTGAAAGGTTTGTCGTCGCTTGTTCCTCTCTATTTGCGTTATTTCCATTTCCGTTTCTGTGGGTTGACTGATTTACTCAAGAGTGACAAAATGATGATTTTTTCTTCGTAACTTTTTTTTGTCAATATTAGGTTGATGAATAGTAATTGCGTTAATTTGTAGATGGATGATGTAATTGGAATATTGGATGTTCTGATCTGGGGTTTTGGTATTGAGTGTGGAGGGTAGAATAAAATAGGCAGCAGACTAGCTGAGCGGTTGAGCTTTGCCCAGTGATTGGCATTTATAGATTTATAGCTTGCATCCTTTGAGTGAAATCATCTCTTCAAAAGTTTGAAAGTTTTAGCTCTCTCTCCACCCCCTCACAGATGAACCTTGGTTTTCTGCTATTTGTTGCAGGTATTCTTTTTGGTCTTTGCACTGTAATTCCATTCTAGAATATCGATGGATGCTTGTTTTAAGGCAGACTTTTGTGTTGGGGGTCGATTGGGGAAGGGGGTGATGTGGAAGGATTCTCATTTCAATGCATAATTTGAAGGGGTCAAATGTGATTGTATGACGTGTCTATGTTAGCTTTAATCTGACTATTGTAGCATGCATTTCAAGGGGCTGTTATTTAAATAATCCTATAAATCGGCCTGGTAGCTGTGCTCATCGATGGTGTTGCTCTCCTGCCTTTTTTAATAAATTCCACTGCTATTTTTCTTTTTGTTCTTTTCCTTCCTCATTTTGCTATCCTGTTGGTTTTTCTATTTTGACAGGCCCTTGAGATTGTTTCATTGTGCATGTATCGAGTAAACATCTAAATAGTTTCTGGCTGATTTGGTTGACCTGTTTTTTCCACATTATATTTGCTTGTATGATTATGTGTATAAATGCATTTCAAAGCATATGCGGGACTAGTGGTACCCCTCTTCCCATGGCTGCTTAAACTTCTAACTTTAAACTCCAATTATTTTTGAAAGCGGTTGAAATTCATCCAGAGATTCATATAGACTATAGTTATGAGTGAAGAAGATTTAGCCAAGAGTGTGTTGAGAGTGGGAATGCCTCAATTAGTTCTTAATTTGGTTGGAAGAATTGTGGATTCCTTGTTTATGCTACTAATCAAGTCATGGTTTTCAAGTTTGCATGTACTCATGCTAGCAATATATGTTAATTGGTGATATTTCAGTGATTCTCATTTTCCTTTGTTTAGAAATTAGAATTATCTTCGCTTGAAGCGACCATTTGCATCAGGAATCTGTGTAGCATACATCTGCATTTGTGGGTACAAATTGAGGTTAGTCTTGTATTTCTTCTAGGTCGGGCTTTATCTGCTTTGGGAAGGAAAGCAGATGCTGTTTTGGCTTGGGAGAAAGGGTATGAACGTGCTCTTAATCAGTCAGCGGATCTGAAGCAGTTGCTAGAGTTGGAAGAGCTTTTGACTAACGCAAAACGAGATAAAACTAATGCGGCTGAGAACCATGCAGACTCTGCCTCAACTGTGTCTGTACTGGATTCTGTACCTCGAGTCAATGGAGAGTCAAATGAAATTAGTCGGAATCAGAAGAGTTTGAGAGATGCATTAAAAAATTCCAGCAGATCGAATGGTACATCAGATGTTCCATACAAGCCCAATCGGAGTTTGGACTTACCAAGTTGTTTTAGTAGTGAAGCCAAACGGAAAGAGAAGCTTGAGTGCAAAATAAATGGAAGCCTTCATGTTCTTGATGATTCAAAGTCTGGGTCCAAATCATGCGAGACATCCTTAACTGGCAGTGAATCATCTATAATTTGTGCCAAGCCAAGTGATATGGCTGAAACCTCTAGCAAATTGAGCAATAAGGTTGTTGCTCAAAGTGAAATGACTGATGGAGTTACTCATAATGAAGTAACTGATGACCCCAAGAAAAATAAGAAGGCCTGTGTCACTAAGGTTTCCAAGAACCGATCAATTAGTGTAGATTTTCGTTTGTCCAGGGGGATAGCACAGGTAAGCTCAATATATTGCTGCTTTATAGTGCTCCTTCACCTTCTTCACACACTGAAATTCTTAACATCATAAAAATTCTTGCATAGGTCAATGAGGGAAAATATGCACAGGCTGTGTCCATCTTTGATCAGGTAATTATTGTTCAATCAAATGGCTTGATTTTTTTATGTGGGTCTTCTGGAATCAATACAGCAAATTGGAAAATTGTAATTCTTCTTTATTTCTTTTTTTTTTTACATCTTTTCTGGATTTGACAACATTGGGAGGGGATGATGGCATAGTGTAATCTTGTAACCACTACTTATTTTCTGTCTCTACTTTCTTATGCAGATATTGAGGGAGGATCCTAATTATCCCGAGGCTTTGATTGGAAGAGGGACAGCATATGCCTTCCAGCGTGAACTTGATGCAGCCATAGCAGATTTTTCAAAGGTACTTTTCCCTTATTTAGTTGCTGAATATATTCATTAAATTTACTTTCCCTAGTTTTCTTTCCCTAGGCCATTGAGGTGAACCCATCAGCTGGTGAGGCCTGGAAGCGAAGAGGGCAAGCAAGAGCAGCTTTAGGGGAGTCAGATAAGGTGAGAATTGTCGTTTTCATTGTACCCCCTTCTTTTAAAGTATCAACATCTTCTAAACCATAGTAAAGAAGTCCTTGATATCCATCTTTGTTCTCTATATATTCATGTAGATATATAGCTAACTTATAGTCACCTACAGATATTAATCAGTTTTTATGTCAGTATGTGACTTTACTTCTAAAAGAGATGGCAAGAAAAGTCTCCTTAGAGAGGGCAGAAAGCTGCTCAGCATGAATAGCACAGTATTGATTTATTCAGTGGAAGTGCTTAGCTAAAAAAGAAAAGAGAGAAAGGCAATTGCTGAAATGTTGGTGCTTGTCATTGCTACCTCGCATATGTCTTACTTGCTGCATGTTTATTTCTTTTTTATCACAGGCTATTGCGGATTTGACAAAAGCCTTAGAATTTGAGCGGAACTCAGCTGATGTTCTACATGAAAGAGGTAGTGTTCTTAAAATCATAAATTATAATGCAAGGATCTTCAGATTGGTCATTCATGGGACTCTTTTAAGAGAGCACTTGTCCTCTGAATGCTTGGCTTCTGCAACTCTTATGATGATTATGAGCCAAGATGTGTTTTGAATGGTTATGCAGCGGTAGTGAATTTCACACAATGGTGCAGAAAGACCAATGGCATAGAAAGTTTACTGCGACAAACACACAAAATATAATGTTGGTCGTGCTATCATTAATCCTAAACAGAGACGCATTGTTTAGGCTACTTTGTAAAAACTATATGACTTTTTTGCTGACTCCTTTTTATTATGATCTTGATAGTGATGTCAAGGTGATTGAAGCAGTTTAGTATTTCTGTTGACATGTAACTATGAGTATCTTATTTACCCAGGAATCGTCAATTTCAAGTTCAAGGATTATGAAACTGCTGTTGCAGACTTATCTGCCTGTGTTAAGCTCGATAAGGATAACAAATCTGCATATACATATTTGGTTTGTCCTACTTCTGAAAAATATGTATTTTTGGATTCTGGGTATGTTAAATTCTGTCAGAGTTACCGAGGTACATTGTTGAGATATATACATATTATTGCATAGGGTTTGGCATTGTCGTCAGTTGGTGAATATCAAAGGGCCGAAGAAGCACATTTGAAAGCTATCCAGCTTGATCAAAACTTCCTTGAAGCAAGGGCTCATCTGACACAGGTTCCACCATGACAAACTTTGTTAACCTTCAGACATGATTTTTTTTGTTGCCTCATTAAACATATTTTTCTTGGCAAATCGAAGTTTAGTCTCAATGGGATTGATTCCTGGCTAAAAGCTAATTTTGTGAGTGAACTAGAATATTCGTTAATGGCTAATGTGAACTTATTTCTTCTCTTAATAAGACTTGCATATATACATTAGTAAGACTCTTGAAATCAGCTATGAATGTCAATTAGTGTGGTCTTAACCATGGAGAAAAGGATGATGATGGTCAAGACTCAAAGAACTGTGTAAGGAGCTTCTTTTTCAGATCTAAGCAGCTTATCTGCGGAAAAAGAAAAAGAGCACTAACTTATGTCAATAGCTGATGAAGGGTGACCATTTCCCAACTAAAGCCTTTCCAAGACATCAATTAGGATTTGATTTGAATGTCTTGTCTTTCCTGTGGTGTGTGGGGCTGTTAGTTTTGGATCAGGTTTCTTGCTCTTTGTATGGATGGCTTCTGGTGTCCACTTGCCTCTATCTAGCAGAGCTCTGGAGCTCCTTTTGGGCATTGGAGAAGATATAGGAACTATTGAAGAATACCTTATGTTACCAAATGATGTTGCTTCATTTTGTAGGGTTTATAATTCAAAGATGCATTTGGTTGTAATGCTTATGAAGTTGTTGGAAATAGAAATCAAATGTACCTTGACTCTCTTGTTACCATACTTAAATACTCAAGGTGATGCAGTTATTAAAAGCTCACAGAATATAAACATACACGTGCTCTTGCCATGGCGTAGATTCTTTTCTAATTTAATGATTGTATTGTGATTGGTGAGGACTGATGCCATCAATGACAGAATGGCTTGGGATATTTAAATATGATCAAACTAAATTTTTGGAAGGGAACTTTGTTGAAGCATCAGGTGCATAGGTCAGGGTTACCATTACTATTTGTCTGGCCTTGGAAGCTTGAGAGACTACTAGTCTTAGATGCATAGTACGCGTTATCTTTTGCCTTTCTTATTTTCTTGCATCTTGAAATTAATACTGCAATCTGTTACCTGATGTCCTTGTAGTTCTATCATGAGTTAGCAGAGCCCAAGAAGGCAATGGATTGCCTTGAGCAAGTTATGCAAATTGATAAGATGTGGGTAGTCTCGTTCCATTTAGTTTTGGTTATGTACTTTGCTCCTTGTTTCCCAGCCCTGATTTTACTATCATACAATACTGCCTATTTTATGACAAACATGTTCAACCAAAATGCACTCCACAGGTATGCCAAAGCCTATCACCTGCGAGGTCTACTTTTGCATGGTATGGGGGAGCACAGGTATGCTTCCTCATAAATGTGTCAGTTTTTCTAGTATCTATTTTCAATTGTGTTCATCTTGTAGTTTGCTTTGAGTTTGAGGAGTAACCTGAGTTTGAAGATTGATAAACAACCAAATAGAGAATATATTTTTTTTTAAAACTCTCTCTGTCACACTCTTGTTAGAATTAGGCTTCGTGTTCACAAATGAGACACGTGGTGAGGAGTACTACTTGCGATAGGGAGTGGTTTGCCCTTAACTCAATGTTATTTAAGTTAATCTTGTTTGATACTGGTTACTTTCTGTGTATTTATTTCTAATATGTTATATGTTAAACGATAATCAATTAATATTGTTCGTGATATATATATTATCCAAAACCAATATGGAAGTTTTGACAACGCATGAGAATTCTATCTTCTAGAAGTTGCTAATAAAATAAAAGATCCCAATATCCGTGAAGAGTAAATGCAAAGGTCCAATTCTAAATGATATATCATCTGATGATCCTCTAGATTCTTATTTTGCTGAAGTTTGTTTTTTTCTTTATCTTTTATCTTGTCTTCTTCTAGGTTCTTCGATTTTTAGATTATTTAGTCAGCGCAAAACCCTAACTACGTGCCAAGCAAAAAAAATCAACGCTCAAATTACATTTGAGAGGAAAGGTTTGCTTAGACTTACAAAACATGACTGAATTACATATCTCTCTCTCTCTCTCTCTCTCTCTCTCTCTCTTGGCTAAGCAAATTATATAAGCTTCTCAGTTTAGCAGGATTGTGGTTGTCTGCACATGTATGTGCAGATGTGAAAGTGTGCATGCATGTCTGTTTTTGTTTTTGATGGGCTAGCATCCGTCACAGGTTAAAGATGGTCTCTCTGTTCTTGCTTTGCTGGAAACTGAAGTGATATGATTTTTGTGCACTTAAGTGTCCTGCCCAGAGAATAAATAGCATTGGCAATGACAGAAGGAAATGACATCGGAGTAGGAATTAAACGAGGGATCACAGTAGCAGAATGGGAGCGAAGCCTGTGAAAGTTATATGAATCTGAATGGACATTAAAGGATTGCGTTAACTCTACAAGCAGTCCCTATATGCAGTTATATTCTTCTGTTTTTTGCTTTAACCGAGAAATTGCTAATGAGCTTGAGGACTGTTCCAAGGAAGTTAGAATATAATGAATCACTATTTAGATCATCTTTATGAAACACGATCATTTTTTCTGGTTTCTTGTTAGTTTCTCCTATTTTATATGGTCTTGTGATCACAATATATACCTTTTATTACCAACACTTCTTTTGTGTGGTTGGTTGGCCAAATATTCTTGCAGGAAGGCCATTAAGGAGTTATCTAGTGGGTTGAGCATTGAGTCCTCAAACATCGAGTGCTTATACTTAAGAGGTTCCTGCCATCACGCAATTGGGGAATATGGAGATGCGGTATTTGGGCATTTTTTAGTCCTATGGTGGTTCTTTGGGGCCATGTTGTTGACATTTGTTGCTTTAACTTGGTATGACATTCAATGACATAGGTTAAGGATTATGATGCTGCGCTAGACTTGGAACTGGATTCTATGGAAAAATTTGTGCTTCAGTGTCTGGCCTTCTATCAGGTATCAGACAATGCAGATATGTACATGCCTGTCACATTGAATGTTCTGCTATTTTCCCCCTCTGGTAGTACTAGACACAAGCATGATTATCTTGTAGAAGGCATGCATTGATTACCCATGTGGAGCTACACATTACAGCAGTAAGAAATGCTCCCCTGCAACTTTGGTTTTTTCTTCTTTTTTCCCCCTCCCAGTTCACATGAAAGTATATACATATTCCAATGCTGATTAAAAAAACTTACCATTTTGTTACATTTTTTCATTTCTAGTGAGATGCCTTACTGTGCAAGTTTGGTTTGGTGAGACTCTCGAGGTTCTTAATCAAGATCTAGCATTTTATCAAGGGGATTTATTATTGGCTGCAAATCTTACTACTGTTTTGGACTTGAGTAGACACTGTTATTTAAAATAATTACATTCATTCAACTGTTGTTGTAGCTCAAGCTTTCCCTTAGTTTGTGCCTCTGTCATTAGATCTTATATTATCGATTGAGAGAGTTATAAGCTGAAATGCTCCTTAATTTTCTTTGGCATCATCAAATAAAAAGGTGTTACTAGTTCTCTCTCTCTCTCTCTCTCTCTCTCAAACAGCCTTTACATGCATTTGCCCATAGTTAATTTGTATATCGTTTGAGAGAGTTATAAGCTGAGATGCTCCTTAATTTTTGTTGGCATCATCAAATGAAAAGGTGTTACTAGTTCTCTCTCTTTCTCTCTCTCTCTCACCACCTTAACATGGTATTTGAGTCTTCAGTTGTTCACTTGCGCATGGTTAATTCATTCTGGAGGTGGATTCCTGTTTATGTTATTCCTTGGTCTTGAACTCCATTTAGTTTTATTTTAATTTGCATGGTGGATGGTGTGTTAAAACAGTTTGCATCCAGGGTCTATCAAGGCCTTTCCCAAAGTTAGTGTCTCTCCACCATATAACTTTAGTTTTTGGGGTTGAAATTATGTGCTACTATTTTTCTGTGATTAGTGTTTTACATGTTTTTTGGTTTATGTTATTACAAACAAATTGTCTTTGTCAATGGGGCTTATATGTTCTTCATGGTGTTCTTATTAAAATAACAAGAAGTTTGTCCTGAAAGAAAACCAAATCATTAACTTGCACATAATGGAATAGAACATGTCAAATTTTTGTGGATATGTATAATTTGTGTACTTTTATGTTTTGCAGAAGGAGATTGCTTTGTACACAGCTTCTAAAGCCAACAGTGAGTTTTGTTGGTTTGACATTGATGGAGATATTGATCCACTCTTTAAGGTAATATTTGATTGGATAACTTTGTTTCATTGATTTATTGCGACTGTAAAATCTGTTATATATCTTTGTGTATGTTTCTTTTCCTGTATTCTTGGTTTCCATCTGTTCCAATATTATGAACTAGCTTATAAGCAATAAATTGTGCAAATAAAAATTCAGAAGATTAAATGGGCAATAAGTGTTATTTAGAAATATCAAATTCTTGAATTATTAGATGGTGTATCAGAAACTTCTATGCTGGGTTCTTTTCTTTTTTTTCGAGAGGAACGAGGAAATGTTGATTAGTGCTTGAGTGAGCATTTTGGATAATCTGCAGGCAATGGGATATTGCAATCTAGTGTCTATTACATTAAACGACTTATCACTGGTCTTTCACTAAGACAAAGCCGATTGTTTAAGTCAAGCTGAACTTGTATATATGTACAATTCTATTCTCTTTATGATTGACTTTTGCGGATCTCAGGAATACTGGTGCAAGAGATTACACCCGAAGAATGTGTGCGAAAAGGTTTATAGGCAACCTAGACTCCGTGATTCTCTGAAAAAGGGAAAGCTCAGGAGGCAGGATTTCACAGTTACAAAGCAGAAAACTGTTCTTCTACTGGCAGCTGATTCAATTGGAAAGAAAATTCAATATCATTGCCCTGGCTTTTTACCCAACAGGCGGCAGGTGATTAATATAGCTATATAATTTTATGTAATTCGGACACAAGATTCTCTTCAGTACTGATTATTAGTGACTATTTTCTTGGGCCGTGAATTCTTAGCTACACCCATTCGAACTTTTTACTGAATGCAGGACTATGATGTGCCTTGGGATTTGCCCCTTGAACACTAGAATAATCTTTTATTTGTTAATTTTTTTGGGTATGTAGTGTTCTTACAGCGCAATAGTTGCATGAAAGAATGATCCCTCTGTGATGGCCATAATCATTTGAGTGTGCTCCATCTGGTTAATAAAAGTAGGTGTCTGATACATGTTTGTGGGATATTAATATATTGGGTGAAGTTCAATTTTGTTCAGATGAATTATACAAGTTGATGCTTGATTATTACCTGGCTGATAATATATCATAGTTATGCAAAATCCCTAATTTGCAATTTCACTGGTGCACTAGCATCGTATGGCAGGATTAGCTGCAATAGAAATTGCGCAGAAAGTTTTGAAGGCTTGGCGAGGTTTACGTGCTGAATTGAAAGGCGCGACAATTAAATCTACTAAGAGAGCCGGAAGAAGAGAGAGGCTTAATCTGCCCAGTCAGAATAGAGGTGGTGATTGTTGCAGCACAAGCAGTTCTTTAGAAACATCAACTTCATATGGTACCGGTGAAGAAAGATTATCTTATCGTTCTAAGTTATCATGGCAAGATGTTTACTCTTTGGCTGTAAAATGGCGTCAGATATCTGAACCTTGTGACCCCGTTGTGTGGATTAACAAGTTGAGGTATTACATCTTTATCATGATAACTCTTCCATTTTAGGACCTCCGTTACATTTTATTTGCAAATTGTCTTGATGCTTGTTTCTTCACATTAGTTTTGACTTTCTGCAATGCAGTGAAGAGTTTAATGCTGGATTTGGGTCACATACACCGATGATTCTCGGACAAGCCAAAGTTGTTCGCTATTTCCCCAATTACGAGAGGTAGAAGCCCCCTTAGTTCATTTAACTTCATATTTTGGAGGTAGGCTTACATTTAGTGATGCTGCAGAACACTGAATGTTGCAAAGGCAGTGATAAAGGAAAGGTCTTATGTGCGCAGCAAATCGGATTGCCTTATTGATCTATCCAAGGATGAGAAATTGGAAGATGTGAGTTTTTTACTGTCCATGATGTTTTTTCTTTAGTTATGCCTTTTGTGCATGCAAAGGATGCCTGGCATACTTTTTTTTCTCGGTAAGTGTGCAACCCTACTGTCCATGAATGATAGAATTTTTTGTCAAAAAAAAAAATTGATCGGTAAGTATCTAATATGAACCTTGATGTCTGATGGGTGATAAAGGTAAGGTAAGGGACAACCAATGCTGTGTGGAAAGATGCAACAAGGAAACCTCTTAGTAATTCTGGGGTTGTGTTGCTTGGGACTTGATTCGGGTCTAGTCCAACCCCCAACCCTTCTGGCATTGTTTTTGGTGCCTTTGATGCAGAAATTTACATGTTGAGTCTAAATTTCATAGGAAAGCCTACTATCTCTAGCCAACTAGTATTTTTCATGCTTCTCCAATGAGATAAGGAAATCTTTTCCCATTTCTCATTAAGTTCAATTTATATAGTAGAAATGACAACTTCAACACAAACTCATAGAGGATGCACATTATAGAAATTCAACTAAATAGAAACATTGGCTATCAACTACTTAATGGTAAAATTCCATCCTTTATGGGAACTTGGGATCAATTTTTCTCTTGTATGTTATATGAGCAATTAATGAAGATTTTCCCTCTTCATATAAACCATGAAAATAGATGGAGGAGTGAAAAGAAGAAAAATTTCCTACCTTTACGGATCGTAACTATTAAGCCCTAAGCTGTATCAGTGATCTAGTTGATCAAACAATTTGTTGTTAAGATCACTTGTATCTTGTACCTTCTGTGCAATCTCCAAATGCTGATGTGATCATAATTGTCATCCTGAGAGAGCTTTTTATTTTTGATATTTTATTAAATACTTCTTGAGAGTTCTTAGTAGAGGGCACTTGTCAGTTATTTTGGGATAAGAACAACTGTAGCAGGTCACAGATGCAGTAACATGCAAAAAGTGATAAATGCTTGTCTATGTTGTCATGAATCTGCTTTTAGCACACAAACGCAAGAATGATATAGATGGTTCTCTATCTCGTCCCCATTATTCATCAATGTCCATCTCTTCCCAATATACCAGTCCATTGATATTTATGTAGTATCTCTCTTTTTATTTTCCGAGATCATTATAGAAGCTTTGGAGGTCACAGAGTTCTCATTAGGTATGCCAGAAGTACTGTGGTTGAGAATTCTATACTGGCAAACCAACAGGGGATTGGTGATTACATCGCATCTCCTAGCTGGTTAAGGAATAGTTTTGAGAGTTTCTGTGGACTTCCTCAGGGTCTTGTCACTTGAGAAAAAATGCTTCTTGCTATGACCAGAAATTGCTAATATCATAGTTGTTATCAACAATTTCACACACCTCCCTAACTATTTGCTAACATCTGATGATACAAATGTGCAGATTATGCGTGCAAAGTCCTGTTCTGATCTTCATGAAGCTGTGGGGGAGGACTTCTGGCTGGCTACTTGGTGTAACAGCACAGCTTTTGAGGGGTAAAATCTAAGTCCTTTACCTTATTGAATAGCCTTCCAGGGTTCTCTTGACATCTAAAATATTCATCACATAGATATCTCACATGTATTTCAGGAAACAACTTGAAGGAACAAGGATCACCCTGGTGAAAATGTATGCTGTTTTACCTAGGAAACAATTGAGATGGAAACTCTAACTTCTCTTCTCTCGTCTTTCTGATAACGGATATGTTCTCTTTTTTCTTTTTTCTTTTTTCATTTTGGTCCTCTTATTTTCTTTCAGAGCTGAACGGGGATATGACTTCGCAATCAGAACACCTTGCACACCTGCAAGATGGGATGAATTTGACACAGAGATGAAGATGGCTTGGGAAGTATGTCTTTCTTTTGGTGGTTTCTCTCTCTTTTTTTGGTGTTTTTTTAATTTTTTTGGGAAGGATGGGGGAAGATGGGGGGGGGCATGCCTTTGTTGAGCTTTTTCACATGCATCTCAAATTTCTATTGAAGCAAAGTTGGCCCTGTAGGCAAGTATGTATGTGATGCATGTTACAACAATGGATAATGGATGCCCCTTAATCCATGCATTCTCTGCAACTTCCATCTTTTGTTGGGTCCCCTGTACATGAGTTCCTATAATCATTCATCGTCAATGGAACTTTAGATGCTTTTATTATGCTTCCTAACTAGATTCTATCATGAAAATTCTTTTTGGTGGCCGATAAAATAAATTACGTCATTCCTATGCCTTCTATCTTAGGTGCTGAGTTCATCTTTGGATGACATACAGTGTTTGTACTGGAGGTGTATACATCTAACATACCTCCACTATATTCTTCAGTATTGGTTCATGTGATAGAACTATGACTTGTGGGCTGCTGAAACTCGATTCTTCAATCTACTTTTCCATTTACTTAATTCCCCTAAGTTATCTACATTCGTAGCATAGTCTCTCCTTGTAAATTTTATCTTGATATATGGAACTTCCACTTTGTCATTTTCCTACTTCAACCAACTTTTGGTCATGCATTTGCAGAACATATGCAATCTGTACTGCAGTGAAACATATGGCTCTACCAATTTCGATGCACTAGAGAAAGTCAGGCATGCCATTTTAAGAATGACCTATTACTGGTATAGCAATCTGACTTAACAACTCTTTGCTTAATATGGTACAATTTGCTTCTCCATGTGTAAACACAAAGTGGTGTTGCAGGTATAATTTCATGCCGCTGGCAAGAGGGACAGCTGCTGTTGGTTTTGTGGTCATGTTGGGGATTCTTCTCGCAGCAAATATGGAGTTCACTGGGAGCATACCAAAGGGTGTACAGGTGGACTGGGAAGCTATTCTGAATTTCGATCCGAATTCTTTCGTGGATTCTGTCGAAACCTGGTTATGCCCATCTCTGAAGGTGACTACATCTTGGAAAGATTATCCAGATGTATCTTCGACCTTCGCAACAACCGGATCGGTCGTTGCTGCTCTGAGCTCTTATGAGAATTAAGCACCTTCAATTTATTCGGCAGGTAAGGAATTTCGTAAGAGTCTCATTCCTTTCTCCGACGCTTGCCTTCTTCGGCCCTCCAGTTTTTCATCACTTTGCTCAGCTAAATCTACATTCCCTATTTGTGCAGAACGGAGCTCTCTCTCTGTCTCTCTCTTGTTCTGCCGATGCAGTGTTGTATTGCTATTGCATGTTATTTGACTGTCAAATTCTATGGCAAGATCCTTGAAACTGTATGTTTATTCTCTTATAGAATGAACCATGTAACAAATGTACTTATCTCTGCTTGTTAGGCATGCTCATAGATTCATCTCAACTCTACTGTTTCTCCCAGCGTACTGGAGTTTTCATAAGCCATCAGGGTTACGGGATGAAAATTTTAATTGCCAATTGGTTTCTCCGTGCTTCTATAGATTATAAAATATTTAAAATGTTTTGTGTGCAATTGGATCGTCTTATTTGATTCCTATTAAGATCTTGCTTAGTTCCAGGACTCTTATTTTCCAACCAAAATTTTTTTAACTTCACTAAACTTACGTTTGTGAATAATTACATCCATTATGCTGACGTGGCAAAAATGCCACAGGGAGTGCACTGCCAGTCAGCAAAAAGCGTAAGGAAATTTCTTAGGTAGAGTTCGAAAAAACAGCAAGGGACGAGGCAGCTTTGCACTGGCTAGGGCTAGCGACCCTTGCTGGGAGCACAAGTGACGGCAACTGCCATTTTCACCTAAATCTGTGCGAGTCGGAGAGCTTCTCTGAGCCTCGGTAGGGGGTGGCTGCCTTGTCCCCATATTTCTGAGCTAATTCCTTGCTATTCTTTTCCGCCATCTCGTTGTTCGAACCAGACGTCCATATGTTGCTTGTTGGCTAAGGTCTGGCATGAAAATAAAGGAACTAACCTGATGTAAAAATCTCAACTATTTCTTCAATGCGCTAGCGATGAGTTATAGAGCTACTCATATTACAAGTAAAATAGTTGTATGAACTTTGTATGTGTATTTTTTTGTATGATTGTTGATGCGCTGCTCGTGTTTGTAATGTGTAGACCCAAGGGGGGTTGGGTCGGTTTTTGATTGGGTTGAATATGGTAGGATCCAAATAGATTCATTTGACCCATTTATATGTAATGTAAGTTTAGTGACTCACACCTAACTTGATCTATACTCAATACATATCTAATTCGACCTATATTCCTAAAACACTTTTACATTCAATTCAAGTTTTGAAAATTGATACCTAAATAGAGGTAAGGGTGTGGAGTGGGCAAGTGCGAAATAAAGTGAAAGCAAGAGACAATGACTTGAGATAGAGGTTGATTGCGTCTCGAGAGGGTTGGGGTGAGGGCAATTTAGTTTTAGAAGTGGGTTTCGACTTCCACATTCAGCAAAAAGGTTGGTCAAAAGTTTGAGCAATAAAGTAGGAATAAAGTAGGACAAACTAAAAAAAAGAGAGACAATGAGAAAAGAGATAGAGGTTTGATTATATTTAAATAAGTTGTAAATTCACTTATGATTTATTTAACATCAAAATTATGTTTAAATTCATTTATGACTCATTTATTGAATATAATTAATCTATATAACAACTCAGTCTATTATATATGGGTTAAAAAATAAATTTATACGCATTTTGACAATTCTAATATTGTGTAACCATGTTTGTTTGTATTGTGAGATGCTATGATTTGGTAATGCATGTTTTAAAACCGCAACATCTCCAAACTGGGCGAAGTAGCTTTCGAAATAATCTGTTTTTAACTATGAAAATGCCGCCATGTAAAATATCTAGTTAAATTTCGACTCCTTTTACCCAGCCGGAGATATAGTGGGAAAGCACGGTCGCCAACTTGGCTATTGTGTCAGGAACAGCAATTCGCAGTCACTTTCTTATTTCGTTTTTCCGTCTGCATTGTGAGAGTACGTGAATGTTACATCACGTCCCTGAAGATAAATCAAATGTAACAGACAAATTGGCAGACCTTTGATATGGCACCAAAGAAGGAATCAGCATAGTGCCTAAACTCTCATTACTCTTCAATACTTACAATATAACCAAATCTAGGCTCTTAGGATGTCCCAACTTCCATCAAAATGTGCTCTAATTTAAGGAAAACTCTTGACCTTATATGTTAAGAATATGTTTTGAGTTTGAGTTCCCGAAGGAAACTCAATTGAAGTGGACATTTTGAATCCAAATAGGACTTGTGGTTTGACGCTCGAACAAGCAAGAAACAATCGAAATGCTTTCTGTGTTAGGATTTGGATTACTAAATTGGATTACTAAAAGAGTTTCCTATTTTGGATCCAAGCAATATATATATGAGGTGGGTGTTGGTTCTTGTGCATCAAATAGTGTAAGAGCTTTTGATCGTAACAATTGATCATGCAATGTGCTCGGAAATACATATTAAAGAAATTGTGATTGTTAAAGCCAATATATCTTGTGGTAAGTTTTGTAAATTCATTGCGATACTATTTCGTGAAAAATTGTAAGGGCTAAAAACTATGAGAGTTATGAGGTATAATTTTCGTTGAAAAAACTTTCTAATTTATTTTGAAGTTGACAATACCATCCATGGTTTATCTTGAATCTGATAAATGCATAGAAGTTGTTTTCTTTTAGGAACTATTCATGAAGAGAAGTCTATATCAATCTTGATTATATTCATACTCTATCTATTATTGTTTGAATGTCACGATTGAAGCTTAAAACAGTTACTTCATGAATATCATCAATATAATTGCTTGGATATTATTAGAGCAACAATGTAGATATAGTAAAGCTTATATGTGGATATTATCAAAGCATTTGATTTCTTCAGATTCTATGTTAAAGTTGAATATCATTAAATTACAAAATCAACTTATGACTATATATTCAAACACAAACTCCATTGCTTATATCGTCATAGCTAGTGATTTGGCTTGGAATTCCAATATAGAAAGCATTGATTAGTCTTCAATCTTAAAGATTGTTTTGCAATGAAAAATGCATATTCAAGTCTTATCTCTCAATGGCTACTTAATCTTCTTTATGCATTTTTGTCCAACAAGTGGTTTGAAGAGTGATTCTTTGGAGACTATCCAATGATTAGATTGGAAGTTGAGAAGAATAAAAGGAAACCAAGGTGCTGGAGAGTAGAGTGGGATCCTGAATAAAAAAATTCAAAGTTCAAGAGAACTTCAATCTTACATACTTATCTTTTGTGAGCTACAATTTATAATCCTCGAGAGACATTGAAAAAGTGATTATGTAAGATAGTGAGACTTATTACTAACCTGAGTATTATCGCTTACTTTTTGACCTCTTATTGATTGACTAGTAAAATCAACTAGTAGACTATTAATGTAGGAAAGTAGACACAAGCTTACTCTAACTACTTTAAGCCGAATCACTATAAATTCTATGTATAATTTCTTCTATTTCTCAACTCTTGTTCATTATTTTTAATAGAATTTTACACACCAGTGAATATCATCATATCATTGTCAATATTCAAATTTTGACTTCACTTGAGTTTAATAATACTCAACTTGACTATTTTATTTTTGCATTAAATTGTTAAAGTGTTATTAAAATCCCCATTCACCCGTCCCCCTCAAGGTGAATAGTGAGCTGAAAATGCTGAAAGTATTTGAGTGATCAACTTTAATGGTGATATTCTTTGTATTGCTTGAGTTATAACGACATTTATATGCTGCTCTCCAGTTGAGTAAGTCACACTATCCAATTATGTAAATGCGATGTCCGGTTTAATTTCTTACAATGCTTACTCTATTCTTTGATCACCCTTTTCTTTCGCCCCGAAACATTACATGTGAGGAAGAATGTCGTTGGATGCTTTGTCTTCCGGTGAACGGGCTATGGTTCGATAATATTCTACTTTCTTTAAAATGGGTACCGTTAAATTCTCTACAGAAGTCGATTTACGGAAAATTAAATGCTTCAACATGATAAAGTTGACTAAAGTTGAGGAATTGAAAGAATATGTTCAAGTGCTCGAGGACTCCGTCGAACAAATTCTGGCATTTGTTAAAAGTCATTCTTGTGGTGTTGGCATGATGGATTGTTTTAGTGACCCTTCAACTCTTAATTCGGCAGATTCCCCATCTATTGGGAAATGATTGCAAAGAACTCGAACTTGGTTCGATGATTGCTCAAGGTCGACTCGAGGGCCGACTCACCTAATTTCATGCTGAGCTTGAGCTTGAGTTACTCGGATATCTTTTCAAGTCGAGCTCAAACTCGTTAATATTTAGTTAGAGCTCAAGCTCACTTATAAGTTGATTGGAGTCAAGTTCAATTATCTCGGTTTTTCAATCGAGTCGAGCTCGAGCTGGAAAGCTGACACCCATCGAGCTTGAGTCAAAGTTTGAAGCATTGAATATGCTTTTAGAGAGGAACCCGAGCTTGACAGTGTATCTACTCGACTTCGTTAGATCATCCAAAGAAAAACTTTGTTAGGTAGGATTTTTAATTGGTGGTGTCGATCACGTCACCTTGAAATTAGTATGTTGGGTTAGGTATGACAGCTAATTCATCACAATCTAACTTGCAAATAAAAAAACAATATAGGTTGATCTGCGGTGATATTTTATCCAACTTTTTAGATTTGATTGTCCTGATTTGAGAAAAGAAGGGACAAATGGGTAGTCGGTTCGTCTTTGTACCAACTTGCCCACAACCCCACATCAATTAATTAAACATTGAAATTAGTGGAACTCTTTGGCCACGGCATGAAGATAAAGACAAAGTTTGGATTCATAAGTCAATTAATCTAGTTTCAAAGTTATTTCGCGAAAAAATGAATGATTTAGAAAAATATTTTTCTAAAATTGGTGATTTGTATTACTTGAAATAATTAGTCAATTGAAATTTTTTTTGATTATTGATAACAATTTATATCTAAATATTTTTGTAAACGATGAAAATAATTTTCATTCATTTATAATAAGGGTGCGAAAATGATAACGGAAATTGATTTCGAAAGAGAAATAAATTTTTCTATTTCTATTTCTAGATGAGTTTCTGAGCTAAAAAATACGTTTGATAACAATAAATTTTTTATTATTGGAATAAAAATTTGTTTTATAATCAAAAAAATTTCACTTTCCTAAATGGCGGCAATAATGAGAGGGGTGGTGGCAAGTGGCGAGTGGTGGCGGGGGGTAGTGGGCGGGCAACCAACAAGCGGGTGGTGGGTGACCAACGGGCGGGCGGGCGAGTGGCGGACGGCTAGCAGGCAACCAACGGGTGGCGGGCGAGCGGCTGGCGACCGGTGGGTGGCGGCGACCGATGGGCGGTTGACGTGCGAGCAAGCGGTGGGCGATCGACGGGCAGCAGGTGAGCAACAGGCAAAGAGCAGTGAAGGTGGTGTAGAGATTTGAGGAGTTGCGCCTTTTATTGAGGCCGGGGAGAGGGAGGGAGAGAGAGGTGGGGAGTGGTGTGAAGAGGTTTCGACACTTCATTAATTGGTCATTAAACGGGAGATTCCTCTTGTTGGGGGTATATACAGGTTATGGTAGGTGAATACAGGTTATACACTTCATTAACTAGTCATTAAACGGGAGATTCCTCCTGTTGGGGTAACTATATGTTAGTGGTCATTAAAAGGAGATTCCTCCTATTGGGGGTAAATACAGGTCAGGCAGCTTTGATAGGATATTTTTTGGGGGTGGGGGTGGGGGGGGGTGGGGGGAGGGGAGGTGGTGGATAATTATATCACTGAAAATAATTGATTAATAAAAAAAATCATGAGTGATAATAATTTATATTTAAATATTTTTATTGATGATGAAAAAATTCATTCATTTTCTAATTTAAGTAAACATTTTTCATTTTTAATAGAACAAATGATGTCTAAATATTAATTACATCGCAATCAATTGTATGCATCACCAAAAAAAATAAAAAAAAAAAAAGAAGCTTTCATGTATTGTAGCTCCATTAATATTTTAAATTAACTTAATTTACGAAATCCAAAAAGATATCAATCTCGGTGGCCCCAACCCTGCCGGAGGAGTTATCGCGCGCGCGCATCCGCCGTGCATTTTCGCACGATCCCGTGACGCGACATGACGTGCGATGCCAAAGTCCTTCACCTTTGATTAGTTTGACATTATCTTCCGGGAATTTGACAAGTCCTGATCTTTGGTCGGAACCAAACTCGACCTTTGATTAGTTTGATCAAAAGTCCTTCACCTCACCTCAGATTTTCCATTCGACAACCGGAAATTTAACCACACGATGTTACGAGAATTGAACACAATCGAGAAGACTTGAACAGTATGCCTATTAACAAGTCATACGACTTGATTGCTCTCTACACAAAGCTTTGGACTTTTAATAAACTTCATTTTTATTTGAGGTTTTCATCCTTCGTTCGAGATTATGGGATTTAGATTCTTGTAAAAGAGATGATGGATATATATGATTCTTTTTTACTTTTCGTAGCATTGACTTCAATTGAAATTGATAACGTACTGCAGAAGTTACTTTGCAAGCATGTTCATGGTTTTGAATTTCAAATACTAAATAATCCATATGCATGAGCTGAGGTTTTGATAACAATGGATAGAGAGAGATTTTAAGAGATTAACACCCCCATTTGTTTTGCAAAAATTAGTGATCTGAAATTTTTTTTCCCTTAAAATGATTACCTATATAATTTGAAACAATTAGTCAATAGAAAAAGGTTTTGCTATTAACAACAATTTATGCCTTGTGGACCATGAAATTTTTTCTCACTTATTCATTTTTGTAATTTGTACAAGTGATTATTTTAAGATTATTTTTCGAAAAACAAATGGAGTCTAAGTGAATTAAACACTTTTTCTCTGATTAATCTTGAAATTGAAGGTTAGAATCCTTAACTTCACCAAGGAGGGATGACGGAATTTCAAGGTATATATTACTTGATCATTGTGTTTCCAACATGTCAAACCACATAGACACTCGAATTTCTTTAAAGGGAAGTGGATTGGTTCACAATAGCTTATTCGAGGAATGTAGCAATGGACCCAATCAATTATAAGAAGCTACTAAGCATATAGCGTGGATCAAGAGATTGCGGTCAAGCTAGCAAGAACAATTCGTCCATCCCTTTCTCAAAAGTATTTGAATAAATTCAAGAAAGGAATAATCTTTTTTTTTTTATATATATATATATTTTTGGACACTATGAGGCTGTCCTTTGCCACTAAACCCTAAATCCAACCACCACATGCTGATGATTCCAAGTTAAGCAGGTTCTCTTTTTCACTAATTGGTCTAATTGGTCTTGCAGTTGGAGGATGCAGCTACACAGATTTACCACCACCGCTTACAACCACCTTTTAAGGTAAGGGAAGCAAGGGAATAATCTATAGTCCTCCTCTTTTTTGTTAAAAAAAGAAAAAAAACGTCCTCGTGACTTGATAGGACATTTCATAAATTTCAAAGCTCCGATGCTTCTTCGCATATGTATGGTAGGTGTTTCGTGCGGCTCTCTTCTCGTCCAATGCTTATGTCACGAGTCGATCGATTTAGCTTTCCATTTGAACCCGTGCGGCCTTAGTATTTCTCCTAAGCAGCCTTTTCCCCTCAAACTCACAAGATTTTTAGAAAGAAAACTTTGGATTCTATTATTCTTGTAAAATGAAATGATACAATAAGGGGGATGAGACCCCTATTTATACAAATACAGGCAAATTGTATCCGTAGATATTTCCTTGATCTAATAGTGGAGATTACTTTTCCAAACTACCACCTACTTGCCTTAATTACATTTGTGTATAATTACCGTATTGGTCACCCCTAGGAATATTCTAGAAGACTCAAGAAAAACCTAGAACCCAGGGATAACGGTTGAAGGTCGCTTGTACAAAGGATCGATCATGGCATCGATCAGAACCCTCTTAAACCGTTCGCGTTTCCAAGCTGTGATATTCTCCCCCACCTAATCGGGCAATGTCCTCGTCGCGTCTTCGGCATGGTATGCTTCAATTTGCTTATTGAATTGCCAAAGAGCGTCTGTGAGTTCCCAACTTGCTTCACTTTCCGGAAGACCCTTCCATCGAACCATGTACTCCCGCTTCGGCACACAATACCACTTCCGTATGACTCGGTCCACCATGATGTAGTCCATTTCCCAATCATACGAAGTTTTCACTCCCAATGGTGCCCGTTGCAACTCTCCCCGGTCCGGATCTTCCCCATCTACATGGAAATGTCTGAGCATACTCACATGGAAAACCAGATGGACCTTTAGTTTGAGTGGTAATTCAAGCTTATATGCGACCTTCCCAACCCATTGAAACACATGGGAGGGCCTCTCGTAGTGTCGGATCAACCCCTTGTGTACGTCTTTGTATCGAAGAACCGCGTGTAGCTTGGCCAACACTTGGTCTCCAACTTAGAACTCCACGTGTCGACGCTTTTGATCTGCCCACTTCTTCATGTGCTTCAAAGCCTTGTGTAGGCACGCCTTTGCCAAGTCCGCTTTCTCTTGTCAGTCTTTCACGAACTTGAAAGTGGGAGGCTACTCCCCTTGTAGCCTGATGCAACCACACTTGGGGTTTGTGGTTGTTGTCCCGTCACGATTTCGAATAGGCTCTAGCCGATAGATTCACTTTGATGCAAGTTGTAGGAAAATTGGGCCACGTCAATCAATTTTGCCCAATTCATTTGCGTTGTGCTCACGTAGTGCCGAAGATAAATCTCCAAAAGTGCATTGATTTGCTTCGGTTTGACCGTTGGTTTGGGGATGCAAACTTGTGGAAAAGTTTAGCTCCGACCCTAGCAACTTGAAGAGTTCCATCCAAAACTGTCCCGTGAATCGGGGATCTCGATTTCTCACGATCATTTGTAGTACTCCCCAGTACTTGACCACGTTCTTCAAGAAAAGCTTGGCCGCCTCCTCGGCCATACAATCCTTTGTTGCTGGCATGAATGTTATATACTTGGAGAACCGATCAATCATCACCATAAGCGTTTGACACCCTTTGGACTTCAGCAAATTGATGATGAAGTCCATGGAAACACTTTCCCATGGACGAGTGGGGATTGGGAGAGGCTTCAAAAACCCCGGCGACGACCGTTGCTTGAGCTTGTCTTGTTGGCACACAAGACAAGTTTTCACATATGCATTGATGTTGTCCAGCATATGAGGCCAGTACTATTGTTCTTTGACAAGTGCCAACGTGTGGTGGATCCCCGGATGACCCGCCCACTAAGAATCGTGACACTCTCGGAGTACATCCTTCCTTAGTTTCCCATGGAGTGGCACGTACAGTCACCGTCCCTTAGTGTAAAGAATATCGTCTTCGCATCAGAATTGATGAGTCTTGCCTTCTCGCGTGTACCTCAGGAGTCCTTGAGCCATTTGATTGTATTTGAGCCCCTCCTTGATATGGTCAATCCATGGACAACTCGGCCGACTGACGAGGTTTGCCAGCTCCACCTTTCGACTTAGTGCATCTACCATGGAGTTAGACTTCCTCGGCTTGTACTCCAGCACGTAGTCGAATTCCGCCAAGAAATTTTGCCATCGAGCTCGCTTCAGACTCAGCTTCTTTTACGTCTGGAAGTAACTCGTGGTTACATTGTCCATCCTTATGACGAACTTTGCCCCAAGGAGATAGTGCCTCCACATTCGAAGGCAATGGACCACCACCGTCATCTCCTTCTCCCGAATGGTATACCGATGCTCGGTATCATTAGCTTGTGAGACTGAACGCAACCGGATGACCATCCTGCATGAAAACACCATCAATAGCATAATCGGAAACGTTAGTCTCTACCTCGTAAAGCTTGGTGTGATCGGGTAACACCAGCACCGGCTCCTCGATCATGGCTTGCTTCAACCGATCAAATGCTTCTTGCCATCAAGTTGTCCACCCCCATGGCTTCTCCTTCTTCAGCATGTCTGTGAGTGGCATTGTGATGCTCGAATAGCTTCAAATGAAGCACCGATAGTAGTTGGTAAGGCCAAGGAACAACCTCAACTCCTTCACCTTGGTCGGCGGCTCCCATTCGACTACCGCTCGGATCTTGGCCCCGTCCATTCGAACTCGACCGCCCCCAACAATGTGCCCCAAGAAAGGAACTTCCTTTTGGGCAATTGCACACTTCTCGCACTTGATGTACAACTCGTTCTCGCGCAAGACTTGGAAAACCCACCTCAAGTGTTTGATATGCTCTTCGAGTGTCCGGCTATATATAACAATATCATCTAGGTAAACCACTACAAACCTATCAAGGAACGGATGGAGTACCTTATTCATCATTGTGCAAAAGGTAGCCGGAGCGTTGATGAGACCGAATGGCATGACAGAGAATTCGTACGATCTGTATCGCGTCACACATGCAGTCTTCGGCTCGTCCCCTTCAATGATTCGAACTTGATAGTAACCCGATCGAAGATCAAGCTTAGTGAACCACCGCACTCATCCAAGTTGATCGAAAAGATCCGCAATGAGTGGGATCGGGTACTTGTTTTTTATGGTGAGCTTGTTCAATGCTCGATAGTCAATGCACATCCGAAGTGATCCGTCATGCTTCTTTTGGAATAGGACCAGCGCACTGAACGGAGACTTAGACGGCCGATTATATCCCGTGTTGAGCAACTCCTTTAATTGCTTCCTCAGCTCTTCTAATTTAGGAGGTGCCATGTGATATGGTGCCATGGCGGGTGGTCGAGCATTGGGTATCAGCTCGATCCGATGATCCACCGCCCTTTGAGGTGGGAGCTTCTTAGGCAGCTCGGATGGCATCATGTCTTGGAAGGTGTCGAGGACTTGGGTCACCTCGGTGGGAACATCCTCCACTTTGCCCGTCTCTTCCTCCACCTTCAACATTGCCAAGAGGGTCACCTCACCCTTCCGAACTCCTTTCGAGAGTTGCATGGCCGACAACATTATCCGATCACGACCCGATGCGCGATGGATCATAATCATACATTGACACCGTTTGTCCAGAATACAAATGCAATCTTCAAATGGTAGCACACCAGCATTTATCCTATCGAAGAATCCTAGACCTAGTACAAAGTTATAATCGTCTAGGGGGATTACCTCGATGATTTCTTTACTTGACCATGGATCGAGGTGAAGCTCCACATCCCTAGCCACGCCACTAGTCAGAACCTCTTTGGAGTTCACCATCTTGAGCCAACCAACTCCTTTCTCGACCCGAAGATTGAGCTTCTTTGTGGCCTCTTGGGATATGAAGAGGTTGGATGCCCCTATATCCACGAGTGCACTCATCGTGGTATCGCCGATCTTCACATTCACAAACATCATTCCCTTAGACTCATTGGCTTTCTTTGTCTTGAGGGAACTGAGAATTTGCAATGAACCCAGCTGCGATTCTTCCGTAGGCTCCTCTTCCTTGCAAAGATTGCAAAGGGCCGCCAGCTTGGCCTTGTTCGGGCAATCCCGTGCCATGTGTGGACCGTCACAGAAAAAAAATTTATATGTGCGTACCTTCTTTTGTCCTCCACCGCTCGACTTTGCACGAGCCTTAAGAGGGCCTGTCGGTGGTTTGCTTCCATTCAGACGATTGAATCTTCCTCGATCTCTCCCACCGTTGGCCTTGTCCCCCAGACGAGAGTCCGACTTGGATGTAGAAGGCACATTGTATTCCACAAGCGATTCGGCTATAGTTATGGCTGTCGTGAGATCTCCCACATTGCACTGCTTGAGTTTCTGCTTGGTCCACGGTTTGAAACCACTCATGAACTGGCAGTACACCTCATTATCACTCATCGAGGGTATTTGGAGTAGCAACTCCGAAAACCGCTTGATGTAGTCGTGCACCACACCTTTGCTTGAGCTGTTTTAGCTCATTCTGAGCATCCTCCTCCGTATATGAAATGTAGTACATTTATCGAAACTCCTCGACGAATCCATCCCACGTCGTGATAGAATCGCCACTCCTATCATTTGATCGACGACGCCACCACAACAATGCATTATCAACTAAATACATGGATGCAGTGTTTATCCATGTGAGGTCGTCATTGATTCCCATGGCTTAGAAGTACCGTTCTATATACCACAGGAAGTTGTCCACGTCTTTGGTCACCCGTGAGCCTTTGAACTTGTCCAACTTGGGTGCGTCCGTTCGTGAACCAGTATGCACCATGACCATCCAGTTCACGCATGCCGCTTCCGATTCAACGAGCTTCCCTTTGAGTTCCTCTACCTCCGCACGCATGGCCGTCATTATGGCTTCCAAGTTTTCACCTCGTTGTTCCAGTTCCTGCCTTAGAGTCCCCAGCAACTCGCCTCGAAGCTTTCCCATGCCAGTCTCGAGCTCTTGCACCTCGGCCTCAAGCTCCTCCTTTCTGGCTTCCACTCCTTCGACGGTTTGGGTTAGGTCATTAACCGATCCTTGGATCTCGAAGGCGAATAGTTCCACCCTCGTCATCCAACAATCCAGATCCCCTAGCGCATCTCTTGAACCGGAATCGGCACGGTTCTTCCTTCCCTTGTTGCCTTTTGCGGCAACCCTTCCACGATTCTCGTGATCAGCCTCCAGTGTAAGCAGCATCTCAGGACGAGACTCAACCATTGCACCTAGGAATGAACTCACTTTGATACCTTTTGTCACGGGCCGATTGATTTAGCCTTCCCTTCAAACCCATGCGGCCTTAAGATTTCTCCTAAGCAGTATTTCTTCTCAAATTCACAAGATTTTTAGAAAGAGAAGCTCTGAATTCTATTATTCTTGTAGAATGAGATGATACAATAAAGGGGAGGAGACCCCTATTTATACAAATATAGGCAAACCATATTCATAAATCTCTCATCGATCTAACGGTGGAGATTACTTTCCCAAACTACCACCTACCTGTCTTAATTACATTTGTGTACAATTATTGTATCGCTCGTCCCTAGGAATATTCTAGAAGACTCAAGAAAATCCTAGAACCCAAGGATAACGGTTGAGGGTCGTTTGTACAAAGGATCGATCATGGCATCAATTAGAACCCTCTTAGACCATTCGTGTTTCCAACCGTGACACTTACATATATGCAACGTTAAGGCAATCGACTCGTTAACATGATCTTTGCTTTTTGAATTTAGAGATAATTTTTAGGTATCCATCTATGTGTGTGCATTGATGATGAAATCGTGGAAAAAAATTATTTAATAAGCCTTTAATTTATTGTACGAAAACTAAAACAGTTCTATCTACCAATGTAGTCATAAACACTTGATAATTTGCTAATTTAATTCTAAGCATTTCATCATGTGTCAATTTAATTATAATATATCATAGAAGTATAAATTTTTGCTGAAAAGTTATTTATCAGGATTTTGATAAAAAGTAAATATATCATATAAGTAAAATTTGAATTTTTCACATCATAACAAAAAAATTAATATTTTTAATTGATATAATTTGTAATTTTTTATGTCACGAACAAATTTATGATAATTATGTAGCGGAACAAGTAGATTGATGCTTCCCATTGGCTTTTTCCCTTTTTGTTTCGCTTTCTTTGGCAAAATTAAACCAAAGATTGGGCTTTTGAAGCATTTCCAATTTCCAAATCAATTGACTCATCTTCCGAAAAACGCGACTTAGTTAAGGTTAGCATTATGCTAAATCTAATTTTAACTATGCAGAGTCTAACTCAAGATCGCCCATATATTCTTTGAACCTGTTCTCTCTTTTTCTTTTTCTTTTTGCTTTTCTTTGACGAAATTAAAGCAAAGGTTGGGCTTTTTCAAGGTTTCCAATTCCCGAATCAGTTATCTCGTTCTTTTTTTCTTATTCTTTTTTTTTTTTTTTTTTTTTGCGAAAGTTGTTCTTTGGAAAGCACGACTCAGGGTAAGGGTACGTACTATGCTAAACCTAATTTTAATTACATAGAGTCAAATTCAAGATCGCCCCATATATTCTTTAAACTTTTTATTTTTTATTTTCCTTTTCTTTAACGATATTCAAGCAAAGCTGGGGCTTTTTTAAGGCTTCCGATTTCCGAATCAGGTAGCTCGTTCTTTTTTTTTCTTTTTTTTATTGCAAAGGTTGGTAATAGGAAAGCGCGACTAAGGTTAAGATTACGTATTATGCTAAACCTAAATAAAATTAGGTTGACCTTTTCCTTTGTGTTAGAGTCAAATCCAATGCTTCGTCTCGGTCGTTTCGGCGCGTCGATCTCCACGCCCCGTGCGGGTTGCTTACCCTTTGTCCGAGGTTCAGGATTTTCAGAAAATCTTTCACTCTCCGCTTTGATTTACGAATGAATGCTTCCTTCTTTTCGAGGTAAACCGAATTATGTAGGCATAAAAACATAATTCAGATAAAAAAGTTTGAACTTAAGCTCATTTTGTTTCATGAAATATAAATAATTCAAAAAATAATTTTTAAATATGATCACTTATATCATTTATCTAAATAAATGAAAAGAAAATATTTTCATTGCCCACAAAAAGAGAGAGGGAGGGACACGATAAGAAGGGCAATTGTGGTTTCTCAAGTAATATATATTTAGTGCTGAAGTGCAATGGAGTAAACACGATTATAAGAGCGGAACACGGAACCACACACATTACAGCCCCATCAAACCTACATATTAACCACCTACGCATTAACTTTAAGAAACACACGCATAGGAGGAGTTTTATTTACTCTCTTTTTTTCCTCCTCCTCCTCAAGCAACCGCTTCACCCCTCACCCACGAGGGTGACAGCAATTCATCAACGAGTGGTTTGTTAGGGTTGTTGTTGTAGCTGATGAATGTTGGACTCCGGTGCTAGCTTGACGGGAGATCATAGTTGATAAAAGTCGGACCCCAGCGCCAGATGCTTGGGATGTTTGCTGGGCTTGCTAGGGGTGCCTGGGATGCTTGGGATGGGGGTTGCACGAGCGATCGATGGCCTAACGAGCCCCATCATGACGACCAGGAATATCAGGGGATGCATTCTCGGGGATTGGAGGTGCGCAAAGTGGCGAAGGTTATGGAGAGCTTGGAGAGGGGCGAAGGTTATGGAGAGTGGCAAAGGCCTTTTATTGAGGCCGGGGAGAGGGAGGGAGAGAGGTGGGGAGTGATGTGAAGAGGTTTCGACACTTCATTAAATGGTCATTAAATAGGAGATTCCTCCTATTGGGCAGGTGAAATGCAGTTTCGACAGGTCATTGGCCTCGGCATGAAGATAAAGACAAAGTTTGTATTCATAAGTCAATTAATCTAGTTTTGAAGTTATTTTGCGAATAAATGAAAGATTTAGAAAAATATTTTTTAAAAAAATTGATGATTTGTATTGCTTGAAACAATTAGTTAATGGAATTTTTTTATTATTGATAACAATTTATATCTAAAATTTTTGTAACCGATGAAAATCATTTTCATTCATTCATAATAAGTTATACAAATGATACTTTTAAGAAAATATTTTTCAAATTATCCATAATAAGTAACTATGGAGAGAAACGTTGACTTTGGGAGTGGTGGTGGTTTCTTCTTCGCTGGAAAATACAGAACAAGATAAATAGTAGTAGAATAAAAAAGTTAATTATAATCGGAGAAAAAAAAAGAAACCAATAAATTATTTTTGGTATTATTATTAATAACTTTTGTAATAACATTTATAATCAGTGATGAAATAGGAATATGCACACGACTTGCACATGACGTACACATAACTGGCACGGCACTTGCACGCCAAAGGAAATATTAAGGTATTGTCCCATATAGCTTGAAAATGGGTCATAAATAGTTTACCTCCACCATGCAAACGCATCTTATTTTCAAAACAAATGCATTGTTTACTTCCCATTAATTTCCGGTGGTTTTAAAAACCCTGTAAGACATTCGAAATATGGATTGTAGATCCGGAATCAATCAATCAAGTGTTGTGACTCACATCATTCATATTAAATCATAATAAGTACATGAGATTGGATTACCTCTCTTTTCATTATTGAAAAATCAGATGTTGAGCATGTATAATTCAAATAATAGATAGAGAGAGGCAAACATGTACTACGTTGAAAGTAACGAGGGTGATTTTGTGTTATTTCCCATTTTTTTAAATATATCTATCATACTAAGATGTTAAAGGTGTTCCTCCTTAATACAGAAGATTGTCATGACGAATTAAAAAGAGACATGTGCATACAATTCGAGTTCATTTTCGATACACAAACGATGTTTTCACTAGGAGTGGCGATCAAGATTCCGACTCCATAGACCAAAACAAGGCACCGACTACTCGCAATGGCAAGGAGGTAATCTTCCGACTTGCCAGCCTCGAGGCTAGCCAGACGAAATGGAATAGCCATCTTCGTCCGGTTGCATGGGAGAGAAACCTGTTACATTCGTCTCGTTACTTTGGTGTGCTGCAATACCAAAAGGGGGCAACGAGACTTCCCTCGCTCGTACGTCAGATTGCAAGACCACCGTTTTCTTCATTTCTACGTAAGACCTCCAAATCCATCACATGGAGGAGTCCCCCATCTTTTGCTGGTGCCGATGCTTTGTCCTTACTCCCTCTTCTAGCTTTCTTCTTCTGCTCCACCCTGCCACCCAACCAAAATATTCAGCACCACCATCTTCGCATGACACGCACATCCATCGAATATTTAGGCCCAAAATGGAGAGAAATATATAATTTCAAGAAAATGAGGAAATCTATTTTTTGCACAGGCTCCCATGAATCTCATGGATTTTGAAATGTAATTGATTTGATCTGTGCATTACTTGCTCTAAGAAAACGGAGTGATGATGTAGAATGAGAGATGCAAAAAGGTACCGAGTTTATCTTCGTGGGTCGCCAACATGCTGTCGGCTCGATCCAACTTGACTCCGCACTTCCTCACTCGATGCTCGTCCCTACATGCCGTCGTCGTCTTCTTCTTCCTCGTCCCCTGCCCGGTCCTCTTCTTCTTATTCGCCACGCGAGCGAACAGCCACGTGGCGTTCATCTGCCTGTTGAGCATCCGCGTCGCGTAGTAGGGGATCCTGTTCTCAGCCGGGACGTCGGGGCGTTCGCCGCCGCCGCCGCTCATCCGTACTTGGATGAACGCCAGGCAATCCATCAGGCTCTCCCTCCCCGACCCCATCATGTCGTACGCCTGCGACCGCCTCCAGAGGCTCTTCCCGTGCGGCCTCCTCGCCGCCACGCCGCCTGACAGGCACAGCGCCCTCGTGGTGTCGCTGATGGCGTTCTCCGGATCCCTCATCAGCAGGTGACACTGCGCCCTGTTGCTGTGGATCACGATCCTCTGCTTCCTCATTTTCAGCAGGCACAAGTCCAGCGCCCTGGTGTAAAGATGAGCAGCTTTCTTCGTCTCCCCGCACCAGAAGCTCTCGTTCCCTTCCCTCTTCAACTTCCCCACCATGGCCTTTCTCTCTCTAACCTCCTCCTCCGGCATCAGCTTCTCTCTCCTCCTCCTCTCCACCTTCAGGTCCCAAGTCTCCTCCAGCGCCCGCTGCGACCTCCCGCTCTTCAGCCGCGAATCGCCGTACTTGAACTTGTGGTAATCTTGCAGCACTGCCCGCGTGATCCTCTCCCCGATCCTCTTCCCGTCTCCCCAGCCGCCACCCTCCAGCTCGACCAAATCGGCCAGAGGAGCCGCCGCCACGTCCAGGACGCGGTGCCTCGTGTCCGGGTCTCTGAGCAGCAGCAGGAGGCTGTCGATGGCCGTGTACCGGCAGTCGTCCGACGACCTGGAGAGATTGCAGAGGCACTTGACGACACATCTCGAGCTCGCGATGTTCGTCCTTCCGATCTTGGATTGGCAGAGAATCCTGATGAGCCCGATCGCGCCGGGCGACGACGAGGGTCGATTGGCCAATCCGCCCCACATCCCGCACAGTCTTCTCAGAAACTCTCTCCTGCACATCGAGTCGAGACCTCTCTTTCTGCTTGCGAAGCAGTTGAGTAAGTACAGAGACCAGCACTGAAGCTGGCTCGCCCACTCCTCCGCCCTCGCGTCCTCGGTTTCCTTCCCTCCGATCCCCCTCGTCACCAGGTCGACATGGTACCTCTCTCTACCGCTGCAGCTTACGCCGATGAACTGGTCGTAGACCACCTCTAGGCAATTGCACGCGATGTCCATGGCGAGTAACACGATTTCCCGCTCGAACTCGAGCATGGCTTCGAACGCCTCGTCGTGGCTGGCTAAGTGGCCGAGCGCCCGGACGGCGACTCTCTGCTCGACCCAGCTCATCTTCCCTCTCATGAGCTCCATGAGGCCCGGGACGACCCCGGACTTCACGGCCTTCTCCGCGAGCCGAGCCTTGTTCATGACGTACGAACCGACGACGTGAGCGGCATAATACGGAACGTACATGTTCTGATCTCTCCGGAGCCACTCGTCGTCGCGCACGCCTCGGAGGATCAATCTGGCCAGGCAGTCGAACAGGCCGAGGGACGGGAACTCCTGGTTGTCGGGCTGAGCCATCGCGACGTTCCAGAGGCCGCTGAGGACGAGGACGGTCTGAGGGTCGTTGTCGAGGGGGATTTGTTTGAAGCAAGCGGCGATCCTGGCTCGCCGGAGAGACGGGTCTGGCTCGTTCATGGCGCAGAAGAAGCAGGACGGGTTCTTGCATGGTGGGTCGCCGCCGCCGTGGTCGCCGTCCGCCGGGACTGATTTGGAGGTCTTGTCGAGCGCGGCCACACCGGCTCGGTGGTTCCCTTCCATACGAACGGTGCTTCAAAAGGCGGTGAGGACAGAGAAATTATGGCATATATAGCAGTAAGTAGAAACCTGCTGAATCTGAACAGAAGAAGCAATGATAAATGAAAGATCCTCTTTATGGAATACCCACAAAAATTTGACATTTAGTCGAAAAGATCGCACCAGTCTAATTGTCCTACTTGTAGCCAATACAAGCAGTACAAGGCACCATGTTTTATGTGGTTCTTTTGAAAATGTGGAATCATATATTTTTTCTAGATTTGTATTTTATTTTTCGTCAATTGGGCCCTTGAAATATATGCTATTTTTTTTTTCGGGACTAATCCTTCCATTAAAAACGTAAACGGAAATACTAACATGATATCTAGATTGCCGACAAAGACAAATGTACCGTACCATGTGGCTTTTGAAAACTCCTATAAAAAAATGGTCATGAAAAATTCAAAAAAAGTAGAGGAAATTTTCAAAAAAGGAACAGTAAAAAGAGAAGGACGAGGGACGTGGGGGCGTGGCAATGCTCAGTGGTAGGGAGACCGAAGGGGTCGCTAGGAGTGGAATAGTGTGAGCGACCTTACAACCACCACCCCTCTGTCTCTCTCTGTATTTGTGTGTGTATATACATATATATACGTAATATATATACGTATGTATGTATACGTAAGATATATATACGTATGTATGTATATGTAGATGGTGTGTATGTGCTTGGATTAGAGGGAGGGGCGGCCCCTGCAGATGCCTCAGCGGCGCCGCCCTTACCACCTGTCTCCCTCTCTTTTATTTGAGGTACTTTAATTTTCTAAAATATTTAATCCAATCAATAAAAAAAATCAATTTCATCACTAGTTTGTCCTATTATTGCTGATGCGGCGCTAATGTGGTAAAGTGATACATCTAGCTCTTTTTTTAAAACTTCACATCATAATTTATTATCTTAATGCCAAAAATTAATGGAGAAAGATGAGAATTAGTGAACTTCTCGACTATGTTTAGGGTGTTTGTTGAAAAACCCTAAGGAACAATTCAATAAATTCAAACTTGAACCCGCACTAATCATGAACTAACTACCCACTTAAACAGAGAAAACCATTTAATATCATCTCGTCACGTTAAGCAGTAAAAGAAGATTAGCCTTCCATGGAATGAGTCAGCCCTAAGAAAAGCTTCAAAGTACAGCCTTTTAACTTGAGCAACCAAAAACAGATGGTGGCATAGCCTTCAACTAAAAGGAAAGACTGCTCAATGTCATGATGCCACCACACACTCGCTCTCACTCCTACCTTCCTGCCCTTTTATCCCTTCAAGGTCAAGGCACACCAGGATGTGGTCCCCTCGAAATCAACCTACCCAAATATTGGCCCTACTTGTTCAAATCAACCCATTAAATTAATCACTCTCTGGGATTTTAAATATACAGTAGTCATCAAAAGTCTCACCGGACTTAATTATATAATTAGTGTGATTGTACTGCGGATACTTTAAATATGTTCTTCTAGAGAGCGACCCAATTGACGGTATCATCTTGATATCTTACTATCAGATATTTTGGGACATTTGTCAATTGTTGTAAAATCTTAAACTGTTAAATAAATACGGATTTTAATTCTTAAATATCCCGACACTCTCTTCCCGCATGTAGGTTAGACTTTTAACCGAAGAAGAAAAGAAATTCAAAAAAATTTAAACTTAAGACTGCCTGCTTAAAAATTCTTGGGACCAATATCAATTATTCTGAAGACATAACTTTTTAGATAGAGGAAAAGGGTTCACCGACTAAGATGTACTTGAGGCAAATTATTATTCATAGGAGCCCATAATAAAGAATCTTCACAATTAAAGCCTAAAAAGGGATTCATCTTGAGAGTGAAAAAGTGATTAGAAGTCCTCCCATTAGGGGCAATAAAATACGGCTTTTGGGGCTGGTCTCAAGATAATGCGGCTACACGAGAAAAGCTTGATTTCGATAATCTATATTTAAGTGGGGATGGGAACTGGTTTAATAATTGGCGCAGTTGCCTCGAGAGAAAAAGTCGGATCCAATTTGAAAGTCTTTGTACGAGAGGGTTATGATTGAAAGGTGAGTCGGGAGCAAATAGTTATGCACATAAACATCTGTCCATCACAGGATTCAAGATGCATGATGTTCTAGCTTTAAGCTCGTTCTCGGCGTGCGAAGCTTGATAGCTTTTCAAGCACGTGAACCTCGGATTTGCATTGGCCTTCTCTTCTATTTCTTTTGCTTTAGGAGTTAAAAATGTCACATTACGATTACAAGATCCTTCCAGGCAATTCAAATGAGAAGTGATAACGATCTTTTTTGACTAATTCGTCCGGTTGCCCACATCACGAAATCTGTGGCGGGCCCAATGATAATCTCGATGGAACGATATGGCAAAAAGATAACTCGGCTACTCTACCATAAAAAATCCTTTGTCATGAAAGCATTTGCCAATAGCAACTCATTTCATTTTACGATGGTATTGAATTTTTTTTAATCAATTAAACCGTGTAAAAGTGAAAAGAAGACTTAAGGAAGTTAGCTATGTGGTCATCAATGAGCAAGGTTTTGGCCATTGTTGGCAACCCCTCGGTTGCCCAGAGGAGAGGGTAACACGGCCTCTCGTATAAAAGGCAAGGGTCATGTGTTAGGACAAGGATGGAGCAACCCTCCCCATTCACTACTTAAGGTTGCACGATTCTCATTTCACCTTCATCGACAAGAGCTCCATTGCCAGTAGTCACATCTTGTTAGCATCAAGCTATGATGCCATGCTATAATCAATATACCGTCACTCAAGGTTGTTTCGCTCTCATCACATGACGCATTGAATCATCCTACATCTGATGCTTGTTTTTCAAAGTTAGCAACCGTGCGTACATGTCGAGTCCCGTTCTCTACGAATGATCATAGCGTCAACCGTTAGACACGTGTTGTGGAGCAGCGAAATGAGCGGCGTTTTGTTTTAAATACGAAGTGAAAGCATGCGTTTTCACGGGAAAGATTTCATGACGATTGAAAAGGGCTTGATGAAAGGAACGTGCTTCCGAAAGGGTGGCAATTCTTCCAACCCACGTAACCAAGCCCCTCGAACGTTAGACTCGCTAGAACCAACCCGATCGCGACGTGGGAGCTTATGCTCTTTGCAACCCTTCTCAATTCTCACCATGTTACGCCACTTTCATTTTCCAAGTCCCAACTGTTTGTGCTTGAAGCACTCATTTTCCAAGTCTCACCATGCTCAAGTTTGATCCAATTCAATCATTTCATTTGTTTCACAAAAAATTAATGATTTATAAAACATTTTCCTAAAATTAATCATTTGTATCATTTGAAACAATTCGTTGATTGAACATGTTTTCATTTTTGACAATAATCTATGTTTTACATTTTCCTAAACGATGAAAATATTTTTCATCCATTTATTTCTATAACTAACATAAGTGATTGTTTTTAGAAGCTATTTTCCAAATCATTTATTTTCTGCAAAACAAATAGAGTTGATACGATTAGTGTTGCTCCAATACCATGTAATAGTAGGATAGACATCACTTCCAATGCCGAAATGATGCAGGACTGTATTTTGCGTAATAAAATTAGTTTGAGAACCCTAGAAAAGTTAGCAAAATAGGGTAACAAGATAGGAAAGAGTATTGGAAAATAGAATGGAAAGATAAGGACACGCGAATTCTTGGTTACAATTCAGTAATCTCAATTTGATTCATATTTAACGTCTTATGAAAGACTTACATGATGCCGGTATTTAGAGCATCACTGATATGTTAAGGTACCTCATGTGATAAACACTAAAAAGGCACACATTATGGACTAGGATCTTAACAAGAGAGATCAAAATTCAGATGATAAAGAAAAAGTCAACTTCAACATGTTGCATGGACGTCCTTTCATGGAAGTCAAATAATTCATACTTATAAAGACGCTATTCCATTTCCAAGCATTTGAAAGATAATTGACATGAGACATTCAACTCGACTTACCATAGACAAGACATTTAGTCCATTGACAAGAGACAATGTGATCGACTATAATTAGCATCGGATGGATTTGCGATTGGATTTCCACAAACGGAAAGCATTTTCTTCGTTGCTCTAGTCAAGGAGACAAACGTTGGAGTAGGGGCTAGGAATGAGCCTAGCAAGGCGGTGGCGATTCCTTGCCGGGAGCTATGGGAGCCTGAGTTGACGGCGGCAATTTGGAGCGACTCCTTACAGTTCACAATCCAGTGGGTTTTTGGACTTGGGCCGCCCATAAAAGGGCTCGATCCTAGCCCAACCCACAAGTCTTGAAAAGTTCCACTGGTGGGAACAGCTACAAAACGAGACTAACTTCTCTTCTTGCTCAACCGACAATGCGTGTATAACATGGAGACTGGGGTGGTTTAACATGTAGACGTCCCTCCCTCGGGCGGGGTTTGCCGATCCAGGGGCATCTGGTTCAAAGGCATATAAACTCCTAGGATCTTCCTAAATCCTAGGTCCTGGGTCTATATATATCATTGATTCGGTTTCTAAACGTGTGGAGTTACCATAAATCTCTTTAGATAAGTCCTAGATAGATAGGAGATCTACTACCTTTGTCGCACGGAACATTTACAACCTAGACTAAGCTACCAGTCTATTGCGAAAACTAGTGTTCTAAAGTCCATGGGCTCGGTTACATGTGGGAAAGGGTTAACACCCCCACACGCTCTTTGTGTACTACAATTATATCGATTAAGCCTTAGCATCGTTTTTCTAAGCAAAATGCATGATTTCGGGCTTTAAAACTAAATGCTGTCAAGTTCGTTATTCGGTATTGCTATTAATTAAATCTTAGTATTTTTCAGAAAATCAATGCTTGATGATGTATGCAATGCAATAACATTTATGCTGACCACAATGAAGATATCGCATAACGATGACATGCGGGCATTAAATATTAGTCATGACAGTGACATACAACATGTTGACAATGCAAAATTATATTGATGCCATGACGATGGTAAGATAAGGTGCATGTCATTACGATGACATAGCAAAGTACATGACATGACGATTACATGGCAAAACATAGCACAACACATGACATGATTATAACGTCCTGAAATTCGAGTCCTTTGAGAGATGAGTGAACGTGAATTTCGCCAATGCATTGTTGGTTGATTTCGCTCAAACCCAATCATTCCCGAGATACTGACCTTGAGAGGAAAGGCTACTGAGGACAGAACTCGTGCGACTAAAAAACTTGACCTAGGAAAATGACTCGACCATGAGACTTGCGTAAGGATGATCTTGTAGTCATGCAGGCCGATTTCAGGGACAAATAGAAGTCGATTTGCGGACAGAAATAATGGGACGACAGGTGATTCTATCTACTATTATCGAACCCGTGAACGGTCCTATGTCGATCCTTGATAATCGTGTACTTTGAAATAAAAATCTATCCTTCGCAATTTCATGTCGTCAAGGACGTCCATGTGTCAAGAAGTCTTGAACGTGGTTTGGCACGAGCCGATTATGTGTGAATCCTCGAAACCGCTTGTCAGTCTGAATTATACCAAAATGACATATGGACGAAATTAACAAGGCATGAGAATCCAATATTGGATTTCCAATTTTCGGGGACGTCTGGGATGGACTCTTGGACAATGCTTCTTTGACAGTCGATAGTGTCAATTGAGCCGAGTTTTTGGGAAAGAGATTTTTGGACCGAGGAAACAAGCTTACGAGGACGTGGGCCAGGCAAAATATTGTGGGCCACACGCCCAAGGTGGGATAGCCATCGTGGAAGACCGAGACAAGCGAGCGAGCCCGTTGGGCCAAACCAATCATTTACCCTCCCGAGCCCATTGCCTAAACTTGAGCCGATTCAAACCCAACAAATTCTCGAGCCCGTTCCTAACCAATTCTCAACCCGTTTCCTAGGCCCACCTTTCATTTTCAACCCAAGGACAGATTGGGAAATGTGCAAGGTGGAAATGATCAAAATACCCTTGGATATTTTGAAGAAAAATCAAAGGAAGAGAGAGAAGACGATGTCATTTGGTTGGGAGTTGAAGCAAGCCATTTAACGGCATTAATGAGGCTTTAAGACCAGCTCTCATCTCACTCTCTCTCCCCTTCATCTTCACCAAAAATCGCAGCTCCTCTCTTCCCTTGTTTCCTTTCTTCCTGCAATTTTCAGTTGCTGACCTTCCACCGAAATCTGAGTTGTCCATGGCCTTCCCGTGTGAATCTCAACTCATTCCACCCACCGTTGCGTTCAAGAGAGAGAATCCGTACAAATGGCGTCGGCCGTTCGTCAAATGGAGCCGCTAACCGATCCGTACGGCAGTCGGAAGTCACCGGACCGCCACTGTATCGCCTGCAGCAGCTTTGTTCCGCCTTTTCCCCCGTTTTTCTCCCATTCCAAACAAACCACCGCCCATACTAGCCACCAATGGTTCCCCCTCGACCCCCAGGTGTCGCCGATTGCCGACCCGCCACTCGTTGGAGCTCCGGGCAAGCCTATTCAACTCCGATCAACCACTTTCCCCCTAAGCAGTGCAAATTTTTAGAGTTGCAGAGGGAGTTTGAGCTTGTTGTAGCTGTGTTCAGCTCGGGACTGCCTTGGAGTATCATGGGAGAAGTCCCTGGGTATGGGGTTCGTCGCCACCGCCGCGTTCGTGTCACCGGCCCGCTTAATGGGTGAGTTTAGCCCTAATCCTTATTTAGTACCTAAACTTGCTTAGGGTTGGGTTAATTAGTGTTATTGTTGGATTAGGATATTTAATTAAGTGCATTAGCCTTAAGATAGGTGGTTAGATTAATGATTAAGATTATATTAGCTTAATCTTGTTTAGTTATGCTTAATTATGTGTTATGTGCTAATTAAGCATGCTTTTCTTGATTAAATTGATTAATTGTTTTAATTAATTGATTTATTTAAATTCTGCATTTATTAATTAAATTATGTAATTTATGAATTAAATTATTTAATTATTAAATTCGAAATTTCACTGTTCACGTGCACTGTTCACAGCATTGTTCATCCGGAAGTGAAATTGTGCATAATTTCATGTGCCTTGATCATCTGAAATGAATTGGATGTGGCATTGCATATGCATCCGCTTGAATTGTGTGATTTTCACAAAAGAAAGAAAATGATTTGTCCGAGGGACACTAAAAATGGATTGCCTTTATGAGAAAGAAAGTGATTTGTCCGAAGGACACTGGAAATGAACCGCTTTTATGAGAAATGTGGGAAAAATGGTTTGTTCGAGGGACACTAGAAATAGACCGCTTTTATGAGGGAGGACTTGAGATTTTAAATGCAAGTGTATGTGCAAGTATGTGTGCATTGGCTACGATAGTCCGAATCACCGAAGGGAGAGCACGGAAGGGCATGGTTGCGCCTCTACGAAGGAAGGGCGTCGTAGCGCTGTTGCGCCTCGGAGAAAGGCACGGTTGTGGCTCCGCGAAGGAAGGGCGTCGTAGCGCCTCGGAGGGTACGGAAGGACACGGTTGCGCCTCTGCAGAGGAAAAGCGCTGTAGCGCCTTGGAAGGTACAGAGGGGCACAGTTGCACCTCTGCAGAGGAAGGGCGCCGTAGCACCGTAGCAATAGCGCGGAAGGGCACGGTTGCGCCTCTGCGGAGGAAGAGCGAGCGTCGTTGCACCTCGGCCCAATGGAATACGTGTGGATGCAAGAGTGCATGAGAAAACATGGCATCATCAGTTTCGATTATGCATGAGGTGATCACATCATTATTTATGGCACGCACGTATGAACTGATAACGTGCAGGGTGTGGCAATGGCCAAGTAAGATCGCTTGTGACGCGACTCGCATGTGATTGATGAACTGCATCATCTAACAGCCATATGCATTGCGTGTATTGTGCTGACTTATACATGCAGGGTATGGTATACCGGGATAAGGTTACATGCGAACCGACTAATTGTTTGTTGGTTGCTTGCGGGGTGCTGGTTATTTGTTGTTGGGCTGAATGAGGGGTGGTTCTGGAGAAAAACCTCAGGTTGAGTTGGTGTACTAGTTGGGGCTTAGGGGAAGAACTCGTTGAGATTTTGTCTCAACCCGTCATGGTTAACCATTTTCAGGTCCCTAGAATGACGTACCCGCAGTGGAGAATCCTGCCCTCGCTCCACTAGTGATCAACCCGACGGAGCCGAGTCCGATGGGTCCGAGTGACCGTAGTGTTGAACCCGGTGGTTCATTTTGTACATCTAGATTAGCCTAGCCTAGTTTCTTTTTGGTTTGACTTAGAGGATGGATCGGCCCCTATTGTCGGGCTTGTAAATCAGAAAACGATAATCCGTTGGTTAATCTAGTAAATTGTATAAATGAGTAGTGATGGTTGTTCTTGCTGTTCATCCATCTATCCCTGATTGAATGATTGATTATTTGTTGGACTAGGGATGGTTCATCTTCTGCTTGCGTATAATGAAAGATTAAAATGAATGGTCATCGACGAGTCTTGGGACGTCGCTTTCAATTGACATGTCACATGCTCGAGGTTCGGGGTGTGACATCCCCGTCGGTTTTGGTATCAGAGCGAGGTCGAGACTTGGAGTGATAAGGTGCATGGGATTTTTGGGATAGTGAGATAGAGATGACTTTTATACTATATGCCTGTGATTGCTTTTGTGGCCTTATATAGCTTTGTGTGGTGGCGGGTTGCTCATAGTCCAGAGTGATGAGCAATCCTGAGTAGAGAGAGCCCTTAGGCGTCGGGCAACGTCTGGTCAGACCAGTGCTAGAGATAGTTTGCAAGCAAATCCTAAGTTAGACGGGATCATGCTGGCGCTAGAGACCTTGTTAGGATAGCAAGCTTAATGCTCCTGCTGTGGTCCTTGTGGTTTCCCTAGTGTGAGGAGAGGTCTGTGAGAGACCGATACTTAGGCTGGTAGAGCAGTTCCTGAGACTGAAGCCACTGAGGTTAGAGGCGTGGGCGACCCTGAAGTTGTGACCCTATGGATAAGGGATATCAAGAGAATTGTTATAGTGTTGAGATGTTCAAACTAAGACAAAGTGGTTCTGGTGGCTTATTAGCAAGGTAATGCCATTAATTGGTGGGAAGCCACTCAAGGAAGAGTGTTCCCTTAATGCACGGCTCAGACTTGGGGTGCCTTTCGTGAGGCTTTCAATGAGAAGTACTTCTTGGACAGTGTGAGAGAGTCAATGATGGCAGAGTTCCAATAGTTTCGTTAGAATCAAATGTCAATGGATCAATATGAGGTGAAGTTTGCCGAGTTGGCCAAGTAATAGTTGAAGTTAGTGGAGGACCCTTGGGTAGGGAGAGATGTTTCAGAGATGGCTTGAAGCCATAATTGAAAGGCCAGCTAGTGCCCTTGAACTTGAAAAGTTTTGATGAGATGTACAAGAGGGCCCAGATGATAGGAAGGAATATGATTGAGAGGGCAACCACATCTGGTTCGCAGTTCATGCCCAGTAGAGATAGTTGTCAATTTGAAAAGGGACCGATGATGGGGAGAAGGAATCCCATCCCACCCAACAGAAAGAATTACATGGGAAAGCCAACCACCCAAAACTAGGTCACGAGGAAGCCATTACATACGGTGGATTGTCATGGAAAGACAATTCAATCTAACCTAGTAGTGGATGGTAGTTTTGAAATTGTGGGAAATCGAAGGGAATCTTCCGTTCCTCTGATTTTGTCACTTGAGGTGACTCGATTATCGGTATCTGGATGCCAAGGGTAGTTGACATTAGTGGCATATACGTTGGGAGAAAGATCAAAGGTGGAGGATATTGCTATGATACAAGAGTATATGGAGGTGTTTCCCTCTCTAGAGGAAATTGAAATTGTGATTGAGTTGGCCCTTGGGACTGAACCAATTTCCAATGCACCTTACAGGATGGCCTTGTCAGAATTGAAAGAACTAAAGGTGCAGATGCAAGAGTTACTGGATAATGGATTCATTCATCCTAGTGCATCTCCTTGGGGAGTGCCGGTACTATTTGTAAGGAAAAAGGACGGTTCGTTGAGACTGTGCATTGATTACCGACAACTTAATCAAGTGACAATTAAGAGCAAGTATCCGTTGCCAAGGATTGATGATTGTGTTCATTGACGATATCTTGGTATACTCGAGGAATCTAGAGGATCATGAGAAACACTTGAGATTAGTACTACAGAACTTGAGGAAGCATGAACTTTATGCTAAGTTAGCAAGTGCGAGTTTTGGCTATCTCGCGTGACATTTTTAGGGCATGTAATTTCGGGTGAAGGGATCGTTGTTGACCTAACTAAGATCGAGGCGGTCATGAATTGGCCGAGACCTATGACGGTAACTGAGATTCGAAGTTTCTTGGCATTGGCGGGATATTACAGATGTTTCGTGGAGAAGTTTCTTTGCGATAGCCATGCCATTGACGAAATTGTTAAAGAAAGATGAGATGTTTGATTGGACGGACAAGTGCCAGCGTAGTTTTCAAGAGCTCAAGAGTAAACTTGTCTTGACATTACTGTTTGGTCATAATGGGTATGAAATCTACAGTGACGTGTCGTATAAAGGATTAGACTGCGTGTTAATGTAACATGGCAAGGTGCGGTGATCATTTTTGCTTCATGTTCAATGACGATTGGAACTTCTTAAGGACTATGATTGTGAAATTTTGTATCATCTGGGGAAAGCGAATAAAGTGGCAGATGCGCTCAATCAAAAGTCGACAATTGCACGGATGAGGGTACGAGAATGGATTCTCTTGAAAGGAGTCGAGGACTCAGATTTTAAAATTGAGGTTGGCTATCTTGCTAGTCTAATGGCCACTCTCAAGGTGGAATCCGAGATGCAAAGTAGGATTACGAGTGCCCAAACGACGGATCCTGAAATTCTTAAGATCCTACAAATGGATCAGGCAAAGAGAAAAGCAGACTTTCAAGTGTCCGAGGATGAGACATTAAGGTTTTGAGGACAATTGTGCGTTCCGAAAAATGCAGAACTTAAGGAGTGGAACGGTATGAAGTTGGACATTGCAAAGCACATGGCTAAGTGTTTGACTTGCCAACAAGTAAAGGCTCAACATTGTAAGCCTAGTAGACTGTTGCAACCTCCTGAGATTCTCGAGTGGAAGTGGGAACACATTATGATGGATTTTGTGATGGGACTGCCAAGGAGTCGACGAGACAATGACTCGATTTGGGTAGTGGTTGACAGGTTAACGAAGTCAACACACTTCATTGTGGTACAAAAAGGTTTCACGTTGGATAAGTATGCAGAGTTGTACGTACATTATATTGTACGCATTCATGGAGTTCTAGTGACAATCACATCTGACCATGGTCCTAAGTTTACGGTAACTTTCTAGAAAATTTTGCAATCGGCCTTGGGGACGAAACTGCAATATAGTACGGTGTACCATTCGCAGACGAACGGTCAATCAGAAAGGATTTGAAGAAGTATTCAAAAGCCTTTAGTGCAATAAATGACATTTGATTTGCACTAATTTTCATGTGGTTAAGGCGAATTATTGGTTTGGTTATTAAATGGACGTGAAAGAAATATTGAAAGAAAAATCAGTGGTTTGTGGAATTCGGATATCGGTTCGATGGAAATTCAATGAATTAGATTTCAAGTGTCGATAAGTGACCCCGTGGAAACAAACTCATGGGTTGACGAGCTAAAGATAGTTTTGCACTTTGAGGTGCTCAGACGAGGTTAAAACCATGAGGCTTGGTATGGGACAGGCCAAAGCGGATAATACCTCTATGAGATGGTGCCTATCTAAAAGGGATTAGTAGTGGTGCAGTTCGAAGATACCCATAGCGACTGATCCAACGAGGGCGGGGAGTGGTCGTCGGGGCCAGAGTGTTTGAGCAAGGAGCAACTCTTGGCAAGCTTCTAGGATGTCAAAAGCGGCAAAAATGAACTGAACTACACACTGTGCAAAAAGAGAGTGCTTATGGGATAAGATTTTATCAGAATGGTATAGTTGAAATATGGTCAAATTTGTGGAACTCCAATCTATGGAACGAGGTTAGAGAATTAGGAATTGCTGGTTCAAAAATTGGTTTTGCAGTTATTGAATGCAGTTCAGATTATCAAAGACAGACTAAAGATAGCTTAGAATCGTCAGAAGAGTTATGCAGATAAGCGTCGTAGACCGTGGGAGTTTAAGGTGGGCGATCATGTGTTTCTGAGAGTGCCGATGAGGGGTACTTCTAGATTTGGCAAAAAAGGAAAGTTAAATACGAGGTACATGTTTTAGTGTATCATCTCGCATTGCCACCGAAACTTGCTCAAGTATAAGATGTTTTCCACGTGTCCATGTTGAGAAAGTATGAACTAGACTTGACTCATGTATTGAATTTTGAGAAACTGGACATAGATGATGGGGTGTCGTACGTGGAGAGGCCGATACAAATAGAGGACCGTAAAGAGCAAGTACTTCGAAAACAAGGTTATTGCCTTAGTTATGGTGATCTGGTAGTATCACGGAATAGAGGGAGTAACATGGGAAAGTAAAGAAATGATGAAACATCAACACCCCCATCTTTTTGAGGATTTGTCTGTAATTGCAAATTTCGAGGACGAAAATTTTTGTGAGGGAGGAAGAATTGTGACGTCCTAAAATTCGAACCCTTTGAAAGATGAGTGAACATGAATTTCGCTAATGCATTGTTGGTTGATTTCGCTCAAATCCAATCATTTCCAAGATACTTACCTTGAGGGGAAAGGCTACTGAGGATAGAACTCGTGCAACTAAAGAACTTGACATGGGAAAACAACTCGACCGTGAGACTTGCGTAAGGACAATCTTGTAGTCATGCAGGCTGATTTCAGGGATGAATGAAAGTCGATTCATGGACAAAAATAATGGGATGACTAGTGATTCCATCTACTATTATCAAACCGCGAACGGCCCTATGTCGATCCTTGATAATCGTGTAATTTGAAATAAGAATCTATATTTCGCAATTTCATGTTGTCAAAGACGTCCATGTGTCAAGAAATCTTGAACGTGGTTTGGCACGAGTTGATTGCGCGTTAATTGTCGAAACCGCCTGTCAGTCTGAATTATACCAAAATGACATTTGGGTGAAATTAACAAGGCATGAGAATATAATATTGGACTTCGAATTTTCGAGGACATTTGGGATGGACTTTTGGACGATGCTTCATTGACAGTCGACAATGTCGGTTGAGCCAAGTTTTTGGGAAAGGGATTGAGGATTGAAGAAACAAGCCTACGAGGACGTGGGCCGATCAAGAATAGTGTGGACCACACGCCCAAGGTGGGATAGCCACCGTGGAAGACCGAGACAAGCAAACGAGCCCGTTAGGCTAAATCGATCATTTACCCTCCCGACCCTATTGTCTAAACTTGAGCCGATTCGAGCCCAACAAATTCCCAAGCTCGTTTCCTAGGCCTGCTTTTCATTTTCAGCCCAAGGATAGATTGGGAAATGTGCAAGGTGGAAATGACCAAAATGCCCTTGGATATTTTGAAGAAAAGTCAAAGGAAGAGAGAGAAGATGATGTCATTTGGTTGGGGGTTGAAGCAAGCTATTTAATGGCATTAATGAGGCTTGAAGACCAGCCCTCATCTCACTCTCTCTCCCCTTCATCTTCTCCAAAAATCGCAGCCCCTCTCTTCTCTTGTTTCCCTTCTTCTTGAAATTTTCAGCTTTTGACCTTCCACCGAAAACTAAGTTTTTCATGGCTTTCCCGTGTGAATCTTGGCTCATGCCACCCACCGTTGCATTCAGAGAGATAATCCATATGGATGACATCGGCCGTTCATCGAACGGAGCTGCCGGCCGATTCATACAACGACCGGAAGTCCCCAGTCACCGGATTGCCACTGTACCACCTGCAGCAACTTTATTCTTCCTTTTCCCCCGTTTTTCTCCCATTCCAGCCAAACCACTTCCCATACCAGCCACCAGTGGTTCCCCCTCGACCCCCAGGTGTCGCTAATTGCTAGCCCGCCACTCGTCGGAGCTCCGGGCAGCCCATTCAACTCCAGTCAACCACTTTCCCCCTGAGCAATGCAGATTTTAGAGTTGCAGAGGGAGTTTGAGCTTGTTGCAGCTGTGTTTAGCTTGGGACCACCTTGGAGTGTCGTGGGAGAAGTTCTCGGGTATGGGGTTCGTTCGCCGCCGCCGCGTTCATGTCGCCGGCCCACTTAACGGGTGAGTTTAGCCCTTAATCCCTATTTAGTACCTAAAATTTCTTAGGGTTGGGTTATTTAGTGTTATTGTTGAATTAGGATGTTTAATTAAATGCATTAGCCCTAATATAGGTGGTTAGATTAAGGGTTGAGATTATATTAGCTTAATATTGTTTAATTATGCTTAATGATGTGTTATGTGCTAATTAAGCATGCTTTGCTTGATTAAATAGAGTAATTGTTTTAATTAATTGATTTATTTAATTTCTGCATTTATTGACTAAATTATGTAATTTCTAAATTAAATTATTTAATTATTAAATTCGAAAATTTCACTATTCATGTGCACTGTTCACGGCATTGTTCATCCGGAAGTGAAATTGTGTGCCTTGATCATATGAAGTAAATTGGATGTGGCATTGCATAAGCATCCGCTTGAATTGTGTGATTTTCACAAAAGAAAGAAAATGGTTTGTCCGAGGAACATCGGAAATGGATTGTCTTTATGAGAAAGAAAGTTATTTGTCCGAGGGACATTGGAAATGGACCACTTTTATGAGAAATGTGGGAAAAATGGTTTGTCTGAATGACACTGGAAATGAACTGCTTTTATGAGGGAGGACTTGAGATTTTAAATGCAAGTGTATGTGCAAGTATGTGTGCATTGGCTATGATAGTTCGAATCACCGAAGGGAGGGCACAGAAGGGCACGGTTGCACCTCTACGGAGGAGGAAGGCGCGCGTAGCGCCATTGCGCCTCGGAGGTACGGAAGGGCACGGTTACGCCTCTGTGGAGGAAGGGCACCGTAGCGCCTCGGAGGGTATAGCACGGTTGCGCCTCTGCAGAGGAAGGGCGCCATAGCGCCATAACGCCTCGGCCTACACGAAAGGGCACAGTTGCGCCTCTGCGGAGGAAGGGCGCAGTAGCGCCATAGCAATAGACGGAAGGGCATGGTTGCGCCTCTGTGGAGGAAGGGCATTGTAGCGCCATTGTACCTCGGCCTAATAGAATACATGTGGATGCAAGAGTGCATGAGAAAACATGGCATCATCAGTTTCGATTATGCATGAGGTGATCACATCATTATTTATGGCACGCACGTATGAACTGATAACGTGCAGGGTGTGGCAATGGCCAAGTAAGATCGCTTATGACGCGACTCGCATGTGATTGATGAACTGCATCATCTAACGGCCATATGCATTGTGTATATTGTGCTGATTTATATGTGTAGGGTATGGCATACCGGATAAGGTTGCATGTGAACCGACTAATTGTTTGTTGGTTGCCCCTATCTGTTGTTTGCTTGCGGGTTGCTGGTTGTTTGTTGTTGGGCTGAGTGAGGGGTGGTTCTGGAGAGATACCCCAGGTTGAGTTGGTGTACTAGCCGGGGCTTAGGGGAAGAACTCGCTGAAATTTTATCTCAACCCGTCGTGGTTAACCATTTTTAGACCCCTAGAATAACGTACCCGCAGTGGAGAATCCTACCCTCGCTCCACTCGTGATCGACCCGACAGAGCCAAGTCCGATGGGTCCAAGTGACCGTGGTGCTGAACTCGATGGTTCATTTTGTACAGCTAGATTAGCCTAGCCTAGTTTCTTTTTGGTTTGGCTTAGAGGATGGATTGGCCCCTATTGTTAGGCTTGTAAATCGGAAAACGATCCTCCGTTGGTTAATCTAGTAAATTGTATAAATGAGTAGTGATGGTTGTTCTTGCTATTCATCCCTCTATCCTTGATTGAATGATTAATTGTTTGTTGGACTGGGGATGGTTCGTCTTCCGCTTACGCATAACAAAAGATTAAAATGAATGGTCGTCGACTAGTCCTAGGACATTGCTTTCAATTGACCATGGTAAGGAGTTGTCGCGTGCTCGGGGTTTAGGACGTGACAATGATGATTGAGAGCAAAACCAAACAAGTCCTAAAATATTATATTGGTACCAATTCAATCGTTAACCTTTCAATTAGACCAATATAGTCCTAAATCTTTTGCATTTGGTACCAATTTAGTTCATCCAGTCATTCTTAACTGGAAAAGGTTGATATGGAATCTAAGTCAGAGTCAATCAGCGCTAACATGGACGTTGATGTGTGAACCAACACTATTTCTCTTTTAAAAAGAAAACTCTTTACTCCCAAAACTAGGGGTGATCGGGTTCAGGGTGGGTAGGGTCCAAACCTCAACCCTGTTATAACGGGTTCCCCTTTTTTGAACCCTATACCCGACCTTGTTTGCATTGAACCATGTTTTGGACCTAACCCTATTTTTGTTGTCCGGGAACGGGTCTACCTTGTTTTCATTAGAACTTGTTTTCATTAGAACTTGTTTTTTAACCACTTGATATCCTATACAACTTCAAATTTTATATTAATTCGCGAGAAAACAATAACATAATCCTCCTAATTTGACCAACAAAAGAGTGCAAAAATCATAACATCGCATAAACATTATCAACAAACATGATCTAACATTAGCTTCATTCCCACAATTACTAATTTAACTTTGCATTACATTCAATATTCCACCAAACAAAGCTAATTTGCATAAAAAATAAGCAATTCAATTTGCTTGGACAGCGAGGTGGCGACGTAGTTAACTTGAATATGCTTGGACATAGAACCATTTTTCTCCTCCTTTGCTCTAACACCCACTCCAACTCCTTTCCTCCATTTAGTGAGCATCAGATTTTGCTTCTATGGAACATCAGATTTTCAACGCATTGAACATTCAGGTTTAGATATATTTGCCTCATAAGTCATATTATCAATGTCAAGTCTCCAGCCACGGTAACGATCAAGTACGTCTAACCTTCCTCCCATTAGAAGACTTGTGTGAAGCATCATAATCTGCAAGTGTTCAGATGACCAAATCTACATTAATCAACCAACTCGACAACTACTTCAGTAAAATGCAAAATCTTTATTGGGTACAAGCTTTGAACAATTCATAGAACTCTGAAGTCCAGGCACAGCTTTGCCTGTAAAATTATCGACAGCATTACAATGTAGATTGCTCATCCTAAGAATTCTAGCTTAAATTTTCATGAACAGACCCAGGTAATCTCAAATGCTTCAAATGATCATGATCGGCCACAACCGACGACAAGTTCTAATGCAATTCATCTCCAATTCCAGCCTTGAATTTTCACAAATTTCCAGTTAAGAAGCAATTTCAGAATCCACATTTTCTTAGGCAAGACATAGCGTGGATGTGACGCTATAACAGTCCCCTTATAACCATCTTCACTCCCAAGTTAAGTAGGATAAGTTAAAAAATAAATAGGACAGAGCAAACATAGACAAAAAGATTTTTTCAAATGAAATTTTCTAAGGGATGAATTGGAAACTAAAGACATATATCCACAGTAATTGCACAGCACAAGTATGTCTCAGAAATTTCTAGTAAAAGGCAACTCTAGGTTCTCCCAATGAATATTATTTTAGTAATAACACCATTAATATTTCTGCTAGCTAACAGGTCATCTACATCTTCAGTCAATGCTTCTCTCTCATCAGAGGAAAAAGTCAGTTGTTCTGTCCATTTAACTAAGTCTACCAATAGTTGAAACCAACAGCGTGATATGCATCGTGTTGTTTTGATTCATGCCACCGACACTTAATGAAAATTTTCAAGATATAAAGGAACTAAACCGACGAGCATGGTGTAGTGTGAGGAGCTTAATGTGGAAGGTGACATTAAGTCCACCCAAAAGAGTCAGATAAAACAAAACATAGAAGAATGTTAGCCTCTGTCCTTAAGCAGACTTCACAAAGGTTACAGACTTTAACAAAATTACACAAAGCTAGAAGCATGGGAACTTTTTCGCATTAATCTATTCTATTTCCACACCCCCAACGCATAAATTCCAATTACATCCAACCAAAACATCCATTTCTCTAGAAAGGGGAAAACAAAAAATGAAGAATAACCACTTGCAATATCGGAACTTAGAAAGATGAATATTTTCTTTGCTTTGTCAATGCAAAACATAAAGCTTTTGCTTATGCAAGAAACCTTGATGTAATACTGCTCTAGACACAATAGTCTTGCAATTTATAACATGAAACTGATTAGAGACATCCTTTAATCTCTTACATCTTGATGCAGGTGAATCCTAAGATAGACACACCCATCCTCCCACCACAGTTGTTCTTTTTTTCTATTCTATGGGGGCGATACACGAGAGGGGAGTCCTTTCATAGGACAAACGAACCAAGAAAAGAAACCTCAGTTCATCTCCTCACTCCAAAATTACTCAAAAAAGACACAGCATGATCAAGAGCGAACGCATCCGAAACAAACCTCAGCAAGGCCTTCAGTTGTTTTGTCCATTTAACCAAGTCGCACTCCCAAGCAGCGGCAAAGCAAGTTGATCGGGGGAGAATAAGTGAGCAGCAATCGTCCAACCTTTCGGGGACCCAACACTCGTCGTCGGGGGAGAAGAAACGACCAGCAATCGTCGCCTCGTCGGTTGAGCAACGGCGGAGCAAGTAGATTGGGGGAGAAGAAGTGAGCAGCGATGGGAGAAGAAGCTAGGGTTCCATGCTTTGTCGATTTGTTCATCTGCAGATTCTAATTTGTATCTTTCTATTTTTCAGCTTTTAATTCTTTTTTTAAAAAAAAAAAAAAAAACCAGTCCAGGCCGGGTGGGTACCGATTCCCGGACCGGTTTTTCCAGGTGTTCCGGTCCTAGTTCCCAGGTCAACCTAGTCCAGTTGCACACCCCTACCCAAAACGCAACATTGTCTTCTTTCCAAAATAGAAGATGATCTTCGCCCAAATCATCTCGCCCAAACAGATCATTCCTCCCTCAACTCCGATGTAACGTACTAGTCAGCCACTTACTAATTATTGTTCTTTAATTACTTTAAGTTATTATGCAAGCATAATTCTTTTAGAAAGTTAGCATTTATAACATAATTTATGTTTGCCCACATCTCAAACAAACAAAAGTAGAGGGGAATGTACTTCTATTATTTACCATACTTGCATATACATTAGTAGTGGATGTTACATCAAAAAGGACATACGGACCCCAGAAGTGCCATAACTTAGCACAAATGGATACTTAAGTGCCATAACTTACAAACGATATACTTAAGTGCCAAAATCGAAACAAAAGGGATCACTTAAGTGCCAACGACGAGAAAATCTGGCCAAATTGCCACGTGTCCATTTTCCGACGACTTCATTTGCCGACGGAGCATTTTTTTCAAAATAAAAAATCCACATGGCAATTTTAATAAAAAAATTTATCCAAGTCAGATTTTAAAAAATTTAAAATCGATTTTATAAAAAAAAAGAAGAAGAAGGGGATCGGCGAGAGCTGCACAGCCCTTGCCGCCGCCACCATCGCCACCCCACCCTCGCCGGGAAGGGCCCGACGAAGGTGGGGAGGGTAGGCCGGGTCGCCGGGCCCCGGCCAATGGCTAGCGGCCCCGGCCGGCCCTCGCCTGCCGGGCCAAGGGCCACAACTGCCCAAACCGCGATCCGGTGTGGTCTGGGCAACCGGCGGCCCTTGGCCCAGCAGGGCGAGGGCTAACAACCCTCGCCGGATGGGGGAGGGTCGCAACCCTCACCGAGCCCTTCCCAACGAGGGTGGGGCGGCAACGGCGGCAGCGGCTGTACAGCCCTCACCGATCCCCTTCTTCTTCTTTTTTAAATAAAATCAATTTTATAATAATATTTTTATTATTATTTAATATTATTTTATTAATAAATTTTTATGAATCCACGTCAGCCAAAACGACGTCGTTTTGGCTTATTTTTTACCGATTTAGTGTTTCGGCAAGCCACGTAGGCAAAAAAATTAATAAAAAATGCCATGTAGGATTTCCAGCAAGGTTCCGACCACTTGACACTTAAGTGATTCATTTTTTTTTGAAAAGTGGCACTTAAGTGTACCGTTTGTAAGTTATGGCACTTAAGTGTCCCTCTGTGCCAAGTTGTGGCACTCCCGTTGCACTTATGCCCATCAAAAAGTAAGGATCTAATTGGGAGAATACAAAAGGTGCTTGTCTCTCTTAACCCTACTAAAAGTAAGGATCTAATTGGGAGAATACAAAAGGTGCTTGTCTCTCTTAACCCTACTACAAACTTGACCTTCATCTATACAACCGCCCTTCCAAATTCGACAAGCTGGCTAGGCGATCCCACGCTCCAAAAGTTCCGATCACGATGAACAAAAGCCATCCCTTTAAGCTACGTTACCTCAAGCGCCTAGTTCTCCACATTGCTCCCATCACCACCTATAGTGGGAGCACCACCTATACCAAAAGCACTAGGGAAAGGAAGCAATCCTTCTAAATGGCCATTCACCAGCACAAACATAGCAATGAAACATTAAGAGATCAAGTCAGGCTGCTTTATGTCTACTAGCAACACAAAAAGATAATGCACAAACATCATGCCCGAAAGGTTTGAGTATGTAAACTCATGGTGCTCGTGCTTTAGCAAAATGGGTGCTCCATAATGAGTGATGGGGGATGCAAGGATTGGCAACATAGCTATCAATCTGAAAAATACAATAACAAGTGTGAGTTAATGCTCAGTAAGAGAAACAGTAAGCTCATAAACCATTCAATCTAAATGCCACTCAGTTCCTAAGACACAATTGATATCCAAGCAATCAAGCACACAAATATGAGCACAAATCATACCTCACCCTATATGCAGTCATAATTGTGATGCCAACATGCATTTAATGTCACACACCTCTTATACAATCACATGGATAGTGTTAGCATGCATTTGGTGCAACACAAGTATTGTATCTCATGCACGGTATCACTGGGGTCCATCCCCGTTTCACTGGTCTACCAAGTCCATTTAGGTGGCTAGTGACCTTCGGTTCACAAACTGAGCATCCATGATTCCCATACTGCAGGCATCCCACTCCAGGGCATTTTGGTTGTAAGCCAAGGCATTCGCCTCTGACATCCACTCCAAGCCATCATCAGGTTCTAGAGTTGATCATCAAGACTTCTAGGATTTGTCACCAGCTCGGACATACTAACAATTGGGGCATCTTGGTTTTTAACCAACGCATTTACCTCTGACATCCCTTCTGGGCCATGGTTGGGCATCCAAGGTTCAACAACCTTAGGCATCACATATCACAATCCATCCCATGCATTGCAGGCATGACACACTCATGCAGTGACATAGCATTCACACACTATAAAATGTATCTTATTCAGCACATGTGACATAAGGAGGGGCACTATGTCACCAAACATGATTCATTACTTCCATGCCACACTCAACCACATACAACTTGAAATTACATATTATGTCTCCTATTTTTAACCTAATTTCCATTGGTAACTGATCCAACATTGTAGTAAAAAATGCACAAATGGAAAATTTGTTGAATACTAGTATTATTATCGGAAGGTCACCACATAAGATTCCATCATCTTCCTATTGAATTTCATGAAATTTGGACCAGTAGCAAAAACAAACAAATTTGCACAACCACAGGAATTGAAGCCAAAACCGTAGTAAATAAACTTGAAAATTTATAAATTTAACATGTTATAGAGAAGACATTAATAAACACTTTCATGAAGGGAAGTAAGCCTGAATCTTTCTGTACAAAGAGCAGTACATCGAAAAATGAGACTCACAAACGGGTCAGTTTTCCAAAATCAATGCACACCAACGAAAAACACCTTTTAATACATAAAAATTCACTAATTGTTGCGAAAATTCAGCATGTTATACATGAAGATGTCTCCTACAACTTTTATGAAGGAAGCACGACCAGACTTAGTCCCAAAAATTCTAGAAAAATCCATGAACACCCTGAGGTCATTAGTTCACCATTTTGATAGATGGACATTACAAAAACAACCAGGCCTTTGAACCAACATATCAATCCAAATTAAATATATGTTATAGATTGGATTATTTAGCACAACTTTCATGATAAAAATTTTACCTAAATTGCAAACACAAAGAGCTACACAAAATGGACAAGCCAGAGAGGTTCAATAATTGCAATTCTAAGAATTCCATCTGTAAATCAAAGTTGCTTGCCATATTTGCACTCCACAAGTTCCCAGCTCAAACATGCAACACACCAAGCATCATAAAGCACATGCAACCATTCTTTTCAGGTATAGACCACAAAAAAATACCTTTAAGCTAAACACACACTCCAAAGTCACAAGTGAAGCCATCTGAGCCTCAAAAACACCGTGCATGTCTTTCTTTCCCCCAAACTCCACATTCACAACATCTTAGGATTTCTGTTTTAGCATCACAACACACATGCACAGCCACAAAGCCAAGCAAAACACCAAAAACAACAACAAAACTCCTTATTCTACAAAACTAAGCCCCAAGAAGATCAAAGAGAGTAGGAGAGTACCATTTCTCTTTGCCTTAAGGTTCTATTGCTTGAATCTTCTCTTGTTAAGGTCCACCGTGAGGTTGAGGAAGCAAGCTTTGAGCTTGCTAGTGTTTCGGTGTGACGAGAGAGAGAGAGAGAGAGAGAGAGAGAGAGAGAGAGAGCTTGCAGGCGAGAGGGATATGGTGAGAGGGAGAGGGAGAGTGTGAGAGAAATGAGAGAAGAGGAAAATATGGAAGAAGAACTTGAAGAAGAGGGCTGCCAACTTAGGGGGTAATGATTTTGGCTTGTTGAAGACATTTCATGCACGAAATTCTAATGGGCAAGGAGGGGGTTGTCTATCATTACATCTAGAATAGGCTATTTGGCCTATTTTCTCCTATTTAAAATTTTAGCCAATTTTGCATGGCTTGTAATTGGTCCTAGTAAATGGCATATTGGATTTTTATTTTTTTTAGTTGGGGCATTTTAGAGAGTTTAAAGGCTATATATGTCTTAATTTTCATGCAAATTAAGCCTAGATGGCCGACCCTACTAATGCATGCATATTATAGGTTAAATTGGGTACTATAGTAAGACTTAGGTGTATACAACATTCATACAAGGCCTAATTTAATTGCCTTCATTCTTAAGTTCGTCCACTAAATTAAATCATCCATACTAATAATTCATCACGACTAATTAATTAGCCGGGCGAAATTCAAGATGTCACTTCCGATCACTCCCTAACCTCAACTCTCTTCCACCTCTACATTGCCTCTCTGGCAAGGCTTTCTGATTGAAAAATACTTAGGAATTTTTGCTCAATCATTTGCAATTTTTCTTGCTTATGTACTTTTGCAGTTCAACATCACCAACCGTACTACTAGCTACGAAAAGAAGCTCAAGATTGACGATGTCCAGAAATTGTTAGTTCTTCTCTCTCTCTCTCTTTGCTCTTTCTTGTGCTCGTAACCAACTCGTCTAAATATGGGTTAGTTCTTGATTTTGTTTAATGTTTTGAGGACGACGTTGTGTGTTGCTCTCTCCTTTTCATTGAATTCGCTCCTTTTTATTGAATTCGCTTAGACGATTTGGCAGCAAATAGATATTTGTGATGTCATGTTCTATCGTGGGAAATTTTTTTACTAAGCTACTATTATGCTCATTGTTTGCTTGTTAAGATATTTTGCTGCTGATGTTGTGGATTGTGTTCAATGCCTTGAGTTTTTCAACCACCTCATGGTTTTCTCATGGTGATCATCAGTAGCCTATAGGATAATTGAGATATATCTGGTTTGCCTTTTTCACAGAGCATGTTTATAGAGAAAGGCTATTTGGAGGGAGGGGGTACTAAATGCTACTTGATAAAGAATTTATCTTATAGATGTGCTCATAAAGAGTTGTTGACTTAGTTGGAGTTGAAATGTCGTATACCTAAACTTGGTAACTTTGTAGTTGATGTTGATGTTTGCTTAGTTTTCGGACACTAAAATCCATATTGTGTGTATAGTTTGGGAGGAAAATTATTTAGATTTTGGCTTTGGCTTGGCATGAATATATCTATTCTGATGTTGTCTTTTTAGCATTTGGCTTGGCATGAAACAAATTTTAGTATAAATACAGTTCCTGCTAAGTAACTGCTGTTCAAGACGGAACTTGGAATTCTTATTTGTGTTTTCTTTAGCAAGCTAGTTGCATCCAACTAAGTATAGGAGTAGTAGGTCAAGCATTATGAGGTGCATTTGGGGCCTAGTTTTTTGCTGTTGAGACCTTATTTCAAGATGGAATGAGTTTTGTTGTTGCTATTGAGGTTGGCAATGTAGTTATATGCTGAGCTGCCATTGTTGAACTTATTCACAAGTTAGGAATGCTCCAACTAGGGGTGTGCATCGGTCCAAGGTCAACCTTGGATCTAGTTCCTAAAGTAATTGACCGGTCCTTAGTCTTGGGACCCCTAAACCCTATACTACGTGGATTGGTCCTTAGTCCTGGGAGATAAGGGTTGGTCCAACCAAATCAACCCTATACATATACATATAGATTACATATTATATATTATACATATGAGATATTAATTTATATTGTATATTTTATATAATATTCTTTTGTCTATTCTAAAGTCTAAATGCTAATCCGACACTTCCTCTGCCATTCCTCCATTGTCTTCTTTCTTTCTTATCCATTTCAGTTTGCCAAGTAAATTAGAAAGAAACACGGCCCTAATTCAACCAAAAAAAATTATAAACCCTCTTTGCTCGTGAGCCATGCTTGATGCTCACCTCGCCCACCGCTCGCTCTCTTTGGTTGCCTTTGTTCACTTGGCTCGCCTATGTTCACTCACCTTTCCAAACGCAACTCAGTTGATGAGTTCCCATTTTGTGCTTGATTTAGAGCTTCAAACTTGTGCAAGTTCTCGAATGTGTGTTGGATTTTTATTTTTCCACTTTCGCTTCACGATTTGCAATTAATCTAAGAGCTTTAAGTTGATGTGATTTGCTGATTTGCGCTAGGTATTAATAGTTGTAGGTGTTAAATCATGTGCTTGCTTTGCTTTATGTGTCATTCATTTAAATAGATAAATGTGGTTTTGGCTGTTGCACATCTTTAGGTGTCCTTTTTGCCAATTATTGATTACACATGTCGGTACTTAAATATTCGTGTGAATTTGATGAATCCAAATAACATGTCAACTGAAGTGGAGGAATGTTATGAGGTGAGTCCCAAGATGGAATCGCTAGGTCATGATGTGAAGAAGACTTAAAAGAGTTGACCAAGGTATCCACTATTCATCCTCTTTGTAAGGAGCGAAAAATGGATGAATCCATTGTGTGCGATCATTTTTCGAAAATCATAGATGAGAAAATAAAACAAAAAAACATATATAATAAAGTGCATTCATTGTGGAAAGGAGTACTCATACTTTGTTAATGATGGTACTTCAACAATGTTGAAGCACTAGAAAAAGTGAAACAATTACCCTCCCAATATAGATAAGAAGTAAATATTGTTTGCACCACGTGATGTAAAGATGACTAGAAAGACCAAGGGAGATATTGGTACTAGTACTACTAATTTATTTAACGACATGAAAATTTGATCAAGAGCAATGTAAGTACATGCTTGCTTGGATGATCATAGTCGATGAACAACCATTTTCTATGGTTGAGCGTGTTAGTTTGATTTTGTCATTAAATTACAACCTCTCTTTAAACATTTGTCTCGACTTATAGTGGGCAGACAGTGCATAAGTTGTATATTAGTGAAAGAAAAGCTTTTAAAAGGATGGCAAAAAATGATTTGTCATTAGAAATTAAGTTTGACAATGATTCTCCAAAAAATGAAGATAAGGAAAATGTCACTATTATTTCCAAGTTTCTGAAATAGTTTTATGATGCTACCAATCATACATCAGGGAGTTTATATATTACTTCGAATGATTATTTAAAAGGGAAAGCTTTTTTGTATGAATATTCGAAAAAAAAAAGTAATGATTTGGATCCTGAGCTTAAAACTTTGGGTATAAATATGAAAGAGAAGTTTGATTAATACTATGGGAGTTTATAAATGTAAATATGTTGATTTTGATTGTGGCGGCATTAGATCATTCAAAAAGTTGCATAATGTGAAATTCTATTATAAGCAAATTTATGATAATAAAACAAAAATTGACAAGATACATGATAAGATGAAGTACATGTTGGAGTGTTTGTATGCATTTTATGAACAATCTTGGAACCGGATTGAATCCATAGGGTCAGTTTGGTCCTCAATCCCAAGCTCAAACAAGATTGATCCTCAGTCCCAAAAATTAGGGACCAACACTGTACAAGTTGGTCCTTGGGTTAGGTGCTAGATCAGGCCAACCTAAACCATGCTTATCCTTTGCTCCGACTAGTGTTGATTTTGAAAGCATAAATAATCATAATTGGTGAACACATCATTGAATTTGTCAATGTTGAAGACATCACTCCCTCTATTCAACAATGATACATATATGTTTTACTATTGTGGTCTAAAATGTCTTCTACAAACAATAAAAATAAAATCGAGTAAGAAGATATCATGGCCGTTCAAAATATAGGATTGGAGAAAGTTGAGATTTTTTTTTAATTGGGTTGATGTAGAAATTTGTCAATCAATAAGAAATGTGCTAAAAAAAAATCACTAGAGCAATGTTGAAGAAAAGCTAGTGCCGAGCCATAATAGGGATGATGGCAATTTGATGGATACTGAAGTTAGAGCTCTCAAGGCACAATTGGAACATGCCAAACACAATGCAACAAAGTTTAAGAAACAAAATTTAACACCGAAGACAATGTTAGTTGTTATGTGGGTGTTCATAGAAATTCTAGGAAACATACTAATTGGAAATTTGAAGATGAACGTTGTAATGTCTTAATGATGATTGTGTTATAAAATCTATTTCAGTACATTTTTTGAAATATTATTTGTATTCATCCATATGCTAGAGTATGAACATGAGTGAAGTGAAAGTTATTTGCACTCTCTTGTTTAATATGCAATTTGTTTCTCAATCTCCAGTAGAGACATATCACTTTTGTTGTTATGACCTGCTATTAAGACCAATGAAGTATAATATGAGAAAAAAGCAATATAATCCCACAACTTCATGAACAAACAGTCAACAAACAAGTAAATAGCATATCCACAAACCAATTTCATTGTAATAAGAGAGGGTTCACAAGCAAAGTACTTCACCGATCTCAACTACTTTACAAACAGCCATCTATAAGGCATGTTGGAATGTTACAGCAACACAACTTCACTGAACCCATCATAAAAAGTTATAGCCACAACATGTCGACACTAAACCAATCCCTACATTTTGTCACTTCTATCTCGTTGAGCAACTTTTGGCACTTGTACCTTTACTTGTAGGATTCACATCCGTAAGTCCACCACCATCATCACTTGCACTTTTGCCTATATGTCTCGGTACATGCAGAAACTATATTTGTTTAACGTTTTATTGATGAAGCAAGCATGACATAATGAACATGGAAGTACTCATCGAATGGTTTTGCCTTGAAAATTGTGTTTGCGATGACATAGACACGGTCTTCTTGGTTAAACATGTCAAACTATTATATCTCATCTTCGAGCAAGTTCGACATATCATCTTCATTTAGACCCTCAACATTCTAGTTCGACTTGCCACCTAACCTTTCTCCCTCAATCTTTCATGTTTACGTTTATCAGGCTGCACATGTCTTGGGGCATTGCACTTTTGTTCATGAATTATGGTTTTGGGACATTCTTCTTAGCTTAACTTTGCACTTGATTTAAAATTGCTCACCTATGGCATTATCCTAGTGTGAATGTTGGTTAGAGTAGTTTGTTAAGGGTTCTTGGTTATTATGGAAAAACAGGAAATTAGATCAAGCATTAGATTGGATGATTACATTAGCTGAATTAATGATGAGTAAAAAGTCAATTGACATTTCTCTTGTGCAGTTATGGGATAACATTGAATAAGAGCACAGAGGTATTCGATCAAATAAATAGACTATCTACTTCATTATCAGTACCACAACATCCAAATTTATGCATCACTGTAGCGATGAACACTACTTCCTAATTTCACTATCGAACGACATATATGGAAAAATGAAGTTCAAATGCACTCATAAAACATGTCTCTAGTAACCTAGTTGTCACAAGATAGAGTGTACAAGTAGTCGGGATTCCAAGACTGCATATTACTTCACTGCAAAATAACTCTGTTTTTTCTCATTGACAATACCGAGAGATTCAAGATTTTCAAAAGTTACAAGAATTCAAATAATTGCATTCATAGTACCATACTAAAAAAAATTTCTTCCTTGAAATTCAATACTTCATCAAAGTGGTAACATGCAATACGATCATCCAAAAATTCCTAAACCAAGCGAGTCACGAATTTCACCAATTCCATACATGATTCTTATAGTTTGTGCAAGAAAACGCAAGCGATTCTCTCAATTATGCTAAATCGTACCTTTTAGGGGTGGAGGCAGAGGCAATGAATGATAAGGTGGGGCGGCACCGACGCTGTGAAGATAAAAATTAAGGCAATTTATCCCTAAAAATTCATAAACCAAGCAATTTGTGGAATTTCACTACTTTCGAACATGATTATTTCAATGTACACAAAAAAACAAAAGCAATTCTTCTAATTACCCTAAATTGTACCTTTCAAGGTAGAGGTGGAGGCAATAAGGGGAGCAGCATCACCGTAAACCCTCTAGAGATGTGTTTGATAATGTTGGTCAGGAGCTAGAGCTGATGTAATGGTTCATTGCGATTTAGCGACAGTGGAGGCAACCTTTCAAGGTAGAGGCAGAGGCCGCACAGTAGTTTGTCCGACGAGGGCTTAGTCACTGTGAACCCTTTGGAGATGTAGATGGGTTTGATAATGCTAATTGAGAGTCGGAGGCGGAACAGTAGGCGGCATGGTGGTTTGTTGCGATTTAGAGATGGCAGAGGCAATCTTTCAAGGCAGAGGCGAATGTAGCGCAATGGTTCATCAAATGAGGGCTTGGCCGTGAGTTAAAAGGGAGGGAGGAGAGAGAGAGAGAGAGAGAGAGAGGGCATAGTCAGGAGGGTGTAGTGATTTGGCAATGGCGGAGGCAATGGATGAGCTAAAACCAGAGCCGAAGAGGTGATGCGGCAGCTCGTTGGTCGAACGAGTCTCAGTGGTTTGTCGAAGGGAGAGAGAGTGGGCAAAGAGAGAGAGTGTGTGTGCAAGACGAGTTGAAGCCAAAGCCAATGCCAAAGGGGTAGCACAATGGTTTGGTTGGGCAACGTGGTTCGTTGGTTGGAGAGAGAGAGAGAGATGGCGACATACGAACCCCAGGAGTGCCATAACTTGGCATAGAATGACACTTAAGTGCCAAAATCGGAGTAAAATGGATCACTTAAGTGCCAACGGCGAAAAATCTGGTCAAACTGTCACGTGTCCATTTTCCAACGAGTTTATTTGTTGACGGAGCATTTTTTTTCAAAATAAAAAATATACGTGGCAATTTTAATAAAAAAAAATCACCACGTCAGGTTAACAAAAATTTTAAAATCAATTTTTAAAAAAAAGGGGGGGAAGGGGGAACCGGTGAGGGCTATGCAACCCTCACCGCCGCTACCGTCGCCGCTCCACCATCGCCGAGAAGGGCCGGCGACGGTGGGTGAGGGTCGGCTAGGGTCGGCTGAGGCCGGCCAGCCCTGCGGCAAGGGCCGCCGACCCTTGCCCCAGGTCGGCCGGGGTTGCCGACCACTAGCCGGGCCCCGGCCGACCCGGCCGACCCTCGCCCACCGTCGCCAGCCCTTCCCGGCGATAGTAGGGCGATGGTGGTAGTAGCGATGAGGGTTGCACAACCCTCGCCAGTTTCCCCTCCCCCTCCCCCTCCCCCTCCCCTTTTTTTTTTAAATTAATCAATTTTATAATAATATATATTTTTAATTATTTAATATTATTTAATTAATAATTTTTAAAATCCACGTTAGTGCAAAACAACGTCGTTTTTTGCGCTAATTTTTGGTCAATTCAATTTTCGACTAGCCACGTAGAAAAAAAATTAATAAAAAATTGTCTCATAGGATTTCCGGCAGGGTTCCGACGATTTGGCACTGAAGTGATCCATTTTTTTTTTTTTTTAAATGGCACTTAAGTGTATTGTTTATAAGCTTGGCACTTAGGTGTCCCTCCGTGTCAAGTTGTGGCACTCCCGCTGTATTTATGCCGAGAGATGGCATTCAATTAATCTGGAGAGAGAAGTGCTTGCTCGGTTCAAAATAATTTGTCTCACATTTGGCCCCACTTGCGATGCGGGTCGCAATCTTAATGCCCTTCCAATTTGTTGCGCTGGCATATCAGATGCAACTGAAATTTTTTACGTGGAAGAGTCATTTCTCCATAGAATGAAATGTGGGCATTGATGACATGGATGTACACGTGAGCAAAAGGAAAGCTTCTTCATTCCGCAATGGTCTTAGTTGGTTTCCTAACGCTGTGACTCGGTTCAATTAGTTCGGCCCTTTGGACCAGGTGGTTCAATTGGATTTCAACTAGACTTCCAAATTGAGATGAATACCTGCATCAATCGTATTTCCATTTTCTCTCGTTTATTCATTCATTTATTTATTATTACTTTGCTGTTTTTCTACCTTCATATTTATACAAAAAAATATATATATTGGTGAAATTCATGTGTCAACACCGGGCCATCATTAAATTTTCTTCAACCTCTTGGCTTGCAATAGTCGTACTTCTAAAGAAACCCAAACTTCCACCACAACTTTGGCCTCGTCCATAGTCTGATCTCCGAGCTCCTTTACTAACTTGACGAGTCAACACATGGAGCTACCAATCTTCTAAAGAAACAATTTAATGAGTAAAGTTGCTAAAAGTGGATTGGATATGGGTTGAGTATGGAATACTAAATTTATATTGAATATAAATGCGTTAAAATGGATTAAATGAGTCAATTTGGATCAGATCATTTTCGACTCGACTCAAATCCGACTGGAAGACATATTTGACAGGTCTACCATGGACAATGCTTGGCCAAAAGAATGGATTCAGTCTGGGAACATCCCAGCTTCTCGACTCCTTTCATGTGTGTGGATTGAGAGACCTCGTTTCCTAGGAGCGGGGCACCTGTGGATGTAGTCCAACCTTATTGGACCTAATCATCTCTTTCCAGATAGACTACTCTCGTGGTTTTAAGTCTCATGGTCCCAAACCCAAGTTCCGCAAGAAAAGGCTTTCTTGGAATGGCATGTCTTCGAAAAACCCAAACCAGAAAGCATCGTCTTGCTTCGACTTGCACGAGGCATCCAAGCTTTAATGAGCAAGAAAGCGCTGCTTGTTGGGGCCGACTCCCGGTATAACAACTGCAATTTCTCAGCATTTTAAGCATTTGTCCTCAATCTTGGTTGGCAACCGCATCGATCCATGCACCTACTTTTATAAGGTCATAAGTTTTTTTTCACATCGTGAGCGAATCTCTCAAAAATCTGTAATGTGTTGCCTAATTGCAGCACATCTCATGTGCAAAGACTTTATGATTATTTACTCTCATGAACCTCTTTATCATAACGTTTAGAATGAATCGTGAATGTTGATCGATTCTCCTACCCTTTTACTAATGAAAAAGAGATTTGAAATATTTTTGTCATATAACTATTTTCTGTTATTCTTTCGTTTTTATTCTAAACACATGGAAGTTGTTCAAAATAGGGTGAGGCCAAAGTACGTAATTTTATCAAGATTAAAGTGGCATTACGGTAAGTTTGCCTTTCATGTTGTTATTCTGATTCAGGTGACTAAGAAACCCCCCATACCATAACAAGACTAGATCGGTAAAGCTATTGATTAACGTCTCCCCTTTTCTTTTTCCTATACGCATGAAATTTCCAAGTAAGGAGTTTGCTACAATATTTGCCCACGGCAGTACGCGCGGCCCGATCGCTTGGTCAGATAGTTCGATTTGCTCAATCTTATTGTTTTCTTGAGTTCGTAATTATTCTTGACCGACCAAGCTAACTCATATTTTGTCTCATTTTCCCAAAGGGAATCACATGCGTGCCACCGCTTTACTTCATTCCGTTCGACTTTTAGCTAATCAAAGCTCCCCTAGTTCCTAGCTTTACGCATTGGCCTTCCCCCTTTAAAGTAGCAGAATTTTCTTAACTATGCTGATTGATAGATGCAAGTTTAGGGAAATGATTGGAGAAGCGTAAATAGGAAGAAAGTAGGGTCACTTTCGAGAGGTTTTGGCTTTAAATGAAGGTGGGGATGGGCAACGAGAATGGCGGAACATGAATCCATGCTTAGCGCCTATGACAAGGATGGTTCTGTCCGAACTATTGAAGAGTAGAATTAGCTTGATTGGCTTGGTTGATCTGAAAATTGAGAAGCATCGAGCCTTACGTTGGGGAGACTCCATGTCGGATACCATTGCTTTAATGGTTCCGATGTCTGGAGCTCTAAACTAAGCTCCGGCTAGATTTTCCATAAAAATCTTAGATGTTTACCTCTATGCTTTGTTGCTACTTTTACCAATATTGCTAGCTTTCTTATATAGATATGCATTACTTATTAAAGCATGCTTTAGGAACGCAGAATTTGTATCGAGAAATTTAAAGGGAAAATTATCCAGAAAGTATTAAATCAACTTTCTGGATAATATTTTCTGGAGTATTAAATCAACTGTACAGCGGCTCAAGTCCAAAAAAAGAAAAAACTGTATGGCAACTGATTTAATTTAATAACCATTTTCATTGTGTTGATCTAGTCCGAAACACTTTTAACAATTTGTCAATTTAGCCCTTTAGCCAGAAATTGCTGAAATGACAACCTAGTCTACATCAGTCGTCTTACGTGGTACAATTAACGTTAATATAGTCAATTTTTACAATTTTTTAAAATTTTCTGAATTTTTTTCTTCTTTTTTTTTTCTTTCTTTTATTTTCTTTTTCTCCCGACTTGTGGGCCATCTCAGTAATGGCTAGCGATTGACCATAGGCAAGGCCCAACGAAGCCTCACAAGCCACAAGTGATGGCCAAACTGGCAATGAGGGCCGTCCTTGCTAGCCACCCCTTGCCCTTACCAGATCTCCCATATGAATTGAATTGTATCCTTCTATGATCCCTTAGTTCATAGAACATCAATCCATTAACAATAAGTCACAATTAGCTTGAGAATTGGTTAGAAGTACCCCAAAATAGATTTGAGGATCTCAAATTATACTAATTGTTGATCAGATTCTTCTAAAACCATGATAATTATGCAATGCATGTGTAAGAAGACTAAACTTTTGTTATTGTAAAGTAAGGAGTGTTATAAATATCACGAGAATAGTTAGCGGTCCAATTATTGACACCACAGAACATCAAAGCATTGGCAATCCTAAGATAGAGCATATATTCCTATCATCGGTTTTCAAGCTCAAGACAACATCCTAAGCATCTCCTTTTTTTCACTTGTCACAGTCAAATGGTATCCGAATTAGCTTTTCGAGCACCTCAACTAATCTTCTTCCTGCCACAATCTTGACGTCATATTCCCTGATATTGACGTGATGTATTTAATATTTTATTCCTAAAGTACTCCCAAGAAAGCTTGACCCCAAATCCACAAGGAAAAGAACAAACTCTCTCGCCATCTAAGTTGGCACCTTGTTGGTAATTTCCTCCTATAATGTGCAATCGAGACATCGAGCTTTAATTTTAAAGATGTATCGACCTGTTTCGAGCTCTCCGCAGGATTATCCATAGCTGTGCCCCCACAAAGTTCAAAGCTCCGATCTAGAACATCAGTCCTATCGCATGCCCCCATCAAAAATGGAGCTTTTACTGTCCAATCGGGGAAGATATCTTAACCTGATCATTCATAGGCATTTTATCGTAACTTTTATAGAAAATATCGTGGCACACAATGGGATTTACTCTTTGTTTTATCCACTAGTGTCGATCGGTAAGAGCTGACACCATCCAAGGAACACGCGGCTCCCTGTAGGAATTAAAATAAAGTTAATCTCATATGCACGAGTGCTAAAAGGATATGGATCCCTATACCGCACAGCAACCCCGTTTGGTTCAGCTTTTCCAAAAGACTTTCAGCCTCCAAAATCTCTTGGAAAAAATATTAAGTATTTGATTCAACATTTAGGAGCCTCATTGGCCAAATGTTGAAAGCTCAATGCTAGGACCAACATTGAGCTTTCAGCATTTGGAGAATGCAAGTCAACTTTCTTTGATTTTTATTTTTTTTAAGAAATCATGAAGGTGGAGGCCGGCCACCTCTGCTGGGGTCGCACCGTTGAAGGTTGCATGACCCCCGGCGACTGCCGTCGGAGGTCGCACGATCCTCGGCGATCATCACCCGAGGTCGCTGGGGTCACATGATGCCTAGGTTCACACAACCCTAGGCGTCATGACCTCAGGCGCACGACACCTAGGTCGTGCGAACCCAGTGTCACCACCAATGCTTGGGTCGCGACCTTCGACCTCAAGCACGACACTAGCGCAACCCAAGTGTCGCACTTGAGGTTGCGACCTTCAACGACAACACCTAGGTCACGCAAACCCAGGCGTCGGGAGGTCGGCCGATGATCGCGACCTTCAACGATGATGCGCTTGGGTCAGTGTGAATCCGGGCGTCACCACGGCATCGCCCCCAAAGGTTGGAGGTCGTGGCGAGACACCTTGGTTTGCACAACCCAAGCATTGCCGCTGGAGGTCGGAGGTCACCCAAGTGGTGGTGCCTGAGGTTGGGTGACCTCAAGCAACACCGTCAGCCAGATCTAGCCTCTGGATAGTAATGCCGGTGGCCAAATCTAGTCGGCAGTTGGCCAGTCGCGATAAATGTTTCAAAAAAAAATTCTTCAAAAAAATAAAAAAAGCTATTGTAGATATAAGTTTACCAAACGATATTTACATCAAAATCATTTCGGAAAATTCAATTTGCCAAACACTTTTATTTTCACCAAATACCAATTGGGTTAAAGATACTTGGGGAAATAACCTTGCATTCCCCAAAAGTTAAACCAAACGGGCCTACCTACCCCAAAGTGGCATAATTCTCCACCCCTGTTGAAAATGCAAATATTACTTGCTATGAATGTGTAATTTATATGCATTATGAGATTTTTCTGTAATCATGTTTTTATTTATACCTGATTATAATCTATCGCTCTATAAATACGCATCATAAAATCTTAGTTGAGTTTGAGCAACCATAATTGTTCTGTCATCATTTTCTCTTTTAACTACAAACATCAATGCTTGCATGGATAGAGAGAAAATTCATCGGAGATGTTCAGCATGCAGTACACGGGTACAGTCCAATTCTTGGATAGTAAGTAACCCCGACCGCAAAGTGCGAAACGGAGTGAAAAAGAGACAGGTAAATCATCCACGTTCGTGAATCCGCAGGGTCCTTGCCACGCCACATCGATTGGTGAAATTTGCCTTTCTTCTCATTTCTTTCTAACTCTGAACAGGTCTGGGACGTGGCGTGGAAGGGGACGCGAAAGTCAAGTCGGGACCCCGATTGACGAAGCTAAATTCCAAAGTCGTCATCATCACCAGCTCTGCTCCGATCCGGTGGCTTCGTCCTTTTTATGGCCGAAGGAGGCCCCCACCAAAAAGCCACAGCTGTATCGAATGTCCCTATTCCGCCAAAAGCACCAAATCGGAAATGCCAGCCAGCGCACAACGTCTACCAAAAAGCTTACCTAACATCACACGCAAATCAAAGTCCCCCACAGCTGCTAAAGTAGATCGTTCCTTTTTCCTTCTCGTTGAAGAAGGAAATGAAAGTAATATTTGAGTTTGTCTCGGTAGTTACCCTTTTTTTCACATTGATAAGAAGATGTATTAGGATAATTGAATTCAAGTATAGATTTCAACTCTCATACCTTAAGAAAAAACATAATAAAAATTCTAGAGTGAATAAATTAAAAGTTATAATAAGACAGACAAAAAATAAATGCAATGAAACACAAGGGTCATTCAATAGAGCAAGCACCATCTAGCGAGATATTTGCCTAGTGTCACATTAGCTCTATCATACCATATTGTGTTGGTTTAAGCAATCTGACGATATCACATCGATTCTCTAACATCTCTTCTTAAAATTGGTTTCGATGAATAAGCAAATAGAATAGTTATATTCGGGTTTCAGTTGCTGTCCTTTGAGTTTCGAGAAGCAACTCCTAATGAAGGGTAATTGTGCCAGGCCAAGATCTATTGTACTCTATCGTGAGGTTGAAGCTTGACTATTTATTCAGGTAAATCTAAAGTAAAACGGCAAACGCATCAATCTTGGAAAAGTAAAAGTTCATGAGTGTGATTGATAATGAAAAACGCGGAGTGAGTAAAGCAAGGATTAAGTATTGATTGCCAAAAAGTAAATCAAAATAAATAAAAAATGCCTTTTAGAAAAGAGACAAAATTATCGAAAGAAAATCTTAAATTGTAACACATTTACTATGAATTTTTTATAACATTAAAAATCTCAAATTTATACTTGTATAACACATTTATTGCGACTTTTTCCTCCCTTTAGAAAAGAAGAAAACACATTATATAAGTCATGTTATTTTATTGTGTTGGAAAGTATCACCCCTTACATTTTCTTATACATCAAGTGAAATTGCAAAATGCTAATTGCTAATAAGGTAAGCTCGTTGAGCAAAAATATTCGGGCAATATTTTGATTGATCAATTTAACGGTATTCTTTGTGAATCCTTCCACGAAAATTCTCTATCGAATAAATTACAGAAAAAATCAACCAGTCCTTCGGCAGTCATAGGTGCCCTGTCGAATCATATAAGTAGCGTTGCAGTCGCATTAACCGAGCTATGAAATTTTCGCGATCGATATTTTATGACAAGATTTATTAATCGTCTGATGAGGAAAAAAAAAAAACAAAAACGATTCTTTTAATCGTACATAATACATTTTTTTCTGTGTCGAATTTGCTACCCGACCTCACATGCACCTCCTCCGCCAGGTGGGCCCGCGGCCAGACTGTGTCCCCCGCCCCGTTTCGTTTGATTGCGTCCCGCCGTGGGCCCCTCTAATTTACTGGAACCTTCTTTCTTATTTTTTGATCTAACGGCTACGTACGGCCCCACACACATGTCTGGGCCCCACCGCCCTCCCAACGGCCCAGATTTCATTAGCCCATCAAATCACCGCATTGGGCCTATTTATGCCTGTAATCGACACTCTCACTCCCATCTCTCTCTCTCTCTCTCTCTCTCTCTCTCTCAAGCAATGGATCGGAAAAACGGAATCGCTCTCGCTTTACTCTGCATTGTTCTCGCCGGCGTCGGTGGCCAATCTCCGGCATCCGCACCGACAAATTCTCCGGTGACTCCCGCACCGACAAAGTCTCCGGCGACTCCCGCACCGACAAAGTCTCCGACGACTCCCGCGCCTGCAGCTGCGCCGGTCTCCGCCCCGCCGGCTAAATCGCCTGCGAAGGCCACGTTGCCCACTCCCGTAGCTTCGCCGCCGGCTTCAACTCCGACCGTGGCTCCTTCCTCTCCGAAGAAGGCGGCGGCGCCGGCTCCTGTCGCCACCCCGGCTTCTCCGCCGACGGTCGAAACCCCGGCTAGCTCTCCTCCAGCTACCGCACCGGTCAGTTCCCCGCCATTGCCTTCTCCGGCCAAATCGCCGCCGGCGTCTTCGCCGACGGCTGCTCCGGAGAGCTCTCCTCCGGCTCCGGTGGAGGTTCCCGCACCGGCTCCAACCAAGAAAAAGCACAAGAAGCACGTGTCGCCAGCTCCGGCGCCGGCATTGAGCAGTCCGCCTGCGCCGCCGGCGGAAGCCCCAGGGCCGAGCGCCGACGCGTCCTCCCCGGGACCATCATTGGCCGATGAGGTAACGATCTTGCTGTTCTCCTGCAGCGCTCGTAGTGTTCACTTCTCTGTTTTTGTTTTGAGGTCTTTTTACCTGCTAAATTTTCCTACTATATATTTCAATGATGTTACTTATATTATGAATTTTGTTGCAATTAATTAGATCTTTGCCATTAAATAAATATTTTATCGCGTCAACAGCTTCCTATTAGGCATAAATATGAAGGAAATATTCGAGTCTCAGAATATCGATTGCATGTCCGCGTACTACAAATAATTTCGTTAGTAAAATCGTTCTATCTATTGATATTAAAAATCGATTTACAAGTCAATGTTTGGACAACCTAAGGCCGACATATCTAAGCATTACATTAGTGTGCAAATTCCCAAGAGGCATTTTTTAGGAAATTATTTTAAGAACGGTAAAGTTAAATAGGCAATTATTAGGGGGTTGAAATGGAAATTTTAGAAAAATTATAGATCCTTTCGAAGTATCATTTGCCAGGCGAGTGTGTTCTACGCAGTCTAGATAGTACTAACGAATGCCTTCAATTATTAGACATGTTTAATATAAATTAGTTAAATATTCGAAACATTCAACACAACATAACATAAAAAAAAGATAAATATTAAAATTACCAAAATTTCTTCATTATTAATAAATACCTTCCATCATGAAATTCGAGATAAAAGAATCTAGGTATTGGGAATTTTCGAAAAAACTGATCAAGCATATTTTATATATATTCGATTTTCGAAATATTAGTAATCACATAACAAATGCAATTATTATATCAAAAAAAATTTACCATGATGTGTCGGTTTCCAATTATGGTTGGAATCTAAAGGACAGAGGTGAACTGGCTTCTCGTGCTTCGTGCCGACGCGGAAACTTTGGCTTTTTCTCACCAGAAGCATGATGACACTTTATTTCAGCCAGTCGACACTTGCCCAAACCATATATTCAACCCTATTGTTTAAAAAAAAATGCAATTATATCCCTGAAAAATATATTTTCTCCCATATTTTATTATACCCATTCTCTAATTTTTCGAAATTCGGACTGTATGGCATGGCAGAGTGGAGCAGAAACAGCGAGGAGCGTGAAGACGTTGGTGTCCGGGTTGGCGCTGGGATGGGCTGTGCTTGGATTGATTCTCTAGAGACGTTGCTATTTTACAATTCGATTTATATGTTGCTGATCTGATGTTATTGCTTTGTATGATATGAAGATTGGCCTCACCATTCTACATTATTTGATTATTATTATTATTATTATGTCATATGAGTGCCTCCTTGATCTACATCTGCACATTAGCTGCTTAATTTCTTTCAATTGAGATGAATTTATGAATCGATGCGGGAATGTGGCTTCCGATGTCCCCTTTAGAGTTTATCGCATTGCCTAATGAACTAGTTGAGGAGGTCGGGATTTATAAGGTTTGAGTGGTTGGGACAGTGACTACAATGTGCACGAGATTCTGTGATTGATGGAACAATTTTTCCTATGTTGCCGAATCCTTTTGCAACACCAATGTGGCATTGATCTAGATGACGAAAAGGGAGTTCACTTCTCTCCTTGTGATTTTATTTTTTCTTCAAGTTTTCTTAGAAGCACTTCGCGAGTAAAATTATGATTACATCATATCCATGTGGAAAATGTACTTTTAAGATTGCACAAGGTAGACTAGTCAATGTGCATGAAAATTGATCTGCACATCATATAATCTGCCTTACAGGGGCAAAGAAAAATCCTATCACAACTTTTTAGGATGATTACTTCACGTTATGCTAAATTTAGGTGTCTTCTTGGCGACCATCCATACAATACAATTAATATAATCAACAGCGTCCTCATTCCACTTTCCTCATCAATAGTTTGATCAGAATATAACCGAAATAATATGGATGACATAATGACAACATTGTTAATAATATTGAAGACTCGATGCTTTTTCCTCATAACATGGGATATTTACCGGTCCACTTGAAAAAGTATCTAAGGTGATTATTCAACAATTGACGTGACATAATCATATGATTCTAACACTTGCATGACATAAAACCATATTCTCTTTTGAATTTGAAAATGACTCTACTCTCATTGACTTGTCTCTCTATGGGATGTCACGTCACATAACTACTACACAAGGTGCCATTTTTTTTTTCAAGTTGGTCAATTCATATGAATACATGCAAGTAGCCTCATTTATACGTGGGTTCTACTCGTAGGCCAAAGACTATGGCTGCCCAAAATACTTTGAGCGAGAGACATTATTTGGATATAAGATTTGTCGCATCTAAATTAAATCACCTAACAAATCATCTACCCCTTAAACTTTTTCTTTTATCTATAATCAAAATATCCAAATCTCATAGCTCAATTACTCTCCATGGATACACATGCAAACTGTAACGTCCACATGCATCAACTAAGGTTTCATTCATAGGTAGTAGGTGTAGCCCTCAAGGTTAATATGAGTAAATATTTGTGATTTGACCATAGAATCTATTGGATTTGAACCAAATATTTAACCACTCACTACGCCTTAGACATAGACAAAACCTACAACTCTAATATATAAGAAACAAAGGGACTAGATTATATTATTGAATTTTCTGGACACAGTATATATTGTGTTTTATTCATGGATTTTTATTAGGTCCATTATCGATGCAATAACTAGCTTACCCAGTCCCATTGAATTGTTGACATTTTGGTTATAAAATAACTCTGGACACACATGTCACTCATCCAATAGTGAACTTTTAAGCTTTTTATTACGTCAGTGGTAGATCTAACAAAACTCCATCTTTTATTGTTAATTATTATTGGCGTTTGAGCAAGATATATTTTTATATATTTTAGTTATGATATGGACCATCTTGGTGTAGCAAAAATAGGGTCTTGTGTAGGATTCCATGTCCATCAAAGCCCATAAGCCGAAACTTAAGATTCATCCATGCACCTGTGCATCAACACTGAGGTCCATCAACAGGGAATTGAGCCCATGTCTGAGAAGAAATGCCATGCAGCCCAACACTGTTAGAGATTATCATTGGGCGGGCTTGAAGATTGGGCCTAGCATTTCAAAGATATTACGAGATAATGGAGTCATTAGTTGTAGATATAAATTGTTAATGCGATATAAATAAGTTGTATATATGACAAATTATTTTAGATTTGCACTTTTTCTACAAGATTGCTTTTGAATTAAAAAAGATTCGAATTTGAAAATTTGAAATATATGACAAATGAAAGAATTTTTTTTTCATTTACACTTTTTTTTATTATAAGAATATTTGTAAAATAACAGATTAAGTGTAATACTTAAAAACAGGAGACTCTATATATTTTATAGAATAGGATATATGTGTGCGTTTCACTCAAAAAGGTGAAATGTCATTTAAAATATGATAAACCGAATTAAATTGACAAATGCTGTGAAATATATATATATATATTGGTGATTTTGGACGGAAAAATTAATGCTTCAAAATTAAAGGAATTTAAAGCGCATGCACTGTAAACGAAAGGTCGAATGGTATTGGAAACTAGAAGGTTGCTAGAAATGTAAATTTCAGAGGACATTAAAGAACAAAATGCATAAATTATGCTGTCATTGATTGTGCGTGTGTTTTTTTTTTTTTCACAAAGATTACACCGTAGGTTTTTATATCTTATTAACAGCATGTATTACAGATGGTTTCGAGTTGTGAATTCATATACAACCTCTTACTCCTCTACAATGGTTAATACGAAGTCACATGTTCTTGACACAATCTCCTTTTATTTAGTAATGATTATTTACAAGAAATTATAGTTCCCAAATAACAAGCGTGACCACTCACTATAGCTATATGCTTGTATCTATCCACTATCTTTATGTTTGACTATTGATAGGTCTCTGTTCTCTTCATTAATTGTGCTACCTAATCCTAAACCAATATTGTTATGCCTCGGGACATGCCATCAATTTAAATAAATCAGGTCTCCTAGTTAGCAAGGAGTGTCCTCCGCTACTCAAACAGAACATAGGCATTGAGGGTTCCTCTAATCGACAAAAATGGGAAATACCTAGGCATTCATCAGAATGGGGACAATCAAAGAAGCACATGTTCAACTAGATCCTAACTAGAGTCGAGAGTAAGCTAGAAAGCTGGAAGGAGAAGCTGATTTCCAAGGCGGGGAAAGAAATCCTTCTAAAGAAAATCATCCAAGCATTACCCCAGTACACTATGTCTATCTTCAAAATGTCTATCTTCAAAATCCCACCGTCTATATGTCGAGCTATTGAGAAAAAAACTGCCTCATTTTGGTGGAAACAACATGTATCAAGGAGGGGTATTCATTGGAAAAATTGGGAGACTCTAAAGTGCAGAAAGGATCGTGGTGGCCTAGGATTTAGGGATCTAGCAAAATTTAACAAAGCAATGCTAGCTAAGTAGGCCTAGAGACTAGTCCAAAAGCCGAATGCACTATGGAGTAGAGTGTTGAAAAGCATTTATTTCCCTCGAGGAGATTTCTGGAATGCACAAAAAAGATAGCAATCATCGTGGGGTTGGCAAAGCTTATTGCTAGGTAGAGAGGTCTTAGAGCCACACACTAGATGGGTAGTAAGAATCAATGGGTGGGAAAAAATCAGAATCGATTGAGAGGATCAATAGTTATCATCGGGGGGTTACCAAAAAAAAAAAAAAATTTATGGCCCCCGCCAACACCCTAGAACCATGTGTGGTAGCTGAATTGATAAACCAACAAGCACGAGCATGGGACTTCAACAAACTTACTGACTTATTTGATGCAAGCATAGTAAAGGAAATCATGGCTATACCGCTAAGTACAAATCCCAGCCCATACAGATTGATGTGGACAGCAAATAACTCTGGAGACTACACTGTAAAAAGCGGATACAACAGCATTTGCCAAACAGGGGAATCCTCAACAACAAACACTCCCACTACCTCCGATCAAACACCTAAAGCCCTTTGGACAAAAATATGGCAGCTTCGCACCAGTCCAAAAATCATATTCCTTCTATGGAGTATATGTTGCAATGCTCTACCAATGAAAGAAAATCTTCACAAACGGCAAGTATTACCTGATCCTCAGTGCCCTCTTTGTCACAACGCAATTGAAAAGGCGGAACATCTTTTTATACTCTGCGACTGGACCAAAGAGATTTGGTCAGATCAAAGCCTCTAAGTCAACAACAACCCCTCTAATGTAACACGCATAGACAAGTGGATTTTTGAGCAACTATCTTCATTAGAGGACTTACCGTTGAAACCCCTGTTCGCCGGTGTCTTATGGTAGATTTGGAAGCAGTGCAACGCTGCTGTGTTTCAAGGGCGCGCACTGAACTCGCAGGCTGCCATCACTAATGCTCAAACCCTGAACTAACTGTATGAAAGATGGAACCAGCCACAACCACACAAAACTCAACACAGAAAACCAGAACAACAAATCTGGAAAGCACCGCAACACAACCAACAAAAGCTCAATGTGGATTGCTCGTGGGAAAGTCACTCGCTTACCGAATCCGTTGCTGGGGTTTGTAGGACTGAAGCCGGCCTGCTTGTCGCTGGTTTTGTTCGCTCGATCCACGCCCCATTTGCTCAGATTGCTGAAACCCTTGCTGTGAGGAGTGCACTGCTGTGGTTGAAAGAACAATGCACGAATGAAATTGATCTGATGGAAGACTCCCCTGATCTGCAAGTCTACTTATCGACAGATAACTCCTCTGTTTGTAATTGGTTGATGGGCCACGAAACTCCTCCATGGGCCGCCTAATCTCTCATTTCGAACTGCAGAATTTTGCTGAATGAGCTGAATTGGGTCCATGTCCAATACAACCCACGAGAAACCAACCAAGCTACGGACTGGGTCGCAAAAGCCCATCGAGAAAATATCCTCCCCACAAATTGGGTAACTCAACCCCCACACCAACTATGGTCTATTTTATGTCTAGATTTCCCAATGTTACAAACTTCAGTTATGAATGAGTAATACAAGCTCTTTATTTCGATCAAAAAAAAAAAATCGCTAAACAAAATCCGAAATCACTTCAATCTCTTTAGTTTTAAGTAAGACTCTTATCATCAACTTTTCACGCTATGGGGTATCAATTTACTCTACTGTCGACAAATTTATAATTTGCCGATTGTTCTTGTTCACTGACTATTTTTCTTTTTTTTTTTTTTTACCACACTTTTCTGTTGTCAACCCAACTCACCATCCATTGATAATAAAGAGTTGGCAATTTTTTGGTGTTAATAACGTGCGTATATATCACGAAAAGAAAGATTCGTGTTTGCTTTTCCGGACCAGTGGAGTTGCTTTGAAATTTGAGCGAAGATCTAGCACGAATCTTCGCAGGGATCGACCTCGACTCTTAATAATGACTTCGGACAACTGGCAGACGACATGTCCCCGCGTCGAGGCCTAACTTAGGAAGGACAGAGGAAGCCAGCCATGTGGGACTATTTTGTGGGCAGGTACGACGCACTAAATTGTCCCCTAACTTTTTATAAGAAAAAGGAAAGAAATAATAAACGATAAAAATATTTGTTTTCTCTCGCCTTCACTTCATGCTATTCAATAAATAAATAAAAAATTGGACTCCGATTCTTTTGAAGTTTGTATTGCTCAAGAGCCTAAACGTGTGATTATGTTTAAAAATAAAAAATATTGTTAATATGCGTTTGAAATCAAAATTTTTTATTAACATGCAGTTAGATTTACAAAAAATTACACAAATGATTTTTAAATTTTGACCTAATGTGCAATATAGTCTTTGAATTATAAAATTTTAGCCAAATATGTAATGTAGTCTCTTAACTTTAATTTATTCAATATAATCTCTAAAATTTTAATGCATTTTTAATTTTGTTCCTATACTATATGAAAATATTTAATATTGTCCTGAACTTAAATTAATTAAAGGACAATATTAAATATTTTCATATAGTATAGAAACTAAGTTGAATATATACCAAAAGTTTAAGAATAACATTCAACGAATTAAAAGTTTAAGGATGCTACTACACAATGGGTTAAAGTTCATGAATGATATTGAACTAATCAAAAGATTATGGACATATTACATATTGAAAACTAAGTTCAAGAATTATTTGTATTATTATCCCCTAAATTTATATAATATGAAAAAGATTGTAATGTTTATTTCGTACTTTCAAAACTTGAGCTTTGCTCCCTTTAGTTTTTTTTTTTTTGGTCAATCAAGTTGAGTCTAATAGAGTTCAAATCTAAGTGTCCAAGTAGAATATCGAGCAATGAACGATTTGCATTAATATATATATTTGACCGGAAAAGAAAAAAAAAATCATGCAAACTAATTGCTTGTGGCAGATCTCCATAGGAAGCTGCATGCGGAGCTTCCTTGACTCGCGAAAACGTGGCCAAGAAATATAAAGAATATGAGTTAAAAAAGACCATAAGATTCCAGTAAACCCATGCAAGCATGCATTGCATTTTGCATTTGCATTTGCATTTGCGTGTTCCTTCCACTCTACTTGCAACCAGTTTCCAATCTGTTTAAAGCTGTACAATGAATTCAAGATTTACTCCTCCTTTTTTTTAATTCTTTTCTTCTTTCACTGGGATCTCACTCCATTTTGAAAAGCATTTTCCGCAGATCTTTCCGGTTCAGCCCTTTTTGACAGTCCATTCTCTATCTAAAATATATAAAAAAAAATTAAAAATAATGTAAGAACTACTATAAGAACCCTCATAGAGCTCTTCACAATAGCATCACCTCCTGAGAAAGCCTCTTTGCCCTCCATTCATTAGCCTTCTCTCTCTCTCTCTCTCTCTCTTCCCATTTTCCTGTTTAGCTCTCGCAATTGTTGCCGTGACCAGGAAATATGAAGCTTGCTTTTGCAACCCTCTTCCTTGTATCTCTTGTTCTCAGCTCCTCCAATCCACGCCATGGCTGGCGATCTGAGCCCGCAACCTGCTCCGAGTAAGACTTAAACACACATATCTATGTGTCCATAACATTCTTATTCATGAAATCAACGTGATTGTTGTTGTTTTTTCTTATTTTCTTTTTACTTTCAATTCTGAGCACCACTCTCAATGTCTGTCTCTAGGATAAGCCGAATTCATGTAAAAGGAAGAAAAAAGAAATGAACTACCTAATGCTAGTAATTGTACAATGGGAGCATGCGTTGAGTGCTGTATACAATGATCGATTCGATGCACACATTGGAGAAGATACCAAATAAAGTGTTTTCTTTTTGTTTCGTCTGACAGGTTCATGTGACGACAAGTGCGCCGTGAGGTGCCAAAGATCGGGGTGGAAAGACAGATGCCTCAAGTACTGCGGAATCTGCTGCCAGAAGTGCCATTGCGTGCCCTCGGGGCCGTACGTGAACAAATCGGAGTGCCCTTGTTACAGGGACTTGAAGAACCCCAAGGGCAAAGACAAATGCCCTTGATTCACTCCGTTCCTTTTTAATCTCTTCTTCACATGGTCGGTTCTTTAGCTTTAATAAAAGCGATCCTATCCGGGTCTTCACATTGGCGTCGGGGTTGGCGCTGGGATGGGCTGCGCTTGGATTGATTCTCTAGAGACGTTGCCATTTTACATTTGATTTATATGTTACCGAAGCGATGTTGTTGCTGGATACGATATGAAGATTGGCTTCACATTCTACATTATTTGATTATTATATGTTATATCAGCGCCTCCTTGATCTTACACTCCTTGCTCATAGCATACTATTCTGCATCTCTGGCTCTGTCCAGCAGTCGCTTGATTTCTTTCAATTGAGATGAACTTATGAATCGATTTGGAAAGAAATGTGGTTTAGCCTTGTTGCGTGTTGGGCTTTGCATAACGTCATAAGGTGACCATGAGACTTGTAACTAGAAGAAAGTCACCCGACTTCAAGTACGGATGATAGGGTTCGGAAAACAATGCTCGAATTGGTGGGATGTGTTGAAGTGGAATCATAAGGTTTGAGTGGTTGGGACAATGACTACAATGGGCATGGGATTTTGTCACATTCTCTTCTCGGGTTCGGGAAAGCTATTCAGGCAAGTTAATTTGCAAGCCTTTAGCCAAATAAACCTATCAGCAAAACGGGTACCTCACTTTTGTCTAGCCCAAAAGCAAAAGCAAGGAACTTCAATTCGATTCAAGACAAAATCTTTCTAAAGAGAAAGCTTTCACGCAAAATATAGATATAAAATCAATCCTCCTACTTACTATACCTCCTTTTTAAAAACTGCTTTATACTCCAATGTTGCATAGTTCAACGGAGAATTGTTGCCGAATCCTTTTTGCAACACCAAGGGGGCTTTGGTCTAGATGATAAAGGGAGTTTTACTTTCTCATCTCGTAATTTTTTTCAAGTATTATTAAAAGTACTCTGAAAGTAAAATCACAAACGCATCTGATCCAAGTGGAGGAATGTAATTTTAAGATCGCATGGTCGATGCGCACGAAACTGATCTGCACATCATATAACCTACTTTTCCCCAAGAAAAAAAGAAAAAGAAAAACTGTTGCGACTTCTTAATCTGTGTACTTCAGGTTATGCCAAATTTGGGCATTTTTTTGGCCATCATCTATACATATAAAAGATGCTGCATCCTACTTCCGCTTTCCTTAGCAACAATCTGACCAGAACATAACCGGAATAATATGGATGACACTATTAAAGCATATATTAATAACATAGAAGACTTGATGTATTTATTGAATCATAACATGGGACGTTCTACCCTTGTATTCAAGAAAGTATTTTAGGTGACTATTGAATGATTGCTGTGACGTAACCACCCGATTCTAATAACCTCATGACATGTAACCATCTTCTCTTTTGAATCTGAAGATGATTCAACTCTCATTAGCATGTGTCTCCACGTCACTAACATTTCAAATAACTACTACACAAGCTATCGATTTTTATTGTTATTTTTCATATTGACCAATTCGATGAATACATGCAAACAACCTCATTTATGTATATCGGGATAAGGTCCTACTCATGGGATGAAGACAATGGATGCCCAAATTACTTTAAGGGAGAGATGTTATTCGAATATGAGATTTGTCGCATTCAAGTTAAGTTGTCTACCAAATTATCCACCCCCTTATTACTAGGGTATCCGAACCTTGTAACTAAACTAATCTCCATATACACACAAACTGCAACATCCGTGTGCATTAGCTAAGGTTTCATTCACAGGGTAGTGGGCATGGACCTCAAGGTTAATATGAATAAAATGACTCATTGATTGGAAAATGGAATCCGCTAGACCTGAACTAAGTACTTAACCATTCACTCAACATCTTAGACAAAACCAGCAATTTTGGCATATCAGAAACAAAAGGCACTAGAGTATATATCGAATCTGGACAAAATATATATGTTGCTTTTATTTATGAATTATTATTAGGTCCACTGTTGATGTGATAAATAACTTACACATTCCCCTTGAATTGTTGACACATGAAGTGATTCGGTTCTAAAATAAGGGCAGCGCTATTTCCACCCGTATATGACTAAATCCATCTTATTTTCACCAAAAAACACAGAATTGCCTTCATCATTCAATTGCAATATAAATTGATGGTTCCAAATTTATTTACTGTCATTTTTTTTAGTTTTTCATATTTGTGTAGGATCTACTTACCATAATTAAGAATTTCATTTAGTTTTTTATTTATTTTAGATTTTCCATAAAGGAACTATTTTTTTATTGTTAGATATTACTTTCATAAAATTTTGTTTGGTCGAAAACAGAAATTTCCAGGAAACCTAGTTCTTTTCTATGTTGTCAATAAAATTTATGAATAACTTGTTAAATAGATGAAATTTAATTAAATCAAAACATTGTATAAAGTAATAATTTTTTTTTAAAATGCTAGTGAAATATCATTAGTTTGGATTGACTAAAATTAATATCATCCATGAACTATTTATGAAAAAATACCAAGATGCCTCATTGTGCATAATATTTTTAGTGTATTCCTGAATATTCTTCTAACGTCTTTCAAGTTTTGTATGAAGGGCAAACATATTAAGAAAAAAGATAAATTTTTTAATATAGTAAATAAAAGAATTGACTTGATATATATATATAAAAGACTAATAAATTAATCAGAAGTTCACCAAGGAAGTGATCTTTCGGGATAAGAGGGACAAAGAAAAAAAACATTGTTATAAGATCAATCATGAACAAGAGACTCTTTAGTTTTGTCCCATACCAAATAATGTCTTTTTTCTTACAATGGACAAGATAATTTTACACAAATTGTGAAATCATTATAGGAATATCTAAGAATGCACTTTTCTTTAATACACTAAAAAAACAAAATATATGAAATACGTAATTATGATAACTATCATGAATAGAAAAAGAAAAAAATAGATAAAAGAAGGAGTGGGTCATCACTTTAAATTGCAATTGAAATATTGAGGGCATGTTTGTCTTTTTAGTGTAAATAATGCCACACTAAAATAACTATAAACACACATGTTATTCATCCGATGGTGAACTTGGAAGCTTTTTATTATGTCGGCGATTGATCTAACAGTACTCCATTTTTTATTTGTAATTCTTGTTGGGGTTCGTACAAGATATATATATTATATATATATTGGTTATGTTATGGACCATCTTGGTATAGCAAAAATAGGGGCTCGGGTAAGATTTCGCCTGTGCGTCCAGTCCACTAATGGAGCGGAGTTCGGATTGAGGTCCATCCACAGGGACTTTGGCCAGTGTCCGAGAAGAAATTCCCGGCAGCCAAAATTTGGAATTGGAGGCATTTCCATTAGAGATGATCATTGGGCGGACTTGAAGATTGGGCATGACATTTAAAAGATCTTACAAAATCACGTCGTTACCAAATATTTGAATCATTAATTGTAGACATAAGTCGTTGATGGGATATAAAGAAATTGTATATATGTACATGGAAATAGAAAGTTCTTATAATATTTGAACTTTTTTTTCTATAAGATTACTCATGAGTTAAAAAATATTCGAATTTAAAAAATCAAAATACATAAGAAATGACATTTATGCTTTTATAGATTAATTGGATATTTATAAAACAACTGATTAAGGATTAATTTTGATAAGAATAAAAAGATTGTAGTACCTTAAGAATAGAAGACTCTGTTTATTTTTATAAAATAAGTTATAATACATGTTATAGAAAAAGAAATCTCATTTAAAATATGATGAATCAAATTGAACTGACAAGGGTTATGAAAAGATCTCATGTTGATTTTGGATGGGAAAGTAAATGGTTGGAAATTAAAGGAATTAAAGTGCAAATATTAGTACGGGTGAGCATGATTCTTAGATAGAATCGGGAATCGGAGAATTGAATTGGTGAGAATTCGGCTCTAGGTCCGGTGTATTTATGGTAGGTTCCAAATTTCAAAAATTAAAAACCAATTTTAACGGGTAGATTATAGGTTGCAAATGAAACTTGGAGCCTAAAATAAGCCTTTTTTTTTTTTCTTCTATTTATAATTTTCACGCAATCTTGAGTTATTTTATGGTATTCAATAATAATTGTGTAATCTGGAACTGCTAGTCCAAACTTCCATTTCCAGCAATATCTATGGTTGAGAATTTTGTTTTGTTAATATTTTATATTCTTCGTATGTCTAAATCCGAGTCGTAGTCAATAAATTATAGTAGCAAATGATGGATATTAGACATGATGGTTCAGAATATTAGACCCTGAAATTTGTGATAGGATATGTTGTAGGTTTCAAAGTATGTACATGATAGATTTCAAGTTTCAAAAATTTAGGAAACTATTCAATGGGTAGGTTTCAAGATCTAAGTGAAACCTAAATTGCCCTAGAACTATTCACCCCTAGGTTTTAGAAATAAAAGGTTGCAATGATGTAACTGGCACTAGAAATTGGAAGGTTGCTAGAAATGTAAATTTAAGAGGACACTAAAGACAAAAATGCATAAAATTGTGCCCTCATTGATTGCGTGTTTTTTACACAAAGATTACAGGTGGGCGTTTTATATCCTACTAACAGCGTGTATAACAAACGGTCCAACTGGTGAATCCATAAATTGCCTTTTAATCCTATAGGCAATCGTTAAGAAGAAGTCACAAGCTCCTTGACACAATCTCTTATTATTCAGTAATAATTATCCAGAACAAATCATAGTTCCCAATAATATGAGCATAACCACTCGATAGTTATGTGCTCATATCCTTCCACCATCTGTATCTTCAATTGTTGCCAAGTATCCATTCTATTCATTAGGACGTCAATAATAATAATTTCATTTCCAATTGTTATTTTTGACCAAAAATAAATTTTTCTATATCTATTCTCTGAACAAGTTTTTAAGAAAAATATGCAATAGAATATCCGTTTCATTTGATAACAATATAAAGTTCCCCTTCCCCAAGCGATCACTAGTGGGAGGTAGTGACAAGTGAGTCAACAACGAGGGTGAATGATGAAAATAATTTTTATTTTTCATTTTTGTTCTAGAAATAGAAAAATATAAAATTCTTACTTTTTATTTCTATTACAAATTTATTTTGGGCTAAAAATATATCTCGGAGATAAAAAAAAAAAAAAAAATTGTGTTATAAAAAGAATTTATGTTCCAAATATATTTTCAAAAAAAAAAAAAAAAAAAAAAAAAATAGAGGGTAAAATAGATATCATTCGTCTTAAAGATCCTAATTATGCTATTTAAATACTTAACCAAAATTCGAGATTATTTCCATACATTTCTCTTAAATTTTTAATTAAGGCTCAGCATCGACTATTCACGCGATGGGCTGTCAATATTCTGTACGACAATTTTGTAGTTTGCCGATTGTCCTGTCCACTGACGACTTTTTATTTATTTATTAAACTTTACTCTTCTTCACCGAGCTTATTACCGTCGATGATAAAGAGTCGGTGATTTTCTCGATGTTAACGATGTGCGTAAGGATCACGAGAAGAAAGGACAAGTGGAGTTGTTTTGAAATTTGAGTGGAGATCCAGCTCGGATCTTCGCAGGAATCCACCTCGACTCTTAATAATGACTTTGGACAACTGGCGAACAACATGTCTTCGCGTCGAGGACAAACTTAGGTAGGACAGTGGAAACCGTGTGGACTATCTTGGAAGCAAGTACGACCAGCTAATTCGTCCCATAACTTTTTATCAGAAAAGGAAATGAAATAATTTGTACTAAACCATAAAAGGTTCACGACTAATTATGAATTACCGATTCTTGATTCTTTTGAAGTTTGAGAAATTCAAGAGCCTAAATGTGTGATTATGTTTATAAATAAAAAACTCATTGACATGTATTCAAAGTTGATAAAAATTTTACTAACATGTAGCTAAATTTATATAATATCAAAAAATTGTAATGTTTATCTTCTTTCAAAACTCGTGCCCCTTAATCTTTTTTTTATTGATCAAGTTGAGTCTTGTAGAGTTCAAATCCGAGTGTCCAATTAGTACATTGAGCAATGAACAAGTTGCATTAATATATATTTGACCAGAAAAAGAGAAAAAAAAGAGAGAGGAAATTCATGCATGCTAATTGCTCGAGGCAGACCTCCATGGGGAAGCTGCATGGGGAGCTTCCTTGACTCGCCAAAACATGGTCGAGAAAATTATAAAAAAATGAGAGTCAAGAAAGACCATATGATTCCAGGAAACCCATGCAAGCATGCATTGCGTTTTGCATTTGCATTTGCATTGGCACGTTCCTTCCACTCAACTTACAACCTGCTTCCAGTCTGTTTAAAGCTGTACCATCAATTAAAGATTTAATCCATCCTTTTTAGTTGCATTTCTTCTTTCACTTGGGTTCTTCCTCGGTTGGTCACACCATTTTGAAAAGCATTCTCCACAGGTCCTTCTGGGTCAGCCCCTTTTGAGAGTCCACCCTCTATCTAAAACTTAAAAAAAATTTAAAAAAAAAATCTTGGGAGAACTACTATAAGAACCCTCATAGAGCTCTTCACAATAGCATCACCTCCTAAGAAAGCCTTTGCTCTCCATCATCCCTTCATTAGCCTTCTGTCTCTCTTCCCATTTTCCTGTTTAGCTCTTGCAGTTGTTGTCGTAACTAAGAAATATGAAGCTAGCTTTCGCAGCCCTCCTCCTTGTTTCTCTTGTTCTCAGCTCCTCCTTGCACACCATGGCCGGCGATCTGAGCCCACATCCTGCTCCAAGTAAGACATAAACACACATATTTATGTGTCCATAACATCGTTATTCATGAAATTGACATCTTTTTTTTAATTTCGACTTCGAGTGCCACTCTCATTGACTGGCTCTAGGATGACCCAAATTCATGTCAAAGGAAGAAAAGAGAAATGAACTACCTAGTGCTAGATACAATGACTGATTTGATGTGCATGGTGGAGAGGATTCTAAATCGTGCGTTTTCTCTTGTTTTGTCCGACAGGTTCTTGCGATGCCAAGTGCGGCGTGAGGTGCCAGAACGCCGGGGTGAAGGACCGGTGCCTCAAGTACTGCGGACTCTGCTGCCAGAAGTGCCAGTGCGTGCCGTCGGGGACGTACGGTAACAAATCGGAGTGCCCTTGCTACAGGGACATGAAGAACTCCAAGGGCACTGCCAAATGCCCTTGATTCATTCCATTCCTTTGTATCTGATGAAAGTTCATTTCATATTTATTCCTTTGATTCTGTAATATTGCGTTGTAAAAGCTTCGTGGATCATTTTCTCCCTCAATAATAAGAAATGTTTGGTTGGTTTTCATTTCCTAAGTTGGATTTATACCACCATTGTTAATGACCACGTTTTAAATTATAGGGAAAAAGGCCTAATGGTCTCCAAACTTTAACTAAATATGCAATGTGGTCTATAAATTTGTAATTTATTCAATGTGGTTCTCAAATTTTAGCCCAATATGTAATTTTTAAATTGTTCAATATGGTCTTCAGACTTGATAAATGTTCAATTTGGTTACTGAATTATATGAAAATATTCAATATTATTTAGAGGACCAAATTGAACATTTACCAAAAGTATCACGTTAAATAAATTAAAAATTTAGGAACTACATTTCATATTAGAGTAAAATTCATGGATCACATTTAACAAATTAAAATTTCAAATTCTACATTACATATTAAGTCAAAGTTTATAGATTATTTATATTATTATCATCAAAATATGTAGAGGGAGTCGAATTATTTATGATTAGGGATCACCAAAAAGATTTTAAAAAAAAAGAGGGTTCGGATGAGTAGGTTTGCGTTGATGATAATGAAGGACGGTCCACCAATGAGCCACCATTAAAACTCGAGGAATCTTAGGGCGGGAAGCGTGCGCAAGTGGGACGGTGTCGTATTGGGATAGGTGTGGAGCGTAATGTAGAAAGGTCGGTAGCTGTGACAGATCCAACAAGAAGGGAAGATTTCTTTTTCGTCTTTGGTCGTTGACTTAGGTCAAAAGAAAATAAGAAAGTTGAAAAAAAATTTATTAAAAAAAAAAACGATCGCACGGAAAGTTCTGCACAGCAGCTGCGGGACTTTACTATCCGCCTCGGATTCGATCGCTTTAATTAAAGCTACAGAACCGACCATGTGAAGACATTAAAAAGATTAAAGCCAAAATGGAGAATCCATATGGTGCCTGCTAACTCCTTTTTCCTTCTCTTTTTTTTTTTTTTTTTTTTTATGAAGACAACTCCCATGCCTCCAGGAGTTGTTGTTATGTACATACACATGATTTCAACTTTGCACAATCAAAGTAATGCTTCTACTATTACCATTCTGGTAAAATATCTTAAAAAGTGACATTTATAGAAATGCATTCCCCACTAAGTATTAGAGCGTTTGGATTTGGTTCTCCAATTCCCGGTCCGGTTCTGTTTGGTTCCTGCATGGAAACCTGGGACCGAATTGCATGATTAAGATTTCAAAAATTTGGAATAGGGAATCGGGCTCATTTCCATTGGAACCTGAATCCGGGCTAGTTCCCGTGGCCAGTTCGATTGAGTTCCAAGTTTTACACGAAATCCATGGTCACCTGGGCAAGAACCCATGACCATTTTCACCTGCTATGGTCCACATCCCTGAATTTACTGTCAATTAATAAGAAAATGGCTTGAATCAGCTAGAGGCCGTGCAGCCATTAAATACTATCCGCTAGGCGGTAACCATAAATAGGTTCTGGGTATTGAGCAGAGGTGAGTCCAGCCACCTCGTTTAATATTCCCACCATTTTCAAATAGAAAATTCCTTATTTCAAATTTAACGCTCTCCTTATTTTTGAACTGCTCAAATTATTTTTGTTAATTTGAGCAAGTTCAAAAGGCCTCCACCAAGCTCGCGGCCTCCTTCCGTCACATGTGATCATCCTCGGTCGTCAGTATCTAGTGTTCAATCGCCGTCACTTACCACTGCCTCTCGATCTCTCTCTCTTTCCTCAAGTCGCAGGAGAGAGCGAGGTTCATGATTTAGCGAGAGAGAGAGAGGGGTAGGGGAGATTAATTCTGAGAATGGAACCCAAGAAACTACCCCCCATAAGTCCCAATCCGAACCCGCTTATACTTAAAACCAGTTTGTAATAGGCCAATTCCCGGTATTATTCGAGAACCAGTTTTCTTTTGTAAAAAGCACATGATCGATGTTATATAGTATTGTTTTGGTCTAGGACTAGTGAAGTTTTATTAGCTGTGGATTACATTATCCCTAGTTGCGTATTACTATTTTTAATTAAGGTATACCCAGGTCAAACCGACAGGTTTGACATAAGCCAAAAAAAAAAAAAAAAAAAAAACCGATCAGATTGGAGGTTGATTCCAAGGTACAGAACTGAGAAATTGACCAATTCTTCTCGGAACCGGCCTGAAATCGATCGGGTAAGGCCTGTTTTCTCCGATTTCCGGCGTTACCAGCTCAGTTGCTCAACCTTGAGAAGAGGTAGGTTCTATCTTGAGACTGAAATCGGTCAGGGGCCCTTTTTTTTTTTTTTTTTTGGCATATGATTTATTATCATGCCCATGCAGGTGCAGGCTTACTTTTACACGCGCGTACGGACTCCAGGGGCTCGGTTCAATCGCAAATTGGCTGAAGAGATCTGTCATTAAAATATGCGCTGAGCGTCACTTCCACTTCACTCCTAAACTCATGCAGTTCAACACTGATAGATATTATCAATTGGGCCGAAAAAGCAAAAACACACACAAAAATGTCATCTAGCACTCCTGGAGTTTTGACTACAGCCTTACAAATTCATGTCAAACTTAGCCAAGCCCCAGGTACGACCTCTCTATCTTTGCGCTTTTTATGCCAATGTAATATCTCCCTAAGCATCGCAACGCGTGGTCAATCACGCATTTGAAACAACCTTAAATCGCTTGTATCATCTACCACCACCACACCACCTTTTACATTGAAATAATTCGCTATCAACTCAAAAATGGCGTAGAAGATGACAGTTCTATAAGGCTAATTCCAAAAAAAAAACCCAAACTTTAAGTCTAGTCCCAAATTTATCTTGAACTTTTTTTAATCTCTTAAAAAACCCAAACTTTAGATTTAGTCCCAAATATATTCCAAACTTTTCCTTATCTCAGAAAAAACCCCAAACTCTTTGTCCATTCCCAAACCTATCCCAATTATTTTTGTCAAAAATAAAATCATCAAATTTTACTCTAATCCTAAATTTACCCCCGTTAGCCTCTGTCCAAAAGCCATATTAGTAATCCCTAATTTTTATGTCCTAAAATGGTTTTATTTTAAAAAAATATTTCTATGACATCTTGCTTAAGTGTATTTATTATCTATGTGAAAATGACATATTAAGTTGGGACTAGATCATGGGATATATTTGAGAACAAATCAAAAATTAGTGATTTTTTTAGTATAAACAAAAGGTAAAAACCCAAATTAGTATATTCATCAATTGTGACGCATTATTAGCAACTTGATAGTAAAATTTAACATAAACTAATAGATAGTAATTTGTTTTGGTGATCAAAAAATTTATTTTGGATAAATTTGTCATATGTATAACAATTTGGTATTTTTATTGATATTGACTCTTTTTTTAAACAAAACAAAATCGGGGTAGATTTATGACTAAAATTAAAGTTTAGGGTTTTTTCTGAGACAAAACAAAAGTTTAGGATAAATTTAGGACTGAACCTAAAGTTTGGAAAAAAAAATTCCGGATATATTTGAGACTTGACTTAAAGTTTGGGGTTTTTTTTGGAATTGACCCCAGTTCTATAGATAAGACTAACATACAGCAAGTCATCTGAGAAGAACGTTTACAACATCATAAGCACGTGAGAAAATGCTCAGAGAGCACAAAGAACTTGACAAAGGTGAGAAACAGGGTGATATCAGATCATGGAATTGGTGGTATATAAAGTAAAGGTATATCAGTCGACATAAGATTTTGGGCAATGACTGACAAATTGTCTGTGCATTGACATCAAAAATTATAATCACATAACAAGGGCAGCGCTGATTCCGAAGTTAATGCAGCCGATGCATCTTTTGGGAGAAATTTGATGCTTTAGGAAGAAATACTTGACAGGCTCCACACAAAGGGTACCTGGAAGTGGAGGATCAATAGGACAGTCCATTCTTTTCAGGATTTGTCTGCAGCGTCCATGGTCTGGTGTAATGTCAGCCACTTTCTGAGACCACCCAGCTTTTCAAAAACAACTCAAATGGTTCTGGCATCAAGCACTCACAAGCAACGAACCTCTGTTACACCCTAACTAATCAGATGTATACTAACTATTCACTGAAATGCATTTGCTGAGATATCAACAAACTAGGAAGCAGAATATAGGGTCAAAGGATCCCTTTCATGATGTCATCAGTGAACCCATTGTATCATTACTAGTCGACCACTATACAATAGAGCTCAGAGGAAACCGATGTCATAATAGTATCCTAATTATTAGTATAACGAACATAATTCCACATCAGATACCACTGAGAGCATAAGGAAGATCATGAATGAAGAAGAAACATTACAAGAGACTAAAACCCTGCATAATGTGAATGAGGAAAGACTACGCTGTTCTCTCTGTTATCTTCCCAGTTCGAAAAGATGCAAGTCACCTTGAGAAGACAAGAGATCACAAGACGAATACTTCCATCAACAAGAAAATTGGTCACTAATAAGTCATTGACTAGCCCAAGTCACTGCAAAGATGAGGATCACATTACAAATTCTCAATCCACATTCACAAAGGACGTATTAGAGGACAAAGTAATATCCTCCACAGACAATCTCTTTACAAATCATGCTTTCATCCAAACACCAATTCTCACATGCATTATTTGCATAATCAAATATACATTCTACACTCATGAACTTGCCTCAAAATCTACGGCAAAGGTGCAATCAGGATTAGCCCCTCCCGCCATTGCCATGTCGTTGATTTCTGAAATAGGTGAGAAGTGCCTGCGCCTGCAATGGGCCAAAACGCCTTAAGAGGTGGTAAAACTAAAGTTGGAGCCAAGTTTAGGGAATCAGCACACAAGCACTCTCGTTACTAAGATGAGCAACAGGAAGTATAAGATGCAGCACAGACTTACCTTCTCTTTAGCCCTTGGGGTGCCGGACTGAGACAACGCCACCAATGGTGGGACAGCTCCCTCTTGGAGCACCCTACTACAGTGTCTGTTGCTGTTGGTACAAAGCTGCAGAAGAGCAGCAGCAGCATTTTCCTTTCCTCTTGCAGAACCTAACTCAACAACTTCAACTAGAACAGGAATTCCACCTTCCTGTCCAATAGCAATCCTTCCCTCATGAATTGTGGCAAGATTTGCCAACACAGCCACTGCCTTATCAACCATCCCAGCAGCCGGTCCATCAACTCCACGAGGTACTTTACAGCACCAGCGCTCACAATACGTGCCTTGTTCTCATGAAAGATGGATAAGTTGAACAAAGCTGTGGCTGCATCTTTTTTTCCTCTTGGAGTACCATTGCCAAGCAAATCAACCAGAGGTTCAATCGCCCCTGACCTTCCAATTTTGACTTTATTATCTTCAATCACAGAGAGACTAAAAAGAGTGGCAGCTGAGTTCTCCTTGGCCTCAGGACTTCCAGTCTGGAGAACATGGATCAAAGGATCAATTGCATCAGCATTGGCAATTGCAATCTTGTTATTATCATTGATTGACAGATTAAGAAGTGCTGTGACTGCATCTTCCTGAATCTTGGTATCTGGTGATCTGAGCAAACCCACCAACAAGTTAATGGCACCACAGTTTGCAATTACAATGCGGTTGTCCATATTGTGCTTAGCCAAAAGTCGAATTTCAGCCGTTGCTTCTCCTTGAGTTTCAGCTGAATCACTCCTCAAGGCATCAACAAGCTTTCGAACTTTAGTTTCAATTTCAGAGAGATCAGCCCTTGGTTCAACAGCCGGAGAAGAAACAATCCTTGGACCAAACCTATCTGGCTGCCGACGCCACATTGTCTGGCTTCTCGACCTTGTCTCTACCATTCGAGGAGGGAACTCTGGTTCTCGCTGTGTAGTAGTAACGTTAATAGGAGACTGTAGTTCAGGTTTCATCTCCCCAGAAGTGTCACTCCTGTAGCCTGTCATATTAGTTGATCCATTTGCATCTCCAGATGATCCTAGAGGCCTACTTGCACCAGAATGTGCACTGGATGCTGAAACAGTTCTCTTATGGTTCAACGTCCTCTCATCAGAACCGATGCCATTGGGGAATTCACTCCTGTCTGGGGATGTAGACACTTGGAGAGATGAATCAATAGCACCTTCTTCAAAGTTAACCGAACTTTCTTCAGAGGCTGCTAGAGATCTTCTTCCAATATCCAAGCCCCGTCCATCTCCAGCAACAGTTGACAACAAAGCATCAGACCTAGAACGGGGATGTGATGGAGAATTCACATCCTGGGGAACTCCACTAGATGCAACAAAGTTATTAACTGGTGAGCCAATGTGCCGGACAGACTCAGGTGACATTGGGGGATTCCCCCTGATATGTGGCTCCCTGATTGTACCAGACTCCACATGGCTAAGCAGCGGTGAAGGTTGGTTTGAGCCCACAGATTTCATAGGATCAGGCAACTTTACATTGTTGGATTCACACCAATTAGCAATTAGTGCCTTTACAGTATAATTAGGTATTAGATTTGTGTGACTCAATGTTTGCCGTGTCTTTGGACAAACTGTTAGCCCAAGGTCCAGCCATTTCCTGATGAATGCTCTTTCATATGTTTGCCCTGATGCCACAATAACTGGATCTGTCATCAGCTCAAGAGATAGAGGACAGCAAAAATCTGCCGGTATTGGGACAGGGCTGGGAATCTCAGACTGCTTTCTCAACACAAGACGATCATGCATCCGTGTGATAATAGTAATCAATTGGTCAAAATGATCCACCTCACTGGTGTTCTCAGATTGCTCAGCATTCTCCTTCAATTTTTCAAGGGCAACAGCCTCAATCAAGATCTCCTGGTTTGACTTTAAGCTAAAAATTTCTGCAATTTTCACAAGGTCTGCAGAGCTGGGACCAACACCCTCTGCTTGATCCTTTTTGGCTTTTCTAATGACTGAATATGCTTGATCATATTCTATATGCTTGATCTTCTGCACACAGTGCTACAACCATCCAAAAAGGAAAAGAATTGATTAGCTGAGCTCAATAAATATTTGCTTAGCAGGTCTGACACATCCGGTATATAAAATGCTACATCCAGAAGATTGGCACTTGAGTCCAACTCATGGGTAATTAACTGAGTAAATACAGTATCTTGAAAGTAGTGTACAAAACACAAAAACTTAACCATAGCAACTCTACAGAGTATTACCTCCAGTGACCCTGAACTCAACTCATCAGGGAGGTTTCGATCAGCAGATTTCAGCAGCTGGAAAGTATCAAGGCCAGCACTTCGAATTTTTGATATCAAGATTTCTAATCGAAGAATCTACAAATATAAAATGGAGAGGAATGAGAAAGAAGAAAACCCACTTCCTAGATCAATACTTTACAGGTCAGGAATTTCAGAATTTCCATTAAAGAAAAGAAACCCCAACAGCTTTCCATCTCCATTCCATAAATAGTGGCAATATCAGGTCACCAGGAGGTATGATTTGATCATTACAGCAGCAAAAGTTTTTTTTTTTTTTTTTTTTTACATAACTAGTTCAAACTGGAGGACCTTTTCTGAGGAAGAGAAAGCACAGGAGCCTTCATAAGCTAACACTGCTTGACAGTTCAGAGACATCAATAAAGAAACCAAGGTGTTGACATTATAAAGGACCAAAAGCACTTCCAGCTGAATCAGGAAATCAACACAATCCACAAGCAAAAATTATCTCTGCCCTGAAGCCTAACCCTCATGGGAGTGAGTGTCCAAACATGTGAATTAGAGAGAATTTGAGCTATTTTGAACAGGCAAACAGAACGGAGGTTCAGTTAGCCCCACCACCAAGTTTCTTACGCCCCAATTATTCAAACAGATGGCATCTTAAACACAGATGACTAAACTCAAGTAAAAATAATGATGATGGAGTGGAGCCAGCACAAAAAGCTAGGTGCAGCTGCCTTCAGCTTTGGAAGAAAAAAAGGATTTGCAGGCAACAAGTGTGCTAGTCATGCTAAGTCCCTTTAGATCAACTCACATGAGTCAGCTGAGATCCTATCATTCTTTAAATTTTAAACAAGATCTTGCAGTGACACACACCAAAGTATTGAACTCTCTCAATCTCTCCCATGGAAATATACAACGCACTAGAAATAGCATGCCATACATCACACCTTGCATGACAAATATCCTTTTTCTTCCCAACAACAGATCCTGCATATTTCTTAAAAACATCAAGCAATTTCTCTTCACATAAACGTTACTCTGTTCTGTCCCTTTCCGATGATGAACATAATGGGTCTTCTTATCAATACTAATTTTACCATCATTTCCATCAGATGATTTTACTGAAGTGAACCAAATTTAACAGCTGATCACAGATGTTGGGCTCAAAGAATCAAGAAAATGCATTAAATTACCAAAAATAAAACTCATGATACCAACCCAAAAAAAATTGCGGCTTGATTCGCCCAAAATGCTGTGCCTATAAAGAAAATAGAAATAAAATGCTTGGGAAGCAACGAGAGGCACAGACTAATGCCAGAGAGCAAATATTAGCCAAATGAATTCATCATTCTAGCATCATCATAATACATGCAAGAAAATCGGTGCTTACAAAATCAACTTTACTCAACAATGGCTGCCAGTTGTCAAAGAGCTCCCTCAATTCCTCCACAGATTGATGAATCTCTCCAAAAGCCTTATTAAGTGACTCATTAGAAGCTACTTCAGAGCCAACAATGACATCAAGAATTGGCTTCACCAGCTTCAATATTTCCTCTCCCTTTTTATAATATTTCTGAGCTGGTTCCAATTTTATGCTATCAGAAGATGATAGATGAAAATATAAGGAGATATTACCAAGTAGTGCCTTCAACAGGGATATCTCCATAACACCTGAGACAGAAAACAGTCACACAAGGACCAATTGCAATAGGGGGCAAAAAAAAAAAGAGCCATTTAGCAGCAAACAGTATAAAGTATTTTATCAGTCACAAAATCTTTCAACCAGTTAAGTTCAGAAGCTAACCCTATCTTTATGTCTAGATATCCAAACAGATTCTGAATTAACCTCATGTCAATAAGCAAAGGACATTGAATGATCATAACTTTTGACTCCTTTTGGTCACAAGCTAAGCAAATCTGCCGCAAATATCCTATTTTATGAACCATGCCTGACCAATTTCTAGGCACTATTAAGTCCATTCACCATGATGACACTGAGATATGCCGACAATGAAAGAAGTAGACAATTGAATGGCCTCATGCCTGGAAATGGCACAAAGAATGAAAGAAGACAGATACCGACAAAATTGACCACAGATTAAACGAAGACAATCTGGTCGGCAGGGTTACTAAAACTGACTGTTGGCCTGCAGTTTGCTATCTCAAATGCACATTGCGCATCGAGGATCTCCATATGTCTGTTGTTGAAAGAAGGAGAAGATGTGCAAAGGAAGAGATGGAAGAAACTGATTCGAAACCCTAGAGCTGAAGCTAAAGGAAGAGGAAATGTAAATCACATATTTTGCATCTTCTGTTCTAGGATTTTGAAGCAATTGCTTCTTCTCTTTTTCCATAAAAAACATGAGCTTCTTCTTTCCTAGAAATTGTGGAGGACCCACAAGTCATAAGGATTCGAAAATTTACTTATTCGAATATGTCTGCGCACACGCGTGTGTTATGGTAAAGCAATTAACATGGATAAAATTTTTGGTATAATTGTACACATGCGAGTTTATATATAAATCAGTGAAGTAAAAAAACATGAGTGGTGATTGTTACATTGCTTATTTGAATGTACTTGTTGTATGAATATTTATTGTAAAAATAGCCAAAAACTATTGGAATTTACATTTTACTATATATTGCAAGCGATCTCTTACCTTCCTCCTTCTCAAAATGCTATCAACAATTTATTTTTCAAAATATATTGATCTAAGATCAGATGCTTAAATCATCAAATTTCATATGAGAATAGTTTTATGTTACTGAATCATGAATCTCAAAAGACAGGGTCTAGAAATAAAAATTACCTAAGAATCTCCTAATAAAGACTTCTAGTAAAATAAAAAGAAAAGCATGATGTGAGATATAATATTTGAAGAAGCCTTTGGCTGTAATACTTCAAGTTCATACAGTATCACGAAAAAGACCTTGCAATTATTAGTATTTCAGACCTTAAAAAACAACCTAAGCCCAGCTATGAGTAGCTTTTACATTGTTTAGCTTGATTTGAGCTTCAGCATCAACTAACTCCTAGCTAATTAGTGCTTGCCCAACATGATGACTTCTTTCTGATTATTGACATTAGATGTAATTGCAAGTATGTTAAGCAAATAGAGAGAAATTGACTCTTAGTACACCAAAAATGATATGTACCTTTCTCCAGACTCCAATGGATTCAAATAATGAAGTAAATTTAGTCACACAGCACTTCAAAGATCAGATGCGCGATAAAAAGAGAACTCTGGTATCAACCGCCCACAAAACCATTGCCATATCCACTCTGACTTCAAGTTCACCAGCTGCTACCTGGGCAAAAGCATATCCATTAGCCTCAAGCTTCCAATTGGTAAACTCAGAATGTAAATCCAAAGTTAAATCCCCACAGTCAACTACGTTATAGAATAATAAGTTTTGTCTTACAATTAAGTACCAAAAAACTCATCCATGTTTCTAACTGGGCCTACCAGCCTTCAACCTCTGATGTAAATCAGCTTTCAATTAAACTAGATATTAAACATTAGGTTGGCAGGGGCAGCTAAGATGTGTTGTGCATAAGATTTAGACCAAGGATCAATCAACCATTTATCACTCAGATAAAAGCTAGGAAGCTAATAATTTTACCCAGTCAAGGACTCACAAGATATTCTAAGTGCTGCGTTCTAGCTCCAGACTGACAATTTTCTAGTCAACCTGTGTGTTTCAAAAAAGATTCCATTAATTTACAAAGCCAGAATAAGAATTTGGCACTCTATCAAGTTGGTTGAAGAAGAAACATCTGGATTTCTCCTTCACAAGAATAAATTGACCCAAAGTTCTTAATATTCCAACAACTAGCATTTTCTTGCTATTGTGCACCACCACTGCACCAAACTGAATTCTGACACCCTTGTTCTTTATGCTATTCATTAAAGTTAATCCACTTGCATTATCTTATCAAAGTTATTGATGGTTTCTGTTTCACATTCTGAAAATGCCTCAGATAGGTCAGTTTTGTTATATACTTGCAAGCCACTTTACCTCAAGTATGTTCATTTGTAATCATACCTATTGTCGTTTGCCATTAATCCACTGCTGCATTTTCATCCTAAAAGAACTGATTTTGACACATAATGCTAGTGGTTCTGCTCCTTTAGATGAATTAAACCCTACTATGTTTACAAGAGATGTAATCATGTACTGATGATTTTGGTGTATTGGAGACTCTAATCCACTTGTCTATTTGACACATCCAATCCAAACCATATATGATCACAAGAGCCCACTCCTAAACCTGTCATTTATGTCTATTTCAAGGACAATTTCCTCATGGCTTAACTTCAAAATATCAAATCCACACAGAAGTTTCCAAGATCCCTTCGTCAGCCCCATGTCAGCGCTAACCAACATATAGCAGTACTTGCATATTGTTTATTTCTTCTTCAAACTAAATACAGTTTTACCAGAGGAGAAAATTGAAGCAACCCGTAGGAAATAGAACAAAATGCACATATTTTGAGCAAGACGAATATCGCAGTGGACTTGTGCACCAGACATCAGTGAACAACAAATGATGCACCCTACATAGCCAACTCTCTCTAAACATTCAATTTAGAGAGAGTTATTCTTCAATTTACTTCTCTCAAGAAGCAACAATTTCAAAAGAATGAGTACTTAGCCAAAAAATAAAAAATCACAAGAAATATTATCCAAGACAATGTATGTGAGTTGAAAGTAAATATTTCACAGCTTTCCACCATAGATTACATTGAAACCGTCCAAACCCTTTGTGCAACTTGTGCATGAAAATAACTACATCATAGAACCTCTGATTTCATCCCCATTCAACATAGCAAGCGTTCCCAACATCTCTAAGACCATATGGTGTGAACTACTACTACCCTCACCAGCAAAGGCTAGCCCACATGCTAAGAACAATGCCGAAACACTGCCTAGACCACATAAACTCTCGAATGCCACCATCACCACCTCAGCTTAGCCTAGAGTCTCAAGATTTTCTTCCAAACAGAAGCAAAAAAAACCACGGATTAACCCACCCGCCACACGAATTCAAACTGCTTCAAAACGACGCATCATTTCTCGACGTTCTTTTTTGAACCCAAAACCTCGCGCGACGCGACTCCACACGCAGAGAAGGACCAATCCAGTCCCCCCCCCCAGCACAGCCTACCACAAGAACCAATTCTCCACGTAAACAGAACAAATCGCTCCCAAAGGAAAACAATTCAAGCCCACGCGGTTCGAAAAGAGGCAGCTCCAACAAAGAAGAACGGCTCAAACACAGCCCTAATACAGCAACCCCCTCCTTCTCCTTCACCACCACCACCACGCGTAGCCAATCGAATTCGCGAAAAAATCAACAGCAAATTCAACGAAGACGAAGGAAGCCGAAGCTCCTCTCGCAGATCAAAGAATCAATGGAAACAGCGGACCTGAAACGGATGCAGAGGGGAAGACAACGCGAGGAACCGAGCTCGAAAATGGCGGATTCGAACTCTTCTTTGACCTCTCTCTCTCTCTCTCTCTCTCTCGATTTCTCTTCCCTGGTTTCCCTTTTCCCAGTCCAAAGTTTCCTAAATATTCTTTATTTATTTATTATCTTTGACAAAATGTTTTTTCTTTTTTTTCCAATAAGTTTGATGAGGTCTTTCCTAAAGAGAATAATTTAAATATGTGAATCGTATTTTAATATTTAGTACTAACATTTGATGTCGCCCGGTACGTCAATTTTGTACATTAAATTTGATGAGGATTCGTTAAATGTTATCAACGCTTGTTAAATAATTAATTAAAAAAATTCCATCTCCTTATTTTATCACGACAAGTCTCGCTTTATGAAAATGTCGAATTTTTTCAAATTTAACACACTCAAGAAGTAATTTTGTGATTAAGTGTATATATTGCTCATTTTAAATTTTAGTATATATTATCCATGTATCTTAAATTTGTTTTTAATTTGGTTTATATTTTGTGGGCTTGAATAGAAAGGGGTGCTTCCTCTTCTTTATTTTAGTTTTTTTCTTAAGATGTTTTCTTTTCATTGTCTTAAAAAAACGACATTATCGTCCGCACATGTTTGGGCATTAGTTGCCGCTATTTTTTCTTGATAAGATATGTTAATATTTGATACTATTTTTTTATATAAAATATTGGGAATTTAATATCGAGGTGATTTGTTTAATAAGGTAGCCGCCAAAATGGCCGGTTTACCGAATTTAGTGATTGGTGCGGTTTTAAAGAGAAATCACATTGAAGATTTCCTTTTGCTCGCGTCGTCCCGTTCACATTTTACCCGCGGCTGCCGGAATAGTCAACTCCCTGCTTTAAATAAATAATTATTTGGATATTTACTATATTATATTTTGTGTTATTTTATTTTAAATTTTATTCTTCTTCGCTGCTATCTTAGTTTTTTTCTGAAAAAGGAAGAAGAAGAAGAGTGTGCAATAGGAGCCATTCGAACTGGGAGCCACCCAGACCAAACCAAATTGGTTGATTTTTGACAATTCTCACAAGTGGCAGTTCGATTCTTGATTCATTTTCTTGGATTCGATGACTAGTCAATCTAGTTCTTAATTCTAGAATGAAAATCGGATCGGATCAGACAAACTATATATATTTTTATATTTTTAAATTTCTCAATAAATCCTAACTTTTACAATTTCTCTCAATCAATCAATCCCTCCTTCTCACGTATGTCTTGTGCTCGGCAATGATGACTCTCATTCTCACCTCGGGAAAAGGTGTAATTCTCTTGATTGAATTTGCATTTGGCTCAATTTTTCTTGATGTACAACTCTTTTTTGTTACTTTACATGATGATTGATAATTTGGTTTACCTTCAGAGGAGCAAAAGAGGGGTGAGGAAGGGGTTTTGTTAAGCTTTTTTTTTTTTTTAATTTCACTACAAAAGTCAAATAGATACCAATTTCAAGACTGGCCGATTTAGTCCTTGGTTCTAGAAACAAGGAACCGATCCTCCTGATCCTGTTCCTGATTTTATCTTGAAATTAAACTAGATTGAAAACTAATCATCCTAAAAGGGAGAGAGCTTTTATGGTTAAGTCGTGTTGACAATTGTCCACGTCTTGAATATTTTTGTTGGGCCAAAAGTCCAAAATCGTGGGTTAGGTTTTATTTTATTTTATTTTATTCCGTTTTTCTTTCCCTTTTCTTTAACATAACTTTTATCTTCTCTAGAATTATCTTTACGTATTTCTTAATTTTTTTTTTCCTTTGAACTGCAAAACAAACTTAAATTGTCAGCGTTCATACAATTTATTTAATTAATTGTTGTTGTCCATTTGGGGAAGCTAAACATGGTGGTCGGAGATCCTTCTAGCGAAGAAGAGATGTTGGGGAAAAAAAACTCTACATTCTTATATCTTAAACTCCATTTATTCTGTAAAAAATAGATAATTTGAAAATATTATTCTGAAAATGATCACTTGTATTACTTAAAATAATTAATTGATGAAAAGTATTTTAATTATCAACAACATTTTATCCAAATATTTTCATAAACGATGAAGATATTTTTTATTCATTTATTTTTATAAGCGCATTTTTAGGTAAATATTTTTTTCAATCATTCATTTTTTGCAAAATAAATAGAGCCTTAGTTAATAAAAATTCATTCACTTGATTTTATATTAGATTCTTCTATTGGAACAATAGCTCTTCATAATACCTGCAAGTGAAAATGTATGAAAGAAAATTATTGGCTTGGCTATTATACTTAAATTAGTAAATATCCTGGAGTTCTTAGAAGTAGCCCAATTTTATATTTCAGTATGCAGGAAATTGAGAAAATTTAAGATTTTAATTTTCAAATTGAGTATCTAATTGACATTTTTCAATTTAATGAGAATCTTATAACACCAGCATATAACTCTTTTTAAATAATCCAAGCAAAAAACTAGAGTTGGTAATTAGCAGAAAATAAGCCTTCACTTTCCGTGTACTTATTTCTATACAAGAAAACCCCCGAAGTCATCCCTTCAAAAAGGGGGAAAGAAAAAACTGTTCATAATTGTCAATTTTTTTTTTTTTGCTAATCAAAGTTGATCGATAGAAAAGGTTAGAGAATTCCAAAGCAACATATGATTCTTGATTATATAAGGATTGTGAGTAATTAGGAACTTCTAAAGTCATGAAGGGAGTTCTCCATGTGGTTTGATTGATAAGGACCTTCTTTTGCATATCAAACTAATTAGAAGTTTCTGAGGCCGTGAAGGACTTTCTCCTTGTAATTTAATAGATAAAAAAAACTTTTTTTTGTTGTATATCAAACTAATATAAATATATAAGTGCATTAGAAATTCTAAAATTTGTCACAAAAATACAATTGAGTTTTAAAATTTTCAAAAATATAATTAAGCCTTAAAGCTAATCTCCAAAGTGCAATCGAGTCCTAATTGATCTAATCAAGTCCTTCTATGTATTAAATTTTTGAAAATTTTAGGAATCAATTGCATTTTATGACAAGTTTTAGAATTTCATTTCATTTTTTGAAAAATTTAGAACCCGATTGCACTTTCGCAACAAGTTTTAGAACTTAATTGTATTTTTGAAAATTTTAAAACTCAATCACACTTTCACGACAAATATTAAGACTCAATTGCACTTTCATTTATTTTTATAAGTGATTTGAGTGATCACTTTTAGACAAATATTTTCCAAATCATTTATTCTTCGCAAAATAAATTAAGCCTTTCTTTCTTTGTCAATAAATGGAGTCTTAATAAATAAAAATTCATTCACATGATTTCATATTACATTCTTCTATTAGAGCGATAACTCTTCATAATATCAATCTGCAAGTGAAAATGTATGAAAGAATATGATTGGCTGGGCTATTATACTTAAATTAGTAAATATCCTATAGTTCTTAAAGTAGCCCAGACTTATATTTCATATTTCAGTATGCAGGAAATCTAGAAAATTTAAAATTTAAAGTTTCCAAGTGGGTATCTAATTGGCAATTTTCAATTTAATGACAATTTTATAACACCAAAATCGAAATAGGGACCTTACTTCACCTTATTATTTTCATGTGAAGGGATCTCTGTATAATAATAATAATAATAATAATAATAATAATAATAATAATAATAATAATAATAATAATAATAATAAAACAAGTGCGAGGATATGTTCGTTTTACCTTTTAGGGCAAAGTAAAACAATGCTGGAGTCGTCGATCTACTTCAATTATTTGTTTGTTCCATTTTGTTATAATATTGTGTTTCTTTTTTATTGTAATTTAACGTTTTCCAGAATATAACTCTTTTTAATTGATCCTAGTGAAAAATCAGAGTTGGCTATTAGCATAAAATAAGCCTTCACTTTCCATGTATTTATTTCTATATAAGAAAACCCCTAAGTCGTCCCTTTAAAAAGAAAATTCTGTTCATAATTGTCCTGCTTTTTTGGCGAATCAAAGTTGATGGATAGACTAGGTCAAAGAATTCCAAATAAGCATGTGATTCTTGATTATTTAAGAAGGATTATGAGTAATTAGAAACTTCCAAAATCACGAAGGAAGTTCTCCATGTTGTTTAACTGATAAAGACCTTTTGCATATCAAACTAATTAGAAGCTTCTAAAGCCATCAAGGACTTTCTCCATGTGAGTTAACAGATAAGGACCTTTTTTTTGCATATCAAACTGGCACAAATGAATGATCTATCTATCTACTTTGTTAGGAATTAGTGCATGAAGAAGATTACCAAGATGTTTAGTACTCTCTCAAAGCTCCTAGAAGAAAGTAGCATCATCCAAAGATAGAAATATCAAGTGAGCAAAATGCAATGACCTCGGAGTACACGTGTACTTAGTACATCGAAGGTAAAAGATAAGCCTCTTTCATTGAATAAATATTTAGGCACAAGCAGAAGGCCATCTCATCGGTTTCCAGTCGACAATGGCATTGTTAAAAAGGATCTGATCATCGATAAAGAGAAACGATCAGAGATTTTTTCCCATATGCATTACACAAGGGGCCATCAAAGACACTTCCGTGTTGTCACTGATACAAAGTTAGCTCAACGCATCAAACTACAAGTAACACCAGACCAACCGAACAGGAGCTAAATCCAGTAATCACGAGTATGGCGGGTGTGAAGATGGCAAACCACCACGGATATGAGCACCATATTTTGGCACAGTGGAGTTGTAAGAGGATGCTGCAAACCCGTCGTGATGGGTGTACTGTAGTCCTTGATTACTAGCTTGAAAAGCATACTCAGACTGCCCTGGAAGTTGATAATTTGCTGCAAACCTCACCGCTGGCCCCAAGTATGGCGCATTTTGGCTGAAGGCGGGAACTTGCCTACCAACAGCATTGGCTCCTTGAGCACGAGATTTATAAAATCCTCCATTTGACTTTGACTTTTTGGATTTTTGATTCCCCCCGTGCTCTCCAGCCCTTTTCTTGTCAGATTTTGCGTTCTCTAATTGAGTGACTCTTCTCTGGAGGGGATCTAGTTGGTAACTAGCCTCAAGTCCATAATCTTGGACACACTTGATCACTGCCTTGAGTGCCTCAAGTTCTTGTGCATTTGCTTGACTCTGTATGCACTAAGATAGATTAATAACCAACAGATAAAAATATTGCCTGCAGTACGTACTACTTGGGGACAGAACAAGTACCGATGCAATAGCAGCACCTTCCGACTTTGCACCCGCCCCCTGCGAATTTCTCCTCAAGTCCTTCAAGTATGTCTTCAAGAGGGGCACTGGGTGAAATCTTTCAGTAAGCTGAAAAGCATGTATAAGATGTACAGCATCGACTTGTTGCCCACTATTGATAAGGGACTCGACAACACCTGCACCAGAAGATGGTGTTAGGAGTGCAAAGATGGAACAGCCCACTGAGCAATAGATGAACCTGCTTGTCTCATAAGTGCAATTTTTACCAACTGTGCCCTAAACGAGAAATGAGGGACATCTTACAGACAATCCATTTTCCAGACCCCATAAGGTCTGTCAGTTGTGAGAAAACCAACCTGGAACTTTTTCAGTTAACCCAAGAGAACGGCAAAGCTCAGGCGCTTGCCTGAGGTGAGCAACTGCGGGAACAAGCTTGCAGAGTTCAGCTTCATCAAACTCTGAAGCAATATTAAAAGTCGAGAGGAGCCGCAAAAATGCTTCTGCTTCTAATGCATTCCCATTGACAGCATTAGTGCCATCACTAAACAACTTAAGCTTCCACTCATCAGCAATTGCCTTGGCTTGCTGCTTTATTTCAGGGTTCAGAAGGTGATCAGCACCTGATTCAACCCCCGCCAAAAAGGCGGCCATGGCATCCATAAAGGTAATACAGGATTTTTGCATGCCCTGAAGGGCAGCATCCCTCCTATTTTCTGGTTGGTCTGTCTCATCTTGAGAGTAAAAACCCCCCAGTGAGTCCAGCACCAAACGGACTGGATCTGTTGCACATTGTAGAGCAACAGAAAGTTCCCGACAAATAGCATTTAAGTTATTTTGCTTCTTCAAAGTAAAATTCAGAAGCCCTTTTGCATCCATCTGCTCACAAAATTCTATCAGCTCTCTACAAGGCTTGACTGATGTCAAGCCTTCAGCTTCATCAATATTACTAGGACAAATATCTTTTGTACTTGCTTCGCTAAGAGAGCCACTTACCTGGCAATCTTTGATATTGCCATCATCAGCTGCCTCAGCATTAGATTCTTGGTGATTTATCCGTGAATTTATGATAGCAGCAACTGCAGCATCTTTTAGCTCCTGCACTCGATCTAACATTTCCTGTTCCTTTGCAGCAACAGCTGCCTCTCTCTCTGCCAAACTTGCCTCAGTTTCAACTGTTTTTGCCGCAAGTTCTCTCTCTTTAACTTCAAGCTCATCAAACTTTTTCCTGAACATAGAATCAAGGTTGCGGAAGTGCTCCTCAATTTCATTCCATGCAACTTTCTCCTCAGAAACATGCTTACAGGCTTCCAGTTCAAGAAGTGCCTTGCTCAGCTGATCTATCAATGAAGTTACTGTATCATCTGCAGAAACTGGTCTGGTTTCCACCATTGAGGGCAACTCTACAAATTCAAAATGGATAATCAATATTCTTTTCACTTCAGAACACAACTAATACATCTTGGTGACAAAACAAAAAGGAGCAGTGCGATCTTAAGCTATGCCACCGCTCAGCCTTTGATATCTTGATGCCATGACACTTAAGGACTGCCACAACAAGGCCAAGTACTACACAAACTCTTCAGAAGGCAAAGTTGCAAATTTTTTTCACCAGTAACTGAGTCAAATCTCCAATCCCCTTCCTTTGTCAATTTATGGAGAACTATCTGCTAATTTACCCTACTTAATGTAAGACTATGAGCTACAAGTTCTGGTTGAAATTAATAACAGGTTCATATTTAATCATTTACTTTAACGAGACATAATACATAAACTTCTTAAAAATATGCAATCTCAACAAGTTCACCCCCCCTTACTGTACCAATTATGAATTATTAAGTTCTAAATCTACACAAACTAGAGTGCATGCTATGATTAGGCCAAGATTCATTTCTCTGGAGTACCCATTTTCCCCCATTGATTGGGTCAAGATTTTCATCCAATGGCGTTACTAACTCTATTTAAAGATTATACTATCCATCACTTTCTCGCTAAAATTCCTCCTCCAAATCATTCCTTTTTGCTAAGCTACTTTGCAACTGCAAGTTGATTATTTTCGGAGACGCTAGCCAAAAGACTCTAAAGACAAGGTCCCATTGCAGTACGACTGGAACTACACAATCTGGACAGCAAACTGAGGTTCTGTAGACTAAATATTCTTCCCCTATATTTGTTATCCAAGTGTTCATTGTTTCAACCACACCACTAAAATTGACCTAGCCTTCAGCAAAAGCTCCAAAGTGCTAATGAAAAAGAAAATCGATTCAACTATATACAGGCTACATAACTTAATGTAAACTGTAAAGATTAGATAACCCCATTGATGGACAACCACTGGATGATAATGGTATAGAGCTTCTTTTATTTCAATTTAATAGTTAATAGAACATATTTGAAATCAAAAAATTAGACAATGCGTACCATCGATAAGCAGGCTTTTCACTGGAAGAAAGTTTGGTATAACAAAAAGCAAATTTTATGCACTCTGTCTGAATTGCGAGTATTCTTATTCCTGCGATAACATGATTTATTTGTGTGATTTCTTATAGTTGGCCGACTGATGGTTAAAATGAGAGAGAGATGCGTGCCCACGTGCACACAATTTTGAAACATGCCAGACTGTCATTTTCATCACAGAAGATGCAGAATGGCAAATGCAAGATTCATATGAACGTCCATTTCCTCAAAACAAGCTAAATATGCTTGTTGATCTGGAATATACACATACACTAGCTTTGTTGATTGGCTGTTGCCAGTTAAAAAGAGCAAATATTTCTTGCACCACAAAATGTGTAGGTAAGAGACATCAAATTCTGGTTAATGAGAAAGGACATCAATGTGTGGCAAATCAGGAATCTAAAATAAAACCAAACGGGTTTTAACAATGGAGTTGCTGACTTAGCCAGAAAGGAGGGGACCCTGTCTAGGAAGCCAATAGTTAAGTAAAGATTGGATGGTAAGCCTTTACAATCAAAAGATGAGCAGAACAATGTTTTTAAGATTAATAGTTGAAGGGAACTTAATGCAATATACCAAAATAGTTATTTCCAGGTACTCTATTCTGCCCAGTGACACCCTGAGAGTAAGCCCCGAGAAGGAAAGAGGAGGAGGTTGCAGGGGGGGCTCCTGTATAAGATGGGGGTAAATCCTCCAGCTGAAGGAGAGGAAGCCTGTCCGGTGGCCAGACCACCACAAAATATAAAGTTCTTGAACCAAACTCATCACCCCCTTGTGCAGAAGACAGGATTTTTTCTTGTCTTCAGGATGGGTTTCTTATAAGCTCACAATTAGCTCCACCTAGTCTAGACCAATTAAAATTGCATGGAAGCAAAGAAAATATCACAATAATTGCACGCCATGGAGTTGCGATTCAATCGTGATATAGTCAAAAGGCAGTCTCTGAAGCGACATTTCAATGAAAGGCCTCAAACTTAAAGCTGTTTCATCATCATATCAAGCATCACAGATACACTTACATGCAATCCTTTAACGACTTACATTCCAAAGACATGAAAAGTGAACTTGGAGTATCACACAGGAAAATAACCTAACTAACACAAAAGCAAACCAACTTGTCACAAGAATCAGAAGGGCATGGCCTAAAGATGCCAGCCATTTCAAACATGTTCAATCAGCTGTAACTTCAGGAATTTGAAATGTGACAGGAGCTTGGGTGGTTCAACTTCAACCGATAATTGAGCCAGCAGAGAGCACTTTCTAGGGTTTCTTCCTCCCACTCAATCCAAAAGCACGAAAAAAAAAAAAAAATTCTTCTTCCTTTCATGCCTCAACAGTGAAAAGAATGGCTAAACATTCATGACAGGGCAAATTTCTCCCATTCAACATTTCCTAAAATTCCAAAGGATCACTGCAAATTGTTCTCAAACCCCAAGACAGGTCGTAGTTCGGTTTCCTGCATCTTAGAATCACACACGCTCTTATAACCATAGATACAATAACAATGCTCATCACCACAGTTTCACTCAATACAGCACAGACGCAACTTCACGGAGAGCAATAACCTGAAGATATAGTACATTGAGTCGGACAGACCGACTCATTGCTGTACCTAACATCTTCAAGGGGGCATGGACTGCAACAAGAACCAAATCTTCTATTCCTAATTCTTGCAAAAATCCAATCACGACCCAAAAGTGGTGTTTTCTCGCTAATTTCTTGGGAAAGCGACATTGGGTAAATTCATTACCGCAGTAGGCCGAGGAAGACGATGCAGCACAATGAATGAAACAGCGAAACCACAAATTTCAGGATTGCTCGAGAGGAGAGAAACTGCGTACCTCGAAATGCAATTGAGAGCAAGCCGGAAACCCTACAAATTGGGTTGCTGGAGACGGCCGGAGAGTGGGATTCCCCCTCCCCCCCCTCTTACCCGAAACTGAGCCGGGAGTCGACCGGAAGCGACGGCCGTTTCACTCTCCGCGGCGGGTCATTCCGTCGCCGGCGAGGCGGCGAAGCTCCGTCGTCGGCTCTGTTCCGACGAGGGTGACGACGGAAGTCGATGGCCGCGGCGACGCCTTCACTTTACGAGCGTCCGAGCAGGCGACTACTGTTAAAGCAAGCTTCGTAACAGAATGGAAGAAATTGCACAAATCTCATGCTTCTGCCCTAAATTTCCAATCGCAATATATGAGTTTTCATTTTGTTGCACCCGTTAATTCTAAATTATATTTCTCATAACATGTTTTTAGAAAACTATAGTGTATTCTCGATTCTCGTCCCATTTTTTACGGAATTTTCATCCTCGAATTCTATAAAAAAAAAAAAGTAGAAAAAATTATTAATAGAAGAAAATAGATATCGATTATGAAAATCTAATGAATATATTAATAAAACTAGTGAGAGATCTCAAGAGAAAGAAACGAGGAAAATGTCTCCACAACAAAAAGGTCAAAACACAATATTTGGATACTCATGATGTATGTTAAATAGTTAATTAATGCAAGACGAAATAAAGGATCGATATAAAATTTTAATTATCACATTGGAATCCGGTTAATCATTTCCTTTTAGAGTTAGGATATTATTTTCTTTTATAATTTTTTTGCTGACATATTTTTAATTGATCAATCATTTTTGTATAATCATGTAATCCTTTTAAATATACTGATTTTTTTTTTTTGGTCAGAAAAATCTACTGAATTGAGTAACCAATTTTTGCCATTTTGATCTCTTTGTTACTAGGGCACTTTCCCTTTTTATCCAATATTGTTCATTCATTTTCTTAAATGATCTAACTTTGTTCCATCACAAAACTATATCTTTCAAATATTAGCATATCTATATTTTTTTCATATAATTACTGATACTTATTTATCAAATATTTTATGTTATTGAGTCATTTTCTTCTTCATCACATGCTTCTCATTGGCAAGTTAAATTTCTATTAATATTGAGCCATCATCTATATTTATTTTTGTTTTACTTTTAAGAGATTGGAATTTGGACTTTAAGAGCTCTCAAAATTTGGGATTTTCAAGTTTTACAAGTCGTGAACATTTTGGTAAATCTTGTTGCGATTGTTGTATCATTATAAACTTGTCTAATTTATTATGCGAGATGAGTTTGTTTCATGTACTTGAGTTTTGTTTAGTCCGATTCATTGGACTTGTGTCATTGAAAGGACATGGAGCTCGTGTGATCAACTTAATGGCCATTGTGGCTTCTGACTTCTAATTTGTTTTATAGTTTCTTTGAGTTTCGACATTATGTTATGGCTTCTCGTTGCTTCTAGTTTCTAGCTATTGTAACTTTTAACTTCTTTCGCTTTCTTTTGTTTTGATAAGAATGTTGGCTTTTAGTTTCTAATTTTGTTTATTATCTATTGTAGTCAATGATAAATAGACATGGCTCTTTTGAAAAGGAAGATTCCACCACCTGAATTTGCTCGGTTCTGCTAGAAACCAAGAGCCATATTTTTGTTTCTATGAAAATTGTTACCATTGAGGTTGTATCTGATTTTGTTTATTATATGTTATAACGATAAATTGATAGGGCTATTAATATGTATCCCCAATGTTTGGTGGGGTTGTTATGGTATGGACTTACGGTCAAAATAATGGAGATATTTGGTTGATGTTTGGTGAGATTGGTTTCGTGAAATCAACGAGTAGTTCCCGATTCTAGATTTTCAAAACCGATCTTAGGGTGGGAATTGCACCCCAAACCGTGCTCACCCCTAGTGGTGAAATACATGACAAGTATGAATTTACCTATGTATATTATTATGCATGGTGCTAAATTACTAGATGATATTGGTACATCATGAAATATTATGCCATACGCTTGTTTATAAGTGGATGAACTTGCCTTAGGGTTGATGGTTTTACATTGGCATATCAAGATGGAAAAGGAAAGCTTGTTCATGGTTATTTTATATTGCCTTAAACTTAAGTTGTTTGATTAATGTCAAGTTGAGTATTAAGACGGTATTCTACCTTAGATCCAAGGATTTGCTTAATTGATGTCAAGTTGAGTATTAAGACGGTATTCTACCTTAGATCCAAGGATTTGCTTAATTGATGTCAAGTTGAGTATTAAGAGGATTTCATACACAAACATATGGCAAGCATTTAAAAGGCTTGGATCGAACGGCTGACAAGAGGTACAGCAAATTTCACCGTAACTGTAGAACCGGCCTTTCGACAAACATTTTCCTTACGCTCAGTCTTCCAACAAGTTTGCAACAAAGTTTTTTGCGTTCTTGCTTCTTTGCACTTCGGTTTCCAACATTAGGAGCTTTATTAGCTACATATATATATCATACATGTAAGGCGGTAACATGTCCAAAAGTATCCAAGCCAAGGATATGAACATCATACTACTGCAATGTTTTCCATTTCAGTAACCCAGTCTACAGCTGAAATATTGAATAGCCTAATCGTACATTTAGCTGGTTTCTTTGAACCCTTGTCTTGTTTTAGTCCAATGGCTCGGATTCAATTCTCTCTACACAGGTCCCTGCATGTGCATCGTAGTGTAGAAGGGCAAACTTCATCTGAAATGACACTGTAGAAATGCCGATATGAAAAGGGGCCCTTCAATGACTTCACAAATAAAAGGCTACCGGAGCGAAGCAGCGTCTGTTAATGTGCACCAGACTCCATAGATTGGTCTGCTTTTAACTCTCAATGGCAGTGACTTTCTTTGATTGTACAAGGTTGCGCCATGAGGAAAATGTGAGGCCCCGAGACACAAGGTACAGTATGAATGCGACGTAGGTAGCCGTGAAACCAGACACGATGGTGCCAAACATCACGCCAGTTACTTCGTTGGAGAAGAAGTCCAGCAAAAGATAGCCATTGATCACGATCACCAGAACAGCTACAAGCCAAGCGACGACCTAGAAACAAGAACCGATGATCAGTTACAGGGTATTACCATGAGTGCGATGAATGCCAAATCAAAGAGTTCATCAAGAGATGTTTACTAATGTTTATTGAGCCAGAGCGTGAGAAAACCAAATGCTTTCTTGCAAGATACAAGTGCTTTTCCATTTACTAGTCAAATCTCATCATGCCTCACTAGCTACGCTACTCCACAGTTCCTCCATACAACATCAGAAACTTGTGGAAGCAGATGGCATAACAATAATTCTCTGCAAAGAATGCGGCGAACCAACAATTGTAAAGATGATGACACTCATTGAGAAATGTTTGCAACCATCCACTTGATCATCAAAATAGTAACGATTTCAGTATTTTACAGTTGAAATCAAGGTATCTAGAATGGGTTGCACTAGTGTCCCTGTATATTAAACCTCACCTTTTTTTTTTTCTTTTTTGGGGTCGGAATATTTAACCTTACTTTACTGAACGTACAGACATATAATGTACGTGTATGCAGCATAAGAATAGAAGTAACAGGAAAGAATTACACACTAAAGTAAAGATTATCTGCCACCATGAATTTGGAAGAAGATAGACAAGGATCCACGCAATAAGCTGGATTAGTAGGTTTTTAAAATCTTATAACCCTTGGCAAAAGTGAACTCACAGTCACACTGCCATCATAATCACAACAAAATAAGGGGAAGGCTTTTTGGAGGCAAGCAGTTCACACATCCAAAACTCAATTTCTTAGAGCCACTATCAATGGGGCTACCATCCAGATAGGCAATCACTTTTCTATCCTTCTTACGACTAACATTCATGCATTTATTGTTTTTCTGAGATATACACTCGCATATTTGGCCTTCATTTAGTTGCTAATTAAAAGGCAATAAAAGAAAGCAAATCAAAATAATGCATCAATCTATTCTAAACGATCAAGGTACATGACAGAAAAATAAAATTGCAGCATACCTTAAGAACAGGGCCAATCTTAAATGACCCCATGATCTGCTCCCTGGAGACCAGATACAGAAGAGGGATAAGTGCGAAGGGAATCTGTATTGACTGGAGCACGTTAAGCCACTCATTCAGAATATCTAGTGTCTCCTCAGTATCGAAAACAAGAGCAACTATCATAGTTGGCACAATCGCGCAGCTCCGTGTGATCAATGCCCTCAGCCATTTCTTCAACCGCAAGTTAAGAAAACCCCCCATTATAAATTGCCCAGCATAAGTGCCTGTGATGGTGCTGCTCTGCCCTGCAGCCAACAACCCTATTGCCCATATGTACAGTATAGGGAAAAAGCCTCCCCCATATTTCTCTTGGAGATACTGCCCGGCATTTACAAGGCCAATGCTGTTGGCAACCGGCGTGCCATAGAAACCTTTCGCAAAAACAGTCGTGACAAAGAGATTGATGATGAAGGAGATCACGAGAGCGGCAGTGGATTCTATTGAGTAATATCTCATGGCTTCTTGGACCCTGCCTTTTTGGTTATGGTCAATCTCCCTCGACTGCACAAGGGCTGAGTGCAAGAACACGTTGTGGGGCATAATAATGCAACCCACGACTCCCACGGCTTGCTTTATTGTTCTGGAGCTAAGTTTTGGGATCAACATGCCTGCAAAGAGAATTCGATTTACCATCTGTCCCCAAGGTGGCTATTGTGGATCTCAGTTAAGCACAATCTGAGATAAACAATTATAAGAAACTATTTATCATTACCCAAAAGAAGTTCAGTTCCACTTGGCTTTGCATCAGCAAACATCCAGGCAAATGACATTGCCATTGTTGCAATAAGGAAGGCAAAAAATGCTTCAAGTTTCCTCACTCCATAGTTCTCAAGTAACAGAAAGATAAAGCTGCAGCAACATCAATGGAGATTTCAATTCAAGAAGCATTCTATGAATAGATTGCATAAATAACCCCCATCAGAAGATTCTCATTTTAGGAAAATTTAGCATGATCAGGTAAAGAGAAACAATATGCATAGATTCAATCCACTTTCCATTTTAGATCTTTCTCTCCCATTTCTCCAGGGTATTTCTTGATGGGCTGCATTTGCTTTCAGACAGAGGAACTTTAACTCAATCTCCAATTGTCATCATTCATTGACTCTATTTAATCTGTGAATTGTCCTGACTGAGCAAAATAGTAAATTCGAAATCTGACAACTTCTAAAGGGCCCAAGAAATTACTCAATTTAATTCCTTCAAGAAGATTGGCGTGTCATCAGAAAAAAAACTGCAATTGACTTAACAAAGACAGTCCTCGACATGAAATAAAAAAATCAACCCTCGAATAACTCCTCTCCAGCAGATGAAAGGCAAAGAAAATCCAAAAAGCCTCCAGCACAGAACTCAGAGTAAAGCCGACCAGTCTGAAACCCCAGAACAAATAGAAAACTGGACGAAACAAAACAGAATAACTTTTATCAAGTAAACGTCACAGAACCGCAATTCCTCACCAACACCAAGAACCCTGCAATTCATAAAGCAAAGGCAAAAACTAACCCAAAAAAAAAAAAAAAAAAAAAAAAAACACTCATCTTGCCAAAAAAAGAAAATCAGAAAAAACGACTGCGAAGTCGCCACAAAAACAAAAACCATAACGAAAATCAAGAACCGAAATCACGATTTCACTTCAATCGAATTAAGAGAAGCTCACCAATCAGCAGCAGTGATGACGACGCCGGACCAGAGGGGCAAGACCCCATTGCTCAGAATCTTGATAGCGATGGCGCTACCAATGACCTCCTGTATGTCTGCGCCGATCAGGGCCAGCTCGGCCATCACCCACAGCACCATACTCGCCCACCGCGGGTACTCTTCCCGGCACAGCTCCGCCAGGTGCCGCCCCGTCGCCACGCCGAGCCGGGCCGAGAGGAGCTGGACCAGGAGCCCCATGGCGGTTGCCCACATGAGGAGCCACAGCAGCGAGTAGCCGGCGATGGCCCCGGCCTGGAGGTCGCCCTCCAGGTTCCCGGGGTCGAGGAAGGCGATGCTCATCAAGAACCCCGGGCCGGTGAAGAGCCACAGCTTCCGCCATGAGAAGGGCGGCGCGCCGCCGGAGGATGATGGGCCGGAGGAGGCGTGGTCGCCGCCGGCACAGACGATGTGGACCTTCTCGGCGGGGTCGTAGGCGGCTTCCTCCTCGGAGTCGGAGGAGGATCGCAGGAGGGGCTGTTGGTGCTCGTCTTGAGGTGGCATGGCGAGAGACGGACAGAGAGAGAGAGAGAGAGAGAGGAGGGCTGGTGTTTGGAGAGATTGAGGTTGCTTCTGGTAGTGGATTTAATGGGGGCTGTCGATCTCTCTCTCTCTCTCTCTCTCTGTCTCGGCTTTATCGTTACGAGTAAGGGAAGCTGAGGCAACTACCAGTCCCCCCACACAGTCACTCGTTCTTTCGCTTTTTGTTTTTTCTATTTCTTTTTATCGAGGAATGTAGATGTCCGATAAGGTTGCTTCTTGGATTTCCTAACAACATTGCATCAGGGATCAAATCAAAGGTCCATAATTATTATCCTTGACTTTTCTTTTCTTTTCTTTTTTGCAGTTGAATCCTTGAAGTATTTACATTTTTGTTCAAGTTAGATCCTTCCCTCAAAATAAAGATAGAAATGCCAACTTAAGATGACGCATCACTATCTCATCTACACCACCTAGTCGAGTTGATACTTGCGTATATGAATAGATAATAGAAAAAAAAAATCAAACTCTAACAAAAGGAAAAAGAGAGAGGAAGGGGAGATTGCAATAGATGGTGGTGATGTCGCTCCCTGTCAATGATCACACAACCCTTGTTGCTAATCACTAGAGTCATCCAACCCTGGCCAATAACTCGACAGGGGTTGCCTAACTCGCCCAAATTTGGCCCAAGTAGTGCAACCTAAGCCAATCTAGCCTTGGCTAAGGTCGTATGACCCTACTCGTCGCTCGATCAAGGTCTTGTAACCCTTGCTATTGTTTGTCAGTGTTGTGCAACCCTAGTTAACAGCCACCAATATCAGGTGACCCCTTGCGATTAGCGACCGGGGTTTCAACGACATCAACAGTACTTGCCCTATCCCATTTGTCTTTTTTCTTGAAAAACCTTTTCTCTTAGTTTTTAAAATATATATACTCTTTAAGATCCTTTATTCATTTATTACTTTTTTAAAATGTTATGTAGGATGTCAGGTCGGCATTATCATTAATCACTTTGATGGAAAGACTAACTTGAATAAAAATGCATATAGCTTAGTGACCCAACTGTAGAGCAAACAATTTAGGAACCTAATTGAACATTTGGAAAATTTTAAAGATCTCTAGTGCCTTACACCTTAATTCGGAAGAATTTTATTCACGTGCTTCAGGTGCACTTATCAAATGTCTCAGTAATTTTTTTTATCGTTTTCAAATACATTATCTAAGAAGAATACTTCCTTAAGATAATCGAGTAACTTTATCCAATAATTTCCCAAATTGGAGGTCATTTTTAAGTAAATTTTGATGGAAAGATATACATAGTTTTGGAGAAACACAACAAAAGCTTAAGGTGCATTTGATTCAACATTATCAAGAGGCTTTTAGCCTCGAAAACCCTTTAGAGATATGCTGGACTATTTAGCAACCATTTTGAATGACCTTTTCTATCAAATGCTAATTTTGGGAAAGCTAGAAGCATGATGCTAGTACTGAAAGCCCAATGTTTGTAGGGACTAGTATTGTGCAAACTAATTTTTTCCTTTCAAAATTATCCTCACCGATTCTTCCAAATTTCCGATTTTGTCCTTCGTTAATTTTTTTTTTATTAAAAAAGGAGACAACCTTCGCTGAACCGACAAAGGGCTATAGTTGTTGGTGAGCTAGATTTGGCGCAGGCTCACCCATGGCCGTCGATTAAGGTTGCAACCCAACCAAGGGCCACTAGAGGTCTAGCTAGGGGCCACCTTCGGTCGTGCGAGCCTCGCGAGACCCAGGCAAGGGCCACTTGAGGCCGTGAGACCCAGGTAGTGGTCACTTGGGTTGAATGGGTCTTATCAAGGATCGCCCAAGGTCGTGCAACCTTCTACAGTCGTAGCTTTTCACCGGAACGGCGAAAGGTTTGCTTCATTTTTCAAAATATATATACTTAAAGCTCATTGCAAAAGTTTGCTAAATACACATTCAACTCAAATTCCATTTATAAAAAGGTTTTACCAAACACAATTTACATTTCCTCAAATGGCTTTGACTTTTAGTATTTTTTTCACACCCAAAGCTTATTTGCAAAGCTGAATCAAATGAACCCTTAATATCTTTAAAATGAGGGAGATCAAAAAAAATAAAATCTAAAAGCTTAAACTCATTGAAATTTTTTCTTGAGCTCACTCTCATTCAAAAATACAAGTCATTGATTTATGGTTTATTGGCCGATGAGGTATTCTCAGCTACTCATTTTCCAACCATCCAACGCACGATTCTTCCTTTACTTCACGCCCTTCTATGGTCCTATGTATACTCGACAAACTTTGTCCCGTGAATTCTTAACTCTCCTTTGATTTTATTAATGCTATACTCAGCTATAATTGAGATTTTCACTTCTTTCTTTTTTCCCTTCAAACCAAAGTGGAGGATATTTTCCATATGAACAATTTCAATTTATACGATAAACTTATTATCTCAATTTAGCTCTAAGAAAATGGTGCATTGGGCAAAACTGTAAACGGTTGATATTTAAATCACAAAAAAGGGGAGAACTAAACTGCTAAAAATTATTTTCTTTTTTCTAATGGTTAATGCAAATGTTTGTAAATCGATTTATCTTTTCTAATGGTTAATGTTTGTCTACTCATCCACCATTGCACAATATTGTTTAATATCCTCTAACAAGATGCTGATACCCATGTGTTGAAAACATATAATAAGACAAGGATGATTTAAGCCGAATTAGTATAATATGAAATCATTTTAGAGGGACGTCGTCTAGTGATAAGAAGTAGATTATTCTAAGATTAGGTCCACCGAGTACTTGTAAATTTTCTTTTGGCTAATGTCAATGACATTGGCATACAAACCCATGTTGAAAAATTGGCTTAGCTTTGTACAAATTTTACGCATCTTCTTGGGAGTACAGAATTTTTCTTTATGGAGATATCTGTAAAGTACTTTTGTAAATATCTTTTCTTCTCGATTCAAAGTATAGGAAGTATCATACTAAGAAAAAATCTCTAAAAATCTTTAAATATTTGGTCTAATGGCCAATTTAGTATTAACTCTAAATCTTTTGCCAATGCGGTGATCCTGGTCAATTTTAGCATAAATTACTTATGTGGCCGTACAATCGTCACCGCCTGAGCAAAACTGGTTACGCGGAAAATCAGATCGGAAGTGACTGTTGAGTTGTCCAGTCGCCAATGCGAAGGCTCGAAATCAAGCCCCATAATTGCTTCATTATTTCAAAACCCCGCCCAAAAAAAGAAATTACATTTCCGAGATTAGACCCACTTTATTCTTTTCTGGTTTGATTAGTCATAATTCACTACAAGACATCGCGCACGTCTCAGTCGTGGGCCCCGCGACGGCCCTCCCATTTTCTCCACTCGAGCATGAAGCGACGGCGACATCGGAAAACGACAACCTCGGCGCGGGTAAGTTAAAGCGAGGTGGCAAAACGACGTGGCGGGCGGTGCCGTTTTTGACCTTCTTCGGGAAAATTTGACCGTGACCCGAAAGGTCGCGTGGGTTCTCGGGCGACCCGGGGGCCGAGGGAGAGAGCACGAGCATGGCCGAGCCGGAGCGGGACGCGCGTGTGGGCGCAACGAGCGCGCGTGCGCCGTGACCGTGCTCGGCTCGTGGGTGCACGGGCTCCTCCGTGCCTCGAGTGCGACGAATTTTTTACCCTTGGAAATTCCAGGCGAGATTCCATTTAGCCTGCTCGGGTCGGTTGGGTGCGATCCCCGCGCCACGCGCCCTCTGGAGCGTAGGTCCCACGCGCCCTCGCTCTTCGATTTTGTCAGGTGGAACCGCATTAAAGTGCATGGCTCCGAAACCATTTAATTTAGGTCCTAACAAATCGAATCAGAATGAAAAAGATTTTGCAATTTTTTTTTAGATGCTTGAAAAGATATAAGTAGCTTATCCATGTTGATTAGAGGATTTTCTTGTCCATGTAGTCATGGCGCACTTTTTTCAGAATCATAATAATGTGAGCATATTTCGATTAATGAAATTAAATAAAAAATTGTCGCACTCATAAACTATAAACGTCAATTTCTTTGGCTGCATGTCAAATAAAGTTGCTTCTAACCAAAAAATATTTCACTAGATGTTTTGGCTCATGTATCTTTAATTTTTAAAAAAAAAGGGAAAAACAAAAACTCAGAAGTAAGGAAAAATAAATAATGAAGGGTATAATACTTCATCTATTTCATGAAAAATGAATGATTTAGAGAATAATTTATGAAAAAAGATTGTTTATATGCTTATATATAAATAGACGAATAAAATATTTTATCATCCATAAAAAAATTCAATTATAAATTGTTGTTGATGGAAAAATATTTTTTGTTAATCATTGTAAGTGATACAAGTAATCATTTTTAGAATTTAGGTGAACCAAATCTCACTCCTTATTTATTCTATAATCCATAATCTCACTACTCCCCAATAATCCTCAAGAAGGCTTTTAAAGAAAACCATAATTTCATCTTTCTTTTACAAATACACTAACTTTTCCACCCCAAAAAATAAAACACTTGAATATCTAATTCATCAGCGGGTTGGTGAGCTCAAGCTCCAAAGCGGGCGGTGGATGGTGCATCTTTCTCCCGACTCCTGCAAAGATACCTCAACATTTTGAAAGGGAAAAACAACAAACACGTGTGATCCTGATCCAAAGTTCTGTGAACATCCAACTTTATTGCCCTAAAAACAAATGTTTTCCGAGCATGAGCAACGGCGCTTTTCAACAGAGACATTGTTTGCTTCTGATCTGAAATGGTTTTTGCTGATGGGTCAAAAGCCGCGGCTCTGTTTGCTACTTTCTATGGTCATCATGTGAGTTCTTTGTTCTGATTCCCCCTTTCTCTTTTCGGTTTTTGGTTGCACTGGCGCACCTCGTCGTTCGAGTCCCATGTAATCTCGGACAGACATCTTGGGCTTTGGTGCTTTTTGTCGATGTGTTGCAAGTTCGCGGTTGGTGTGGAGAATCTTTCTTATCGTTTTGGAAGTAGTGAAGTGACCATTTTGGAAGCATTTGAGAGATCTTCACACGAAGTTTCCAGTGATCCTGTCTAAGAAAATGAATTGGCCGTCTAAATTTCTAGAATATAAGATTTAGAAATTTTATTATGTTCTATTCACTATTTAATGAATCATTATAATAAAATAAGATATTTTCACATTTTATCATATTTATTATTCGCTATAAATGACATAACGGTGTAAATAAACCTAAAAATTGTACAAATAAAGAAAATAAAAATCTTTTGGGACACTGCTTTATTTTTATTTGCTTATTTTTTATTATTTTTCTGTCTCTATTCTTTTTCCTCTTCTATCATCCTCTAATTAAAATTTATTAAATAATAAAATATATAATAAATACAAATACCAAATATATATACATATTCATATATATATATATATATATTGAATAAATAAATAAAAATTATTCTTATATTAGGTTGCGTGCGTTTTTGGTGAGATTTATCTTTGATTTTTTGTCAAATTTATGTGTATTGTCAAAAATAATATTCTTGAGGTCTTTGTTGTCATGTATCTCTAGTGTTTACTAGAGAATAACTTTGTTCATCCAGTTTTGTTGATAATGAAGATTTTTGGGTGGAATCCGATTGTGGTTTTTGATCTTCTCACACCTAGAAGGTTTTTCACGTAAAATCGCCTTGTGTTTGTTACATGCTTGGTATTTTTATTTCGCTCTACTAGATCGGTTTCTAATTAGATATTATATTGTTTCGCTACATTAATTCGATATTATTCGGGCTGTTATTGTTCTCCCGATAGGTAGAAGGGGTAGAAATTTGGGACAGGGGGTTGGGAATTTTTTTTGGGTCTTGGACATTTTCTTAGAAGTAAATTCTTCAATGAGTGAGGGCATTTTGGGTCAATTTGGGGGAAATCTATACCATCATCTACACTTACCCCTAAATACAAAAGATTCCAACCGAACCCTTCTATAAACAAATCTACTTTCCATCCCCCCAACCCTCGCACCCGAAGCACTGTATTTTACCATTCTCTTTTAACTTCATTAAAGTGCCTCGAGCGTCTTAAACAAGCCCTTGGGTTGCGTTCCCTCCTTGACCACATCCGGTCTCCCTCTCTTTATTCCCCACACGTCTGGTGCTCCCTCTCCATCGCCCACCACCATTCGATTTGCAGTCAGTCTACATACATCATGACCCACTTGAAAGAATCGTCAAGAAAAGGGAAAAGAAAAGGAAAAGAAAGCCAAAAAGAAAAAGCCAAAGAGAAATCCAAGGCACAAGCCATCCAAATCTACTTGAAAAGTCTGTCATGTTGCGTTCAGTGAAATGAACAGGAGCATCCCCCATCCCCCCACTTTGTCGTTGGCCAAACAAATCTTTGTTCTCTAGCGCTTTAATGCGTGCGGTCTCCTTTCGTTTCGTTTCGCTTTCCTTTCCCCTTCAAGCACCAGTTCATCCGATAAGGGTGCACCAGCACCAGATGTTTTCTTCGAGGAGATCGAGTGTGATTCAAGATTGGCATCGTTTCGAGTCCTCAACTTGACTTTTCAATCCGATGGGTGGCTCCACGTACTTATTCTCCACTCCTAATTATTGCTTTCGACCATTCCTTTCCAGCTCCATAGCAAAAGTACTTAGTTTAAATTTCCAAATATTATGATGCGTTCAATATGGATTTATAGTTTAACATTAGTATGTTTCAAGAGGTACCGAATGTTTTCCTTTAATGAAATTCTAACTGTGGGGAGGCATAAAGGTGCAAGATGAAAAGTAGAAGTCTTCTTAATAGACCGTCTTTAGGGAGTAGGTAACGGCATGATTTATGAGCCATTCATTGATTTGAATTTTTAATTAATTCTTAGTTAAACAGTTCGAACAAATCCGGAGTTTAAATATCAGACTGTATCAAACAGATTCCAATATATATAATTCAGCACTCAAAATTTTCAGTTTCAACAAGTATGTAGTTCATAAGAGGTGTCCAGTAATGGAAAGTTCAACTAGAAAACACATGCTACCTTCTCAAAATTTATGATGACTTCGCGTTACTTCCCCTCTTTAGCACCAAAACTTTGAAAAGAATGCAGTCTTGTCTACCTCAGAAAAGTCACATGCGATGTACATATCTATAGACAGCCGAAAGAAGTGATAGGACTGTGCCTCAATTGAGCTGAGGCTTATACATTTTCTGTCACCTGTTGACTTGTGGGCTTTTACGAAATTTCCTTTGGGCCTTTAGGGCCCATCTCTGTACACTTGAAGTTCTCCCACGAACAATTGGACCGCTCCCAGTGACAGACAGAACACAAAGCGGTGTGGGCAATCGTCAATTTTAATCCTAATAACTCAAGCCGAGGACCAAAAATTTTGCACTGAAAGCCGTCGCTAAAGGACACAAATTCATCTCATGAGGTGAACCACTTCCTCACTTTCCTGATGGGTCTCCTGCAAACAGGGCAGGCCTTGCTTTCTCCATCAAAGATCCTGCAGAAACCCAAGTTGTCATGAGAAACAGCAGTAGCAATTATAGCACCTGATGTTAGTCAGGAGATTCTCCAAAACTTTTAAATTTAAAAGTTAAATTTTCTCATCTGACATGCAAGAATTCTGCGGGGACAGGTATTAATTATGACAGAGTGACTTTCACGGACTATTTTCATCATATATTGTCCAATCCGGTTAGAAGTTTTGTACTTGGACAAGCATTAAAAAGCAGAGCTGGAGTGATATGCACTTTTCAAGTTCTAAATTACAGATAGTGATGCTAAATCAATGTCCTTATTTTCTGTCATTTTTATAAATGACAAGAAAATTCACGACGTCTAATTCGTTAAAAACCCACCAATCTTGTGAATTGAGGTGTTCGGCAAAACCCGCACAAGTACACCAAACATAGAATTGTTTTAAACTTCTAGTGTGGGAACCGAGCCACATGATAATGCACACAAGCATTGTTTTTATAGCCCCTGAGCAGCGATTCATCACGCCTAATCTACGCACATATATCCATCCATTCTTTTTCTGGGTAAGTACGTGTTCGTTCTTTAACCATTAAGCAAATCCATAAACGTGAGAAGGAAAGTTGAAAGAAAAAGAAATCAATGATGATAAATCAATGTTTTATTACCTCTGAGCGCAGTCATAGCAGGTAGCACAATGGCCACAAGGAACGAAGAAGCAATTCCTTTCCTCGTCGTAGCAAATCACACAAATCTTCCCATCATACAACTCCTCCGAGGAGGTGCTGCAGCAGCTGCCGGTTTCTATGTCCTCCTCACATGTCCCGTACGTTGACTGCGGCGGCTTGAATACTTGTATCGGGGTCGTCTCTGTCATTGCTGGCTCTTGTTCTGCAGGACTTTCATCCTCTGACCTGTCCAGGTATCTCATGATCGCGAAAACGATGAACACGAGTAACGCTGTGAAATTTCAAGACGTAGTGTTACCGCACAGATATTATAAAAAGAAAGAAAGGAAGAACTTGAGGCAGGGGTGATATGAACTCTCCAGTTACACTCTTTTTGATGTTTCTCTCTTTCCTTTAATGAGATTCGAATCAAACACATGTAGCAAATTTGTGAGAAGACTCACCCAATACCGCGATGTAGGCGATTAACCGAGCCAAGAACGTAAATGCAAAGCACAATTCAGCCAGCTCATCATCCTGAGATCGGCAAGGAACATATCAGAAATCAAAATGTCTGACATAGACACTGCAAAGAATTATTGAATCTCGGCTAGTCAGAACTGCTGAGCGAGCACAGAGAGAGAGAGAGAGAGAGAGAGAGAGAGAGAGAGAGAGAGGCAATTACTCCTCCTTGGGCTGTTAAATTTGAAGGCTTTTTGAAGTTAAATTGAACTCAGTTAAGATTAGCTCGATCCACTTACCATGGAACACATTCTATCGCTCCTCTAGCCTTCGCTGCTGCCCGTTCTCTATTTTTCTTGAAGTTCAACTCTGCACCTGAAAAACGAACTTCTGAAAATGAAGCAAACATGATATAATTATATAGTTTCTTTTGGTGCTAGACAGAATTCTGTGTATTGAACAGAAGAGTTCGTAAAATGAAGCGTAGCAAATCTACTGATCTAGCATTTTACATCAATGTGAGTGCAAGAGCATGAATCAAACAATGTCAGTTTCCTTCATCTAGGGCCCTAGTTTGTGTCGTCTTTTTTGTGTTTGGCAGTTTTCAAAGCAGATCCAGAGACGAAACACAAGAGAGCCATAGCAAAAACGCTACCTGCATTGCCTCAGACCGCCTCTGATGCACCCAGCGAGCTTACTGAATCTTTCTCAGAGCGCCCACTCCCAATGACAATGCGCACCATCTCAATCGCGTCTCATAAGAAGATTGCTGATTCAGAATATTCGTGATCGCAAACCCGGTGTTGCTTCTAATCAGTTAGAATCGGTTGGAGAAGAAGAGAAAAATAAGCCAAAGCTTGCTTCTTGCGTGCCCAAATGAGCTCAAGATCTGACCAATGTCTGCGACTCTGTGAAAGAACAGAGCCCGAGAGAACTTGGAAACGAAAAGTGCACCTTTGGGAATGATGAGAAGACGAAGAAGGGGAAGAATCGTGAAGAAAAGCTTCCTGATTGCGAGTGCACGATTCTGGAAGACAGAAAAAGAAAAGGAAAAGGGTTGACTTCTCTCATGGAGCATGGAAAGGTAGGTGATGGCTTCATCATTTGAGTTCTGGTGCTCAACTACCAGACAGCCTTTGAGAGTTTGGCGGCAACGGAATTTAAGGTTGTCCCTATGTTTCTGGTTCTTGAATGGTAGGTTTAGTCCAAGGATGCGGACCATAGTTAATGAGGTTCCATTATAATATCCTATTCGGGACAATTTATAATAATCTAATGCATCGATTACATATATCCGGATGTATATGAACCATTCAATTTGGTAAGATCCATTGGAGTTACAATCGTGATGGGTTAATTTCAACGATTCAGATAAATTCACGTGGTGCATAACTTGGATTGGGTACCTTGTACTTAAATGGGTATGTTCGTGATTGTGCCTAGTGCAATAATTGGAATGTTTACAGCTATTTTTGAGTCACCCCTCGTGCAAGAACATCTTCAACTGTTCTTGCAAATGGGTCCCTCTCTCATGTTGGCCACAAAAGAAATGCTGCTGCGTATGGTGGGTTCATCTCCAAAAGTCCAATTCTTTTAGTTAAGAAACAAAATCAGATTGGGTCTAGCTGGTCCATTTGACATGTTCTCCACAAAATTGATTGTGTCAGCATCACAAAAAAATTAGTCTTTGCCTTCCCAAACCGACCACTTGGTATTCTAGCAGCTTAGGCTGACACCAAACCAAGACCGACCAGTTCATTTAAATTTCCGTCCTGGGATCGTGCTGGAGCGAAATTGGTCGTCATCTCGGCGCACAATCAAAATTAGCCACAGCAAAATGTATGTGCAGGATGAAGCACACAAGTTTCTAATTTGGACCTAAATTTGATTGATCGAGATGATTATAATCGTTGATTTTATGGATCTCACAAGATTATCACTTATCACGTGCTTGGTTCAGTGAATTAAGGTCCTGGCAAGTAGCTGCAAAAAGCCACGAGCCTCGCATCTGTCAAGAGGATACCAGTGAATGTTGTTGTCTCTGCCTCCATTTCAGACTGCCTCCATCCAAAGTAGGTAGTCAATTTTAACTATCACTTTACAGCCAGAATGATAAGTGATGATAGCGTCAAAGCGCGAGTTAGGTGTACTTAAAATAACAGATGATAATTGCTTTCCTATTCACATTCAAACCGGAAGTTCGGTTCTCTTCTCTTCGCTTCGCAAAAGGCATGTGATTCAATGTTCTGCGGTAGTAGTTTTTTTCCTCTCTCTGTGGACGATAGTGGTTTCCACGGAAAGTAGTCAATTTTGTTGTCAATCGACCACGAAAGCCATCAAATGTGAGAAATTTGATAATTTTCTCGTGCCGACAGATTCAAATTGGATCTCCTAATAGGTTAATTTCTCGTGAAAGATCACTTTTCTTGACCCTAAAATTTTGTCCATGTTTCATTAACATATATTGTCCACTTTGACCTCAGGCCTCACAATTTGGCCTTAAAAAGGATTATTAACATATTCTTAAGGAAGGGGAGGAGACCCTGCTTATAAGATGCATCCACCCTTGATTCTTAATCATTGTGGGATGAGCTTTAGTTACACATATATAAGATTATAGTTTATTCAAATAAGAGTCGATAAATTTTAAAATAGTTGCTAACGAAGTAGGGGAAATTTATTTTGCCACTTAGAAGGTTTTTGATTTAGCAGTTGGTCATTTCAAATGTAGGCGGTCATTTTCTATGAGAATCAAGAAATTCGGAGAGTTTATAATCAAGGAAAATAGGAGTTGGTTAGTTATTAAAAAAGCGAGACAATTTCAATGCAAGTTCTAAAACTTATATACTTTGTGCACTTGTCTTCTAAAACTTTACTCCGTTCATTTAAATAACTACCACGTTATTATTACGCCTTTCATTACTAAGACCCTGTCATACTTAAATTCGCATCAATCATCAAAATTAAACTAATTGCATCTAGTTCCAAATTTCCAGAATTTCATAATTCCCTCAACAAAATTTCTCAGTTCACATTTTTTTTTTCCACCATTAACTCCCAATCTTTTCTGGATCAAGCCGTGCTAATTAAATTAAATACCTCAGACAATTCGTTTTCTATATGACGTAGGAATATTTTATTTACACTATAGACATGTAACGAGCTTTATATTATTATCAAAACAACCCCCTTTTAAATTAATTACGCAATAAAGTCCGAGTTTTGGGCAGTCGGATAAATTGCTTAGATCAAGAAATTAATTCTAAAAATAACTTAATTACTTATCATCATAAGGTTTCTGATTCTATAATCAGGCGCCAGATTTCCAGTTTTAGCAAATTAGTCCTCTACCTGTGCGAAATTACAAATTCGCCCTTGAATTTTCTAAACTTGTCATTTTTTAAGTGGTTTGATTTCCTTTAATTACCTAACTTAATAACTTACCGATTAATACTTAAAACCATAAAATAACACTACTAAAAAGAAACTTATTTCTACTTTACCACCAACTTGGGTGGCAAATTTTACAAAATTGCACCCAGACATCCCCGGCTTTCGGCGGGGTGCGGGGTTCCCTGGGTCATCAAAAAAATAAAAAAAAAACACTACTAAAAGAGCCATCTCATTTAAGCAAATTTTACAAAATTGCACCCAGACATGTCAAAATTACTAAAATGCCACTTTTGGGCCTAATATTACCGTTTTCACATTTTTCGCAACAAAACCTTTTTGCTAACAAATAAACACATTTTTAGGCATGTAGAAAATTTTCAAATTAAGCCATGAGATCATAATAGTTCAATATAACGAGATGTGCATCATGCCATTTTTAAAGGCCAAATAAACTTAACCTCCAAACTTGAAATAAATGAACAAATATCAAACAACCAAGTTTAAGAATACCAACTAGATAAATCTAATTTAGTCACCAGTATTTTCATTTACCTTAGTGAAAGGCTTGAACTAATTTAAGTCTTAATCACCTTGAAAGCAAAAGAAACATTAATTAAATTAACAATTATCTATCTTTGAAAAAAAGCCAAAGTTTGATAAACAAAGGAAAATGTAGACTATGAATTTTTCACTTTGTAAAACACTTGATAGATGAGAAAGCCCATGGTCTAAAGTCTCTCCAATTAGAGTTGTTTAAACTTTTAGTCTCATCTATCAAGTAATTTTACTAAGTAAAAAAATTCATGGTCTTCATTTTAAAAAAAATAGAATTTGCTATTGAGAAGTAAATTTGCGAAGAAGGGTTCGGGAAATGCGATTGAGTGAGTTGGATTAACAAAGTAAATTGGTATGTTTCGAAACAATAAGGAAAAGAAACAAGAATAGAGCTATATTTAAATGCGATGTATGGCATATTAATTATATTTTAGCGGGTCTAGTCTCGATTTAGTGCATCATTTAAAGGAGTGAGACGATACTTCTCATTTTCCGATTGAGAATGATGTCGCCTCAATGGAGACAAATAATGGGTGGTCGACATTATCAATTAATGTCGTGTTAATTTTTTTTTATTGGATTTTGGTAATAAATGCATGCTATGTCAGCTATAATGTGGTATTATAGGAAAAATTATCAAAATAGTTCTAAAACTATTGCGATTTTTCCAATTCATTCTTAAACTTTTTTTTTGTCAATTCAGTCATAAATTTTTTAAAATTATGCTACTTCAATTCATTTGATCAATTTTGGTTGGTTGGTGCTAATGTGGATGTCGGCTGGCGCCAGTCATCAAATTGACGCTGATATGGCAAATATTTTAATAATATTTTATTGAATATTTTCTTTTTTTCTTTTTCCCCCCTCTCTCTCTTCTCCTTCTTCCTCCTTCCTCTAGCCACTAGTGACCGGTCAGAGTCCCTTGCTGACCTTAGGGAAGCTTAGCCATGGCTAGGCAGCCTTACGTAGGTTGCCCACTAGGCTGGGTGAGGCTTGCCCTCGTCGGATCTAGCGAGGGTTGACCCTCACAAGCCATGGAGGTGAGGCCTGACCTTGCTAGAGGCTACGAGGTTGAAGCTGTGACCTTGCGCAACCTTTGGCGAGGGTTGCACCTTGGGCGAGGCTCACCCTCGTTGAATTTGGCAACGGTTGAGCCTCACTGGCCATGGGCGACCTAAGCAAGGGCATTGCTCGCCCTAGCCGATCTTGTCTCTAGATATGTAGAAGAACAGGATTTATAGAAGGATGGAGACTCAGGAAGAGTTCTTCGGATCACAAAGACAAAATCACAAAAAATAAGAAAAAAAAAATGGGACCAAGTTGCAGGTTCAACCCCTCTAAAGCCTAAGAGCCAAGGACTTATAGGGAATCATTGCCTCTGGTGAGGGCGAACAATGCAGTTGAGTTTACATCCTTCTACATATCTTGGTCTTCTCCATATCTAGAGGCAAGGTCGGTAAGGGTGAGCAAGGCCTTCGCTTGGATCACCCATGACCAGTGAGGCTTGACCCTCACCAAATTTGATGAGGGCTAGGGGTGATCGAGTCTAGGGTGGGTAGGGTCCAGACCTCGACCCTGTACCCGACCCTGTTATAATCGGTTTCCCTTTTTTAGACCCTGTACCCAACCCTATATTTTGGACTTGATCCTATTTTTTCGGTCTAAGAATAGGGTCAACTCTATTTTCATTAAAACTTATTTTTTAACCACTCGATATCCTATACGACTACAAATTTTACATTAATTCACGAGAAAACAATAACATAATCCTCATAATTTGACCGACAAGAAAGTGCAAAGATCATAATATTTTATAAACATTATCAACAAACATGGTCTAACATTAGCCTCATTCCCACAACTACTAATTTAATTTTGCATTACATTCAATTTTCCACCAAACATAGCTAATTTGCATAAAAAATAAGCAATTTAATTTGCTTGGACAGCGAGGTGGTGATGTGGTTAACTTGAATATGCTTGGACATAGAACCATTTTTCTCGTCCTTTGCTCTAACACCCACTCCAACTCCTTTCCTTCATTTGGTGAGCAAATCGATCGCCCACAACACTTGTGCAAAATCTCTAACAAAAATCTGCAATTCATGTACAAAGAAAAATCAACAAGAAACCATGCTCTAGAGACATGTGTAAAGTTATAGTTTAATGAAATCTATTTACTTACCACAAAATTGGAGTTTCCACAAAATGGTTTATTTTCCAATGACAATGTCCTCGGTAAGACAATTCAAATCTAAAAACCAAAAAAGTGATCAAACAAAGCATTTACTCAATAAATACTTATGTGAATGAATTACAAAATAAAAAGAAATATATGCGACTTACCCACCTCAAACTTTTCTGCATTCTCAATGCACTCTTCAACATTAATTGGCACGTGAACAGCTCTCAATCAATCTTGAGTACAAATCGAATCTTCCACCACTCTAGGAGTCAAAGAACTTCAAAAGTCGTCAAGTACACGTCCCGATGTACTAAAAGTCAACTTCGAAGCAATAATAGTTACGAGAATAAACAAAACATCCTGAGCCATCAAAGATAAGATTTTATACTTTGACTCACTACTCTTCCACCACATCAAAATGTCAAGTTTAAGGACATCTTCACTTTCGGCTTTAAGATACCGATCAAGCTCATATTTGTTTTCATTGACCACTCTTTTCTTCACATGCAGAAAGCTTTTATACCAAGCATCGATTTCACACTCATTGTCATCAGTATTGGCATTGGAAGCAATACTACTAGTAATTACATTTGAACCACCATCATTTTTTTTAGTAGAAGAATCGACAAAAGATTGCTCATAAAATTTATACAACCGCTCCAAGGCAACCTTGACCTTGTCATGCATCTCATCAACTATCGCTTTATCATTATAAATTTGTTTAAAACAGAACCTCACATAAGTTAACTTCTTTGTAGGATCCAATGCAACTGCAATCAATACCATCATATTTATTTTATCCAAACTCCCATAATACTTGTCAAACTTGTCTTTCATTTTTATATACCCATGGCTTGAAGCTTTGGGTCCAAAGAATTCACCGCATTATTTAAATATTTATACAGCATAGTCATCTCCTCAAAATATTCATTTGAAGTTACATATGAGCTCCTTGACATCTTTTTAGTTTCGTCATAAAACCGTTTCAGAAATTTACAAAGAATGATGGCATTTTCCCAATCTTCATCTTGAGGATCATCATGGTCAATTTCTCTTAAGAAAAATAAATCATCTTCTTCCATCCTTTGGTTTACCCAATCTTTTCTCATTGAACCAATCGGTATTGCGGGAGGACTAGCACTTATGTGGGATGAGGAGGTTGGTGTGGAAGTCAATTAAAGTTCGGGGAATCTCATTGATATCCAATGCAAAGTCCTCGGCAGCGGAGAAATTATGCGTATCTCCTTTATACACGCATCTACTAATTTTTAGGACAGACAAGAGCTATGACACATATTGAGGGCCACTGCCTCCAGCAACAGCCTACCTTGGCTATGCATAGGAGACTTTAATGAAGTTCTTTATCAATGGGAGAAGATATGGCGCCGTGAAGTGGATCGATGTAGGATTCAGGCTTTCCGTGACTTTCTAAACAATTGCTCGTTGATGGACATAGAAAGCAAGGGTTGTGTGTATACTTGGTCTAACAATAGGGAGGGGGCTGATTTATTCAAGAAGTGCTTGGACAAGGCAATGTGTACCTTAGAATGGCGTATCACCTTTCTACATGTGGAGGCCTATGCCTTACTTGCCATAAGATCCGACCACAACCCACTTTTGATGTCACTTGATATGCCTGAAAAACCACGAAGGAAGCCTTTTAAACTAGAAGCATATTGGCTAGAAGACCTAGAATATGCAGAGATGATTAAGAAGTTATGGGCTGCAGAAAACATAAAACATCTCAACCTAAATGGGAAGCTAAGGAGGGTAGCTACAACATTTTGCAAATGGAGTAGGAGCAAATTCTAGAACTCCTAGAAACAGATAACTCAACTCAAAACAAGGTTCACGCATTTAACTAATGAAGATGCAGGGGAACAAAATGGGGTGGAATTTAGAAACATCGTTACATGAATAGAAGAACTATGGCGTCAAAAAGAAATGTACTGGGGTATGCAATCTAGAATAAACTGGTTGAAATGGGGCAATCAAAACACCAAATATTTCCATGCCACGACAATTCAGAGAAGACAGAGAAACAAGATCACTATATTGAAAACTAATGACCAAACATGGTATAGAGATCCACAAGCATTAAAATAGCTCATTTGAAGTTTCTACTAGAACTTATTTACATTGGTGGGTGATAGAAATTACCAGTCGGTTCTTGACCAATGTCCTTGAGTAGTTTCCAACGAGATGAACGAGGCACTGATCAAGCAAGTGTCAAGAGAGGAAGTAAAAACAGCTGTCTTTCAGTTGGGAGCCACTAAAGCACCTGGACCGGATGGGTTTCATGGCCTCTTCTACCCAAAAAAAATGGTCAAAACTACATGAGGATCTTTATAATATGGTGAATTCCTTCTTCCACCAAGGCAAGTTTGATTCAAAGCTAAACATAACATTTCTAGTCCTCATTCCAAAAGTTAAAAACCTTGAAGATATCACCCAATTCAAACCTATTAGCTTGTGCAATTTCACTTACAAAATAATTGCGAAGGTAATAGCTAATAGGCTGAAACCATGGCTTGCAAGGATCATAGCAACGGAACAAAGTGCCTTTGTTAGCGACCAACAAATCCAGGATAACATTTTCATTGTTCAGGAGGTGCTTCACCACTTAAGAGTTAAGAAAAGACAGCAAAGATTCAAGCAATCCTGAAACTAGATATGCAAAAGGCCTATGAGTGGGATTTTCTATGTGCTTATATGATGAAAGTGGGCTTTAATGAGAAATGGATCCAATAGATTCAATAGTGTATATCAACAGTAACATTCAGCATTTTAGTAAATGGGGAACCCTCGGTTGAGTTTAGACCTAAGAGAGGGCTAAGACAAGGAGATCCTCTCTTGCCCTATCTATTCATTATTGTTGCTAATGCTCTCTCTACCTTGATGTCAACAGCAGTAGCTGAAAGAACCATTAAAGGTATACGGCTAAACCCCACATGCCCTACCTTATCCCATCTTCTATTTGTTGATGATGCTATCTTCTTTTTGAACGGGGTGGTAAACGAAGTACAAAATCTAGCCAGTATCCTTAACTAGTATTTGCTATGCCTCGAGACAGGCCATTAATTTAAACAAATCAGGTATCCTCTTAAGCAAGGAATGCCCTCAACCACTTAAACAGAACATAACAGATGCATTGAGGGTTCCTCTAATTGACAAAATAGGGAAATACCTAGGCATTCCATCAGAGTGGGGACAAACAAAGAAGCATATGTTCAATTGGATCCTCACTAGGGTCGAGAGCAAGCTAGAAGGTTGGAAGGAGAAGCTAATTTCCAAGGCCGGGAAAGAAATCCTTCTAAAGACAATAATTCAAACGTTACCCCAGTACACTATGACAATTTTCAAAATTCCATTATCTATATGTTGAGCTATTGAGACAATAATTGCTCAATTTTGGTGGAAGCAACATGCATCAAGATGGGGTATTCACTGGAAAAACTAGGAGGCTCTAAAAATCAGAAAGGACTGCGGTAGACTAGGATTCAGGGATCTAGTAGAATTTAACAGAGCTATGCTGGGAAAGCAAGCTTGGAGATTAGTTCAAAAGCCGAATGCATTATGGAGGAGAGTGTTAAAAAGCATCTATTTCCTTAGAGGGGATTTCTGGATTGCACAAAAAAGACAGCAATCTTCTTGGGGTTGGCAAAGCCTATTGGTGGATAGAGATGTCATTGATTGTGGGAAATGGGGAAAAAATCAGAATTAGAGAGGACCGATGGTTATCTTCAGGAAAGATAAATGGTCCAGCAAACATCCAAGATCCATGTGTGGTAGCTGAATTGATAAACCAGCAAACCAGGGAATGGGATACCAGTAAACTTAATGAATTATTCGATGAAAGTGTAGTCAAGGAAGTCATAGCTATCCCGCTAAGTACACACCCCGACCTCGACAGACTATTGTGGACAGCAAACAATCCAGGAGAATACACAGTTAAAAGCGACTACAACAGCATCCATAACACAGGTGAATCCTCAACAGTACACAATCCCACAACCTCCTATCAAATACCAAGATCCCTATGGACAAAGGTATGGCAGCTTCGAACCAACCCCAAAATCAGATTCCTACTATGGAGTATATGCAGTAATGCTCTACCAACGAAAGAAAACCTTTACAAAAGGAAGGTTTTACTTGATCCCTTGTGTCATCTTTGCCGAAAAGTGCTTGAAACGATGGAGCACCTGTTTATCTTGTGCGACTGGACCAAAGTGATATGGTCATAACAGAGCCTCCAAGCTGACATTAACCCCTCACATGTAACATGCATAGACAAGTGGATTTTTTAGCATCTTACCTCGTCAACGAACCCACCCTCGAAACCCCTGTTCGCCAAAGTTCCGTGGCAAATTTGGAAACAATGCAACGTAGCAGTCTTCCAAGATCGGGCACTAAATCCGCAAGCAGCCATTACACATGCCCAACCATGAATCAATCGCACAAAAGATGGCACCAACAAAAATCAAACACAGCCCAGAACAAAGCATTAGAATAACAAATCTGGATAGCGCCACAGAATAATGAACAGAAGGTCAACGTCGAATGCTCGTGGAATTGTCACATGCTTACCGGATCTGTCTCTGGTGTCTGCAGGAATGAAGCTGGGCTACTCGTCGACGGTTTTGCTCGGTTGATCCACACCCCATCTGCTCAAATCACCGAAACCCTTGTTGTATGAAGTGCTCTGCCATGGCTGAAGGAAAAGAGCTCAAACTGAACTGATCTGTGCAAACATCCCCCTGACTTGCGGATGTGTGTATCAACAGACAACACTTCAGTTTGCAAATGGGTAATGGGCCATGAGGATCCTCCATGGGCGTTCTACTCCCTCATCCTGGACTGTCGCCCTATCTTGAATGATATGAAATGGGTTTACCTACAATACAACCCACGAGAAGCAAATCGGGCCGTGGATTGGGTCGCAAAGGCCCATAGAGTAAGCATCCTCCCCGTGAATTGGGTAACGCAACCCCCTAGCCCGTTGTGGTCTATTTTATGTATGGACTCTCCCATGTCACAAACTTCCTTTATGAATTCGTAATGCAAGCTCCTATTTTCGATCAAAAAAAAAAAATCCCAGGTCTTGCCGACAAAATATTGTATACACAAGATTTGCCAACTCAGCTTTATAACACTCTACTCAGATAGACATGTTCTAAGGGAGCTCAACTATCGAATTTTTTTTAAAGCTCCTCCTCTCTCTCTCTCTCTCTCTCTCTCTCTCTCTCTCTCTCTCTCTCTCTCTGATTTCTCCGTCCACTATATCATTCCATTTGTGGCATGAACACTGACCAAGAAAGCAAATGAAAAATCAGAAATCAGAGGAAAGCAAACTGAGCAAAGGGTAATTCTTACCTGTTCGAATTGAGGAGAGGTGAACGAGACAACCAAGAATTGTTTGGAGCGCGTTGGAATATAACCCACGAAACAGGGAAAAAAAAATCCTAACTTGAGCTCGCTAGACAAATGATGGATCGTATCCACCAATGAGGCTTCGAAAGGCAATGGCAGAGTCAATGATGGGGCGCGTTCATCGGATGACTAGAGAGAAGTAATGCAAGGGAGCCTATCGTTTCTTTGAAATTTTTTAGTAAACTCAAAGAGCGAGAGAGAGGTGAGACGAAGGGAGCGTTTGTAGGCCACAGGGCGGAGTATCTCGTAGAGAAGAGAGAGAGGGACATCATTAATGGAGGTATGGACGGAGAAATCATAGAGAGAGAAAAAAGAGGAGCTTTAAATAATTGCTAATTGATGGATAGGGGTGATTGAGTCTATGGTGGGTAGGGTTCAGACCTAGAACTTGTACCCGACCCTATTATAATTGATTAAGCTTTTTTGGACCCTGTACCCAACCTTGTTTTGCATTGGATCCTGTTTTGGGCCTGACCCTATTTTTCCGGTTCGGGAACATGGTCTACCCTATTTTCCATTGGACCTATTTTGGGTAGCAATCTCACAGCAGGGATCGATAGCGGGCCTAGCGGTGGTCTAAGCTTGGTTATGGCAACTGAATAGCTTGTTGAGTCAACAAGCAGCAAGCAACCATCGATGGCAACAAGCAGCTGCAATCATCAGGGCTGAGAAGACACTTGCTTGCAGATATCACCTACTCGCCTTGGCTCAATCCGCCTCCACTACTGAGCTTCATCCCCACTTCTTCCCCCTGCCTCTACTCCAGATCTGGCCAATCCCATTGCCTCGTCCTCCCGCCCCATCTCCTCCCCTCGCTTCCTCCTCCGACCGAAATGAGGGAGCTCGGCTTTTGCTCCCCCAACGACAATTTGTTCTATGATTGAGACTTGAGAGGTTGAGGTGTTTCCTTTTTTAAGCTAGGGGCTTTTCAATTTTTTTTTTTATAAAGAAAACCAGTTCCAAAACCGATCTAGGTGGGTTTTCACTTGGAACCCGTTCTCGGACTGGTTACAATCGGTTCCCAAAAACTCGGAACTAGTTTCACTGGGAACCGGTTCCCAACCCTATTTTTCAGATGGTCCAGTTTGATTCTCGAGTAAACCCGGTCCAGTTGCACACCCCTACTAATGGGCTCCTTGACACATTTGTCCTTTTTGAGTGGGTTGTTTTAATACATATCCAAAATTTCTATTTCCAGAATAGAAATTACTTTGCTACATCTTTCAAATTTTTTCATGATTCAAAATTTCTTTTAATTTTTTTAAAAAATTATAACATTTTTTCTTCTTTTTCTCCATTTTCTTTTTCCTTCTCTTTTCTTCTTCTTCTTCTTCTTTCAAGTTGTTGGGCATTGTGATGGCTGACAATTGGTCAAACAAGAGTTGGCGAGGATGCCGGCCTCGTGGGAACTTCGCTATGGTTGGGCGAGGTTGCGACGAGGTTGCGACGAGGTCACCATACCTCATTTGGCCAGTAATCGTCCATTATCGTGGCTCGATTAGAGGAGGAAGAAGAAGAGGAAGAGAAAAAGAAAGAAAGAAAAAGAAGAAAAGAAAAGAGAATGGTTTTGGCTTGATGAGTTATTTCGAATGGTTTCATACTTTAGGTCACCCTCACGGGTTCTGACTCGCATCTTTTCTGATTGATAAAATTAGTGGGTATCCTATGTACATCAATGTCTAGCTATCCGAAGGAAAAGACATTTCATGCAAAAGGAATGTGAGATTTTTCTGAGCAAGTATAGAGGAATAAACTGGATAATGATATTTTGATAAGAAGGTTTTTATCAAGAATAAAAAAATTATCAACTAGAATTTTGTTTATTTTTTATTTTTTTATTTTGGAGAATAAAAGAATAAAATTCGGTACTATTTTGCATGTTACTAAATAGTCCCTTAGCATCTAACTTGGTAACATAGGTTACCATCTAGTGCTCACTAGGTTGCCGACATGGTGCGGACATCGTCATCTTCATCTTCGCTCATAGATTTCACTCAAAACTTCAAAAATTAAAAAGACATTCTATAGTCCTCCGAAAATTCTAAATAATAGGCGGGTGGAAATCTTGTCTCGGAAACTTTCTAGTGATATCATTTTCTTCCCATAAAACTGTTTAAGCTAAAAGATATAACCTTTGGAAATTTCGGCCTTTTGAAGATGGGGCCTAGTTTTCTCACTGACGATGCATATGAAAACAACCAAATTTTCAGATATGATAAACAACAATATTGGCTACAATATATACGAAAGACGTGCAAAAAAGAGCATCTGAAAGCCGCATATTTGCAATCGCTAGGTCCAAAACATGTTGTTTCACTCAAAATTACTATTCCATGCAAATTATCAAATAAGTGCAAGGTAAACAACCAATGCTTTTCGACCCCAAAAAAATTAAATAAAAAATCAATGCTTGCTCTGATATGAATGTTGGATTTTGGGTTTAGCGAGATCATACCTTTTACATCCATGACCAATGATCGTTTCACTAGTGCGCGTATTGCTAGGGGTCAAAGACGCAATCACAAATCGGAAAATGCCCAAGTTTCCGTAGCCAGTCACGCCACTTGATCTGCACAATTCAAATTTTCTCTTGCATGTAGTAGTGCTTTGATGGATATATGGCATACATTTCTTCGAGAAACGAAAAAAGTAATCTGTTTTTTTTTTTTTTAAAAGATTAATGGGCAAATAAGAGATTGTCATCTCTTTTATCCAACCGCCTCCTATTTTAACTCATGATGATTTGTTTCAAGGAGGGGTGCTTATCCAAATTACCCCGTTCAATCGATACAAATTGTAACTCAAATCTTACAGATATTTCGATTCCAGCATGATGCTATAGTTCCGTCCGAAAGGAACCCCAAAGAACATGGATCAGTCGACTCATCGTAGGCGGACTAGACCTCATATTAGACAATTATTTTGATAGACCATGAGCTTTAGTGAAATCTACTCCGTATATAAAAGTAAAAAGAAAACCATAAACACAAGTTTCTCCCCTCTCACTCACCTCCTCTGCATCAGACATTGTTGCCTTGCCAGTCCCACCCTTGCGCCTTCCTGCTGCCATCACACTGCCACCTTTTACACTCTCGTGCGCGCATACACAAAGGTAAAAAGTACAAAAATAATATTAAACTTATTGCATTAATATTAATTCAGACTTAACATTTCAATTGGATTAATTTATTCATAAACTTTTATATTATTGCCAATTCAATTTATTCAGCTAATTTAGGCCGGATATTGATGTCAAGGACAATTATACATTTTGATTTTTTATTAACCTTTTCTTTTACTTTTTTCCCTTTTTCTTCTCTTTGGCTTGTTGCCGGTACTCTACCATGGCCAATGATTAGCCACAGGCAAGGGCATCAGGCCCTTGCCTAGTCCACTAAGATGCCCTTGCTAGATTTGGCGAGGGGCTGGTCATTAGCCATTGGCCATGGACCAAAGGAAAGAGAAAGGAAAAAAAAGAAAAAAAGAAGAAGAGAAAATGTGATTAAAAACATTTTCCATATCAGCACTAGCCATGTCATCTAGGATGGTTGTCATTTATGTCAGCCATTCTAAATTGGTCGAATGAACTCAATTGGTTTAATGTGAAAATGTTTAGAAGTAAATTAGTTAAATAAAAATGTTTATTATTGAATTGGTATCGAGTGTAATAGATTTAGAATTTTTTTGGTGCCTCTTTTCATGCGAAGTGAAGTGAGGAGCATGACCGCGGTAGTCGTTGCCCTAGAAAAGGTCCACTCACCTTGGGCAGCCCTTGCTAGATTTGGGGACTCACAAGGCTAGAGACCTCAGACATGGAAGAGAAAAGAAGAAGATAAATTCCTCGCAATATATTGATAATTCAAAGACGATAGCACGTTTGATCGTTTAATAGCAACACATATTGAGATTTATGGAGAGAACAAATTCGAAAGACACACTTCTACATCAGCAAAGAGAAGTTACATAAGACAGTCCAAAGACGTTAATGCATGGAATTATGCGAGTGCAATAGACTTGATTCTCCTTAACTTGCCTCGCATCAAATCACCGGCGTCTTCCCGGGGTCCAACTCGGTGCCCTCGGGCTAAAATGTGCTGAAACCACCCTAGAATCGAGAAGCTCAACGATCGGCATGAAACTCACGCACCTTGGTACCTTATATTGATTAATGGACGCACCCCTGGAGATGGCATAGTCCATAAGTTCCTCGAACGAGCCGTTCTTGACTACCCGAATCTCTAGTGGTCCGATCGAGTTGTCCGCGACCCGGCACTGTCGATACACCGAGTTGAGCGACTCTTCCATAGCCAGGCAACATTGTTCCAGTACTTCATGGCTTGGCCCATTTTCTTTATCCTTCCCCAGCAATTCCCAATAGATCACGTAGTGCCCTGGTATCGTCGCGGTATCCGCATAGCTCGTGTACTCGACCACGCTCGTGTTGGATTCATGTAGCAACCTCGACGCACTCTCGATAGCGTCCTGCAGCTCTGCCTCGTCAGTCTTGTCCGAGTCGATGCTGAGCAGCACGTTCCTCCTCCTCACAAAGCGGAACTGCGGGGCCGAGTTGTGGAACCCAGTGACCCTGAGGATATCCCCTACCCTGTAACGGCAAAGTCCCGAATATGTTGTGACGACGAGCTCGTACTCTTTCCCGACTTCCACGTTAGCCAAGTCCGCTAGCCATGGTGGCGAGTCTTGAGATGGGTGTGCCGGGGCCAGTGGGTCGTGGGGCGCGAACTCAAAGTAGCCCATGTTGGGCATGATCGTATAAGAGACCTCGGATGGCTTGCAAATTGGGTTCAGATTTAGCCCAAAGTAGCACTCTGAAGAAGCATACATTGTGCATGCTAGAGGCAACCCTCGACTATAATAGTCCAACGTGGGAATGTATTGAGCCATAGCGCCAGTCACGATCACATCCAAGTACTTGGTATTTGGCCAAATCCTGGTGATGATTCCTTCCCAAGCTTCTCCCTCGCACTGTGTCTGGATAAACTTGGCGAGCCCTCGGTTCGGTCTCAGGTTCTCCTCCATGCACCGGCGGATTGCAGGGTCGGCGATTCTAGGGTTTAGGGTCCCAGTCTCGATGTCGTGAGCCAAGAGCTTCCAATTGACCTGGAGGAATCTGATGGCCCGGATCAGGCCAGAGGCGAACACGGCGCCGACACGGAGGACCTCACGGCGCATGATCAGGCCACACAGCATTTGGGCGTACATGCTCTGAAAGGTGTCCGGACAGAGGATCGCCTCGTTTGGGCTAGTGTAGACGTTGAAGGGGTCGTGCGGCCTTGTCTTGAAGCGGTCACTTTTGTAGTAGCTCGTGAGCACGGGGCGTGCCAAGAGGCCTCCCGGGGTTCTCGTCTCTGCCTTCACGAAAAGGAAGTAGAGTGCCTTTCCTTTGTCCAAGCCTGGGACATAACTGTTCCGGGAAGGAATAGAAGTTTAGGTTAAACTTTTGTCGAAGAATTGTGCCAGATATTAAGGTTAAATTAGCACAATAGGTTTGATTCCATTAGATCCTTGAAACATGAGGATATCGTGATTGAGGGATTGGTTTATTAGTTCTAATTTACACGAAAAAACTGGTGTGTATATTTTAATTAGTATAGCAATTTTTTATGAACATTATATATATATCGCGCATTCTTTATGCCTATATGGTGAATAGTGATTGGTCTATCATGATTGGACATTGAGTGAATAGTAAGTTGTCTACCATCACTACTACAGTGTTTGGCATGTAATATTTTTTGCCTGATTTTATTATTCTTCATCTGATAGGTTGATTCAATAATAGTCATATGTATAAGCTTATCATAGGCACATTTTTGATATACCATCCATTTAACATATAAATATATCAACCTACAATGAACTTATCACGTGTTAGTAACCCTTTTTGATAACATGTCTGTATGAACATCTAATTAGTGATTAACATGGTCATGTTGGAATTAGCGTTTGCTGAATCTGTAAAAATGTGTTTAAGATGAGAGAGAGAAACTAACAGGTTCATTACAGGCATAAGGAGGCTGTAAAGTAGCTGGCGACGATTCCACTCTTCTTCAATGGTAGGCATGAGCTTTCTCTCTCCGGCCGAAGTTCCAGAGCTGAAAAGTTCCATGCACAAATCACGTTAGTTCATAGATTAATATTCAGACACCAGCGATTCTTGTTCTTTAAGATTTTTCATTATCAATGTTGGTAAACCAGCATGCTTTGAGTTTTTTTTTTTTTTGGGTCGACAGCATGCTTTCAGTCGAATCCTAGCATTAATAAGAATATGATCCAGTTACTTCATTCATCTAGACTCCAGATGAAAAGCTAGTGTGCATATGAACTTCATTTTTTTTCCCTCTGGAGACACAAAAATCATCCAATCATGACAAAACGATCACTATTCATCATCCCAAATTTGCAAAATCATGATTGGACGACAGATAAATAACGATGATTTTGCAAAATTGGGGTTTTGAGCTTTGACTGGAAGCATGAAAATCTTCAAGTGTGCATATGAACTCTACTAACCTTCAGTAGCGCGCGCATGCAGTCTTTTTAACAAGAGCATGACATGTATAGAAAAAGAAAATTGCTCACTATTAATGATGGAATTAATTTAAATTCAATGAATAACCCAAAGTCTTCGACCAAAAATAAAATAAAATCCCATGAAGTTTCCTGTCCTGCTTATGTCTCGGTACTTTGATTCTGCATAGGGTGTTGCATGGGTTGCCGAAACCTGTGATGGCGATTAGCAATAAAACGTAAAACTTAGATTGCACCTATATAGGCAATATTTTCCTTTTGGTGAGGCAACCGCATAAATTTACCAAAACAAAAAAACAAAAAGAACTTAGTCTTAGGCACGTAGTTGTTTTTATTGGAACAACATGTCTCATGTCCTGAATTTCGCATTGCATATCCAGGCATTAATCTTCCGACGAATTTAATCAACCAACAGAACCTAGACTCTGACAAAATAACCAATTAGAATTTCCGAACGTCAACGAATATATTTCTTGCCTGGTGAGGAACTCAGAGATGGGGCGAGAGGACAAGATTTTGGAGCGGTCCCCATTGGCGATGCGTTGAATCTCCGGCTTCAAATCTTCGTATGTGACGACAGGCACTTTGGCTTTGAACGTGTCTCTATCGGTTTTGCCTTCGAGTTGGAATCGCCGGAGATACTCGGTGTCCGAGTTCCCACTCAGTATCTCGCCCAGAACCCTCTCTTGAACCGAGTTGCAGTTCCGGGTCATCTCTTCGATGAACTCAAGAGCCTTCGCGTCCTTCTCGCATGCAGGATGACGATGGCCCGGTGGAGATGAAACGACCGGTTGGAGGGTCATGATTTGAATGTTGTATGGTTTCTGAACTCAAGAGATGGTAAAAAGCTCAAAGTTATGCAGCTCACTAGTGAAGAAGAGACCGTGTCACAAGCATGCACTCTCTATATATAGCGAAGGCCGGAAGTGCCACGTCACGTGCGTCACGCGATTCCGTGTACACGTGGAGGCAGGCTTTTGGAACTAACGATGGCTTCGGAGGAGGAAGCTGACTGAGCCTTCGCAAGTCGTGTTACGACAGTGGTTCTCCTCTCATTTCTCCCTGCATTTTTTTTATTAGAAGTTGGAGGGAGAAGAGGAGACAGGTGGTGGGGTCCATGACAGGAACGAGTGGCTGTAAAGGGTGAGACATGTGGGGCCTACCTGCCTGCCACGTCAGCTAAACGTCAGCCGTGGTGGCGGTGGCGGTGGTTATATGCTCTTGGCTGCCGGCTAGATATCATCCAAGGGCAGTATTCATCTGGTATTGATGTGGTATTGTAGTCTTGAGAATAGGAGAGGGTAATGCCATGTTGCTATTTCTATCAGTAATCAGCGCAATTTTATGAAGATTTTCACCTGATTGAGGTGGGTCACAAGTCCAAATTTGAGTGCTGCGGCTTTTTGACTAGCGACGTATCTAGGGAAAAGTGCTAAAAAAGTGTTAAATTATTATATCAGTACCAATCTAGTTATAATCTTTTAATTGGACCAATTTAGTCTTAAATAATTTCAAATTGGTACCAATTTAGTCCATGCAGCCTATCTAAGCCAAAAATTACTAATGTGGACTCTATCAGTCTTAGTTAGTATGACCCGCGATGACGTGGATAATTTTTTACTTTTTTTATAAATTTTTCTGAATTTTCTTTCCATCCTTTTTTTTTTCCTAAACTTGCTGGTCACAAGTGAGGTTTGGGCAAGGGCGTGAAGACCCTCGTTCATGGCGGCCTAGGGCTCGAGGACCGTGACGCCCTCCCCAAAGCAGGTGAGGATGTTGTGGCCCTTGTCGACCAATAGGTTAGGGTGTCAGCCCTCACTTAGATTTAGGCAAGGGCCTCTACGCCCTTGCCTAGACTAGGCAAGGGTTTTTGGTCTTCACTGTCTTTAGCCCAAATTGTTAAAAAAGAAAAAAAATGAAGAAGAAAGAAATGAAAAGAAAAAAGGAAAAAAGAAATAATTCAAAAAAAATATCGAAAAGTTATAAAATTTATTAATGTCAGTGTTTGTGGTGTCATGCATGATAGTTAGCATTCATATTAACAATTTCCAATTTACATTAGTTGGATGGATTGAATAAATACCAATATAAAAAGATTTAATATTAAATTGGTTTAATTAAAATGTTTAGAATTGAGTTAGTACCAATATAATAGATTTAGAATTATTTTTATACCTTTTTAACATATCTAGCTAGTTGTAGACATTGATGCAATAGGAGTCTTTAGATATGTAATGTGAAAATGACACAACGTTTCCATTTAGAGTTTGAGTAGCCTACCTGTCTTTCGTTTTTTAGTCTGATAGAACAACATATCGCTACAACAACTCATTCCGTGGGGAGCTATAACATCCTTTCAATTCCTTTAGATATATACAACGGGTCGGGGGGTTTTCTAAGTTCAATGTGATAGCATCTCCTTTGTATCGATCAAAGGCGGAGCAAGACGGGCTGAGAAAGTAGTTCTTCTCCTTGAAGTTTTGTAGTTTTCATGTGGGCCAATGCATTCTTGGAGCACCTGATAACCTGAAGGATTTGTACTGGATGCACCATTTTACTCTATCGTTTTGCATTTTTAATTTAAGCAATTTTGAGATGACTTTCTAAGAAGTAATTGATATGGCATTCATAAATTTGCCTTAGGACAGGAGGTAGAATGCCATAATGCTATTTCCATCTTTAGTGCCACGTTGTAGAGACTTTTGATGCGGTTTATGATGAGGCTTGTGAGGAAAATATTGTCTTAGTGGGTTTCCCATCTACCCTGGACCCTAAAAAACCCTAAATTCTAACTCCAATCTCAATTGTAATATAAACTTTTTTTCGTCCCATAAAATTCTCAACTTTTGATACAGTGTCAATTCTATCATAAAATTTTTTTATCTTATAAAAAATCACAAACTTTTACTTGAGTCCCGTATCTACCTCGTTAACACTCTGTCCCAAATTGCCCTTAGTAATGTGTCATTTCCTTGTCGTTGCTCTAGTTTTTCTCTAAATTTCAAATTCAATAAGTCTTTTGGAGATGACTTTTCATGTTAGCCCAAATTATGTCTTCTTGGATCTAACACTAGAGTAATCAAGGTTGACCTTCTGTAGTTGTTGTTACATTTAAGAGAGTCCTCCTTTCATCTTGTTTGGGAATCTTCAATTTAACACTCAATATTTAATCACTCGTGCTTAGGAGTCTTCTATCTCTCGTGATTGGAGAGCTCACACTCAGGATGCTTGAATAGTTCATGCTTGGGAATTTTCCATCTCTCAGCTATTAAGATAAATTTTTTATGGAAGATTAACAATGGTGGATTTGTGACTCAAGTAAGGGTTTGTAGTTTTTTATGAGACCAAAAAAAAATTAAGATAGAATTGGGACTTGATCTAAGTTGGGGCCTTTTAGAGCCTATTTGGTAAAGTACCAAATAGTGTTTGATTTTATTATTTTGCTCCCTAGAACAAAAAAAAAAATCAAAAATCCATTTGGTAGCTTTTTTGTTCCTGAGTATATATTTGAAACATAATCAATGAGTACAAAAAAGTTATTTTTTTGCTCCCGAGAACAACTCCAGAATCAAGCCAAAACCATTTTTTTGCTTTTTTTTCTTCCTTTAGATGGTCGCTAGCCACAACAATGGTCGGCAATTGGCCAAACGAGGTTCAATGACCTCGCCGGCCCTTGATGAGCCTTGCCGATGGCCCTTGCTAGACCTAGTGAGGCTCCTTCAAGGCTAGCGACTTGCAAGAGAAAAAAGAAAAAAGAGAAAAAAAAGAAAAGAAAAGAAGAAAAACTTAATAAAATTATTAAAAAATTAAAAGAAATTTCAAGTCACAAAAAAGTTTGAGGGTCATACCAAGCACATTTCTATTCTAATAATAGAAATTTTGGATAGTTATCAAACATATTTAAATGCCCATAAACTCGTTTAGGGAACAAAATAAGAAAAAACTATTTGTGAACATAAATTGTTCCTATGAAGAATGGTTACCAAATGCATCTTTAGACTATTAGGTCTCTACACTCGTATGTAACTTAAACATTTTGTATGAAATACAATTTAGTCATAAATTTTTGAATTTTGCCAATTTAATCTTAAACCTTGTGACAAATTTTTAATGTTGTCCTTTTAGTCAATTTTGGTTGGAAATTGTTGACTTAGTGATTTTAGGATGGTTGGCATTAACATGGATAATTTTTACAATTTTTTTTTTTAATTTTCTGAATTTTTCCTTATTGTTCTTCTGTTTTTTGCCCTTCTGTTTTCTTTCCTACGCTGGACACATGACCACCAACCATTGCGTCCTCCACCTTAATTTAGTGGTTTCACATGCCATGCACACATGGCAAACCCACTAGTCTTTATGACAAAAAAAAAAAACCCTATTATTGCCTTATATTCTTGGGAATCATGAGAATCTACCGCTTGTCTTTTTTGTTTTACATCCACATTTGTCACTTATGAATATCACTTCCAGCCTGTCATCTAAATGCCATAAAATGAGGCCCTAGAGCGGTCCAAGAAATCATGAATATCACTTATGAATCTAAGTGCAACCGAATAACTACCATATCATGAAGCCTTAGAGGAGTTCCACGATTTGGCTGAGACTAAACTTAATCATTGGGTGGGCTCGGGCTAGGTCACTTGAGCCAAAACCTTTGAAGGCCTTGCCAAGGCACATATAAGTATACCTAGACAAGTGTTGGAAATTTAATGTGACATGATAGTAGTTGTGAACTTTTTTGAAAGTTGTAGTACTCAAGTGGTCAGTTGAAAATCATGACACTCAAGTAAATGTCTTTTAGAAGTTATGATGTTCAAATAAATGGTTTTTACAAGTTATGGTGTTTAAATGAGCGCTATATAAAAATTATGGTATTTATAGGGTCATTATCCCACATTAAGTATTAATCTATGAATTGAACTGATGGTGTTTGCTTTGATTTGTTAAATGTATTTTTCATAATGTTTATAAATGTGTATCGTATATGCTCAATTTACTTAGAAGAGATAGGTATTACTCGGTGAATGGTGGCTAACTTATACCATTCATCTCAATAGTTTTTCAAGTTCTATAAATATCAATGAGTAGGACTTTGGTATAAGTTGAGAAGGTTGCTTACACCACTTGAAATGATAGCTTTTAGGTTTAGTTAGTGAGTCATTGGAGATGTATATATTAATTTTGGTGAATTTTAGTCTATTTGATTAGATATGTAGATGGATATATATTATGATAAGAGGTTAATGTTGATTATGTGTATACATGAGGTTATGTCCTTCGGATAGGAAGACGATTGTGTCATTTCCTTTCTACTTGTAAAGTTGGGGTGTGATGGTATATAATTGAAGGGGGGTTTTGCTGGCTAGTCCAGTGCAAAAAGGTTGAGGAATGGCGAGGTTCGGAAGGACAGAGTTCATGTTGCTGGAATGTCCTCCTATGTGGTACTTTGTTGTCAAGTGAATTCCTTGACGCTCCCAATGACATCGCAACATCGCATGGTATCCTGGGCCATGCACAATGAGGCAAGCGAGGGTAGCTGGTGGCGGAGCGAGGTCACCATCCGCTGTGGAGAATCGCACTTGGCTCTGACTTATTAGAAGATGCTTGTGCTGCAACAATCACTACAACTAAGGACATGTTGCAAATTATGCTCATCATAGGTGACCTCTTCTTTTGCTGTGAGGATTCAATGAGTGTCCACTTACCAACCACACATTATTTAATGAAATTTCAGAGAATTACCGACAAGTGAAAATTAATAAGTCTCTTATTAACTTTAATCGCACGCAAGTAGGTGGGTATTGGAACATCGTATTCTAGTTAGTGTATCAGTTTTTCTCTTATTAAGAGTGTGGATGATAATCATTATAGGTAAAAATTGATTTTAGAAACAGAAATAGAATTTTCTATATGAGTTTTTGAGCAAAAATACGCTGCATAATGGCACAAATTTTTTGTTTCCAAAATAGAAATTCATTTGAAAAATGATGCAAACTTTCTCCCTCCCGAACGGCGGTGCGTGGTGGCTGGTAGTGGTGACCTGCGATGATGAACAATGGCGGTGGACGTTTGGTGGAGATGGCAACCTGTGGCGATGGGTGGGCAACTGACAAATAGTGAGGACTAGTAATGAAAATAGTTTTTATTTTTCATTTATGTTCTAGAAATAGAGAAGTAAAAAGATTTTACTTCTCATTTTTATTCCAAATTTATTTCTGAACTAAAAATTTGTTCTAGAAATAGAAAAATGAAATTGCATTACCCAATAGATTTCTATTCTAGAAACAAGTCTGGAATAGAAAAATATTTCTGAAATATAAATAAAATAGTTATTATGCACATCTAAGTTATCAATTACTTTTAATTTATTAAGTCTCATTTGAGTTGCCTGCCAATATTTATATGGGTTTCTTTGTTTAAGTTTACCAATATTTCTATTGAGTTATAAACCGTCATTTGCCCTGTTTGTCAACACGTTAAATTTATAATTTCCTTTTCTAAAAAGTACCAACAAGTTGAAAAAAATTCTTACTTTTTGATACAAAAGAATAGAATCTTGCTTTGCCAAAATCAATTTTACTATATTTTTCTTTATCAAGTTTTAACAAATTATGAAAAGATGAGGCGACTCTTTCCTTTAAGAAGACCAAACGCGCTAAATCCCATAATGCAAAATACCAAACACATATTTTACAAGCAAATCAGCATGCCTATTGTCTTTTCTAAGAACGTGTTGAAAACATATCTCCCAATTATAATAACAATGCAAGTAGGGGATTTTCTTCCCTTTGTGAAAAATAACTTATAGTAAAACATTTTTTCAGTATTCAGTTCATGGAAAATGAACTAGTCAAGAAAACATTTTCCATCAATAGAAAAAAGTCTTCTAAAATAAAAGAAAATATTTTTTGCTTTTCAAGTTGAGGAAAACATTTTCCATATCTTTTTTCACCTCACTTTCTGTCACCAAACACATTTTTCCTTTTTTTTTTTTTTGGTAAGGTAAGTTTATATAAATCGACCAACAATGTACAGCAGACAAGAGGCGAGGCACCAACAGGCACTCATCTAGACAACAAGTCATTGGAGTGACAGGATACCTCGGTCACAAATGAGAGCTAAAGGTACAACAGGAGAATGGCCAGAATTTGGAAGGGGAGAGCTAAATGACCTAGGCTTAATCCAGATCCACGTCAAAAATACGGGGGTCAATTCCCCAACCCCGCTGCATCCTCCTATTCCTTGGGTTATCTTCCACTCTTTTGAAGGTCAAAGCCTTGTCTTTTACCGCCTTGGCCAGTTGCATCTTCAAGGATGGAGTGTATAGGTTCCGGCCTCGGAATATAATTTCATTCCTGGTTTTCCAAATGATATAACAAAGTGCTCCAAAGGAAAACCGAGCTATCACTTGGTAGAACCCTTTGCCAGAAATGGCATTGCTAACCCAGAGGAGGTTTTCAGCCCAAGCATTATTGATCCAAGGGACATTACATTTAGCGGCCCAGAAGTTGGCAAGAGAATTGGGGACACAGCATTCAAAAAACAGGTGGTTGACAGAGTCAGGCCTAGATTGACAGAAGGCACATATCGTGAAAGGAATTCTGCCATATAGCATGAGAAGTACCTGCGTAGGAAGACGATTTTTGGATATGAGCCACATAAGAAATTGGTGTCTAGGGGCGAGAGCCTTATCCCAGACGAAAGAGGTCCAGGGGACCGAGTTAGATTTCCGGCGGATGGAGGCCCAAGCTGAAGCCATCGAGAATACCCCAGAGGAGTCCTCCAACCAACATAATATGTCCTGGCCTTGAGATCTTGGAGGAACTGAGATTTGCCACAACAACAGATCTTGGATTAATTGGCTCCCATCCAGAGAGTATATATCCCTAACCTTTGCTTGTTTGGGAAGGTATGACTGGTTGATATACTCATTAGAAAATAGCGTGTTGAGGGGGCCACATTCTAGCCATGGGTCAAACCATAGAGATGTGTGTTCTCCATTTCCTATCTTCCATCTAAAGGGTGGACAAAATAAGTCTCTGAGCACAAGGATTTTCCACCAGGTCCAAGAGCAGAGCGTTGGAGTAGGCGATATCCAAAAATTTTGTCTTTTGAGGTATGTTGCGTGGATCCATTTGCACCATAGAAATTCTTTGTCGGTGAATAGCAGCCAAATGTGTTTGGCCATGGCTGCTTTATTGCTGTCACGTATTCTCCTCAAACCAAGTCCGCCTTCAGGAGTGGGGAGGCATACATCCGCCCAAGACACTTTCGCGCCTCCCGGTCCCATGATTGGACCCCTCCAAAGGAATTGCCTACAAATTTGTTCTATCTTGTCCACTACTGAGGCTGGAAGCCAGAAGATGGAGGACCAATAAGCTTAAATAGCATGTAGAACCGATTTAATGAGTTGGAGTCAGCCCGCAAATGAGAGAAAACGGTAGGTCTAGGATTGGACTCTAGTAGTGAGGTGGCTGACTAAGGTATTACAATCCACTTTGTTCAGCCGGGAGGTGATGATAGGCACACCCAAATAGCGGACTGGAAAGGAGCCCAAAGTGAAGCCCAAAGCTTGCAAGATGTAGTCCTTGACAATATCCGAGCCACCAGAAATGAATACTTCGCTCTTGTTGGAATTTGGAATCAGGCCACTCCAAGAGGAAAATAAGGAGAGCCCGTCTTTGATACAAGATATGGAAGCAAGACTTGCTTGGCTAAATATAAGCACATCATCTGCAAAAAATAGATGAGATAGCCTTGTGGCCTTGCATCGCCAATAGAATCGATAATCCGGGAGACGGGTGTGAGCTTCAATGATACCTGTAAAGACCTCCATTGCTAAGGTAAATAAATATGGGGACATAGGGTCTCCTTGTCATAAACCTCTTCCGCTCGGAAAAAAACCGTGTAGTTCACCATTAATGGAAATGGAAAACTTAGGGGTGCGGACACATACCATGATCAGTTTTGTAAAATGATGTGGAAATCCAAATGCTATGAGGGTGTTTTCGAGGAAGTCCCAATCCAATGTGTCGTAGGCTTTCCTGAAATCTACCTTGATGGCACATTTCGGAATATGGGGCTTTTTATGAAACCCACTAAAGAGTTCTTGAGCCAAAAGGATATTGTCAGTAATCCACCTTCCTTTTACAAATGCAGTTTGAGCCGGACTAATAATATCAGGGAGAACTGCTGCAATTCTAGAAGAAAGAGTCTTTGCAATACATTTATAGATTGTATTGCAGCATGCAATAGGTCTGTAATCGGAAACCGATGATGCATTGGGGACTTTAGGCACCAAGGCAATGATGGTGTTGTTAACTTCTTTAAGCATGCAACCTGTATGAAAAAAGTCCATGACAGCTTCGGTGACCGTGGAACCCACCTTATCCCAGTTCTTCTTGAAAAAGTCTGCATTGTATCCATCTGGACCCGGGGCTTTGTTCCCAGCTATAGAAAACATAGCGTCACGGATATCCGATGCATTGAAAGGGAGGGAGAGAGAAGTGACCTGATCTTGCCTGAGGGGGGAGTGTATAACATCCATTATCTCCTGGCTAGATGGTCTCAAAGACGTAGCAGCCGGGGCTAGAAGGTCTTGGAAGTAGTAAACAAATACCCTTTGAACTTCTACCCTGTCAAACACCATTTGCTCAGAGCTGTCCGAGATTGAAAGGATTCGATTGCGGAGTTGCCGATGATTCACCGAGTGGTGAAAGAACTTGGTATTATGATCTCCTTCCTCTAACCAGCGAATTCTCGACTTTTGTCTAAAGAAAGACTCTTCGAGGGATCGGAGCTCATAGTACTCTTTGATTTGGGTGCGCTCCTCAACCGCCAGGAGGCTATTCTGGAGATCAAGGAGGAGAGTTTCTTGAGTAGCTGATAGGGTCCTTTTAGCTGTAGCAACTCTCATGGAGATGTCCAAGTAAGCCTCTATGTTTAAACTTTTCAAGAGGACCTTCAAAAGCTTAAGACGGCCGTATAATTTGAAAATAGAAGAGCCTAGAACTTGAGAGTCCCAAGCCTGCATCACAAGCATAGGGAAAGATGGATGACTCATCCACAAGTTGTAAAATTTGAATGGTATTCGCCGATGAGCGGTTGGCAAGACTTTCACTACCATCGGAGAATGATCATAAATGCCCGGGGCCAAAAAAGAGGCTTCTAAAAATGAATAAGTCATACACCAGCAATTATTTACCAGAACACGATCTATTTTCCTTTGCTTCCTAGAAGCACCTGAGGATGTAAACCAAGTGAAGCGAAAACCAACATAACGTAAGTCTACTAGTTCAGCCTGATCCAAACATTCCTTAAAGTCATCAAAGGTGGGGATCCAGATATCAGGGCTCCTTACCCGATCCGAGGGATCCCGGATGGCATTAAAGTCACCAGCAATAATCCAGGGGCAGTCCTTGAGACCATAGCTCAATCTAATAATGTCTAGCCAAAGTGGTCTACGGGAGACAAATGTATGTTCCCCATACACCAGGGAAAAAGTGATGATAGTATCAAAATTTAAAATTTTAAATCCCCATGAATAATCTGACCAGTCTCAAAAAGCAGCTTGAAGTCCACAAGGAGCGGGTTCCAACCTACCCATATGCGCCCCCGATGAGAGTGCTCATAATTGGCCAACCACGTCCATCCAGGCAGCAAGCCAAAGGAGATAATACCAAAATTGTCAGCAGAGACTTTAGTTTCCAAAATACCAACGCAGCAAATCTTGTTACATCGCACAAAAATTCTGACTTCCGCTTGTTTAATGGGGTTCATGAGACCCCTAATATTCCAACAACCAAAAAACATCTCCTAAGATCAAAGAAGGCCCAGGTTCACCTTCGTTTTGGACGCCGTTTGCTGGTGGAAGGCTTAGCCTTTGCAGATGGGGAACCCGAAGATGGCTCCTTCTTGTTAGCTGGTTTATGTCTCTGATCAGCACCTTCATGAGTTGGAGGATTAGTGTCGACCAGCAAGTCAATCGGAACCTACAAAGCAAGATCGAAACGGGGGGGGGGGCAGCCACTGCAGGGGGAGCGCCGAGGGTTCCAGATGTTGGGCAGCAGAGGCAGCTAGAGGGATGTCGATTCTATCGCTATCCACCAGGACTTTATGACTCATATCAGTAGTCAGATCCACCTCCAGCATTACTTGGTCAGTGCCAACTGAAGACAGCAAAGATTGGTTAAGCGTATGGTCAAGATCAGCATCAGAATCTTCAGCTGAGGTGAGGACAGGTTCTGGGTTTTGACCGGCTGGAGGAGACACCTGCAAAACAGCAGAATCTTGTTGTAGACTTGCCCGACAATAAGCTGATGGCCGGCTTGGAGATGGCCTCGTTGGCACCTCTTTGCCCGCTCTCCTACTTATCAATTGCCACTCCTTCGTGTGGGCTGGTTCGGCTCCTTTCTCAAGCCTAGAAGAGCTCCGAACGAGTTACTATCCAAGAACTTCCGCAGTAGTTTGAGAGGACTGACCCCCTAGATTGGTTCTCTTGAACAGGTTGGTTGCTACCAGGATTAGAGGCCGGACACTTATGACTAAACACTCCACATGAATAGCAAGATATAGGCTTCCATTCATACTCCACATCCACCACTTGAACAGCCCCATTTATAAATACCTCAATGGTGTCATAACAGGCTTTGGAGGCCTCAAGTTCAACACAAACTCTCGCAAAGGAGATCATCTTCAGTTGCTCCGTACGTTGGTCGACATATAGAGGTTTACCTAGGATACTTGCGACTTTGCTTAGTCCCCTGGCTGACCACAATTCATATGGTAAGTTTTTCAATCGAATCCAGACCGGAACCAAAGAGTGCTCGCCTTTCTTCAGCTCTAGCAAAGGTTTCCACTGCTGGAGAACGAGAGGCACTCTTGCCACCGTCAACGGACCCCCTTCCACAATTTTCCTTCTAAACTCCGAATCCGGGATATGAAAGAAATAAAACCCTTGGTCATTGGCTTTCACCTCCACTAGTCTATGTCCCCACATATATTTAAGGGCTGACTCGACTAACTTGAACGGGAGTTTTTTCCCGACAAAGTATCCAACAAGGCACTCTTTCCAGAGTGGATCAACAGCATCTAAATCCTCATCAAAGCAATTCACAGCATTATCAATGCCTGAGTTTGGAGGATAATAGAAGAGAGAATAACCTTGAACAGCTGCTCTAGCTAAATTCGCCCACGAGCGGTTTGCTGAAGACGGTTTCACAGCTTGTTGCAGCAATGGAGGGGGGCGGGTTCCAAAGTCAGCGCCCGTTTGATCACTAGCAAACTCCTCATTCCCAGCCAAGACAGAAGTATTGCCTGCATTAACAGCATCATGCGGTCTTCCAGCAGAGCTAATCCCACCCGACTTCCTAACCAAATTATTATCAGCTTGCTGCCCTACGCCTACCCAGCCAACTGCAGGGGCTTTGCCATTTCGGCCAAGGTCTCTAGATGAGTTTCGACCAGCCGGAGCCCTACTCCGGCTCCGAAGCCGACCTCCATGCAGGTTAGTCTTATTCTTATGAACTAACATCTCATTTTCCATTAATGGAGGAGGGGAGACAGAGCTATCAATTTATCTTGAAACAGAGCAACCCTAACTCAGCATGGTTAAATCGCACGAAATCAGCCGTTACCCGAGCATAAAAGGAAGGGGAATTGAAGTCCTGCACGAGAGCTGCTCCTCTGCAGAGAAACGGCTACAATCGGCGCCAGGAGAGACCTCCTGAACTAGAGCTAGAGGCGGAGCTACAATAACTCAGAGTGAGAGCGTAGAGAGAGAAGGGGATGAACAGTACTCCATCGAGAGTTGGTCTTTTAAATCGATTTTTCCTTTTATTTTTAGCTTTTGTTAAATCGATTTTTTAATTATTTTTGTCCTTTTCTTTTTTTTCCTTACTTGGTCGGTTGTTGGTCACATGGAAGCTTGAGCCTTGCCAAATCTAGCAAGGCTTGAGCTCTCTTGAGGCCATCAAGCAGGCTAGGCAGGGCTCGAGCCTTGCTTGAAGTTGCCAGATACTTGCTGACCTCTAGCAACCTTGGCTGAGCTCGGCTTCACCACCCTATGGTGAGGCTCTTGTTCACCTATGGCCAATCACTAACTGTCATTGTGGTTGGTGACTGGTCGAGGAAGAAGAAGAAAAAAAAGAAAGAAAGAAAAAAAGAAAAGAACAAAAATTAAAAATTGATAAAAAAAATTATCAAAAGGAGTGCATGTAGGAAAATATTTTCTTTACCAAATATCAGAAAATATTTTCTAGTTGATTTTTAAATTTTAGTTAATACCGAAAAATGTTGTCATTTTTGTGAAAAGCATTTTTTAGCAATGTCACAAATTTCTTGTAAAACAACTAGAGCTTAAGTCTTCACTTAAAATTGCACCATTGTATATCCTATAATCTAAACTAACCTTCACGGTGAGCCGAAAAGTCTTTTCTCTCTCCTCTTTCTTTTCCCATCATCTTCTTCAACCTTCAGCAATGGGGAGGGTTTGAGCTACCCTCATCCTCCCCTCTCTTTTGTTGATTCTATTTACGTTTTATTTTTCTTTTCTTGCTTTTTCTTCTCTCCCAATTTGGGAGCTCTTTTCTCCCTTGATTTAAGAGTTTGAATTCTTCCAATCTAGTTCTAGATTTTGGTGCTATCCTCTCCTGATCTGAATCTAAGAGTTTAATAAATATATTTTTGGAGATTCGATGCCTATCTGCTTTGTTCATGCATAAATTCTTTGCCTCTAGCTTCAATAATGATTGCAGGGGTTTTGACGTCTCGTTGCATTGTGAAGATTTATCTTTCACATGTTAGATCTGTGTTTATTCAAACTCTATTAATTATTTTTGTACAACAATAGTGTAGAGGAAGTCGCACCTAAGTACACACTGCCAACTAGCAACATCGTAGTTATTGGAAAAGGAATTTCTGACGTGTGCTTATCACCAATAAAGACACAAGATCCAATAACCGACCGTCAATTTTATTTGACAAATCCATTCTTGTGAAATGAGTTTATGCTGAACTTTGTTAGCGCTTTGTTAATCCTCGTTGTTTTCTGAATTTGACTTTATTTTTCAGTATTGATATTATGTTTTCATTTACTTCATGAAAATTTGTACTTTCATATCCTTTTAAGTAATGAATACAATTTTCTTTACACACTCTCTTTTCCCCAACCTCCCCCAAACCCCACCTTCGATTCCCTAATCTTTGTTAAATCCTCACCATGTCTCCTTTGTGGATGGTGGTGACACCTGGTCCATTAAGGTCGAGCGCTAGGATCTAATGCTCGAGCCTATGCCCATTGAGGTCGGGCCTCCAACCCTAGCACCTTAGACCAAGTCCTTGATGCTTAAGCCCAAGTCCATCAAGGCTTAGCCCAAGATCCTAGTGCTTGTCCCTAGATCTTCTGCACTTGCACTAGGGACTGTGGTGCCTTGTCCTTGCTCCCAGGCCTCGAACCAAGCATTTTTGCTCGCGTCCATAGAGACTAGGTCCACAACGTAAGCTAGGTCCACAACGTAAGCTAGGTCCATTGAGGCTAGGCTCACGAACTTGATGCTTGTGCTCAAGGAAATAGCACTTGGTTCTCGAGCTTGGGCATCGGGGTCTTGCATTTGGCTTATGTGGATCAGGGATCAATGTTGGCATTTGTGCTTGGGTTGAGATCCATTGAGGTCAGATGTGGAACCCCGGTACCCATGCTTAGTCCTCGTTTGCCTATGTGTAAATTACTAGCACCCGAATAGTTTGTGTCTATTATTTCTAAAAATCAAATCGGATTTTCCTTTTCAAACAATGGAAAATATTTTCTAGGTAGTCATATTTTTTGGGAAAATGACTTCTTAGAAAATATTTTCTGTAAACATAAATATTCTACGAAACAAATGAAATTTTAATTAATTGAAATTTGTGGCCATTCCTATATCTAATATTGCTCTTGCAATCAAATGATAGAGGAAAATCATTATAGTGATAGTAATAAAGGGAAAAAACAACAAATAATCATAAACAATGTTTATTGTGAGTTATCTTAAATTTTTCTGTAATACCAAAAATCCTAAACTTATACCTGCATGATACATCTACCCTTTGTCAAAATTATATTATTGAACCATTAAAAATTTGCCTATATGGACGCCAAAAAGTAAGCAGTGTTGATATGAATAAAAATGATGTTGTTTTAGCTGAAAAATCATCTAATGGAACTTAGACGGGCAAGTACATTGTCACAGTTTAGTGTAAACATCTCATAATTGGTATAATTTTGGCTTTTTAATATCACACAAAAAAGTTCAAAGTACATGTATCATCGCGGTCATAATTTAAGATTTTTTGTGGCTTTTTGCGTACTAATATATAAGCTTGAGCATCATGTTCTTGTCATCTCATATTTAATGTCTTTTCTTTTGGAAAAAGTACCTAAAGCATCTTGTGCTTTGGCAACTCTATCACTATATCTCCTGCAATTTGGAAAATCCAAATTTGCATCCTCGACAAAAATCCAAGATTGAGGAGACCTAATTGCCCTAAACCCAATCACCCATAAACCTAATCTCTCTACGGTTCACCATTACTTGTCATCGATGGGAAAATTCCAAATTATAGCCTAAAGTATCTTAATTTTCTGAAGTAAAAGCTTGAAGTTAATCTTGTTTCAAATAAGAACTTGAAATGCTCTCATTTTCTCAATTAATGACCTGAAGTGAACTTGTTACGATGACCTAAAATGATCATGTCAATCTCAAAGAAGGGCCTAACTCACCGGGTGATATGGGCATTTTTGTCTTTTACTTTTTTGGATTTCTTACTTTTTTCTTCTTTTTAGTATTAGATGAAAAAATAATTTAGAAAAATGGAAAGGGAAAGGAAAACAATGAAAGCTCTACAGGTCCATGCCAAAGCTGCCCTAACATTGCCGAAAAGGGCCAACGATGGTGGGGGTTGGTTGGCTAGTGGCTGGCGACCCTTGCCGACCCTTGGCTAGCCATCCCCCACCATCATTGGCCATTAGGAGGGCTCACGAGCCTTTGCCCATTTGGGCAAGGATCGCGACCTTCACCTAAATCAGACAATGGTCGCCAACCCTTGTGTAGATTTGGTTGAGGGCCGCCACTAGCCCAGCAATTGTAGGGTGGCGATGGTGCTAGGGCTTAGCCCTTGCCTAATTTCCTTGCTTTTTTAAAAAAATATAATTTAAATAATATTTAAAATTAAAATTATATTGGACAAAAATGACCTTAACCGATCGGAATATTTAGCCAGTTGACAAGTTATGTTCTTATTTAAAAACTATCATGACTATTTTAAATTCGTATTTGAAACAAGCTTCACTGCAAGTTCTTATTTGGAATTTTCCCCATCTTCGATAGAGGTTATCACCAAGCAGATTTGGGCTAATTTGAGCTTACAGTTATACTGGAATGTTCATTCAATCTTTATTATCATAAAATTATTAGGCCGGATTTCTTATTAAATGCTCTTGCTCAAGTCTCCCACAAAGATTTTGATCCTTGTGACATGGATCGAGGAAGATGAACCTACAGCTCACTATGCTCATGATTAGATATAGCCTAAGTAACATCGACATCGACACGCGACACGACACGCCGACGTGTTGTTTCTTAAAAAATAGAGAATTTCGACACCTTAAGATACATTGTATATTAAATGTATATTTCTATATATATATATATTATGATTATGATTATTTCAATCAAATTAATTTGATTAAAATATAAATAAATAAATAATAAAAAAATCATGGAATGAATTTATACTAAAAATATTAATTTACCATTTGTTAATATTATTTATTGTTTTAATTTGACAAATTCAATTCCATTCCATTAATCCAGAAAACTTGAAGAAAATAATGAACAATTCACATTCTAGACTTGTGTGTAAAAACATATAGGAAGAGAAGAGAAAAAAAAGAAGAAAACTCGAGGTAGTAAATTATGTGTCATGAGAAGTGAGACTCGAAAGAGAAGAGAAGGCTTGATTTTTTTCTTTTTCCATTTATTTTTTTTTTTATTTTTTTTTTATATTTTGGCCACTTATTTATTGATTAAATTTCACCCATAATTAGGCCGAGAGACCGCCGCGGGGGGAGGGGACTGTGCTGGGAGGCAGCGATGGCAGCACAGGGGAAAAGCGGCGATTGTGGTAGATGAGTTAGCGTTTAGACATAGGGGTTTAAGGATTCCAAAATTAAGAAGGAAAATTGCATTTGATATTCTTAATTTTTCAAGAGATAATGGTACAAATAATCCATAAATTTTGACTTAACATGCAATGTAGTTTTTGAACTAAATTGTACATGTACCAAAAGTTAGAAACTACATTAAATAAATTGAAAATTAATAAATGACATTGCACATTAAGTCGAGAATTACATTGTGTATTAAGTCAACAATTATGTACCATTTATGTCATTTTTTCTTTTATCAATGGAATGGGAACATTTCAGATACAAAAAGAGAGGATGCAATGGTGATTCCGAAAATGGAAGTTGCGAAAAATAGCGAATGCGTCTAATGTGGGGAGTTTGATTTTTTTTTTTTATTGATTAATTTTTTAATTTTCATTCTCGGGCTTTTTGTTATGATTTTTTATAAAATGTCGGAGTCGAAATTCATAATTAAAGCTAAATTGTTCTTATCTTAAATTTTCGAGAAAATAGAAATTCAAATTTTCAACTTCCTTCTTATTATGTGAGAAGGGTGACTATTTTAGTGACTGTGAGGATGGCATTTTTTGTTATTTTTGTTATTTTTGATTTTTACCGGTGGGGATGGCATTGAAATTGCGAAGTTTCAAAAAACACCTCCACAAAATTAACAAATGGCGCCAGAACAGTGAAAAACCCCACTAGTGTCTCAGTCACATCCATGTCCATCGTCTCAGCCACTCCGCCACCACCGCCACCACCGGCCACCGCCCCCAGGAGCCCGACCGTCGTCCTGCCGGCCACGACCACCGCCAACACCCCTCAGCCCCAGAGACTTGCCCTCCTCCTCGACAACTCCAAGTCCCTCGACCACCTCCTCCAAATCCACGCTGCTCTCCTCCGCCACGGCCTCCACCACCACCCCATACTCAACTTCAAGCTCCAGCGCTCCTACTCCTCCTGCGGCCGCCTCCGCAGCTCCATCGCCCTCTTCAACTGCAACTCTAGGCCCACCGTCTACCAATGGACCGCCCTCATCCGCGACCATGCTCATCTGGGTCTTCACCAGCAAGCACTTGTCTATTTCGTCCAGATGATGGGCGATGGGATCGAGCCCAATGCCTTCACTTTCTCTTCCGTTTTAAATCCTGCCCGCTCGAGAGTGGGAAGGCCCTCCACTGCCTCGCGGTCAAGCTCGGGTTTTGCTCGATTCGTACGTGAGGACGGGTCTTGTTGATGCCTACGCGAGAGGGGGAGATATCGTGTCCGCACGCCAGTTGTTCGATTCTATGCCCGAGAAAAGTTTGGTCTCTACAACCGCAATGATCACGTGCTATGCGAAGCACGGGAGCTCAAGGAGGCGCGGGCGGTGTTTGATGAAATATTGGAGAGGGATGTGGTTTGTTGGAACGTGATGATTGATGGGTATGCGCAACATGGGAAGCCCAATGAGGCTTTGGTTTTGTTCAGGCAAATGTTGAGAGCTGGTGTGAGGCCTAATGAAGTGACTGTACTGTCTGTGCTCTCTGCTTGTGGACAACTTGGAGCATTGGAGTTGGGTAGGTGGATCCATTCTCATATCGAGAATAATGGTATTCAGATGAATGCTCATGTGGGCACTGCATTGGTTGACATGTACAGCAAGTGTGGCAGTTTGGAAGATGCGCTCTTGGTCTTTGAAAGTATGAATCACAAGGACGTGGTTGCTTGGAATTCGATGATATCGGCATGTGCAATCCATGGGTCTAGCCAGTGTGCGTTACGGACATTCAATACAATGTGTGGCTTGGGTGTGAACCCTAATAATATCACCTTCATTGCCATCTTGACCGCATGCAGCCACACAGGGTTGATTAAAGAGGGTTGGGATTTCTTCAACTTAATGAAGGATAGATACGGGATTCTGCCAAAGATAGAGCACTATGGGTGTATGGTAAACCTCCTAAGCCGGGCCGGGAATGTAGAAGAGGCGTATCAGCTTGTCAAGGAGATGGAGATAGAACCAGATGCTGTCATCTGGGGAACTTTACTTGGGGCCTGTAGGCTCCATGCTAAGATGGCGCTGGCAGAGGAAATTGCAGATTTTCTTGTTGGGAAAGACTTAGCGAATTGTGGAACCTATACACTTCTCTCCAACATATATGCTGCTTCCGGTGATTGGGGTGGGGTTGCAAAGGTGAGGACATTGATGAAGTCCAGCGGGGTGATAAAGGAGAAAGGTTGTAGTTCGATAGAAGTTAATAACAGGGTCCACGAATTCCTTGCTGGAGATAAGAGACATCCAAAGAGCAGAGAAATTTATTCAATGTTGGATGAGATCAACGGTTGGCTTAAGGCTTATAATTACAGAGCACAGACGGATATAGTGCTGCATGATTTGGGCGAAGCCCAAAAGGAGCAATCCCTGGAAGTTCACAGCGAGAGGCTTGCTGTCGCCTTCGGGCTTATCAGTACTGAAGCAGGAACCACAATCAGAATCGTAAAGAATCTCCGAGTATGCTCCGATTGCCATGCAGTTACTAAGCTTATTTCGCTGATGACGAGGCGGAAAATAGTCATGAGAGATCGGAACAGGTTCCACCACTTTGTAAATGGTTCTTGTTCTTGTGGGGATTACTGGTAGCCTCTTTTGTTAACCTTGTACTGCTGGCTTGTCAGATAAAGCTGGCTGAAAAGATCTAGTTGCCTGTATGATACTAGTAAGAATAACGTATTAGAATACTTCAAGGTAGAAGCAAGGCTCTCGATATATGTTCTCCTATTTCTGATTGCTTAATGCATCTTAAGCAAGTCGTTAACATCATAATCCACACAAATAATTGTATCGGTCTTTTAAAAACGGAAACACGTTTGACAAAGTGAATTTTGGCCCTAAGAACATTGCCTACTGAGATTATCTAAGGATAGGAACTACATCAATCCTTACTGATGTTCAAATGGGGTGAAGGATATTAGAAGTGCGATAAGTTGTATACAGCGCTCACTTTAGCATTAAAAAATTTTGCTGGCTCATTGAAGTGCTGATATTAGAGAAAAATGATCACTTAAGTGTCTTCGGGAAGAAATTCAGGCTAGAGAAAAGATGTGATTTTTATAATTGAAAATTTTATTTGAGGTGTCATTTTTTTGGCATTGAAGTGATCACTTTTTCATTAAGATCGACACTAAAGTGATCACTTTTTAATTATGATTGGCATTAGAGTGATCATTTTTTTACAATAATCGGTATTGAAGTGATCACTTTTTAATCCGCTACAACAATCATTTTTTTAATCTGTTACAGGATGTCGTTTAGGGGTTATATACTAATTGTATAAGCTACGATCCATGTAAGATTGAAAAATTAATAAAATATGATCACGTCAGATTTCCAGCAATTTAGATTGAAGTTGGCAAAGTGATTGTTCCATTTTAAAGTGATCCAAAAGTTTTTTTTAACACTAAAGTAAGTGCCATATACAACTGACACTTCTAATGTTCCCCTCAAAAATGATTTGTCCATATCACATCGGCTGTTGGGAAAAGTACGCCAGAAATCCAAACCTCGTTTATGAATTACCATGCGATCACACCTTTAACAGTCAAGTTGATCCGGCCATAACGATCTCCAATTATTTGTACATGGTAAGATCGCCAAGTGCGTAATTTTTTCAATTCCGCCGAGGTAATTTTAGTGCAAGAGCCTGATAGCAATTTTCGTTAAAAGGAAGGTGTATTTTCTTTTTCTTTATTTTCCTCAAATGCGCACATGATTGCAAAAGCTGAAATATTTAAGGGTCGAGCGCAGAGGAGAATATAGTGAACTTTTCTTCTTTTTTTATGTATGAATTTCAAAGTTGTACAACCTACTTTTTTCAGGCACGGGGGCACGATCGCGCCCGCATATCTAATCTAATACACTACCCGTATCTGGTGCAAAGCAAGCGACCTATCAATCATTGATAGTTGGTCCTCTCTGAGTGACACGTCTCACTAGCCACATAAATAAAAAGAAACGTGCCCAATCAGATGACATAGCCAGCTAAGCTGAAACGGTTGCCACAGCTCAACACGATTTCCTCAAAATAGTAGTGTAAGCCTTGCCACTCAACGCAGACAAGTCAACAAGCAGTTAACACATTGACAATAATTGGAGGATGCAAGGAACTCGAAATAAGCTAACAATAATGATTGCAATCGTTCAGGACAATTCCTTCTCATGTAAATGCCTCCAATAAGACTCCTTTTGAAAACAGCAAAAAGGAACGAAAAAGTTGAAATACATCAGCACTGTGATGGAGCTGCACTCCGACAGGACAACCAAGTTGGGAACATCCTCATCTAAAAAACATTTGCAATTGAAATTTGTCCATGTGAAGGTTACAATTAGCAAATTACATATGTACATGGCTCCTACCAACAATCTGGCCGGAAGTGCACACTGACAATTTGGCAAGAAAAGATATCATAAGAGAGAGGTCAGAATCAGTGAGAGAAAGCCTACTGCCTAGGGTTAAACATACATGACCTACACACCTGCAGAGCACAGCCACGACAACCAAAGCAGGCAAAGCCTGTGTCTCCTTGGTGATTGCCCGAGTTCTAACACTTGAAAAGCCCTCTAGACTTCACATTCTAAAATCCAAGACACAAACCGTATTGTTTGCAAAACACGCAGCGATTTTGTCACCTTCCTTATTCCAACAGACTTCAAAGATTCCTCCATTACCAGTGTATGTCTTCACGATCCTACCTTCCTTCAGTGACCAGATGTGAACGGATTTATCAAGAGATCCACTGGCCAAAAATTCTCCATTGGGGCTAAATGCCACAGAATATACAGGTTCCCTTTTCAAAAAAAAAGAGAAAAAAAATCAGAAACCACAACAAATAAGCATCAAAATGTCCACAAATTAATCAAACCAATCCTTCGTTAAGTCACAAGAATGACAAATAATACAAAGTTCAACAGCAAGAGTAATCTTCTCAACATTCCACATAAACAGCCCTCTACCATAACAGAAGCAAACTTCACAACCATTAGTGACTAACTAGCCTTGCATATTTCTATTGATCCAAAGTGGAGATGAACACAACAGAAACTTTACCTGTGACCATTCAAGCTGTAAATAAGTTTCCCCAATTCAACATCCCACAATTTCACTGTTGAATCAAATGATGCACTGCATGACAAGATGACAACAATATTATAACAACCAACAAAGAACAGCCTGCAGAAGATTTTTAGCAGTTAAAGCAATAGTGAAATGAAAAGAGAACTCAAGATGAGAATGCTTCAAAATTTAGAAGAGAGAGACTATCCAAGAGAATAGGTCCAATGTCTAAACAATAACAAGAAGTTAAAAAAGTTAAATAAATAAGAAGAGCTCCTTCAAATGGATTTTGGACACATGACACTCTAACCAAAGAAAATATGTAAATTCACGCAAAGGTTAAGATGCAAAGAATTTATGGACAAGAAAATCTTCACAAAAAGACCTGAAGTATTGACATTACCAAAATCATTGTCCTACTAGACTACAAGAGCATGTGACATGTAACATAAAAAAATCTACTAATTGTTGCTCAGAGGTCTTAAATTTCCGAATTCCAAAACAATCATCCTCTCCAGTACATGCAGCGGCTTTAAAGATATCCTCCAAAGCCCATACATTTCAAAGATGTTGTGAGAAATAGGTAACTCAGTCCAAATGATAATACCAACTCTTAAAGACATAGTTTTGACAACAGCATACTTGTCTCTAAAATTTTTAGTATAGCTAAAACTCTTATCTATTTTGAAAAGATGCTAAGACAAGTCCCACCACCCTTATTAAGAAAACTGGAATCACGCAAACCTGAATGGAAAAATAAACTTGGCTAAAAGTTGCAGTAATTCACCTTGCGAGCACTAACTGCTGATTAGGATTATTTGTGCCGGACCCAGTGGGGCTCCACCTGAGAGTGTATATTTCCTGCAATACAGTAATTAGCACAAGAACATGAGGGACGAATAATAACAATAATAATCAAGACCTTGCTAAAGCATGAAGTACCTTTGAATGCTCCCTTAAGTCATGAACATACTTGTCCTGCTTCATGCTCCATATCTGTAGCACTTAATAAGTTAGGAGGCCAAAGAGATGGAATTACTGAGAGAACAGACAGATTAAAGACAGAAATGACTCAAGATGGGATAAATGAAACACACATATTGATTTAATTTCCATCCAAAACCTAAGGTTGGAAATGGTTACATGAGGAAAGCAATTACTGAGTGAGAAATAGAGTATCAATGAACAAGATAAAGTAGAGTTCATTTTTATAACCTTTGCAGTAATGTCATCAGAGCAAGAGGCTAACAATGAACCAGTTGGATCCCATTTGACACAATTCACCTCACCCTGAAAGAACATCCAAAAGAATTGAAAAAAAATGCAAGCACAATTCAGTTTCAAGATCCTACAATATAATAAGCATTTATATGACGTAATCCACCCAAAAATACACCATTTAAAGCCACAAGCTGTTACAATGAAAGTTGACAATCACTGCTAGTACACAATAAGATTAAGCAAAAAGATGAAACTCCCAACATCTACCAACAAAATCACACATAAATTAACTACATCAGAAGAGTATAATAGAAGCAATGTAGTTTACCCACCATCTTCTACTTTCCCATATGTTGGTAAAAAGTAAAGCCATAGCAGGTAAAACACATTTTGGTTGATGAACTCTCAACTAAATCACAGCCCCTAGATTTCAAACTAAGACATTATTTCTCACAAGCTATTATTAACGAGGTTACTTAACTTGAAGATAACCTCTAATGGCATTCTATTGCATTTTCCCGCTGCTCCGAAAAGTTTAAATCGAAAGTGTCCCAACTTCACATCAAGACATAAGTTTTTTTTTATTCACAACACGTAAGAGCAATAAGTACCAGCAGGCAAACATGCATTCTGCATGTAGTCATGTGATTACAAGAGGGTACGAGATGTGCAATGATTTAAGATTTGCAATAAATGATTGAACGAATATAACTAACTAGCAGCCTCCCCTTGCCAACCTAGTTAATTAGGTGAGAGGTAAGACTGGCCATCAGATTAGTTCATAAGAAGTCTGAGTAACACATTAGTGTAATGATGTAGGATGGAAGTACTTACAAAAAATGGGAAAATAAGTTTGATCAACTTGCGTTTGCTTATATACTACTTATTCCCTTTCTTAATGATCTGATATTGGGGTGTAGTGTTTCTTCCAATGGGTCCCCTCACCGTACGTTGCTTCCGACTTTTCCCTGTTTTTACATTTTTTGACTGTCAGGTGGCCTCACAATAGCCACCTTTTCTCCATTGTTTCCCCTTTCTGTTTTCTATGTTTGCTCTCATTCTGTCATATTCATTTTTCATTATCACTAACCAGAGGCTTTTGAGGACCCCACTATGGGAGGAGGACTTTGCAGTTGTTGTAGTTGTACCAAGGCTTTTAAGCTTTCCACCTGATCCTCGTGCTCCCTAGTGCCTCATTTAAGGCTTTTCTTAACCCATGTTCTATGTATTGTTATTGATCGATCTAGGGGGTGGATACCATTTTGAAATTTTACTAGGCTCAACCCATGTCTCGAACCTAAAGCTCAATGATACCCATAAGGATCTTGCCTAGGCTTACACGCCAGCCATCTTCTTTGGATCTTACCATTAATCCCAGTATCATCCTTTCACTAAAATTCTGGGTTGATAAATCTAATCCGCCAATAAGGCACCTGCAATCCTATCCCTACCATCATTTTTTTCCAGAATGGATGGAAGAAACTAAATATATTACAGCACATGCAGGCGTGCACAGAAAAAATTTCAATGTGAGAGGCTATCAAAGCATATAGAAACCAAAATTAAACCTGATGTCCTGCAAAAGTTTTGATTGGGCGATTTTCACCAATCTTGCAGACATATATCATGTTGTCTGTGGAGCTCGTTGCAAATGAAACATTGTTGCGCCAATCAACATCAAGTGTTGGACCTAGAAAACCACAAAAGAGTAAAAAATCAGTAGCCCAACCTATAATTCATCCTAAAACCAAATTTATGTCCCAAACCTGAATGAAATTCAAATTGCTGTTTCCCTTCCTCAGCCTTGACATCCCACACAATAGCAGTTTTGTCACAGCTTCCTGTGAGCAGATAGTCTCCTTTCTTGTTCCATTTTAGAGAGAATATGGGCCCTTTATGTCTACTCAAAGTGGTCTTCAGTTCACCTAATCACAACAGAGCACTAGCATTAGCAGCAAAAATTCCAATATAGAGTAAATAGCCAGGTATTGACAGAGAGAACTCTCATAACACAGGATTGTCCAAAAGAAACAATAAAAGCATGCCAAACAGGCACAAATAAAAGCTGTCTACTAATGCAAAACTTGGGAACTTATTTCATTCTGTTTAGGTTCCTCTCTCATCTGCTTTTCCAGGCTTTTCTTCCACATTTTAGTATCTTTAGTATACTCTGCAATTACATGGATCCTGTAACTTCCTCTCTATGATATATAGTCTCTACATATCCAACAGGAAACAGAACTAAAATAACACTACAGCATCTCATGTGTAAATACACAGGTTGGGGACACAAAATGGCACACATGTGACTTATCAATGATGGGAGCTTAACTATCTTTTGTGGAGAATGGGGACATCAAGCTCCACGCAAAATTTATTAACAGTTTTATCCTGAAAGCGCACCAACAAGTTCTCCCGTTTCATTCACATTGATTATGCATCCACATGATGCCTAAACCAGAGTCTTTTTAAAGGCACCACCTCATAAACCCTAAAAAAGTAAAAGTGCTGCATCTTCCTATTTTGTTGTCTATGCCATAGAAGATAGAAGGTTTTGGATCTCATTATGGTAGAAAACCAGAAATGCCTAACCCACACTCTCAGAACTTCAAGTATTTGGGTTCTGAAAACATGAGAATCTACAAAAGGTGAACAACTCAATCAAGAATGTGAATTAGGATTGTGCTGAGGAACCATTTGAGTGTCAAAAGATTGGGTTGCATAGTTCAAACAAGGACTGTAATATACCGGTAATGATGATATATATGTAGAAATAATACAGATGTTTGTTGAAGTTAGACATTTGTACGGTTAAATTACAAAGCAGTATGATCTCAAAACATACCATTTGTGGTCCAAATTCTTGCTTGCCCGTCATATGAACCTGTTGCAAGAAGCGTTCCATCCCCCTGCAGAGAGACAAGCAGGTAATTGTGGTTTAAAAGGAGAAGCAAATGGAACCTGCTTAATCATGAAAGTTTTGAGGCACCTAAAATATAATTGAGAGAAGCAATTCCTAACTTCAAGAAATTAAGATACAAGACATTCCAGAAAAAAAAAGAAAAAAAAAAAAGAAAGAAGGTAAAATGACTAAGGAAAAGATTTGAACAGAACCAGTTGTATTTTCTCTCAGAAATTATCACTAGACTTACATTCCAATCAAGAGTCGTGACATCTTTGCTCTTTTCATTTGTCCTACCCTTTACATGCTTCAATATCAGAACGTCTGGGGTACCATTTTGCAGACTAGATTTAGCAGTCCCATCTGGTATGGTCCATATACGAGCTGTAGAATCTCCAGATCTGAGAATCAGGTCATTTTAGTGAATTGGAAAACATAAAATCTTGACATAAGTCTTTCAACCGTAACATAGGTGAGAAGGATGTCATTATCTAAAATAATCTAAAAATTCCAGAATGAAGGAAACAGAAATAGTATACCAATTTAGAGCATACATGTCAATTGTAATAATGAAAAACCAAGCAAGTTACCAAATATTAGGGGCAATCACATGGAGTATGATATCAACGATTCTGCAATTCTTGAAGCTAACCAGCCTAGTCATATAGTCTCTAGAGAATTACTATACCTACCCCAAGTGTGAACTTTGGTTTTATATCCTATTAAGAAACTGAAACCCAAACACAAAATAATCTCTGAATAAAATTATCGTTTGAGAAAGTGTTACTGCACAAAAGAAAGTAATTGATCATTTTACAAATGAAAATCACATCCAAATTCACTAGTTTGAGAAATTCTGGAAACAAAAAATATTGGTCTAAGCCACAACTCCCAAAGTAGTTCCATGATTTAAGTGGGGGGCCCCGGCGGTGGGTTGCTGGGCCAGTCTTCCCCCAAGGTTTACATCTAAATAGTGGCTTGCGACGACATCCGACGGTGCCACTGGGCATCGGAGGACGGTGTGACCCCGATTAGCATAAGCGAAAGGGAGTCTCCGGCGGTTCCTCAGTCACCAAAAAAAAAAAAAGATATTGGTCTAAACAAAAGCCCCAAATCTGTGCAGGAAAGTTTGCTCTAAACCAACACCAACTGAAGCCCCTGCTAGTGCAGATGTATCAATGACTAGTTAACCAAACAATGATGTTGTTCAGCCAAAATATGAAAGAATCTTGAATACAGAACTTCATAGAGAATCAAATAACCCATGACCATGCAATGTAATAACTGAATCTTTCATGTACAATTCTATACCTCACAAAGTTCCATATACAACCACCTTGCATCCCTGTGATTTACAGGGAAAAGCAAATGACAAAATCCAATTTGATCTACCACCTTAGCTTTCAGAAAATTTAACTCATTTACCAATTAAAAAAACACATCCAAAGTACAGTAAAGAAATTATTATTATCTCAGCTCAACTAATTATCTTTGTAAGTCCAGAATTCATGGACTAAAACCCACTTCCCATGGAGCTACATTTCAAAGGGTGAAGAGCAAATGTGTAGAAAGTTACTGCAAAGAATCTAGTTAATGTAATGTGAATAGCAGAAAATAGACCAGTCAAAATTATCCACCAGATAAAGTACCAACCCTGAAGCAAGAAGTGAACCTGCAGGACTCCATGCACAGGCGCAAACCTACATAAAAGAATTGAAAAGAGGTCCATTGTCAAAATATGAATGATAAATTTCAGGTACAAGAGTAGTGTCAATGGTAGTTTAAAATGAATAAGGGAAAGTATCCCATAGATACACTATGCAAAGATTCGAACCTCAGAAGTATGTCCTTCCAATATTGTCACATCTGTATTAGGAATCTCACATGGCTGAGAAGTTGATGTAGTAGAAATTTCCATTGGTTCAGGTCCTAAAAGAATACATGATTAAAAGTTACAACCTTTATATGAAAAACATATGTAGAGAGAGATAGAATCTTCAACAAGAAGGAAAGACATAAGCCAATGTCAATCACATGGCTGAGAAGTTGATGTAGTAGAAATTTCCATTGGTTCAGGTCCTAAAAGAACACATGATTAAAAGTTACAACCTTTATATGAAAAAGATATGTAGAGAGAGAGAGAGATAGAATCTTCAACAAGGAAGGAAAGACATAAACCAATGTCAATCACCCTAAAGATGAGTCCTCTCTGGGACTATAAGTCCCACAACAATATAGTTCTCCTGACCTAGGTCACCAGATATAGAATAGCACTGTCCAATGTCCAAAATTGTCTAGAATTTGACAGTTGATGCACTAGTTAACATTTTTGAAAATCAAGAACCAACCGAGCCCCCAAAATTTCATATACTTCCCTTGCAATCATATTTTTAATTATCTACAAAAATAAAAAGAGACAAATTCTAAATTTATTTACATTATCATAGGAATATGAGCAACTCCCAATTTGATGGGATGCAATGAAGCCCTACTAAACTAGAAATATGCTTCTAAATTTACCTGTTGCAGTATGATATAAGAGCATGTTCTCTCAACCTTAATTAAACCCCTATTTCTTGCTTGATACCTTCAATTTTTCATTTCCTATCGCCACATACTCAAATTTCTATGTCCTTCATAACAAGTCATACAGATAAAAACATATATAATGCAATTCAGTTGCAAACAGCCACATGAAAGATCACAAGTTCTTCATGTCATTTTTTGTTTCTTTCATGTGTTCACCCAAAGAGCAATAGTGACACTAGAAACTCTAAATTGATACTTCTGTGATAGACAAGTTCATGTTTGAAATGGCAAAAGAAATTTGCAAGAAAGCACATTCACCAGAGGGTCCATCTTCTTCGTGCTTTGTATGGTTCCTGTCCACCTCTTGATTCACAATTATTTCCTTTTCAGAGTGATCTTCCCGATGTTTCAGTTGCTCCTTCTCCTTCTCCTTCTCCTTCTCCTTCTCCTTCTCCTTCTCTTTCTCCTTCTCTTTCTCTTTCTCCCTCTCTTTCTCTCTCTCTTTCTCTCTCTCTTTCTCTCTCTTTCTCTTTCTCTTTCTCTTTATCTTTCTCTTTATCTTTCTCTTTATCTTTCTCTTTCTCTTTCCGTTCCCTATCTTTTTCAAGTTCCTTCTCCTTTTCATGTCTATCTTTCTCCCTTGCCCGTCCACGCTCTGCTTCATGGTCCTTATCTAATTCTCTGTCTTTATCTCTATCTTTTTGCAAATTTTTCTTTTTCTCTCTTATAATTTTCCTGAGTTCAAAGACATCCTTTGTAATGAGATCCAATGGTTCCAAGAAGGAGAAGTCTTCATCCACATCTGTGTCACTCTGACAAGCTTACAGGGAACACTGATCAACATATTTTCCAGAATAGAGTACTTAAATTAAAAGCTGACGAATGCAAGTTCATAATAGGTTGGGAATGCTCACGCTATTTAAGTTTGCTTCCATCTCCAGATACTGGAGTCCTTTCTGCACCAATGTAATAAGAGCACTAGGGGGAACCATATTCCCATCAATTGTGCATTTGTTAATGCCTGCCTCATATCCCAAGGCAAATGCAGAATGTGTAAAACCTGCATACGTATTTTCAAGCATGTATCAGAAACATTAGTCCAAGATCATGTTCGATATTAAAAACTTGCAGTCTTGCGGAAAGTTATCATACTGAGATCAAAACTTTGTGAAACAAAATAATGAAGAGGGAATATACTAATACATGGAGCAAGCAATCGCACTCTTGCTTCTACCCATGTCCTTGGTAATACACTTACTTAGTACACCTACAACAACAAAGAGGGATCGACTACATGGATCAAGCAATCGCACTCTTGTTTCTGCCACATCCTTTGTAATATCAAAGTAATCGAGATCTTTTCCAAAATTCCAACTTATGTCAGCCCCCACCTTCCGTAACCCCTTTTGCCTTGCATCTCCACCATAATGTCACACCTTCTCATTGGATCCTCTAAAGTTCGCATTTCCACAAGTCCAAACATTTTTACACATGTTTCTCCCATATTATTCTCAAGTGAAGTTGCAACAGTGTTTTCCATGCCCAGCTTCCCATGCAACATTCCATCATTGTTCTCCTTAGGTTATGCTCTAAAATTAAATTAATATTTTTTGCTCGCACAAGATAGCAAATGAGTTTCTTCACATCATCCACTTGACTATTCCTCAATGTTACCATTCCTTCAAGTTTTCTATTCCCCTGCAAAATCTACCCATAATATTATGAAATTCGTTGCTCAGCACCGTTTAGTCTCCAATTTTTACACTAGGGCTTTCGTTGAACTTCTTTCCTAATGCAACCTGGAGGATGAAAAACTCTAGGAAGTTACATCACTGCAAGATATGGGATCCAAGAGTTTCATCAGAATGAGGGAATCAAGATTGTCTCTTTAACTAGGAAAGATTGCCCAGAATAGGGAGGCACAAACAGAGCTTTCTTCTAATCGGAAATGAGTAGGAAAGAACTCCTGCAGACTCTAGAAAGTCCACAAGACAATGGAAAATAGGTGGCCTTCTTTGCAAACGAGAGGCCAAAGCAGTTAGACATTTCGCTTTGCATTCCTCCAAAGGTCAGACCATTTCGCTTTGCATTCCTCCAAAGGTCCGACCTACAAAACTTAGCATGAGCTACCCCAAAAAGTATAAAGCTTCTTGAATCGCTCAGATGTAGCTAAAGGAAACCACAATTTATGCACAAGAAACCCTTCCTCCTCCAGCCCAAAAGCCAAACTTCGAGATTAAGTTCCTCCCCGTATGTCCTCCAGTCTCTTCGCAGCCAAACCCGCAATACTCACAAAACCCTAGAACAACTCCCACGCCAAAATCTAACTTTTCGATGAGGTAAAACAGCTGGGATTCCAGTTCAAAGCAAGAGATCTCGCCATGGCCTACTAACAAGAACCCATCGAGATGCCTTATGCCCTAACCGAAAACCAATTCGACCGTCACAGCAATTCAGCAAACAAACAAGCAGGAACAAAACTCCAGCTTTCAGGTGCTCTAACAACCCACACGAGCTGAATCGACGGAAACCCTAGAGCCATCGACGAACCTAAAGCGACACGAAATCGGCATCGCCGCCGTTCCCTCAGCTCACGGACACGAACCAGGGGAAGAAGGAGGAGAAGGAATGAGGTACCTGATTCTTGAAGGTAGCGGAAGACGAGGTAATTCAACTGGACGGAGGTGATGGAGGCCATGCTCGCCCGCGAGTGGAGGGGATTCAATGGCCGCGTAGAGCCGCTATAGATGCGTATGCATGAGTTTCAGAGAGAGAGAGAGAGAAAAGGGGAGAGAGAGAATCATCAAATAGTGTGTTTCGCCAGAAAGAGAGGTGGGTTCTTGTTCTAAACGGAAGAGGAGAACTCAGCGAGCCGCCGTTCACGAGAGGCCACGGAATCAAACCGAACGGCTAACGCCCCTCAACTATTATTTTGACTACCTTGAGTTCTGATTGGGCCTAGATATGTTAAACAAGTGGGTTGGGTCGAATTTAGGTTGGGTCATAAATGATCGGACTTAAATTGACCTATTAACTCATTTATAACCCATTTAAATATAGTATAAAATTTTTGACCCATACACAACCTAATCATACTCAACCCATACCCGACCCGACCCATATTGTTAAAACATTTTTCTATCTAACTAAACTTAAGGAAACTTATTCTTTAAAGATTTTAAACTTATTCAAGTTCATTAACAACTCATATATTTTAGTCTTTTTAATTTTAAACCCATTATAGATACACTTGTCAAAATGAGTATATAACATATTTATGACCCATTTAAATATTAAATGGGTCATAAATGTATTATACTAAAATAAAGCATGACCCATTTATAATCCATTTAATATTTAAATAGGTTATAAATGGGTTATATACCCATTTTGACATGTGTAATTGGGCCTAACACTTTAAAAAAATCTAAAAACTTTAATCTAGTCTTCAATTTTTTTTATCTCAAAAAACCAACTTTTGGTTAAACCCCAATTTCTCCTTGAAGTTTTTTCTCATCTACAACAAACCATAAACTTAGATCTAATCTCAAATATGCCTTGAATCTTTTTTCTACCGAAAACAATTGACTTTCAATCTAGTATCAAACCTGTTCCCATTAACCATTTGTCCAATAATAGTCATTAGTTGTTTGACTTGACATTCTCATATCGGTAATTAATATACATTAGCAAGCTAACGTGAAAAATTATCTCCAAAACGAAAAGACTCTTGAATATGAAAATTAGTCCCTAATTAGAGACAACTAATGACAATTTTTGGACGGAGGAATGGCTAACAATGGCAAATTTGGGATTAAAGTTAAAGTTGGCGAATTGTTTAGGGTAAATTTGGCATTACACCTAAAATTGATTTTTTTTTCTAAAAAAAAAGTATGGGACGGGATTGGGATTGGGAGTGGATGGAAAATTGGAGATTTTTAGGGAATGAAGCCTTTTTATTGGAATGAATAAGATTAGAATGAATATTTCATGAGAATTGATTAGGGCAAGAATGGAAGTGGATTAGTTTTTATTTTTTTAGTTTAGTTTATAGCGTATTATTTTTGGTCGTTCGGGATACCTTTGGCAACCATTTTGTTCCGAGAACAATTTTTGCTTATAAATGGTTCTTTTTTATTCTGTACAAGTTTTTGAGCATTTGAAGGTACTTGATAACTATCCAAAACTCATCTTCTCATAATAGAATTGCATTTAGTACTACCCTTAAATTTTTTTATGACTTAGAATTTTTTTTTTTTTAATACTTTTATTATAATTTTCTCTTTTTCCTTCTCTCTCTCTCTCTCTTTTTTTTTTTTTTTTTTTTCCTTATCTTCTTCTTCTTCCTCCTAGCCAATCGCCGGCCATAGCGATGGTTGGCAACTAGCCGAGTGAGGTTCAGCGAACTTGCTACAACCTCGCTAGGCCAAGGCAAGGCTCAGTCTTACCAAATCTAAGCAAGGTTGACCTTGCCTTGGCATGGCGTGGGCAAGCCTCACGGTGGTTAGGCAAGGCCAAACCTCATTGGTAGTTGGGTGAGGCCAGCAACTGATTGGGAGGAAGAAAAAGAAGAGAAAATGAAAGAAAATGAATAGAAGAAAAGAAAAAAAAAATTGGTTCTTTATTCTAAAGTTGTCTTGAGGAACAAAAAAGTAACTTTTTTTTTTACTTCTTAATTTTGTTCCAAATCTACTCATAGGAACAAAAAAATTACTAGACAAATTTCTGTTCTTTTTTTAAACAAAAGAATAAAATCAAACACTATTTGACTAATTAATAAATAGACTCTTAGTTTATAGAATTGTTGTTCTTTGATACAAGATCTTGGGTTGTAGTTGTATTTGTGTTTCTTTTTCAATTATGTTCTAATTTTCTTTTGTTAGGGTTATAATATAGCTTAATCATGATAATATGAATTTCATACTTTTTATGTTCTACAATTGATTTCATTCATGTAAGTTATATATTATTTTACTTAATGCTTTTATATGACTAGCCACCATTTGAATGATCTGATGTGCATATTTGAGATTGATAAATAATAATATGCCATTGCTCTTTATAATATAAAACCATAAATTAAATGTAGATAGAGGTATATTATGTTATATGGGTTACTTTTTTTTTTTTTTTAATGACCCAAGAAACCCTGCACCCCGCTGACAGTTAGGGGAGTAAACCCTAGGGGCCGCATGTACTAGCCATCACACACATGCAATCGGGTAAGTCCCTATGTGAAACCGGGATTTGAACTCTCGACCTTTTGTGAGAGGAAAAAAGACGAACTGAAGAACACCACCTGGGATGGGTGGTTATATGGGTTACTTTTAGTAAAAAAAAGTCGTCTAAAATATTCATTGTAAACTGAGAATATTCACAGATTTTAATACACTTATGTTTATTTAAATTTACATAGAGATATGGTGGATTGAGAAATTAAGTAAGTTTGCTATTCTTAAAGAGAGGATAGTAAATAGATTAAGAAATTTCACTCACATGTTTGATATCATTTTTGTATGTGTAATGATTTGAAATTCATATATAGTGGTTATAGTAAAGTCGGATGCTCTAACGTATTTATTGATTGATTAACTACATTTTGTTCCAAAATTTTGTTTCTAAGATTGTCAATTTTAATTTATTCTCAATTTTGTTTTGCTTTGATAGATAAATTTTAGAATTAGCCATTTTGAATATTTAATTGATTTATTAATAATCAATTTCTGTGGATGATATCCTTTTTCATCATCATATTACTTGTTTAACACATTTATTGACACGTTCATTTGCACTCAAAATTTTATGAACAAATTTTTGGCATTATTGCTAGGGATTGTTCGTTTGATACTAATTAATACTATTACTGATCATTCTAAGTTTAATCTATCTTTCATTTTATTTTCTCCAAAGTGTATATCAGCATATGACACGTATCCAACAAGGTAAACTTGTGAGTTGATCCAGAAATCAAACGTACATTTAAAAGGCAACCAAGAGAACAAAGAAATCATTTAAAAAGATAGAGGAAGTTGGTGAGGATGAAAATCTACTTATGTTGCGCCAATAGTACATGACACCACATCAAGCATGAAGACACTTGCAATTCAAGCAAATGGTTTTCAAATCAAGCCATCACTCATTTAGATGCTTCAACAATCAGTGCAATTCAGTGGGCTACCAAGCGATGATCCAAATGCTCACATAGATGTTTTTCTTGAAATTTGTGACATGATTAAATATAATATAGTTACAAATGATGCTATTAGATTAAGATTATTTCCATTTTTCCTTAGAGACAAAATTATAGGTTGGTTTTCTTCTCTTCCTATAAGATCGATCTCTACATGAAATGATATGACCCAAAAATTTATTAGTAAGTTTTTTCCATCTACAAAGTCCACAAAATTGCATAACAATATTACTAAATTTATGTAGATGAATAATGAATCATTGTATGAAGCATGAAAAGATTTAAGTTGTGATGCCCTGAAATTCCATCGTTAGAACCGACTAAACAGGCTTGCAAAATTGGAATTTTGGGTCAAGCAACGAGCGTTGTGGGCCATGCACGAGTTATGAAGATATAGGCTGAGAAGATTGAAATTGGGCTAGAGAGAGAGAGAGAGCTGTGAATGAGCCCAAATGGACCGTGAGAGGCCCAGGAGGGGAATAAATGATCCACAATGATTAAGATGGGATTTAGATTAGCCAAATGATGAATGAGATTTTGAGCCTAAACCTAACAAGAAAATCTTAGTAATGGTGCTAATGTAGCCATAGGATGAAATGTCCAACAAGGGGAGAATTCGTCTTCTTTCGTGGTTGAAATTTTGAGGGCAATTGAGGGAAAAAGGGTATTAGGACTAGCTGGTGCTACTTTCCTCATTAAGGCGTTGTTGAATAAGAAACAAAATATGAAAAAAGGTTTGTGTGCAAAAGAGACAAAAATCTCTACGTATCCCCTTCACGTCTGCCTCTCCCTTGCCTCATCATTTCCAAAAAATTCCCTCACCAATACAATTTCATGCATGGCTGTCACCTCCTCTTTCCAAGGCATCATTAGCTTAATTCCCTTACTCCGCCTTTTCTCTTTTCCTTCCTTTCTTGCTTCCTTCGGCTTCCTCCCTCCCTCTCTATCTTTCACTCTCTCGACGCCTTCCCTCTTTTGTTCTGGTGATTTCCTTCGGGCTTCTGTTCCGTGAGAGCAACCAGCAGCTTCGAGACCTCCAAGCAGCCCCAGAGTACGAGTGTCAAGTGACAGAACCAGGTAGGGGAAAAATGGGGTGTCAAATCTCACGACTCTTGCGGGGCTTGTAGCAGTTGGTCGAGTAGAGAATTTGAAGTCGAGGCGACTATTAGGGGGCGGAGTACAAGCAAACACGCGGTGGGAAGAGTGTCTAAACTCACTTGGGAGTGCTTTGGTGCTTTATTTGGTTTGTAAAGGTGTATGCGTGATGTGGGTTAGAAGGAAGAAGGGAATGTATGCTGTTTTGGGAAGTAGGACGAGCTTGCATGTGATTGTCGCGCTTGCAATGGCCTGTAGATGTTGGTTCTTGCGGTTTGATTAGAGGAACGTGTTTTTATGTGATTTATAATGGTGGATTTAGTGCATGTGTGAGGCCGCGAGAGTAAATTGGACAAAAGTGGCGCATGTATGCTTTCTTTTTTGGATCCTCTGTGACTTTGTTGACCCACGAGGTTGTTTAATTTTGTAGAGCACGGTTGAGTAAGATTTTGAGAACACCTCCTTCATAGAAAATGCTCTTAAGATTCCATTCTATAACATATAATTTAACTAGAATTCTTTGGATTAGGATGTTAGTGAAATTGACTTCATTTTCGCCATAGGAGGAAACTACTTGAGCTAGAAAAGTGTGACCTTTTAGGGCGCGAATAATAACATTTCCGACCGAAATTGATTTCTGGAAGAGAAATAGATTTTTCTATTTCTATTTCTAGATAATTTTTTGAGCCAAAAAATGCAGTTGATAACGATAAAAAATTTCTACTATTGGAATAGAAATTCGTTTGATAATCAAAAAAATTTCACTTTCCCAAATAGTATCGGTAATGGGAGGGGCGGCAGCGATGACCGACGATCGGTGGCGGCGGTGGCCATGGCCGGTGACCGGCGATTAGTGGCAGCTGCGGTCGGTGACCAGCGGCGGCAATCGATGGTGGTCGGCGATGGGCGGTGGTGATGGTGAGCGGTGGACAACAAAAAAATTTTCAGGTGAGAAGAAGAAAGAGAGAAACAATTTCTTATTTTTGTTCCGAAATTGAAAAGTAAAATTTTTTTGTTTATGATTTCTATTCAAAATTTATTTCTGGAATAGAAATTTGTTCAAAAAATAAAAATGTAAATTTTTTTACCAAACCGATTCCTATTCCAAAAACAGATCTTGAATAGAAATCTATTTCAAAAACAGAAATAGAATGGTTATCATGTGTGCCCTTAGTGATTTCATGAATTTTACAAAATTTCGTGAATCAATTTTTGGAATGCTATCTCAATGAAAGTTGTTAGGCATAACCTCTAGTTTAAATATTAAAATTCAGATTAAATAATGAAGCGTAGTGACCGTCTTTAGGGACCTGTGTTAAGACAAGTGGACTTAGCTTAGGGATTCAAATGAAACAATTAAGGGGACGTTATTTCACTTAATTCTTGAAATTAGCCAAAAGTAGCACACGGTTCAGCCATCAATTGCCATATTCATATCTTCTTTGTTAATTGGCAGAATTTCTCCAAAAATTCATCCCTTTCTATGAACACATGTATAGAATTGCCATATAATTTAAGAAATTACAATTAAGTTCACATCCCTACATATATAGGGAAAAGTACCAAAAAAGTCTTTACACCTATTATATTGGTACCAATTTAGACCTAAACCTTTCATGCTGCGACCTACCTTTGCAATGCACCACCTAAGGGTTCGACCAATGGATAATTATGCCTAGACTTAACTTGGGTTCTCCCAAATTCATACCAATTCACAACTTACATTGAGGTTCTTAACATACAAATCATTTTCAATAACGAGTCGCCACTAATTAATTTATGGTGGGTTGATTAGAAATAAAGTAAATTAATGAGAGATTTACTTTATCCCTACAAATTAGAGAGTGAGTAATGGGACTTGGTTATACTAGGTTTCTCTAATGCCTTTTCGAATGTTTAGCAAGTTGCTTGGATTTATTTTATTATTTTTTAACATGTGAGTGATTATGCGGGTGCGTTAACCACCAATGTAAAACCAATAAAGTGGTAACTTGCAAGACTTACCTTAGAGTGGTGAGAGCTTTCGTAATGTTAACTTAAAAATCACATCAACATCAACATTTTTAATTAACACGTAGTCACTAAATTTTTTTGGGTTTTCACTTATTTTAATGAAATCCAATCTACATGCAATGCAATGACCTACAAAAATGTGTCTATACTAAATGACATCAACATACAATTAAATAAATTTGATGTGCAAACTATATATCACACAACATTAATTAAATGAACTAATCTAATGGCAGGCAATAATAAATGCAACTATTTTAACATGTCATGCATTTTAACTTAAATGATCCTAAACACACAATTTACCGATCCTAAACAAGCAATTGGTAAATGATGTGCAATTGATGAACCTGACTTTATATGACACGCCTATGATATTTTGTGTCTTCTTTTTTATTAAAATTCAGAAAAAAAAATATTTTTTTAAATATACAATTTAAATTAAGAAAAGGAAACTTAATTCATACTAAGCAATGTTTTTGTTTTTTCTATTTTAAAAATTCGGAATGAGGAAATTACCTAATTTAAACACGCAATTTGATCTAAAACAAGCAAAGCTATCAACAAAAATCAAATCAACTTCTATATATATATATTTTTTATGAACAATCTAACAAAAAGATAGTTATTCAACTAAATAAAGCAATCACAAAATTTATCTTAGTTTAGTTTGGAAACTGAATAAGCTGACGATCATATCCAAGTGATTATGGATAATAATGGAAGGTTATCCATTTAATTTGGAAATGGGCAAATGATTGTATCCAAATGGTTCTAGATAGGATGGAAGAGTTAAAATATATTATTATAAAATTGATTAAAAAAAAAAAAAAAAAGAGGAAGGGGAGGATCGGGCAAGGGTTGTGCAGCCCTCGCCATCACTGCCCCACCATTGCCGGCCTTCCTTTTTTTAAAAATAAAATTGATTTTTAAAATTTTTTTTTCTGGTATGACTTTTTTTTGCCACGTGGACAATTTCTTTTTTCTTTTTTAAATTGCCACATGGATATTTATTTTGAAAAAAATTACTCTGTCACCAAATAAAATCGCCGGAAAATAACATGTGTGTGGTTTGCTGAACTTTTTCGTTGTTGGCACTTAACTAATCATTTTTGCTCCGATTTTGGCACTTAAATATTCCATTGTGCCAAGTTTTGGCAAGTCAGGGGTTCGGACATCCTCTTCTGCCTATATAAGCAAGAAGTTCCCCATTGTAAAAAACCAGGAGTGAAAAGAAATAAGAAGTGTGTGGTGTCTATCAACACGTTCTAAAAACTCTTCTTCTCTTCTAGTCCAAAATGTTGATTATGAATAAATACTATGATTGAGAAGAATCATGGAGTATGCTTTGCATTTGCCCATATGGGATCCTGTGCATCAAAATTTTCAATATCCTAGAGATTTCTATAATCTAAGTTCATAATTTGAGAATGAGTTTAATGACTAACAGACAATCCGTATTGAGGCTAAGAGAGTTGCGTGTGTGGGATAGCATACTTGCCATAAGCTTTCAACTCAAGTGTATGAGTTAGATTATAGACCCCTTTTATGGTATTAAAGCTTATGATGAGGCTGAGCCTTTTCGATAACTAGGTGAGACTCGACCTTACCTTGGCTGGGCGAGCCCAAGCTCTCCCAACGACGTCGACCTCACAGGGCCCGGTGAGGTTGAGCCTAACTAGCAGCTAAGGCTCCGTTTGTTAACGTTTCTATTTCTCCATTTTTTTATTCTTTTGTTACCTAGAATAGAAGAAGAATAGAAATGCGTTTGGTAACGCAAACTAATTTTTCTATTCCTGAGAATAGAAAGTTGCTCATGGGAATAGATTTGGAGTAGAAATGAGAAGTAGAAAAAAGTAGCTTCTTATTCCTAGAAACAATTTTAGAAACAATTTCTTGAAGACTACTTACCATCTATAGCACGCCGCCACCCGCCCACTGCCGCCTGCCGCCACCGCCGCCTATCGCTGGTCGCCGATCGCTAGCTGTCGGCCACCCCCACCCACTCACCACCAACCGACCGCCAGTCGCTGGCCTCTCACCACCAACCGACCGCTAGTCGCTGGCCTCTCACCACCAACCTTCGCCCAGCGGCGGTGGGTGGCGGGCAACCACCAGTCGCCACCACCATCAAGGAAAAAAGAAATAAAAAATTTTTGTCGATTCCAAACGCATTTCTATTCCTTTTCCATTCCAAGAATAAAAAAAAATTTGTAATTACCGAACGTCCTATTTTACTTAGAAATTATTCTAGGAGTAGAAATAGAAAAGAACTATTTTTCAAAAGAAACTGTTCCCAAGAGTAGAATTGTTTCCAAATGCACCCTAAGCAAGCTCAACTTTGTTAGATTTGGGTGAGCTTAAGCTTTGGCATGGCTCAGCTTACGAGGCTTAGCTTGGTCATGGATTGGCGACCCTCCGGTGAGGTCGTCAGTTAAATGTTGAGGAAGAAAGGGAAAAAAAAGAAAAAGAAAAAGGAGAAAAGAAAAAAGAGAATATAGCAAAAATATTGAAAAATTAAAAGCAATTCTAAGTCACAAAAGAATTTAAAAATCATACCAAATACAATTCTATTCTATGAATATAAAATTTTAGGCAGTTTTCAAACGCATTTAAATACTCAGAAACTCGTCTTAGAACATAATAAAAAATAATCATTTTTAAACATAAATTATTTATAGGAACAAAATAGTTATCAAATGCACCTTTAGTACCCAATTTTACTCTAGACGCATGACAATACAATAAAAAAATGGGCCTATCTACTACCTAGATTTTATTCCAAACACATGGCATGGCAATATGATTGTATAAATGTCACTTGTTTAGTACTCGAATTTTATCTCAAATGCATGACAGGGTGATGATAAGTTACTTGTTTAGTATCTAACCTTTCTTCAGACGTACCATAGAGGGGTTGGGACACCACGAGTGCCATTACTTTCGTACGGCGCTCACTTTGGTGCTAAAACTTTTTTTTCGCTCACTTGAGTGCCACATTGGAGTAAAATCGATCACTTGAGTGCCACATTCTTTGGAAAAGGCGACGTGGCCTCCGAGGAATGCCGACGTGGCAGCCGGAATATTTTAATATTTTAATTAATTTTTTTGATTTTTTTATTTTTATTTTTTTGTTAAGGCCGGTGAGGGCCACTGTTGACCCTCACCAGCCATCGAACTCTTGCCCAGATTGGGCAAGGGCCCTTTTGCCGTCGACCATGAAGGCCTTGGGTGAGGCCGGCGAGGCCGTCGACGGCCTCACCCGCGGCGGCGACAACGAAGGCTAGGCAGCCCTTGCCTAGATTTGGCCCGGGCAAGGCCGCAATGGCCCTCGACAGCCGCGGGGAGGCCGCGACAGCCTCACCCAAGGCCTTCGCGGCCAACGGTGAGAGCCCCCTTGCCCAATTTGGGCGAGGGTTCCACGGCTGGCGAGGTTCAACAGTGGCCCTCGCCGACCTTAAAAAAAAAAAACAAAAAAAATTCAAAAAAATTCAATAAAAAAAATAAATTAAAATATTAAAATAATATTTTTCGGCTGCCATGTTAGCATTCCGGCGGCCACGTCAGCTTTTCCGGCGGCCACGTCAGCTTTTCCGGCGATATGGTACTCAAATGAACGATTTTACTCCGATGTGGCACTTAAGTGAGTGAAAAAAAAGTTTTGACACCAAAGTGAGCGCCGTACGAAAGTAATGGCACTCCTAATGTACTTACCCCCACCATAGGGCTATGATAGGTTGTTTATTTAGTACTCGACCTTTCTCGGGTGCCCCGTAGAGCAATGATAAGTTTCCTGCTTAGTTCTCGACTTTTCAAGCGCACCATAAGACGATTATAACTTGCCTACTTAGTACCTGACCTTTCTCAAGCACACCATAGGGCGATGAGATGGCCTATTTAGTACCTGGACCTATCTTTGGATGCACCACAGAGCAATGATATATTGCCTACTTAGTACTTGGATTTTCTTGTGAGCACCATATGATCAACAATGAACATTTGCTTGGTACCCAAACCTTTCTTTGGGCGCACCATAGGGTGATAAGTTGCCTGGACAATAAAACATCTCAAAGGGAATACCTAGACTTACACTCAAACAATTCCGGGATTAGAAAATTACGGGAACGATTAGAATGAGTCAAAGTGTCAATGTAGCAACAAAGAATACCAGGATGATCACAGGTATTCAAACACGAGAATACTCGAACAACCACAAGTACTCAAAATACTAGAATATTTGGATGATCACAAGTACTCAATGTACAAAAATACTCGATTGAGCACAAATACTCAATTATGAAATGAGCCCGAGGGAAGATGTACCTACCTAGCAAACATCTCTAGTTCTTAAGTGCTTGTCTTTTGCTAGATATGTTCTGGGCTTCTTTACTTGAAGGTTTAATGAATTGTCCGGTGGTTCCTCGCCACCATGGCTTTTGGGAATTCAAGACAAATCACGAAGCTTTAGAGGGCAACTTGCATGTCGGTGCTCTTTGGTTTTCAAGGAAACATTACCGATTAGGCATAATTAGAGCCGGTATGCATGCATTCATCAAGGAGGTAGGCTATACTAGAACGCGCATCTCGAAGTTCATTGAAGCATCGATCAATTTCATTTGAGGTTCATGCATAGTGGTTTTACCATTTTTGCACCACCAAATTTCCACTAAGGGGGAATCATGAATTATGACAATTTTCACTCATAACATAGCATGACTGGTGCTAACATGGACAAATTTTATAATTTTGAAACATTTTTTTAGAATTTTTTATTGTTTTATTTTTTTCTTTTAATTTAATTTCTCTTTTCTTTTCTCTCTTTTTTCTTTTTCTATACACTATTGGCCGCCGCACCATCACTTGTGGTCGATGAGGGCAAGGGCCATGGTTGGTGAGGATTGCACACCCTTGCCTAGACTAGGCAAGGGGGTTGTAACCCTCACCTAAATCTGGGCTAGGGCATGGGCAAACCAACCTATGGCTAGCATCCTCACTAGCCAAGAAGGTAAAGGAAAAGAAAAGAAAAATTAAAAAATCATAAAAAAAATATTCACGTTAGTGCTGGTCATGTCATGTAAGATCGTTGGAGTCCATGTCAAGAGTATTAAGCCTAATTTGGTTAGATAAACTAAATTTGAATAGTTTAAGATTGATTTGATACCATTGCAATATGTTTAGAACTTTTTTGGTACTTTTCCCTACATATAACTTATAGTGTTCAAATTTACTGCACAACATTTTATATGGTGAATTTTAATCAAAACACCGCATTTCTATTTAAACACGTCTTTCTAATTTTGACTTCCTTATAGATGCTTTTAACAACAAATCAATGCTATGAAAGAAGGGTAGAACTACATTGCTAAGTTTGCACAATCTCCCTAAGCATTGTTCTTAAGTTAGCACAATCTCACTAAGCATTGTTCATTAAGGTTGAATTGATACTAATACAATAGATCTAGAACATTTTTTATACTTTTCCCTACATATATACTATAGTGTTGAAATTTACTGCACAACATTTTATAGGGTGAATTTTAATCAAAACACAGCACTTCCATTTATTTTAAACGTCTTTCTAATTTTGACTTCCTCATAGATGCTTTTAACAACAAATCAAGGCTATGAAAGAAGGGTAGAACTACATTGCTAAGTTCACACAATCTCTCTAAACATTGTTCTTAAGCGACTAAATAGTCCTAAAGAACACTTCAAGGAATTTCATTGTCAGAATTGCTATATTTTCACTTTTGTAATGAAAATGAAGAGGTGTTGATACCCCTAAGTACCAAAATTTAGCACGAGTGAATACATAAGTGCCAAAATTTTCAAAAAAGATTGGAGAAAAAAGGAACATTTAAGTACCAATAGCGAGCCATGTCAAATTTCTAGCAAGCCACGTCGGACTTCCGGTGAACCTTGCTAGAGTTAGCACTTGAGTGTTCAATTTTCCAAAAAAGTGACACTTAAAGTATATTTTTAGAAGTTTTGGCACTTAGGGTGTACTTCTTAAAAATGAAGCACTTCTCTATAATAAAACTATATCACAATCAGCCTTTAGATTCAAAAGCACGTAATTAAGATAAGGTTGTCAATATTGGGGATGACAAACATTAACATCATGTTAATATGTCCCAACATATTGAATGGATAATCTCTGGTCCCTATGATGGTGCAGATATCCATACCTATATAATTGTTTATATCACTGCCTAGCACATTTCGAGGGTAAACACACCTTGGACTAAATAGAGCATGAAAAGATTGAAAAAAAAAAGACAGAACGACAAAATAAGGAAATATGTGGAACATCTAGAACTTACAGAAGACTACATATAGTGTAAAGTAAGCACGAAAACTAATGAGATATGGTAAAGTCAGCTGTTGTTGTGCCGAGCAAGCACAAAAATTAGAAAGAACAAAGAAATGTGCCGAGTAAGCCATCAAATATGGTCTGTCCTTGATCATTTCCTTATTGACAAGGAAAAAGTAGGGAGCAAGTTGAACATTTGGACAAAAACTAAGCAATTTTGGTCCTTCCCTTTAAGCCTGTGTGTTATATAGTTCCAAATAAGAGAGTTCAGCATCTTGCTCTGTAGACTTGGACAAACTAGCTCAAAGGGTTAGAAAGGAACTGAATGGTTAAGGAGCTCTTCTTACAAGGCACAATATGGGTGCCTTTTTTGGGACTTCTACCTTTTACGTCCAATTTCCCCTCGAAAACTTTGAAGACAAAAAAAAAAATTTCAGGGAATTATGAAAAGAATTATATATAATTCGACATATCAAGATTCATATATATTCCGAATGGTTTTAAACATTTCATATCAAATATAAAAGTCAAACTATGAGAGCACAATATTTGGAAAAGAACAAAGTCCAAAGCCCAAAGGAAAGTCACTCTAAACAGATTGAAAATGAAAACTGAAAAAGTAAAAAAGTAAAAAAAATGGCGACAAGTTGGCTGCCACAACTTATTCTCTCCTTCTTTATGTAAGAAGTTCAAGGGAAGAAGAGAACTGGTAGATTTGGAATTGTGTGCTGCTATTTTCTATTGTGTATATTGTGTAATTACATTCCTATTTATAATACAAGAGGACTAAAATAATAAGGAAAGAAAAAATATACACAATAAATCAAAAAGGATTCCCCGCAATCAAGATCAATTAAGATCAATTGACATTGGCAATGGTATCTTCAACATTCCCCCTCAAGCTTGGCGGTCTATACACATCAAAGACGCCAAGCTTGCTTAATTGATACAAATGTTGCCTTTGACATAGAGCCTTGGTAAAAATGCCTGTGGGCTATTCTATTGTTTTTGTTCCTCTTATTTTGAATATCCCATTTTGAATCTTATCTCGGATGAAATGATAGTCAACCTCTACGTGCTTCGTCCTTTCATAAAAAACTGAATTTTTTGTGAGTTTAAGTGCAACATCATTATCATTGAACAAAATAGTGGGTTCCTTTACCTATACTCTGAGATCCTAAAGAAGACCTCTTATCTAGACTTTTTCATTGCCATTGCTCATTATTCTGCTTCGGTGGATGATAAGGAAATAGTTGATTGTTTCTCTATCTTCCAAGAAAGTAATGAATCTCCTCATTTTATACAAAACCCAATGACAAATTTTCTACTCATGGGGCATGTAGGATAATCCATGTTACAATATGGTGTTATCCCAGGTTACTGTCCCAAGATAGTAATATTCCCAATCTTGGACATCCTTTCAAGTACTTCACAACCTTCAATGATGCATTCATGTGGGATTATTTTGGGGTGTGCATGAATTGGCTGAGAATTTATACCACATTGCAAATGTCGAGTCTAGTCATGTCAAATAAATAAGTTTTCCAACGAGTCTTTGATAAACATAAGGATCATTAAGCAAAGAATCCTTATTTATGGGTGATACCTCTATCATATTTATCCATCATCAACTTGACGTTTTGTTCGATTGGAATAATGGCTAGCTTGGATCCTGATAATCCCGCTTTTGATATGATTACTAAGATAAATTTACATTGGCTGAGACAAATACCCTTACTTGACCGTGCAATTTCTATCATGTGGAAGTATTTAAGAGGTCCTAAATCCTTAATGTGGAAAGTAGAATGCAAGTACTTCTTGAACTTCTCAAGGGAAGATGCATTATTCCCCATAATGAGTATATTGTTAATATATATGTACCTTGTTTCCATGTGAATAAAGCATAGTCGTGCTTGGATTGCTTAAACTTTGCAGTTGTAAGTACATCAGTGAATTTGGCATACCATTGATGAGAAGCCTGCTTGAGCCCATATGGGGATTTACGAAGATGACACACATTATTCTCCCCTTGTCTGTGAAATCTTGGTGGAAGGTCCATATAGATCTTTTCTTTGAGATCTCCATGACAAAAAGCATTGTGGATGTTCATCTAATTTAGGGGCCAATTACAGAGAGTAGCAATGGAAAGAAAAGATCGCACTATGGCTTCTTTTGCGACAGGAGAGAAGGTTTCTATATAGTCAAATCATTCCCTTTGCATGTAACCTTTTGCAGTTAGTCTAGCCTTATAATGTCAATGGACCTGTCTGCTTTACACTTGATCTTGTATACCCATTTTTACACTATGGGTTTCCCATGAGGAGGCAAACAAACAAGATCCCGAGTTTTATTAGCTATTAAAGCTCCTAATTCATCTTGCATTGCCTTTTGCCATTGTGGGTCTCTAATGGCCTCATCATAGAATGAGGATTCTTGCAACTCAAAAATTTTGCTAATGTAGCACATATGTTCAAGCAAAAGATGAGCAAAACTAACATAGGAAGAAACAGGCTATTATGTACTAGATTTGTCCAAGGAAGAGTAATCCATTGTCCATGTGGGTGGTCTAGTTGTATGGCTTGATTGCCAAGGAAGAACTGGTATAGATGGAATGTCCTCTTATGAGTCAGAAGATGGATTATTCATTGAATGAGATGATTTTGGGATTGCGTCTTTCAAATATAGCTGGTGATGGACTATTGTATACTTCAATATTTGTGTCAAATTTGGTCTTGCATCAATGTCTAAAGATGCCATGGGAGGTATTACTTGAGGAAGCATGATCACTGGTGCCTATGGAGGATCATCCTCGCTTAAAAAAGGACGATGAGATGTGGTAGGATCTTTCTATTGATATGAAGAAATTTTATCATAGAAGGGGAAAATATCTTTGTGAAAATTGACATCTCTATTGATGAAAAATCTTCCAATGGAGGATCGAGAACTAGATATCTCTTTTGAAGAGTGGGTACCCCATAAATGCACAATAAAGGGCATGGGGACCCAGTTTGTCCCAAAGGCCCACTATAGATACATAGCATAAGCATCCGAAAACACGGAGGTGGTGAATGTTTGGACGTTTCCCAAATAATAATTTGAAAGGAGCCTTTCCATCTAGAATGAGAGATGGTATCTAATTGATTAAGTAAGCTATTGCGACAACGCAGTCTTCCTAGAATGTTTCTAGAATTGAGGCTTGATATTTTTAGGCTTGAGCAACCTCTAAGAGATGATGGTGCTTTTTTTTTTTTACAATCCCATTTTGCTAGGGAGTGTAGACACAAGAACTTTAATGAAGGATTCCATGGGAAAGGAAAATGAATAGCATTCATGATTGAAAATTTCATGAGCATTATCAATGTGAATCCATTGTACATATTTATGAAACTAATTCTTAATCAAAATGAAAAAATTCTTGAGGTGAGAAAATACTTGGGCTTTGGATTGCATAAAAAAGGCTTAAGTTGCTCAAGTATGATCATCTACAATTGTGAGAAAAAATAAGATCCATCGCAATGTAGAATGTGATATGTTCCCCAAAAGTGAGAAGCACGGCTAGCACGCGACATGCTTTCTAGAAAAAGGCATTCGAGACTATTTAGCTAATGGGCATATGAGACATTTGGAATGAGAAAATGTGGCATTGTGGCCTAGACATTGATGAGATAAGGAGATATTTTTTATTATTGTTGGCATTACATAAAATGCTCTTATTTAAATGAAAAGATGCAATATCAAAAGTCTTGGGAAATGTTGTCCAAAAATAGAATCCCTCATAATTTCTACCAAAGCCCATCAGTGTGACAATCGAAAGGGCCTGCTCAATAGGAATTGTCTTCATAGAGTTTAGATAGGGAAATGAGGTTAAACTAGCACTCGGGAATGAATAGAACATTGTTGAGTTTGATGGAGGAACTGAGCTCAACTTCTCCAATTTTAGCAATGGAAGTATCATTACCATTTGGGAGGCGAACGGATGTATATGTTGAGGACTTGTCAATTTTTGTAAAGAAACATTCATCACAAATGATATAGTCATTAGCACCTAAATCAATAATCCATACTTTGCTCAAAATATTGCTCATTAGACATTAGGAAATACCTGTATAACTAGCCATTTTATCCTATATTCCCATTTGATTTAATGCCCTTACTATTTGCTGAAGCTGATCATTATTGATAGGTTAATTTGCTTTAGCATTTACAGCGATTGAAACATCTCGTTCCTTTTTATCCGTTAGCTTGCCATGCAATTTCCAATGATTTTCTTTAGTGAGATAAGAACGTTCATAATAATTGCAAAATTTACCTTTTCCCTTGTTGGAATTAGCATTATTTGACGATGTAGCTGAATTTTGGCCGTTCAATCCTTTCCAAGCGGGTGTTGACGTGGCAAAATGTGAGTCATCAGATTGAGGCTCCACGAGGATCAATGACGAGCCGTCTGATCCCGTTGAAAGTCTTTCGCTGTTGGATCCCATGATGTAATCTCGTCCGTTCATCTGTTGGGTTATCCCGAGCTGTCCGATCGGGCATCAGATCGTGGCCGTCCATCCGAAATGAAGACGGGGGGTGGTCTTCTTCCGCGAGAAACCCTAACGCCATGGCTAGTTCCGCGAGATGCCTCCATGGCCGAACCTTGATCTGGCCAGTCAGTGCTCCGATGAAGCTTTGGCCGCAAGAGTGACGCGGTCACCTACTCTCACAAGACAAGCTATTGGTTGCATTTCATCCATTGTCTCAATAGTCGGTCGTCGGAGGGGGTCGGGACGGTGCCAACTAGATATCCGTCCTTGTCTTTCCCTACCAATGCTCGCCGGAGCTCGCAGACCAGACAGAATAGTTCTTTGTTCCCAAAAGCTCCTATGCGACGGGGCAAAGCTCGAGTCCGTCGGCGGCGGTTGTGTACAGCAGATCCCCAGGTTTTGGCCAACCGTCGGCGAGACCCGCAAACGGAAAAAATTCGGGTCCCTAGGTCGGGTAGGGAATTTCCTCGAAACCCGTCGGACCTGACCCATCGTGACTCGGGAAAGACCAGCCCGGTTCATATCCTGGACTGGGCCTGGCAACGTGCGGTGGGCCTCCTCCTGATCCACCATTTGTTCCGAGCTCCATGGCGCTAGAGTTCTAGGCTGGACCTTCTCGGTTCACCTGGACCGGCACAGGAACCCACTGAACATATGGGCCTGAAAAAAATTGTCCAGAGTCAGATTGAATGGGCCCTGAAATGGGCTGTATAGTGTGTAATTATATTCCTATTTATATTACAAGAGGACTAAAATAATAAGGAAAGAAAAAATACGCACAATAAATCATAAAGGATTCCCTGCAATCAAGATCAATTAAGGCCAATCGACATCGGTGATGGTATCTTCAACACTTTGTTCTGAAATACTTGGCCAATCCACAAGATGGTAACAACTAGAAGTCTACCGCTCAAGGGATGCGGCTTACACTGCGCAGTGGGGTCCGTGACAAGGCATGCAAACAAGACCAACTCGGTCCCTACGCAACAATTCTGAGTTATAATATATAGAATGTAAAGATAAATAATCTAGTAGTATAGTCCCCATTAACAATACTGAGTACAAATTTTCAGGTAAATGAACCCAGAAGTGCTTACTTAAGTGTAAAGGGGGCCCTTGCAAGCACCTCAGTTGTGACCTAGCATGGGAAGAGAACACAATTACATTCCATTACTAGTAATGTAAACTACAAGTAACCTAATCCCAACTAGTTATCTCTAACAATACATATTTAATATACGTAGATACTAGAAGTCAAATTTCCCTAAACATCCCCTTCGGCTTTTGGTGGAGCGAATTCAATTAGGAATCAATCTCCTTTTCTTGTTTTCTAACCAAAAGTCAGAGACAATCCAAGTCTGACACGGACATTGCCGACAATCCAATTCTGACATGGACATTGCCGATGCATGCCGCATTTGAGTACGCCAAAAAATATGCGTCAGCTATTCAGATGTACTATGGGATGGGATTTGTCTATGGTGTCAAATTCAAGGTATAATTTAACAGATACCGTACGATTAGGTCTCTCGAGATAGGTCATCATCTCTGCTATTTTTTTTCCAGATGGACAGCGAAAAACTGAAGTCTTCTACGTAATTTGAGACCGTGAATGGACTTGTCTTTTTAAACTAAACTTCACATGGGGACCCTATGAGATGATGTAGATACATCAGGGCATGAACCTTTGGATTTGAAAACATTAAAGGTGGGGAAATTTTTGTCATCTACCAGTCTTAACTAATCAATCAATATATTGGATTCCTACCTTCTCATTGATTACTTGTTCGAAACACTTTAATTATTCTTTATCAGTGAACATTTAGGTGGCGGTTCAATGGACTTGTTGCCTTAATTATTCAGATAATTTCAAAGTTAATGGTTAAATTCTTTTTATTATGCTTACTTGCATTTTACTTGTTGCTTTACTTGTGATGTATATTATCATATCATGTGAACAAATCAAATTAACTCAGAAGGTCATAGTATGTTGTTTTATTTGTTTATATGTAATTTTATGAGAAAGTTCAGTGGATTAAATTGTTTTTCAAGGCAAGCAATGAATAGATCATAATAGAGATGATTTGGTAATTTTAAAATGATTTCAAAAGGCTCACAATTGTATATGAGTTCTCTTCAAACCATATTCAAGTAATATTATACTCTCTCTCTCTCTTTCTAGACTGAACTTTGGATGAGCCAGACCGACGTATGAAGTACCGAAACGTCATCAATGACGATATTGTCTCATCGTAGGGAGATCGTTTTAAATTTCTTCTGTTTATCTCTATAATTGAAGTTGACATGCAAAAGCGTCATCAAATACGTCGACTACCAGCTGGGCCTTTTGGGGAGACTCTGACCTGAATTTGAATTTAGTAAAATTAAAATAATTTTATGATGTGTTACTGTATTTTTATTTTTAGTTTTGAGACACTTGGTGGAGACGTGATTCAACACCATACATCTGTCACGTCAAAGAAGTGCCCACGGTTTCAATGATGGAAACGTGCCAAAAAAGTCATAAATTCCTATTCAATCTTTAACTTTTTAATTAGACTAATTTAGTCATAAATTTTTTAAAATTAATATCAATTTAGTCTATTTAGTTATTTTAGGCAAGAAATCGATGATGTAGATACCAACAATTTTATATGGTATGATATTTTAAAATAAATTTTAACATGAGTAGGGAAAGATGGGGATTCGAATCCCCACTTTCATAAAAGGATTGGAGTAGGGACGATTTAAGCTTCGTTTGGTAACGCTCCGATTTCTTTGTTTTTTTGTTTTTTTGTTTTCTGGAATAGGAAAAGAACATAAATCTATTTGGTAATGTCAACTGATTTTTCTATTTCCGGGAATGGAAAGTTGTTCCTGGACATAGAAATGAGAAGTAGAAAAAAGTAACTTCTTATTCCTAAGAATAATTTCTACAAATTATTTCTTGGGGACTACTCATCGCCTATAGCATACTGCCACCCGCCCGCCGCCACCATCGCCGCCACCGCCGCCACCATTGTCGCCGGCCGTCAACCGTTGGTCGCCCCACCCCCACCCGCTCGCCACCAGCTGATTGTCAATTGCCATCACTTGTTGCCGGCTATCCCCACCCTCTCGTCACCGACCGATCGCCAATTGCTAGCCTCTCGCAATCATCCTTTGCCTTGTAGCTTGTGACCAGCAAGTGGCGGGGTTGGCGATCAGCAACCGGCGGCGGTGGGTGGCAACTAGCGGTGGTGGGCGGCGACTGGCAATTGAATGTCGGTTGGTGGCTATCGATCGCCGATCATCGTCGATCGCTAGTCGCCGCCTTGTTGGGGAAGAAAGAAAGAAATTTTTTTTGTTAGTACCAAACACATTTCTATTCTTTTTTCTATTTTGAGAATAAGAAATTTTTGTAGTTATCAAATACTCTATTTTACTTAGAAATTGTTCTAGGGAGTAGAATTAGAAAAGAACTATTTCTCAAAAGTAACTTTCTCGGAAGTAGAAATGTTACCAAATGCACAATTAATTTCAAGAGTGAGTTTTGACTCTCACTCCCTGTAAGGAGGTAAAACAAAAGTCTAAGTATTAGAGTATGAGTAAAATATGACTGACTAAACAAAATAATTTTTAAATAATTTTTTCAACTTATTTATTTATTTATTTCTTATTTTTTCCTATTCTTTTTCTTTGGCTTGTTGCCAATACTAACCATGGCCAACAATTAGCCACAGGTGAGGTTTGGCAAGGGTGTCGTGGCCCTTGCCGGATTTGACAAAGGCAAGGGCTTAACCCTTGTTGCCCTGCCCCAATCAAGTCTAGCGAGGGCAACCCTCACCTAGGTGGCGAAGGTCGTGTCCTCGCCAAATTTAGCAAAGATTACTCTTGCCCAGGCCGTGAGGGTCATATTGCCGTTGTTAGCCGTTGCCTGTGCCTGGTTGCTAGCCATGGTTGATATTGGCCATAGGCCAAAGAAAAATAATAGGGACAAAAAGATAAAAACAAGGAAAGATAAGAAAAAAAAGTAATGAATTGGTGGCCATAATGTCCATGTCAATGTCGGCGATCCTATGGCGATGCCACATAGGATTACTAGCAACCACATCATTGATTTCCAGTCTAAATTAGCCAAATGGATTGAATTTTAACTAATGTGAAAATATTTAAGACTAAATTGGTTCAATTGAAAATATTATGATTGAATTGATATGAGTGTAATAAATTTAAGATTTTTTTAGTACTTTTCCCGATCAATGACAACCTTAGATGAATTTGAATTATGGTTGAGCATGAAGTGTTTTTAGCATCATTTGGAAATATAGAAAAAAAGGACTATTGACGACACTTCTAGCAAAAAAAACATAAATTAGAAGCATTATCATCCCGTGCATGAATCTTGGCTTATGATGGAGTATGAAGTCAGCACAAAAATGTAATCAATGACGATGTCATCCCACTACCGTGAGATTGCTTTCAATTTGATCCGCACATCTCTAAAATTGGAAGTGTACGGACAATTGCGGTCGTCAAATATGGCAAGCACCAGGTGGTCCTTTGGGATTGGATTCCGACGTGAATTTGCAATTCATAACAGTTTTATCTAAAAATGTGTTGACGTACGTTGATATACGGCACCGACTCATTTTTTTGCAATTCTTTTACCTTAATGACAACGAACTATCGGTAAAATAATTTTTTGATGTGTTATTAAATTGGGTTAATACTACGATAAATCTCAAATTGATACATTTATGACAAATTTCAAACTAATTTTTTAACCATCAAAAATCTCAAATTGATATACTTATGATAAATTTATCATATGTTAATTTTCGTTAAATTTTATTATCAAATTATTAAGTTAGATAATACATGACATTTGATGAGTGTACCGGTTTAGGGTTTTACTTTCTGTTTGTTAAAAGTATACTAGTTTATGATTTTTTGTGGTATTAATATAATATTTTTTATGATCAAAAAATTAGTTTGGAATAAATTTGTCACATGAGTACTAGTTTAGAGTTTTTTATGGTCAAAAAATTAGTTTGTGATGAATTTGTCATAGGTGTACTAATTTAGAAATTTTCATGATAATAATCTTATTATATTTTTGTGTTTAATTATAGGACGCGTTGTAATGCAATTTGATACATTGATCGCATTGTAATAAGTGCCCATGACTTCAATGGGCAGCTTCCGACTGACTTTTGAATTATGATTGAGCATGATGTTCTTTGAACATCATTTGGATATATAGAACAAGGGCTAAAATTTACAAACATCACTAAAGCAAAAATAAAAATAAAAATAACAAGTTTTATTATATGTACATAAATATTTATCAATAAGAGAATTGACCACAGATACATGATAATTTTTCACTCCAAATCGCTTTTTAATTGGGCTTAATGCCCTTTAAATGAGTGTAATTCTAAACTCATTGAAGTTTCAAAAACTAAATGACGGCCAAATTAGAAAAATTAAATTCAATCAGACACATGCATTATTTATGTATCCACGAGATACATACATATTTTCGTTGAGGTTCCCGTTCTCATTGCTCACTTTCTGGATTAGGTATCCAGTCCCCCAAAGTACATGAAGGAAAAAAATTGTTTGGCTATATAGAAAGAGTAAAATAGACAGATTAACATGTCGAGATCACGTAGTAGAATCCTAATAACTTCGTAGGGAAGATTACTAAGAGGGAGTTCAAGGGCAAGCTTATCAACATATTTTATTTGATCAATTTTCACTCCAACTTTTAAGTTAATGAGTCATGAGCCAATTATGTAGTATTAACTACTCATATTGTACTAATTCTCTAATGTATGATTTTTTTCAACACAACTAGCATGCGTAAAATTATCATAAGAGTTCCATTGGGGAAATTAGCAAAAAAGCCCTAAATATATTGTTATTGTGCCAATTTAGTTCTAAATTTATTTGTTTAACAATTGAGTTTTAAATCTTTTGCAATTATGTTAATTCAGTCCATCCGATCAAATTTAGTTGGCTAGTACTAACATGGATGCTGACTAGCGTTAGCTGATAATTTTTTAATATTATTTTATTTTTTCAAAATTTTTATTAATTTAATCTTTTCTTTTCTTTTTCTTTCTCTTTTCCCCCCCTCCCTCCTTCTTTCGGGCGATTGGCCAAAGGGGAGGGTCGATGTTGGATTGAGGTGGTCAACCAAGCCGAACTGAGGGTGAGCTCGCCTAATCACTCCCAAGGCGAGCCCTTGCTAGATTTGGGCAAGGGTGAGCTTGTTGATCCCTTGCCGATGGATTCGACGAGGGGCCTTGCCCTTGCTAGATCTTGTGAGGGTTGGCCTTGCTAATGGCCAGGTGGCTCTTGCCCAACAATAGTGGGGCCAACTTGCCCTTAGTCCATCCCTCACCTTTAGCCGATTGCCAGAAGGAGGGAGGAGAGGGAAAAAATGGAGAGAGGAAAAAAAAAGGAAAAAGAAGAAGAAAAGATTAATAAAAAATTGAAAAAATAAAATAATATTAAAAATTATCAACTGGCACTGATCGGATAAATTTGGCCAGATAGACTAAATTGACACAATTTCAAAAGATTTAGGACTCAATTAACAAAAAATAAATTTATGATTGACTTGATATAATTATAATAGATTTATGGCTTTTTGGTAATTTTCCTCACTTTTGTCGTTATTATAAGAGGTGTTCGATCCCTGCGGAAGGAAAAATGGAGATTGACTTGCTTACAAATTACTCGACATATGGTTCGAACCATATAGGGCAGGAGGGATGAACCTCGCAAAGAGCAATTGTCCAGACCAGAAGTCAAAATATTCGCGATCCATATGTAATTGACGCGACTATCATAATTAGTCTTCAATTTTAAAACGGAAAATATCCAAAAACTTCCAGAGATTGCGGCCGATTACTTTTCCTCCGAGGCTTCCAGGAACGAGGATGGGGCCTCTGGTCTCTGCATTATAAATACGAAGAACCTCCATTAGCAATTCGTAACGCGAAGCAAAGTAAAAACAATGGAAAACGCAGTTCTGTATGCGATCCTCCTAGCTGCTCTCTCTCTAGTTATTCTCTACTTCTTCCGAACAAGAGAACCCAAAAACCTTCCTCCATCCCCTCCTTCTCTCCCCATCATTGGCCACCTCAACCACTTTAAATTGCCCCTTCACAGGACCCTGCACAGCCTCTCCACTAAGTATGGCTCCATCATGACCCTCCGGTTTGGGGTCCGCCGGTTCGTGGTGGTGTCGTCGCTGCCGCTGGCCGAGGAATGCTTCACCAAGAACGACATCGTCCTCGCCAACCGCCCCAAGCTGCTCGTCAACAAACACCTCGGCTACAACTACACCACTCTCATCGCATCGCCCTATGGCGACAGGTGGCGCAACCTCCGGAAGATCGCCACCATCGAGGTTCTCTCGTCGCACCGCCTCAACGTGCTCTCCCACGTCCGGAGGGATGAGATCCAGCGGCTGATGCTCCGGCTGGCCCGGGGCGGGTTTGAGTCCCACCACCGCGTCGAGCTCAGGACTCTCTTCTCGGAGCTGGCGTTCAACATCATGATGAGGATGATTGCAGGGAAGCGGTACTACGGGGAGGGCGTGAACGTCGATGAGGCCGAGGCGAGGGAGGCGAGGCAGGTCATTAAGCAGATCGTTGGGAATGGCGGGATAAGATACGTTGGCGATTTCCTACCCATACTGAAGCTGGTCGATTACGGAGGGGTCAAGAAGAGGGTGTTGAAGCTGAAGGAGAAGATCGATGCGTTCATGCAGGGCTTGATCGAGGAGCACCGGAGGAAGAAGGGCGACCCGGAGCTCGCTGACAGCATGATCAGTCATCTCCTGCGTCTGCAAGAGTCTCAGCCAGAAGACTACTCGGACGTCATGATCAAAGGGCTTGTCTTTGTAAGTGTTGTTTCTTATTCCTCTCTTTCTACATGCCCTTTTGTTCTTTTTCGGGCATCCGTGACGCGTGTCATCAGCCCTTCCTCCCGTGTCAACTGGATAAATGTCGTCAGTCGGTGCATTAAAATCTTGCGTCGTCAGCGTAGAATTCACCGTTCTATGTTACTTCTATTTCGAAGATTTAGAATGCACCAGCACCACAGATGATAATAATAATTATAATAATGGTGAAAAATCTTAGGTTTCTATTTTCAATAAGCAGGAATTGGTCGCACTCTTTCCCTCAAAATACTAAAATCTTGAATATTACTTTCTTACTGAATTAATGTATGACCAGTGGTTGCAATTGCTATTGTAGTTTTCTTTCCCACGTGTATTGTCTATTTGACACTGAGAGTGACTTTGCGATTGGGCTGATGTTTGTGGATGTGGATGCCGGGCCGTTCACTTTCAGTCTATCACTTGGAGCAGTCCCTTTTCGTGTTCTTCGTAGAAGATAATGATTTTTCATATAGATTTAGATGAAAGGTCCTTAAATTTATGATTTTGGGAGTTCATAAAAGGAGCAGATATGGATTTGGCTTATCCACATCAAAACTTTGTCTGAATTTGTTGACCCTACCAATCAAAAACTTTGCTATTTTGGTCATTTGTATTTGTGACTATAAAGGGGTCATTATCAAATGGAGTGCAACAAAAAGGAGATAGACGTTACCGATGGAAGGCGAAAAAATTGGTAATAAATGATTCACTGGGTTGGGTAGGGTTGGGTTGATTGCAGTTTTTCAAATTGAATTTGATTTCACTTTTCAAATGCTTAATTATTGATATCATATTGGGCACGACATTTAGGACTGTTGGTGCAAATGTCAATAATATCAAGTTGGAATATGATAATAACTTATTAAGATTCATACTCTTTCCTTTTAGATTTTTTCCATGAATACGTATATGTTTATTCCCTTAAACGACCATATACCAACTATTCATAGTTATTATTTTACTACGATATTCTTATTCACAATATCAAAAGTTCCATTTTGGAACGGCATTGACCCAAAGTAGTCTCATCACTGGAAAGAAATTAAAGAACACGAACTGATTCGTATGAAAGGATATTTTCATTACAGGCAGGCATGTGGAAAATGACGTGTCTCATTTTTCTTTCCCAAATGAATATTATAAGTACAGTGCCCTTTTCTTTTCTTTTAGATAGTCATATTGACAGTATTGTTTTTACAACTTGAAGTCTTATTATCTCCACTTGTAGAGTTGATTTAAGCAATAACTTCTTACACACATGTGCAGGTTTTGTTAATTGCTGGAACAGACACATCATCACTTACATTAGAATGGATAATGACAAATTTATTAAACAACCCTGAAAAGTTAAAGAAGGCCCAAAACGAGATTGATTCTGTTATCGGCCATGATAGCCTATTGGAAGAATCAGATGTTTCGAAACTACCTTACCTTCAATGCATCATCTTGGAGACCCTTCGACTAAACCCGACAGCGCCACTCCTTGTCCCACATGCGTCATCGGATGATTGCACCATAGGAGGATACTTTGTTCCACGTGACACTATTGTGATGGTGAATGCATGGACCATTCACAGAGATCCTGAGTTGTGGGAGGATCCATTGAGCTTCAAGCCCGAAAGGTTCGAGGGCGAAGGCGGCGAAAAGCAACATAAGCTAATATTGCCTTTTGGGTTGGGACGGAGGGCATGCCCTGGTGCCCCCTTGGCTCAGCGGGTCATGGGGTGGACGTTGGGCATGCTGATTCAATGTTTTGATTGGAAAAAAGTGAGCGAAGAAGAGATTGACACAAGGGAGGGCCCAGGAACCACCATGCCAAAAGTAATACCCTTAGAATTAATGTGTAAGGTACGCCCTTCTATGGAGAAACTCGTCCCCAAAGATTAAGTTGATCAACTAGTTTGTCGTGAATGGTTGGTTGACATGCTTTCAGGCTATATGTAGTAAGAGTCCACATCTAATTTATGACATTCAACTCTTGTATATTTTCATTTTCCTATTTGTATCGGAACTTTTAGACTAGGCTTCTAGTTTAAGAAGATATACGGTGCTAATGGTGGCTCTATGGATTGTTCTTATACATACTTGTACTACTTTTCTTGAATAAATGTATTCGTTCTGAAAGGATACAGGTAGAGTATTTTTTTTTTGTGCTTTAATTTTTTCTCGCTAATGCAAGGTCACATGCTTTTTTAATATGCCTTCTTTTCGCAATTTTCTTTCTTTCCCCCATGTTTTTGCTTTCGAGCAAGCTGCTCTTCTTGCATGATATTTCTACAAGAATAATGCAAGAATATGCTTCTTCTCATCTTTTAATTGAAGATTAGTTGAAGAGAATTATTTGTTTGCGAAATTAGTTACCAGCTAATGTTTTCAAAAATGAATGCCATGCCCTTATTCAAGTACCGAACAGAAAAATTTACTACATCATTGAGCAAATTCATCAATTTTCAAGTCCTGCTCACTAGCTTATGATGTACTATGACAAGTAGCAATACTATTTGTGCCCAAAGATTCCCATGGTTGGTGTACTTGATTGAATGTCACTTGTTCATGTCAGACGTATGGTGTACAAATTGCTCTAAGTCAGGGGTTGACATCCAAAGTTTTTCACTCCAAAGATCATTATTGCATATATAATTGGATTTTATTTCCTATCAAAAAGATTTTCCACCATATATTACATTTCGTGCTTGAACAATTTAGTGGAATTTCATGCATATACCTAATTTAAAAGGGCATATCGTTCAATTTTTGAGTACAAAGGTTACTTTGGTCACTTTTCAAGTCTTGGTTCTCTGGTAATTTCATTGAAAATTAGTTCGAAATGATCTGGCTGGGCCAGCCGTGGCGCATGTCAAACTTGGGCCAGTGATAGGAGACGGCCTAGACCAAGCTCGGTTGAGTTGTGGCTCGGCCACAATGACGCAATGGCCAGGTCGACTATCATGCCCAACACCTAGGCAACGATGACCTGGCCAACCTTGAATAATGCACTTTCCTATTTGGTGCACACCTTTAGGGAAGTGATCAATGATACATGGTTTGTACCATTTGATGATCATTTGATTGGCCATATATTTTCAGACAAATGATCCAAATTCGTCAAAATAACGAACAAGTGACCCTTCTTGGGATTCACTCCCATTGATTGCTTGATAGAGAAACAAGGCCTTTGGAGCCTAAGTACATGCTTTATCTCATGTATATGCATGTGAGCGCTAGATGTATGTTTTAGGAGCGTTGCATAGTTGTGGAAAACCTTTGGGAAACATTTAGATCCAAATTTAAGACCAAATGGCATTGATCACCGCTTGTGAATACAAGGAATGGCCAACTACCATTGGTCACAAATCAATCAATTAGTGGTTCTAAGATGGGTTGATGCGTGCTCAAAGCAAAGGCCACCTCCGAGCCGTTTATGTCTATTGAATGCCCTTGTTTGCATTATTGATTGTGATTGTTCTTCAATAAGATGTGGTGTATGCTTTTGTATTGGCATCTTAAATAGCTTTAGTCTAAATGATAATCACCATCAACACATCTTGAAGAGGTGACCAAAAGTCCCGACAACGGTGGTGGCCATAGACAGATGTCCAATTTGGTCTCTTTTGATTGTGACATTCAATTATAATCATGTCTCGGGCATCTATTTCATGTTGTAATAAATACCCAATGAGTTGCGGGTTTTATTTTTCTTGCACTTAGAATATTTTGTTTTTCTTTCTTGAGTTTTTATTTTCTCGTAATGTACTTTCAATTGCTTGCGTGTTTATTTCATATTTTGTCAATAGTTAGTTCATAATCAAACAAACGAATTATTCACGCATGATCACCTTTGATGCTTCCAAATCAATTTGTACAAAAACATAAAAAATGAATGCATGATCACCATAGGTAACAACCATATTTTTAGGTACTGAAAATGTGCTAATAGAAATATTAGTGTAACCCAAATCTCTGAACTCATGAACTCTCATTCTATAGAAATCAAAGAAACACTCCCGACCCTCAATTGGGTAAAAGCCGACGAGACTAGTGGTGACTCTTAGATCCATATTTAGGTTGCTTAAAGAACCTTAAAATAAACCCACTGTCACGTGAGATATAAACTTGGGAGAGCTTGTGTTCTCGATTGATGGATCTCGAGAACTAATGTCATGAATGATGTATTCAAGCCTTCCTTGGCATGATGTACTTTTGAAGACTGTCATTTGAACAAATATCTCTAAACTCACCTTACACTTGGCTTCCTTTCATTAGACATGCTGTGGCCACGATGTTGAGTCGCAACAATGGTAAAAACCATATATATTTATATTGGTTCGGATTTTATCAATTTGATTCAGATTGATAAAATATACAATCACACTTATAAATATCAGTTAACCATACCTAAGTATAGTCACTGACTAGAAGCCTATCAATACTCTATTTTCTCTCTCTCCCTCCCTCCCTCCTGCTTGAGTCCAAAGTGAGGGGAGTTGCATCAGTCTCTTCGAAGCCACACTAGCAAGTCCCCCACTGCTGGGGACGATGACAGCGGCGGCGCCGGCGCCAACAACTAGGTTTTGGACTCAAAACCCACAAATCGAGCGATCCACTTACTGCTTTATGCACATAACTCTGGGAGATTGAAGGATTCGGAGTGTTCACCTCGACTTTGAGGATTTCAGGTGAGTCGTTCTTTGAATCAAACTCGGATCTGCAATATGGGAGCTCTTTTTTGTGTATTCTCTCAGGTCTGTAATTATATGAAAAAGCCATTTTTTTTTTTCCTTGGACCTTCTTCTTCTTACGCCTTTTTCCTTCCTCGGTCTTCACATTACCTGGGTACTCTCTCTCTCTCTCTCTCTCTCTCGCTCTCGGAATTTATATACCTTCATATAAACACTTGTCTGTGGAGTTCCAGTTCATCTCTTTTAGTGGATATAAATTTCTGTCTGTGTCGACAATGCGGTTGTGTTGATTGGATGGATTGGTTGATGGGGGAACGAGTCTATGTTTAGCAAGAGGCGAGCTTTGAGCTTCTCTTGTGCCTAGGATTGTTCAGAGTATAGGCTGAGTTTCAATTGACACGGCGATCTCATTGTGTTCTCTCTTATGAGGGTCTACTTGGATCGTTGGTGGACATAGTATTGTATCTTTTCAATTAGCTATACTTCAATTTAGCTCTAGACGCTTGCTACTTCGTCACCGACTAAAGAATTGCAACAGTTCTAGTTTAGATAAAAGGATTGTGCATATCAGGAGTTATGGTTGTAGCATTGTACATGTTACTTTTCTTGCAATTGTCGTTCCTTATTTTGTTTGTGCTTTTTCTTTTTTGAATGACATTTTAGCATGCGATGCCACTAATTCTTTTACTGTTTAAGGCTCCGTTCGTTTCACGAAAAATAACTTTCAGGAAAATATTTTCTCCGAATTTTCCAACGTTTGTTTCACAAAAAATAAATTAATTGGGGAAAACATTTTCCATCAAATGAAAAAAGCCTTCTAAAATACGGGAAATTGTTTTCCACTTTTTAGAAAGAGAAAAACATTTTCCACACTTTATTTCACCTTACTTTCTTTTACCAAACATTTTTTCTTTTTCTTTTTTTCCTTTTTACCTTTTTCTAAAAATTTGATATTTTAATTATTTTTTAATCTTTTTCTTTTTATGTTTTTCCTTTTCTCTTTTTTCATCTTCTTCCTTTGGCTAGTCAACGGCCATGGCGGTGTCCACCAGTCGACATCCGACTGCAGGCAAGCTAAAGCCTTGCCATAGGCTATCGAGGCTCGAGGTTGCTTGATTCTAGCAAGGTCAAGCTTCGCTAGCCTGCGGTAAGGCTCCGCCTCTTTTGATCAAGCAAGGCCGAGCTCGCTCGACGCCAGCGAGCTCACCACAAGCCAACAAAGCTCAACGAGGCTTAAGCCTTGCCCAAGTCATCGGATCTGGTGAGGCACAAGCTCGCTCGAGGCCAATCCGATGAGGTCGGGCCTTGCCAGATTCGACGAATCGAGCGGGGCTTGAAGCCTCGCCTGTGGTAGCCACCGTGGCTGGTGACCGCCAAAGGAAGAAGAAAATAAAATTAAAATTAAAATCGATTTTTTTAAAAATAAGAATAATTAAAAATAGATTTAAAAAAATAAAATAATAATAAAATTATTTTAAAAGGGTGTATGAAGGAAAATGAAGGAAAATATTCTCCTTATCGAATTGTAGTGCTTCATTTTCAGGTTTTAGACAAATACCGAAAAATGACTTATTAGAAAATATTTTTCAAAAGTACCACTTTTTCTGCGAAACAAATGGATCCTAAATCCTAAAATATATTCTTAAATCAAGATTTATGTATGGGAGTGTAGGGATTCGGAGTTGATTTATTTATCAAACCAATTAAATGAGAAGATTTTGTTTGTGGAGTTCGAGTTCATCTTCGATTCCTTCTTTTATTTATTTATTTTTTTGCCGAGTAGTATTCCCCATTTTCGACTGTCAATTTTGTACCGTGAGTTCATATGGTGGACGATCATTTGGAGAAATAGAACACATGGATTAGTGTGAAACTGTGTAGATGCAACTGATCCACTAGTATATATTCAGGAATTACACTATTAACCCAAGAATTGTTCTTCACCATGGACAGCTTCTTGTGAAGAATGGTCTCTTTACTTTCGGAATGAGTTGTAATTAGGATAATGTAGCTTCAAATTATTAGTGTTCATATAAATTGTTTTGTTTCCCGCTGAGTTTACGGTGTCTTCCGTGATTTAGGCAAATTTTCTTCATTCGTTATTTGCCTTTTGCCTTTATGCGTGAAAGTTGAAGTGCCTTTGGCTTCAGCTAGAGATTTCACTCGATAGAGGTGGTGATGATTTTGTTGCTCTAGAAAGCTTCTTATATGTTGTGATGTTGCATCCGTCTATCCACCGATTGTTTTCACTTCTGGTAATGAAGAAGTCTTTTCTTATTTCCTCCTTTTAAACTAAACTTTGTATGGAGAATCCTTTGAGCTGACATAAATGTTGGGAGCGTGCAGTAGAAGTCCGGTATCCTTATCTAAAGAGATCGCTAAGAGATAGTCTAAGTCCGAACCAGTCAATATATCCAGTTGGATCCATTTTTACTCAAAAATTTAAATTAATGAGTTATGAACCAATTAAGATATATTAATTGCTTAACACATGTGAGATTTTTCTAACACAACTCATACGTGTATCATAACAATCTCCCCTCACGTGTGAGCTCCAATGTTAGTTTTACTCCATCATAAATTAGATATCCTTCTGGCTTTATATCATCCTCACTGGCTCACGTTGTCACACCATGATACTTCCTTGCTTGGAAACTATAATAATTGACTCTTATATCGGTTGTTAAAAAATTGAATGTGTATTCCATATGCAAACAATCCACCCAAGCAGAAAAACACACCATAAAATTTTTGTTATCAAGGTTCACCCAAAATTAAGCTACATCTCTGCGCAAAGGTACTCTGTGAATCCACTAGACTTTAAAAAAATTGGAATACAACAATAATCTCTTTTAAGATTAGGGTGCAATTCTCACCTTTTCTTTTCTATTTGTTTTGTTTTTCAGCCCTGTCACGACCTTCCCGAAGGTGAATCACTAAAGGAAGACTAATGGATTACTAAGTCCGAAAACTTAGTGCGAACTCTCCCAAGCCCTACCAACCGCAACTTGGTACTCAAAATTTAACCTTGTTAAACATGCAATTCTATTCAATTAGGAGCCGCCACTAATCGATCATGGTTGATTAGAAACCCAAGTAAAGTATGGGAGAATACTTTACTTCTGCGAACCAGAGATTTAATAGGTTTGGGGACATGATTACGCTAAGTTGAACTAACGCCCTTTCGGTACCATTTCTCTTTAAGTTTCAAAAGATTTTTTTCTTGCAAGCAGTCTTGGTTAATGGAAAGGAGTGGTCATGCGGATCACAATCAATGACATTCAACAGGTCTAGGAGAATAAATATAGAAATCATGATCAACGTTAAAGTAAAACAAGCTATAACTAAAAATGCATGCCCTAAATATAAATTCTAAATGGGATGACATGTAATTTTTTTGAATTTTTTTTTGTAAAATTAATTATGTACGACTTTAATCTAGATTTAACATGCATGATTCTTACTTTAATGAAATATGATATGCAATTCAAATGTCCTAGCTCTAATGACGTGTTAATTGAAAACTATTGTAACATGTGTGCAATCTATATTATATGACACTAAATATGCATGTGCTATATGATATGGGATGGATGATGTATTTTGCCATATGCATATGCATGATCTCTCTCTTTTTTTTTTTATTTATCAAAATCCGAAACTAAGCTAAGTCTAACTAGAAAATTTCATCTAAAAAAAATATTATATAAATCTAAGATGTAACATAGCTACCAAACTATCATGCAATCAAACAACCATGCGATGCAATGTAATTTTTTTGTATTTGTATTTTTATTATTGAGAAAATTAGCTAATGTAAAATCAACACAAACAACAAACATAACCATATGATCACGCAATACATCACGACCCAAGATGGAAGATCACAATAATAAAAAATCTAATCCGACGTCTCTCGGCTCAATATTTTTGATTATTACGATCCTCGACACAACAATTTTCCTAATTGGATAATGCCTAACAAAATCCACAATCACGGTCAACATTGAAGAATTGTAAACTACGTAATAAAATAACCAAATTAAATTTTATTGAAGAAATTACCTAGTTCAGAAAATCTACTTTTGAATAATGGGATCGGCGAAAAGGATGTGAGGACAATGATAAACTTGCATACGGACGATCGTTGGGAGAGAGATTATTGGTGTGCAATGCTTCTATCCATAGCATCGACTCAATTGGCGACAACAAGCATGGACACCTGGGGATTGTTATCCACTGGGATGTTGCTAACCACTTCAAATCCTGCAAAAGATTAACGAAAATGGTCGTTTCGGATGAAGGAGGGCGATGCCCGATCGAGAACGAGCTATGGCTGAACGACGCCGTCCGTGATGTCAGTAAAGCTGTGGGGATCGCTGGAAATCGTGGCGGAAAAGGAACGCCGAGGATGATGACGGACTCATCTGGTGAGGCGAAGCTCCACAATTGGCTGGTCTTACTGACGAAGAAGGTGGGGGTCTTGAGAAATGTGAGAGTTGACTAAAAAACTAGAGGAGGACAATGAGTGATCCGAGCTATCGCTCCTCCTCTCTCCTTTTGCTTGGTCAACATTTCTTCTCTCCTTTTTCTGCAAGCCGCAACTCAGTCCCCCTAATGGAATGAACTCTCGCATCTTTCTTACCTTTTTTCACTTTTTCAGCTTTTCCTCTCTCAAGCTTTTCTCACCTTTTGACCGTTTTCTCTCCTTTACGATTTTTTCAGCCTCTCCGTCCACCCCCCCTTCATCGTCTCACCTCCAGCCTCTATTTATAGAAGAAAAAGAAGATTTGTTATTCTGCAAATATTCCCCTCGATTGTAACATATATACACTCAACAAATGACGATTTTCCGAAACCGCTCAATGAAAAATGATTTTTTATTCAGTAAATATTTTCCTCGATTGTGACATATATTTACTCAACAAATAACGATTTTCCGAAACCGCTCAACCGAAAAATAGCTCCAAAATTTAAAAATCATTTTCAAAGATCAAAATGAAATACTTAATATATATATGTGATGAATAATTTAAATTTAAGTGTTAACAAGCTCTTTGAAGGGCAGCTTTTTTAACTTAAAAGTAAAATTAATGAAAAGGACAAAAAACCCTTACAAAATATTTGGCTTCATCCGCCGATGGTAGATGCCTCGGGCCACGAACTTTTGAATTTGAAAACATTTAAGGTGGGAAAATTTTTGTCGCCTGCCAGTCCCTACTAAACCTATCAATATCTTAGGTTCCTACTTCCTCATTTATTGCTATTTTGTAACACTTAAATCATTCTTTATCCGTGAATATTTAGGTGACAATGGACTTGTTTCCTCAATTATTCAAATAATTTCAAAGTTAATGGTTGAATTCTTGTCATTATGCTTACTTGCGTTTTACTTATTCACTTTACTTGTGATGTGTATTATGATCAAATTAATTTAAGGGGTTAGTATGCTGTTTCATTTCTTTGTATGTAATTCTGCGAGAGAGTTCAAAGGATTAAATTGTTTTTTCAAGATTGACAGTAAATCAATCATATTAGAGATGATTCGGTATTTAAAAAATGATTTCACAAGGCCCACAATTGTATATGAATTCTATTCAAGCCTCACGTTCTTACAAGAAGTTTTCTAGTAATATTTTACTTTTTCTGTCTCCGTCCCTCTCTCTCTAGTTTAGCGGTCCAAAGAACCAGACTTACGTATGGAGCACCAAAACGTCATCAATGACGATATCATTTCATTGTAGTGAGATCGCTTTCCATGCTTCTGCTCATCTCTATAATTGAAGCTTGTCCTTCGGAGGGGGACTCGGACCTGGATTTGCAATTAATAAAAGGTTACTCTAAAAATGACTTCACCTTATTAAAATAATTTTACATGTTACAATATTGTTGTGTTTAGTTGTAAGACACGTCACAATGTGATTCGATACTATACATTTGTCACATCCTAGAATTTCCCATGGCTTCGATGTCAACTTAAGGTGAATTTGAATTATAATTGAGCATGAAGTTGTTTGAACATCATTTGGAAATGTAAAAAAGGTACTAAAATTTATACACATCACTTGTATTAATAAACATAAATTACAAGCATTATCATCCCATGCATGGATTTTGGATTACGATTGAGCATGGAGTACGCACGAATATGTAATCAATGACGATATCATCTCACGGTGGTGAGATTGATTTCAATTTCTTCTGCTCATCTCTAAAATTGACGCATACTGACACCTGCATCATCAAATACGTTAACCACCAGGTGGTCCTTGGGAGGGGGATTCTGTCATGAATTTGCAATTCATAAAAATTTAGATTAACATAATGAAAAATTCCAAATTACTACTCATATAACAATTTTATCCAAATTAAATTTTTTATCATGAAAAACCCCAAAAGTGATATAGACGTGACAAATTTATCCTAAATTAATTTTTTAACTACTAAAAACCCAAAATTGGTACACTATGACAAATTTATCATTCGTTGATTTTCGTTAAATTTTACTATCAAATTACTAAGTTGAATGTCACGTGACAATTGACGGGTATATCAAATTGGGGTTTTATCCTTCATTTATCATAGATGTATCTGTTTTGTAATTTTTCATGGTATTAATCAAATTTAATAGAGATTATATTTGTCACAAATATTTTAGTTTGGGGTATTTGGTGGTCAAAAAATTAATTTGAAGTAAATTTGTCACATATATTTAGAGCTTTTGGTGGTCAAAAAATTAGTTTTAAGTAAATTTGTCACAAGTGTATCAGTCTTGAATTTTTCGTGATTAAAAAATTAATTTATGATAAATTTGTTACATGTATATTCGTTTGAATTTTTTCTTGATCAAAAACTTAATTTGAGGTAAATTTGACACATGGGATTTTTTGTCGTATTAGCCCTAAAGTTTTTTACCTAAAAATGGGTTGACGTACGTTGATGTACGGCACCACCTCATCTTTCGCAATTCGTTTACCTTAATTACGACAGAAAATTAGTAAAATAAATTTCTGATGTGTCATTATATTTTTGTTTTTAATTATTAGACGGGTTGTAATGTGATTTCATACATTCGTCACATTGTAAAAACTTCAATGGGCAGCTTCCGGTTGAACTTGAATTATGATTGAGCATGAAGTTCTTTGAACATTGTACGGAAATATAGAAGAAGGGCTACAATTTACAAACATCGCTTATAGCACATTAAAAAAAAAAGCATTGTTATCCTATAAATAAACATTTATCGATAAGAGAATTAACCACAATCAGATACATGAAAATTTTACACTCCAAAGTGCTTGTTAGCTAGGCTTAAGGCCCTTTAAATGAGCATAATTCTAAACTCATTGAAGTTTCAAAAACTAAATTATGGGAAAATTAGAAAAATTAAATTCAAACTGACACATGCTATATATATATATACTAGTCCTACATTTTGTTTCTGTGGACCGAGGAGAAAGGGGGCTCAGCGGGAAGAGGATTGTATCATGAGAGAAGCAAGGAGATCAACCTCTTTCTTTCAAATATAAATATACAACATGGATTCTGGTTCCTTTCCGCAGGGACCAGGAGATTGGATCTAGCCGTAAGAAGAATGCTTGGATGATAAACCAATATGAGCTCGAAGTTTCCTTCGTAACTCCCGGAACTTCTTCGTAGTGGCTTCGTTACATGCCTCATTTCATAGGGAACCTCGAAATGGGAGCAGGTTTGAAAAAGGATCTTAGAGTGTCTAGAGTTGGGTCAGGAGGGTCTGTCTCTTAACGCCTTCTTTTTTCTTCTCATCGGAGTTATTTCACAAAGACTTGCCATGGTAAGGAAGAAGGGGGGAACAAGCACACTTGGATATATATATAGTTATTTATTTATTTGTTGAGGTTCCTGCTCTCACCTGCCTATTTTCTCGATTAGATATAAAGCAAGTGAAAGTAAATTTTTGTTTGGCCATAAAAAGAAAAGAAAAGAGTGAAATAGATATCTTAACATGTCGAGCTCCTGTAGCAAAAACCTGATAACTTCGTAGGGGAGATTACGAAGAGAAGGTCTAAGTGCAAGCTCATCAACAATTTAATTTGATTCACTTTCACTCAAAATCTTAAGTCAATAAGTTATGAGTCAATTACGATATATTAATTACTTCACACCATGCTAAATCTTCAATGTATGATTTTTTTTTTCTACAATTTGTACGTGTAAAATTATCATAAGGGTTTCACGGCGTGCAGCTTTGATCATGATTATAAGAGGTGTTCGATCCCTCCGGAGGGCAAAATTGAGATTGAGTTGATATTGCTTACAAATTACCTTACAAATTTCTCAAACCATACAGGGCACGAGGGATGGACCTCGTAAAGAGCATTGTGCGGATTTGAATTCAAAATTTTTCGTGATCCAAAAATAATTGACGCGATGATAATGATTGGTCTTCAATTTTAAAACTGAAAATATCCAAGATGCTCCAATAGATGACGCCGACCACTTCTCCTTCGAGGCTTCCAGGAACGAGGATCTGGCCTCTGGTCTCTGTATTATATATACATACACCTACAGGCGATGAACCTCCATAAGCAATTCGCAACACGAAGCAAGTAAAAACAATGGAAAACACGGTTCTGTATGCGATCCTCCTCACTGCCATCTCTCTAGTTATTCTCTACTTCTTCCGAACAAGAGAACCCGAAAACCTTCCTCCATACCCCCCTCCTCTCCCCATCATCGGCCACCTCCACCACTTGAAACAGCCCCTTCACAGGACCCTCCACAGCCTCTCCACTAAGTACGGCCCCATCATGACCCTCCGGTTCGGGGTCCGCCGGTTCGTGGTCGTGTCGTCGCTGCCGCTGGCCGAGGAATGCTTCACCAAGAACGATATCGTGCTCGCCAACCGCCCCAAGCTGTTCCTTGGCAAGCACCTTGGCTACGACTACACCGCCATCATCTGGTCGCCCTATGGCGAAAGGTGGCGCAGCCTCCGGAAGATCGCCACCATCGAGGTTCTCTCCTCGCACCGCCTCAATGTGCTGTCCCACGTCCGGAGGGACGAGATCCAGCGGCTGATGCTCCGGCTGGCCCAGGGCGGGTTCGGGTCCCACCACCGGGTTGAGCTCAAGACTCTCTTCTCGGAGCTGACGTTCAACATCATGATGAGGATGATTGCGGGGAAGCGGTACTACGGGGAGGGCGTGAACGTCGACGAGGCTGAGGCGAGGGAGGCGAGGGATGTGATTAAGCAGCTAGTTGGGAATGGCGGGATAAGCTACGCGGGCGATTTCCTGCCCATACTTAAGCTGGTCGATTACAATGGGGTCAAGAAGAGGGTGGTGGAGCTGAAGGAGAAGATCGATGCGTTCATCCAGGGATTGATCGATGAGCACCGGGGGAAGAAGGGCGATCCGGAGCTCGCGGACAGCATGATCAGTCATCTCCTGCGTCTGCAAGAGTCTCAGCCAGAAGACTACTCGGACGTCACGATCAAGGGGCTTGTCGTTGTAAGTGTCGTTTCTTGACTCCTGTCTCTACATCTCCTTTCGTTATTTTTTGGTGCAAATCCGACCGTCCCGAGAGAATATTCGCGGCAAACTTGCCATGTGTCATCAGTCGTCCCCTCTTGTCGATTGAATATAGGGTGTCGGTCGTTCCATTAAAAATTTTCACGCAGCATGGACCATTTTAGATAGCACCTCCACCACAAATAATAATAACAATTATGATAATTGCAAAAGATCTTAGGTTTTCATTTTTAATAAACAGAAATACGTCACACGCACACACACTCTCTCAAAATTACTAAAATTTTGGAGAATACTATTTTAATGAATAAATACATAATAATTTTTTAGCTACTGTTAAAATAATATGTTGTAAGTCACAAATTCTTGAAAAAATAGACTCCACAATTATTTTTTATGATTCAAAATAGATTTTTATTCTCACAATAAATAAAGATAGTCATGTAAGAATTTTTTTAGTTACAAATGCTATTGTAGTTTCTATTCCCACATGTAAACTGACTGTGTGATTGGCCTGATGTTTGTGGATGCGGATGCTGGGCCATTCACTTTGAGTCTACCAATTGGAGCAATCCCTTTCTGTGTTCTTCTAAGAAGATAATGATGTTTCATGTAGATTGAGATGAAAGGTCCTTATTTTTATGATTTTGGGAGTCCATAAAAGGAGCAGATGTGGATGCGGCTTACCGACCAATCTGCTCAATCAGACTTTGCCTGAATTTGTTGACCCTACCAATCAAAACTTTACTCTTTGGCCATTTGGATTTGTGACTATAAGAGGTCATTATCAAATGGAGAGCAAGAAAATGGAGATCGGGTTGGGTTTGCGGTTGGGCTGATTGAATTTTTTTCAAATTGAATTTGATTTCAATTTTCAAATGCTTAATTATTGATTTCCTATTGGGCACGACATTTGGGACTATTGGCGCAAATGTCAATCTAGTATCAAGTTGGGATATGACAATAACTTTTTCAGATTCATACTGTTTTCTTTTAGATTTTTTCTATGAATACATACATGTTTCTGCACTTAAACGACCATACATCAATTATTCGTAGTTATTATTTTATTACGATATTCTTAGTCACAATATCAAAAGTTCCCTTTTGAAACGGCCTTGATCCAAAGTAGTCTCATCATTGGAAGGAAATTAAGTGCATAAACTAATTCGTAGGAAAGGACACGGGCATCTGGTAAATGACATGTCGTGTTTCATTTTTCTTTTCCAACTTAATATTATAATACAGTGCCATTTTCATTTCTTTTAGATAGTCTTATTGGAAGTATTGTTATTGCCTTGTAGTCTTATTTTCTCAACTTGTAAAGTTGATTTAAACAATAAATTTTTACACACATATGTGCAGGTTTTGTTAATTGCTGGAACAGACACATCATCATTGACATTAGAATGGATAATGACAAATTTACTAAACAACCCAGAAAAGTTAAAAAGGGCCCAAAACGAGATTGATTCCACTATCGGTCACGATAGTTTATTGGAAGAATTGGATGTTTCAAAGCTACCTTACCTTCAATGCATCATCTTGGAGACCCTTCGACTTAACCCGACGGCGCCACTTCTCCTTCCACATGCGTCATCAGATGATTGCACCATAGGAGGATACTTTGTTCCACGTGACACAATTGTGATGGTGAATGCATGGGCCATTCATAGAGATCCCGAGTTGTGGGAGGATCCATTGAGCTTCAAGCCCGAAAGGTTCGAGGGCAGAGGCAACGAAAAGCAACATAAGCTAATATTGCCTTTCGGACTGGGACGGAGGGCATGCCCTGGTGCCCCCTTGGCTCAGCGGGTCATGGGGTGGACATTGGGCTTGCTGATTCAATGTTTTGATTGGAAAAAAGTGAGTGAAGAAGAGATTGACATGAGGGAGGGGCCAGGAACTACCATGCCAAAAGTAGTACCGCTAGAATTAATGTGTAAAGTACGCCCTTCTATGGAGAAACTTGTCCCCAAAGATTAAGTCGGTCAACTAGCTTGTCGCGAAATGGTAGGTTGACATGCTTTCATGCTATATGTAGTAAGAGTCCACGTCTAATTTATGACTTTCAACTTTAGTATAATTTCATTTTCCTATTTGTATTGGAACTTTTTAGACTAGGCTCCTATTGTTTAGAAGATATATGGTGCTAATGGTGGCTCTATGAATTGTTCCTATACGAACCTAGTATTACTTTTCTTGAGTAAATTTATCCGTTCTGAAAGTATACATTTCGAGCATTTCTTTCTCTCTTTTTCTGTGCTTCATTTTCTCTTGCTAATTCAAGGTCACGTGCTTTTTTAATCTGCCTTCTTTTCACAATTTTCTTTCTTTTCCCCCCCCCCACCCCCAAAAATGTTTTTGCTTTCGAGTATGCTGCTTTCTTCCAGGATCTTTCTACGGATATAATGCAAGAACATGCTTCTTCTCATCTTTTATTTAATATTAGTTATAGAAATTAATTGTTTGCTAAATTAGTTACCCGCTAATGTTTTCAAAACTGAATGCCGTGCCCTTATTCAAGTATTGACGAAAAATTTACTAAATCATTGAGCAAATTCATACTTTCAAGTCCTGCTCACTAGCTTATGATATATTATGGCAGGTAGCAACACTGTCTATACCAAAGATTCCATAATTGGTGTAATTGATTGAATGTCTCTTGTTCAAATCACATGTATGGCATCCAAATTGCTCTAAGTCAAGTGTCGATGCCTAACCACGAGGGTTTACCCCAGTGGCCACTCTTTCCATAGGAGAAGGGGGAGAAGGGAAATTCGAATCCCCATCTTTTTAAGGAGGTTAGGATAGAACATTTAGTTACAGGTGTGGGATTTAAATCCCACGTCCTGCAAAATGGTAGAACAAAAATTTGAGAGTGAGTTGATAATTAAAATAGGACAGGCAAGGTGTTGACGCCTAAAATTTTCGCTCCAGAGATCATTATTGCATATTTGTATGTAATTGGAATTTATTTCCTACCAAAAATATTTTCCTCCATACATTACATTTCACGTTGGAACATTTTAGTGACTTTTCATGCATACACCTAACTAAAAGGGCATCTCAATCAATTTTTGAGCCCAAAGGTTATTCTGGTTACTTTTCAATTCTGGGGTTCTCTGGTTTTACTAAAGAATTAATCCGAAGTGATGTGGCTGGTCTAGTCGTGGCACACAACAAACTTGGGCTAGTGACAGGAGAGCCCTAGACCAACAAGCTTGGTTAAGTTGTGGCTCGGCTGCAATGAGGCAATGATCAGGCCACAGGTCGACTATCACGTCCACCACCTAGGCAACGAGGACCTGGCCGACCTTGTATGATGCACTTTCCTATATGGTGCACGTCTTTTAGGGAAGTGATCAAACAAAGGAGGGAAAGATTTCTGCAGATTGAGGTGACCTGTAAGGTTTCTAAGGTTCCTATAAATGACAGTTTTGGAGCTTAAGAGGAGGAGAAGATTGCAACACCAAAGGTCTCAACAACCTTTTCTTATTTTATCCCTCTTGGCCAACCCACTTTTCCGATCTTCATATCGAGCCCCCGTCCTTCCGTTCACTCAAAATATAGAAGAACCTCATGAAATCTTTACTATTGATCCGAACTCTTCACCATTTGAGTTGTCGAGAAACCACCCCCCTCCCCCCTCCCCGTGGCGGCAACCAATATAGTATATACCATCCATTCCGAAGGGTCATGCTCTGTCGTCAAAACAACTCTAAATACAGGAAAGTATTGGCGACATTTCAATTTGGATCTAGATTTTATGTTCTGTTTGAGCTGTGGCCTGGGACCCCTCTACGTGGCTCATTCCGGGTAGTTATCTCTAGCCATCACCGGGAAAATGACGTCGAAATCTACTGTTGTCAAAAAAACAAATAAAAAAGTTGATGGAATGTTAATTGAAATAAGAGAATTACAATCGGTTTGGTCGGTGGTCCAGAAACCCCCTCTCCAGGGCCTGATCCGAGTATACATATCCCATCTGCCCCCAACTGTTCTCCAAATTTAGCTTCGATGTCCTAGGCTGTGATCTTTAGTGTTTTCATTATTAAATTACTTTGACCATGGTTACTAATTTTATTGCATGTTTAATCATCATAAAATCATTCTTCATGCATGTTATGTATAATTTGCGAGGAATTTCATGTTGGTTCATGCGTTAAATTTGAATGTTAGGTGTTGCATGTTTAACTCATAGAAGTCATGAATTAGATTGATTAGGAGCTTTCTCCTTTTTGCCTCTTAAAAAAAAATAAAAATTCAAGTTTGCATATTTAGAAATTGCATGATTAAGAATATCCTCATCTTCATATATTTAGGGATTTACATCTGTAGGAATATTTATGAATTTACATAGGAATATTTATGTATATCGAGATACCGCATGTTTATGCATTTTCAAATTTGCATGAGAAAATTCTAAATAAGGACTTGAAATGGTCTTAATTTCTTGAACATGGGCTTGAATTGAACCTTGTCTCAAATAGAGATCTAAAGTACCATCATTTTTTCAAATAAAGGTCTGAAGTAGATATTATTTCAAATAAAGCCATGATGGGGTCATATTAGTATGAAAGAAGGATCTGACCTCCCTAGATTATTGAGGGCTTTTTTCCCATTTCTCTCTGTTTCTATTTTTCCATTAAAAAAAAAGAAAAACTGAAAAAAGAAAAAAAAGACTAAAACTTAAAAACAAAAAGAAAACCTATTTTTTTTTAAAAAAAAATACAAGGGTAGAGTGTTAGGCATGGTTGGCAAGCTTGCTGATGCCTTAGGAGGGCTTGCAACCTTGCCGACCAAAGGCAAGGGCCTAGCCCTCGCTAGAATTGAGAGATTGCCACGACCTTCTCCATGATATGGGCGACGGTCACTGGCCTTTCCCCCAATCTAGGCGATGGTCGAGCTAGGGAAGGGCTAGCAACCCTCGTCTAGATGTTAGAGAGGGTCACAACCCTCTCTCGGTTCTAGTAAGGGTCACTAGTCCTTGCTAAGGCACCAGCAACCCTACTAGCAATGGTCGACGGCCCATTGATGACAGGGTGATGATCACAAGCAAGAGGGCTAGCTTGTGTATGTGTGTGTATATATTAGCCCTTTTTTTTTTTCCTTTTTTGTGTTTGGTTTTTTTTTTGGAAAAAAATGAAAACAAAAAAATGAAAAATAAGAAAAATGTAAAGGACAGAAATGCCCTTGACTAGCTAGTGAGTATAATCCTTTTTTGAGATTGACATGACCACTTTAGGCCCTTATTTAAAATAAGGTCTACTTCAGGGTTTTCCTTAAGAAAATGAGGGTATTTCAAGCTATTATTTGAGATAATGTTTTATTCAGACTTTTATTTAAGAAATTGATTTTGGACCTTATTTGAAAATTTTCAATTCGCATTGATAGAGATATTCATACTTAGGCATGTTTATATTGCATAATAGAATAAGATTCGCGTCTTGTATAATAAAATTGTTCTATTGTTGCATTAGGTTTTTCCATGAATAAGTGCTACGATGTGTATATTAAAGTTACTTATTTTGTTACTATTTATGTATGCTTAATTCCACATTTGCCCCCCATAAGAAGGGACAAAAAAGAGAGTTAATGTCTTACTTTTTGGGGATATTAGGATGCATTTTACATAATAAAGGATTAAAAAGATCTCTTTAGGATTGCATTGAGACCAAGCTTCCATAATTACACCGTTTAGGAGACTTAATTTCCTTTAATTTAGCATTTTAGGAGAATATGTCGGATGATATATGTAACTGCCATTTTCTGCATTAGACTTAGGATTGCAAGACATACACAAAATTCTAGCTATATTTTCTTCCCATGTTTAAAATCACATTTTAGGAAAATAGTTTATGGAGGCAGTGCTTTCGCAAGGCACGTCCATCTGCATATTTATTTTCCCTTCCTGCACTATTGCATGTTAGAAATTTAGTTGGACATTTTTCAAACATTTTCTTTACCACTCTAGAAGGTTTTATCCACCCTTCTTACATGAGAAGGGAAATGTGGGGTTCAAATCCTCACATTATTAGAGGAGGCTGGAGTGAGAATGATTTAGTTTGAGAATTGAGTTTCGACTCTCAGGCTCTACAATGAGGCAGGACAAAAGTTTGAACATTAAAATAAGAGTAGAGTATGACCGACAAAAAAAAGAGATATATTCTCCCATAATAGGGGCATAACAATAATACCTCGCGAAGATTTTAAATAAAGACCTGGAATAAAGTAACTTTCTCAAAATAGATCCCAAAGTGGTCATTATCTTAAATAAGGACTTGAATCGGCTACTTAGACTATATAAAGCCTAAAGTAAAGCCATTCCTTTAAAAAAAAGGGCCTGAAATAGCCAATTAGACCCAAATAAAGGCATAAGCCCACCGGCTAGCCAAATTTTCATTGGTTGGCGAGCACATGCTCATTCCAACAGCATGGTTGGGGACCTTTTTGTCCAAAAACCCTTTTTTTCGTTTTCTTTCTTCTCTTCACTGTTCTATCTTCTTTATCCAAGTGTCATATCAACATTTTTGAGAAAACATCTCATTTGGTTCGAAGTGAGGCAAAGTCTCAGTCTTTTAAAGCTTTCTTCACAGCCTTTCATTGAGGCAAAATCTCATTTGTCTCTCGTCTCCATCTCGGCACTCTGTTCGTTCTTCCTTTCTCCCACCCTCCCTCACCGCCGCTCCACTACCGCACTAGTGACCAAGTGGGAGATGACTAGGCGAGGCAACCAATAGGTCCCCTATTTTACTCCCTTTGGTTTAGCCTAAGCTATTGCACGAAATTGACAAGCTTCACGCCATTTTTTGTGAAGGGGAAGAAGCAGTGCTCGGTGAAATAGTTAATGTTGTCGGAAACTATAAGTGGTGATCCGGAGGCCAAAGATCTCCTGAACTAGAACTAGCTTCCACGCCACAACCCAACCCACAAAATCGAAGAACCATATAAAAAACTCTTTAGAACAGCACAATTCCAACAATCGTCACGAGTACATCAAAATACGTATAAAACCCACACGTCATTAACAAAATAGCACAAGAAAAAACAAAATTTGGAAGACTTTGAAGAAATCGAAATTGAATTTAGGAGGGGGCCGATTAGCTAACCAAGAAGAATGAAAGAGAAGACGAAGGAGATAGCTAGAAAAGGGCGTAGAATATACATGTTGAGGCATTCCTAGTAGGAAAGAAAATGTAGTGCGGTGGTCGGAGAGAAAGATGCGTGGGGTTGTCACGTTAGAGGATTGTCTGGTAAATTACAATTCCTCTGCAAATTTTGCCATTCAAGCTGATTGCCATTAGAGGTTGAATGTTAGGGATCGAAGGCGAAGAGGACAACCATGGCTTGGACGAAGAAGGAGATGTACAAAGGAAGGAAAAGGAAAAGAAAAGAAAAACAGAAGAAATGTTTTTGGACGAAGATGCTCCTTGCAGTGCTGTTGGAATAAGCATGTGTGCCCAGCAAACTCAAACCCTTATTTGAGAGACTAATGATGTGAATGATAATCATTCTATTTATGGACACAATTTCTGTTTAGAAGTAGATCTTTCAATTTCTTTTCCCTAGATGAGTTTTTAAGAAAAAATACACAATCAATAACAATACAAAACTTTTATTTCCGGAACTTTGTTTGATAACGACACAAAATTTCTCTTTCTCGAGCATGTGGCGGACGGTCACTAGGGGGGAGCATGGTTCTAGGTAGAACATAGAACCTAAGAATTGTATTGGTGGAAACTTGTAGGTTTTATATTTCAAGGTATGCATGATAAATTTTAGATTCCAAAATTTGGGGAACTCGTTTCGACAATTAGGTTTTAGGCTTTAGGTTAGTAGAATCTGAAACCCGAAACCTTTTTGTCTATATCTTCACGCGATATTGAGAAATTCCATTGTAAAGACTTGGGCCTCACACTGTGTAATATTGTCTGTTTTGGGTGGAGGCCTGCATGACTTTGTATTATGGGCTTCGCCCAAAAATGGGTTGTATGGAGAAATGGGCCCAACACAATATTGCCCTCTTTGGGCACCCCACACAAGACCCACCTCCATAGCCATCTTGCCAACAGGTCTCTCAAGGCTTTGTTTTCAACCTAGCAAAAGCATACGTGAAATGTATTTGTAAGGATCCGAGCCTATCATTGTGTAATATTGTCCGCTTTGGGTCAAAGCCCGCAAGACTTTGTTCTCTGGGTTTCGCCGAAAAACGCGTTGTTTGGGGAAAGGGGCCTAGCACAATATTGTCCTCTTTGGGCACCCTACACAGGGTTCACCTCCATGGCCATCTTGCCAACAGCCCCCTCAAGGCTTTGTTTTTAGCTTAGCGGAAGCGTATGTGAAACGCGTTTGTAAGGACCTGGGCCTATCATTGTCTAATATTGTTCGCTTTGGGCCGAGACCCATACGGCTTTGTTCTCTTGGCTTTGCCCAAAAACACGTTACACAGGATACAAAGCCCAAGCCTTATCAATTAGCCCAGGACTCCCCCTAGGTGATGTGGGACAAGAGATGCGTCCCTCGTCAGCGGGATGGCCATGGAGATGGGTCCTGTGCGAGGCGCTCAAAGAGGACAACATTGTGTTGGGCCCCTTTCCCTAGACAACACGTTTTTGGGCAAGGCCCAGAGAACAAAGCTGTGCGGGCTTTAGCCCAAAGTAGACAATATTAAACAGTGATAAACTCAGGTCCTTACATCCATGGTATTTGATGATAAGTATATAATCTTGAACTACTAGTTTGAACTTTCATTTTATGACTGTGAATTTTGTTTTGTTAATGCTTCATATTTTTTATGTGTCTAAATATAAGTTATAGGATATGAATTGTAGCAACAAATAGTGGTCGTTAAATGTGATAATTTATTTTAATTGTTCAATCAATAATATAGATGGAACTTGGATAGACCCTAGAACCGATCATGAAGTGATAGGGTAGGTTCCAAGCTCCAGAGTATGCAATGTAAGTTTCAGATTCCAAAAAATGAAGAACCTATTTCAATAGGTAAGTTCTAGATTTTAGTTAGCATATGTATAGAGCCTGAAATCGCTCACCCCTATATGTGGCTATAAAAAGATAGGGAAGAAGGATGAGAAATCTCACTTTAGAATGAAATCAAGATAGGGTTTATTATGCAGTATCGTATGTCTATATCTTTGCGCCTAATGTGTTCTCATAGACAATGAGACTAGTGGAAGTTTCAATTACTTGTTTCAAGATAATGATTATATATAGTACAAGAGCAATTTGTATATTAAAAATTATTAAATTTCTTTAATACTATTTGACAGATGTACATAGATACTTGTTCTTAGGCAATTGATAATAAAATTCATGTTCATTTTTATTATTGTGTTTATTTTAGTTTTGCTTAGCTAAAGGTAAAATAAAAGAACCCATTAAAAGTTGGAACCGACCCTAGAACCTATAATAGGATAGGTTCCAAGTTCTAATTAGTAAATTCCTAGTTTCAAAAATTGAGGAACATGTACCTAATGGTAGGTTTCAATTTCCAGGTGGAATCTGGAACTACTCACCTCTAATAATTGCAGGAGGTGGCCAGTGAATGATGGGGGTAGAGGATAACGGATGCTAGAGGACGGCATATGGCGGGCAAAGGATGGTGGTCAATAGGGGAGGTGACCAATTGGCCAGTGGATAGCGACCAATGGGAGGTGGGTGGCTAGCTAGTAAATTATAAAAGTTTTTATTTCTCATTTTTATTCTATAAATAAAAAGTAGAAAATTTTACTTCTCATTTGTGTTCAAAACCTATTTTTGGATTAAAAATTCGTTTAAAAAATAGAAAAATGAAATTACATTACCAAATGAACTTCTGTTCGAAACCTATTTATGGGAATAGGAAAATAGATCTGGTTAGAAATATAATGGTTATTACGTGAGCTCTAAGTTGTCACTTCAGATCCTTACCTGAGACAAGGTTAGAAAGAATAGGATTCTATCTTTATTCTGGCTCGAATGATGAGTTCTTAAAAAGATTTATTAGACCTTAAGTAGATGATTTAATTTATGAATATTCGATTTATGCCAAAATACCATCGAACAGGAAGAATCCTCCTATTTAGTCTTCCTCATAGCCTTTGATAGCACAACCGCTTCGGATCTTTATTTAAGAAAATAGCCTCTCTTTAGATCCTCATTTGAAAATTTTCCAAAGACCTTGTTTAATATTGTTCGGGAAAATCAAGATATTGAAAGTCATCTGCTTACAGCTGGCCGCAAAGACCATGTTGGGGAACATTTCACCAAATGCGGAATTGATACATTTGCACGATATTATCTCTACAAAGAGTTCTTAAATAATATGTACGGGACAAAATATTTTTGTGATTGAAAGAGGGGAAAGAAAAGATCCGTCATTGGGTGTGTAGCTGCATCAAATCCACCTCCTATCTTCGGATACTTCTCAAGAATGTGAAAGGGCCAAGATTATTGAAGACTAACTTAAAAATATAATGGTGTATAGTACTTATTAGTTATTTAGTTTTTTTAACAAGGTAAAAAATGGGTCAAAAACCGGTCCGGTTCCAAGTGGATTTTTGCTTGGACCCGGTTCCCAAAAATTGGAACCAGTTCTCGGACTGGTTTAATCGGGAACTGGTTCTCTATCCTATTTTTCAAGTGATCCAATTTGGGTTCTGGGTAAACTTGATTCAGTTGCACATCCCTAGAAATTAACATTTGAAAGTGACGAGCTTGATCCTCAATGGATCCGAGTATGGTAGCGCGTGATAGTGCATGAGGCAGCGTATGACAACCCTTCATTATGAAATTTCAAGAACTGTCTTGTCTAAAGGCAGCGAGTCTAACGGTGATATTTATCTTTTGAGACAAGCAGTAGAAGGGTATCAAAACAACAACTTAAGGCTATAAATCAGTGGAGAAAATGTGGCTAGTGCAGTTGGCATTAGTATGACCACCATGGGATAGACTTGATGGTCACTTTCTCAGATAACGATGATAGCTTTGAAATTATGTAAGATTTTGTAAAGCTACAACTAACTATTCTAAACTTAAGTTGTTGGACAAAAGTGTAATTTAATATTTCATGGCTCTAACACTATTCCTCATGTGTAGTTTGGACTTTAGTCGAAAGCTAAAGCATGGAAATATGTAGGAGATGAGGCAAGTAGGGATCATGAAAGATTTAAATTCAGACCTTTATTCTGATTCATGTGAGATTTTTTAATAAAAGAATAAAAAATGTAATATTCTGAATATTACGACATGAACAAGACAAGATCCCTGCATATAGGAAGAGAATATAATTAGAATTAATTACAAGTAACTTAACCTCAAATAGTGATCTTGGTTATCTCTAAGGCTGCATTTTGCAGGATAAAATATGGGATAGGATTCTGCATTTAGTGCTTGCATAATATGAGATAAAGTTATACATAAGAAAGACATAAGTTAGATAAAATTATTTCATGAGAGAGGTAAAATAACAATGAATAAGATTTTTAATATCATGATAGGAAAGTTTTTTTTTTTTTTTTTGAATATGAAACTTCTTAAATTTATAAAAATGAAATATACTTCAATATAAATAATATTTGAATTCTAATATAAGAAATTCAAAATAACAAAAAATGACAATTTAGTTTTTTTAATTTAATCCTATTTTTTTTATATATAATCAACTTTAGTTCTATCTTATAATATATATTCAATATATAAAAAAATATTTATTGAATCATTTTAGGTATATTAGTACTATTTACTATTTAACAAAATTTTATCAGAGAATGATGGATGGGGAGAAATAAAAAAGAGAGGAAAAATAAAATAAAATAAGCAAATAAAAAAAAAGTAGATAAGATTATCATGAGAGATTTTTATCATCTCCTATAGGTTCATTTGTAATGATACATTTAAAAAAAAAAATGTACATGATATAATATGAATATATTTGATTGTATTATTGTGATTCACCAAATGGTGGATAGGATATAATAAAATTCATAAATTTCACATCATATTCTATCTAGTCTTTTCCTGATGATAAATATAGATGACCAAACGTGGTCTAACAATATATATATTTAGGGAGAATGATACTAGAAGTGCCAAAAATTATGTACAACACTCACTTTAATGTTAAACGTTCTTACCGGCTCACTTAAGTGTCAAATTGAAGAAAAAATGATCACTTAAGTGTCTCTAATAATAAATTCCAACTAGAAAAATTACATAACTTTTATAATTAAAATTTTTATTGGAGGTGGTAATTTTTTTTACACTAAAGTAGTCACTTTTTCATGGACATAGTATTGAAGTGATTATCTTTTAATAATGACGGACACTGAAGTGATCATTTTATTAATAACGATTGGCACTAAATGATCACTTTTTAATCTACTATACAATGTAGCTTAAGGGTTATGTACTAGCTAGACACACTGGCGAGCCACGTAGAATTGAAAAATAAATACAATATGGCCAGGTCAAATTTCCGGCGATTCATATTAAAGTTGACACTTAAGTGATTTTTTTTTTAAGTGTCACTTAAGTAATCTAAAAAAACTTTTGGCACTAAAGGGAGTTAATGTGAGCATTGTACCCAATTTTTGGTACTTCTAGTTAGGAGTGTTAAAAAAATCCATCCAACCCAACCCGAACATGATCCAAACACAACCCGAACATGAAATAAGTATGGTACATGTTTCGGGTCTTAATATTATTTGGGTAACAATTATAAACACAAATAGAATACATGTTTTGGGTCAAGTTAGAGTTGGAACATTATCCCGACCTAAATACATTAAAGGCTTCAACACAAACACATTCACACAAGCTATCTCATCTACAACTCCTTCTACTTGCAACTCATCCAGCACGTTTCATCTCACTAGTTCATCGTTGTTGGCCCCCATCAATCTCTCTCCCTCTCCCCCCCCCTCTCTCTCCCCATCTTTCATATGATTTGCTTCTTTTTCACGGCCGATGTAGAACTTTAGAGGAGGGAGTATTATCTATCTGCGGAGATGTTCATGGACGAGTTGGACGAGGCCTCGTAGTGTCACATAAAAGCATTTCGAATTCCCTTTGTCATATTTTTTATTAAAAAATTTTCTGTCTACGGAGATATTCACGGACGGGTTAGACGAGGCCTCACGACGTTATGTAAGAATATTTTGAATTTCCTTTATCATATTTTTGGTTAAAAAATTATCTGTCTGCGGAGATGTTCATGGATAGGTTGGACGAGACTTCACGGCATTATGGTTCACGGACGGGTTGGACGAGGTTTCATGGTGTCACGTAAGAGCATTTCGAATTCCTTTTGTAATATTTTTTAATAAAAAACCCGAAACCCGATCCGAACTGACCCGTTTTTTTTGCTTCATGTTTTATATATTTCGAGTCGGGTCGGGTCGGTTCGGGTCAAATGACATGACCCTTGTTGTTTGGATCGGGTTGGGTAACATCAAGACCCGACCCGACCCGTTGACACCCCTACTTCTAGTGTCCTTTCCCCTATATTTATACACACACCTCCATACATACTAAAAGTCAAATTTCTTTTAGTATCCCTTTTGGCTTTTGGTGGAGCAACTTCAATCAGGAGTTGATCTCCTTTCATTAGAAACAATCCAAGTCTAATATGGACTTTGCAGATCCTTGCCATATTTGAGTTCACCAAAACATACGACCAGATTTTCGCATGTACTTTTGATTGGGCATATTTACAAATTCAAATTCGAAATGTAATTTGATAGATATCATGCAATTGGGACTCTTACGATGAATTATCATCTCTGCTGTTTTTTTTTTCCCTAAATGGATAGCAAAAAACTACAGTCTTCTAGATAGTTTGAGACGTGCATGAACTTGCCCTTTTAAACTAAACTTTATATGGAGAAGAATCCTTTGAGCTAATGTGGATACCTCATGGCATAGACCTTTGAATTAGAACATATTAAGGCTGTGTTTATTTCGCAAAAAAATAGCATTTGGGGAAAATGTTTTTCAAGAAAGTATTGTCCAGAAAAATGTCATTATTTTCCGGTGTTCGATTAAAATCAGAAAATAAAGAGGGTTAGGACACTAGAAGTGCCATAACTTTCGTACGGCGCTCACTTTAGTAACAAAACTTTTTTTTCGCTCACTTGAGTGCCATATCGAAGTAAAATTGTTCAGTTAAGTGCTACTTCCAGCCAAAAATCGTTCAGTTAATTGCCAAAATGCATACGTGGATTTTTTAATGACGAGGGCCACCGGTGACCCTCACCGGCCTTAAAGAAAAAAATTAAAAAAAATTAAAAAAAATTAAACAAAAAACAAAAAAATTAATAAATATATTAAAATATATTAAAATATTGTTCACCGGTGCCACGTCAGCTTTTCCGGCGGCCATGTCAGCTTTTCCGGTGGCCACGTCAGAATTGTTACTCAAGTGAACGTTTTTTAAAACTTGTGGTACTCAAGTGAGCGAAAAAAAAAGTTTTGGCACCAAAGTGAGCACCGTACGAAAGTTATGGCACTCCTAGTGTACTTACCCCGAAAATAAAGTGGAAAATATTTTTTGTTGTTTGGTAAGAAAAATATTTTCCTCTATGGACACTTTTTCAATAATTTTTTATTAATTTATTTTTTAAAATAGAATTTTCAATTATTTTATTATTTGAAAATTTGATTTTTATTTTAAAAAATTGATTTTTATTTTATTTTTCTTTTGCTCCTTCTTCCTCTCAGATCGCCGACCACGCAACGGCCGACGATCAACCAAAGATGACCTTTGGCTCACTCGAGCTCACTTGTCAGATCGACAAGTGCGAGCTAGAGCCGGTGTTGAGTCTTGAGGCTAGCAAGCTCGATGCTCGCTCAATTGGCAAGCAATAGCCTTTGGCTCACTAATCTAGCAAGGCCTGAGGCCAACAAGCTCGGAAAATTTTCTTAACAAAATTTTTTAATTCACTAATCAATATCTTGGGCTTATATCTTCTCATTTATTACTTGTCTTTAACACTTAAATAAATTCTTTATCAAGATAAGAGCAAGAAGAGTTTCATAATTTTCATGCAGCGACTCACTTGAGAATCATAATTTTTTTTCATTCTCTTAAGTGTCACATTAGAGTAAAATTAATTATTTGAGTGCTAGTTTCGACAAATTGTTCTACGTGAGTATTTTGCATTCTCATTTTAAATGATTTTTTGTTAGTTTTTTGAATTTTTTAGTTTTAAATTTTAAAATTATCTTTTTTCATTTTTATTTGTGCATTAGCCACGAAGCCTTGCCCTCAACTAAAGAGGCTACAAAGGCCTCGGGCAAGGCCATTGCTGGCTGTGGCCGAGGGCCTTTGCAGCAAGGCTGCCTTAATTGCGGCCAACAATAGCGCAAAGGCCCTCGCTAGATCCGGCAAGGCCTATGACAAATTTTTTAGTAAGGTAATTTTTCAACGGCACTTAGTGATTGATCTTTTGAATTTGCTGCACTTAAGTGTCAATTTTCCAAATTTGTGGCACATAAGTGAGGAGAAAAAATTACAAAAATTGTTCATGTCAGCACCATTGGTGCAACGTAGGATGACTTGTAGTCCACATCGGATTTTCCAATGAGGCAAATCGACAATGGCACTTAAATGATCGATTTTTCAAATTTACGGTACTTAAATGAGCAAAAAAAAGTTATGGCACTCTTGTAATTCTTATCCTCAATGACATTTAGGTGACACTTCTATGGATTTACTGTGTTAGGCTCCAATTGTTTCGTAGAAAATGAAATATGAAAAACATTTTCTAGAAATAATCATTTGTATTGATTGAAAAAATTAGTCAATGCTATATATTTTAATTATCAATGACAATTTATTTGTGAAAACTTTCATGAATGATGAAAACATTTTTCACTTATTCATCTTTAGAAAACATACAAATAATCATATTTAGAAAAATATTTTTCAAATTATGTATTTTTCGTAAAACTAACGGAGCCTTAATTATTCAAATAATTTCAAAGTTAATGGTTGAATTAATTTTATTAGGCTTACTTGCATCTTACTTATTCATGTTACTCACAATGTATATTATTATATCAAGTAAATAACTCGGATTAATTTAAGCGGTTATGGCATGCTATTTCATTTGTTTGTATGTAATTTTATGAGAGAAATCAGATTATCAAATTGCGTCTTCAAGATAGATGGGGAATCAATCATGGTAGAGGCAATTCGGTATTCAAAAATTGATTTCACAAGCCTCACAATTGTATATGAATTTTCTTCAAACCCTGCCACAGTTCTTAGAACAAGTTTTCAAGTAATATTACACTTCTCTCTCTAGTTTAGGGGTCCAAAGAGCCAGACCGACTCAGGGAGCACCGAAACGTAATCAATGACGATATCATTTCAGTGCGGTGAGATCGGTTTCAACTCTTCTGCTCATCTCCATAATTGAAGCGTACGGACAATTGCGTCATCAAATACGTCAACCACCAGCTGGTCCGGGGACTCGGACATGAATTTGCAATTCTCTACGGTTTTATCTAAAATTGGCTTCTCCCCTTCATTTTTTGCTATTCTTATATCTTAGTTACCATGAACAATTAGTAAAATAATTGTACGATGTGTTATTATATTTTTGTGTTTAATTATAAGACGCATTGCAATGTGATTCAATACATTCGACATATTATTTAAATGTCCATAGCTTCAATGGGCAGCTTTCGGATGGATTTCGATTATAATGAGCATGAAGTTTTTTTAACTTCATTTGAAAATATAAAAAAAAGGGCTAAAATTTACAAACATCACTTGAAAAAAATTACGAGCATTGGTCATAAACATTTATCTATTAGACAAATGACGACAATTAGATACATGAAAATTTATCTACGCTCCAAATTATTTGTTAGTTCAGCTTAAGGCCCTTGAAATGAACATAATTTTAAACTCATTGAAGTTTCAAAACCTAAATTATGGGTAAATTAGAAAAATTAAATTCAAACAGACATATGCATTATTTATGTGCTTACAAGCACATGGTGCTTATAGATATTTTCACGGAAGAATATATTATTAATGCTTTAACTTGTGTACGGTATTTATTTAATTTTATAACTTTTCGACAGCTCATTTAAGTGTAATCGAGGATAAGTCCACTCATCGTCCATACTATATTCTTGAAAAATTGATATTCGAAAGTCTAATTTAAATCTAGAACCCTCCAGGATGGGACATGGACATTATTTATGCACCCATGAGCCGAGGGGGGGTTTCCATGGAGATATTTATGTTTGGGGTCCACCTCTCACAAGCATTGGTGCATTTGTGCCCCCATTTTCTTTCGGCCGTGCACGGATGCATTCCTCACCACTCATTTTTCCGGATAAGGATATCCAGTCTCCCCTACAGCGCGTGAAGACAATTTGCTTTTCTGTGAAAAAGGAATGAGATAGATCTATTAACGTTCGCAATAGCTCTTAACATCACTACAATAATTTTAGTACCACGCCTAAACATTATTATCAAGAGCTTCGTGACAACACATTATGTTTGTTTTGACAAAGTGGGAAGCAATTGAATTGGTAATAAAAGGGGCTCGAAATAATATGAAAATATATCCTACATCACTTAGCCAACCAAACGAGAGTATAAACGTCAAAAAAAAGTCAACAAAAGTGAAAGGCATATCAGACACAGGTTGTCTTGATGCCTCGACTTGTTTTGTACAGGCATATGGTGTTTACCTTAATTATCAATTTGAGTAAGCGCCCTCATGGTGTAGCAATTTGTGCCGCATAATGCTTTATTGCATTTCCACTGCGGGGCAACTCATTTACCATTTATGATTAGCCAACCGTTTTCTTATGAGTCTAAGTCTTTGAAAAAAAGCAATTGGAAAAAAATACAGGAACAAAAAAAAGTCTCAGAAAAAAATTAAAAAAATTGAATACCGGTTATTTTGGAATTGGTATTGCTTACGAATTACTCGACAAATGTCTCAAACCATATAAAGCACGAGGGATGACTCCAGTAAAGGTCATTGTACATATTTGGAGGGAAAATTTTCCCGATCTAAAACTAATTTACATGTAATTTATGAGTTTTCAATTTTTTAAACTGAAAATATTTAAGATGCTCCAATAGATCACGCCGACCACTTTTCCTTCGAGGCTTCTAGGAACCAGGGTTTGGCCTCACCGGTCTCCTTTATATACATCCACGTGAAGATCCTCCATCGGCAATGCTTAGCACGAAGCAAAGAAAAATCGATGGAAAACACGACTCTGTACGCGATCCTCCTCGCTGTTCTCTCTGTTGTAATTCTCTACTTCTTCCTAACAAGAGAACCCGAGAACCTCCCTCCATCCCCTCCTTCTCTCCCCATCATTGGCCACCTCCACCACCTCAAATTACCCCTTCATCGGACTTTCCACAGCCTCTCCACTAAGTATGGCCCCATCATGAACCTCCGGTTCGGGGTCCGCCGGTTCGTGGTCATTTCGTCGCTGCCGCTGGCCGAGGAATGCTTCACCAAGAACGACATCGTGCTCGCCAACCGCCCTAAGCTATTCGTCGGCAAGCACCTCGGCTACGACTACACGACCCTCATCTCGGCGCCCTATGGCGACAGGTGGCGCAACCTCCGGAAGATCGCCACTATTGAGGTTCTCTCGTCGCACCGCCTCAACGTGCTCTCCCACGTCCGGAGGGACGAGATCCGGCGGCTGATGCTCCGGCTGGCCCGAGGCGGGTTCGGGTCCGACCACAGGGTCGAGCTCAAGACTCTCTTCTCGGAGCTGACGTTCAACATCATGATGAGGATGATTGCGGGGAAGCGGTACTATGGGGAGGGCGTGAACGTCGACGAGGCCGAGGCGAGGGAGGGGAGGAAGCTGGTTAAACAGATCGTTGGGAGTGGTGGGATAAGTTACGCTGGCGATTTCCTGCCCATACTTAAGTTGGTCGATTACAATGGGGTCAAGAAGAGGGTGGTGGAGCTGAAGGAGAAGATCGATGCGTTCATGCAGAGCTTGATCGATGAGCACCGGAGGAAGAAGGGCGACCCAGAGCTCGCGGACAGCATGATCAGTCATCTTCTGCATCTACAAGAGTCTCAGCCGGAAGACTACTCGGACTTCATGATCAAAGGGCTTGTCCTTGTAAGTGCTGAATCCTATTTCTCTCCCTACATCTGTTCTTTCTTTACTTTTCCAGCTTTCGTGAGAATATTTTACGGCAAAGTTGCCTAGACCCTTGTCAGTCGTCCGGTCTCGTCAACTTGATGTCTGATGTCAGACGTGGCATTAAATTCTTGTCATTGTCAACAGTTGAATTGAGTCGGGCTATTTTGTCGTGACTTCGGCAAGTATCCTAGAATCAACCGCTCCATCCTGCTTCTAGACAGAAGATCTAGAATGCACCTACACCACTAATGATGTGACAGTCGAAATAATGGTGAAAAATCCGAAGTTCCTTCTTGCAGTAAACAAAAAAACATGGCACTCTTTTTAAATGTCGGGAGATAATTAGATAAATAAAGTTGAAGAGATTTCGTTAATCATGTACTAAATAGATTTTTGAGACCCATTGAGATCCTCTCTGATCAGAGGATGAATAGTTTTTTTTCAGTTTACCGACTGTAGATGGTTGGCCCCTTGGCACAATCAAATCAAAGGTAATGATGTTTCACGTAGATTTGAATCAAAGGTCTTAAATGTTTCACGAATCTTCTCAACCAGACTTTCCCTGAATTTGTTGAACCTACAAAACAGAACTTAGCTATTGGGTCGTTTGGGCTTGTAACTATAAAGGGATAATTATCAAATTAGTAATAATGATTGATCAGGTTGGGTCGAGCTGGTTTGAATGCAGCTTTTCAAATTGAATCTGATTTCACTTTTTCAAATGCTTAGTGCTTTATTGCATGTTGGCCACAGCGTTTAGGACACTATTGGTGCAAATATCGATCTAAATATTATGTTGGGACAGGACAACAACTTACTAAGAGTCTTCATGAAGGGAGTTCCATTAGTAACTGATTAACTGTAAAACGTCAATACTCTTTCCTTTTAGATTTTCTCCATGAATTTTTATACGTTTATACACTTAGACAATCATAATCCAATTATTCCTAGTGATTATAGTACTAAGATATATTAAGTCATAATACCAAATGATCCCTTTTTAGAACCGCGTTGATCCTAAGTAGTCTCGTGTTGGAAAGAAATCAAGTAAAGAAAAGTCGGAAAGGAAATTTTCATTACTGACGGGCCTGTAGTAATGAAGTGTTGCATTTTTCTTTTCCGACTTAATATTCTAGGTACAGAGGCCTTTTCCTTTAAATGGTCTTATCGTATGTATTGTTATTGTCATTTGAAGTCTTATTGTCTCGACTCCTAAAGTTGATTTGCACAAAAACTTCTTACATATATGTGCAGGTTTTGTTACTTGCCGGAACAGACACATCATCAATTACGTTAGAATGGATAATGGCAAATTTATTAAACAACCCTGAGAAGTTAAAGAAGGCCCAAGATGAGATTGATTCCCTTGTTGGCCATGATCGTTTGGTAGAAGAATCAGATGTTTCAAAGTTACCTTACCTTCAATGCATCATCTTTGAGACCCTTCGACTAAACGCGACGGCGCCACTTCTCCTCCCACACGCTTCATCGGCTGATTGCACCATAGGAGGATACTTCATTCCACATGACACTATTGTAGTGGTGAATGCATGGGCTATTCACAGAGATCGCGAGTTGTGGGAGGACCCTTTGAGCTTCAAACCAGAAAGGTTTGAGGGCAGTGATGGTGCAAAGCAAAATAAGCTAATATTGCCTTTTGGCCTGGGACGAAGGGCATGCCCTGGTGCACCTCTGGCTCAGCGGGTCATGGGGTGGACCTTGGGCTCGTTGATTCAGTGTTTTGATTGGAAAAGAGTGCGCGAAGAAGAGATTGACATGAGGGAAAGCTCAGGAACCACCATGTCAAAAGCAGTACCCTTAGAATTAATGTGTAGAGTACGCCCTTCTATGGAGCAACTCGTTCCTAGAGATTAAGTCGGTCGCTTTGTTTGTGCCAAATGGTTGTTTGACATGCTTTCCTATTATATGGAGTAAGAGTCTGCATGTATTCTCGGACTTCCAACTTATGTGTGTTTACATCATTTACCTATTTGTTTTCCAACATTATAGAGGAGGTTCCTAATGTGTAATGTATGTTGCTAATGGTTGCTCTATGGATTGCTCTTATTTGAACATCCTATTACTTTTCTTGTACCACTTTATCAATTATGAATCACATTTTGGGTATATTCCTTTTTTTGGGGCAAAGTCACGTTCGGCCTTCTTTTGGCAATTTAATTTTTTTTCTTCTCACCATGTTTTTGCCTTCGTGCAAGTTATTCATCTCGCATTGTCTTTCTATAAATATAGCGCAAGAATATTCCTTTTCCATGGAGAATAGTTATGGAGAGCTAATCAGTTGCTAAATTAGTTATGAACTCATGTTCTAAAATTAAAATTGTATGCCCTTATTCAAGTACCGAACAAAATTTACTACATCGTTTAGCAAATCCATCGATTATCATGTTTTATTCACCAGCTTATGATGTACATCGGCAAGTGGCAATGTTACATGGGAACCAAGACTTCCTAGGGTTTATGTTGATTGAGTGCCACATGTGCACTTCACAGGTAAGGCGTGCAAACTGCTTTTTTTTTTTTTGGGGGGTCAAGAGTACAAACTGCTGTGAACACCAGAATCATTCGCCCAAAAGATCAGACTTGCATATTTGTGAGAAAATGGAATTAATATCCTATCAAAAGGATTTTTCATCATACCTTTTATATCGCGGTTGTACATTTTGGAAGGTTTTCAAGCATAAACCTATATAAAAAGGAAATATTGGTCAAGTGTTATTATGGTTTCAAGTTCATGGGTTGATCTGGTCGTGGCCAGACATGATCTCAGGTTTGGCCACAACCTGACTATGGCCCGTTCGTGAGTATATTAGTTTGAAATACATATGACATGGGTGTCAGTTTGAAATTTTCTAGTGACACAAAATTAATTTAAGATACATGTGATGTGACACTGGTATACCCATTTGGGACTTTTGGTGGTATTAACCCTCATCCAATATAATATACTTCTCTTTCTAACTTAATCTTGAATAAATTAATTAAATTATGAATAAATTTATCCACTACGTTCCTATCTCAAAATCAATTAGAGATAAAAGACGAAAGCAACAAATGTTTTAAAAGGATAATAGTTGTATATGTTGAATGTTCTATCTCTTTTTATTTCTTTTCAAATTGAGGACCAAAATAAGGGATCCAAAGTGCCATGATTTTCTCAAAAGAAAATATGAAGTGAACTTTATCTCAAAAAAGGACTTGAAGTAGTCATTTCTGATATATTTGGTAACCATTATACTCTCGAGAACAATTTCTATTTAGAAATGATCTTTTTTTTTTTTTTTTTATTTCCTAAATGAGTTTTTGAATATTTAAAGACATTTAGTAATTGCCAAAAATTTCTATTTTCGGAATAGAAATGCGTTCATATGACATTTAGATTCTTCTATGACTTAGAATTTTTTTTAATTGTTTAATACTTTTATTATATTTTTCTCTTTTTTATTTTCTTCTTCTTCAACCTTCAATCGGTCACTGGCCCTTAGCAAGGTTAAGCTTCATTAGTTGAGCCTTGCTAGTGGCTAGGTGAGCCTTAGCTAGGGGAGGCTCAACTTTGCCGGGCCACCACGAGGTAGGCATAGCCTTGGCTAGGTGACACCAACCTTGTGCTGGTTTGGCAAGGTCCGGCCTCGCTGATGGTTGGGCGAGCGAGGTCAAGTTTGCCCAGCTAAGGTGAGGCCGAGCCTCACCCACCCGTTAGAGAGGCTCAACCTCGTTGGTGGCCGACGACTCTCCGATGACTAGCTAAGGTTGAAGAAGAAGACGAAGAAAATGAAAAGAAAGAAAAGAGGAAAAAATATGCTTGATTTTGGAATTGTTTTCGGAAACAAAGAACCAACTATTTTTTACTTCTTCATTATGTTCCAAATCTATTTCTAGGCATAAATTTGTTTCTAGGAATTAAAAGTTATTAAACAGATTTCTGTTCTTTTTTTGTTCTGAGGAACAAAAGAATAGAATTGAGTATTGTTTGTACGTTATCAAATAGGCCCTTAGTTTAAAAAAGGGGCTTGGCTTGTCGGCCTACGAATGGATGCATATTGGTGTGTGTTGGGTAGCGCTTTCAAGGGTATTCTCATCTAAAGATATTTTTTTTTTCCTTTTCTCTTTTACACTATTCATCTTCTTCTTGATCCAAGCAATGGTTGTCCCTGTTCATTATCTTCTTTGTCTATGTCGAAAATGGGCATTGCCCGGATCAAGAACAATGGAATTGGGGCGCACGATTTTCCGTGTTATCTTGGGAAGACAAACAAAGAGATATTTTCCTACGAGTCTATGACTGTAGTGTAAATATGAGTAGCAAATGAGAGAGAACTTCCGTGAGATGAAAGGCAAAATTGGGGTTTACCATTTCTTGGGTAAGGATTATTGGGATTGTTTCAAATAGGCACATGAGAAACGCAAAACATGACATCTCTATTTTTTGGAGTGTTTAAAGTATTCATTGACACTTACCTTAATCATGAAAGATTCTGAATTGAGCTGAGGTTTTAGCACCATGAATGTAAGAGATTGCCATGGTGTTTGTGAGGGGGTTGAATCTAAAATTGCACAGGAGAGAATGCCCCCTAACAATACCATGGTGAAAACAAATTGGGGAGGAAGAAGACCCACATAGCTTGGAACAAAAAGAAGAAGAAGATGAGTAGATGAGACAAAAAAAGAAAAGGGAAAAAAAATGAAAATGAAAGAAAAGTATGAGAGCCATGCGGCCAAGGTTTGCCTTCTATAGGATCGCCATGTTCACTCTATCAACCTCTTCTCCTGCAAGCACCTCCCAACTTGCTTCCATTGGCTACTTCACCAACGACCTCATCCTTTGCCAAGATTGCGATTAGGATGCCCATGCTGTCTACCCTATTTCTTCCTCCCACTATTGCTTCCAAATTAACAGTTTCTTTGGTTGCCTTTTGCCCTTGAGTTCATGTCCCTCTAAGCCTCGATTTGAACGGAACATAATGCCTAACAAAGAAGGAGATTTTTTTTTTTTGGGGGTCAAATGAAGAAGAAGATGACCATGGATGAATGGTGGAAAAAAAATTAAAATGCTTTTGGACAAACATACCCCCGATTGGGCCACCATAACATGCACAAGAGATGCATCCATTCGCTAGCTGATGAATCAAGTCCTTATTAGAGACTAAATAACTATTTTGAGTCCTTATTTGAGACAAACTCTACTTCAGGTTCTTTTTTAAGAAAACAATGGCCCTTTAGGTCTTTATCTTGAACTTTCCCATAGATAAACGTAGTAGAATACATTTGAGATACTCTTTTGTTATCTATCTTTTCTTTGAAAATTGAATCTAATAAAAGATAAGAAATGTATGGATGATAAATCAATAGATTAATGCTTTTTGGTTGAACATAAGCTATGTGACAAAACTATGTCATACGCCATGCCATGTTGTAACGCTCACGTTGTAACACTCACTTTTACAAATAGATTAAGCATTGACTTTAGTTTGAAGTACACAAATCTTTGATTAGAGGGGCATGGGCCTAAAATGATTGAATTTAAGATCTCTTATTTCAATATTATGATCAAACATCAAACTTAATAGTTTAAAGTATTAGACAAAAGCATGGTTTGGTTTTTAAACATTCTAAAAACTAGGGAAGACAAACAAGAGCTAATAAAGACTGAACTCAACCCTCTCCATACCCATTACTTCTTTATCAAACCACTACTAGCAACCTATTTTAAAATTTTAAACTTAGGGGTTCGATTTTTTTAACATTGTTTCAAACCAAGGTTCTACTTAGTTTATTTCACGTATATAATTTGTGACCAATCTAGAGAAGATTTTATGAATTACCGAACTAGCGAAAATAATCACTCTAATGACGTAGTGTTTGTGCTTAGCACGGGCTCTCCCAAACTCTACTAAATTGCAACTTGATTTTCTTGTTAGTTGATATGTGATAGGAAAGAAGAGGTAAGAAATTTGTTTTTTTTTTTTTTTTTATAATGTCTTATGAAAAGAGTGTATGGACAACCGTTTGTTTGGATATAGAAGATAAAATGTGTTGTTTTCTATTAAAGTGGAAACTTACTAGAATTGTAGAATGGAGACCAAATGGAGTGTTTATGAATGAAAATGAAGCTGGGATAGATGTAACTCACTACCAAGGTCTCAAGAAACAACCCACTAGCCAAAGATAAAGAAGTCAAGGCTTACCACCATATAAATGGACAAATAACCAAAATTTAAAGGAAATGACTTATTTCAAGAAGAAATATCATGTATTGCAAATTAGCTCTGCCTTCCATATGAAATTACATCTTTATTTATAGCTATACTAGGACATTGTACTAAGACTAATAATAAATGTCAACACATTTTACTTTCATATACTTCAACCTAGTAATGAAGACTGACTCCAACTCTCTCAAACTTGTAATAAAGATTCTTTGACATTCTAGCCTTGCATTAGAAGCTCTCTAATGTAAGAAGACAAATTGAGCACATTGTACATTTTTACTCTTCAGCCTAATAATGTAGACTAGCCCTCCATTATTTCACATTTGCAATAAAAATTCTAACATTTTAGCCTTGCATTAAAGAGTCTTTAATGTAAAAAAATAAATTGAGCATATTAAAGTAATTAAGACACAAGAAGACAAATAGAGTACACCATACAAAGGGAATGCACCCATTACTACTTCAACCTTGCATTTAAGTCACAAATCCCCAGCAAATGCTATCTTATGTGCTTTGGACCCATTGGACTATGTTGAGGACGAATTTGCTATGTGCTTCCATGATTGACAAGTTGGTTTGATGAATTGGTGAAGCTTGAGTTAAGTTAACCATGTAATCATTAGAAGATTTATGTTTCGATGTTCCTACATCATCAGATATGCCATTCGGTTTTTGCTTAGGAATTGTCATTAATCCATTATGGGTTGTTACAAACCAAAAAAGACCAGAGGGGTGAAGTTAAATCAATGAATATATTATTGAATTTCCTTTAACATTCAATTTTTTATTACTCTCTTTCTCAAAGTAGTTAGTCCAAAAAAGTACAAATCCATTTCTTGGACTCTGATTACTGTAATTTTCCGTTAAGAAACTCGTACTCCCAAAATCTCTCTAATATGGTCAAATTGCTCTCAAAATCTTGTTCTTTCTCTATTCAAATCCACTTAACCAAACCACTCAATTTTTTTCAATATCATGGTTATTATGTTTTGAAATTTTTTCACCCGAATGATGTTTAATTCTTTGATTTTTAATAGGTTTGTCAAATGGGCTAGTTGAACATGGTCGAGATTGAGTCTAGTAAATAACAGTCAGATCCAAATTGTTCCATTTTTATCCAATAAAATTTTGGCAGTGCATACCTGACTGGACTCGAACCTGACACATACCTGACCAACCCATGCTCCAAAATTTAGCAATTTATCCACTTAAATTGTTACCTACCAAAAAGTGCAACACCATGGACTGGTTCATCAAAACAATAAGGGAGCTTGAATATTCAAATTAGGTCATGGGTTAAGACTTTTCATGGTACATGAGTAATGTGGAAATATGGGTGAGCATCGTATTGATAGAAAAGAACACTTGCCTGGAGGGGTTTAGGGCTTAGGTTATGGATGAAGAATTGGACAAGATACACTTTATTATTATTTCTTACATGTATTTGATGTACAAGATGGTTAATGTTTTATAGAGACTTTAGCTAGTAAATATGTAATAGAATATCTTTCCTGAGTTACATTCTTTTATACATGGAAAAATAATTCATAGCACATGAGTAATGTGGAAATATGGGTGGGCGCCAAATTGATGGATAGGAACACTTGCTTGGAGGGGTTTACAGGCTAGGTTATGGATAAAGAATTGGACAAGATACACTTTACTATTATTTCTTACATAGATTTAAAGTACAAAGTGGCTAATGGTTTATAGAGACTTTAGTTAGAATATACGCAATAGAATATCTTTCATGAGTTACGGCTTTTATACATGGAAAAATAAAAATCTTGTAAATAAAGGAATATAAAATGAGTTTGTTAGCTTCAGAAATTTTCACTACACTTCCCAAGAGTACAACAATTGCTTCTCTAGTCTTGATCTAATTGAGAGAAGTTTTGGAGTTGCTTTGCTTTTGAGAGATATTTTCTCCAATATGCCCTTGCAAGAGAGGCGTTCAATCGCAAATGCCAATCGTGGACTATAAATGAATAAATTATTATCATATAAAAGCTTTGTTAGGGCATCCGTGAGTTGATCGTGAGTAGGCATATGACAGACTCATAATAGACCTTTGTTAACTAGGTCATGAACAAAGTGATAATCAATGGTTGAATGTTTCATCTTGGAGTGAAAAATAAGATTAGCACACCATATGTACCTCCAACATTGTTGCAATAAATGTTAGGTATTGAAGAAGACACTTCAAATTCATGCAAAAGAGATTGAATTCATGTGAGTTTAAAAGTTGTCATAGCAACAACGGGATACTTGGCTTTGATTGATGAACGAGCAGAAGATTATTGCTTCCGAGAGCCCTAAGATATATGATTCTCAATTGTACAAACTATATAGGTGATTGAAGACTTTTGGTTATTTGAATTGCCTAGCCAATTGGCATTAGAGAATCCATGAAATTATGAAAATTGACTACTTTGCAAGTGCTAGCCAAGATTGATAATCCCTTTGTAATAATATAAAACACATTTAATAGTATTCTAATCTAACTCTATTGGTTGCTGCAAAAAATGGGAAGAGTTTGTTAGGTCTATGAATTTCAAGATCTAAAGAGCACCAATAATCCTCCTCTATGTAATTGCATCTATATGAGGTCACCCATCAACAAGAGAGAGCTGGAAGTAGCCATTGGGGTGGCAATTTAATCAAGAATGTCTCTTATATATTTGTGTTGTGTGAGAAAGAGACCAAACCGTGTGAGTTCATCTCAATTCCCAAGAAGCAATGCACATCACTTAAATCCTTTAGTGAAAGTTTATCTGCAAGATCTCTCACAAACTTTTGCAAAAATTTCATGTCACTTCCTATTAGATCAAATCATCATTATAAACCAAGAAATAAGCAATTATACAATAATGTCTATATATAAAGAGTGAAAAATCTAATTTGGATTAGATGAATCCAAATAAGATGACAAAGGAATTGAGTACTCGATATCATGCTTACTTAAAATTATAAATAGCCTTCTTTAATCAACATATATGATTAAGATGTGACTAATTGACAAAACCTAGCGGTTAATGTGTAAAGAAGTTCATTTACAAGAGTGCCAGGTAAGAAGGCATTATTAACATCCAATTGTAGAAGGGATCAATCATTTGATAAGGCCAAACAATGGACAATATGTATTATGATGGGTTTGACAAGTGGACTAAACGTATATGATCATAGTTGAATCCTAGCTATTGGTGAAATTCTTGGCAACAAGTCTTGTCTTCAATCAAGCTATGGTACCACTTACAACTAATGATATTGTGATGAGGCTCAGGTGTTATGAGTTGCCATATACTACTCTGGAGAATTTGTTAAATTCCTCCAACAAAGGAGCATCTCATTTTGGGTATTTTAAGGCTTGGGAAACACCCATTGGTTCAAGTGAGAGAGGTAAATGATGTATGGTGGCTAAATGTTTCCATTTGGGTTAGTAAATGTTGTTTTAGGAATGAGTGATCATCTAATGAGAATGTGTGGGCATTGATAATTGTGGTGAAGGTACCAAGTGAAGTGTTTGAGTTTGTGGGAGGCATAGATGAAGCTTGAGTGGTTGATGGTGGATCTACACTTGGGGACGTTAAACTAGTGTTATTTATCAAAGTTGTGAGGCCATTCAATCATTGATCTAAAACTTCTCCAATCATTGAACATGAAAGACTTGTTTGACCATATGTGGTATGGCTTATCTATCTGGTGTTGGAAGATGTGGATGAATTCTTTATTAAAAAATAAGAGGGTGCATAGGTACTTTTAGGTGGTGAAGACATGGATTGAGAAGTGGTACATTAGAGTCATGTTTGGAGTAAGGAAAAATGAACTTATTAAACACCACATGGCACAAGATAACAAACGCAACCATAAACTCGAAGTTTTGAGCAATATGGACAAGAGTCAAAGAGAGTATCAAAGGAGATTTGAGTTCTAAAATTGGTGCAGGTAGACTTTTTATTAGAAATGTAGCAATTTGAAAAGATTATGACTAAAATTAACATAATAGGAAAACTATCTCTTGATTTCATTAAAGTTAGATGTATATGGTATAGTGATTCGCAAAATTAACATAATAAAAAAAAATACATCTCTTGATTTCACTAGAGCAATACCTGAAAAATCACTGTAAATTAGAGGCATGCAAAAAAAACTAAGAACCACTCAAAACTAGACTGAACTAGCGGTTCCCATGGGGACCGATTCGATTCCTAGCAACGACTTACTATAATAGGTGAATACTAGTTTGGCTCCTAATTTTAAGTGTAAAACTGCTCATCTATCCACTCATATTGGACTCATCCATATATATTTAATTTGTATGTTAAAAATTTTCAAAATCCTAGACTGTCTTTCTTTCTCTCTCTAGAGAGATGTAGATCTTCTCCCCACTTCTCACTCTCCCTACGTTCCACCACCATGCCTCTCCTCCCTCTCCACCTTGTTGTTGTTGTACTCATCCTTGCTCCTCATCTCACCATCTCCCACCTCTGCTTTTCACCACCCAATGACCTACACTCACCAAGTACTCACATTTCCCTACCTCTTGCTCTCCCTCTCTCCTTTCACCCTCCCCCACCATACCTCCACTCTCACTCCACCTTGTCATTGTCGTATTCATCCTCACCCTCTATCTCACCCTCTTCAACCTCTGCTCACACCACTTGATGACCAATGCCCACCCGCCCCTAACTCTTGTTCTCTCTCTCTCTCCCCTCATCATCCACCATTATGCCTCCACTCCTGCTCAACCTCATCGTTGTTGTACTTATCCTCGCCCCTTGTCTTGCCCTCTCCCACCTCTACTCCACCCCACTCGACAACTTGTGCCTACCCTTCCCCTTCTCCTTCACCAATCCCTACGTCTTTTATGAGTACCCCGGTTGGTTACATGGATCCATCCAAGAACTAATGGGCAATTCCCTGTTCATGGTTCCCTTTTTGAGGATCCGACCTTTAGTGGGCAATTTCCACCGTGAATTACCTACCCTGGAATTGATTACCCCTATTATAAATAATTTTTTGAGGCCATTTGCTAGACAATGTAATAGCACCAAATGGAAGTCTATGCCAGGTGACTTGCACAAAAATCTATAACATGACTTGGGAAGGGAAGGAATTAACTTCGATTTTAAAGAAACTCAAAAACCTTATGGGAGGGATGGCCAAGATGTCATGCCAATAATTGAGGATGCATGGACACCAATCATAGTGGAAGGTGGTGCATGAGTCACATGGAGTAAAGATGGAAGTTCATAGACATTGTTGTTATTCAGCGTTGTGTGAGAGTTGCCCGTTCACAGAATTGATGATGGCATGTTCATCAACAATACCTTGGACAACTTGTTAATACTCAACTATTGATCAAGTGTGACGTTTTGTGAGAAATAAAAGCTTCTTGAGTCTAATGACCTACAAACGTGTCATTTTGGTAGAGAGATGCGAAAGTTTGTTCCAAGCCTCCTATGGTTTTTGGCAGAAGCAATGTGAGGCACAATTGAGTTCAAAGTGGAAGTTATGATTGCATGAAGCAATAGTTGATCTTGGCGTATCCAATAAAAATAAGATGGATTGGTAGTAGTTTTGCAATCAACAATAATAATGTTAGATTGACATAATATAGTTTCATCTACATACCCCATTAATCATAGCACAATTGAGTTTGAAGTGGAGGTTATGATTGTATGAAGCAATAGTTGATCTTAGCGTATCCAATAAGAATAAGATGGATTGGCAGTAGTTTTGCAATCAACAACAATAATGTTAGATTGACATAATATAATTTCATCTACATACCCCATTAATCATAGCCCAAGAGCAAAGAATTAAATTGAGCAAACTAGAAGGGATAATTCATAGATGTTAACTTAAGGAGTAGTTGCCCAGTTGCATTGATCGACACAAACATGATGGTGTTATGTTAAGATGGGCCATTGACTACCATAGGAGCATTGGTATTTGAGGATTCTTCTACCGTTTGAAGAAACAAATTCAACGATATGCTTGGGAGTAGTAGGCTTGGATACCATGAAGAATTAGACATGATACACTTTACTATTGTTTTTTTACATGTATTTAAAGTACAAGGTAGCTTAGGATTTATAAAAAAACATTAACTAGAATATATGCAATAAAATAACTTTGTAAGTCCTTCATAAAAGGAAAGATGAAATCCTCTATACAAAGAAAGATGAAATGAGTTTGTAAATTGCACTTACCAAGAGTATAACAATTGCTTGTCTAGTATTAATCTTATCGAGAGCAATTTTTGGAATAGTTTCACTATTGAGAGATATTTTTTGGATCAGACGAGTGCGTGAAGGTGGTGGCGAGGCAAAGGATAGTGGATTTTGCACGGGTGATGAGCAATACCCTCCCCATTAATATGAAAAATAGCATATTGAAAAAACTAATCTATTAAAAACAAATCAAAAACTTTAACTCCGTCCAAAATGTCCCAAAATCTCATAGCCAAACCCAAACCAAGGTTTTAGGCTTGATTTTATTTTGGGATAAATACATTGGAAGTCCTAAAATTTGTCATGAAGGTCCAATTGAGTCCTAAAACTTTTTAAAAAAATACAATCAAGTTATAAAACTTGTCATGAAAATGAAATAAAGCTTGTCATGAAAATTAATTTAAGATACATGTGATGTGACACTAGTATACCCATTTGGGACTTTTGATGGTATTAACCCTCATCCAATATAATATACTTCTCTTTCTAACTTAATCTTGAATAAATTAATTAAATTATGAATAAATTTATCCACTACGTTCCTATCTCAAAATCAATCAGAGATAAAAGACGAAAGCAACAAATGTTTTAAAAGGATAATAATTATATATGTGGAATGTTCTATCTCTTTTTATTTCTTTTCAAATTGAGGACCAAAATAAGGGATCCAAAGTGCCATGATTTTCTCAAAAGAAAATATGAAGTGAACTTTATCTCAAAAAAGGACTTGAAGTAGTCATTTCGATATATTGGTAACCATTATATTCTCGAGAACAATTTCTATTTAGAAATGATCTTTTTTTATTCTATTTCCTAAATGAGTTTCTGAATATTTAAAGACATTTAGTAATTGCCAAAAATTTCTATTTTCGGAATAGAAATGCGTTCATATGACATTTAGATTCTTCTATGACTTAGAATTTTTTTAATTGTTTAATACTTTTATTATATTTTTCTCTTTTTTATTTTCTTCTTCTTCAACCTTCAATCGGTCACGGCCCTTAGCAAGGTTAAGCTTCATTAGTTGAGCCTTGCTAGTGGCTAGGTGAGCCTTAGTTGGGGAGGCTCAACTTTGTCGGGCCACCACGAGGTAGGCATAGCCTTGGCTAGGTGACACCAACCTTGTGCTGGTTTGGCAAGGTCCGGCCTCACTGATGGTTGGGCGAGCGAGGTCAAGTTTGCCCAGCCAAGGCGAGGCCGAGCCTCACCCACCCGTTAGAGAGGCTCAACCTCGTTGGTGGCCGACGACTCTCCGATGACTAGCTAAGGTTGAAGAAGAAGAAGAAGAAAATGAAAAGAAAGAAAAGAGGAAAAAATATGCTTGATTTTGGAATTGTTTTCGGAAACAAAGAACCAACTATTTTTTACTTCTTCATTATGTTCCAAATCTATTTCTAGGCATAAATTTGTTTCTAGGAATTAAAAGTTATTAAACAGATTTCTGTTCTTTTTTTGTTCTGAGGAACAAAAGAATAGAATTGAGTATTGTTTGTACATTATCAAATAGGCCCTTAGTTTAAAAAAGGGGCTTGGGTAGCGCTTTCAAGGGTATTCTCATCTAAAGATATTTTTTTTTCCTTTTCTCTTTTGCACTATTCATCTTCTTCTTGATCCAAGCGATGGTTGTCCCTGTTCATTATCTTCTTTGTCTATGTCGAAAATGGGCATTGCCCGGATCAAGAACAATGGAATTGGGACGCACGATTTTCCGTGTTGTCTTGGGAAGACAAACAAAGAGATATTTTCCTACGAGTCTATGACTGTAGTGTAAATATGAGTAGCAAATGAGAGAGAACTTCCGTGAGATGAAAGGCAAAATTGGGGTTTACCATTTTTTGGGTAAGGATTATTGGGATTGTTTCAAATAGGCACATGAGAAACGCAAAACATGACATCTCTATTTTTTGGAGTGTTTAAAGTATTCATTGACACTTACCTTAATCGTGAAAATTAATTTAAGATACATGTGATGTGACACTGGTATACCCATTTGGGACTTTTGATGGTATTAACCCTCATCCAATATAATATACTTCTCTTTCTAAATTAATCTTGAATAAATTAATTAAATTATGAATAAATTTATGCACTACGTTCCTATCTCAAAATCAATTAGAGATAAAAGACGAAAGCAACAAGTTATATATTGGAAGTCCTAAAATTTGTCATGAAGGTCCAATTGAGTCCTAAAACTTTTTAAAAAAAATACAATCAAGTTATAAAACTTGTCATGAAAATGAAATAAAGCTTTAAAACTTTCAAAAAATGCAATCAAGTCCTAAATTTTTCATTGAAAGATTTGACTAGAACAATTTGATAAGATTTAGAACTTGATTGTATTTTTTTAAAAAAATTTAGGACTCAATTGCACTTTAGTGATAAGTTTTAAGAGTTAATTGCACATTTTGAAAGTTTATGACTCAATGCACTTTCATAATAAGTTTTAAAATTTTTAATGCATTTATTACTTTTATTTTATATTGGAGTTGTACCAGGTTTTGGGGCTTCTAGATGAATAAAAAATGTAAGCGCAATTGTACGATTATTTGAAAAATGTATCATCATGAAATCAAAATACCGTTAATATGCAGTAAGTTAACTGTATGCTAAATGCACGATTCCGATCCACGTCATAACAAAAAAGAAAAAATGTAGATATAATTAATTATTACATTTCTTCATATTATAATCTAGACCGGTGGCAGAATATGAATTAACATAATCAAGAGGATCAACTAATCTAGGACCCTAATTACCTAAGTGTGACAACATATTCTGCAGCAAAAAATTCCGAACATATCAAAGACATCTTGGTTTAGTACTTTCTTTTATAAAGATTAAACTAAATGATTTAATTAATGAATATTCAATTCGTACTATATCTATGAATAGGAAGAACCCTCCTTTTCTCACTTCGTTGAAGCCTCCAGTAGCACAACCACTTCGGGCCTTCTTCTAAGAAAATAGTTATACTTCATGCCTATATTTAAAACTTTTGCAAAGGTATTTTTTTATTGTTGCTCCGTAAAATAAAGATATTGATAGTCATTTGTTCACCAAAGTGAGGAATTGATGCATTTGCATGATATAATCTCTACAAAGAGTTCCTTAAATAGTATGTATGGGACCAAATGTTTTTGTGATTGAAAAGGAGGAAAATAAGATCTGTCATTGGGTGTGTGGCTGCATTAAATCAATCTACTAAGTACTATATCCGGCTACTACTCAACAAGGTAAAAAGGCCAACGTCATTGAAGACTAGTTAACAATGATGGTATATGACAGTTATGGGGTTCTTTTTTCTTTTACGTGAAGAATTATAGCATCCATGCAGTTAATTTTATTTTAATTAGTCCAATTGCTTTATTTTTTAGATAGGATGAGCCGTCAATGCACTCGTTTTTGCAATTAAGTAGGTCTAATTTGCCACGTCAATGGTAGGTCATTCCATTCCGTGTCTCAATTAAGGATGTGCACAACCAGATTTGACCGAATTTACAGGGGAAGTTCACAAGCGAAACCGTGAGCTTTTACAGTTCATTAGGAGTTAAAAATTAGTCGAAATTAAAGCTTAATTGAATTTCTTTTCCAGTGTTTGTTACCTTCGCAGGCAAATTTTGAGATTGTTGAAGTAATGAAACAGGAGAACTCAAAACCAGCTTCAAGTTGCAGAAACCTTCATAATCTCGAAAAAACACAAACACCTCAACTTGACATAAAGCCTAAGCACGAGCCTTCCTCTCTCTCACCACCGTCCTTGAGAACATGAAGCGCAACATGCAATCACTAGGCTCATGGAAGTGGAGAACTTTGAAATTTTATAGGACTATTATCAATTGGTCAAAAAAATTAAGTCATTAGATAAAAATGTAGTTTAATATTGAAATAATCTATCACTCGTCTTGATGCTTAGTTTGCTTGGTTAATTTTTTCCTAGTACTAAGTGTTGATATATTTAATTTAGAAGCATATGAGACTTGAAAAGATTTATATTTAGGATCTTCTGCGATAAGAACATGTGAAATTGTGAGAATTATTATTAATTACTTCAAAAACTTAAATTGTCAGATAAAAATATAGTTTAATATTTCGATATTTTATTAGGAACGAAGAGAGAGATACCTTCAGCAAAGAGACGAAGAGGAAGCGAAGATGGAGAACTGGTACAACTTTCTATCCTTCGAAGGAGAAGGAACAAAAACAAAAGACGAAGAAAAGAGGGAGAGAAAGCAGAGAGAATGTCAGTGACGGAAGGAACGGAGAGTTTCGGAAAGGTCTGATGTGTGGTATCCGTATGAACATGTGGCGATCATTAGATGGAATGGTCTATCGCTGACATGGCTAATTAAGCCTAGCCAATGTTTTTATCTATCTAGCTAGTTTTGGACAAAAAAAAAAAAGATGCTGGAAGCATGGGTTGAGTGCCCCGCAAGATTTTGAGCACGTGGCGTGTTCTAGAGAATCATCAAGCTCCTTTTTAATTTCTTTTACTTTTCCAAGGTAACAATATCCTCATCAAGTTTGACACGGACCATGTTTGCTCCGGCGAAAGGTCAAAAGGCTCAATGTGAGACGGGCACGGACGCAGCCAAATTATACCCAACGAATTCGACTCCGAATCTCCTTCTATCTTTTGACAAATATATGCGGTCATCGTCCCTATATATACATACACCCCCCAATGTCAAGAACCTCCATTAGCACTTTATAACACGAAGCAAAGAAGAAACCATGGAAAACACAATCCCCTATGCGGTCCTCGTCCCCGTCCTCTCTCTAGTTATTCTCTACTTCTTCCTTACAAGAGAACCCAAGAACCTCCCTCCATCCCCTCCTTCTCTCCCCATCATTGGCCACCTCCACCGATTGAAGTTGCCCCTTCACAGGACCCTGCACAGCCTCTCCACTAAGTATGGCCCCATCATGACCCTCCGGTTTGGGGTCCGCCGGTTCGTGGTGGTGTCGTCGCTGCCGCTGGCCGAGGAATGCTTCACCAAGAACGACATCGTGCTTGCCAACCGCCCTAAGCTATTCGTCGGCGAGCACCTCGGCTACAACTACACCACTCTCATCGCATCGCCCTATGGCGACAGGTGGCGCAACCTCCGGAAGATCGCCACCGTCGAGGTTCTCTCGTCGCACCGCCTCAACGTGCTCTCCCACGTCCGGAGGGATGAGGTCCAGCGGCTGATGCTCCGGCTGGCCCGGGGCGGGTTTGAGTCCCACCACCGCGTCGAGCTCAGGACTCTCTTCTCGGAGCTGGCGTTCAACATCATGATGAGGATGATTGCAGGGAAGCGGTACTACGGGGAGGGCTTGAACGTTGATGAGGCCGAGGCGAGGGAGGCGAGGCGGGTTATTAAGCAGATCGTTGGGAATGGAGGGATAAGATACGTTGGCGATTTCCTACCCATACTGAAGTTGGTCGATTACGGAGGGGTCAAGAAGAGGGTGTTGAAGCTGAAGGAGAAGATCGATGCGTTCATGCAGGGCTTGATCGAGGAGCACGGGAGGAAGAAGGGCGACCCGGAGCTCGCGGACAGCATGATCAGTCATCTCCTGCGTCTGCAAGAGTCTCAGCCAGAAGACTACTCGGACGTCATGATCAAAGGGCTTGTCTTTGTAAGTGTTGTTTCTTATTCCTATCCCTACATCTGGTTTTTCCTTGTCTTCTGGGCAAATCCTACCCTCCCGTGAGAATACTTACGGCAAAGTTGCCGTGTGTCTTCTCAGCCGTCTATCTTTGTCAACTTGATATATTTTGTCAGTCGTTGCGTTAAAATCTTGTCAATGTCAACGGTAAAATTGAGTCGGGCAATTTTGTCGTGCCCAATGCCACCGCAGCGTAGAGTTGACCACTTTATGTTGCTTCTGTTTTGAAAATTTAGAATGCACGTCCACCACAAATGATAATAGTACTTACAATGATGATGAAAAATCTTAGGTTTCTTTTTTCAATAAACAGAAATACGTCGCACTCTCTCTCAATATATACTAAAATCTTGGATAGTACTATTTCACCGAATAATGTTGTTTTTTCGCACATGTATTGTCATTTTCCTCAAGACTGAATTTCGATAGAGCTGATTTTTTGTGGTGAGGGGCAATCCACTCTCACCCTATCACTTGGAGCAATCCCTTTCTGTGTTCTTCGAAGAAGATAATGACGTTTCACATAGATTTAGATGAAAGGTCCTAGTTTTTCTGATTTTTGGAGTTAATAAAAGGAGCAGATATGGACCTCAGCTTTTGGGATTGGCGTAGCCACGAATCTGCTCAACCAGACTTTGCCTGAAAAAAACAATTTTCCTTTTTGGTCGTTTGCGTTTGTAATTATGAAGGGGTCAATTATCACATGGAGCAGAGGAAAAAGGAGAGAGTAATTATGTATGGAAGGCAAAACAAAAATGGTAATAATGATCGATTGTGTTGGGTTTATTTGGTTTGGTTTGATTGCAGTTTTCCAAATTGAATCTGACTTTACCTTTTCGAAAATTAAGATTTAATTGCATATTAGGCACAACATTAGGACTATTGATGCAAATGTCAATCTATATACCAAGTTGGGACAACTTTTAAGACTTCAAAGTCTGTACTGATTCTTTCGTTTCCTTGGGTAACTGGCCATTGGCCAGGAGTTTCGGATTTAATAGCGATATTTTACATCAAGAGTGTCCAATTTTTAATTGAGATTAACTTTTTGTAAAATGTGAACTCTCTTTTCTTTTAGATATTCTCCATGAATATGTAAATGTTTATGCACCTGCACTACCATATACCAATTATATCTAGTGATTATCTTACCAAGGTATAATTAGTTACAGCATCAAAAGATCCCTATTCGAACCACATTGATCCAAAGTAGTCTAATGACTGGAAAAATTAAATTAAGAAACTGATTCGTAGGAAGGAAATTTTCATTACTAAGGAACCTATGGTAAAGAAACTGACTTACTTTGTTTATTCATTATTTGAAATCTTATTATCTCAATTCCTAAAGTTGATTCGCACAATTACTTCTTATACATGTACAGGTTTTGTTAGTTGCGGGAACAGATACATCATCGCTTACATTAGAATGGATAATGGCAAATTTACTAAACAATCCTGAAAAGTTAAAGAAGGCTCAGAATGAGATTGATTCCGTTATCGGCCATGATCGTTTGGTAGAAGAATCGGATGTTTCAAATCTATCTTACCTTCAGTGCATCATCTTTGAAACCCTTCGACTAAATACCACAGCGCCACTTCTCCTCCCGCATGCGTCATCAGCTGATTGCACCATAGGAGGATACTTCATTCCACGCGACAGTATTGTAATGGTGAATGCATGGGCTATTCACAGAGATCCTAAGTTGTGGGAGGACCCATTGAGCTTCAAGCCTGAAAGGTTTGAGGGCAATGGCAGTGAAAAGCAACATAAGCTGCTATTGCCTTTTGGGCTAGGACGAAGGGCATGCCCTGGTGCACCCCTCGCTCAGCGGGTCATGGGTTGGACATTGAGCTTGCTGATTCAGTGTTTTGACTGGAATAGAGTGAGCGAAGAAGAAATTGACATGAGGGAAGGCTCGGGAACTACCATGCCAAAGGTAGTACCATTAGAATTGATGTGTAAAGTACGCCCTTGTATGGAGAAACTCATCCCTAAAGATTAAGTTGGACGACTAGTTCGTGCTAAATGATTGGTTAGCATGCTTTCATGTAATATGTAGTAAGAGTCCAGGTCTATTTTGACCGTCAACTTTTTTGTATTTACATCATTTTCCTGTTTGTTTTCGAACATTAATTATAACGGAGGTTCCTAGTGTGAAGAAGAGATAAGGTGCTAATGGTAGCTCTACGGATCGTACTTAATTGAACCCAGTATTACTTGAACAACTTTACTAATTCTGAAATTACAGGATTAAGAGTATTTTTTTTTTTTGGTACTTTAATTGTCTCTTGCTCATGCAAGGTCACATACTGCCATCTTATTGCAATTTTATTTCTTTTCTTTTTCCCACGTTTTTGCTTTTGGGCAAGTTGTCATTCGTCCCCAATTGTCTTTCTACAAATTTATCACAAGAATATGCGTTTTCTAATTTTTATTGGAGATTAGTCTTAGAGAGATAATTAGTTGCTAAATTAGTTACAAACTAATGTCTTGCGTGCCCTTATTCAAGTACCGAACAAAAATTTACTACAAGATTTAGCATATTTATCAATTCTAATGTCATGCTCACTAGCTTATGATGTACATTGACAAGTGGCAATAGCATATGTGCCCCAAGATTCCCAGGGATTTTTTTTTTTTTTTGAAACAAACGAGGCATTTCATTCGACCAATGATAGTATGTAGCGAACACTGATGGCAAGACTCAACATAAAAGGTTCTAAAGGGGTTAGGGGCTTGGAAAGCCGATAAGAGAAAAGGTTCCATTCCGATAGGTTTTGGCTATCCAGTGTGCAGCTTGATTGGCTTCTCGTGAACAATGGGCTGGGAACACATCATTCTGTTGGGCCAAAAGACTAGAGCACTCCACAAAGAGCTGCTGGAGAGCCCATGGGCTCTAGTTGCCTTCTGATAAGCCGGAAACTACCGATAGGTTATCAGTTTGCAAGTAGGTGTGCAGATCAAGTCAGGAGAGTTGAGTTCATGCCTCCCTTAGAGTCGACAGGCATGCTCACCGCAAGGGTTTTGAGTTTCAGAAATGAAGATGCTTTCTGCTTGAGTGCGAATCCCGTAATAATGTCCCCCATGAGGCGTGGCAAACTCCCACAGTCGAGCCCTCTCGATTGCCGTCAAGCCAAGAGCAATCGACATTGAATTTCCAGCTTCCTTGAGCCGGTGGCAATCTCTGCCCAGATGAGTTCTTTTATGTTTCTCGCTGAACCATTGTCTGTGGGAGCCATTGATTGTAATTGCTGTTTAAAAGAGAGGCGTCGTCAACAATTAGCTCCACTTTGGCCAACAATGTTAGAAACGAAGTCATTTCGGCATTTCCATATAGCCACGGCACATTGGAAATCAGTTCATGAGCTGGGGAATTAGGTTCGGGGGTGAGTACCTCCTTTACCCATTCCTCGATTCTTGTCATGCTCAGAGGGAATATTACAGTATTGAGTCTCGTGTCTGCCCAAATGTTTGCGGTCCAGTCACGGAGAAGGAAGGTGTGTTCCGCGGTCTCCGGAGCTTTTCAACATAACAGACATAATGGATCATGCACTGCATTTCTGTTGTACAGGTTTTCCTTCGAGGCTAGAACATTTTGGCATGCACTGCACATAAAAAATCGGAATTCAGGAGGGGTATTTATCAGCCAGATCTCTATCCATAGGCTCCAAGGAGGCTGATATGATATTGATGCTAATTTTGTGCTTAACTGTGACGACGTAGAGTGAATTCTATAATAACCCCTCTTTGACGGAGTGTCATCAGCTTGTCGCCATCTAGACATGGGCTGATTGGGGTGGACAATATCATTTGAATTATGCTCTCATCAAATAGCCCCTACACTTTTGGTTACACCCATCTATTTGTGGCTGTCTATCAATTTTGCTATTATATAGGGTTGACATAACAATATTAGAAATGTTAAAAATTATGTATGGCATTCATTTTAGTTCTAAAAGGTTTTCACCAAATCATTTAAGTGTTAAATCGAAGAAAAAATAATTACTTAAATGCCAACAATAAGAAATTCCAGTAAAAAATAATGTGATTTTTATAATTAAAAGTTTTATATGACTTGATATATTATTTAAAAATTCCAGTCCACGCGGCATTTCTACATGGCATGTGTCACGGCTTGAAGACGTGAATGATCCAAGAGGGTTTCTACACGACGCCGTGACCGATCCTTGAACGAGCAACCCTCAATCGATATTCCTAAGTCCTAGGGTTTTCTTGAGTATTTTAGAGTATTCCTAAATACGGGCGATACGATAATTGTACACCTATGTAATTAAGGCAAGTAGGTAGTAGTTAGGGAGATATGATCTCAACCGTATGATCGAGGAGAGATCTATGGATATGGTTTGCTTTGTACTTGTATATATAGGGGTCTCCTCCCCCTCATTTGTACCATCTCATTTTATAAGAATAATAGAATCCAGAGCTTCTTTCTCTAGAGTTTCTCTCTCTAAAATTCTTGTGAGTCTACTTGGGAGAAATCCTAAGGCCGCACGGGTTGAAGGGAACACTAGATTGATTGGCCTGTGACAAGTGATATCAGAGCAAGTTCGTTCCAAAGGCCCAATGGTTGATTCCTATCCTAAGGTGTTGATCGCGCTAGAGGCTAATCACAAGGATTGTGGAAGGGTTATCGAGAAGGCCAACAAGGGAAGGAAGAACTAGGGGTGTTAGTAACTGAACTGCAAACCAAAAACCGAACCGAACTGAAATTTCATGTGTTTTCGGTTCGGTTTAGTTTCAATTCGGTTAGCCGAAAAAATCAAATTATTTATCTTGGTTCATAATCTATCCAATTCGGTTAACCAATCCAAATCGGTTAACCGAATTGAACCAACCTTCCAAGGGACAAAACAAAAATCGCAAAAAAATTTAAAATCGTTAAATCAAAATATCTCTCTCTGGATCAATTGTCTCCATCTCTCTCTCGTGCTCGTCTCTCTGGCATGCTCTACCTTTGTCTCTAGCACGATTGGCCTTCGCTTCCATCTCTAGCGTGATCGGCCTCCACCTCCATCTCCGGTGCGAGCCGCCTCTACCTCTGACTCGGTTGCCTCCACCTCCACCTCTGCCTCTGCCTCAATCCATCTCCGTCTCCCTCTCTTGCTTGTTCCCTCGGTCGTCTTCATTGAAATTTCTCTTACTTTCACATGCCCTGTCGTCGATTGGAAGGTATTGGCCCTGTCTCAAACTCAATTCATGCTTTGATTTCTCGGGTCAAATGTTTTTCTTCTCTTTATATGTTTGTGAGGGAGGATTAGGTTTTCTTTGTGCTTACACTCGAGTGGAGGTTGGGGGGAGGGGATTTTTGTTTGGTGGTGGAAGTGGGTGTTGCGCGCTGTAGGGTTTTAGAGAATGCATTTTTTATCTTCTTTCGTGCATACATTTTCAGGCATTTCCCTTACCTATATCATTGGATAATGGCTGAATCACGTAAATTTGAGTAATTCTCTATGTGAAGTACTTTAAAATTCATCTTTTTGTTGGTTGAGCCATTTTCACCTTTTAGTGCTGCATTCTTGAGCCATGTCATCGGGACTTGCTTTTTCTGGGAGGCTCCTCAGAAAAAGGATCATTCTCATCAGACTACAATATGGAGTATTGAGGCATCTATTTGTTTGTCTATGGCTAATTTTCTGAGAAGAGTGTGAATTCATTATCTTACATTTTCCATTCAAGTATCGTGATCGTTCTTTTCATGATTTGTTTAATTGTAATCAAATGTTAACACTAGTGAAAGTGACCCTAGAGCATCTCTCATTAATATTGAGAGATACAAAGGAGCAAGGGACAGTATGAACTTGTGTGTTGCGAATACGAGCTTGAGGGACTTCTTCCAATCAACTTATATATGAGATTTGTTTTCACTAAACCAGCAGGTTTTATGGTGCCTAGTTTTGGTGATTTGTTACATTGTTACTGCATGTAATGACTGCTAGTGACATATTGCTTTAACAGAGCATTTGGGTCATGGCCATTATGGTCAATTGCTTGACTTTATCTTTTGTCTTGTAACAGATTTTAAGGCGTGAATCAGGGTTTGGGAAACTTAAATATTCACTTGTTAGACCAAACCATTTTGTCACAGCATCGAGAGTTGGTAGAGGTATGCCTGTTGGATATGTATGAGTTCTTTTTGTTGTTGTCATTTCCATGCAGTATTTTGATCCATCAACCTCATGCAAATGCTGATTTAATGGATTGTTGGATTGTGTAATTCCAAGTTTCTCATAAATTGCTTATAAGAGTTTGAATAGAAAAAAGCAAATCCATCTATCACGGAGTTCATGCTGAACAGTAATTTTTAGGCTGTTGATATATTTTAGCTATGGATCCATTTGTTTAATGGAATGTTGGGATTGTTTTTGAAAAATAATTTTTAAGAAATGATTATTTGTATCCTTTAAAATAATTAGTTAATGAAATTTATTTTTATTATTAACAACAACTTAAATATTTTTATAGATGATGGCAATATTTTCTGTTTGTTCATTTTTGCAAGCAATACAAAGGATTAATTTTAGGAAAATGTTTTTCAGATCATTAATTTTCTCTGAAACAAATGTAGACTTTGTTATGCTCTAGTGTTGTTTTATTGTAATTCTCATATTCTTATTCCACAGAAAAGAAGTAAACTGTAATTAGAATGACAGCTAGAATTGTCAAGAACAACCCAGCGACAGACCCCTGACAAGTAAAAGCTTTATTTTAGCCTTACTTGCTGAATTTTGCAGCATCTTTCTGTCTTTGTGTTTCCCGTGGCACGCTCTTCAAGGTAGTCAATCTGATTTTGTGATGTGGTGACTTTCTGATTGTATAAGCCTTTATAGTGCACAACAGTGTGATTTGACGATAATACATTGGACCCATCTCGATTATCACTTCACCATAATCAAACTTCGTAGTCGCAAATGTTTGGAATTTGAAAGAGCTGCAACATGAACTTAGAAAGGCAAGATCTTTTACAGCTTATTGAATTGGTGAGCCAACTAGGAAGTCAAATTTATTTTCTGTGTAGCAATTTAGCTTAAGATGCATTTACAAATGATAAGTTTATAACTGTAATGAAAAGCCATCCAAAGAAGTTTTTTTCATTTCAATGGGCCTGTTGCAGCTGAACCATCCTACTGCTGGATCTCTAGTCTATTAATGACATATCTTTTTCCTTTAGTAATGTGCCTGACAAACTGAACTCTTTTAAGATGTCATTTTTTTAGGATACATGCCTACCTCGACATCTTGTGCCAGCTTCTTTCTTTCTTTCTTTCTTTCTTTTATACGCTTGGGAATAAATCAGAATTCTCATTTCTCAGGACTTGGGAACTCAGAAAGATCAAACATTGGAGGCTGAGATATTTTCATGCCCAATATGCTATGAACCCTTGATAAGAAGAGGCCCATTTGGTCTAAACTTGTAAATTTTGGAACTCATTTTCTGATTTAGGCAACTAATTCTGCAAATGATGATTTAATGGAAATTCTGATTTAGGAATTCATTTCCATGATTTAGGCAAATCTTCCATATAGAAGGGAGTTGACAAATTTCTTCAATGAGTGAATCTAGTGGTACAAATAAAAGAAGGTTGAGTTCTACTGCATGGGAGCTCTTTAAAAGGATAGAAAGCAGCTAAGATAAAGATAAAGTTGAATGTATATATTGTGGTGCTGTTATTGGTTGTTCTAGTGGTCAAGGAACGAGTGGAATGCACAATCATTTAGGTAGGTGTAAGAAATATCCATATGCAAACGTGGAGAAAAGGCAAAAAAGTGCCTCAAATGAACTTGTAGGGATCGGTAGTTCTATTTTAGTTGGTCCATGGAAATTTGATCAAGAAACTAGTCAAAAAGACTTGTCAGCAATGTTCATTATTGGTGAATTACCATTTAAGTTTGTGGAACTTGAGGCATTTCGAAAATTTGTGTGTCGAATCCAGCCAAAGTTTTTAATCCCCTCAAGAAACACATTAAGGGAGGATTGTTATAAGTTATACTTGGAGGAAAGAAGCAAATTAAAGAAATATTTTTCCTGATACTTCTCCAAAGGTTTGTCTCACGACTGACACATTGACTTCTTGTCAAAATTTAAGTTACATGTGTCTCACTGCTCACTTTGTAGATGCTAATTGGAAGTTGCAAAAGAAAATTTTGAATTTTTGTTAAATCTCAGGACATTCTATTGAGATTATAGGGAAAGAGGTTGAGAAGTGCTTAACTAATTGGGGGATTAAAAGCATTTTTTCTATCACTGTTGATAATGCTAGCTCCAATGACTTGGGAGTTCAATATTTGAAGAAAAGACTTAACTCTTGGAATGCTCTGTTATTATCATGTGAGTTACTACATGTAAGATGTTGTGCTCATATTTTCAATTTGATTGCGAAAGAGGGTTTGAAAGATTTAGATGATTTCATCATTAGAATACGCTCAGCTGTGCATTTTGTGAGGTTTTCTCCCTCGAGGTTGCAACAATTTAAGGAGTCCATTAGGTTGGAAAATATTGAACCCAATAGTCTTGTATGTTTTGATGTGGAGACTTGTTGGAACTCAACATACTTAATGTTGGAAGTGGCCTTGAAGTTTCGAGAGTCTTTTAACTCAATAGATACTCAGGATAGAAGATTTGCTGAAAAGCTTTCCGAGTTGAGAGGGTTGCCTACTAGTGATGATTTGGATTATACTTGCCGATTTCTTCCTTTCTTGAAGTTGTTCTATGATGCGACTTTAAAAGTATCGGGCTCTTCTTATGTCACTTGTAATGATATGGCAAAAGAAGTCTTTGGGATTTATATGATAATTGATAAATATAGTAGGGATGGGGACAGGAGTTTGCAAGAAATAGCCAAGAGAATGAATGTCAAGTTCAATAAATATTTTGGCAATATGAACAACATGAATCTAACATAGTTCATTGCATGTATACTTGACCCTCGACATAAGATGAAGTATGTGAAATGGATGATCAATCAAGTGTATGAAAGCAACCAAGCAAAAACTTTACAAGATAAAGTAATAAAATCTCTAACATTATTGTTTGAGCAATATTGCATCAGTACATGCCGCCAAAGCAACTTGAGATTAAAGAGGACAAGGATAGTGAACGTGTCAACGTCTCCTATGGTTGGTGCAGACTATATGACTACAATGTATCTTAGCCAAACGGAATAATAATATGTGGAAGAAAAATCTAAATTAGATAAGTTTTTGGAAGAAGGATGTGAATGGTATAGCTGCAACTTTGATATCTTAAATTGGTGAAAAGTCAATTCTTCCAGATATCTTATCCTATCTTCCATTACTCGAGATATTTTGGCCGTGCCTATCTCAACTGTAGCATCAAGAGTCTGCATTTAGCATAGGAGGTCGCATAGTTGACATATTTTGTAGTTCTTTGACCCCAATCATGGTGGAGGCTTTTATATGTACTCAAGATTCGTTATGATCCAATCCACTTTCACAATTGATCGAGGAGGACTTAGAAGAACTTGAAAATTTCGAGTCAGGTCAAAAAAAAAAAAAAAAAAAACTACGGAATATCTATGTCTTTCAATATTACAATTGATACTTCAATTCTCATTTTCACTGTGAATTTAGTGCAGAGTGGTCAACTATGACGATGAAGCTGAGCTCAATAGCGATTTCTCATGATGATTGACAAAAAAATAATGAAACTAGCCATAATTTTGTATTCCTTCCTCTTTGTGGTTAGTGATTGATTAGTGAAGTGGTGTGCCTCAAAACTCTCTTTGTTTTGTGTCTTCTTCTATGTGTTCTTCTAATCTCCTTTTTGATGTTGTGCCTAGGATTTCCAAGGCACTTTGATCAATTGGCAGTCTTGGGCTCATTTGCTAAGAGCAAAATTATTTTCCGAATAGATTTGTGCTTGTACTTAACAGTTTAGTTGTACAAATTATTATTGGCGGTGCATCTTCATATTCATTGTTTGTCCATGAATCCAGAGCCAATTGTTGAGAGCTTTTTGCTGAGAAATCATGAATCCAAATCAGCATGTTCTATTATCACATATCCTGCCACATGAATTTGCAAACCTGCGTTCAATGTCCCACCCTGAGAACCTGTGTTAAGAAAGAATGATCTTTTCAATCCCTCATTCTGGTTCTTGGTTGATTTGGATAAAACATAAGAAAAGAGCAAAGGAGAGAAGATACATGTCTTGGCAATTATTGAGGACTAGCTGAAAATAATTACATATTTTGGTATAGTGTAATTTGATAATGCAGTAAAAACTATATGTGTTCTAATCATCCAGTGCCTCTGCATATTAGTTACGTAGTATTTCTTTTCCAAGCATCCATGCCCTTGCGATTTTTCTTGCTCGTTATATGCAGTGGGAGCTTTTCTTAGCTTGTCTGGACTTTAGCGGTTAACATAATGAAACCTGTAAAAATCCTATTATCTCCTCTTACAGGTTAAAATAATACACATTGCCGGAACTAAAGGGAAGGTAATGTTAAGTGACTAGAGGCTCCCATATGGGAATGGGGGTTGGGGAGTTTGAAACTACCCGAGTAGATGAGTTTATGGGCTTATAGGGTTTTCTCGAGTGGGCCCGAGCCCCCTAGTGACTTGCCAAGCTTCTCGTAGAGGAGCTCCAAAAGTCTTAAGAGTACTCCTGACCGATCAAAAAATGACAACATAAAAATTTGAACCGATATTGGCCTTGTAGTGAATATGGTTTGGGTTCTGTAAACCGAGGCATATCACGTCCTTACTCAAAAAGCTCCATCGATTTTGTCTTACCTAGAATGGTTTGTAAGCCCAAGTTCAGAAATGCCTAATCATGCTGCAATGAAAGTGGGTTTGAAATGGACATTTTCACAACCAATTTAGAACCATTGCAGTTAGACATTTATGTTTTGGACCCGTTTGAACCTGGTTTTCAAACTCTTGGCAATCCACTAATGACTTGGCCCACTCAAATATTACTTAAAAATGGAATTTGGACCCATTTTGCCACCTCACTCATGGTCCTCTAGGAGTCTAGCTCTCGCGGTTGTTTGCAATGTTTATCTTGCTCTTTTAATTTCAAACTCCATATCGCATGTCGCACCATCCTTCTTGAACCCTAACCTTGATCTCCGAGTTGTTCCTAACTCCTCAATTCCATCTATTGTTCTCGGTCTGTTTACTCATAAAAGGGGGAGTCAAAGTGTCTCACATATATTGTCTACATTGTTTATATGGTTGTTTGTACATGTGATTTCCTTCCAACTAACAGTCTAAATTTTTAAGAAAGATGACATTTGTACCATTAAATTTTATATTGTGTGAGAGCTAGACTTATGCATCCTCCATGCCCTAGCTTTATTTGGCATACGTGCGACTCACTAGTCTTCATTGTCGCATGCCTTCTTCCATATGTTTTTGGTCTGATTTGCACGTAAGATGCAATGTTATAGTATCATCCCATGTTGATTGACTAATAAGTTTGACTAGTTTTTATTATAATGAATGCGGTCTCTTTTGGCTAATAGCTTCTTCTTCTTGCCTTCACAATCTAGGCACAACGATGCAATTATTAGGGACGCACTCTACCACTGAGCTAATAGCTCGTCATGTAGGCTATATATCCTCGTCTAATTCTAGTTATTGAATAAATGAAACTTTCACAAATAACTAATAGATTACCAAGAGAAATGGGTAAAAGAAATTTCCATCCAAGATTTAATAATTGGTCTAACTAATAAGTTTGACTAGTTCTTAGTATGATGAATGCGATCTCTTTTGGCTAACCGCTTCTTCTTCTTCTTTTTGGAGCGAATATTTTGACAGAATTTTTACCCAGGGTAGGGCTGTTTCCTATAGAGACGAGGACTACTTAGGCCCGCACGGGGAAAGAGGCGGCCCAGTCCCAGGGAGAAAAAGAAAAGAAAACTCAGGAGGCCAATCAAGCACCTCAGGACGTACTCAATGACGACATCCGCAATGCGATCGCTTTCGACGTATTATTGAAATGGAGAAGCATTTGCGTCATACAGGACGTCAGGCACAGAGCTGGTCCGTGGAAGGGGAAATCTGACAAGACTTTAACTATGTTTCGATGAGAAATCCGAATCAACAAAATGGCTTCAGATGGCAAAGTTGATCTTGATGAATTTTGATAATGATAGAGCCTGAAGCTTTTCGACCATGCCGCGGAAAAATTTCGCTTGACCTTTTTGGTTCTCTAAGTAGTACGCATGATGGGTTTTCAAAGGAAATCTGGTGGAGTTCATTATTTGGGAGAGATATTGATTAACGGTCCAGTCATTCATGAAATGATGTGTTCGGATTGATATAGTAAAATTATGAATTTTTTTAAAATTTTATATTAAAATATTAAAAAGATAATACATGCAATCTGATTTTCATATATCAAAATATTAGAAAAATTATTATAATCAAATTCCGATTTAAATCCAATCAAGAATGTCTAAAGCGACCAAAATGAAATATTCATCTCCAATGCATAGCCTAAAAAATAAATCTAATGCGACAAAAAGAATTACAGAAGGCTACAAATTTTTTATCACCTTCCGTACCACTTTTTACTCAGGGGAAGTGCACTATTAATGCTTTAACTTGTGTATGGTACTCACTTTAGTACAATAACTTTTCGACGGTGCATTTAAGTGTTAAAATCGGAGAATAATGATCACTTAAGTGCCATTGCCAATTTACTTAGCCGAAAATCTTGCATGGCTTTTTTTATTAATATTTTTAACTAATATGGCTTGTTAGAACATGGGGATGCTGAACAAATGACGTTCAACCAATTTTTCGTAGATCGCTTAAGTGTCAAATTTTTGAAAAACGATTTTTTTAGTACCAAGAGTTTTGAAAAAGGATCACTTAAGTGCCAAATTTGTTGAAAAATGATTTTTTTCAATGCCAAATTTTCGTTGACACTGAATAAATTATTTTTAAAAAAATTTAGCACTAAAAAAATCATTTTTCAAAAAAATTGATACTAAAAAAATCGTTTTTCAAAAATTTGGCATTTAAGTGTTCATTTCTCAAAAATCTTGATCCTGAAAAAATCATTTTAAAAAAAAATTGACAATTAAGCGATCTGCAAAAAATTGGTTAAACAACTTAAATGTCACGTTAGTTATAATATTTAATAAAAAAAAGGTTACGTGTTGATTTTAATCGGAATATCTTGCCAGAGACACTTAAGTGATTATTTTTCTCCGATTTTGACATTTAAATGCACCGTCGAAAAATTATGATATTAAAGTGAGCGTCATACACAAATTATGACATTGATGGTACACTTCTCCCTTCTTATCCAAAGGGATGAAAATTCGTCACCACACATTTGACACCTTAGGAACTTTCAACACGTTTACCCAATCTATGAAGACAAAGATGAGTTTTATTCCTTTTGAGGAAGACAACCTTATTTTGTCGCATTTAGTATCGAACGCAACAAAATTCAAAAGAAAGACGATATTATCGCCATAGGGAAACGCCACGGAGCAAATGTGACAAACGGTTTGGAACAAAAATTTGTCGCATTAGCATTTGTTTTTTTTATTCTTTTGTAGTGAACATATAGAAGACGAACACGCGGTCCCACAGTTAATGTTTGCGGAACTTTGCTTAATGATCAATGGTTGGTCCTTTATGATCCTTACCTCTTTGCAAGGACCGATGGGCAATATTGAGATTTGATTCAGCTTAAAGCTATCAAATACTTGCGCAAGTGCAGATAGGAAAGGCCAGGACAGAATTGAAGTTAAATGAGGGTTATACAAGTGGTAATGTCAAGATTGATGAGATCCAAAATTTTCAAGTGCGCAACAAGTGTTTGCTCAAGAAGCACTATGGTGAGATTATGAATTCTATTTGTTAGGATGTACATGTGAGCAAATTGTGTTAAAAAAGTCCTACATTGGGGAGTTGATGTGATGTGAAGTAGTTAATATAACCTAACTAATCCATAATCTATTGGCTTAAGTTTTCAAGTAAAGATTAGTCCAATTTGATATGTTAATGGGCTCAGGTTTATGCTCCCTCTTGAAGATTTCCATAGACAAAGGTATTGGATTTTGAATGAAGGTAGGTCCAACTAAATATATTGACGGGTTTAGGCTCGGGCTTCCTTTTAGAGATCTTCTCAAGTAAAGGTATTGGACTTTTACTGCGTACTCCCAACACCATCACCATTTGTATGAGATGTAGTTGCTGTGATTATTTTACAACTGCACCTTCTGAGCAAGCAGATTGCTTTTATATGGAAAATAAGATATTGCAAGAGTCATTTGCTCGGATCTGGCCTCAAAGACAATGTCGAGGAACATTGAAAAATAAACTGATGGGAGATGGAGAGCCAAGAAGAAAGGAATTACATAGAGAGGACCTATTTTCCTCACTTGGAAGTGCAGCAAGAAATAAAGGAAATTGATCATTTTTATCAGAAGGGAAAGTTGTTTTCCCCATTTTGAACTTTAGTCCGGGAGACTCTTTCTATCAATTGAGTAGTTTACAATTATTCAACCGTTTGAAAGTCCAAAAATATTATTTGCAAAAATTCTTATTTTTACATAATCTTATTTTTAATTAGTCCATCACTCCAAGACGTGAGTTGTTTCCAACCAATAGGGCTATCTAGGCCTGTCCGCTAACACGGTGGGCTATCAGATTGCATTTATTATTTTATCATGTTGATATCTGAACGCCTCACTCTTCCTTGTTGGGATAATGTCTTTTTCAAGGCTTATTCCCAACTCTATCCTCTAGTTGTTTGTATTTTGAAAGATGCTGAAGTCTACACGTGACTTTAGACGAAGCAATTTAATGTCGTTCTTGGGAAAAAACTAAAATAATAAGACATGGTACGAGGTTGTAGAGGTGGCCCGCGAGATTAGGAGCATGTGGGATATGCTAGATTATCACCAAGTCCTTTTTCTTTTCTTTTCTTTTCTTTTACTTTTCTAAGGTGACAAATCGTCATCAAGTTTGCTACGCTCTATGTTGATAGGAAGGAAGGTCAAAAGTTACAAATCATACTCGACGAATTTAAATCAAAGTTTCCCTCTCTCTCTCTTATATATATATATATATACAGTCGCAAATGAGCAACCTCCACAATTCAGAACCCAAAGCAAAAAAAGAAAAAAATGGCAGACGTCACTCTCTATGTGATCATCGTCTCTTTGCTCTCTGTAATCATTCTCCACTCCTTCCTAAGAAGAAAACCCAAGAACCTCCCGCCATCCCCTCCTTCTCTCCCCATCATCGGCCACCTCCATCTCTTGAAATTCCCCTTGCACAGGCCCCTCTATAACCTCTCCAACAAGTATGGCCCGATCATGTCCCTCTGGTTCGGGGTCCGCCGCGTCGTGGTCGTGTCGTCGCTGCCGCTGGCTGAGGAGTGTTTCACCACGAACGACATCGTGCTTGCCAACCGCCCGAAGCTGTTGTTTGGCAAGCACGTCGCCTATGACCACAGCACGCTCGCCCTCCTGCCCTATGGGGCCGAATGGCGCAACCTCCGCAAGATTGCCACCATCGAAGTCCTCTCCACGCATCGCCTCAACATCCTCTCCTCCATCCGGAGGGACGAGGCTGAACGTCTGATTCTCCGGTTGGCAAGGAATGGGTTTGGGGACTTCCACCGGGTCGAGCTGAAGACCCTCTTCACGGAACTGACGTTCAATGTCATCATGAGGATGATCTCGGGGAAGCGGTACTACGGGGAAGGCGTGAGCGTTGACGAGGCTGAGGCGAGGGAGTTCAGGGAGATAATCAAGCAGATCGTTGCGAATGGCGGCACGAATTATGGGGGCGATTTCTTGCCCATATTGAATTGGATCGATTACGGGGGGATCAAGAAGATGATGGCGCGACTAGGGAAGAGGGCCGATGCGTTCATTCAGGGTTTAGTCGACGAGCACAAGAGAAGGAAGGGCGATCCGGAGTTCGCAGACAGTATGATCAGCCATCTGTTGCGTCTGCAAGAGTCTGAACCGGAGAACTACTCGGACTTGATGATCAAAGCGCTCGTCATTGTGAGTCTTGCTTTACTGGCTCTCTTCTATTCTTGCTACGCTAAAATTCACGGATACTTGTCCTGATAATTATACTAGTCCGTGTAAAGTGTGTTTGACACGTGCTAGTTAGTTGACCTCGTGGCATTTTTTAATCTCACGTTATAAAATTGAAGTTTAACATTTTTTTGAAGAGCGAATGTATAGACAAAAATAGCATTCACTGAGGATATGGAGAGCTATGGTTTGATCTTTCTCTTTGCTTGCAAATCTATTTGGAGAGTTATGGTTTGTCTTGATTTTGAACACAATCACACAAGCACTCTTTTTGATTTTTCTCGGTCAACCATACACAAACCCAAATTTCCCAAGTACTTCTGACATTTCCTTGACTCGCGTGGCCAAAGTAACCCAAGAGGTTGCTCAAGTGATAAGTGGGGTCTCCTCCTTCCTTGAGCTTTGGATTCAAATCATCATACTTGTGCATTTTCTTGAAGCCATCTCGATGCGTATGAAATTGCGGACTGTCATACATAGGGAAAAACCGAAAACATATGCACACCCAAAGTCATGCACACGCTTTTCTCTGTTGGAAAATTTTGAGTGCATTGGGCAAGGTTAGGGTCAAGCCTATAATGGACAATTCATGTCCAAGACCCAACAGATGGTCTAGTGTAAATGTCGATATTGTTATGTGAACTCTTATTTTCTTGATTCTCAATATAAGTTTAGACGATAAATTTATCTATGCAGGTTATGTTAGTAGCAGGAACAGATACATCATCTCTTACGTTAGAATGGGCCATGACCAATTTACTAAACAACCCAGATAAATTGGAGAAGGCTCAAGTGGAGATTGATTCCATTATCGGCCATGGTCGTCTGATGGAGGAATCGGATGTTTCAAAGTTACCATACCTGCAATGCATTATCTTCGAGACGTTGCGCCTAAGCACAACAGTCCCACTTCTCCTTCCACACGAGTCATCGGCTGATTGCACCATAGGAGAATACCTTGTGCCGCGTGGGACAATATTGCTAGTTAATGCATGGGCCATTCACAGAGATCCGGAGCTATGGGAGGACCCCACGACCTTCAAGCCTGAGCGATTCGAAGGCGACAATGGCAAAGAGCACCAAAAGCTAGTTTTGCCATTCGGGTTAGGACGGAGGGCATGCCCCGGCGCACCCCTAGCTCAGCGGGTCATGGGGTTAACGTTGGGCTTGTTGCTTCAGTGCTTTGATTGGAAAAGAGTGAGCAAAGTGGAGATTGACATGACTGAAGGCAGAGGAGTCACCATGCCAAAAGTGGTGCCGTTGGAATTAATGTGTAAAGTACGCCTTCCCATGGAGAAACTCATCCCTAAAGATTAATTGAATCGACTAGTTTGTCACGGAACGGTCGAGATGCTATTATGTTATGTACTAAGAGTCCCATGCTTGTCCTACATTTTTTGTTTACTATATTTGCTTTATTGTAATAAAACTTTGTAGCAGGTTTCCTAGCGCTAGGAAGATCTGACTTGTTCATCTTTAAGCCCAAATAATGTTGTTTTCTTGAATAAAAAGGTATTATTCTGAAAGTAGAATGAGATTATCTCCTGTACTTCAATTTTCTTCTTGCTAATGGTAGGTCACATTCCTTTCAAATCTGCCTTGCATAGAAATTCCTTTCTTTTTCAATTTTTTCCCAACGTTTTTGCGTGGGTACAAGTTACTCTTCTTGCATGGTTCTCTATTAATATAATCTGAAATTATGTTTCTTCCAATCATTCATTGAAGAGTAGACGTGACAGGAGAGATGACCAGTTGCTACGTTAATTTACAAGCCAATTGGATTAATATAGAATATCGACATATTCTAGCGTCCATGTTATGAGGCTAAAAAATTGTGTCATTTTGCTCGGAAGTCAATCTGGCTCGTCACAAGGAGAAAGCATTTCAGATGTCTGGGCCTTGGGTCCAATAAGCCCAAAAAAGGGCAAGCAGGAACGAAAAGGGAGGCCCAGCCCCCGATTTATCCTTTTCTTTCTTGTTCCCGCGTCTTCATGAGCTCTTTTCTTTATGCCGTGCATGTGTTTCACGCTTGTCCACTTTTTGGTGACTCAAGTATCGAAGGATCGTCAAACCTAAGAGGGCTTCTTTGCTTGTGATGTGCATGTCACGTGCTCGATCCAAGGCCTCGGCTCGGCCTAATCTCTTCAGCCCGGGAGATGCGGGCCCATCGGATCAGTGATACCATTGGTCAGATCCATGTCGTTTAAATGAGCAACGGCTCATTTGAGAGGAAAAAGTGGAGCAGCGAATTCCGAAGATGAGCTTGGACGAAGTGAGTAGTCTCGAGAATCCCTAATTATTGTTCCTCGAGAATGACCGGTCCCAATGGCAATGTTATTGTGGTTGCTCAATGAGTCGAATGGTCTGGAAGGAAAGGTCGGTGGCACGGAGGTTAGACCCCAGAAGCCTCCTCATGAAGAAGAAGGGGAGCGGGACCAAGCCCATTAACGAGGGGAGACACACCCATTTAGTTGTCGAAAGCGAGTGTGCCCATGATCCAGATCGACGACAAGACCCTAGGTTGTCGAGGAACAAAATTCCGTTGATGAGGGGTGCGCTGGAGATTTGTCACTTAGTTGACTTGTTTAGAGGGGTGCCAGGGTACCCTAGGTGTAGATGTCCCGCTTGTCCGACCGCGTTGTTCAGTGCCATAGGTAGTGCACTCTAAAGGACCCTATTTTTGGTCCAAGGCAATTTGATCTCGGGCAAACCATGTTTCATATGCTGGATTTGGTGAAAATTTGGCGACACCATTCTCGCTGATTTAAGTGATAGTGTGTGGAGGGCATGGTTCATTTTCGTCCACAATTGACAGGAGTCGACTGGCCTAGAGAAAGGGAGGAGGCATGCCTTTCATATGATGTAATTGTCTCGGGTTAATTTGATACCAACAGCAGGACATGTGATTGATCCAAATGAGCAACTGTGCGAGGGATGAGAGGACAGAGTGGAACATCATTCTTGATGAGGTCTGTTGGATTAGCAACACCTGGGACTGGGTTGCTTGCTGTTTGATTACTAGCAGCTGTGTTTAGGGAAGATGGGGGTGAATCAGATTGGTTTGCCATTTATAATTTCACAAGATATGATTCGGATACCACGTAAAGACAACAAATTAACAAGATGAGAATGGGTGGTAATTGCCAATAAGTGTTTTGTCTTTTAGTGATAGAATGTTTTTTGTTACATGCTTCGATTATGAAGTGTGGTGTCTTTATAGAATACAGGTTGTTACAGAAGTAATGAGGGACACAATCATGATCTTCTTCTCTTTGTAAAGAGAGGGAAAAAATACCCTTATTCAGTTTGTATTGTGTTGTGTTCAATGAAACCTTTATAACGTAAAGGAAATGAAAGAAAAAAAGGAAATAATATACAAGGATTACAATTTCCTATTCTCTAAATCAATTATGGGTTAGTTAAATTAATTTGTCCATAATTGATATCAGAATCTCCAAGCATAATCAATATTAGAATCTTTGGGTATATTTCCAACAAAAAATTCAATCATTGAAACATGAAACACTTATTGGCAATAGCCACCCATTCTCATATTGTTTGTTTATTGTCTTTACAGTCCTTAGTCCACAAGTCTAGAATTATCTACAATGGCTGAAAAGTGTTTTCAACTTTGAAAACGATAGAGTCGCTTGCAATCAGTTTTATTAACCACAATAGATTGGACCCTAGGGCAAGGGGCGTAAAAAATACCCCAATTGAATAGACCCGTTTCGAATTGGACTGAAAGTTTTAGGTATTTTTGGGTCTATTTTTATTCCGATTCAAATGGTTGGTGAAACAATCGGGATTCTTAGGTTTCGGAAGAAATAAATCCGAAGCGAATTGAAACACGTTAAATACTAAATCATCTTAGAAACTCACCCCCAAATCTAATGGCTCTTTCTTCTTGCACAATCTCTCACTTCTCGGAAAGATATGTAACGTATTTCTTTAAGCAACTATCGAAAGTTTTGCTTCAAATTATAAATACCATTCACATGACATGACATATTTTTCTTTTTAACTTCATTTCAAATTAAATGGAAAATTTATTTATCCAAAGATACTTTACGTTAATTGCTCTTTTTTAAAAAACATTACATCCTTGGTTAAGTGGGAGGAAATAAATATTTGAGAAGAGTAAATTTATTTTAAGATATTTGATCCTTTTGTTTATCTATTTTATTGATAAAATACATTTAGCAATACATTTAAATATTTTTAACTTATAAATCCATTTTTAATAAGTGACAAGGATAGCAAGTCACTAAATAGCATTAATCATCGAGCATGGCCATGTGCCATGATCATGCACCATGGCAATCGCAAAAGTAAAATTAAGTGTAGCATGGAGAGTGTAAGAACAAATATTTTCTTGACGCTTTAATTATAATATAATAGATGGGCTAATTCTCTAAAAAAACACAAACTTTAAATCTAATATCAATTTTGATATGGATTTTTTTTGATCTCATAAAAAAATTAACTATTACTTGAATTTCAAAATTGGCATTTGTGGATTTGAAATCCGACGTGATAATTCCACCTTAGCAATAAAATACCAGTTAGTTTTTTTTTCCCCTTTTCTTTTGTTGATCGACCACTATTGCAGTGGTCACATTGACAAACAACCACCGAGACAAAAGTTAGATTTGAAACTCTAGTAAAAATTGATGATTTTTTTATGAAATAGACAAAAATTGGACCACAATCATCTTTATGTCATGAACGGATCGATCTAGCGTTCCCTTTGAACCTGTGCAGCCTTAGGATTTCTCCCAAGCAACCTTTCCACTCAACCTCACAATAATTCTAGAGAGAGAGAAATTCTAGAGAGAGAAGCTCTGGATTTTATTACTTGTGTAGAATGAGATGATTACAATGAGGGGAGGAGAGCCCTATTTATACAAGTACAGGCAAACCGTATCCGTAGATCTCTCCTCGATCTAACGGTGAAGATCGTATCTCCCCAACTGCCTTAATTACATATTTTCACAATTACCGTATCGCCCACCTCTAGGAACATTTTAGAAGACTCGAGAAAACCCTAGAACTTGGGGCCAACAGTTGAAGGTTGCTCGTACCAAGGATCAGTCACAGCATCGATCAAAACCCTTTTGGAACGTTCACGTTTCCGAGCCATGACATTCTCCCCCACCTAATCGGGCGACGTCCTCGTCACGTCTTCGGCATGGAATACTTCAATTTGCTTCTTGAATTGCCAAAGAGTGTCCACGAGTTCCCAACTTGCTTCACTCTCCGAAAGACCCTTCCATCGAACCATATACTCCTGCTTCGGCGCACAATACCGCTTCTGTATGACTCGGTCCGCCATGATGTAATCCACTTCCCGATCATATGAAGCTTTCGCTCCCAATGGTGCCCGTTGCGACTCTCCTCGGTTCGGATCTTTCTCATCTACATGGAAAGGTTTAAGCATACTCACATGGAAAACCGGATGCACCTTTAGTTTAGGTGGCAACTCCAGCTTGTATGCGACCTTCCCGACCCATTGAAGCACACGGAAGGGCCCCTCGTAGCGTCGAATCAACCCCTTGTGCACGTCTTTGTATCGAAGAACCGCATGTAGCTTGGCTAACACTTGGTCTCCAACTTGGAACTCCACATGCCAATACTTTTGGTCTGCCCACTTCTTCATGCGCTTCGATGCCTTGTGTAGGCACACCCTTGCCAAATTCGCTTGTTCTTGCTAGTCTTTCGCAAACTTGAAGGTGGGAGGGCTACTCCCCTTATAGCCCGATGCAACCGCACTATCCCGCCACGATCTCAAACAGGCTCTGGCTGGTCGACTCACTCCGATGCAAGTTGTAGGAGAATTAGACCACATCGATCAACTTTGCCCAATTCACTTGTGTCGTGCTCACATAGTGCTGAAGATAAATCTCTAGGAGTGCATTGATCCGCTCCGTCTGACCGTCGGTTTGGGGATGCAAACTTGTGGAAAAGTTTAGCTCCGACTCTAACAGCTTGAAGAGCTTCGTCCAAAACCATCCCTTGAATCGGGGATCTCGATCACTCACGATCGTTTGTGGTACTCCACAATACTTGACCATGTTCTTCAAGAAAAGCTTGGCCGCCTCCTCGACCGGACAATCCTTTGTCATTGGCACGGACGTTGCATACTTGGAAAACCGGTTAACCACCACCATTAGCATCCGACACCCTTCGAACTTTGGCAAATTGACGATGAAGTCCATGGAAACACTTTCCCATGAATGAGTGGGAATTGGGGGAGGCTCCAAAAGCTTCGGCGACAACCGTTGCTCGAGCTTGTCTTGTTGGCACACAAGACAAGTCTTCACATATGCCTTGATGTCATCCCACATATGAGGCCAATAATATTGTTCTTCGACGAGTGCCAACGTGCGGTGGATCCCTGGATGACCTGCTCACTTGGAATCGTGACACTCCCGTAGTACATCCTTCCTCAGCTTCCCATGGAGTGGCGCGTACAGTCGCTGTCCTTTGATGTAAAGAAGATCGTCTTCGCACCAGAATTGACGAGTCTTGCTCTCTTGCGCGTACCTCAGGAGTCCTTGAGCCCTTTGATCATGTTTGAGCCCCTCCTTAATACGGTCGATCCATGGGCAACTTGGTTCACTAACGAGGTTTGCCAGCTTCGTCTTTCGACTTAGTGCATCCGCCACAAAGTTAGACTTCCCCAGCTTGTACTCCAGTACGTAGTCGAATTCCGCCAAGAAATCCTGCCATTGAGCTTGCTTCGGACTCAACTTCTTTTGCATCTGGAAGTAGCTCGTGGCCACATTGTTCGTCCTTACGATGAACTTTGCCCCAAGTAGATAGTGCCTCCAAATCCGAAGGCAATGGACTATTGCGTTCATCTCCTTCTCTTGAACGGTATACCGACGCTCGATATCGTTCAGCTTGCAAGACTCGAACGCAATCGGATGGCCATCCTGCATGAGAACACCACCAATAGCATAATCGGAAGCGTTAGTCTCTACCTCGTAAGGCTTGGTGTGATCGGGCAACACCAGCATCGGCTCCTCGGTCGTGGCTTACTTCAACTAATCAAACACTTCTTGGCATCAAGTTGTCCACTCCTGCGACTTCTCATTTTTCAGCATGTCCGTGAGTGGCACCATGATACTCGAGTAGCTTCGAATGAAGCGCCGATAGTAGTTGGTAAGGCCAAGGAACGACCTCAACTCAATCACTTTGGTTAGCGGCTCCCATTCTACTACTGCTAAGATCTTGGCCCCGTCCATTCGAACTCAACCACCCCCAACAATGTGCCCCAAGAAAGGAACTTTCTTTTGGGCAAATGCACACTTCTCGCGCTTGATGTACAACCCGTTTTCGCGCAAGACTTGGAAAACCTGCCTCAAGTGCTCGATGTGCTCCTCGAGCGTCCGGCTATATATAATAATATCATCTAGGTAAACCACTACGAACCTATTGAGGAACGGATGGAGTACCTTATTTATCATTGTGTAGAAGGTAGCTGGAGCATTGGCCAGACCGAACGGCATGATGAGGAATTCGTACGATCCGTATCGCATCACACATGCGGTCTTCGGCTTATCCCCTTCAACTATCCAAACTTGATAGTGACCCGATCGGAGGTCAAATTTGGTTAATCATCGTGCTCCTCCAAGTTGATCGAAAAGATCCACAATGAGTGGGATCGAGTACTTGTTCTTCATGGTAAGTTTGTTCAGTGCCCGGTAGTCAATGTACATCCGAAGTGATCCGTCATGCTTCTTTTGGAATAGGACCAGCACACCAAATGGGGACTTGGACGGCCGAAAATACCCCGCATCGAGCAGCTCCTTGAGTTGCTTCCTCAGTTCTTCCAATTCAAGGGGTGCCATGGCGGGTGGTCAAGCGTCGGGTACCAGCTTGATCCGATAATCCACCTTCCTTCGAGATGGGAGCTTCTTGGGCAGTTTGGATGGCATCATATCTTGGAACGTGTCAAGGACTTGGGTCACCTCAGTGGGGACATCTTCCACCTTGCCCGTATCTTCCTCCACCTTCAACACTGCTAGGAAGGTCACTTCACCCTTCCAAACTCTTCTTGAGAGTTGCATGGCCGATAACATCTTCCAATCGCGACCCGATGCGCGATGGATCAGAATCATGCATTGACACTGCTTATCCAGAATACAAATGCAATATGCAAACAGTAGCACACCAGCATTTATCCTATCGAAGAATCCTAGACCTAGCACAAAGTCATAATCGTCTAGGGGGATAACCTCAATGGTTTCTTTGCTCAACCATGGACCGAGGTGAAGCTCCACGTCCCTAGCCACGCCACTAGTCAGGACCTCCTTAGAGTTCACCGTCTTGAGCCAACTAGCTCCTTTCTTGACCCAAAGATTGAGCTTCTTCGTGGACTCTTGGGATATGAAGAGGTTGGACGCCCCCGTATCCATGAGTGCATTCATCGTGGTATCGCCGATCTTCACATCCACGAACATCATTCCCTTAGACTCATTAGCTTTCTTTGTCTTGAAGGAACTGAGGATTTGCAATGAACCCAATCGCGATTCCTCCGTAGGCTCCTCTTCCTTATAAAGGGCCGCCAGCTTGGCCTTGTTCAGGCAATCTCGTGCCATGTGTGGACCATCACAGAAAAAGCATTTATACATGGGTACCTTCCTTTGTCCTTCGCCGCTTGACTCCGCATGAGCTTTAGGAGGGCCTACCGGTGGTTTGCCTCTATTCGGGCGATTGTATCTTCCTCAATCTCCCTCACTATTGGCTTTATCTCTTGGACGAGAGTCCGGCTTGGATGTAGAAGGCGCCTTGTATTCTAGAAGTAATTCGGCCACGATTATGGCTATCGTGAGATCTCCCATGCATCGCTTGAGTTCTTGCTTGGTCAACAGCTTGAGACCACTCATGAACTGGTGGTATGCCTCATTATCACTCATCGAGGGTATTTGGAGTAGCAACTCCGAAAACCGCTTGATGTAATCGCGCACCGCACCCCTTTGCTTGAGTCATTTTAGCTCATTCCGAGCATCCTCCTCCGCATACGAAGGGTAGTACATTCGTCGGAACTCTTCGACGAATCTGTTCCATGTCGTGATAGGATCACCACTCCTACCATCCGACCGACAATGCCACCACAACAGTGCATTATCGACTAAGTACATAGATGCAGTGTTTACACGTGTGAGGTCGTCGATGATTCCTATGGCTTGGAAGTACCGTTCCATGTACCACAGGAAGTTGTCCACATCTTTGGCCACTCGCGAGCTCTTGAATTTGTCCAGCTTGGGTGCATCCGTTCGTGAACCAGCATGCACCGTGACCACCACGTTCACGCGTGCCGCCTCCGATTCAACGAGCTTTCCCTTGAGTTTCTCTACCTCAGCATGCATGGTTGCCATCATGGCCTCCAAGGTTTCTCCCTGTTGTTCCAGTTCTTGCCTCAGGGTCCCTAGCAACTCGCTTTGGAGCTCTTCCATGTCGGTCTTGAGCTCTTGTACCTCGGCCTTGAGCTCCTCCTTTCCGACTTCCACTCCTTCAATAGTCTAGGTTAGGTCATCAAGCGATGATTGACGGTGATTTTTTTCTAAATTAATGGTATATTTTAAATATATACCTTGGGTAAGGAAATGAAATATTCCATCTTTATCATCCTGCCTTCCAAATTTATACACAAATTTTTATGGTTTAAGATAATTTTGATGACTCGCGTGTGATTTATATTGCAAAAAATCTCATTAGATATTGCACATTTTTATTACTTGATTTAGCACATGATAAAAATTCTACTTAGTTTTTGCATATTGCATCAATAGTATCTTTTTGAAATTTATGCTTAGGGAAATCCCTTTAATATTGAAAGATATTGTTGTATTTTGGGATTCACTTGCTATAATCTTAGAAGATATTTTATATTAGGCAAGTTTGATCCGAAAATTGAAAGAAGGTATGTGCGTGATGTTTTCTATAGTTTGCAAAGATTATTATCTATTTTACAAGGATTTGCAGGTTGCAAAATATATTTCCATATGAGGTTGGGAAAGCTTGATCCAAAATTATGGAGATTTTTTAAGGCTCAGAAATTCTATTTATTGCACAAAACTTTCAGAAATTATTGAGCAGGCCACTAATGTGTCATATGTAAGGTTGAATAGCTTTGAATTGAATTTTTTTTATATTGTCATATATGTTATTCAATTTATTTCACAAGAAAGGGCATTATATATTACGTGAAATATTATAACAATGCATTTGTGCAGAAAATTTGTTAAGTTTGTGTAGATTTAATTTAAGGCAAGCTTGATTGAAGAAAACAAACTTCTACCTCAAATTTCAAAAGCAAATGAATGCTGTGAATGTTACTACTACAAAGGAAATAAAGGGACAACATTCGATTCAACATGCACAAGTTGCGATAAGTATTATCGCAAATACTGTCATGAGGATAGGGGGAGAAAGTGAATATAAAAAGAAATGGAGAATTGTGATAATTTCGAAAAGGCAACAAATTGAGGGGGAGCATTGATCAAGTATGGAAATTTTTTTGAATTGATCTTGACCATGATTACTATGGAAAGAAAAGGTAAATTGTGTTATACATAATTTGGTAAGTATATCATCCATTTATTTTCTTGGCAGATTGTTGTTGATATATATGAGCTATATTGAATATTATTTATGTTCATGTCAATATGATATCTTTAAAGTTTGTGTTTCATGCCTAATACATTTTTAAAGATATTATGTGAATTTATTCTCTACGTGACACACTTTTTAATTATTATCGCCTTTTGATTATGACAAAAAGGGGGAGAAAATATGTATAAGCATATGTGCTAATTGATTTATATTATTTAGTGCATAATATTGAGCTGCAATTATTTCTATATATTCTTTTGCTCAATTTTGGAGATTGCATTATGTGCTTATGATGCTTTGATTTATCAATATATTTAAAAGCATAATTGCATATTTAGACATTTTTTTGTCATCATCAAAAAGGGGGAGATTGTTAGGAAAATCCCTTATGATATTTTGAAGATGACAAAATAAATCTCTAAATATGCACATGAAGCCATTCAACTCTGACCGCTCTCGAATCTCGATCAGGATCAGCATATGCAAACATAAAAGGTGGGGGATAAGAACAAGCTATGAGTAAGCTTAAATTCTAACCCAACCATGATTAATTTAACCTAATCATGATTAAATTATAACCTTGGTTACTTTAAAACTAACCTTGATTACTTTAATTAATTAACGCTAGTTACTTTAACACTAACTATGGTCAATTAACTAACCCTAGTCAATCTTAAATAACCTACATAATCAACTAATCAACCTCAATTAATCACAAGCACACAAATATACTAATTAACCCCTAAGCAAGATTAACCTCTAAACAAGGATTAGGAAATCAACTTACTTGAATCGGAAATCCGATGATACCAGCGCATAGGGGAGAACAAGGGTTATGAGGGGGTAAGCTCAGGGGTGACAACAGATGACAAATGGTGGTTGAAACGGGTCAAAACAACCTCTGATTATTGTTCACACAGAAAGGAGGCAGTGGTGTGGAAACGGTCGTATGGGCGGCCGGCGGTGACCAAGGGTGGCCAGTGGTGTGCAGTTGGCTCTCTGACTTCAATGGCTACACATTGGGTGGTGGCGGCAGCTTCGGTGACGGCGGTAAGGCTGGTTTCCAGCGGGAAAACAGCAAAACAAAACAAAGGCAGTAGAAATGGAAGAGAAATGAAGAGAACAGAGAGAGAGAGAGAGAGAGAGAGAGAGAGAGAGAGAGACGTGGCTTGGCGGCCATGGACGGGTGGCACCACAGTAGCATGATGGCTCCAAAATAGCGGCAAGGCGGCCATGATGGTGAGTGAGGGTGGTCCGATTGGTCAAGGGGCACCCAAGGGCAAGAAACAAGAATAAAACTAGACGAAAAGAGAGAAAAATGAGAGAGAAAGGGCTAAGGGGCTGATGCCCAAGAGGAGGAGAGAGAGAAAAGAGAGAGAAAAGATGAAGACTTCCCCCCTCGAAGCCTTCCCCACTTGGCTTCATCAACTTGCCCCAAAATATCTTTATTTCCTTGACTTTTCTTTCCTTTTGTCCTCCAAGAATAAATGCATATTCTAGAAAGGGCAATTTGGTAAATTCCAAAAGTATAGTATACATTACTATACGCGTATACGAGCCAAGATACTATACGGGCTAGAAGAAAATCGGTTTGGGCTCAAATTGAAGAGAAACGAGTTAGAAAAAAGCTAACGGGCTCAAAGGCTTGAAGTTGGGCTTCCTTGGGCCCACTTGGGCTAGCTTGGGCCCACGTGGCCAACCCCTCATAGGCGCAAGGCCCATTGGCCTCCAGTCAGTCCAATTCCTTTTGGTTCCAATTTTTCGACTGGTTGAATCCTTTTCCAATAATTCTTGGGCTTACCGATAAATTCGAGAATCAAAATGGCAACATCCAATAATTTAGTCTCGACATCCTCGAAAGTTCAACATCTAAAACCGAATTGAAAATCGGGATTAAAATCTGTCGATTGCAACTCTCGCACAACCTAAACTATCGGGCAGCTCTTAGGATTTTTGCACAAAATTGACTCATGGTTGAATATTTTTAATCCACATTTGTGCCTATTCAAATCAAGGCGATCATCGATTGTCATGTAATCATGAGGGGTTGATTGATCACGCTGAGTACATGGTCAAAAGGAAATCGGTTTAACGTCGTTCACAGTCAATATCGAAGTCGTGCAGAATCACCTGCAATTTGACCTTGTACTTCTGCCGAATCAATTTTTTTCCATTCACTAATTGGCCTGCAACAGTGTGGTATCATTCCTCTTTGATCCTTATGGTCAAGCAGCATATCCTTAATTGAATTCACTAGTTGTACGCGTATTGGTCCTTAATTGCCTTTCCAAATAGGTCAATTACAATTGAGTGATCAATTCAAAGTAGTCGTGACTAGCAGTGCATTGAGAAATAACCCTTTCGTATATCCCGAGATGGGTCGAAATTCAGGATGTTACAATTCAGTTGTATTCCTTTTAGTGTGTCATCTTCCATTGCTTTGCTCAAAAGATAGGACATCAAATAGAATTCCAATTTTGTAATTCCATATTTGATGGCTAAGATTTCTTTGAATTTAGAGTGAAATTGAAGTTCAGCAGGTGAAAAATTGTCCACTCTTATGTCTATAGATGTATATCTTTCCATCAATTTCTTCAAGAAATCTACTGCCCAATATAAATCATTGGCATTTGTTTATAGGATATGTTTACCTTCAAAAGGAATTTGCAATGAGGGAAGATGTCGTGACTTCTCATTAACGAGGGAAGATGTTGTAACATCTCTTTTAACACCAATGTTGTCATGCTATGCTCCTTAGATGTTGTAACATCTCTTTTAACACCAATGTTGTCATGCTATGCTCCTTTTTTAAATATAAGTGTATTCTTTTTCGAGATTTTTTTGCAAGGATGCATGAATCTAGAGATTTTTCGGATGTAATCTTTAAAACAATTGACAATTTCAAGAAATTATGGAACATCCTTATGAGAAAGATTCTCATTAGGGAATTTTAAGCGTTCTCATCCAATATTATCATTAGGGTGGTATGTCCCGTTCTTGAGGGCATGCCCAGAAACTCCATTTCATTCGGTACTACAAACATCTTTTCTTCTTCTTTTTTGGGAGGAAGCATGGTGCGTATTGGAGCACAAGATCTGCAGATTGCTTTAATAATCTGCAATGAGATTCTTCATTTGGGCTAAATAGCGTAGTGTCATCGATATAAATTTATGCATTTGCCATAATAGTCTGAAAATCTTCCAGTCTTTTGGAATAAGGATGGGGAGTTGAATTTCTTAAACAAATGGATCTCAAAAAAAGATAAAGATGAATGAAATGCCTTCATGAATGTTTCAAAAAATTTAGTTTTTTTATTTTCTTATTTTTCATAAGGTAATATAATTGTAATGTTTAAACTTAGGAAATATAAAGTAAAAAGTTATAAAATAAGCAATCCTTTTAAATTATTAGAATATAACTTTTAATTAAATAGATGATTGAATAGTAACATTGAGTGTTGAAATAAGTTATAGTTAAAATTATGAATATTATTTATCCAATAAAATTTACTTCTCTTTCTAACTTAATTTTGAATTAATTGATCAAATTATGAATTCACATATATATTATATTATTCACTTTATTACTATCTTAAAATCAATGAGATTTATATAGTAAGGTATAGATGTTTGAAAAATATAATAATTATATATTCCAAATTTTTAGTCTCTTGTAATTTTTTTTTTTTTCAAATACAGAATCAACGAGAGAAAAAACTGAAAGAATAAATTTGAGATGCTTTAACATTACACCTCTTTTATTAGAGAATTGAACTTAATAAAAGATTAAAAAAAATTGGAAATGACAAATCAATAAATCGTGCAAATATTTGATTAGAGTGGTGGGGGCCTAAAATAATTGAATTTTGGATATCCTATTCTAACACTATAATGAAACGTTTAACCTAAAACTTTAAATTATTAGACCAAAGCGCGGTTTGGTATTTAAACATTCTAACATACCAAATTGGAGAAGACAAATAACTCAACTCTCCTCCTATCATGTAAATCTTTGTCTATCCACTATCGACAAGTTGTTTTTAAATACTTAGGCTTTATGGGTTGATGAATTCCAATGGGATTTAATGGATTGCCGAGTTAGCATGAATAGTCCCTTTCACAAGGTTGTGTTTGCTCTTAGCATGGGACCCTCTTAAACCTTTTTATATTGCAACTTGATTTTCTCATAATTATGCCATCACGAATTTTTTCTTTATAAGTCGTCACTAATCTAAAAAAGCCGGTTACGGGCTAAGTAAATCACGAGGGCATTGGGGGGGGGGTTGTGACCCCATGGACTTGTTTAGATTAGATAAGTCTACAGCCGTTGTTGGTGCCTATTTTCTCTTTTATAACACGCTTTGCATGCAATCCTTCTTATTTATCATAATAACAACACAAAAATCGAAGTTATTATGCATTGGTATTCAAACAATGAAAAATCAAATCAAGCAATAATAAAAGTGACAAACCACAATGAAAGAAATAACCCAAACCTATTGGGCCACATCATATAGCGTCTCGTTATTAAGCCTTGGTATAGAGTCCCACAAGATATGGATAAAAAGTAAACTTGCGCTAATATACGCGAATAAATATGACTATCTTAATCTAATTGATGAAGAAGATGACATAAAACTAGTAGTGAAATTAACTCGACTCACCATGCAATAATTGGCTAAATTCTATCAAAATATGATTTCTATTAGGCTCCGTTCATTTTACAGAAAATAACTTCTTGAAAAACGTTTTCCTGATTTTCTAATGTTCGTTTCACAAAAAAATAAATTCATTGGAGAAATTACTTTCCATAAAGGGAAAAATGTCTTCTAAATGGAGGAAAATGTTTTCCACTTTTCAAGTTGAGAAAAACATTTTCCATACTTACTCTCTCTTATCTCACACCCTTACTAGTCTCACTTCTTTCTTTTTTTGTTTTTTTCTTTTCTAAAAAATCCGAATTTTCTTACTTTTTTTTTCTTTGTTTCATCTTCTTCTTGGCCGGTCGCCAATCTCAGCGATGGCTTGCAACCAACCACAAGTAAACCTCAGATCACCAGGGGTGGGCAAGCTCAGGCTTGCCCAATCAATGAGCCAGAACCTCTGGCTCCCTGGTTTAGCAAGGCCCAAGGTTGGCGAGCTAACTTGAGGCCGGCGAGCTCACAAGCTTAAGCTCGCCGACCTCGGGCCTTGCTAAATCGACAAGCCAGAGGTTTTGGCTTGCTGACCAAGCGAGCTTGCCAATATGGTAGGCGATGAACTTGAGCTTGCCCATGGCCTGTGATTGGCCAAGGAAGAAGATGAAATAGAAAAAAATAAAATAAATCGATTTTTGAAAAATAAAAATAATAAAAAATTGATTTTAAAAGATAAATTAAAAATAAAATTAATGAAAAAGAGTGTATAGAGGAAATTTTTTTCCCTACCGAATAGCAAAAATATTTTCCACTTTATTTTTAGATTTCACCCGAACACCGGAAAATAATTATATTTTCCTAAAAAATGGCTTCTTGGAAAATATTTTCCAAGAATATCACATTTTCCATAAAACAAAAGGAGAAATAAACGGAGCCTTAGTTTCTTTATATTTATCCTTTTTATAATATATAAATTAACTAAATATTTAAGATGAGATAAAACTAATTAATTATTTATAAGCAATAAAGACTATGGGCTAAAACAAAACTAGTTGAGAAAAACCGATCTTCCAACGGAAGTATCGGTAGAAACGGATGCTTTATTACGGTTTTTCCCTACTGAATATGATGTTGAGTTTCCCTTTAACAATCCTTTTTTTTTTTCTCAAAGTAAACAGTCCAGAAAAGAACAAACCCGCCACTTGAACTTTGACAACCGCTATTTTCCTTTTCAAAACTTACAAATCTCTCTAATGTGGTCAAATTCCTCTCAAAATCTCTCTAATATGGCTAGACCACCCAATTTTTTTTTTTCAAAATCATGGTGCTCACGTTTCTAAAATCCTTTCAGCAGAATGATCTTTATCTCTTTGGTTTTAACTAGGTTCATCAAATAGATGGGCTAGACCAAGTCAAGATTGAGCTGTATTGAAAAAGGTCTTACCCAACTTGACATATTTAACCCATATTAATCCAATATTTTATCATTACAATTTTAACGATTAATTCATAAACCTACTTGAAATTGAGATAGGTATCCAACCCAAGCTACAATTTTATAAGTTTTTTTACTTGAACTTTTGCCTCTTAAAATGGGCAATGACCGGCTCAATAAGGAGGCAAGGAAGCTTTGCTCAGGTTAGATCATGGGCTAGGATTTCGCATGGCACATGAGCAACATGGAAATGGGGGTGCACCCCATGTTGACAAGTAAGAATAGCTGCATGGAGGGGTTTGGGGTCTGGTTATGGATGAGGGCATAAAGGTGGTGGTAAGGTGAAAAGTGGTGGATCTTACCCGGGTGATGAGCAATGCCCTCCCTTTCAATATGAAAATTAGCACATTAAAAAGACTATTCAATTAAAACAAATTAAAAATGTAAAATATTAGCAGAAACTAAATTATTCAAAAAGTCAAAAACTTGGCTCAATCTAAAATGTCCCAAAATCCTTTAGTCGGGATGGTCCAAACCAGGTTATTGGGCTTGATTTTACTTTACATCGAGGCCCAACCAGGTTTTGGGGTTTCTAGATGAATCAAAGTGTAAATGCAATTATACAATTATTTGAAAAACATTTGTATCACCATGAAATTAAAAAACTGTTAACAGGCAATGAAATCATAGTATGCTATTGCTAAATGAAGAATTCTGATCCATGTCATAACAAATAGAAAACAAATGTACTAGAATTAATGACAATTCTTCAATTTATAGTCTAGACCAATGGCAGCAAATGAATTAGAAAACTCAAAAGGTTTATGAGTTGTTGTGTCAAACTAATCTAGACTAGAGGCTCCCACATGGGTAGGGGGTTGGGGAGTTTGAAACTACCCTCCTCCAAGTGGGCTTGGGTAGGGGTGTCAAAAAAGACCCGCATCAACCCAACCTAACTCGACCCGGCCTGATCCGATCCTAAATTTAGGATATTTTGGGGTAAGGCTGAACTCTTTTTCAAGTACAGAGCTATATTAGTAGGGTTTGGTCAGGGTCGGGCTAGAATAGGTTGGCGCGGGCTTTTTGGCATCGGTATCACGAAGGCCTTTTTGACCCATCTCCCTCCCCTCTCCCATTTTCCTTACTCTCTTCGCACGAGAACATCGTCTCTTCCACCGAAGTCCAACACAACCACTCTCACTCTGTTGCCGATGCCGCTCAACCACCACGGTCGCCATCAAAACCTAGCCACCATGATCGCCGTCTCTGAACACCCACCACTGTCACCACCAAATCTGGTCAGAATCAATGACCATCACTACTCAGCAACCACCGTAGCTGTCGAAGCCTAGTCATCACAGTCGTCACTTAGCCACCATCTCCTGCGACCCTCAGTAGGGTTTTCCCTTCCCCCTTCCCTTTTTGGTTATGTGTGGTTTGGGTCTTATACCCACGGAAAATTAGGTTATGGGACTTGGGTTCGTCGGGTTGCCTAGATTTCTAAATAGCAATTGCCCATGGATTTAGAGCAATTTGGTTGGTTAGGATTCGATTCTCTCTAGATAGATGCCTCAACCCGTTGATGCCAAATCTCTTTGCTGCAATTTGTGTTTTAATTGCATAAAATTAGTTATGCCAAATCTCTTTTACAGCGATTTGTGTTTTAATTCTACAGTTGCAGTTAAGAACTGGAAGATGTTGTAACTTAGGGTGAGAAGTCTAATGGTATAGCGTTACCACTTTGCTTCATTTTGGATATCAAATAGTGATATTATTGAACTTTGGCAGACCCACAACAGATACTTCAAGAAGCGCAGCACCGTTGGCTTCGTCCAACAGAAATTTGTGAAGTACTTAGGAACTACCGAAAGTTTAATTTGATGCCAGAGCCACCTTCCAGGCCTCCAGGTTGTTATAACTTCTCATTTTAATCTTTATCTTCGATTCTGTTTATGACTTAATTTGATTAGCTTTCAGAAGGAGGCTCCTTAGGAGCTCTATGGCTGTTCCTTTTAGTGTGACTAAATAGGCAATTGATGGTTCCTTTCTCTTTTTTTCTGCTTTCTGTTCCCTACGTGCAACTTCATAGATTCTGTTTATGAAAAATATGGATAAACAATTAAGTCGAATCGATCCTTATCTATAGTCTTCTGTAGTTTATGACAAAATACTATGTCAAATCTGTGTTGTGGATTTACTTGCATCAGATTGAACTGAAGTCCCAATGGTGCATTTATAACCTTCTCTGTGTGTTTCCTTTTTTGGCTGAGTGGTGTTGTTCTTTTCGTGAAAGGTTTGGGTTTTCGTTTGGTTATAGTTAAATGTTTTTAGGATCAACAGCTTAAATCATATATTGTAGTTGATTCATCTCATTGGTTTTCTTGAATCAAGTGGAACCCAGTGGGATCTATCAAAATCAACTACTGGTTGTGGATCAACATAACTATACACTATCGTTTGATGCATGAGTTGCGCTTCTGATGAATTAGATATATTTAGTAGTTTCTATTCCCTCTTTTTGCTTGTGTTGCTTTGTTTGTCCCCTGCTTGAATCAAACAGTGTATGTCACCTTTTCAAACATGTGCACGTGTGTGTGCATTGGAGCTATTGGTTCAACTCAGGTTCCAGCCAAAACAAAATAATCTGTTAAATGGGAAAAAAAAATCTACATGATTTTAAATGAGCTCGAAAGTCTTCTTGAATATTTGAGGTGTCTAGCAATAACTCAAATTCGATGCAAAACGAAAAATTCGAAGCGGAAAGCTTAAACAAGTTGTTGAAAACACACTTCATAAATCCGGGCAAAAAATAAAAAAGACATGCACATGCTTAATCATTTCTCTCCCAATGGGCACATGCTACTTGTAGAGTCCAAAACCAATTTTTTAATAATATTCCTCCTTCAGAGATGGAGCATTGCTGTGACTGAATGTCCCTTTTTTCTTCAGCTGGTTCTTTATTTTTGTTTGATCGTAAAGCCCTCCGATATTTTCGTAAAGATGGTCATCGGATGGAAAGACAGTCAAAGAAGCACATGAAAAATTAAAGGTACTTTTTCAGACAATAACTTTGATGGGGCAGTAATAGGCATTAGTGAATAAGCGATCAGGTCAACGCATTATGAAGCTGATTAATTAGTATCGAAATCTCCTGTTGTCAGTCCAGCAAATTATGTTCCCAAAATGAATGTTTGTATGTCCTGGTACAACTACATATAAGGAAAAAAAAATTATATCAGGGTCCTGTTCTTAAATAATATTTTAACTACTGATACTCAATTGTTTTGCCATGTGCACATCTTATCAGCGGAAATATTATTCTAAAATATTGTTTTAACAGCCAAATCTCAGGTTGTGTATCTACAGGCACATTTTGTTAGTGGAGGTATTAGCTAGGTCATATACACTTTGGCTGATTTCATAAACGACTAATGTAGGTCTGTCCTTGTGATGAGATTCGTTTTAATACGCGATGAATAGTGTTTCAAATGTGACTTATGTTCCCGGTGGTGTTCTGCCTTCTATATGTTAGTTTAAATTGAATTATGGACTTAATTTTTTCTTCAAATCATCTGTACTCTACTTGTATGACATTATTAAATGTATCATTATATTTAATATAGAATTTGAGGATTTATTGAGGGTGATTTGATTGCATAATAATCTCAATGTTTACGGTTGGTCTGCACTGAATTGCCAAGCATCACAAGAATCCTCCTTTCTAGGCCGCTTTTCTAGCATTATAAGGTGGGCTACTCTAGATTATGCTAATGCTAGTTAATTTTGGTAAACGTGTCAAAGTCTCCTGTAGTTGATACTGATATTATGACTGCAATGTATCTTAGCCAAACTGGACAACAATATTTAGAAGAAAAATCTGAATTGGATAAGTATTTGGAGGAAGGATGTGAACGTTATAACGCTGAGTTTGATATCTTAAGCTGGTGGAAAGTGAATTCTTCTAGATATCATATCTTCTCTTCTATTACTCGAGAAATTTTAGCCATTTTTGTCTCAACTATAGCATTAGGGGCCGCATTTAGCACAGGAGGTTGTGTACTTGATGTGTTTCGTAGCTTTTTAACCCCATCCATGGTGGAGGCTCTTATATGTGCTCAAGATTGGTTACAATCCACACCACTTTCACGTTCGACCGAGGAGGACTTAGAAGAACTCGAAATCTTTGAATCAGATGAGAAAATACAGTTGTAGAATATTAATGCCTTTCTATAATTCAACGATCCTCATTTTCATTGTGAATTTATTGTAGAGTTGCCAACGACAACCATGGAGCCAAATTCAATATCTATTTCTCTAGATGATTGATGAAGTTGGAGATTACTATCGGTAATTCTAATAAGTCATTCAAGTCATTTCCTTGACCTTGAATTTGTTTTAATATGGCCTGAAGATCGTGGTTATATCACATTGATAGATGCACTTTGTTCAGTTCTGTTGTCTCAATATAACTGTTTGCATTTCGTACTTATAAACTATCAACTTTTTTACAAGGATCACATATGTAATGTACAAAGGAATATGCATTTTAGCTATCTTAACAGTAAGTATCTATTGTGTATTCAGCCTAGTTCCAAATACTATTTAGTTCATTCTTTTCATCTTAAACACTAGATATTTTAAAGCTGGTTTTCTCTAGCAAATGGAGTGTTTGATGCTTTTGGATGAACCCAAGGTGAATATAACATGGCTGTCTTGTCCTCCTGCTAAGCTTTGCCCCGGACTTGAGCTTTCTGGAGAGGGAGTCTTATCCAATTTGGTTTTAGACCACCCTTGCTCAAGAAAACCATCAATCGAGAACGAAGAGGGAGAGAAGATAGAGGAAGAAGGAAAAGAAGAAGAAGAAGAAGAAGAAGAAGAAGAAGAAAGAATATGTGATGGAAGCAAGAGTGAGTGGTTGTCCGAGTGTGGAATTGCTGGTTTCTCTTCCTCTTTCATCCCTTCGAACCCCATCATCTCACCCTCTAAGGTTCTTTATGTTTTTCCCATTCCATACTCTGTTTCTTCCTCTGTATTATGTTCATGAGATACTATAACACGGCTGTCTTGTTCGTCACTGTTCTGTCCATTTCCCTTTTGCAGGTTCTCCCTGAAATCCTGAATTAGTCCAGTAGTGCGGTTATTCTGGGGCAAGATTAAGTGTCAAGCTAATGGGAAAGCAAAACTTGATTCATTTCTGTCTTCTTTTTGGAGAATCCGAATGTAGATGTTCATTAACTTCTAGTTAGAGATTCGACCAGACAATTTTCATCTTTGTGGTAGACGTGGAGCTTTCACGTGAGCAAGATACTAAAGAGTCAAGATTTCATTGAGGAGTTCTCGGTTCATGTGGTCAAAGAGTAGGTTTGAAATCTAAACAAGAAAGTGCAACCAAATGGCCTAATTGCTTAATAAAGAGCATAATGTTCTAGAGTTTTTGAACTAAACAAGAAATTGAAACCAAACTTGTAAAGGGTCATGCTCTGGCCTGGCCTGACTCAACCCGATTTTTTTGTTCGGGTCTAATGAGTTTTGAATTGGGTCGCATCAGGCTAGAACATGACTCTTTACGATTGGGGTCAGGTTAGGTAACATCAAAACCCAACCTGACCCGACCCATTGACACCCCTAGGCTCAAGTCCCCTAGGGACTTGCCAAGCTTCTCGTAGAGGAGCTCCAAAAGTCTAAGAGTACTCCTGACTGATAAAAAAAGAAAATCAAAAAGTGATAAATAAAAATTTGAACAGACATCGATGAACTTGTCCGATGTTGGCCTCGTAGTGAATATGGTTGCCCCCTAGGGACTTGCCAAGCTTCTCGTAGAGGAGCTCCAAAAAGTCTAAGAATATTTCCTGACCGATCAAAAAAAGAAAACTAAAAATATTATAATGTAAAAGTTTAGACAGACATCGACGAACTCGTCCGATATTGGCCTTGTAGTGAATATGGTTTGGGCGATTGGTTCCATAAACCGAGGCATATCACGTCCTTACTCAAAAAGCTCCATCGATTTTGTCTTACCTAGAATGGTTTGTAAGCCCAAGTTCAGAAATGCCTAATCATGCTGCAATGAAAGTGGGTTTGAAATGGACATTTTCACAACCAATTTAGACCTATTGCAGTTAGAAATTTATGTTTTGGACCGGTTTGAACCTGGTTTTAAAACTCTAGGCAATCCACTAATGACTTGGCCGACTGAAATATTACTTAAAAATGGAATTTGGACCCATTTTGCCACCTCACTCATGGTCCTCTAGCTCTCGTGGTTGTTTGCAATGTTTATCTTGCTCTTTTAATTTCAAACTCCATATCGCATGTCGCACCATCCTTCTTGAACCCTAACCTTGACCTCCAAGTTGTTCCTCATTCATCAATTCCATGTATTGTTCTCAGTCTATTTACTCGTAAAAGGGGGAGTCAAAGTGTCTCACATATATTGTCTACATTGTTTATATGATTGTTTGTACATGTGATTTCCTTCCAACTAACAGTTTAAATTTTTAAGAAAGATGACATTTGTACCATTAAATTTTATATTGTGTGAGAGCTAGACTTCTGCATCCTCCATGCCCTAGCTTTATTTGGCGTATGTGCGACTCACTGGTCTTCAATGTCACATGCCTTCTTCTGCATGTTTTCAATATGATTTGCACATAAGATGCAATGTTATAGTATCATCCCATGTTGATTGACTAATAAGTTTATCTAGTTCTTAATGAATGCAATCTCTTTTTTGCTAATAATAGCTTCTTCTTCTTGCCCCCACAGCCTAGGTACAACGATGCAATTATCAAGAGCGTGCTTTACCATTGAGCTAATAGCTCGTCATGTGGGATATATATCCTCGTCTAATTCTAGTTATTGAATAAATGAAACTTTCATGAATAACTAATGAATTACCGAGAGAAATGGGTAAAAGAAATTCCCATCCAAGATTTAATAATTGGTCTAACTAATAAGTTTGACTAGTTCTTAGTAATAATGAATGCGATCTCTTTTGGCTAATAGCTTCTTCTTCTTCTTTTGGAGCGAATATTTTGACAGAAATTTTTACCCAGCGTACGGCTGTTTCCTATAGAGACGAGGACTACTTAGGCCCGCACGGGGAAAGAGGCGGCCCAATCCCAGGGAGAAAAAGAAAAGAAAACTCAGGAGGCCAATCAAGCACCTCAGGACGTACTCAATGACGACATCCGCAATGCGATCGCTTTCGACATATTATTGAAATGGAGAAGCATTTGCGTCATGCAGGACGTCAGGCACCGAGCTGGTCCGTGGGAGGGGAAATCTGACAAGACTTTAACAATGTTACGATGAGAAATCCGAATCAACGAAATGGCTTCAGATGGAAAAGTCGATCTTGATGAATTTTGATAATGATAGAGGTTGAAGCTTTTCGACCATGCCGCGGAAAAATTTCGCTCGTCCTTTGGTTCTCTAAGTAGTGCGCATGATGGGACCATGTCGCATGATGGGTTTTAAAAGGAAATGTGGCGGAGTTCATTATTTGGGGAAGATATTGATTAACGGTCCAGTCATTGATGAAATGATGTGTTCGGGTTGTTATAGTAAAATTATGAATTTTTTTAATTTTATATTAAAATATTAAAAATATAATACATGCAATCTGATATTCATATAACAAAATATTAGAAAAATTATTATAATCAAATTCCGATTTAAATCCAATTAAGAATGTCTAAAGCGACCAAAATGAAATATTCATCTCCAATGCATAACCTAAAAAATAAATCTAACGCGACAAAAAGAATTACGGAAGGCTACACATTTTTTATCGCCTTCCGTACCACTTTTTACCAAAAGAAAGTGCACTATCAGTGCTTTAACTTGTGTACAACACTCTAGTGCCATAATTTTTCAACAGCGCACTTAAATGCCAAAATCAGAGAAAAATGATCACTTAAGTGCCATTGCTGATATGCTTAGCCAAAAATCTTACGTGGTTTTTTTTATTAATATTTTTAACTGACGTGACTTGCTGGAACACAGGGATGTTGAACAACGTCATTTAACCAATTTTTCACAAATCATTTAAGTGCCAATTTTTTTGAAAAATGATTTTTTAAGTGCCATGATTTTTCAAAAAGGATTACTTAAGTGCCAAATGTTAAAAAAAATGATTTTTCAATGTCAAATTTTCTTTGACAGTGAAAAAATTATTTTTAAAAAATTTGGCATTGAAAAAAATCATTTTTCAAAAAAATTGATACTAAAAAAATTGTTTTTAAAAAAAATTGACACTTAAGTATTCATTTTTTAAAAATATTTGCACTGAAAAAATAGTTTTTCAAAAAAATTGACATTTAAGTGATTCGCGAAAAGTTGGCTAAACAACTTAAATGTCACGTTATTTAAAAATTTTAATAAAAAAGCCATGTGTTAATTTTAATCAGAATATCTCGCTAGAGGCATTTTAAGTGATTATTTTTCTTTGATTTTAGCACTTCAGTGCTCTAGCGAAAAGTTATTTTATTAAAGTGAGCACCATACACAAATTATGATACTGATAGTGCACTTCTCTCCTTTTTATCCAAAGGGACGGAATTTCATCACCACATATTCAACACCTTATGAACTTTCGACACCTTTACCCAATCTATGAAGACATGAGTTTTATTTATTTTTAGGAAGACAACCACATTTTGTCACATTTAGTATCGAAGGCAACAAAATTAAAAAGAAAGACAATATTATCGCCATAGGGAAAGGCCACGGAGCAAATGTGACAAACAGTTCGCAACAAAAATTTGTCGCGTTAGCATTTTTTTTTTTTTAATCCTTTTGTAGTGAACATATAGAAGACGAGCACACGGTCCCACAGTTAATGTTTACGGAACTTTGCTTGATGATCAATGGTTGGTCCTTTATGATCCTTACCTTAGCAAGGAGCGTTGGGCAATGTTGAGATTTGATTCATCTTAAAGCTATAAAATACTTGCGCAAGTGCAGATAGAAAAGGCCAGGACAGAACTGAAGTTAAATGAGGGTTATACAGGTGGTAATGTCGAGATTGACGAGATCCAAAATTTTCAAGTGTGCAACAAGTGTTTGCTCAATAAGCACTGCAGTGAGATTATGAATTCCATTTGTTAGGATGTATGTGTGAGCAAATTGGGTTAAAAAAAGTCCCACATCGGAGAGTTAATATAATGTGGAATAGTTAATATAACCTAACTGACCCATGATTTATTGGCTTAAGTTTTTAAGTAAAGGTAAGTTCAATTGGATATGTTAACGGACTCAGGTTTATGCTCCCTTTCCCTCTTGGAGATCTCCACAAACAAAGGTATCGGATTTTTTTGGTTGCGCACTCCCAATAACTAGTATTAGAGTATCGGATTTTTTTTGGTTGCGCACTCCCAATAACTAGTATTAGAGTTGATGGTTGCTCCTCTGGCAAGTGGGCGCTGTGTGTTAGCAACGTGGGCTTGTAAAGATGAAGTTGGGCTGGAAGGATACTTGAATTAAGGGGGAACAAGCCTAACATTGAGCTCACATGTGTTGGGGAGATTATTATAATACATGTGTGAGCATTAGAGAAGTCCTAAATTAGGAAATTGATATGATGTGAGCAATTAATATAACCTAGTTAGTCCATAACTCATTAACTCAAATTTTTAAATGAAAGTGGGTCTAACTAAATATGTTGACGGGTTCAGATTCGAGCTTCCTTTTAAAGATCTTCTCAAATAAAGGTATTGGAATTTTATTGCGTACTCCCAACACCACCACCATTTGTATGAGATGTAGGTTGCTGTGATTATTTTACAACTGCACCTTCTGAGCAAGCAGATTGCTTTTTATCTGGAAAATAAGATATTGCAAAAGTCATTTGCTCAGATCTGGCCTCAAAGACAATGTTGAGGAATATTGAAAAATAAACTGATGAGATTTATCTAAGAGAAAAACTGATGGGAGATGGAGAGCCAAGAAGAAAGGAATTACATAGAGAGGACCTATTTTCCTCACTTGGAAGTGCAGCAAGAAATAAAGGAAAATGATCATTTTTATCGGAAGGGAAAGTAGTTTTCCCCATTTTGAACTTTAGTCCGGGAGACTCTTTCTATCAATTGAGTAGTTTTCAATTATCCAACCGTTTCAAAGTCCAAAAATATTATTTGCGAAAATATTTTTGCGTCAATCAAACTGAACCTTATTAAAACATGATGGTGTGCAGTAGTTTTTTATTTTTAAACGAGAAGAATTTTTAGCAGCCACGCACGTAATCTTATTTTTAATTAGTCCATCACTTGAATTTTATTGTTCTCCAGCCCAAGACATGAGTTGTTGGGCTATCTGTGCTTGTCTGCTAATGCGGCAGGTTGTCAGACTACGTTCCTTCACGGGACAATGTCTTTTTCGAGCCTTATTCCTGACTCTATCCTCTAGTTGTTTATATTTTGAGAGATGCTGAGGTCTACACGTAACTTTAAATGAAGCAATTTAATGTCGTCCTAGTCCTCTCGGGACAAAAACTAAAATAATAAGACATGGTGCCCCGCAAGATTAGGAGCGTGTGGGATCAGCTAGATTATCACCAAGTCCTTTTTCTTTTCTTTAACTTTTCTAAGGTGACAAATCCTCATCAAGTCTGCTAGGCTCTATGTTGATATGAGGAAAGGTCAAAAGTTACAAATCATACTCGACGAATTTAAATCAAATTCTCTCTCTCTCTCTCTCTCTCTCTCTCTCTCTTATATACATATTTATATACAGTCGCAAATGAGTAAACCTCCATAATTCAGAACCCACCCAAAGCAAAAGAAGAGAAAAATGGCAGACGCCACTCTCTATGTGATCATCGTCTCTTTGCTCTCTGTAATCATTCTCCACTCCTTCCTAAGAAGAAAACCCAAGAACCTCCCGCCATCCCCTCCTTCTCTCCCCATCATCGGCCACCTCCATCTCTTGAAATTCCCCTTGCACAGGCCCCTCTATAACCTCTCCAACAAGTATGGCCCGATCATGTCCCTCTGGTTCGGGGTCCGCCGCGTCGTGGTCGTGTCGTCGCTGCCGCTGGCTGAGGAGTGCTTCACCAAGAACGACATCGTGCTTGCCAACCGCCCCAAGCTATTGTTCGGCAAGCACCTCGCCTATGACCACAGCACGCTCACCCTCCTGCCCTATGGGGCCGAATGGCGCAACCTCCGCAAGATTGCCACCATCGAAGTCCTTTCCACGCATCGCCTCAACATCCTCTCCTGCATCCGGAGGGACGAGGCTGAACGGCTGATTCTCCGGTTGGCGAGGAATGGGTTTGGGGACTTCCACCGGGTCGAGCTGAAGACCCTCTTCACGGAACTGACGTTCAATGTCATCATGAGGATGATCTCGGGGAAGCGGTACTATGGGGAAGGCGTGAGCGTTGACGAGGCTGAGGCCAGGGAGTTCAGGGAGATAATCAAGCAGATCGTTGCGAATGGCGGCACGAATTATGGGGGAGATTTCTTGCCCATATTGAATTGGATCGATTACGGGGGGGTCAAGAAGACGATGGCGCGATTAGGGAAGAGGGCAGATGCGTTCATTCAGGGTTTAGTCGACGAGCACAAGAGAAGGAAGGGCGATCCGGAGTTCGCAGACAGTATGATCAGCCATCTGTTGCGTCTGCAAGAGTCTGAGCCGGAGAACTACTCGGACTTGATGATCAAAGCGCTCGTCATTGTGAGTCTTGCTTTACTGGCTCTCTTCTATTCTTGCTACGCTAAAATTCACGAATACTAGTCCGTGTAAAGTGTGTTTGACACGTGCTAGTAAGTTGACCTCGTGGCATTTTTTAATCGCACGTTATAAAATTGAAGTTAACAATTTTTTGAAGTGCAAATGTATAGACAAAAATGGCATTCACTGAGGATATGGAGAGTTATGGTTTGATCTTTCTTTTTGCTTGCAAATCTATGTGGCGAGTTATGGTTTGTCTTGATTTTGAACACAATCACACAAGCACTCTCTTTTTGATTTTTCTCGGTCAACCATACACAAACCCAAATTTCCCAAGCACTTCTGACATTTCCTTGACTCGCGTGCCCAAAGTAACCCAAGCGGCTGCTCAAGTGATAAGCGGGGGCTCCTCCTTGACCTTTGAATTCGAATCATCATACTTGTGCATTCTCTTGAAGCCATCTCGATATGTTTGAAACTGTGGCAAGTCATACATAGAGAAAAACCCAAAACATATGCACACTCAAAGTCATGCGCACGCTTTTCTCCATTGGGAAATTTTGAGTGCATTGGGCAAGGTTAGGGTAGCCTATAATGGACAATTCATGTCCAAGACCCAACAAATGGTCTAGTGTAAATGTCCATATTGTTATGTGAAGGCCTATTTTCCTGATTCTCAAATTATACGATAAATTTATCTATGCAGGTTATGTTAGTAGCAGGAACAGATACATCATCTCTTACGTTAGAATGGGCTATGGCCAATTTACTGAACAACCTAGATAAGTTGGAGAAGGCTCAAGCCGAGATCGATTCCATTATCGGCCACGGTCGTCTGATAGAGGAATCGGATATTTCAAAGTTGCCATACCTACAATGCATTATCTTCGAGACGTTGCGCCTAAGCACAACGGCCCCACTTCTCCTTCCACATGAATCATCAGATGATTGCACCATAGGAGAATACCTTGTGCCATGTGGGACAATAGTGCTAGTTAATGCATGGGCCATTCATAGAGATCCGGAGCTATGGGAGGAACCCACGACCTTCAAGCCTGAGCGATTCGAAGGCGGCAATGGCAAAGAGCACCAAAAGCTAGTTTTGCCATTTGGGATAGGACGGAGGGCATGCCCCAGCGAACCCCTAGCTCAGCGGGTCATGGGATTAACGTTGGGCTTGTTGCTTCAGTGCTTTGATTGGAAAAGAGTGAGCAAAGAGGAGATTGACATGACTGAAGGCAAAGGAGTCACCATGCCAAAAGTGATGCCGTTGGAATTAATGTGTAAAGTACGCTCTCCCATGGAAAAACTCGTCCCTAAAGATTAATTGGATCGACTAGTTTGTCACGGAATAGTCGAGATGCTATTATGTTATGTACTAAGAGTCCCACACTTGTCCTATGTTTTTCGTTTACTGTATTTGCTTTATTGTAATAAAACTCTGTAGCGGGGTTTCCTAGTGCTAGGAAGACGTGAGTTGTTCATCTTTAAGCCCTAATAATGTTGTTTTCTTGAATAAAAAGGTATTATTCTGAAAGTAGAATGAGAGTATCTCCTGTACTTCGATTTTCCTCTTGCTAATGGCAGGTCACATTCCTTTCAAATCTGCCTTGTATTAGAAATTCCTTTCTTTTTCAATTTTTTCCCAACGTTTTTGCGTGGGTACAAGTTACTCTTCTTGCATGGTTCTCTATTAATATAATCTGAAATTATGTTTCTTCCAATCATTTATTGAAGAGTAGACGTGACAAGAGAGATGACCGGTTGCTACATTAACTTACAAGCCAATTGGATTAACATAGAATATCGACATTATCTAGCGTCCATGTTGTGAGGCTAAAATTGTGTCATTTTGCTGGGAAGTCAATCGGCTCGTCACAAGGAGAAAGCATTTCAGACATCTGGACCTTGGGTCCAATAAGCCCAAAAAAGGGCAAGCAGGAACGAAAATGGAGGCCCAGCCCAAGATTTATCCTTTTCTTTCTTGTTCCCGCGTCTTCATGAGCTCTTTTCTTTATGCCGTGCACGTGTTTCCCGCTTGTCCACTTTTTGGTGACTCAAGTATTGAAGGATCGTCAAACCTAAGAGGGCTTCTTTGCTTGTGGTGTGCATGTCACGTGCTCGACCCAAGGCCTCGGCTCAGCCTAATCTCTTCAGCCCGAGAGATGCAGACCCATCAGATTTGCAGGTCATCAGTGGTACCATCGGGCAAAACTGAATATTAAAAGTCATATCGTTTAAACGAACGACGGCTCATTTGAGAGGAAAAAGTGGAGCAGCGAATTCCGAAGATGAGCTCGGAGGAAGTGAGGAGTCTCGGGAATCCCCAATTCTTGTTCCTCGAGAATGACCGGTCCCGATGGCAATGTTATCGTGGTTGCTCAATGAGTCGAATGGTCTGGAAGGAAAGGTCGGTGGCGCGGAGGTTAGACCCCAGGGGCCTCCTCATGAAGAAGAAGAAGGGGAGCGGGACCAAGCCCATTAACGAGGGGAGACACTCCTATTTAGTTGTCGAAAGCGAGTGCGTCCATGATCCAGATCGACGACAAGACCCTAGGTTGTCGAGGAACAAAACTCCGTTGATGAGGGGTGCGCTGGAGATTTGTCACTTAGTTGACTTGTTTAGAGGGGTGCCAGGGTACCCAAGGTGTAGATGTCCCGCTTGTCCGACCGCGTTGTTCAGTGCCATAGGCGATGCACTCTAAAGGACCCTATGTTTGGTCCAAGGCAATTTGATCTCGGGTAAACCATGTTTCATATGCTGGATTTGGTGAAAATTTGGCGACACCATTCTCGCTGATTTAAGTGATAGTGTGCGGAGGGCATGGTTCATTTTCGTCCACAATTGACAGGAGTCAACTGGCCTAGAGAAAGGGAGGAGGCATGCTTTTCATATGATGTAATTATCTCAGGTTAATTTGATACCAACCACAGGACATGTGATTGATCCAAATGAGCAATTGTGCAAGGGATGAGAGGACGCAGTGGAACATCATTCTTGATGAGGCCTGTTGGATTAGCAGCACCTGGGACTGGGTTGCTTGTTGTATGATTGCTAGCAGCTGCGTTTAGGGAAGATGGGGGTGAATCTTTGCCATTTATGCTTTCACAAGATATGATTCTGATACCATGTAAAGACAACAAACTGACAAGATGAGAATGGGTGGTAATTGCCAATAAGTGTTTGGTCTTTTAGTGATAGAATTTTTTTGTTACATACTTCGACTATGAAGTGTGGTGTCTTTATATAATATAGGTTGTTACAGAATTAATGAGGGACACAATCATGATCTCTTCTCTTTGGAAAGAATTTTATAACCTTAATTAATTCTTTCCAAAGAGAAGAGATCGTGATTGTGTCTCTCATTTATTTTGTAACCCTAGCTTGTTTCAAATAAAGACACTACATTGCATAGCCAAAGCATGAAACAAAAAATGACAAAAACAAGAGAGAGAGAGGGAAAAAATATTATGATTCAGTGTGTATTGTGTTGTGTACAACAATTCCTTTATAACGTAAAGGAAATGAAAAGAAAAAAAACAATAATATACAAGGATTACAATTTCCTATTCTATAAATCAATTACGGATTAGTTAAATTAATTTGTTCGTAATTGATATCAGAATCTTCAAGCATAATCAATATTAGAATCTTTGGGTATTTCCAACAAAAAATTCAATCATTGAAACACGAAACACTTATGCCACCCATTCTGTAACATCCTAAAAATCGACCCAATTTTGGGATTTTATAAAATGGCAATGTTAGTTGAATGCCCGGTCAGTACAAATATTCCAAGTTCTATGTTCTCAGGATGATGGATTATAGGGAGGCATCGATAGGAAATGACACGCGTACGACTCACAATTTCGATTAGGAACGAACCTTTCGACCATGAGGACCTAGGCAGGAACGATATCCTCTAAGTACTAGACTATTAAGGAAATGGAAATAAATTGAATCGGCAGAAGTTCGAAGTCGAACTGCAGGTGATTTCCGCACAACTTCGATACGAACTACAAATGACGTTAAACCGAATCATTTTCATATGGTACTCAGGATTATCAATTGAGCCATCGAGATCACACGACAATCGAGGGACGTTCCCTAACTCAAGAATTGGCGTAAACGTGGATCAAAGATTGATTGACCATGGGTCAAATGTGAGGAAAGCCCTAAAAGGGCGCCTGATAATCCAAATTGTACTATGGTTGCAATTGACTCAATTTAGCCCCGATTTTTAATCCAGTTTTGGGAATCGACTTCTCAATGATGTCAAGCCTAAATATTTGGGCGTCGCCTTATTTATTTTGGGATTTTCCGTTGGACTCGGAAGTGTTGGAAAAGGAAAAATTGGACTAGGTTTTGGACTCACGGGTGGGCCAGCCCAAGACCAGCGGCCCAATGGGCCTTGCGCCCATCTAGCTCAACCTAAAGGGGGCTCAAGCTGGCCCATTCTCCTCTCCCTCCTCAACCCATGGGCTTCTCTCTTTTGGCATTTTCCTTTTGTGCCAAGTGGGCATTGTTTATGCTTGTTTATTGCTTGTTTTTGATTGGTTCTTAAGCAAGTGGCTTGCCCACTTGCCTTAGCCTCTTATCCAAAGTTTTCAGTAGCTTTCCCTCTCCTCCAAGCCTCTTGAGCACCTAGCATACCAGCCTCCCTCTCTCTCTCCCTTTTTCTCTTCCTTTTCTCTTCCTTTCTCTTCCTTGCTTTTTTTTTTTTTTTTTTTTTTTTTTTTTTTTTCTGTTTTCCTTTGGAAATCACCCTTGCCGCCATCACTGGAGCCACCACCACCGCCCAACGGGTAGCCACTAAAGTCAAGGTGCCAGCCACACACCGCTAGCCACCCCTGGTTGCCACCGGTTGCCCGTATGGCCATTTCCGCTAGTATTCCTCTATTCCACATGAACAGTAACTCAAGGTTGTTTTGGCCCATTTCAGCCCCCGTTTGTCACCCATTTTCATCCCTGAGCTTACCCCTCGTAGCTCTCGTACCCCTCTACGTGCCGGCGTCGCCGGATTTCCAATCCAAGTAAGTTAATTTCTTAATCATTATTTAGAGGTTAATCTTGCTTATGGGTTAATTAGTGTATTTATATGTTTGTGATTAATTAAGGTTGGTTAGGTTGGTTAATTAAGGCTGACTAGGGTTATTTAATTGACCATAGTTAGTAATAAAGTAACTAAGGTTAATTAATTAAAGTAACTAAGGTTAGTTTTTAAAGTAACCAAAATTAGATTTTAATCATGGTTAGGTTAAATTAACTATGATTGGGTTAGTTGATTAACCATTCGGACTAATTTACTATTTACATTTATTGTTACGGTTACTGTTCACAATTACTGTTCATACGAAAACAAATTTTAGTCTTAAATTGATGTGCTCTTAATTGTTATGACTTGTTGAATTATTGATTGTGAATTATTCTTGAGAGTTGGGGAATTATACGTGGTTGTTGATTGGTTGGAATTAAATTTCGGTTTGTCGTAATTTTTACGAGTGATTGTCGATTGATACCGCATGACATTATACATTGGTTATCTACAATGGCATGTCGCGTGAGCATAAGCGATGTTGCATTCACGACAGAATAAAGATAAAACCAATTGATTGATGATGTGCTGCATGATCATATTAAGAGAGGGAACCCGGCGTTGCCGGATAATTGCTAATCCTTATGGGGTTGTGCTATGGCTGTTTAGTCACCTAACTTCGGTCGGATGTCTGACAGGCAGGGGTTACTTGTGGGATTGCGGTAGTGGGCGAGTTCCGAGCCTCTATTAGTTGCAAGGTTGAGATAATGGGTGGGTCCTATGCTTTTTCGAGAATGTCGTCTTAGGAGTGAGCCCTTGACATCACCGTGTCTCGAGGTAAAGAGAACGAAACTGGCTTGGCCAGGAACCGTCAACCATAAGTTGTGTCGTTGCCTAAGGAGGAGGGGTCGTAATAATCAGAGCATATGTGGATGTCGAAACCTGAGAAAGTTGTGTACGATGCTCTGATTATTTGCATACCTTTTAATGTCGTGATGAATTAAATGACAATTTCTGCAGGTTGCGTGTGCTAAAACCAAGTAGGGTCACCTGTGATTACACCTATTTATTATACTGTCTTCTATTATCATTTTTCTCTAAGGTGGTATTGGATGATTTGATGGATTAGGTTGTATGTTAAACTTCCGAAGCGAGCAAAGTTCCTAATCGGAGGTTAGGACTTTAACTTGATGAGTTTATCTCAACCCGTTGTGGTTAACATTTTCAGGCCCTAGATGATGCAATACTCGAGGATCAAAGAGAGCGATCCCTCTAAGGCCAGCGAGTAGACACTTGTAAAGTGTTAGATTAGCCGGGCTGGTCCCTTTTGAGTAGGCCTCAGCTTTTTGCCTGTAATAAGACGTGTTTATATGTGCTATAGTTCAAGCTAACCTTCAAATATATAAAACTGGTATTTTGTCTTTCCTTTGTATCTCTACTGCTATCCCTGTGGTTTCTAATTGTTGGTTGGGAGTTTTGTTCGTTTTCGCATGTGCATAATTACAAGATAAAATGAATTGGTCGATGATAGTACCTAAGACGTCATACAACTAGATCTCAAGTGAAATAGGGTTGCCGCAAGCTCGAGAGTTGGGGCATTACAACTCCATCGATTTTGGTATCAAATGATAGAGTAATAAGGTGTGATAAGTCTTGCGTGGGGGTAGTTAGTAGGAAAGACAATTTATTTTCTTGCATGTGATTAACTGCAGGATCCTTTGTGGTCCTTTGTTTTAGGGTTGTCTCATTTTCTAATTCCATGTGAGGAAATTGGAATGAAGGTTATGAGAGTCCTGCAAAATGAGCAATTCAAATCAGAATACCCCTAGTTTGAGGACCCCAAGTCAGAGGGGTCAGAGGAAGATGACGGCACAAGTACTAATCGGTACAAGAGAGGTAGCACCGGAAGATCCAAGGATGGATGGGATTATGCATGCCATTGAGGCGTTGATAGGTCAGCAGACTCAAACCCAAGCTGCTGTTGCAACTGCTTCTGCAGCTAGGCCCGGGACTGGTAATCAGTTTATGCATTAGCTGGTAAAGCAGTTCATGAAGCTGAAGCCGCCCAAGTTTACTAGGTCTAGTGACCCTCTGGGTAAGGGAGCTGGAAAAGACTTTCACCTTGATGCAATGTTTTGAGAAAGAAAAAGGTGATCATGGCGACTTACCAACTGTAGGGTAACGCTGGCACTTGGTGGGAAACTACCCAATGGTGGGTATTCCCTGAGGGTATAGCCAAGGTATGGGATACCTTCAAGAGGCTTTTCTGAGCAAGTACTTCTCAGAGTACGTGAGGGAACAGAAGCTGGTAGAATTTCAGAGGCTACGTCAGAATCAAATGATCACTTGGTGTCTATGAACTTGAAGGATTACAATGAGTTGTATGAGAGAACTCAGATGATTGAGAGGCACATCACAAAGAAGGTAGCCGCATCTGGATCGTGGTTTGTGCTTAGCAGGACCATTGATTTGGAAAAAAATCGATGGTGGGAGGAAGGTATCATCTCCCGTCTAATAGAAGGAACGGTGTGGGAAAACTGTCGCCAAGCTTCTTCGGGGGATGTCGAAGGTGTGGAAGAAGGCAGGAAAATACCTCGTGTCCCCTTGTAAGGAGAGTCTACTTCGGGTGTGGTTAGGAGGACCACATAGGGAGGGATTGCCCTCATAGACCCATGATGCCATTCATGCCACGATCGCCAGCCAGACTGCTAGTGGGGAACTTTCAACAGGGCAATTAGTATAGACCCCCTGCTCAAGGACGAGTGTATGTAGTCATGAGGAAGGAGGCAGTGGACACGCCTATCGTGATTACAGGTACAATATCTCTTCACAACCATGTTGCTTATGCGTTGTTTGACCTGAGAGCTTCACACTCCTTTATTGCTAAATAGTTTGTAGAAGTAGTGGGATTAAGACCAAAGACGTTGGAAACGGTTTTTATTATTTTATTCATTTTTATCTATAGTAGGATGTGCTAGCTGTAAATTGATTATAGATGATCAAGAAGGAAGAATTGATTTGATTGTTTTAGCAATGTATGACTTTGATGTCATTATCAGTATGGAATGGCTGACCAAGCAATGAGCTACTATGGATTGTTGAGAGAAGAGAATCCGATTCAATCCGACTAGAGCTAGTAGTTTCTAGTTTGTAGGGAGCCAAGGAGGGTCCTTGATTCCCTTGCTTTCTTCTTTGGAAGCAACCAAGTTGTTAAGGTCAGGATGTCGAGGTTATTTGGTGTCTGTGAGCGATACGTCGAAAGAAGGACCAAACCTGGAAGACATCGCAGTAGTACGAGATTATCCTGATGTCTTTCCAAAGGAATTACTAGGATTACCCTAGCCAGAGAGACAGAGTTCATAATCGAGTTGGCTCTTAGGACAGAACCAATCTCAAAAGTACCGTATAGGATGGCGCTGTCAAAGTTGAAGGAATTGAAGGTGCAGATGCAGGAATTATTGGACAAGGGTTTTATTCACCCGAGTGCATCACCTTGGGGAGCGCCAGTCCTGTTTGTTAAGAAAAAGGACGGTTCACTAAGACTATGCATTGACTATCAACAACTTAATCAAGTGATGATTAAGAACAAGTACCTGCTGCTGAGAATTGACGACCTGTTTGACCAACTCCAAGGAGTGTCGATATTCTCTAAGATAGACTTAAGGACAGGTTATCGTCAGTTGACGATCCGAAAGGAGGACATACTAAAGACAGTTTTCCATACTCATTATGGTCACTACGAGTTTACGGTAATGCCATTTGGATTGACAAATGCTCCTACTGCTTTCATGGATTTGATGAACCGAGTGTTTAAGGAATATTTGGATCAGTTCGTGATTGTGTTATCAACGACATTTTGGTGTATTCGAAGAGTTCGGATAAATAGGAACAACACCTAAGGATCGTGTCGCAAACCCTAAGAAATCACGAGCTATATGCAAAATTTAGCAAGTGTGAATTTTGATTGGCTCGAGTGGCTTTTCTAGGCCATGTGATTTCAGGCGAAGGGATTTCTGTGGACCTGACCAAGATTAAAACGGTCATAGATTGGCCGAGACTGACTTTTATAACCAAGGTTCGTAGTTTTCTGGGACTGGCTAGTTATTATAGATGATTTATGGAAATATTCTCTTCAATAGCTATGCCAATGATATAGTTGCTAAAAAAGGACAAGAAATACGAGTGGATAGGTAAGTGCGAGCATAGTTTTCAAGAGCTTAAGTATAAGTTGATTACCACACCAATTTTGACTATTCCGTTAGGCTCAGGAGAATATGAGATTTTTAGCAACGCGTCATACAAGGGACTTAGTTGCGCTCTGATGCAACATGGCAAAGTGATAGCATATTCTTCCAGGCAGTTGAGGCTTCACGAGCTGAATTATCCGACGCACAATTTAGAGTTGGCAGCCATCATATTTGCATTGAAAATATGGAGACATTATCTCTATGGAGAGAGATTTCAGATTTTTACGGACCATCAAAGTTTGAAGTATCTGTTCTCCCAAAAAGGAATTGAATATAAAGCAAAGCAGATGCATGAAACTTCTTAAAAATTATGACTATAATATCTTGTACCATCTAGGCAAGGCAAACAAAGTGATAGACGCTTTGAGTTGCAAGTCATCGGTTGTTAGTATGATAGTTCAGGAATAGATTCTGTTGGAGGGAATCCATGATTCAGGATTCAGGCTCGAGGTATGCCATCTTTCTAGTTTAATGGCTATCATTAGGATCGAACTTGAAATTCAAGCCAAGATTAAGGCAATGTAACATTTGGACGCTGAGATCCAAAAGATTCTACAAATGAACGCGACCAAGAGAAAGTCAGATTTTCAAGTATCCAAGGATTGGATCTTGAAATTCCATTGGCGGTTATGTGTACCAAGGGACACCGAAATAAAGGAGAGGTTGTTATCCGAAGCACATCGCAGCGACTACAATGTGCACCCAGGCAGTACGAAGATATATTAGAATTTGTGACGGTATTATTGGTGGAACGGCGTGAAATTGATACCATAAAGGGTACTACAATTCAAATCCAAGAGTTTGAGTTGTAAAACTTGTGACAAGTATGTTATCCCACACACGGCCCCCTTGGCCTTAATAGGGACTGCCTGTCAGTCACCAAGTTTCTTCCCAGACTTTGTACTTAGATCATAGTAAACTCTAAAATATCGAAAATTCTGATGCACAGGATCCCCTAAGGGCAAGTGCAGAGCATACTCTAGGATTTTTCTCAATCACAGTGTTTGTTCAGAACCTTCGTTCTGGACTAGAAGAGAATGTGAGTGTTTAGAAGATCATGTTGGAGGAAGAGTACACAACACAGATGTTTAACTTGCCAACAAGTGAAGGCACAGCAATGCAAGCCAGGAGGGTTACTGCAACCTCTTAAAATCCCTGAATGGAAATGGGAGCACATCACAATGGATTTCGTGATAGGATTACCAAAAAGTCAGCGGGGTAACGATGCGATTTAGGTCATAGTGGACCAATTGAAGAAGTCAGCTCATTTCATTGTTGTATGCAAGGACTTCGCTTTGGGTTATTTGTTTGCATGGGGTACCAATAACGATTACTTCAGATCGAGACCCCAAATTTACGGCTGCATTTTGGAAGAGTCTACAAACTTCGATGGTAACAAAGTTGCAGTTCAGTACGGCCTACCATTCTCAGCCAGAAGGTTAATCAAAGAGAACAATTCAAACCTTGGAGGATATGCTGAGAGCCTGTGTATTGGATTTCAAAGGAAGTTGAGAAGAACAACTTCATCTCATGGAATTCGTGTACAATAACAGCTATCAGCAGAGTATTAGAATGGCACCATTCGAAGCTTTGTACAGTAGACTGTGTATGACTCCAATTTATTGGGACGAAATCGGCGAGCAGAAAATTACAGAGCCAAAGTTAGTGCAGCAATCTTTAGACGCCGTAAAGATGATTCGGGAAAGGTTAAAGACAACTCAGAGTAGACAAAAAAGTTATGGGGACAGACGACGTAGGCCATTGGAATTTCAAGTGGGCGATCATGTGTTCCTTAAAGTATCGCCGATGCGAGATATTTCGCGATTTGGAAAGAAAGGAAAATTGAGCCCAAGGTATGTCGGACTGTTCGAGATTCTAGAAAGGATTAGAAATTTAGCCTATCATCTAGCACTACTGCCTCGACTTGCTTAGGTGCATGACGTGTTTCACTTGTCAATATTATGGAAATACGAGCCGAACCCGATGCACATGTTGAATTTTGAGGAGATAAAGGTGGATGATAGGGTGTCATATGTGGAGAGATCGATTCAGATTGAGAACCGGAAAGAGCAAGTGCTGAGAAACAAGACGGTCTCCTAGGTCAAAATCATTTGGCATCACGATACGGAGGGAGTTACATGGGAAAGTGAAGAAATCATAAGGCGTCAGCACCCCTATCTTTTTGAGGATTAGCATGTCGGTTCAAATAAAATGAATTGGTCAATGACAGTACCTGGAACATCGTACAACTAGACCTCATGGGGTTGCCACGAGCTTGAGAGTTGGGGCATGACACATTCTCATCTTGTTAGTTTATTGTCTTTACAGACCTTAATCCACATGTCTAGAATTATCTACAATGGCTGAAAAGTGTTTCCAACTTTGAAAATGATAGAGTCATTGGCAATTAGTTTGATTAACCATGGTAGATAAGCGAGGGGCGTAAAAAATACCCTAACTGAACAGACCCGTTTCAAACTGGACCGAAAGTTTAGGTATTTTTGGGTCTATTTTTATTCTGATTCAAATGGTTGGTGAAACAATTGGCATTCTTAGGTTTCAGAGGAAATAAATCCGAAGTGAACCGAAACACGTTAAATACTAAATCATCGCAAAAACTCACCCCCAAATCTAATGGCTCTTTCTTCTTGCATGATCTCTCTCACCTCTTGGAAAGATATGTAATGTATTTCTTTAAGCAACTATCAAAAGTTTTGCTTCAAATTATAAGTACCATTCACATAACATGACATATTTTTCTTTTTAACTTCATTTCAAATTACATGAAAAATTTATTTATCCAAAGATACTTTACGTTAATTGCTTCTTCTTCTTTTTAAACATTACATCCTTGGTTAAGTGGAAGGAAATAAATATTTGAAAAGAGTAAATTTATTTTAAGAAATTTGATCTTTTGTTTATCTATTTTATCAATAAAATACATTTAGCCATACATTTAAATATTTTTAACTTATAAATCCATTTTTAATAAGTGACAAGGATGGCAAGTCACTAAATAGCATTAATCATCGAACATGGCCATGTGCCATGATCATGCACCATGGCAATTGCAAAAGTAAAATTAAATGTCGTATGAAGAGTGTAAGAACAAATATTTTCTTGATGCTTTAATTATAATAATAATAGATGGGTTAATTCTCTAAAACAGCACAAACTTTAAATCTAATATCAATTTTGACCCGAATTTTTTTTGGTCTCATTAAAAAAATTAACTATTCCTTGAATTTCAAAACTGGCATTTGTGGATTTGAAATCCGACATGGCAATTCCACCTTAGCAACAAAATACCCGTTAGTTTTTTTCTCCTTTCCTTTTGATGATTGACCACTATTGCAGTGGTCATATTGACAGACAAACACTGAGATGACGGTCAATTAATGATTTCAAATTAACAAAAGTTAAATTTGAGACTCAAGTAAAAATTGATAATTTTTTATGAGATAGACAAAAATCGGGCCACAATCATCTTTACACCTAAAGTTGATGCATTTTTAGAGAATTAGATAGACATCATACCGCATGAACTATTCCAACAACCGCACCAATTTTCTCGCCATTAATTTATGCGCTAATGGCGGCAACGGATAAGCTCAAACAATAAAAAGACATTGTTGCTCGAATAGTTTAATAGTCATCATCATTACATCATCAAGGCACTATTCTTTTAAGCTTTTCGTAAGCTGATACAATAGTTTATTCCAATATAAGGATTAAAGGAGGAAAAGAAAAGAAGAAAGAAGAAGAAAGAACATGTTTTCTGGACGCTGGCTCGCAGCTACTGGAGAGATCTAGGAACTCTCGCTCCTGTTGGGCTTCGTCAAAACTTAGTCCTGAGTGGGCGTGATCAGAACAGAAAGTCTCACTGAAAATTCCGAACAAATTCGGAAGGATCATATGAAGAATAGCAGAGAAAGAATCGCGGTGATGAATTACCTGACCAAATGCATCGCTGGGGACCCAATCGTTCGTGGCGGGATTGCTTCGCAAAGCCGGCTTGCCATCTCGGCCACTCTCGAAACCGTCTCTTTCGCACCGAAAGTCGTACCCACCGTTTTGGCTGCCTTCCACGAGAGGGCTTATGAACCCACTTCCCGTCTGATCCATAAAAAAACGAACCTGCGTCAATCTAAATCGCGAACATCTGAAAAGAAAACGAAGGTCGGAAGAAACGCAGAGCGTGGGATTGGTCGAGGGATCGCTTAATCACCGCGTGATGCTGTTTGTCGATCGATTCCAGCTCTTTGTAATACTGGGTCTCCACGAACTCATCCTGCACGTCCACAGAACCCGATCCCGCAGAGAGCAGGCCCTGATGATATATGCACACGAAGCCATTCAACTCTGACCGCTCTCGAATCTCGATCAGGATCAGCATATGCAAACATAAAAGGTGGGGGAAAAGAACAAGCTATGAGCAAGCTCAAATTCTAACCCAACCATGATTAATTTAACCTAATCATGATTAAATTATAACATTGGTTACTTTAAAACTAACATTAATTACTTTAATTAATTAACCCTAGTTACTTTAACACTAACTATAGTCAATTAACTAACCCTAGTCAATCTTAAATAACTTGTATAATCAACTAATCGACCTCAATTAATCACAAGCACACAAATACACTAATAAACCCCTAAGCAAGATTAACCTCTAAATAAGGATTAGGAAATTAACTTACTTGGGTTGAAAATCCGGCAATACCGGCGCATAGGGGAGAATGAGGGCTACGAGGGATAAGCTCGGAGGTAATAACGGATGACAAATGATGGTTGAAACGGGTCAAAATAGCCTCGGATTACTATTCACGCAAAAAGGGGACAACGGTGTGGAAACGGCCGTATGGGCGGCCGGCAGCGATCAGGGGTGGCCAATGGTGTGCAATTGGCTCCTTGACTTGTTTCAAATAAAGACACCACATTGCATAGCCAAAGCATGTAACAAAAAATGACAAAAGAGAGAGAGAGGGAAAAAATATTCTGATTCAGTGTGTATTGTGTTGTGTACAACAATTCCTTTATAACGTAAAGGAAATGAAAGAAAAAAAAAGAAATAATATAAAAGGATTAAAATTTTCTATTCTCTAAATCAATTACGGATTATTTAAATTAATTTGTCCGTAATTGATATCAGAATCTTAGAGCATAATCAATATTAGAATCTTTGGGTATATTTCCAACAAAAAAAATTGAATCATTGAAACACGAAACACTTATGCCACCAATTCTCATCTTGTTAGTTTATTGTCTTTACAGTCCTTAATCCACATGTCTAGAATTATCTACAATGGCTGAAAAGTGTTTTCAACTTTGAAAACGATAGAGTCGCTGGCAATCAATTTTATCAACCACAATAGATTGGACCCTAGTAGCGAGGGGCATAAAAAATACCCCAACCAAATAGACCCGTTTTGAACTAGATCGAAAGTTTAGGTATTTTTGGGTCTATTTGTATTCCGATTCAAATGGTTGGTGAAACAATTGGCATTCTTAGGTTTTGGAGGAAATAAATCCAATGCAAACTGAAACACATTAAATACTAAATCATCTCAGAAACTCACCCCCAAATCTGATGGCTCCTTCTTCTTGCACGATCTCTCTCACTTCTCATAAAGATATGTAATGTATTTCTTTAGGCAACTATCAAAAGTTTTGCTTCAAATTATAAGTACCATTCACATAACATGACATATTTTTCTTTTTAACTTCATTTCAAACGAAATGGAAAATTTATTTATCCAAAGATACTTTTCGTTTTTTTTTTTTTTGGTAAAAGTAAGTATTATATATGATTTTCAACCATACAACTTTACAGGAAGTGAACGTCGGCACCATCCACACTCAACGGGACAACATGTCGCTAGAGTGGAGGGGGGCCAAGATCACAAACACATTACATCCAAATGACAAAACAAGGGAAAAGTAAAGAGTGGCAAAGGAATCCGCTTACTACATTAGCCAAAAATGCTTGGATCAATCCCCTAGCTACGTTGTAACCGCCTATTCCTCGAGCTATCAACAACCCAATTCAAAGATACTTTACATTAATTGCTCCTTAAAAAAAAAAAAAACATTACATCCTTGGTTAAGTGGAAGGAAATAAATATTTGAAAAGAGTAAATTTAATTTAAGATATTTGATCCTTTTGTTTATCTATTTTATCGATAAAATACATTTAGCAATACATTTAATTATTTTTAACTTATAAATCCATTTTAATAAGTGACAAGGATGGCAAGTCACTAAATAGCATTAATCATCGAGCATGGCCATGTGCCATGATCATGCACCATGGCAATCACAAAAGTAAAATTAAGTGTCGCATGAAGAGTGTAAGAACAAATATTTTCTTGATACTTCAATTATAATAATAGATGGGCTAATTCTCTAAAAAAGGACAAACTTTAAATCTAATATCAATTTTCACTTGAATTTTTTCTGGTCTCGTAAAAAAATTAACTATTACTTGAATTTCAAAACTGGCATTTGTGAATTTGAAATCCGACATGGCAATTCCACCTTAGCAATAAAATACCCGTTAGTTTTTTTTTTCTCCTTTCCTTTTGACTTGGACTTCGTCTTTATTTGCATTTTAAGGATTCTCTCTGTGTCCATTATTTCTCTTGCCTAGGCAATGCTAACAGCGGCCCTGTGTGCTAGCTTTACTAGTGTCAATCACGCGGTGGCAGCATCTGTTGGGTGACTTGATTATGGTGGTCGCCTCACATGCCAATTCCCCCACCCCCATTGTTTTTGCCCCGTTGATGATTGACCACTATTGCAGTGGTCTTTAGATCTAAAGCGGATGCCTTTTAGAGAATTAGATAGACATCATACCTCATGAATTATTCCAACAACCGCACCAATTTTCTCGCCATTAATTTATGTGCTAATTGCGGCAATGGATAAGCTCAAACAATAAAAAGACATTGTTGCTCGAATAGTTTAATAGTCATCATCATTACATCAACAAGGCACGATTCTTTTAAGCTTTTCGTAAACTGATACAGTATCTTATTCCAATATAAGGATTAAAGGAGGCAAAGAAAAGAAGAAAGGACATGTTTTCTGGCACGCTTCGACGCCGGCTCGCAGCTACTGGAGAGATCTAGGAACTCTCGCTCCTGTTGGGCTTCGTCGAAACGTAGACCTGAGTGGGCGTGATCAGAACAGTAAGTCTCACTGAAAATTCCGAACAAATTCGGAAGGATCGTATGAAGAATAGCAGAGAAAGAATTGCGGTGACGAATTACCTGACGAAATGCATCGCTGGGGACCCAATCGTTCGTGGCGGGATTGCTTCGCAAAGCCGGCTTGCCATCTCGGCCACTCTCGAAACCGTCTCTTTCGCACCGAAAGTCGTACCCACCGTTTTGGCCGCCTTCCACGAGAGGGCTTATGAACCCACTTCCCGTCTGATCCATCAAAAAACGAACCTGCGTCAATCTAAATCGCAAACATCTGAAAAGAAAAAGAAGGTTGGAAGAAACGTAGAGCGTGGGATCGGTCGAGGGATCGCTTAATCACCGCGTGATGCTGTTTGTCGATCGATTCCAGCTCTTTGTAATACTGGGTCTCCACGAACTCATCCTGCACGTCCACAGAACCCGATCCCGCAGAGAGCAGGCCCTGATGATATATGCACACGAAGCCATTCAACTCTGACCGCTCTCGAATCTCGATCAGGATCAGCATATGCAAACATAAGAACAAGCTATGAGCAAGCTTGTGGGTTTCTTATTACCTCTGGAGACTGGGACTGGAGAGATCTGAGCTTGTCGAGCTCGGGAATGGCGTGGTCGAAGCTGCCGGAAGAGTCGACGGTGGACGAAGACGAATCGGGTTCGCTGCGGTTGGGCTTGAGAGGGCGCTTCGGGGCCACGGAATCGAACTGGGCTCGGACCTGGTTGGCGATCTTCAGCTGCTCCTCCTCGTCCGGCACCTCGTCGCTGCGGCTCGGCTTCGTCACCGTCGCCCACTGACCCACCATGGTTTTTCTTCGATGCTTACGGGTCGCTTCTCTTTTGCTTTCTAAGGATTTCGGATCAAGTTCCAAGTGTGTCTAGGGGCGTGGTTTTTGAAAACCAGGGGTCACTAGAAACCGCTTCATCGGACTTCAAAGGGACTCTTTCCTTGATTTGAAGCAATTTTTTATTTTTTTTTTTTATGAATTGGGTCCAATAAGCCCAATACATCATATCTTGTGAGCAACGTGCGATCTACGTGGGTTTCATCAAAATCAAAGGTACAAATGTATTGGGCTTACATGAATTTGGAGCACCCTACAATTTTCAAAGATGTGGGTCCAATTCTGTACCCTAAAACTGATCTTGAGCAAGGTAGAGCAACATAAGACAGCTTGGACAGTGCAATGATACCAAAAGCCGAAAGTCCAGCGTCCCCAGCGCGGGTCGGGCCGGGCCTATTGGTAGTATTGGTCTAGAAAATCAGGTCCCATCTGTCCGGGCCGAAGTTAATAATTAAAAATTAAGTGATCATGATAAGACGAGAGAGAAATTATGAGAGTGTATCTTCTCATTTTTCATTAAAAATCTATTAGCTCCCGTGCTCTCATTGTGCCGATGCACATTGTGGTTGCTTTTGGAGTTTATTCTTACGTTAAAATAATAATTATATTGTATTAATATTGCCCATACAGATGAAATACGCAAATAACAAACAATTTATTCCTTTGTTACTTTATTTTAATTTCCATTAATGCACACCGTGATTATTGCCAAAATATCATTGTACTTCCTAAGCTTTTAATCTGCTTAGTGGCATTGAAATGACTTCAACAAAAACTTTGTTGGTGTGTAAAAAGATAATGCCCTACAATCCAAGGTGAAAGCGAGGAGAAGATGTGTGTGTACATGTTTGCAAGACAATTAATCAGCAAGTACAAGATTCAGGGAAGACAAATGAAAGACTTGATTTTTATAAATTTAAATCATGAGTGCAGGTGGTTTGCTCGTTTAGGAAACTTGGAAGTTCATTAGTAATGGAGAAGCAGCAGTTTGGAGGATGTTTTTTCTTTGGAGAATGGCGGCGGGTCTTGGCAGTAGTTAGAAGTTCTCTAGCTATTAAATAATCTGATTTTAGGTCCTATCCAACTTTATTCTTATACTTCGTCAAATGATAGATTTATTTAAGGTACACTAAAATTGGTATACTTAGCGCAATCTCTTGAAATGAATATTAGATATTTCATCGAGGTGAGTTAACAAATTATCAAACAAGCACAAATGACTCCTTCTACAAGGTGCCATTTGTACTTGTCTCGAGTTCTCCTAAACCTTACTGATCACTAATTCATTTGACTTGGTTATTTGAGTTCATTGATTGAGACAATTGATGTAGCCTTTAGGAAAAACACTTCCATTCAAGTGGGTTTCCAAGGTTAGGAAAATGGGTTTGAAAAAGAAATAAACTTTCCTTTCCTTCCTATAGGAGCTTGATCTGTCTTCTCAATTTCTCCATTTCAGAAGTCTGATGCACCAAACATCGATGAGGGACATATTTGCTAGATTTTATCTGCCATAGTCTCTTTTGGAATGTCTCAAGTAGTTTAATTATGACCAAAGCCGTTTGATAAACATTTTGGTTAACATGATCAAGATGAGCTTAGACAGTTGAAATTTTGGTGTTAATTGTCTTGAGAATGTATTTTTTAACAAAGCATTTTCTAATTGCCAATTTACAATAGCTATAGCAATGATGACTCTCTTTTTTTCACCATGATAATCAACATTTGTAGGGTTTGGGATTTTAGAAATATGACAAAACCGATGTTAAGTGTTTGTAAATTCTTCTAATGTAAGGAATGGGGCACTAGAATTAGATCTTTCCATAGGTAGAAAATTTGAAGGTTGAAACATACAAACATACTGAAGGACATGTGGTGGACTTGGTTTTGGAAATCATGAGGGTTGAGGTGCTTTGGGTAAATTTAAAGGGAAAGAGTTTTTCTTAACCCATTTGTAAATGGGCATATAAAAGGGTCAAGCAACTTGTTTTTGTAGTGGATGTTTCTTTCTAGATGGTGACTATGGTGGCGGAGGAAGTTCACATGGTTCCGGGACTAGTAGAGAAAGTTGTGATCGAAGTGGTCCATATGAGACTATGAATTGATATTTTCCCCCATTTTCATGAAGAGGTCTTGCAGTTGAATCTCCATCAATATATCTCTAGTAGAGACTATCTTTTGACCCTTTCTTTCTCTAAGACGGTTTATCATCTTCTTCTTTGATTGAAAGGTTTGAACAAAGGGAATACTAGCAATCAAGATCCTAAAAACAATGTCTTGTTCAAGGATCCTTATAGCTATGAATGGGTCATTCCTCTTGATCACAAGATTCAATCAACGCTTTTAGATCTGAATCACCGACTTCAATTGGAACATCAATTACACAAAGGCGCATAATAAAAATAGTAAGAAAAATAGAAGAAGAAGTTTCTTCCTTCACCCTACTAAATTTAATGACAATTGTGCCATCTATTTTCTTGGTAAATAGGGATTCCATGGATTAGATTAGCCAGGAGTCTCGTGAAGCTTTTCATATTTGGTTACTCAAATTTGGGAGAAACCAACTAGCTGATCTCGAGAAATCTATCTAGTCATATAGATAAAAGAAATCTTATCATTATTCATTGAAATGAACAAGGCATCTTCAAAACTAGGGAAGTTGATGTCAATAGCATGATTATGAATTCGATAAACTATCTAATAATGCAAAGTAGTAGCAACAAAGTCTTAAGTTTAAGGAGTGTCTATAATTTACAACTGAACTTTAAGGGCTGAAAAAGTCATGGATCTAAAAGAGCCAAGTTAAAGTTTGGAAACAACGTAACCAATAGTATCCTTGCATTGAGGGTGGTCTGGCTAGTACTAAGGCAAACATGCTAATAATTCAAAAAATGAGCGTCTAAAAGGGCCATATGGGCAACCGCAGATAACCATTTTCTTCCATGAAAGGATAAAGCAAGTCTAATGGCACCAAAGTGAAGGTGCCCACTGTTGGGATTTTTTTTTTTTTTTGATAAATCAAAACACGTGCACAGGTAAATTGAATAAAAAACAATTCACAAATGAAGCAAAAATGTCCATACGTGTATTTTCAAAACATTATCCGTGCATTTTAATAAGAAGCATGTAATAGTGAAAATCATACTAAACACGTTATCCTTGTACTGTGCTCAAAAAGTTTGGACTTAACGTTTTTTAGATTTTGACGTTGCTTGTGACATTCTTCAAATTCTAATCACGAACTTTTGATCTACTTGTAATGCTGGTTCTAATGTTCTTCAATTCCAACCCTTCAAATGTTGCGCCTCTAGTTCAAATAAATCACCAATCTTACGTTGAATGGTAGAAAGAAATTGAGAGACCTCACCACTATAATTGTGCTTGATCTCGTGTGTGACTAATTTGATTGAACATTATCATCACTCTCTCATAGATCATCACGTGATCCTTTCTCTCAAGCACTTCTTATAATCAATCATAGATCATGTTTCTTTTAATCAATTTGACTCATTGACTTTAAAACCAATTTAGAACATTAATTTAGCTATAACATTTAAACTCACTTCGGACTTTCAATTTGGACATAAATTATGAAACTGTCTCATGGCACTAATTCAAGCATTAATTCTATAACCATTATAGAACATTATTCCGAGCATTAATTTTGTAATTGTTACAAAACTTTATTCTAGGTACTAACTTTGTAATCATTACAAAACTTTAATTCAACCATTAAATCTAAAACTATTTGAGATCATTAATGTGGCCTTTGATTTTGAAATTGTGTCAGAACTTTAATTATTTTAAATATTTAATGAGACTATTGATTATGAACTCACTTTAAATGATTAATGTGACCATTGATTCTGAACTCACTTAAGATCATTAATGTGATTATTGATTCTCAACTCAATTCAGATCTTTAATTCAATTATTGAATCTGAACCTGTTTTGAATCTTTAATTTGGTCGTTGAATCTAAACTCACTTGGGATCTTTGATTTGGCTGTAAAGTCAACCTTTTCAAAGCTTAGATTTTGAACCCATCTCAATTTGATTGCCTCAATTACAAACATATTTATAACATGGTTTCTCCTGTTTAAACATCATTCTAAATTAGTTATGGTGTGTGACATCCCTAAGTTCGTTACTGAATTAGCAATAGGACTTGTACAAACACATTAATGTAATCAAGAAAATTGATTATCCCGATTAATCTCCAATTCCTACACACCATGAGTAACATCCGGTACTATATTATGGATATCAAACAATGTGAATATTTTATGAATATAATAAACCCATTAGCTTTGGCGATCATGTAAATCAATCATTCTATCTTACTATGTCCAAATTAAATAAATGCCATGTAATTGTTTGTCAAGCTATCAATTCAATTATATGCCCACATCTAATTGACGTGTATTTCTATAATATCTGAATAATTCATTCTCAGTTACAATCCTTGCCGAAGATTTCAATATAATATCACAATTAGATTGTATAAGATATCAATATTCTATCTTGTATCTCACATATATAATAATAAGATATAATTAGTTATTGATCTCATTAAAAACTTCTATGTTACCATTGATTCTATGCATGTCAGGTTTAGTAAACTTATTTAAGATAAGCATCTGTGTTCCTACTTGGATATTTTAATATCCGATGACTTGTAACTCATCATTGCTTTAGGTATTTAATACTTAATATTAAAGGTTGAGAAGACATCAATCTCAACAAGATCATTAATGTTTTCTCAATGATTCCTTGACTAGAAATGGTTTAAAAATATAAGTGTAAGCATGTCACACATATTCTTAACATCTTCTTAACATCTTAAGAATAGGTTTAGTCACTACTAATTTTATGGACTCATTCATATAAATAAGATGTTAAATGAATATTTCTTTGCTACTAAATAAATAATGCATCTTAAATCCCTAACATGTAACAATTACATGATTGCTTTAAGGCATATAGCTAACATATATAATCTTGATATATCTACTACTATGGAAAATTAAAAGGAATTTGAAGGGCTACAAAATATTAATGTTGAGTAGCAAGGATTGGATGCTAATCAAAATTTGAGAATTGGCATAATCTTTAACTTATCGAGTAGTACGCTTAATAAACTGCTCAATAAAATATATAGAAGAGAAAGATAAAGATTTAATAAAAGCAAAATATGAATTTATATAAGTGAAAGGTAAGTCTCTAAAATTTTACTATTTTCATTGATATAAGAAATCTCATAAAGATAGTCAATCTTAGAGACATTAGAGGTGCAAAGTTCTAAATGAGGACTAAGAGAAACGGGCATGTATAATGTTAGGAATGGAAATTTTGGAAAACTCTATCATAATAAGGGAGTATATTCCTTCAACAACAAATATTCAACTCAAAACTAAAGTTATCAATGAATATACATTTAATGAAGCTTTGAAATTTTCTAATAAGCTATCACTACAAACTAAGGAAGAAAAACAAATGTCTTGTGTCCCTTATTCCCTATTCCCTATTTTAGTACAATGGCTAGTATTATATATACTATGATATGCATTAGATTTGACATTTCATAAGTTATGAGTATGGTTAGCCATTATATGAAGAGTTTTGGTAAAATTCATTGAGAAGCTATGAAGTAGATTCTTAAACATTTGAAGGGGACAATCAACGTTAATATAATGTATTTAAAGAAATTGGTATCGAGCCCTATGCTCAATATTTTGAAGTGAGAATTAAAGAATGGCAATGAGATCACAAATTATATTGATTCATATTATGCATATGAGTTGGATGAGTGTAGGCCTTTATCATGGTATGTATTTATGTTGGCAAGTAATATTTTTGGAAACCAAGTACATTAGACTTGATTTTTATAAGGAAAATAATTCCCGATTGATTTTCCTAAAGTCAAGGAAAGAATAAGACAAAGACCTCCCTCGACAAGCTTATAGAAATCATTTCAAAAATAATTTTATAAGACCTATTGGTAGAAACAATCTCAAATGTTCTAAACTGTGGAGAAAGAGGCATTCAGAAGAAATGGATAGACAAAGCATATACCACTAACCTCAATGGACCCAAGAAAATATGGGTACCAAAGAAAACTGAGTATGTGTTTTAATTGGGTGGCAAAATGAGAAAGAGAATTTGGTAAGAAATATATTATAGGACTATGTTGCACTAATGAGATATTATACAAGATAGCAAAGCATCTAAAGAAAATGATTTATAAATCTTATGAAAATTTCCTATTTGACTTCTTTGATTGATTGAGACAAAATCTATGCAAACATGATACTAACCTTTATAGGGAAGAACGTATTTAGAATCGACTCAAATTGAGACGATATGGCTATGGAGTTAATTTATTTCACAAGAAAGGGCATTATATACGTGAAATATTATAACAATGCATTGGTGCAGAAAGTTTGTTAAGTTTGTGTAGATTTAATTTGAGGCGAGCTTAATTGAAGAAAACAAACTTCTATCTCAAATTTCAAAAGCAAATGAATGTTGTGAATGTTGCTACTACAAAGGAAATAAAGGGATAACATTCCATTAAATGTGCACAAGTTGCGATAAGTATTATCGCAAATACTGTCATGAGGACAGGGGGAGAAAGTGAATATAAAAAGAAATGGAGAATTGTGATTATTTCGAAAAGGCAACAAATTGAGGGGGAGCATTGATTAATTATGGCAGATTTTTTGAATTGATCTTGATCCTGATTACTATGGAAAGAAAATGTAAATTGTGTTCTACATAATTTGGTAAGTATATCATCAATTTCTTTCCTTGGTAGACTTTTGTTGATATATATGAGCTATATTGAATATTCTTTATGTTCATATCAACATGATATCTTTAAAGTTTGTGTTTCATGCCTAATACATTTTTAAAGATATTATGTGAATTTATTCTTCACGTGACACCCTTTTTAATTATTATCCTTTTGATTGTGACAAAAAGGGGGAGAAAATATGTATATGCATATGTGCTAATTGATTTATATTATTTAGTGCATAATATTGAGCTGCAATTATTTCTGTATATTCTTTTGCTCAATTTTGGAGATTGCATTATGTGCTTATGATGCTTTGATTTATCAATATATTTAAAAGCATAATTACATATTTAGAGATTGATTTGTCATCATAAAAAATGGGGAGATTGTTAGGAAAATCCCTTATGATGTTTTGAAGATGACAAAATAAATCAAAGGCTACCAACGTATGCTTTTGAGTCTGGATGAAGCAGACGCAGGAACTTCAGTCTGGCAGATTCTGAGTCTGTCCGTACCAGACGCAAATTTGAGTATGTTCGTACCAGACGCAAATTTGAGTCTGACCGTACCAAACGGAAAACTTAAGCAGACTCAAAATTTGAGTTTGTCAGACTCATAATGAAATTACAGGATAAGTTCACCATCGATCAAGTATTTTACTTACTTTATTTATATTGATTCTGTTGTATCAAACTAATTAGCAGGATCAATTAATTGACAACTTCCAAAAAAGAATGGAATACTTATGGAAGCCCGGATTCTGATTGTACGGGCGAACATAATCCAAGGGGATCAAATCTACCTCAAACGGTAAAAAAGACTTGCCTTATAAAGTTTGTCTAGGAAAGGGAAGACGAAACTCTCAAGGAAAGAGCCAACGATCGAGTGTGGCTTGGAGAGTATATAAGGATAGGATGAGACCTAGGAGACTAGAGATGATAAATATATTCCAAGGCTGATTCAATTCTTCATTAATTGTTTGAAAAAGTGCGTAATTGAGTGATCTTAGTGAATTACCAAGAAGAGTGACTCTATGAGACTCATCATCACCGAGTGCTAACACTCAAGAGTGTGTAATCACCTTTGATCATATAGTGAAATCCAGCTTATTGGCTGATCACCTGGAGAGTGGACATAGGCTTGTCAAAAGCCAAACCACTATAAACTGTGTTTGCAATCTTCTCTACTCTCTATTTAATTATGTGCTTATGTTGGCAAGTGGTGCAGTACGTTAGAAGGCATTCTTATAGGACCACATTGTTTTGTCTTTGATTGAGGCAAAATACATGACACTAACCTTTATAGGGAAGGAGGCGATATGGCTATGGAGTTTGTTTTTAAACTTTGGGTTAAAAAAAAAAAGTGTTGATATACATTATGACAATCAAGGTACAATATATTTGACATATAATCTGATTTATCACCAGTAAATGAAGCATATTGACATGATATCATTTTATCCAAGATGTCTTGGTGAAGTGTGAGGTTGTTGTGAAGAAGATCATGACACTGTAAAACATAACAAACATGATGGCAAAATATTTTCCTTTGGTCAAGCTCAAGCTTGAGCTTGATTGGCGTATATACAAAGTGAGTGCACATCAAAGCCTTAGGAAGGTGTATGCATAACGAATATCATGATTTAACTCCAAATATTAAGCAAATGTTGATAGTTGTTACATTATGTTTAAAGTTTGCACTAATGTATTGTGTGTTTTCTTTGAATCCAATAGTGGCCTGGACAAGTGGTTTTAGATACACGTGTTGTTTTGTTTTTCATTTGGAGAAAAATGGAAACTCAAGTTTGATTGATTTGACTAAGTGGACTATTGTGACATTCTGAATTTCGAGTCATTTTGAAATAAATGAATGAGTATTTCATTAATGCATTATTATTTAATCTTGCTCGGAATTAATCACTCACAAATACTAACTAGGAGGGAAAGGCTAATGAGGAATTAAGTATATACGACTAAATAACTTGACCTAGATGAAAGATTCGATTAGGGAATTAGTTAAGATTAACTATGGTTAGGGTGGTTGGTTAGTAGATGAATTATAATTGATGGATGGTTGAGTTAGTTGACTATAGCTGAATTATGGTTAGTTAATTAGCCATGGTTGGGATAATTAACTAGGGTTGACTTGTGGTTAGTTAGTTAACTATGGTTGGGTTAATTAATTATGGTAGAAGTATGGTTAGTTTTAGTTAATTACAATTAATTTTAATTAATTTTACTAATCTTGTTTAATGCTAATTAACTGTGGTTAATTATGATAAGTGGTGATTATTTTGTTAACCTGGATTAGTAATAATTAATTAATTAGATTTAATTACAGATAATATTAATTATTTATAATTAAATTATTGGACTATCTCGATAGGACAATACGTGTTAAGGCATCTATGATTGTTATTTGAATCTTGGATGATTTTCTTGTATGTTCGACGTCATTAAATGCTTGCCTATTCTGGAAAATAATGGCGTTACATGAAATATTATGCACAGTTTATGGAAAGGATTGCATGGACATATAAAGGGAAAACCTCGAGATACCGGGATTATATGTCGAGTTTTGTAATTTAAATGAGACCAATATGTTTAAAAAGTAAGGCATGCAAAGTTTGATGGGCTTTCAATAATTATGTGACAACGCATGATTATTTTTCTGCAATTTTATGTAAAACATATACAATGATTTATTATGTTGAGTGTGTACCACATTTACATTGACTACTGCATGAAAATGAATTGAAATTGATTGATGTGGTATACTTGTGTGGTCACATAAATAACCCATCACCCTAGCGGAAGTTTGGGGAACGAAGTCTGAATTATTGGAATGCCCGGCAAGAGTCCAGATGTCGTGTTGCAGTTGAGGCCAAATTGATACTCTTTTAGGAATGCTGTTTGGGCAAGGTTTCTTGCCCAACGGGGTGGGACAATGCTTGACTAAGCCAAAATACACCAACGGGAGTTCGATTATAGCCTTTGCATGAACATAATAATCAAAACATACGTGAATGAAGAGTAGAGTGCATGAGAAAAATATTGTTATGTGTTCTGATTATGCATATATCTATTTGCATTGATTATGACATGCATAAGTTTATACCGTGTAGGGTATGGCAATGACAAGGTAATTATGGCATGCATGATTGTTTATATTTGTAGATCACTTTATAGTTATGGCAATGACAAGGACGCTTTATGATCTAAGACAAATTGTTATTCTAATCGAATTGTTATTCTAACCAAGGTTTAGAACTGTAACTCATTGAAATATATATTTTGCTGTTAAACATTTTTAGGTCTCTAAGATAATGCATCATCCGATGTGATTTAGAATCCTCAAGGATTAAAAGACCATTGTTACGCCTCATAGATTGCCTAAGTGAGTACACCCATACAAAAAGTACATGTCCACTATTTAGGTGAATGAGGGATCGGGAATGTGGATTCCCTATAGGTTTTTGGCATAATTCATCAAGGAGGACAAAGACCTATTTAGCCCTCTACAAGGATTTAATGGCTCACTTGGTAGGAGCCCTGGTGATGAGATTTGGGATCCTCTAGAGGTGGACCCTCTTGATGGGATAGTTGAGGTCCTAACTTTGCTCTGTTAGTAGTTTACCAGTACCCCTCTGACTACGATCCGACGGAACCTGATTTTGATTATTCTCAGTATTTTGATAGCCCTTGAGGGATGTGTTAAGCCCGAATTTTTGATGGAGTAGATTGACTCTAGCCTTCGTATCTTTTTGTCGGCTTAGTAAGGAACAATGCCCGATTGTAGGGCTTGTAATTAAACGTTCCTCTTTGGGTTAATCTAGTAGATAAATAAACTAGTTGGTTGTTATAGTTGTGATCAGTCTTCTTGCTATCCTTGTTGTTGTGTATTTGACTAGGTGATATTGAATTGTTCTACTTGCATATAATTGAAAGATAAAAAGAATGGTTGGTGATGCATCCCTGATATCACGAGCTCGATGATTGGGACATGACAACTATTATTTCCTATGTTGTACTGACAAGGGTCTCTTTTATCTACAAAAGAATTGGGCTCCCAAAGCTAATATATTCTTCGAAAAAAATAGTTAATATATTCTAAAAGCCACACAAGAAAAACCTTTAAAAAGAAAAGAGCTAGGCATGGGTTCTTTTTTATTGGGGTAAGCATGGTTTCAAGATAGGCTCTAGAATCGAAGAATTGGACCAATATAAATTTGTTCAGTTTCAGGCTTTGAGATATGTAAGGTCGGATCTAGGTTCCAAAAATTAAGAAATTTATTTCAATAGATAAGTTTTAAGTTCAAGATAAGTAGAACCTAGAACTTGTAATAGATTTTTGTGTTTTTATTAGTCTATGTCTTGAGTGATCTTACAATATTCCATGACTTCCGATGATGAGTGTATAATTCATAACCATTACTCTAAGCTTTTATTTTATGATTGAGATTTTTATTTTGTTAATATTTCATACTATTCGTGTGTCTAAATATAAGTCATGGTTAATGGATTATAGTAGCAAGTAGTAATCATTAAAGATGATCATTTACTATAATTGTTCAATTAATGATATAGGTAGAATTTGAGTAGACCCGACTTTAGAAACTATGATAGAGTAGGTTCTAGATTCTAAAAAATGATGAACATATTTTAACGGTTAAGTTCTAGGTTCTCGGTGGGAACCTGTACGGAACCTAAACCATTCACCCTTAGTTTTTAGTGAAAGAGCAGTTGCCAAAAGGAAAGAAAAAGAAAGTGCAAGATGTTCTTTGTCCTATCATACATAGAGATGTGCATGGGCTTAAACACCCGATGATTTGTGCTGTAAATTTGACATCCAATTGAATTATTTATTTGTCAATATCTCGGTCTTTGGTATAATTTTGGTGTAGGAAACACTCGAGAATATCAGTAATTGTAACTTTGATTTTTCGATTATTAGTAGATTATTTATGATTGGCTCTCCTTCCGAAATAGGTACATGCATTTGAATCAAATCACGTAAATCTCTAGTGTCTTTATTATTTCTTATTTATTTCTCTAGAGATTTTGCGTTGATTTAAATTGCAAGATACTTGAGTCTAATCAACGGAATCATTTAGAGAAAATAACAATAGGGGGTATGCAATCTCTAACAGTTGTAGCACGTAATTATAAAAACCATCTAGGGTTATTGACCAAAACAATTACAATAATTGCACTGGTCTCCAACTAAGGGCGTGCAATCTCTCTCACTTCCCTTCTATCACGATCCAATGTGGTCCTCCCTCGTACAATAAACAATTACATGCTTATACATTACAACAACTATCATGAACCAAATGCTTCAACAAGATGCAATAGGATGATGGGTAGATGTACACTTTTTTCTCAAATAAATAGAATGCACATCTAATAATAACTCGGAAACACTTTAACTGCAATATGAAACTCATCTGGCTTCGCCAACCTTCATCTGGGAGAAAACTCCGCTGGTGGACTTCACTAAGCTATCTGCCCCATCAACGGCCACACCCTCTTCCTCGGCTGCATCTTTGCTAAATGATGGGAGCTTCCTCACAGTCGGAAGAGTCAATATTGACCAACCGCTGATCGGTGTCGTCATGCATGTCTCTTTTCACATCAGTTTGCTGAAGCTGCAAGGCGTATTCCAAGTCCCAGAGCACATCCTTCATGCTAGGCCTCCCTTCGTCCTCTTCTTGCAAGCATTTCTCAGCAATCTCCCCATATTTCCTCAGCGAGTTCGGATTGATTTGACCAACAAGAAGAGGGTCCACTATTTGCTCAATGGCTCCGTTCTGGATGCTTGTAATGCCCCACTCAGCCAAGTTCGCCTGGTCTCCGGGAAGCGAAGGGTCAATAGCAGGCCTTGCGCATAGCACCTCGAGAAGAACCACTCCGAATGAGTACACATCTGATCTTTTCGTCAGCTTTTGGGTCTTAAAGTACTCTGGATCTAGGTATCCAAAGGTGCCCTTGATCCCCGTACTCACATGGGTGTGGCTTTGATCGAGAGGCCCCAACTTGGACAGACCAAAGTCAGCAACCTTTGCAACATAATTCTCGTCAAGCAAAATGTTGGTGGACTTGATGTCCCGATGAATAATTCCTCCAGCTGCACCTCTGTGGAGGTAGTCCAAGCCCCTGGCTGCTCCAATGCAGATCTCAAGCCTTTGCTTCCATGGTAAGTATCGGAAATCAGAATTGTATAGGTGATCTCTTAAGCTCCCCTTCTCCATAAACTCGTAAACAAGTATCATCTCAAACCGTTCAGCACAATAACCAATTAAGGAGACGAGGTGGCGATGGCAGATTTTGGACAAAACGGTGATCTCTGTTTGGAACTCGGAGAAGCCTTGTCCTGACCCTGGCTTGCTCCGTTTCACAGCAACTTCAGTGCCGTCCCTGAGAGTTCCTCTGTAGACATTGCCAAATCCACCCTTGCCGATCAAAAGTTTGTCATCAAAGTTATTGGTTGCGAAATGGATTTCAGCTAGGGGTATTTTCAGTTCTAGGTTAAAATTAGGCACAACGGAGCAGTGGCGAGTTTGCTCAGTCAGTTCACTGTGAGAACTGCCTCCTTGGAGTGCAGGAAATAGTGTCCAAACCGACATATCAGTTCTCTTTGGCTTTCTATACTTGCATATGAAGATCGATGCAGATACAAAAATGCAAAGAAGCGTGACGCTTCCGGAAACCAGCCCAATTATGAGGCTGACATTGTGGTTATGTTCCTCTGAGGGCATAAAATCTGAGTCCCACGACCCTATTATCTCCATTATCTCCAGGCCATTGAGATAGGCCTGCTGATAAATTGAGGCATTTAGGAGGCCTATGCTGATTTTCACTAGCCCTCAGCTACCCGATTTAACCAGAAAATCATAATGAAAAGGAACTGCACGCTCACGAAACCCATTTTTGCCATATGGGTCAATGAGCTCAGTGAAATTCTGATAAGAATAGAGATTGAAGCGCACTGTGTTGAGAGATGGGCTAATGAAGTCGCAAAAATGAACCCTGACCAAGTGCCGGGCATTTGTACTCACCTTGAAACCCCAGGTGGTGTTACGGTATAATGTCCCATTGGTAAAATTCACACTCATCACTTTAGCAGTCTGGTAGACGTGGTCTGATGCTAAGAATTTGTCTAGATCGGCCTGGTAATTAAGAGCACTCTCATTGTTAGTGCTATTCTGTGCAGCATTTGGGACATCAATGTAACTATCATCAGGATCCCAACTTCTCCACAAACTATCATTAGCCAGAGTTACTTCATCGCCTCCAACGTTTATTCGGTAAACCGTGCGCACATTTGGAGCAGAATCTGGAATGAATCCATCCAGCACAAGGAACACTTCAAGAGCATTGATAAATGCAAAAGAAGACCCTTGAGGAATAAAATGGAGCACAAACTTAGCTCTATCAATGCTTAGGAAGAATTCCTCCACTACAGGAGAATTTGTACTACTGGGCACTTGGAAACTGCTGAGAAGTGTGAGCCCATTTACAGAGACATTGAACACAGCCTCAGAGAGATTGCTTGTGGAAGCGAAAGGGAAAAAGTGAAGTCGCACGATATGAGTACCTTTACCGGTTCTATCAAGAGCGTATCGCGATGAAGGGCTTCTGAAGATTCTTGCTGTGTCGTAGATAGCTGAGACGCTCGATGATTGGTTGCTGGATAGTGTGGAGGTATTCTGTTTTGTGAAGGAGACAGAGTCAGAACTTGCGTCCCCAACAAAGTCCCTGGTGAAGTAGTTTATGCTGTTGCTTGATCCGCAATTGATGAAGTGCTTGGTCTGAGTTGTGTAGGCTGAGGAAAGAGTGAGAAGAAGAAGTGGGTATTGAAGAGAGATGAAGAAGAGTGTAAAGCCTGGGGCGTGGACTCCATGGATGTGAAGCTTTGCCATGGAACCAGCGGAAGAGCATGAAACTTCGCTTCAAGAACTAGGTTTTAATATCTTTCTTTTAGCTGAGAGAGAGAGAGAGAGAGAGATCGGTCTGTGAATTGTGATTTTGGAGTTTCAGTTGTGTTGACTTGAGATTGACTGTCGGGCATTAGTTGGGCTTGAAGAAGATTCTTAGCTGCAGGAAGAGATACTTGGCTGTACATGAGCGTCGCATTTGGGGGTTGCTTGCAAGGACGATTTTGACTCCCAAACGGCCACCGTTTTTGGTCATGATTCTGAGGACAATTTGACCCTTTTGATCCCACTCAATTTTCAGCGAATGGCATGAAAGCTCAAGACACTGAAAATGGAAGATTTTTACAAATTTGAGAGAATATCTTACTAAAATTTTCAAATTTTTCATTAAATTCACAAATCTTAGCTTAAGCTTTATTGGCTTCAAAATACTTGCAATTTATGATAAGAAATAATTTACTTATTTCGAATAAATATAATATGGTCAATTTAAGCATCTACAAAATTCGCAAATCAAGTGAAGGGAGAAGATAAAATTTCTTCTGACCTGGATTGGAGGAAAAAGTAGTCCAGAAAAAGAAAACCGCATTATTTGCTAAGAAAATTAAACACTTGAAGCACAACAAGATAAAATAAGGTCGACCCAATAAAATCACAAATGCAGCGCCACCAACCTAAGCCCGGCTGATAAAGAGGGATAAAGTAAGCTGAGACGGCACAAATTATGCCGCAAACGGGATGCACTATGAGTCGAATGCCATTCATCAGCAAAGCATTTCTCATGAACGATGAAGAACAGCACAGGAGAAATTTTAGGATTGTATAGTAAGCTCATGCTCTCAAAGATAGATGAATCTGTGTTAAAATCTCGAATCTAACCAAAGTTATCGGAATCGTTTAGAGAAAATAACAGTACGGGGTGTGCAATCTTTAATAATAGCGCATAAGTATAAAAGACATCTAGCATCATTAGCAAAAACAATCACAGAGCTGGACATCCATGGTGGAATCTGTGAAACGAGTGTTTTTTTAAGGTCTCCAACTAAGGAGCGTGCAATCTCTCTCACTTCCATCTATCACGATCCAGTGTTGCCTTTTCTTGTTAAGTAAACAATTATATGCTTACACATCCACCACAACAACTGTCCTGAACCAAATTATTCAACAAGGCGCAATTCAGGACAATTGATACATGTACACTTCTTTCAGATAAATAGAATGCATATCCGAAAAAACTAGTTGGAAACACTACTAGATATCTTGCAATATGAAACTCATCTGGCTTCATGAATCTTCTTCATCTGGGAAAAACTTCGCTCATGGACATCTCACAGCTATATGTGCCTTCTGTGGCCACACCTTCCTTAACTGCAGCTGTACTAGATGATGGGAGCTTCCTTACATTCGAAAGAGCCAAAATCGGCAAACTGCCAGTTGCGCTATCACCGTATATCTCTCCTTTCACTGGAGTTTGCTGAAGCTGCAAGGCAAATTCCAAGTCCAAGAGCACATCCCCCATAATAGGCCTCTCTTTGGCCTCTTCTTGCAAGCATTTCTCAGCAACTTCCCCATATTTCCTCAGCGAGTTCGGATTGATCTGACCGGCAAGAACAAGGTCCACTATTTGCTCGATGTTTCCATTCTTGATGCATGTGATGCCCCAGTCGGCCAAGTTGGCCTCTTCTCTAGGAAGCAAGGGGTCGATTGAAGGCCTGGCACATAGCACCTCCAGAAGAACCACTCCAAATGAGTGTTCCTGATCGTCCTTGGTCAATTTGGCAATGAATTTTTGTTCGCCGACATGATAAAATCATGAAGTATAAGACCAAAAATGATGATTTTGATCTAAATATGATCTCTAATCCTAATTTTAAAAAATAAGCCAAATTTATATAATAAAAGAAGAAGTCGATGAACAGGGCTGCAAGCCTTCATTATAGCCACCCCACTATCACTGTGAGGGGCTGACAATCCTCACCAATAGCAATGGAGGGCTTGTGGACCTTCCCTTGGACTTGAGCCACGGTTGCGACCCTCCCCAACCCTCGCCTAGACTTGGGTGAGGGCCGCCGTTGGCGGGGGTCAGCCGCTAGTGGTGACCCTCTACCAAGTCTGGGCAAGGATCTCAATTTTTGCCCAAATCTTGATTAGGTCTAGGAGAGGATTGGGTAGGGTCATTGGCCCATAGTCAAGACTCGACAACCCCCCTTGCTGTATCCATCCTCATTGGCCCCTCTTAACAATGGTGTGGCAACAGCAGTAAGGGCTTGTAATTTTCCTCGCCTAATTTCTCCTTCTTAAAAAAAAAAAAAGCTTATTTTTAAATTAAATATGTATACAAATAATTTTAAAAAAACTACATCCGCAATCTCTATTAGTCAAAATGGATGGAATTAATAAAAGAACTCGATTGAATTCATTTGACAAGTTGTAGAACTTGATTATATTTTTTATAAGTTTTAAGACTTAATTGCACTTTTGTGAAAAAATTTAGGTCTTCTAGTACACATATCCCAAAAATATATAAACGGAATGGAATATCATATAATCTTCATATATGCATTAGCTTCTCTAATGAGTAAATATTATATAGTACATCTCTGTTGACATATTTTGTAATATTTAGGTTTGTTGAGTTGGTCAGATGAAGTGGATAATAAGAAAAAGAAAAGAAAAGGAAGACCCCTTTATTTAAAAGCAAAGAGACATTGATTGTTCGACAAAGAGGGAAGAAGAAAAAGAGTGACCGCAACATAGAGGAAAAGAAGAAGAGAGGGAAAGGAAGGTATTGTGCGTACACACCACGGGGATCTCGTCAATCATATTTATTCTGGCTCGCAACTCACGGTAAGGATTAGTCAATAGAATAGACCATTGACTTGTGATTTGATTGAATTGTGGCTTGCAACTCACGGTGAGAATTAGTCAATAGAATAGACTATTGACTTGTGATTTGATAGAAATTAATGGACTTAATTATTGACATTTAAATTGTGACTCGCAACTCATGTTAAGGATTAGTCAATAAAATATATCATTAACTTGTGATTTGCTAAAGATTAATGGACTTGAGAGAAAAGTGTTATAAAAGTCTTAAACCTATTGTATTTTTATTTTTTTTATTGGTAAAGGTTAAACCTATTGTATTTATGTCTATTTAGTTCTAAACCTTTTAATGTTGCTAATTTAGTCCAAAACCTTTTGACTTGGTACTAGTTTAATCCTAAACTTTTTAACGGTGTTAATTCAATTTTAAACCTTTTGAGCTAATACCAAATTAGTCATAAAACTTCTAACTTGGTGCTAATTCAGTCCTTCTAGCTATTTTGAATTGTCACCAAGTCAAAAGTTATATGACTAATTTGACACTAGTTTAAAAGGTTTAGGATTAAATCGATACCATTAAAAGTTTTATGATTGAATTGGCATCAAGGTAAAAGATTTACGACTAATTGCCATCAAGTTAAAATGTTTAGAACTAAAATGACATCATTAAAAAGTTTAGGACTAAATGGTACAAATGCAATATGTTTAGGACTTTTCTGACATTTTTTCCATGAACTTTGTTTATTATTGTTTGATTTGTGATGGTGAAATGGATATTTCTGATTTGTATAAAGTTTTGTTGAAATGAAACAACTTATATATGATTTGATATGCGTATGATATCTTGGGTTTTAATAATGAGTTTTTGACATTATTTTATATGTGCGTAGTGGATGCTCCATTTGATTAGAAAAGATATATTACACAATGGGCTGTCTCTGAAACACCAAGGAGTGAGACAATTATAGGCAATGCTAGAGAAGACTTTGTTATGTCGCTAATAAACGTATTAAACATTAAACACGATGAATGATCGAAAGATTAGGATAACGTCCCCAGTGTCTTCCTACCATTCTGGAAATTCAAAACTATCCTACTTCTTTTTAAAATATTTCATGTTAATCCTTCTGTTAAGTTTTCTTTTTCTACTTTGCTGACATGGATGATGAATCATTGATTCGGATGTCGAAGTACATGGCTGATGTTATGATTCGCTTAAAACTATTATTTGGCGTTAAAGACAATATGAAAACTTAAAAGAACAACTGAGGGAGTGAGAGAGAGATCATGAACAAGACATTTTGCAGCCCTCGCAACAAAGTTAGTGACAACTGAAATTTGTTGACGATGAGAGTGAAATTGATCGATGGCAAGTATTTTTAGTGTGCCTGTATGGTTGCTTAGACTCGAAGCTCGTGGCCATGGCCACTCAAACTTGAGATTTGGGAAAAATTACTAAAATAATCTTAAATCTATTATTGCTTTTCCAATTCAGTCTTAAACATTTTTTATTTATCAATTTAATTATAAACCTTTTACAATTATGTTAATTCAGTCCGTCTGGCCAATTTTGGCCAGCCAGCACTAACATGACAATATTTTGATAATATTTTATTTTATTCGAATTTTTACTAATTTCTTTCTCTTTTACTTCTCCTTTTTCCTCTTTCCTCTTTCCGAGGCAAGGCCAGCAAGGGACCTCATTGGCCTCAGGGAAGCCTAGCCTAATTTTCAGTGAATGGCATGAGCGCTCAAGACCCAGAAAATGGAAGATTTTTACAAATTTGAGAGTATATCCTACTAAATTTTTCAAATTTTTAATGAAATTCACAAATCTTAGCTTAAGCTTTATTGGCTTCAAAATACTTGCAATTTGTTTGGGACGAACACACCCAGAATTAACCTTTTTTGGCCAAAAAATTCTACGCTGCATAAATACCATCACCGACATATTATATATATAAATTCTAGATCCAAAATAGAAAAAACCTATTAGAAAACCTATTCAGGTCGAGTATTCTTTATGGACTTTAATTCAAGTCATATTTTTTAGCAAATCAAATAGATGTTTATAATGTGAAAGTCTATCTTAAGTGAACAAACTCATATCCATTAAATATAGTAGTAATCTTATTCAAATATGGGATATTTTGCATTGGTTTTATGAGAAATAGAAAATACATAGACATATACATAATTGTGAATGATAGTGCAAATGGAGTAATGTTAGTGCTTTACACTACTTTTAGGCTATTTTGCTCGGTTGATAATGTAAGAAACTACAAGTGTTTTGAAGCAAATAAATCTTGCAATAAGATTTGTGGATTTTTTTAAGATTTGTGGATTTTTTTGTGAGATTGAGAGATTGTTTCATGTTAAATTGTGATGGCTAAAAGCTATGTGAGTTGTTAAGTATAATTGAGAGGTGAGAACCACTTAGAGTATTTGGTGACTCGATTGTGATTGTAATATTTAGAATATTGCTTAATTGATGGTATAGTCTTGTATTGCTCTTTCCTGTAGAGTGGGTCTCATTGGTTGATTACATAAATCTCGCATTCAATTTATTTTTTTGTCCTGTTTATATTATTATTTTGCTCTCTTTTCCAAATATGGTTCTCAATATATTATAGACAAAACATCTATTGATGATTACACCAACCTATAATTAGTTAGCCATATCAAGCATCTCCAGTAACTAAATAAGTAGATCAAATTACTAAAATGTAACTATTAATTCACGAAATTCATGTCTACTAAGTACCAGGGTGAAAACGTGTTTAGTTTCACTTCATAAACTTCCCAAAAATAACGTTTATGTTACAAAGTTTTAGAGCAATGTTAGACTTACTAAACATTTACCAACTCTCATTTACTAAATGACGACGCGATCATGACCATGACAATTAATGGATAATAAGTCAATAAAGCAAATGAAAAAGTGGAACTAAATATCTTAATCAGTAAAAAATAAATAAGTTTTTCTGACAAGTCCCCTACTAGGCCCTTTCCCATGTTCACTGGTCGCCCTCACCCGCTCGGTACCAATGCATCATCTTCGGCTAATCACCCTCTGCATCTCCTCAACTAGGCCCACTTGGGGCGGCCCCTTACTCCCTCAGCCTCACAGTTGAATTGATCTACTCAGCTGGCGTCTACTAAAAAGGGTTAGGAAATGGGTCAAACCATCCCCAATGAACTCTATTATGAGTCCATCAAATCAAAACTCTCTAAAACATCCTAATTGAACAGAGATAATTAGGATTCTGCCACCATTTCAAAGTTATTCCTTCATAGAACTATACTCTATAAAGCAAGCCTCTGATAATTCTGTTAGCAAATGGTATTTGCTAGTAAACTTGATAATTTATGATAAGAGATAATTAACTTATTTGGAATAAATATAATATGGTCAATTTAAGCATCTACAAAATTCACAAATCAAGTGAAGGGAGAAGACAAAATTTCGTCTGACCTGGATTGGAGGAAAAAGCAGTCAAGACAAAGAAAAACACATTATTTCCTAAGAAAATTAAACACCTGAAGCACAACACGATCAAATAAGGTCGACCCAATTATATTACAATGCAGTGCCACCAACCTAAGCCCAGCTGATAAAGAAGATAAAGTAAGCTGACACGACGCAAATTATGCTGCAAACGGGTTGCAATATGAGTCGAATGCCATTCATCAGCGAAGCATTTCTCATGAACAATGAAGAACAGCATTGGAGAAATTCTAGGATTGTATAGTGAGCTCATGCTCTTGAAGATTGATGAATCTGTGTTAGAATCTTGAATCTAACCAAAGTTAGCGGAATCGTTTAGAGAAAATAACAGTACGGGGTGTGCAATCTTTAATAATAGCGCATAAGTATAAAAGACATCTAGCATCGTTAGCAAAAATAATTACAGAGCCCGACATCCATGGTAGAATCTGTGAAATGAATGTTTTTTTAGGGTCTCCAACTAAGGGGCGTGCAATCTCTCACTTCCATCTATCACGATCCAGAATTGCCTTCTCTTGTTAAGTAAACAATTATATTCTTACACATCCACCACAACTATCCTGAACCAAATTATTCAACAAGGCGCAATTCAAGACAATGGATACATGTACACTTCTTTCAGATAAATAGAATGCATATCCGAAAAAACTAGTCGGAAACACTACTAGATATCTTGCAATATGAAACTCATCTGGCTTCATGAATCTTCTTCATCTGGGAAAAACTTCGCTCATGGACATCTCACAGCTATACGTCCCTTCTGTGGCCACACCTTCCTCAACTGCAGCTGTACTAGATGATGGGAGCTTCCTTACATTCGAAAGAGCCAAAATCGGCAAACTGCCAGTTGCGCTATCACCGTATATCTCTCCTTTCACTGGAGTTTGCTGAAGCTGCAAGGCAAATTCCAAGTCCAAGAGCACATCCGGCATGCTAGGCCTCTCTTTGGCCTCTTCTTGCAAGCATTTCTCAGCAACTTCCCCATATTTCCTCAGCGAGTTTGGATTGATCTGACCGGCAAGAACAGGGTCCACTATTTGCTCGATGTTTCCATTCTTGATGCATGTGATGCCCCAGTCGGCCAAGTTGGCCTGTTCTCTAGGAAGCAAGGGGTCGATTGAAGGCCTGGCACATAGCACCTCCAGAAGAACCACTCCAAATGAGTACACATCTGATTTTTCCGTCAGCTGTTGGGTCATAAAGTACTCTGGATCAAGGTACCCGAAGGTGCCTTTGACTGCTGAACTCACATGGGTTTGGCTTTGATCCAAAGGCCCCAACTTGGACAGACCAAAGTCAGCGACCTTTGCAGCGTAGTTCTGGTCAAGCAAAATGTTGGTAGACTTGATGTCACGGTGAATAATTCCTCCAGCCACGCCTTTGTGGAGGTAGTTCAAGCCCCGGGCCGCTCCAATGCAGATCTCGAGCCTTTGCTTCCATGGTAAGGATGGGAAATCAGAATTGTACAGATGATCTCTTAAGCTCCCCTTCTCCATAAACTCGTAAACAAGTATCATCTCGGACTGTTCAGCACAATACCCAATTAAGGACACGAGGTGGCGATGTTGGATTTTGGACAAAACGGTGATCTCTGTCTGGAACTCAGAGAAGCCTTGTCCCGATCCCAGCTCGCTCCGTTTCACGGCAACTTTAGTGCCATCCAGGAGAGTTCCTCTATAGACATTACCGAATCCACCCTTGCCAATCAAAAGTTTGCCATCGAAGTTGTTGGTAGCGAAATGGATCTCAGCAAGGGGCATTTCTAGTCCCAGATGAAAATTAGGGATTGCAGAGCCGTGGGCAGTTTGCTCGGTCAATTCAGCGTGAGAACTGCCTCCTCTGAATGCAGGCAACGGCGACCAAGCCGAAATTTCAGTTCTCTTTGGCTTTCTATGCTTGCATACGAAGATCACTGCAGATACAAATATGCAAAGAAGCGCGATGCTTCCGGAAACTAGCCCAATTATGAGGCCGACGTGCTTATTCTGGTTATCGCCCTCCGAGGGCACAAAATTCGAGTCCCACGACCCAATTATCTCCATTATCTCCAGGCCATTGAGATAGGCCTTCTGATCCACTGTCTCTGAGGCACTAAGGAGGCCTATGCTGATTTTCACTAGCCCTGAGCTGCCCGGTTGAACCACATAATCATAATGAAAAGGAACTCTAGATTGATCAAACCCATTTCTACCGTATGGGTCGATGTACTCAGCAAAATTCCCATTAACAGAGAAATTGAAGATCACTGTGTTGAGACTCACACTAACGATGTCACAGAAATGAGCCCGGACCAAGTGCGGGGCAATCGCACTCACCTTGAAACCCCAGGTGGCTGTGGTAAAATTCACACTCATCTGTTTAGCAGTCTGGTAGATGGGTTCCGGGGCTAAGTATCTGTCTAGTTCATACTGATAGTTAAGGTCACTCCCAGAGCTAGTGCAATTTTGTGCAGCATTTGGGACATAAATGTAAGTATCATCAGGATCCCAAATTCTCCCCAAACTGTCTTGGATTCGAGTTCCTTCACCGCCTCCGACATTTATTCTGTAAACCGTTCGTGCGACCTGGGAGGGAATTCCACTATAGGTTCTGCTATTGTTCCCTGAAATGCTCATAATTGGAGCAGAATCTGGAATGAATCCATCAGGCACACGGAACACTTCAAGGGCATTTATAAATGCAAAGGATGACCCTTGAGGACTAAAATAGAGTACGAACTTAGTACTATTTATGCTAAGCAAGAACTCCTCCACTACAGGAGAGTCGGGACTACTGGGCATTTGGAAATTGCTGAGAAGGGTGAGCCCCTTTACTGAGACATTGAACACGGCCTTAGAGAGATTTCTTGTGGAAGAGAAAGGAAAAAAGTGGAGCCGCACGATGTGAGTACCTTTATCGATTCCATCAAGAACGTATTGCGACGAAGGGCTTCTGAAGATTCTTGCTGTGTCGTGGATTTCCGAGACAGAGGATGGTTGGTTGCTGGATTGTGTGGAGGTACCCTGTTTCGTGAAGGAGATGGAGTCAGAACTCGTGTCCCCAACAAAGCTCCTGTAGGTGTAGCTTACGTTGTTGCTTGATCCACAATTGATGAAGTGCTTGGTCTGGGTAGTGTAGGCTGAGGAAAGAGTGACAAGAAGAAGTGGGTACTGAAGAGAGACGAAGAAGAGAATAAAGCCAGGGGCGTGGACTCTATGGATGATGTGAAGCTTTGCCATGGAACCAGTGGAAGAGCATGAAACTCTGCTTCAAGAACTGGCTTTTAATTTCTCTCTTTTAGCTATTTCAAGGGAGAGAGAGAGAGAGAAATTGGTCCGTAAATTGTGATCAAGTAGTTTCAGTCCGTGTTGCCTTGAGATTGACTATCAAGATTCTCTGCTGGAGATGAGTGGCTCATTTAGGGAGGGGACGAATTTGCTTCTGCAGAAGACCATTTTGACTCCTAAACGGGCACTGTTCTCGTCATGATTCTGAGGACAATTTGCCGTTCTCGTCCGACTCAACTTTCCGCGATTGGCCCCGAGCACACGGGATAGAAAGTTAAAGATGGATGTCCCTTCGCTCTTGGGAAAGAACAGCGAGCCGGGGGAGACGGTCCCGCAGAAGTCAACGTTGACTCTGAAAAATCAAAGCTTGTCCTGAAACTATGGGATAAATCGGTGATGCCTCCCCACTTTTGTCCAAAATTCAAATCGTCCTTTGATTTTTCTATTTTGTTTAAAAGCATCCCTCTTTTTTTTTAAAAATGTCACTGATCGTCCTTGGTCAATTTGGCAATGAATTTTTGTTTGCCGACATGATAAAATCATGAAGTATAAGACCAAAAATGATGATTTTGATCTAAATATGATTTCTAATACTAATTTTAAAAAATAAGCCAAATTTATATAATAAAAGAAGAAGAAGTCGGCGAACAGGGCTGCAAGCTTCATTGTAGCCACCCCACCATCACCGTGAGGGGCCGACAATCCTCACCAATAGCAATGAAGGGCTTGTAGACCTTCCCTTGGACTTGAGCCACGGTTGCGACCCTCCCCAACCGGGGGTCGCCTAGTGGTGACCAAGTCTGGGCAAGGATCTCAATTTTTGCCCAAATCTTGATTAGGTCTAGGAGAGGATTGGGTAGGGTCATTGGCCCATAGTCAAGACTTGACAACCCCCCTTGCTGTATCCATCCTCATTGGCCCCTCTTGACAATGGTGTGGCAACAGCAGTAAGGGCTTGTAATTTTCCTCGCCTAATTTCTCCTTCTTAAAAAAAAAAAGCTTATTTTAAAATTAAATATGTATACAAATAATTTTTAAAAAACTACATCCGTAATCTCTATTAGTCAAAATGGATGGAATTAATAAAAGAACTCGATTGAATTCATTTGACAAGTTATAGAACTTGATTATATTTTTTATAAATTTTAAGACTTAATTGCATTTCTGTGAAAAAATTTAAGACTTCTAGTACACATATCCCAAAAATATATAAACGGAATGGTATATCATATAATCTTCATATATGCATTAGCTTCTCTAATGAGTAAATATTATATAGTACATCTATGTTGACATATTTTGTAATATTTAGGTTTGTTGAGTTGGTAAGATGAAGTGGATAATAAGAAAAAGAAAAGAAAAGAAAAGGAATACCCCTTTATATAAAAGCAAAGAGACATTGATTGTTCAACAAAAAGGGAAGAAGAAAAAGAGTGACCGCAACATAGAGGAAAAGAAGAAGAGAGGGAAAGGAAGGTATTGTGCGTACACACCACGGGATCTCGTCAACCATATTTATTTTGGCTCACAACTCACGGTAAGGATTAGTCAATAGAATAGACCATTGACTTGTGATTTGATTGAATTGTGGCTTGCAACTCACGGCGAGAATTAGCCAATAGAATAGACTATTGACTTGTGATTTGATAGAAATTAATGGACTTAATCATTGACATTTAAATTGTGACTCGCCACTCATGTTAAGGATTAGTCAATAAAATATATCATTAACTTGTGATTTGCTAAAGATTAATGGACTTGAGGGAAAAGTGTTATAAAAGTCTTAAACCTATTGTATTTTTTTTTTTTTTATTGGTAAAGGTTAAACCTATTGTTTTGTCTATTTAGTTCTAAACCTTTTAATGTTGCTAATTTAATCCAAAACCTTTTGACTTGGTGCTAGTTCAATCCTAAACTTTTTAACGGTGTTAATTCAATTTTAAACCTTTTGAGCTAATACCAAATTAGTCATAAAACTTTTGATTTGGTGCTAATTCAGTCCTTCTAGCTATTTTGAATTGGCACCAAGTGAAAAGTTATATGACTAATTTGACACTAGTTTAAAAGGTTTAGGATTAAATCGATACCATTAAAAGTTTTATGATTGAATTGGCATCAAGGTAAAAGATTTAGGACTAATTGCCATCAAGTTAAAATGTTTAGAACTAAAATGACATCATTAAAAAGTTTAGGACTAAATGGTACTAATGCAATATGTTTAGGACTTTTCTGACATTTTTTCCATGAACTTTGTTTATTACTATTTGATTTGTGATGGTGAAATGGGTATTTCTGATTTGTATAAAGTTTTGTTGAAATGAAACAACTTATATATGATTTGATATGCGTATGATATCTTGGGTTCGAATAATGAGTTTTTGACATTATTTTATATGTGTGTAGTGGATGCTCCATTTCATTAGAAAAGATATATTACACAATGGGCTGTCTTTGAAACACCAAGGAGTGAGACAATTATAGGCAATGCTAGAGAAGACTTTGTTATGTCGCTAATAAACGTATTAAACATTAAACACGATGAATGATCGAAAGATTAGGATAACGTCCCCAGTGTCTTCCTACCATTCCGGAAATTCAAAACTATCCTACTTCTTTTTAAAATATTTCATGTTAATCCTTCTGTTAAGTTTTCTTTTTCTACTTTGCTGACATGGATGATGAATCATTGATTCGGATGTCGAAGTACATGGCTGATGTTATGATTCGCTTAAAACTATTATTTGGCGTTAAAGACAATATGAAAACTTAAAAGAACAATTGAGGGAGTGAGAGAGAGATCATGAACAAGACATTGCAGCCCTCGCAACAAAGTTAGTGACAACTGAAATTTGTTGATGATGAGAGTGAAATTGATCGATGGCAAGTATTTTTAGTGTGACTGTATGGTTGCTTAGACTTGAAGCTCGTGGCCATGACCACTCAAACTTGAGATTTGGGAAAAATTACCAAAATAATCTTAAATCTATTACTGTTTTTCCAATTCAGTCTTAAACTTTTTTTATTTATCAATTTAATTATAAACATTTTACAATTATGTTAGTTCAGTCCGTTTAGCCAATTTTGGCCAGCCAGTGCTAACATGACAATATTTTGATAATATTTTATTTTATTCAAATTTTTATTAATTTCTTTCTCTTTTACTTCTCCTTTTTCCTCTTTCCTCCTTCCTCCTATAAGAGGCAAGGCCAGCAAGGGACCTCATTGACCTCAGGGAAGCCTAGCCTAATTTTTAGTGAATGGCATGAGCGCTCGAGACCCAGAAAATGGAAGATTTTTACAAATTTGAGAGTATATCCTACTAAATTTTTCAAATTTTAAATGAAATTCACAAATCTTAGCTTAAGCTTTATTGGCTTCAAAATACTTGCAATTTGTTCGAGATGAACACTCCTAGAATTAACCTTTTTTGGCCAAAAAATTCTACGCTGCATAAATACCATCACTGACATCTTATATATATAAATTCTAGATCCAAAATAGGAAAACCTATTAGAAAACCTATTCGGGTTGAGTATTCTTTATGGACTTTAACTCAAGGTATATTTGTTAGCAAATCAAATAGATGTTTATAATGTGAAAGTCTATCTTAAGTGAACAAACTCATATCCATTAAATATAGTAGTAATCTTATTCAAATATGGGATAGTTTGCATTGGTTTTATGAGAAATAGAAAATACATAGTCATATACATAATTGTGAATTATAGTGCAAATGGAGTAATGATAGTGCTTTACACTACTTCTAGGCTAATTTGCTCAGTTGATAATGCATGAAACAAGTGTTTTGAAGCACATAAATCTTGCAATAATATTTGTAATTTTTTTTTGTGAGATTGAGAGATTATTTCATGTTAAATTGTGATGGCTAAAAGCTATGTGAGTTATTAAGTATAATTGAGAGGTGAGAACCACTTAGAGTATTTGGTGACTCGAGTGTAATTGTAATATTCAAAATATTGCTTAATCGATGGTGTAGTCTTGTGTTTCTCTTTCTTGTAGAGTGGGTCCCATTGGTTGATTACATAAATCTCGCATCTGATTTTTTTTTCACTCTATTTATATTATTATTTGCTCTTTTTTTTGAAATATGGTTCTCAATATACTATAGACAAAACATCTATTGATGATTACCAACATATAATTAGTTAGCCATATCAACCATCTCCAGTAACTAAATAAATAGATCAAATTACTAACATGTAACCATTAATTCACGAAATTCATGTCTGCTATACACTAGGGTGAAAACGTGTTTAGTTTCACTTCATAAACTTCCCAAAAATAACGTTTATGTTACAAAGTTTTAGAGCAATGTTAGACTTACTAAACATTTACCAACTCTCGTTTACTAAATGACGACGTGATCATGACCATGGCAATTAATGAATAATAAGTCAATAAAGCAAATGAAAAAGTGGAACTAAATATCTTAATCAGTAAAAAATAAATAAGTTTTTCTGACAAGTCCCCTACTAGGCCCTTACCCAAGTTCACTGGTCGCCCTCACCCGCTCGTACCAACGCATCATCCATGGCTAATCACCCTCAGCATCTCCTCAACTAGGCCCGCTTGGGGCGGCCGCTTCCACCCGCAGCCTCACAGTTGAATTGATCTACTCAGGTGGCGTCTACTAAAAAGGGTTAGGAAATGAGTCAAACCATCCCTAATGAACTCTATTAGAGCCCATCAAATCAAAACTCTCTAAGACATCCTAATTGGACAGAGATAATTAGGATTCTGCCACAATTTCAAAGTTAATCGTACATAGAACTATACTCTATAAAGCAAGCCTCTGATAATTCTGTTAGCAAATGATATTTGCTAGTAAACTTGATAATTTATGATAAGAAATAATTTACCTATTTCGAATAAATATAATATGGTCAATTTAAGCATCTACAAAATTCACAAATCAAGTGAAGGGAGAAGACAAAATTTCTTCTGACCTGGATTGGAGGAAAAAGCGGTCCAGACAAAGGAAAACACATTATTTCCTAAGAAAAGTAAACACCTGAAGCACAACAAGATAAAATAAGGTCGACCCAATAAAATCACAATGCAGTGCCATCAACCTAAGCCCAGCTGATAAAGAAGGATAAAGTAAGCTGAGACGGCCCAAATTATGCTGCAAACGGGTTGCAATATGAGTCGATTGCCATTCATCAGCAAAGCATTTCTCATGAAGGATGAAGAATAGCACAAGAGAAATTTTAGGATTGTATAGCAAGCTCATGCTCTCAAAGATTGATGAATCTGTGTAAAAATCTCGAATCTAACCAAAGTTATTGGAATCGTTTAAAGAAAATAACAGTATGGGGTGTGCAATCTTTAATAATAGCGCATAAGTATAAAAGGCATCTAGCATCGTTAGCAAAAGCAATCACAGAGCTGGACATCCATGGTGGAATCTGTAAAACGAGTGTTTTTTTAAGGTCTCCAACTAAGGGGCATGCAATCTCTCTCACTTCCATCTATCACGATCCAGTGTTGCCTTCTCTTGTTAAGTAAACAATTATATGCTTACACATCCACCACAACAACTGTCCTGAACCAAATTATTCAACAAGGCGCAATTCAAGACAATGGATACATGTACACTTCTTTTAGATAAATAGAATGCATATCCGAAAAAACTAGTTGGAAACACTACTAGATATCTTGCAATAAGAAACTCATCTGGCTTCAGGAATCTTCTTCATCTGGGAAAAACTTCGCTCATGGACATATCACAGCTATACATCCCTTCTGTGGCCACACCTTCTTCCTCAACTGCAGCTGTACTAGATGATGGGAGCTTCCTTACATTCGAAAGAGCCAAAATTGGCAAACCGCCAGTTGTGCTGTCACCGTATATCTCTCCTTTCACTGGAGTTTGCTGAAGCTGCAAGGCAAATTCCAAGTCCAAGAGCACATCCCGCATGCTAGGCCTATCTTTGGCCTCTTCTCGCAAGCATTTCTCAGCAACTTCCCCATATTTCCTCAACGAGCTCGGATTGATCTGACCAGCAAGAACAGGGTCCACTATTTGCTCGATGTTTCCATTCTTGATGCATGTGATGCCCCAGTCGGCCAAGTTGGCCTGTTCTCTAGGAAGCAAGGGGTCGATTGAAGGCCTGGCACATAGCACCTCCAGAAGAACCACTCCAAATGAGTACACATCTGATTTTTCCGTCAGCTGTTGGGTCATAAAGTACTCTGGATCAAGGTACCCGAAGGTGCCTTTGACTGCTGTACTCACATGGGTTTGGCTTTGATCCAGAGGCCCCAACTTGGACAGACCAAAGTCAGCGACCTTTGCAACGTAGTTCTCATCAAGCAAAATGTTGGTGGACTTGATGTCACGGTGAATAATTCCTCCAGCCACGCCTTTGTGGAGGTAGTTCAAGCCCTGGGCCGCTCCAATGCAGATCTCGAGCCTTTGCTTCCATGGTAAGGATGGGAAATCAGAATTGTACAGATGATCTCTTAAGCTCCCCTTCTCCATAAACTCATAAACAAGTATCATCTCGGACTGTTCAGTGCAATACCCAATTAAGGAGACGAGGTGGCGATGGCGGATTTTGGACAAAACAGTGATCTCTGTCTGGAACTCAGAGAAGCCTTGTTCTGATCCCAGCTCGCTCCGTTTCACGGCAACTTTAGAGCCATCCCTGAGAGTTCCTTTATAGACGTTACCGAATCCGCCACTGCCTATCAGAAGTTTTCCGTTGAAGTTGTTGGTAGCAAAATGGATTTCAGCGAGGGGTATTTTCAGTCCTAGGTGAAAATTAGAGACAGCAGAGCCGTGGGTAGTTTGCTCTGTCAGCTTATTGCCTGCTTGCAATGCAGGCAATGGGTTCCAAATAGACGTATTAGTTCTCCTTGCCTTTGTATGCTTGCATATAAAGATCGCCACAAATCCAAAAATGCAGAGAAACGCGATGCTTCCGGAAACTAGCCCAATAATAAGGCCTACATTGTGGTTATCTGCCTCTGAGGGCACAAAACCTGAGTCCCATGTCCCTATTACCTCCATTATCTCCAGGCCATTGAGATAGGCCTGCTGATTAATTGAGGCATTTAGAAGGCCTATGCTGATTTTCACTAACCCTGAGCTGCCCGTTTTAACCAGAAAATCATAATGAAAAGGAACCGCCTGCTCACGAAACCCATTTTTGCCATAGGGGTCAATGAGCTCAGTGAAATTCTGATAAAAATAGAGATTGAAGCGCACCGTGTTGAGAGACGGGCTAAGCGCACCGTGTTGAGAGACGGGCTAATGAAGTCGCAAAAATGAACCCGGACCAAGTGCCGGGTGTTCGCACTCACCTTGAAACCCCAGGTGGTGTTACGGTATAATGTCCCATTGGTAAAATTCACACTCATCACTTTAGCAGTCTGGTAGACGGGGTCTGATGCTAAGAATTTGTCTAGATCAGCCTGGTAATTAAGAGCACTCTCATGGTTAGTGCTACTCCGGGCAGCATTTGGGACATCAATGTAACTATTATCAGTATCCCAACTTCTCCACAAACTATCATTAGCCAGAGTTACTTCATTGCCTCCAACGTTTATTCGGTAAACATTGCGCACATTTGGAGCAGAATCTGGAATGAATCCATCAGGCACAAGGAACACTTCAAGGGCATTGATAAATGCAAAAGACGACCCTTGAGGACTAAAATAGAGCACAAACTTAGTTCTATTCATGCTAAGGAAGAATTCCTCCACTATAGGAGAGTTTGTATTACTAGGCACTTGGAAAGTGCTGAGAAGTGTGAGCCCATTTATGGAGACACTAAACACAGCCTCAGAGAGATTGCTTGTGGATGCGAAAGGGAAAAAGTGAAGTCGCACGATATGAATACCTTTGCTGGTTCTATCAAGAACATATCGTGACGAAGGGCTTTTGAAGATTCTTGCTGTGTTGTAGATAGCTGAGACGCTCGATGATTGGTTGCTGGATAGTGTGGAGGTATTGTGTTTTGTGAAGGAGACAGAGTCAGAACTCGCGTCCCCAACAAAGCGTCTGGTGAAGTAGTTTATGCTGTCGGTCGATCCACAATTGATGAAGTGCTTGGTCTGAGTTGTGTAGGCTGATGAAAGAGTGAAGAAGAAGTGATTGAATAGAGATGAAGAAGAGGGTGAAACCAGGGGCGTGGACTCCATGGATGAGAAGCTTTGTCATGGTGGAACCAGTGCAAGAGCATGATACTGCTTCAGGAAATGGCTTTTTAATTTCTTTCTTTTAGCTGCTTCAGGAGAAGGAGAGAGAGAGAGAGAGAGAGAGAGAGAGAGAGAGAGAGAGATTTGTCCATTAATTGGGGATAAGCAGTTTCAGTTCGTCTTGACTTGACATTGATTATCAGAAGTCGGGCAGGAAGATGTTTTTTCCGCGAGAGATGAATGGCTCATTTTGTGGTTTGGGGGGGGGGGGCTGGTGTTTGTGTTGAGTTTGCTTCTGCAAAGACGATTTTGACTCCCAATCGGGCACTGTCTTGGTCATGATGCTGAGGACAATTTGGCCATTTTGATGCCACTAAACTTCCGGCGAACGGCACTAGCACACAAGACAGAAAACGGAAGATTTTTACAAATTTGAGAGAATATTCCGCAATTATTTTAAAATTTTTAAGGAATTCACAAATCTTATCATAAGTTTATTAACTTCAAAGTACTTGTGATTTCTTCGGGACGAACATGCGCACAATTAATTGTTTTAGCCAAAAACTCCCACATTCGCGCCATTGGCAAAAACACTATCATTATATATATATAAAAAAAAAAAAAAAAAGATATGTTAATTATAAGTCTTAAAACTTGTCATGAAAATGCAATTAAGTTTTAAAACTTGCAAAAAGTATAATCAATTCCTAAAACTTAATTCAGTCGAGTCCTTTCGTTAGTTTTGTGCAATTTGGCCTCTTTTATTAATATTCTCTCTCTTGCATGGTGTTGACATGGCTAAATCATGAGGTATAAGACCAAAAATGACAATTTTGATCTAAATATGATTTCTAATACTGATTTAAAAAATAAGCCTAATTTACTAATTTAAAAAATAAGTCAAATTTATATAAAAAAAGAAGAAGAAGTTGGCGAGTAGGGTTGCAAGCCTTTGCCATAGCCACCCCGCCATCATCGTGAGGGGCCGACGATCCTCACCAATGTCAAGGAGGGCTTGAAGGCCTTTGCCTTGACTTGAGCTAAGGTTGCAACCCTCCCCCAACCCTCGCCTAGACTTGGGTGAGGGTTGCCGTTGGCGGGGGTCTGCCGCTAGCAACGACCTTCTCCCAAGTCTAGGCAAGGATCTCAACTTTTGCCCAAATCACAATTAAGTCTAGAAGAGGATCGGCGAGGGTTGCTAGCCCATAGTCAGGACTTGATAACCCCCCTTGCTGTCCCCCATCCTCATTGGCCCCTCTTGACAATGCTATGGCAACAACAATAAGGGCTTGTAACCTTCCTCGCCAAATTTCTCCTTTTAAAAAAAAAATTAGCTTATTTTTAAATTAAATATGTATACAAATAATTTTTTAAAAACTTCATTTGCATTCTCTATTAGTCAAAATGGATGGAATTAATAAAAGAACTTGATTAAATTAATTTGACAAGTTGTAGAACTTAATTACATATTTTATAAGTTTTAGGACTTAATTGCATTTTTGTGAAAAATTTTAGAACTTCTAATATACATATCCCAAAAAAATATAAACGGAATGGAATATCATAATCTTCATATATGCATTAGCTTCTCCAATGAGTAAATATTATATAGTACATCTCAGTTGACATATTTTGTAATAATTAGGTTTGTTGAGTTGGTCAGATGAAGTGGAAAATAAGAGAAAAGAAAAGAAAAGGGAGACCCCTTTATTTAAAAGCAAAGAGGCATTGACTGTTCGACCAAAAGGGAAGAAGAAAAAGAGTGACTGCGACATAGAGGAAAAGAAGAAGAGAGGGAAAATAAGGTATTGTGTGTACACACCACGGAGATCTCGTGAACCATATTTATTTTGGCTCGCAACTCACGGTAAGGATTAGTCAATAGAACAGACTATTGACTTTGTAATTTGATAGAAATTAATGGACTTAATCATTGATATTTAAATTGTGACTCACAACTCACGTTAAGGATTAGTTAGTAAAATATACCATTGACTTATGATTTGATAGAGATTAATGGACTTGAGGGAAAAGTGTTATAAAAGTCCTAAACCTATTGCATTTGATATCAATTTAATCCTAAATCTTTTAATGTTGCTAATTCAGTCCTAAGTTTTTTGACTCGGTGCTAGTTCAATCCTAAATCTTTTAATGGTTTCAATTCAGTTTTAAACCTTTTGAACTAGTATCAAATTAGTTATAAAACTTCTGATTTGGTATTAATTCAGTCCTTCTGGCTATTTTGAATTGGCACCAAGTCAGAAGTTATATGACTAATTTGGCACTAGTGTAAAAGGTTTTGGACTAAATTGACACAAAAAAATATTTATGATTGGATTGGCATTAAGGTAAAAGATTTAGGACTAATTGTCGTCGAATCAAAATGTTTAGAACTAAATTGACACCATTAAAAAGTTTAGGACTAAATGGTACCAATGTAATAGGTTTATGATTTTTTTTCACTTTTTTCCATGGACGTTGATTATTATTGTTTGAATTGTGATGGTGAATAAATGAGTATTTCTGATTTGAACAAAGTTTTGTTGAAATGAACCAACTTATATATGATTTGACATGTGTATGATATCTTGGGTTTGAATAATGAGTTTTTGGCATTATTCTATATGTGCATAGTGGATGCTCAATTTGATTAGAAAATATATATTACGCATTGGGCTATGTCTGAAACACCAAGGAGTGAGACAATTAGAGGCAATGTTAGAGAAGACTTTGTTATGTCACTAATTAAACGTATTAAACATTAAACACGATGAATGATCAAAAGATTAGAATAATGTCCCCAGTGTCTTCCTACCATTCCGGAAATTCAAAACTATCCTTCTACTTTTTAAAATATTTCATGTTAATCCTTCTGTTAAGTTTTCTTTTTCTACATTGCTGACATGGATCAATGGATCATTGATTCGGCTGTCGAAGTACATGGCTGATTTTATGATTCGTTTAAAACTATTATGTGGCTTTAAAGTCAATATGAAAACTTAAAAGAACAATTGAGAGAGTGAGAGAGAGATCATGAACAAGACATTTTGCAGCCCTCGCAAAAAAGTTAGTGACAATTGAAATTTGTTGATGATGAGAGTGAAATTGATCAATGGCAAGTATTTTTAATGTGACTGTATGGTTGCCTAGACTCAAAGCTTGTGGCCATGGCCACTCAAACTTGAGATTTGGGAAAAATTACCAAAATAATCTTAAGCCTATTACAATTTTTCCAATTCTATTTTAAATCTTTTTTTTATGAATTTATTTCTAAATCTTTTGTAATTGTGTCAGTTTAATCCATCCAACCAATTTTAGCCGGCTAGCACTGACGTGACAAGATTTTTAATAATATTTTATTAATCTCTCTCTCTCTCTCTCTCTCTCTCGATCATGGTTAGGCGGCCTTGCCCAAGCTGCCTACTGGGTTGGCGAGGCGAGGCTCGCCTTTGTCAAACTAGCGAAAGTTTAGCCTCATCGACCATAAGGGTGAGGCCTGACCTCACTAGAGGCCTTGACTTTGCGCAACCTCCCTTTGGTAAGGGCTGTTACATTTGGGTGAGGCTTGCCCTTGCTAGATCTAGCGAGGGTGAGCCTTGCCGGCCATGAGTACACAAAGACAGAGGAGGGAAGCATGGGTGCACAAACACAAAGGAGGCTAGAGACTAGGTGGGGCTCACTTATGGTCGGTGAGGGTGAGCCTTCGCTAGAGGCCACGCAACCTTTGGCAAGGTCGAGCCTCACCCTATGGCTGGCAAGGCTCGACCTTTGCCAGATTTGGGAGGGTGAGCCTCGCTAGCCCAACAGGTGGCCTGGGCGAGGTTGGCCAACCATGGCTAGGCTTCCCCGAGGCTAGTGAGGTCCCTTGTTGACCTTGCCTTTGGCTGGTAGCTGGCAATCAGAGGAAGAAGGAAGAAGAATTGAGAGAGAGAGAGAGAGCAATTAATAAAAAATTTGAATTTAGTGCCGACCATTGGCGTCAACACTAACCGGCATTCATGTTAGTGTCGACCGGCCAAAGTTGACTAATGAACTGAATTGGTACAATTACAAAATATTTATGACTGAATTGGTATAAAAAAAGAATTTAGGATTGAATAAAAAATTTGCAATAGGCTTATGATTATTTTTCCCAAGAGATTTAGGCTTACATTCACCATGGTCGATCAAGCTTTGGCTTCACGGGTGGGAGAGATCTCGAGTAGTCACGGCTGTGAGATCTAAAGCTCTTAGATCTCAAGCTCGTGGCCATCATCAATGAGCTTAGCTTTTAAGTTGCAGCCAGGGCCCGAAATGAGGTTGTGGACAATATTTACGAACTGCTAATCAGGTTAAAGAGAAAGTTCATATTTGGAGAAGACAAAAAAAAAAAAAATCTAGGTAAAAATATTTAATGACCTTAACGCCATGTCAGTGAAATTCATCACCGGACCGATCCAGGGACAACTAATGACACTTTTTACTCGTCGAGGGAATGCTTTTAAATAATAATAAAAGAAAAAGTTATAGAGATATAATTTTAAAATTTAAGAAGAAGTAGAGGGGTCACCAATAACATCTTCGTATATTTTCGGTACCCGAGCTATGATTTTTTTTAATCAATCTCGTCTTACGTGGGACCGTATCCTCCGTCTGCTATTCTCTCCCAAGAGGAAAGGACATTTATTCATCTCTTGTCCGGTCTCCCAGATTTCAATATCTTCCGCTTTCTCTGTCTCGTGCGCTAGGGCCACTTGCTGAAAAGTTGAGTGGGATGAGAAGGTCCACACTGTCCTCATCTATAATTCATCCCCTCTCCGAATGAGCCTGGGGCCACTCATCTCCAGCTGAGAATCTTCTTCCTGCCCAACTTGCCATGCCTGATAGTCAATCTCAAGTCAACAAGACTCAAACTATTTGATCACAATTGACGGACCGATCTCTCTCTCTCTTTCTCCCGAAGCAGGGTTTCATGCTCTTCCTCTGGTTCGATGGCAAATCTTCACATCATCCATGGAGTCCGCGCCCCAGGCTTCATTCTCTTCTTCGTCTCTCTTCAGTACCCACTTCTTCTTCTCGCTCTTTCCTCAGCCTACACTACCCAGACCCAGCACTTCATCAATTGTGGATCGAGCGAAAGCGAGCCCTACACCGGCAGGAGCTTTGTTGGGGACGCGAGTTCTGACTCCATCTCCTTCACAAAACAGAGGACCTCCACCCAATCCAGCTACCAATCATCGAGCGTCTCAGCTATCTACGACACAGCAAGAATCTTCAGAAACGCTTTGTCGCGATACGTTCTTGATGGAGTCGATAAAGGTACTCATATCGTGCGACTTCACTTTTTCCCTTTCGCTTCCACAAAAAATCTCTCCGAGGCCGTGTTCAATGTCTCCGTAGAAGGGCTCACGCTTCTCAGCAATTTCCAAGTGCCCAGTAGTAACAATTCTCCTGTAGTGGAGGAGTTCTTGCTTAGCATAAATAGTACTAAGTTCGTACTCTATTTTCGCCCTCAAGAATCATCTTTTGCATTCATCAATGCCCTTGAAGTGTTCCTTGTGCCTGATGGATTCATTCCTGGTTCTGCTCCGAGTGTGGGCACTAACAGCAACTATAGCGGAATTTCCTCCCGGGTCTTGCGCCCGGTTTACCGGATAAATGTTGGAGGCGATGAAGTAGCTCGGGCTGATGATCCCTTGTGGAGAAGTTGGGCTTCTGATGATAATTACATTCATGTCCCCAATGCTGCACAAAACGGCTCTAGCTATGGGGCTGGTCTTAATTACCAGGTTGATCGAGACAAGTACTTAGCAGCACAACGCGTCTACTTGACTGCTAAAGTGATGGATGTGAATTTTAACAACGGGCGATTATACCCCAACACCACCTGGAGTTTCAAGGTGAGTGCAAACGCCTGGCACTTGGTCCGGGCTCATTTCTGTGACATCGTTAGTGTGAGTCTCAACACTGTGTTCTTCAATTTCTTTGTTAATGGGAATTTTGCTCAGCGCATCGACCCATACGGTACAAATGGGTTTGGTCAGGCTGCAACTCCTTTTCATTATGATTTTGTGGTTCAACCGGGCAGCCCAGGGCTAGTGAACATCAGCATAGGCCTCCTAAATGCCTCAGAGACAACGGATCAGAAGGCCTATCTCAATGGCCTGGAGATAATGGAGATAAATGGGCGATGGGACTCGAATTTTATGCCCTCGGAGGGTGATAACCAGAATAAGCACGTCGGCCTCATAATTGGGCTAGTCTCCGGAAGCATCGCGCTTCTTTGCATATTTGTATCTGCAGTGATCTTCGTATGCAAGCATAGGAAGCCAAAGAGAACTGAAATTTCGGCTTGGTCGCCGTTGCCTGCATTCGGAGGAGGCAGTTCTCACGGTGAATTGACCGAGCAAACTGCCCACGGCTCTGCTGTCCCTAATTTTCATCTGGGACTTAAAATACCCCTTGCTGAAATCCATTTCGCTACCAACAACTTCGATGGCAAACTTTTGATTGGCAAAGGCGGATTCGGCAATGTCTATAGAGGAACTTTCCGGGACGGCACCAAAGTCGCTGTGAAACGGAGCGAGCTGGGGTCGGGACAAGGCTTCTTCGAGTTCCAAACAGAGATCACCATTTTGTCCAAAATCCGGCATCGCCACCTTGTATCCTTAATTGGCTATTGCTCTGAACGGTCCGAGATGATACTTGTTTATGAGTTTATGGAGAAGGGGACCTTAAGGGATCACCTGTACAATTCCGATTTTCCATACTTAACATGGAAGCAAAGGCTCGAGGTCTGCATCGGAGCAGCCCGGGGCTTGAATTACCTCCACAAAGGTGCGGCCGGAGGAATTATTCACCGGGACATCAAGTCCACCAACATTTTGCTTGACGAGAATTACATTGCAAAGGTCGCTGACTTTGGTCTGTCCAAGTCGGGGCCTCTGGATCAAAGCCAAACCCATGTCAGTACGGGAGTCAAAGGCACCTTTGGGTACCTCGATCCAGAGTACTTTAAGACCCAGCAGCTGACGGAAAAATCAGATGTGTACTCATTTGGAGTGGTTCTTCTCGAGGTGCTATGCGCGAGGCCTGCTATAGACCCTTTGCTTCCTCGAGAGCAGGCGAACTTGGCTGACTGGGGCATTGCATGCATCCAGAATGGAATCCTCGAGCAAATAGTGGACCCTCGTATTGCTGGTCAGATCACCCCGAGCTCGCTGAGAAAATATGGGGAGGTTGCCGAGAAATGCCTGCAAGAAGAGGATGAAGAGAGACCTAGAATGGGCGATGTACTCTGGGACTTGGAATACGCCTTGCAGCTTCAGCAAACTGCGGTGAAAAGAGAGATGTATGATGATAGTGCGACCGACGGTTCATCGTTATTGACTGTTCCAAACGTGAGGCTCCCTTCATTTAGCACATTCTCAGTCGAGGAAGAGGGCTTGGGCAAAGAAGGGGTGGATAGCTCAGAGATGTCCATTAGCGGAGTTTTCTCCCAGATGAAGATTGAGGAAGCCAGATGAGTATCATTGTGCAGTATCTTTATTTAACGTGCTTCTGACTAGTTTTCAGATATGAATTCTATTTATATAAGAAAGAAGTGTGCACACCACTAGTCTTAAATTCCATCTTCTTGATGCATATGATGTACCCGAGAGTTGTCGCTGTTGGAATGTGTAAGCGTATAATTGTTTATTGTAGAAGAGAGGGCGACATTTGACCGTGATAAAATCCGAACGTGAGAGATATTGCACGCCCCTTAGTTGCAGACCTTAAATGAACACTTGTTTCACAGATTGCGCCATAGATGTCTCACTCTGTAATCGTTCTTGGTAATGATGCTAAATGGCCTTTATAGTAATGTGCTATTATTAGTGAATGCACACGCCCTATTGTTATTTCCTTTGAACAATTCCAATAGCTTTGGTGAGACTCAGAGGTTTCAGATTCATCGATAGTTCAGAGCATGAGTTTCCTATATAATCCTGAAAAGCTTCTCTCTGCTGTTCTTCGTCATTCACCAGAAATGCTTTGCTGCTGAATGCCTTTCGCCTCAAATTTCAACCCGTTTGCAGCATTATTTGTGCTGTCACTGCTTTTAAGGTGGAAGAAGTCCTACTTTGTACTTCTTTATCATCTGGGCTTAGGTTGGTGGCATTGGCATTGTGATTTTATTTGTTCCAACGATTGTTTCTCATCTGATTGTGCTTCAGCTTTTTCGTTTTCTTTTGGAAAGAATGAGCTTTGTTGTCTTGGTTGCGCTTTACTCCAATCTAGGTCAGAGGAAAATTTTCCTCCACCCATCACTTGATTTGTGCATTTTGTAGATGCGTAAATTGATTATGTCATATTTATGCAGAAGTAAATTATTTCTTATTTTACTTTATGGAGTTTGCTAGGAAATGTCTTTTGCAGAGGGACTTATAGCGACCTTGCTTCACTGAATATTGGTATCCGGAGCAAATGATAATAATTTTGTTTCTTTGTTTTTCAATTTTTCAATTTTGGGAACAAGTTTGACACATAAATCAGTTTGATAATGCAACTTCATTTTTCTATTTGTGGAGCAAATTTTTACTTTAGAAATAGGTTTGAAACAGAAATTAAAATTAAATTTTTTCACTTTTCTATCTCTAAAATAAAAATTAAAAATAAAAATTATTTTCATTGTTTGCTTTCGTTTTGAGTTGCTTGTCTATTGGCTGCCGCTATCTGCCAACTTGTTGTGCTATTCACCAACCACATGCTGTCTAACATGATCCACCATTAGCTACTATTGCTCATCGTCTGCCAACCATCTGAGAGGGAGAAATTTTATATTTTTATTAAACAAATTTATGTTCCAAGAACAAAAACTTTGTATCATTATCCAATGGATTTTTTTGCTCAAAAACTTGCATAAAGAATAGAAATAGAAAAATTCATTTTGAGCCAGAAATTTAAATTTTTGAAATAAAATAGTTATTATTCGCACCCAAATTATTTTCTCACAATTAACATATCTAAAAGAGGTTTCACATAAAGGAATTAGAGTGGAATCCACTAGGGATGACTTGGCCCATTTCCTAAACTTTTTAGTGGGTATGATGTTAATATGTGTCCACAACACATGTGGCAGTCTATCATTGGCTTGTGCTCTCATGACAAGTGGCAACTTATCCAGCACTGATTTCCACACATGGATTGCCATATGAAATCATCTTGCTCAACCCCCTTGCTATAAATAGTTCATTAGTCTATTCATTTGGAGACCACACATGGATTGCCATATGAAATCATCTTGCTCAGTTGCTCACAGTTCATTGAGCATTCGAGAGGGAAAATTTTATGTCATTATTAAACGAATTTATATTCCATGAACAAAAACTGAGTATTGTTATCAAATGAATTCTTTTCTCAAAAACTCGCCTAGAAAATAGAAATAGAAAAATCAATTTCAAGTTATAAATTATTTTTTGGAATAAAATGGTTATCATTTGCACTTGTTTTCTCACAATTAAGATATCTTAAAGAGGTTTCACATGAAGGGATTAGAGTGGAACTCATTAAAGACGACTTGGCCCATTTCCTAACCTTTTAAGTGGGTGCGATGTTAACTTATGTCCTCAACACACGGATTGCCGCGTGACATCATCTTGCTCATCAAGTGACTTTTTACACACCCAATTAATGAATTTCCATTTTAGGAATTAAAATTTTATATCATTATCAAATAATTTTTTTTTCTCAGAAACTTATTTAGAGAATATAAATAAAAATATCAATTTCAAGTTAGAAATTATTTTTTGAAATAAAATGATTATCATTTGTACCCAAATTTTTTATCTTAAAGAAGTTTCACATAAAGGGATTACAATGGAATTCATCGGGGACAACTCCGCCCATTTCCTAACCTTTTTAGTGGGTACGGTGTTAATGTTGTCCTCAACACATGTGGCAGTCCATTGGTGGCTTGTGCTCTCATGACAAGTGGCAACTTATCCACCATTGATTTCAACACATGGATTGCCACATGACATCATGTTGCTCAGCCCTCTTACTATGAATAATTCATTAGTCTATCCATTTGGAGACTTTTGGTAGTTGGCCCTCGAAACATTTGGACTTCTATATTTTAGTGACATTACAAGTGTCAAAAATTATGCACAGTGCTCATTTTAATGCTTTTTTTTTTTATCACTCAAGTACCTTTTTTTTTTTTTTTTTTTTAAATCACTTAAGTGCTAACTTTGATTAGGGTCACTGGAAATCCGACGTAACCATATTTCATTAATTTTTTTAATCCTATATGACTCACTGGCATGCTTAGTCAATATATAACCTCTAAACGATATCCTGTAGCAAGTTACAGAATGATAATTTCAATACTAAGCTCAATAAAAAAAACGATCACTTCAGAGTCAAAAAAATATCACCTCAAATAAAAATTTTAATTATAAAAACCACGTAAATTGTCTGGTTGGAAAAACTCGCTAGAAGCACTTAAGTAATTGTTTTTTTTTTTTCCAATTGGGTATTTAAGTGAGCTGCGAAAACTGTTGACACTAAAGTTGCTACCACACAAAACTATTGACACTTATAGTGTCCTTCTCTCAACTTCAGCTCTTCGATCAACTTCAACATCTTCAGACTTTGGAACCTCGGAACCAAGGCATACAATCATTGAGAAGCTATCCACAATAAGGGCTAGAGTAGGAATTCTTCAATTCCCACCTGGCGTTTGAGTCTACTAGAATTGACCATTCCTCCTCTCGTGCCCTCCCTATCTCATCCTGCTTTGATGTAATTTCTACCTCACTTTAATTATTTTGTAATGCCAACGGATCTCATGAGTGAACCACCTCAATAAATTTTTTTGGGTGAGTCTTAAACTGAGTCCTCTTACCCGCCCAATTAAAAAAACCAAATTCAAAACTAATTCTTTTATGTCTCATCTTCCTCCCTCTCCCTTCCTCTCTCACTTCGGCCACACCCAAGTCCAACCATAGCACACCTTGGTAGGCCTTGCCAAGATGCCGCCAACTTCACCTCGAAGCCAATTTCAACCTTTCCCCATTCCTGGTGTAGCCGTCAAATCCATGCCCACTATTGCCAAGCCCTCTTTTCTCTCCTCCCTCTATTTCACTTGGTCATCTCCCTATCATGGAGCAACCCCAGATCGGTTTAGGTGTGTAATCGCAGTTGGTGCGTGACCCTTCATGGTCAAAGATCTTCATTTATGAACTTTCATGGAGGGGTGGGTTTTAGCCGTGACGGTGGAATTTGGGTTGTCATCAAGATGATCGGCAATTTGCTAGCAATGGACCACGGCATTAATGCCGGCAGACAACGGAGATGCCGAGTGCAAGAGATTTTGCTTGCGTGATGGCTGGGGAAGTGGTATAGTGGCCATGACGTCTCCTAGTTTCCTTCTCTCTCTACGTGAGTGGGAACAAAAGGGCCAAATTGTCCTCAGCGTCGTGACCGAAATAGGGCCCATTTGGGAGTCAAACTTGTCTTTGCAAAAGTAAATTCATCGCCTCCCAAGTGGGCCACTCATCTCCAGCTGAGAATCATCTTCTTACCCAAGTGGTGGAATTTTGTTTCGAAAACAAGGACGTAGGAATAAATAAATTGAATAAAAAACAATTCATAGCAGAAGTCAAAGCGCCTATGCACGTACCTCATTGACGCTATTAGTGCATTTTAATATGAAGCACGTACAAATGATAAAAGGGCTAATCACATTACCCTTATACCGTACTCAAAAATTGATTCTAACTTTTTTCAGATGTTGACTACAAGCATCTTATGTCCTTGTAGTGTTGATTTTGATGTTTTTCAAATTCTAACCACAAACATTATATCTCTTGATAATGCTGGTTTTGATGTTTTTCAGTTCCGGCCCTACAAATGTTGAGCCTCTAATTTAAACACATCACCAATATCATGTCGAATGGTAGAGATAAATTGAAAGAGCTACCACTACAATTGTGCTAGCAATTGCTCTTGTGTGTAAATAACTTAATTGATTGCTATCCTCACTCTATTGTCAATCATCGATCATCTTATGATTCTCTCTCTCAATCGCCTTTTATAACAAGTCTCTAGTCACATTTAATTTGTCTTATTAACTTTAAAACTGTTTTAGAGAATTAATTCAACCGTAAGTGTAAGTTTGCTTCAGACTTTGAATTTAGACGTAAGTTTTAAAACCGTTTCAGATACTTTACAGAGCTTTATTCTAGGCATTAATTTATAACTGTCACAAGAGCATTATTTTGACGTTCTTCAATTCTAGCCCCACAAATGTCGAGCTTTTAGTTTAGACACATCACCAATCTCATGTCCAATAGTAGAGAGAAATTGAAAGAGTTACACTACTACAATTATGCTAGCAATTGCTCTCGTATATGAAAAACTCGATTGATTGCTATCATTACTCTTTTGTCGATCATCGATCATCTTATGATTCTCTCTCTCAATTGCCTTTTATAATAGGTCTCTAATCACATTTAATTTGACTCATTAACTCTGAAACCATTTTATAGAATCAATTCAACTGTAAGTCTAAGCTCGCTTTAGACTTTGAATCTGGATGTAAGTTTTGAAATAGTTTCAGACTCTAATTTAGGCATTAATTCTATTGCGTTACAGAGCATTATTCTAGATTTATAATCGTCACAAGACCTTATTTTGGGCATTAACTTTGTAACTATTACAAAACGTTAGTTTGACCATTAAGTCTGAAACTATTTCAAAACATTAATTTGGTTATTTGAATTTGAAATTATTTCAATTCATTAATCGACCACTATTTCAAATAATTAATATGGTTGTTAAATCTTAAACCGATGTTTAATTTGGCTATTAATCATGAACTTATTTTAGATCATTAATACTGTCATTCATTCTAAGCTTACTTCAGATTATAAATGCGACCATTGATTTTTAACTTACTTTAGATTATTAATACGGCCATTGATTCTAAACTCATTTTAAATCTTCAAATTGGTCGTTGAATCTAAACTTGATTTAGAACTTTAACTCATGAATCTAAACTCATTTCAAAATTTTGATTCAACCATAAAGTCCGAAACCCCATTCAAAACTTAGATTTTTAGTCTGACTCAATTTGATTGCCTCAATTGCAACCACATTTACAATATTGTCTCTCCTGTTCAAGTGTCATTTTAAAGTGGCTATGATATGCAACATCTTTAGGTTCATCACTGAGCTAGCAATAGGACTTATATTAACACATTAGCAACAATAAAGAGAATTGATTGTTCTGATCAATCTCCATTTTCTATAAACCATGAGTAACATCTAACAATATGTCATGACTACTAAGACAATGTGAATATTTCGAGAATATAATGAATATACCAACTTTGGTGACTAGTAATTCAATCCTCCTATCTTTCCATGCCCCGATCAAACAAAGGTCATTGAATTATTTGTTAAGCCACCAATTCTATCATATTCCCAAACTTAATTGACATATATTTCTTTGAGAATGAACCATTCACTTCGATTACAACCCCAATCAAAAATTTCAATATAATGTTGCGATTTGATCGCATAAAACATTAATCCTCTATCTTGTATATCTACATATATAAAAGTAGACATATTCCATATTGCATCGCATGTGCCTTCTTATGTGAACAAACTATGACTATCAAGTATAGAAATGGCTCGATGAAATGTCAATATGTGAACTTGTAAACTATAACCATTTGACATACAAGTTAACATCATGCCTTAGGTCTAAGGATTTTATGTAAGACCAAAGTACAAACAATTATTCATTGACCCACTAAAAGTTTCAATGTTGCTAATCGTTCTATGCATATCATGTTTAGTGAACTTATCCTAGACAAGTACGTGTGTTCTAGCTTAGATATCACAATACTCAATGATTTGTGATTCATCATTCCTTGAGGTATCCAATATTGAATGGTGAAACTTGAGAACACACCAGTCATGATCTCAATGATTTATTGATTGGGAACATATAAAAATTCAGTCTAAATGTAAATTTGTCACTCATATATTTAACAACTTAAGAATAGGTTTAGTCATAATTGATTTTATCGACTCATTTATATAGATGGGACACTGAATGAATATTTTTTTGCCATTAAATAAATAATGCAACTTAAATCCTAACATGTAACTATTATATGGTTATTTTAGGGCATATAGTTAACGTAATAGTTGTCTAAGCTCAAAGCTTGTGGTCGCCAATTAAACTTTGAAGCTCATGGCCACTTGAGCTTGAGATCTAAGCTTGCCATCGCTGTGGCCACTAGAGCTTTGGTCTCACGGCCCTGGAAGAGAGCTCAAGCTGCTGGTCGCCAATGACCACGAGATCTAAAGATGGTTGATCTCAAACTCACGCTCGTCACCATTGCTCAAGCTTTTAAGTTGTGGTCATGGCCGTGAGAGCCGTCATGGGAGAACAATTATGAATTGCGTTGTTGTGGGATGTTATTTGTGGTCTTTTATTGGATCTAAAGAACAATAATCAAGGTCAAAAAAAATTTGATGATGCGTGCGAGCAAAATTTCATTGCCAAATTGACTAAGAAGGCTGGATGATGCTTTTAAAAAAATAGAGGGATGCTTTTAAACAAATTAGAAAAATCCAAGGACGATTTGAATTTTGTACAAAAGTGAGGCATCACCGATTTATCTTATATTTTCACAAGAGCTTTGATTTTTCAGAATCAACATTCACTTCTAAGAGCGAAGGGACCTCATCTTACCCACCAAAAATAAAAAGGGAGATCCATCTTCAACTTTCCATCCCGTGTGCTCGGGGCCAATCGCGGAAAGTTGAGTCGGACGAGAAGACCCAAATTATCCTCAGAATCATGACAAGAACTGTGCCCATTTGGGAGTCAAAATGGTCTTTTGTAGAAGCAAATTCGTCCTCTCCCCAAATAAGCCACTCATCTCCGGCAGAGAATCTTCTTCCTGCCCAACTTCCAATGCCTGCTAGTCAATCTCAAGTCAACACGACCGAAACTACTTTATCACAATTTACGGACCCTTCTCTCTCTCTCTCTCTCTCCCTTGAAATTAAAAGCCAGTTCTTGAAGCAGAGTTTCATGCTCTTCCACTGGTTCCATGGCAAAGCTTCACATCATCCATGGAGTCCACGCCCCTGGCTTCATTCTCTTCTTCATCTCTCTTCAATACCCACTTCTTCTTCTCGCTCTTTCCTCAGCCTACACCACCCCGACGAAGCACTTCATCAATTGTGGATCAAGCAAAAGCATGACCTACACCAACAGGGTCTTTGTCGGGGACAGGAGTTCTGACTCTATCTCCTTCACAAAACAGAGCACCTCCACCCAATCCAGCGAACAATTATCGAGCGTCTCAGCTATCTACGACACAGCAAGAATCTTCAGAAGCCCTTCGTCGTGGTACGTTCTTGATGGAATCGATAAAGGTACTCACATCGTGCGGCTCCACTTTTTTCCTTTCGCTTCCACAAGAAATCTCTCAAAGGCCGTGTTCAATGTCTCGGTAAAGGGGCTCACCCTTCTCAGCAATTTCCAAATGCCCAGTAGTCCCGACTCTCCTGTAGTGGAGGAGTTCTTGCTTAACATTAATAGTACTAAGTTTGTACTCTATTTTAGTCCTCAAGGGTCATCCTTCGCATTTATAAATGCACTTGAAGTGTTCCTCGTGCCCGATGGATTCATTCCAGATTCTGCTCCAAGTGTGGGCATTTCAGGGAACAGTAGTAGAAACTATAGTGGAATTCCCTCCCAGGTCTCACGAACCGTTTACCGAGTAAATGTCGGAGAGGTTGAAGTAACTCGGGTCCAAGATAATTTGTGGAGAAGTTGGGATACTGATGATAAATACATTTATGTCCCAAATGCTGCGCAAACTCACGCTAGCTTTGGGAGTCGCCTTACTTACCGGTATGATCTAGACATATACTTAGCACCGGAACCTGTCTACCTGACTGCTAAACAGATGAGTGTCAATTTTACCAACGCCACCTGGGGTTTCAAGGTGAGTGCGAAGGCCCATCATTTGGTCCGGGCTCATTTCTGCGACATCATTAGCGAGTCTGCCAACACATTGCAATTCAATCTCTACGTTTATGGGAATTTTGCTCAGTATATCGACCCATACAGTAATTTCGGATTTGTGTCCCCAGAACCTTTTCATTATGATTTTGTGGTTCAGCCGGGCAGCTCAGGGCTAGTGAACATCAGCATAGGCCTCCTAAGTGCCTCGATGTATCAGCAGGCCTATCTCAATGGCCTTGAGATAATGGAGTTCATTGGGTCATGGGAATCGGACTTTGTGCCCTTGGAGGGCGATAACCAGGATAAGCACGTTGGCCTCATAATTGGGCTAGTTTCCGGAAGCATCGCGCTTTGCATATTTGTATCTGCAGTGATCTTCGTATGCAAGCATAAGAAGCCAAAGAGAACTGAAATTTCGGCTTGGTCGCCGTTGCCTGCATTCGGAGGAGGCAGTTCTCACGGTGAATTGACCGAGCAAACTGCCCACGGCTCTGCTGTCCCTAATTTTCATCTGGGACTTAAAATACCCCTTGCTGAAATCCATTTCGCTACCAACAACTTCGATGGCAAACTTTTGATTGGCAAAGGCGGATTCGGCAATGTCTATAGAGGAACTTTCCGGGACGGCACTAAAGTCGCTGTGAAACGGAGCGAGCTGGGGTCGGGACAAGGCTTCTTCGAGTTCCAAACAGAGATCACCATTTTGTCCAAAATCCGGCATCGCCACCTTGTATCCTTAATTGGGTATTGCTCTGAACGGTCCGAGATGATACTTGTTTATGAGTTTATGGAGAAGGGGACCTTAAGAGATCACCTGTACAATTCCGATTTCCCATACTTAACATGGAAGCAAAGGCTCGAGATCTGCATCGGAGCGGCCCAGGGCTTGAATTACCTCCACAAAGGTGCGGTTGGAGGAATTATTCACCGGGACATCAAGTCCACCAACATTTTGCTTGACAAGAACTACGCTGCAAAGGTCGCTGACTTCGGTCTGTCCAAAATGGGGCCTTTAAATCAAAGCCAAACCCATGTCAGTACGGGAGTCAAGGGCACCTTTGGGTACCTTGATCCAGAGTACTTTAAGACCCAGCAGCTGACAGAGAAATCAGATGTGTACTCGTTTGGAGTGGTTCTTCTCGAGGTGCTATGCGCCAGGCCTGCTATAGACCCTTCACTTCCTAGAGACCAGGCGAACTTGGCTGACTGGGGCATTGCATGCATCCAGGATGGAATCATCGAGCAAATAGTGGACCCTCGTATTGCTGGTCAGATCAATCTGAACTCGCTGAGAAAATATGGGGAGGTTACTGAAAAATGCCTGCGAGAAGAGGACGAAGAGAGGCCTAGCATGGGCGATGTACTCTGGGACTTGGAATACGCCTTGCAGCTTCAGCAAACTGCGGTGAAAAGAGAGATGTATGACGATAGTGCGACCGACGGTTCATCGTTATTGACTGTTCCAAACGTGAGGCTCCCTTCATTTAGCACATTCTCAGTCGAGGAAGAGGGCTTGGGCAAAGAAGGGGTGGATAGCTCAGAGATGTCCATTAGCGGAGTTTTCTCCCAGATGAAGATTGAGGAAGCCAGATGAGTATCATTGTGCAGTATCTTTATTTAACGTGTTTCTGACTAGTTTCAGATATGAATTCTATTTATATAAGAAAGAAGTGTGCATGTACCAATAGTCTTAAATTCCATCTTCTTGAAGCATATGATTTATCGATAGTTGTTGCTGTTGTAATGTGCAATCGAATAGTTGTTTATTGTAGAAGAGAGGACAACATTTGATGGTGATAAAATCCGATGTGAGAGATATTGCACGCCCCTTAGTTGCAGGCCTTATATAAAAACTTGTTTCACAGATTGCGCCGTAGATGTCCCACTCTGGAGTTGCTTTTGGTAATGATGCTAAATGGCCTTCATGGTAATGTGCTATTAATTAGTGATTTCACACGCCCTATTGTTATTTCCTTTGAACAATTTCAATAGCTTTGATTAGACTCGGAGGTTTCAGATTCATCAATAGTTTAGAGCATGAGTTTCCTATATAATCCTGAAAAGCTTCTCTGCTGTTCTTCGTCTTTCTCCAAAAATGCTTTGCTGCTGAATGCCTTTCGACTCAAATTTCAACCCGTTTGCAGTATAATTTGTGCTGTCTCTGCTTAGAAGGTGTGAAAAAGTCCTACTTTGTCCTTCTTTGTCATCTGGGCTTAGGTTGGTGGCATTAGCGTCGTAATTTTATTTGTTCCGATGATTGTTTTTCATCTGATTGTGCTTCAGCTTTTTCGTTTTCTTTTGGAAATAATGAGCTTTGTTGTCTTGGTTGCGTTTTACTCCAATCCTGGTCAGAGGAAAATTTTCCTCCACCCATCACTTGATTTGTGCATTTTGTAGATGCGTAAAGTGATCATGTCATATTTATACAGAATAAGTGAATTATTTCTTATGAAATTTTCTAGGAAATGTCTTTTGCAGAGGGACTTATAGCGACCTTGCTTCACTGAATATTGGTCTATGGAAGAATAACTCAGAATTGGTGGTAGGATATGGCGCACGTGATAATAATTTTGTTTCTTTGTTTTTCAATTTTTCTATTTTGGAAACAAGTTTGAATGGAAATGCAATTTTATTTTTCTATTTGTGGAACAAATTTTTACTCTAGAAATATGTTTGAAATGGAAATTAGAAATAAAAATTTTCACTTTTCTCACTAAAATAAAAATGAGAAATAAAAAAACTATTTTCATAGTTTGTCCTCACTACTAACTACTTGCCTGCTGGCCGTCACCATCCGCTCGCTTGTTGAATTGTCTCCCAGCTACACGTTGTCCACCGTGATCCACCATCAGTTACTGTCGCTCGCCGTTCGCCAACCATTCGAGAGGGAAAAATCTTGTATCATTATCAAATGAATTTATATTTTATGAACAAAAACCGAATATCGTTATCAAATGGATTTTTTTCTCAGAAACTCGCCTAGAAAATAGAAATAGAAAAATCAATTTCAAGTTATAAATTATTTTTTGAAATAAAATGATTATCATTTACACTCAAGTTGTTTTCTCGCAATTAAGATATCTTAAAGAGGCTTCACATGAGGGATTAGAGTGGAATTCATTAGAGACCACTTGGCCCATTTCCTAACCTTTTTAGTGGGTACGATGTTAACTTATGTCCTCAACACATGTGGCAGTCCATCAATGGCTTGTGCTTTCATGACAATTGACAACTTATCCACCACTGATTTCCACACATGGATTGCCACGTGACATCATCTTGCTTATCAAGTGACTTTTTACACACCCAATTAATAAATTTCTATTCTATAAATTAAAATTTTATATCATTATCAAACAGATTTTTTTTTCTCAAAAATTTACTTAAAGAATATAAAAAAAATTAATTTCAAGCTAGAAATTATTTTTTAAAATAAAATGATTATTATTTCCACCCAAATTTTTTATCTTAAGGAAATTTCACATAAAGGGATTACAGTGGAATTCATCAGGGACAACTCAGCCCATTTCCTAACCTTTTTAGTGGGTACGGTGTTAATGTTGTCCTCAACACATGTGGCAGTCCATTGGTGGCTTGCGCTCTCATGACAAGTGGCAACTTATCTACCTTTGATTTCAACACATGGATTGCCACATGACATCATGTTGCTCAGCCCTCTTATTATGAATAGTTCATTAGACTATCCATTTGGAGACTTTTGGTAGTTGGCCCTCGAAACTTTTGGACTTATGTATTTTAGTGGCGATGGACATTACAAGTGTCAAAAATTATGTATGACGCTCATTTTAATGCTAATTTTTTTTATCACTCAAGTAACTTTTATTTTTTTTAAAATCACTTAAGTACTAACTTTGATTAGGGTCACTGGAAATCCGACGTAACCATGTTTTATTAATTTTTTTAATCCTATATGACTCACTGGCATGCTTAGTTAGTATATAACCTCTAAACGATATCATGTAGCAAGTTAAAGAGTGATAATTTCAATGCTAAGCTCAATAAAAAAAAAAAAATATATCACCTTAGATAAAAATTTTAATTATAAAAACCACGTAAATTGTCTGGTTGGAATAACTCGCTAGAAGCACTTAAGTAATTGTTTTTTTTTCCAATTGGGTATTTAAGTGAGCTGCGAAAAATGTTGGCACTAAAGTTGCTACCACACAAAACTATTGACACTTATAGTTTCCTTCTCTTGACTTCAGCTCTTCGATCAACTTCAACATCTTCAGACTTTGGAACCTCGGAACCAAGGCATACAATCATTGAGAAGCTATCCACAATAAGGGCTAGAGTAGGAATTCTTCAATTCCCACCTGGCGTTTGAGTCTACTAGAATTGACCATTCCTCCTCTCGTGCCCTCCCTATCTCATCCTGCTTTGATGTAATTTCTACCTCACTTTAATCATTTTGTAATGCCAACGGATCTCATGAGTGAACCACCTCAATAATTTTGTTTTGGGTAAGTCTTAAACCAAGTCCTCTTACCCGCCCAATTAAAGAAACCAAATTCAAGACCAATTCTTTTATGTCTCATCTTCCTCCCTCTCCCTTCCTCTCTCACTTCGGCCACACCCAAGTCCAACCATAGCACACCTTGGTAGGCCTTGCCAAGATGCCGCCAACTTCCTCAGCGTCGTGACCGAAATAGGGCCCATTTGGGAGTCAAACTTGTCTTTGCAAAAGTAAATTCATCGCCTCCCAAGTGGGCCACTCATCTCCAGCTGAGAATCTTCTTCTTACCCAAGTGGTGGAATTTTGTTTCGAAAACAAGGACGTAGGAATAGGTAAATTGAATAAAAAACAATTCATAGCATAAGTCAAAGCGCCTATGCACATACCTCATTGACGCTATTAGTGCATTTTAATATGAAGCACGTACAAATGATAAAAGGGCTAATCACATTACCCTTCTACCGTACTCAAAAATTGATTGTAACTTTTTTCAGATGTTGACTACGAGCATCTTATGTCCTTGTAGTGTTGATTTTGATGTTTTTCAAATTCTAACCACAAACATTATATCTCTTGATAATGCTGGTTTTGATATTTTTCAGTTCCAGCCCTACAAATGTCGAGCCTCTAATTTAAACACGTCACCAATATCATGTCGAATGGTAGAGATAAATTGAAAGAGCTACCGAAAGAGCTACCACTACAATTGTGCTACCAATTGCTCGTGTGTAAATAACTTAATTGATTGCTATCCTCACTCTATTGTCAATCATCGATCATCTTATGATTCTCTCTCTCAATCACCTTTTATAACAAGTCTCTAGTCACATTTAATTTGTCTTATTAACTTTAAAACTGTTTCAGAGAATTAATTCAACTGTAAGTGTAAGTTTGCTTTAGACTTTGAATTTAGACGTAAGTTTTAAAACCGTTTCAGACACTTTACAGAGCTTGATTCTAGGCATTAATTTATAACCGTCACAAGAGCATTATTTTGACGTTCTTCAGTTCTAGCCCCACAAATGTCGAGCTTTTAGTTTAGTCACATCACCAATCTCATGTCCAACAATAGAGAGAAATTGAAAGAGTTACACTACAATTATGCTAGCAATTGCTCTCATATGTGAATAACTTGATTGATTGCTATCATTACTCTCTTGTCGATCATTGATCATCTTATGATTCTCTCTCTCTTAATTGCCTTTTATAATAGGCCTCTAATCACATTTAATTTGACTCATCAACTTTGAAACCATTTTATAGAATCAATTCAAACGTAAGTCTAAGCTCACTTTAGACTTTGAATCTGGATGTCAGTTTTGAAATAGTTTCAGACACTAATTCAAACATTAATTCTATTGCCGTTATAGAGCATTATTCTAGATTTATAAACTTTATTTTGGGTATTAACTTTGTAACTGTTACAAAATGTTAGTTTGACCATTAAGTCTGAAACTATTTCAAAACATTAATTTGGTTATTTGAATTTGAAATTATTTCAATTCATTAATCGACCACCATTTTAGATAATTAATATGGCTGTTAAATCTTAAACCGATGTTTAATTTTGCTATTAATCATGAACTTATTTTAGATCATTAATACTGTCATTCATTTTAAAGCTTACTTCAGATTATAAATGCGACCATTGATTTTTAACTTACTTTAGATTATTAATACGGCCATTGATTCTAAACTCATTTGAAATCTTCAAATTGGTCGTTGAATCTAAACTTGATTTAGAACTTTAACTCAGGAATCTAAACTCATTTCAAATTTTTGATTCGGCCGTAAAGTCTGAAACCCCATTCAAAACTTAAATTTTTAGTCTGACTCAATTTGATAGCCTCAATTGCAACCACATTTACAATATTGTCTCTCCTGTTCAAGTGTCATTTTAAATTGGTTATGATATACAACATCTTTAGGTTCATCACTGAGCTAGTAGTAAGACTTCTATAAACACATTAGCAACAATCAAGAGAATTGATTGTTCTGATCAATCTCCATTTTCTATAAACCATGAGTAACATCTAACAATATGTTATGACTATTAAGATAGTGTGAATATTTCAAGAATATAATGAATATACCAACTTTGGTGACTAGTAATTCAATCCTCCTATCTTTCTATGCCCCGATCGAACAAAGGTCATGGAATTATTTGTTAACCCACCAATTCCATCATATTCCCAAATTTAATTGACATATATTTCTTTGAGAATGAACCATTCACTTCGATTACAACCCCAATCAAAAATTTCAATACAATGTCGCGATTTGATCACATAAAACATTAATCCTCTATCTTGTATATCTACATATATAAAAGTAGATATATTCCACATTGCATCGCATGTGCCTTCTTATGTGAACAAACTATGACTATCAAGTATAGAAATGGTTCAATGAAATGTCAATATGTGAACTTGTAAACTATAACCATTTGACATACAAGTTAACATCGTGCTTTAGGTCTAAGGATTTTATGTAAGACCAAAGTACAAACAATTCTTCATTGACCCACTAAAAGTTTCAATGTTGCTAATCGTTCTATGCATATCATGTTTAGTGAACTTATCCTAGACAAGTATGTGTGTTCTAGCTCAGATATCACAATACTCAATGATTTGTGATTCATCATTCCTTGAGGTATCCAATATTGAATGGTGAAACTTGAGAACACACCGGCCATGATCTCAATGATTTATTGATTGGGAACCATATAAAAATTCAGTCTAAATGTAAACTTGTCACTCATATATTTAACAACTTAAGAATAGGTTTAGTCATAATTGATCTTATCGACTCATTTATATAGATGGGACATTGAATGAATATTTTTTTGCCATTAAATAAATAATGCAACTTAAATCCTAACATGTAACTATTATATGGTTATTTTAGGGCATATAGTTAACGTAATAGTTGTCTAAGCTCAAAGCTTGTGGTCGCCAATGAAACTTTGAAGCTCATGGCCACTTGAGCTTGAGATCTAGGCTTGCCATCGCTGTGGCCACTAGAGCTTCGGTCTCACGGCCCTGGAAGAGAGCTCAAGCTGCTGGTCGCCAATGACCACGAGATCTAAAGATGGTTGATCTCAAACTCACGCTCGTCACCATTGCTCAAGCTTTTAAGTTGTGGTCATGGCCCTTAGAGCCGTCATGGGAGAACAATTATGAATTGCGTTGTTGTGGGATGTTATTTGTGGTCTTTTATTGGATCTAAAGAACAATAATCAAGGTCAAAAAAATTTTAACGATGCGTGCGAGCAAAATTTCATTGCCAAATTGACTAAGAAGGCTGGATGATGCTTTTAAAAAATAGAGGGATGCTTTTAAACAAATTAGAAAAATCCAAGGACGATTTGAATTTTGTACAAAAGTGAGGCATCACCGATTTATCTTATATTTTCACAAGAGCTTTGATTTTTCAGAATCAACATTCACTTCTAAGAAAAAAGGGACCTCATCTTACCCACCAAAAATAAAAAGGGAGATCCATCTTCAACTTTCCATCCCGTGTGCTCGGGGCCAATCGCGGAAAGTTGAGTCGGACGAGAAGACCCAAATTATCCTCAGAATCATGACAAGAACTGTGCCCATTTGGGAGTCAAAATGGTCTTTTGTAGAAGCAAATTCGTCCTCTCCCCAAATAAGCCACTCATCTCCGGCAGAGAATCTTCTTCCTGCCCAACTTCCAATGCCTGCTAGTCAATCTCAAGTCAACACGACCGAAACTACTTTATCACAATTTACGGACCCTCTCTCTCTCTCTCTCTCCCTTGAAATTAAAAGCCAGTTCTTGAAGCAGAGTTTCATGCTCTTCCACTGGTTCCATGGCAAAGCTTCACATCATCCATGGAGTCCACGCCCCTGGCTTCATTCTCTTCTTCATCTCTCTTCAATACCCACTTCTTCTTCTCGCTCTTTCCTCAGCCTACACCACCCCGACGAAGCACTTCATCAATTGTGGATCAAGCAAAAGCATGAACTACACCAACAGGGTCTTTGTCGGGGACAGGAGTTGTGACTCTATCTCCTTCACAAAACAGAGCACGTCCACCCAATCCAGCGAACAATTATCGAGCGTCTCAGCTATCTACGACACAGCAAGAATCTTCAGAAGCCCTTCGTCGCGGTACGTTCTTGATGGAATCGATAAAGGTACTCACATCGTGCGGCTCCACTTTTTTCCTTTCGCTTCCACAAGAAATCTCTCTAAGGCCGTGTTCAATGTCTCAATAAAGGGGCTCACCCTTCTCAGCAATTTCCAAATGCCCAGTAGTCCCGACTCTCCTGTAGTGGAGGAGTTCTTGCTTAGCATTAATAGTACTAAGTTTGTACTCTATTTTAGTCCTCAAGGGTCATCCTTCGCATTTATAAATGCACTTGAAGTGTTCCTCGTGCCCGATGGATTCATTCCAGATTCTGCTCCAAACGTGGGCATTTCAGGGAACAGTAGTAGAAACTACGGTGGAATTCCCTCCCAGGTCTCACGAACCGTTTACCGAGTAAATGTCGGAGAGGTTGAAGTAACTCGGGTCCAAGATAATTTGTGGAGAAGTTGGGATACTGATGATAAATACATTTATGTCCCCAATGCTGCGCAAACTCACGCTAGCTTTGGGAGTCGCCTTACTTACCGGTATGATCTAGACATATACTTAGCACCGGAACCTGTCTACCTGACTGCTAAACAGATGAGTCTGAATTTTACCAACGCCACCTGGGGTTTCAAGGTGAGTGCGAAGGCCCATCATTTGGTCCGGGTTCATTTCTACGACATCATTAGCGAGTCTCCCAACACATTGCAATTCAATCTCTACGTTTATGGGAATTTTGCTCAGTATATCGACCCATACAGTAATTTCGGATTTGTGTCCCCAGAACCTTTTCATTATGATTTTGTGGTTCAGCCGGGCAGCTCAGGGCTAGTGAACATCAGCATAGGCCTCCTAAGTGCCTCGATGTATCAGCAGGCCTATCTCAATGGCCTGGAGATAATGGAGTTCATTGGGTCATGGGAATCGGACTTTGTGCCCTTGGAGGGCGATAACCAGGATAAGCACGTTGGCCTCATAATTGGGCTAGTTTCCGGAAGCATCGCGCTTTGCATATTTGTATCTGCAGTGATCTTCGTATGCAAGCATAAGAAGCCAAAGAGAACTGAAATTTCGGCTTGGTCGCCGTTGCCTGCATTCGGAGGAGGCAGTTCTCACGGTGAATTGACCGAGCAAACTGCCCACGGCTCTGCTGTCCCTAATTTTCATCTGGGACTTAAAATACCCCTTGCTGAAATCCATTTCGCTACCAACAACTTCGATGGCAAACTTTTGATTGGCAAAGGCGGATTTGGCAATGTCTATAGAGGAACTTTCCGGGACGGCACTAAAGTCGCTGTGAAACGGAGCGAGCTGGGGTCGGGACAAGGCTTCTTCGAGTTCCAAACAGAGATCACCATTTTGTCCAAAATCCGGCATCGCCACCTTGTATCCTTAATTGGGTATTGCTCTGAACGGTCTGAGATGATACTTGTTTATGAGTTTATGGAGAAGGGGACCCTAAGAGATCACCTGTACAATTCCGATTTCCCATTCTTAACATGGAAGCAAAGGCTCGAGGTCTGCATCGGAGCGGCCCGGGGCTTGAATTACCTCCACAAAGGTGCGGCCGGAGGAATTATTCACCGGGACATCAAGTCCACCAACATTTTGCTTGACGAGAATTACATTGCAAAGGTCGCTGACTTTGGTCTGTCCAAGTCGGGGCCTCTGGATCAAAGCCAAACCCATGTCAGTACGGGAGTCAAGGGCACCTTTGGGTACCTCGATCCAGAGTACTTTAAGACCCAGCAGCTGACGGAAAAATCAGATGTGTACTCATTTGGAGTGGTTCTTCTCGAGGTGCTATGCGCGAGGCCTGCTATAGACCCTTTGCTTCCTCGAGAGCAGGCGAACTTGGCTGACTGGGGCATTGCATGCATGCAGAATGGAACCCTCGAGCAAATAGTGGACCCTCGTATTGCTGGTCAGATCACTCCGAGCTCGCTGAGAAAATATGGGGAGGTTGCTGAGAAATGCCTGCAAGAAGAGGACGAAGAGAGGCCTAGCATGGGCGATGTACTCTGGGACTTGGAATACGCCTTGCAGCTTCAGCAAACTGCGGTGAAAAGAGAGATGTATGATGATAGTGCGACCGACGGTTCATCGTTATTGACTGTTCCAAACGTGAGGCTCCCTTCATTTAGCACATTCTCAGTCGAGGAAGAGGGCTTGGGCAAAGAAGGGGTGGATAGCTCAGAGATGCCCATTAGCGGAGTTTTCTCCCAGATGAAGATTGAGGAAGCCAGATGAGTATCATTCTGCAGTATCTTTATTTAACGTGTTTCTGACTAGTTTTCAGATATGAATTCTATTTATATGAGAAAGAAGTGTGCATGTACCAATAGTCTTAAATTCCATCTTCTTGATGCATATGATGTACCGAGAGTTGTCGCTGTTGGAATGTGTAAGCGTATAATTGTTTATTGTAGAAGAGAGGGCGACATTTGACCGTGATAAAATCCGAACGTGAGAGATATTGCACGCCCCTTAGTTGCAGACCTTAAATGAACACTTGTTTCACAGATTGCGCCATAGATGTCTCACTCTGTAATCGTTCTTGGTAATGATGCTAAATGGCCTTTATAGTAATGTGCTATTATTAGTGAATGCACACGCCCTATTGTTATTTCCTTTGAACAATTCCAATAGCTTTGGTGAGACTCAGAGGTTTCAGATTCATCGATAGTTCAGAGCATGAGTTTCCTATATAATCCTGAAAAGCTTCTCTCTGCTGTTCTTCGTCATTCACCAAAAATGCTTTGCTGCTGAATGCCTTTCGCCTCAAATTTCAACCCGTTTGCAGCATAATTTGTGCTGTCACTACTTTGAAGGTGGAAAAAGTCCTACTTTGTACTTCTTCGTCATCTGGGCTTAGGTTGGTGGCATTGGCATTGTGATTTTATTTGTTCCGACGATTGTTTCTTATCTAATTGTGCTTCAGCGTTTTCGTTTTCTTTTGGAAATAATGAGCTTTGTTGTCTTGGTTGCGCTTTACTCCAATCCAGGTCAGAGGAAAATTTTCCTCCACCCATCACTTGATTTGTGCATTTTGTAGATGCGTAAATTGATTATGTCATATTTATGCAGAAGAAGTAAATTATTTCTTATTTTACTTTATGAAATTTGCTTGGAAATGTCTTTTGCAGAGGGACTTATAGCGACCTTGCTTCACTGAATATTGGTATCCGGAGCAAATGATAATAATTTTGTTTCTTTGTTTTTCAATTTTTCTATTTTGGGAACAAGTTTGACACATAAATCAGTTTGATAATGCAACTTCATTTTTCTATTTGTGGAGCAAATTTTTACTTTAGAAATAGGTTTGAAACAGAAATTAAAATTAAATTTTTTTCACTTTTCTATCTCTAAAATAAAAATTAAAAATAAAAATTATTTTCATTGTTTGCTTTCGTTTTGAGTTGCTTGTCTGTTGGTTGCCGCTATCTGCCAACTTGTGGTGTTGTTCACCAACCACATGCCGTCTAACATGATCCACCGTCAGCTACTATTGCTCACTGTTTGCCAACCATTTGAGAGGAAGAAATTTTATATTTTTATTAAACAAATTTATGTTCCAGGAACAAAAACTTTGTATCATTATCCAATGGATTTTTTTCTCAAAAACTTGCATAAAGAATAGAAATAGAAAAATTCATTTCGAGGCAGAAATTTAAATTTTTGAAATAAAATGGTTATTATTCGCACCCAAATTATTTTCTCACAATTAACATATCTAAAAGAGGTTTCACATAAAGGAATTAGAGTGGAATCCATTAGGGATGACTCGGCCCATTTCCTAAACATTTTAGTGGGTACGATGTTAATATGTGTCCACAACGCATGTGGCAGTCTATCATTGGCTTGTGCTCTCATGACAAGTGGCAACTTATCCAGCACTAATTTCCACACATGGATTGCCATATGAAATCATCTTGCTCAACCCCCTTGCTATAAACAATTCATTAGTCTATTCATTTGGAGACCACACATGGATTGCCATGTAAATTGTCTTTTTTTTGATGAGGTGTTCGGGTCTGCTTGTGCGCACCTCGACTATTCCTCTAACTAAAGACAAAGAACCCACCGCCATGGCCCCCCACTTAAATCACAGGTTGTAACATCCCGAATTTTCGATAAGCCCGAAAATTGATCGAGTTGGATTAACGGGTCGAGATTAGGACTGGATTTTGGGAACCGCGCTTCAGGGGTAATTAGACCAAGTACCCCCTTCTAGAAGCTTGTTTGCTTTTTTTTTTTTTTTTTTTGAATTTTAGGGTTTTTTCCCCTTTTCTCTCTCTTCCTCTCTCCCGCGCGACCCCTCCCTCTCTCTTCCGCACGTTTCTCTCTCCTCCCCCTTTTCTCTCTTTTCCCCCACATTTCTCCCTTATCGACAGCCCCTCCCCCACTTGCCCACATTTTCCTCTTTTGACCGGTCTTCTCCCTTATCTATTTCTTTTTTTTTCTCTCCCACTTGGCCGACAAGCCCATGTGGGCATCTCTCTCTCTCTCTCTCTCTCTCCTCCCCTTCTGCACGTCGACGCCCCCCCTTGCAGCTTCTTCCTTTCTTCTTCTTCTTCTTCTTCTTCCTCAGCTGACGTCCCTGACTTGCTGCTGCTGCTGCCACCAGAACCGACCGCCACTGCTGGCGACCACCACCCGTCACCACCGCACCCCCGTCGTCCAGCCAGCTCGCCGCCGTTCGCCGGCCTCAGGCCGAACCGGCTCCGCCCAGCTTGTCCTCCTCTTCTCCTCTGTCTTCTTCCTCTGTCCTCGCCATCCGACCGCTGTTGCAGCTTCGCCGGACTGCTCGAGGACCACTGTTGTGAGCCGCGAACCACCGCCCTTCGCCTGACCGTCCTGGACCGAGCCGCTGCTGCTCTTCTTCGGACCTGACCTAGCTGAACCAGACCCGTGGACGCCGGAGCAGCGAGTTGCTGCCTCGCCGTCGCTCGGCCGCCGTCGTCCTCCGCCCTGGCCGCCGCTCACCATTCGCCCAGCACCAGAGCCACCCTAGCCGGTTGCCCCCCCCTGAACCAGCTGCTGCCTCCGCCTGTCTCTCCCACTCGGCTCCTTTTGGCCGTGACCTGGAGAAGCGGCCAGCGGCCTTGCCGCTGCGCGCCGCCGCCGGTCACCGCCACAAGCCCGTCGGAGGACTGCTCCCGAGCCCCCTCCGCCGCGCCAGAGCCGCCCTAGCCAGCTGCCACCCCCACGAACCAGCTGCACCGCCTCTCCTTCTCCCTCTTTGTTCCTGTCCAGCCGTCGCCGGAGCCGTTCGCCTGCCTCGCCGGAGCTGCTGGTCGCCGTCCGGAGTTGCCGGGCCGCCCACCAGTCAGCCCCGTGCCGCCACAGCCGCCGGTTCCTCCGTTTCGCAGCCTCTTGCCGTGTGGACAGCCGCCCTCGGCCGAGACCCGGTCCCGGGCCGTCTCGCCCCGACGCGCCGGAAGTTCCCGTGCGTTCCCTCGCCGCCGCCGTCGCGCTCGTGTCGTCGGAATCGCTAAACCGTGAGTCGATTTCCTAATCCCTATTTAGGGGCTAATCTTGCTTAGGAGTAGTTTGATTAGTTTAATTATCGATTAGTGTTTTGGATGATGATTGTTAGTGTTTTAATACTATTTGATGAAGCTTGCTTAGTGTTAATCATGGTTAGTATTAATAAATATTATTATTATTATTATTGGAATAATAATAATAATTTATTATTTTCGGAATTATTAATTAAATTAATTTATAATTTCGAATTATTAATAGTAATATTGTTATTACTATTCATTGCTGAAAATTAATTATTTTTGGAGAAAATAATTAATTGTGATTATTTATTGGAAATTGTTTAATTGGTGATTATTCATTGGAAATGGTTTTTAATGGTGATTATTTATTGGAAATGATTTAATTGGTGATTATTCATTGGAAATGGTTTTTAATTGAGTAATTTTGGGGAAAATTACTATGGTCTATTTTTCCAAAGTCAATAGTATTTATATACTATATTATTAAAGGACATTGGTTTATTAAAGAAGGATTTTACTAAATGGAATTATTTGGGTTGGATAATTAATTATGGGATTGAAAAATAATTATAAGTATTTTGTGGGACTTGAACTATTTTATCGGAAAAATCGACTATAGTATTATATGTTTCTTAAATGAGTATCTTTAAATATAATTATATTTTATACTTATTTGGGATAACTGAATATTGTTGGATCGATGATTGTGACTTGAGTTGTTCCCAAGAGTTAGGGAATGTGTGTGATTGAATGTTGATTGGAAATTGAACTTTGGAAAATTGTCGAGTGAGATCGCATGACATATTGTGTGGGTTATCGAAATGGCATGTCGCATGAGCATGAGTGATATTTCATTCACGACAGAAAGCAAAGATATAAATGGATTGCTTGATGATGTGTTGCATGAACACATTAAATGAGGGAACCCGGCGTTGCTTAAGACCGCCAATCCCTATGGGGTTGTGCCGTGGCGGTGGGTCGCCCGACCTGGTCGGATGCCCGACGGGGAGGGGTTCTATGTGGGATCGCGGTATGGGGGCGGGTCCGGGCCTCTGTCGCAGCGGGACTGCGGTAGTGGGCGAGTCTTGTGCTCCTTCGGGAATGCCGTCTTGGGAGTGAGCCCTTGACGTCGCCGTGCCTCGAGGTAAAGAGGACGAAGCTGGTTTAGCGAGGAACCGCCAACCATAAGGTTGTGCCGTGGCCGGGAGGAGGGGTCGTAATAATCGGAGCATGTGTGGGTGTGAGATATGAGAAAGCTGTGTGAGATGCTCGATTATTCGCATGCCTCTTAATGTCGTGATGATTGAATTGACGGTTTCGCAGGTTGCGTGTGCCAAGGCCGAGGTAGGGTCGCCCGTGTTTGCATCTCGCTTATTGAACCGTCGTATGATAATATCGCTTGAGGTGTGGTATGTGTTGTTTGCCGGAATTAGGTTGCATAGTTAGATTGCTCCCAAGGCGAGCGAAGTTCCTAACCGGGGCTTAGGACTTTGACTTGCCGAGTTTATCTCAACCCGTCATGGTTAACATTTTTCAGGTCCATAGGATGGAGGATCGACGCGTGTTACGGCTCGTGGCCGTCTTTGAAGGGAGTAGATTAACCTTGACTCGCTAGTTTCACCGGCTCGATAGGAAGATGCCCGTGGTAAGGGCTTGTACTTGTAAACTTCCTAGGGTTAATCGGTTAGTTAATAAAGCAAAGACTTTTGATGTGTTCTTGTTGCGTTTTCCTGCTATCCCCGTTTTTGTAATTGACCGGGATTGTGTTTCGCTTCCGCATGCGTTTAATCAAAAGATAAAAATAACGGTCGGCGACGGATCCTGGGGAGTCGCAAATCAAATGACCGCAAGAGAACAGGGGTTGCCACGTGCTCGAGGGTCGGGGCGTGACACAGGTGCTTCCCCGGGGAATCAAACTCAAGATCTCAACAAAGTCCAAGTTCGCCCTAACCTGCTGGGCTACCTATGGGTGGGTAAAACCACGTAAATTGTCTGGTTGGAATAATTCGCTAGAAGTACTTAAATAATTGTTTTTTTTTTTTTCCAATTGGATATTTAAGTGAGCTGTGAAAATTGTTGACACTAAAGTTGCTACCACACAAAACTATTGACACTTATAGTGTCCTCTCAACTTCAGCTCTTCGATCAACTTCAACATCTTCAGACTTTGGAACCTCGGAACCAAGGCATACAATCATTGAGAAGCTATCCACAATAAGGGCTAGAGTAGGAATTCTTCAATTCCCACCTGGCGTTTGAGTCTACTAGAATTGACCATTCCTCCTCTCGTGCCCTCCCTATCTCATCCTGCTTTGATGTAATTTCTACCTCACTTTAATCATTTTGTAATGCCAACGGATCTCATGAGTGAACCACCTCAATAATTTTGTTTTTGGGTAAGTCTTAAACCAAGTCCTCTTACCCGCCCAATTAAAAAAACCAAATTCAAAACCAATTCTTTTATGTCTCATCTTCCTCCCTCTCCCTTCCTCTCTCACTTCGGCCACACCCAAGTCCAACCATGACACATCTTGGTAGGCCTTGCCAAGATGCCGCCAACTTCACCTCGAAGCCAATTTCAACCTTTCCCCATTCCTGGTGTAGCCGTCAAATCCATGCCCACTATTGCCAAGCCCTCTTTTCTCTCCTCCTTCTATTTCACTTGGTCATCTCCCTATCATGGAGCAACCCCAGATCGGTTTAGGTGTGTAATCGCAATTGGTGCGTGACCCTTCATGGTCAAAGATCCTCATTTATGAACTTTCATGGAAGGGTGGGTTTTAGCCGTGACGGTGGAATTTGGGTTGTCATCAAGATGATCGGCAATTTGCTAGCAATGGACCACGGCATTAATGCCGGCAGACAACGGAGATGCCGAGTGCAAGAGATTTTGCTTGCGTGATGGCGGGGGAAGTGGTATAGTGGCCATGACGTCTCCTAGTTTCTTTCTCTCTCTACGTGAGTGGGAACAAAGTGGCCAAATTGTCCTCAGCGTCGTGACCAAAATAGGGCCCATTTGGGAGTCAAACTTGTCTTTGCAAAAGTAAATTCATCGCCTCCCGAGTGGGCCACTCATCTCCAGCTGAGAATCTTCTTCTTACCCAAGTGGTGGAATTTTGTTTCGAAAACAAGGACGTAGGAATAGGTAAATGGAATGAAAAACAATTCATAGCAGAAGTCAAAGCGCCTATGCACGTACCTCATTGACGCTATTTGTGCATTTTAATATGAAGCACGTACAAATGATAAAAGGGCTAATCACATTACCCTTCTACCGTACTCAAAAATTGATTCTAACTTTTTTCAGATTTTGACTACGAGCATCTTATGTCCTTGTAGTGTTGATTTTGATGTTTTTCAAATTCTAACCACAAACATTATATCTCTTGATAATGCTGGTTTTGATGTTTTTCAGTTCCGGCCCCACAAATGTTGAGCCTCTAATTTGAACACGTCACCAATATCATGTCAAATGGTAGAGAGAAATTGAAAGAGCTATCGAAAGAGCTACCACTACAATTGTGCTAGCAATTGCTCTTGTGTGTAAATAACTTAATTGATTGCTATCCTCACTCTATTGTCAATCATCGACATCTTATGATTCTCTCTCTCAATCACCTTTTATAACAAGTCTCTAGTCACATTTAATTTGTCTTATTAATTTTAAAACTGTTTTAGAGAATTAGTTCAACTGTAAGTGTAAGTTTGCTTCAGACTTTGAATTTAGACATAAGTTTTAAAACCGTTTCAGACACTTTACAGAGCTTTATTCTAGGCATTAATTTATAACCGTCACAAGAGCATTATTTTGACGTTCTTCAGTTCTAGCCCCGCAAATGTTGAGCTTTTAGTTTAGACACATCACCAATCTCATGTCCAACGGTAGAGAGAAATTGAAAGAGTTACACTACAATTATGCTAGCAATTGCTCTCGTATGTGAATAACTTGATTGATTGCTATCATTACTCTCTTGTCGATCATCGATCATCTTATGATTCTCTCTCTCTCAATTGCCTTTTATAATAGGTCTCTAATCACATTTAATTTGACTCACTAACTCTGAAACCATTTTATTTTATAGAATCAATTCAGACGTAAGTCTAAGCTTGCTTTAGACTTTGAATCTGGATGTAAGTTTTGAAATAGTTTCATACACTAATTTAGGCATTAATTCAGACACTAAATGTCGGAGGGGTTGAAGTAACTCGGGTCCAAGATAATTTGTGGAGAAGTTGGGATACTGACGATAAATACATTTATGTCCCAAATGCTGCACAAAATTGCACTAACTCTGGGAGTGACCTTAAGTATCAGTATGAACTAGACAGATACTTAGCACCGGAACCCATCTACCAGACTGCTAAACAGATGAGTGTGAATTTTACCAACGCCACCTGGGGTTTCAAGGTGAGTGCGAACGCCCAGCATTTGGTCCGGGCTCATTTCTGCGACTTCATTAGCGTGTCTGCCAATACATTGCAATTCAATCTCTACGTTTATGGGAATTTTGCTCAGTTGATCGACCCATTCAGTAATTTCGGATTTATGTCCCCAAAACCTTTTCATTATGATTTTGTGGTTCAGCCGGGCAGCTCAGGGCTAGTGAACATCAGCATAGGCCTCCTAAGTGCCTCGATGTATCAGCAGGCCTATCTCGATGGCCTTGAGATAATGGAGTTCACTGGGTCATGGGAATCGGACTTTGTGCCCTTGGAGGGCGATAACCAGGATAAGCACGTTGGCCTCATAATTGGGCTAGTTTCCGGAAGCATCGCGCTTTGCATATTTGTATCTGCAGTGATCTTCGGATGCAAGCATAGAAAGCCAAAGAGAACTAAAATTTTGGCTTGGTTGCCGTTGCCTGCATTCGGAGGAGGCAGTTCTCACGGTGAATTGACCGACCAAACTGCCCACGGCTCTGCAATCCCTAATTTTCATCTGGGACTAGAAATGCCCCTTGCTGAGATCCATTTCGCTACCAACAATTTCGATGGCAAACTTTTGATTGGCAAGGGCGGATTCGGCAATATCTATAGAGGAACTCTCCGGGATGGCACTAAAGTTGCTGTGAAACGGAGCAAGCCAGGGTCGGGACAAGGCTTGTCTTAGTTCCAAACAGAGATCACCATTTTGTCCAAAATCTAGCATCGCCACCTCGTATCCTTAATTGGGTATTGCGCTGAACGGTCTGAGATGATACTTGTTTACGAGTTTATGGAGAAGGGGACCTTAACAGATCACCTGTACAATTCCGATTTCCCGTACTTAACATGGAAGCAAAGGCTTGAGATCTGCATTGGAGCGGCCCAGGGTTTGCATTACCTCCACAAAGGCGTGGCTGGAGGAATTATTCAGCGGGACATCAAATCCACCAACATTTTACTTGACGAGAATTACATTGCAAAGGTCGCCGACTTTGGTCTGTCCAAATCGGGGCCTCTGGATCAAAGCCAAACCCATGTCAGTACCGGGGTCAAGGGCACCTTCGGGTATCTAGATCCGGAGTACTTCAAGACTCTACAGCCGATGGAAAAATCAGACGTGTACTCATTCGGAGTGGTACTTCTTGAGGTGCTATGCGCGAGGCCTGCTATTGACCCTTCTCTACTTAGAGAACAGGCGAACTTGGCCGACTGGGGCATTACGTGCATCCAGAAAGGAACCCTCGTGCAAACAGCGGACCCTGTTCTTGCTGGCCAGATCAATCCCAATTCGCTGAGGAAATATGCGGAGGTTGCTGAGAAATGCTTGCAAGAGGCGGACAGAGAGAGGCCTAGCATGGGGGATGTGGTCTGGGACTTGTAATACGCCTTGCAGCTTCAGCAAACTGCGGTGAAAAGAGAGATGTACGATGACAGCATGACCAGCGGTTCCTCGATGTTGACTCTTTCGAATGTGAGGAAGCTCCCATCATTTAGTGAATATGCGGTTGAGGAAGATGGTGTGGCTGCAGAAAGGGCAGATACCCAGTGATGTCTGCTAGTGGAGTTTTCTCCCAGATGAAGGCTGATCAAGCCAAATGAGTTGCGTATTGCAGTAAATAGCTATCTTAGTGTTTCCGAGTTGTACTCAGATATGCATCCTGTGTATCTGAGAAAGAAGTGTACACGTACCCATCATCTTATATCGCATCTTGTTGCAGCATTTGGTTCATGATAGTTGTTTTTGTCGTAATGTGTAAGCACATAATTGTTTATTGTACAAGAGAGGACAACATTGGACCGTGATGAATGGGAAGGTGAGAGAGACTGCACGCCCTTAGTTGCCAGACCTTAAGTAAGCACTTGTTTTACAGATTTCACCATGGATGTCCTTCTCTGTAAATGTTTCTGGTGATGATGCTGGATGGCTTTTGTAGTCATGTGCCATCACTAGAGATTGCCCACTCTATCTTATTATCCTCTTTGAAAGATTTCAATAAATTTGCTTAGACTCAAGGTTTCGAACTCACGGAGAGCATGAGCTTACTACAAATCTGCAGTTCTTCATCATTCATGGGAAATGCTTTGCTGCTGATGAATGGCTTGCTACTCAAATTGCAACCCCTTTGCAGTATAGTTTGTGCTGTCTCTGCTTTCAAGGTGGAAAAAGTCCTGCTTCATCCTTCTTTCTCGGCTGGGCCTAGGTTTGGTGGCATTGGCATTGTTGTTTTATTCGTCCATATCGAAAATGTTCTTTTTATCTTCTTGTGCTTCAGCTTCCTTTGTTTTCTAGAGAAACAATGAGCTTTGTTTTCCAGGGTGAGAAGAAAATTTTCACTCTTCCAAACACTGATTTGTGGATTTTACAGATGCGTGAATTCATCATTTGATATTGATGTGAAAATAAATAAATAATCTCTTATCATAATATTTATTTACTAGCAAACGCTTTCCTTGAGGGATTTATTGTAAGGTTGCCATTAGAATATACATGTTAGTTATATCAAAGAAGTCTTCTATCGGTGAATCAATGTGATATGGAATATTTAATATATTTTAGTCAGCCCATAACTTATTAACTTTAGCTTTTGAGTGAAAGTGGATCTAATTGAATATATTGATAAACTCGGATTTGAGTTTTTTTTTGTAATCTCTTCAGGCGAAAGGTGTTCGACTTTTGCTTTTATGGTTCGGTCCGGAAGAAGAGATTAAAGATGAAGTTTTCTGAATTTCTGAATTAAGGGGGAGCAAGTTTAGACCAAGGGTGAAGTTTTTCCGAATTTCTAAATTAAAGCGAAGCAAGTTTCATAGAATACTGCTATACGCAGGAATAATGTAGCAATGGTGGTAGGATTTTAAATTATTTTGGATGTCTTATTGAGATCTGACTTAGTGGGCTCACAGCAGAGTCCGTACGAGATGGCCCGGCCCATTGCCTACCTCTTTTTAGCGGATTTGTTGTAAGTCTATAGCCCGTCATTGTCCGCATTTAAGTATACTAGATTAAATCACTCCTCCTTTGGGGCCCTCTCTCTTCATCGCATCCCCCTTGTGGTCAATTTAGGGTGTGTAACACTCTGCCAATGCATTCCGAAGAGGCACGACTTAGACACCACAACTAGTAACTGTAGAGCCACACAAACCTTTATTTTCATATACGTTTCTGTATGTTTTGCATCTTCTCATTCCTATTGTCGAAGAACCCTAGAAGATCATATTTCATATTAGAATTTGTGGGGTAATGATATCACACATACATGATTTTTGCCCGTTTGCAACTAAATACATAAATCTTTTTCTTTTTTTCTCAATTAAATGTCTCCAACTTTTTCAATTATGGTCTGTGTGAGACCTCTGGTAGATTAGGCTAAGGGGGTTTAATTACTCAGCAAAATTAGTGCTGTCGCTGACTAGGGTTGACAAGTCGACTTCAAAATGAATTAAAAGCATGTCGTTTCCCATTGTTATTAATTTCTTTCTTTCCCTTTTCTTCCTCCCCTTGGCCTTCCTTTAACTTCTTAGATGCAGGGCCACAAAATAATGACATCGCCAGTTGAGGTCAAGCTTGCTCCCATGGCTGCAGGCCAGAGCATTCGATGCTGTCTCTACCACCCTACGTACCTCGGTGGCCGCATGGCTTCAACTCGCTACTTTATCTCCCTTTTTAACCTTTCAAAACGGAGTCTGACTATCTAAGTTCTTATTGGCACGTGCTCGAAAATTAATATGCTAACGTGCCTTCATCCTAAAGGGCATCTCGAACACCGACATCAAAGTTTTAGTGATCATTTTGACAGTGTTAACGATTAATGTTATCCATGTTAGAAAATCCAGCTAAAAAAATTAGAGCTAATAGGTGGAGCATTGAGAAGAAGCTTAAGCTAATGGGTCGATCGACACCATAATTATATAAAGAGTATGGAGAATTTGACTTCGATATCATAGTTGGTGGAGAGAGAATATATGTATATAAAAAGCATATAAATCCTGTAAAAAAATGTTGTGGGATATTTCAACAATCCATCCACGAATTTGATGGAGCCATTGATATGAATCCGATCAAAAAATTTAAGCCAATAAGTGGAGCATGAAAAAAGCTAATTCAATATGTTGAAAGAGATCACAAGTTTATAAATACTATGGAAAATCTGATTTCCATGTCATATTAATATTGAGTTCACATGTACATGAAAAGTATATAAACTTCATAAATAAACAGATATGTGATATTTTAACGGTTCATCCACATGTTTAACGGGAACCTGTTATGAGCATAATGAGAAAATCTGAGGTATTTGATTGGAGGGGAAAAAAAGAAGAAAAAGGTACAGGCACTTGACTGCAAAATGGGTGAAAGTATCAGGGTGTGTGATTTAGTCCTTTACGAATCCTTTTGCCTTCAATTTGGATCGCGATGGATCGCAACCCGAAAATCGTAGTTTACAATTACTCCTGAACGAAATTTAAGCTATGCACGGACATGTACAAGCATGAACCAGCAACATTCGACCGACATAAAATCAAAGAATTTCTCGGTTCTATACACTTTTAACACGCGTAAAGCACTCAGGAACACCATATACAAATTCAACTGGAAGCACTACTTGAAAGACCTTAGCGACAGAACTTAATACGAGACACACGAATGCACGAAGCCGAGTCGTCGTCGTCATCGTCAATGGCCAGGGCCTTTCCTGCTCGGTCCGGAGGCCATCGTGGACACCCGATCTGTCGGTAAAGCCCGGTTGCTGTCGTGCCGATCAGCACCGGAAGCAGCGAGCACTGCAGGCTTAACTCCTCCTCGCGCGTTGAAACTGGTGACTTCCTGCTTGCTCGTTTCCGACGAAAGCGCTCTGCCATGGGCTGCACCCGACTCCGCGAGGAGCAGCGTCATCAAGAGCACCGCTACGATCGAACAGCCAGTCGTTCCCGATCTTCTCCTGGCCCTAGCAGCGGAACCCATCTCCGCTGAGGACTCGAGCAGGAATGGCGGCTCTTCGAGGGATGCTAGAGAGCGTTGCTTTTGGTATCTCCGATCTCCCAAGGGAAGAAGTAAACAGGCCTTTTGCATATATAGGCGGAAAGATATGCACTAGTTGGTGGGAACGGGTCTGCGTGGATGGTCGAGGAGTGAGGACGGTGGAGAGCTTTTTGGAAGGTGGGGGCCCTCCCAAACTTTTTGACCGGGGGCAGGGAGCATTTTTTGAGAATTCTTTGTGGAGGTTTGGTTGGCGCCGAGAATGGGGGAAAGGAGGAAGGTGCTTTGATTTCATACTTTGGGAATTTGGAGGATTCTCAAATTTTTGGACCATAAAATTAAATAAATCGGCGATTCTCCTCCCTTCTTCTTTTCCTATCATGCTCTTATTTTATGTGTTTCGGACCAAATTATTTTCTACTAATAGAGGAATGCTTGGACGCATGGAGAAATTATTTGTTATTTTTTTTTCCAACTTATCTGGGCCGTTATAGAAATTTTGTGCGTATGAATAAATTTGAGCTACTAGAATTTGCCTTCGGAGAACGTGCGAGTGTGCAAGTTTGAAATCGGTTCTTAAGCGAGAAAGAGATGAACATCATGATGTTGGTAAATTGATTGGTTAAACCTATGTCAATGATACTTTTCTATATTGCTGCAAAGTTTTATCAATAATATGTGAATCATACATTCGCAAGGAATTCCTTCACCCTCTCTCATTATAAAATTGCAACCATCTTCTTACATGAGCTTACAACTTGTGCCTCATTTCTTGTTTTTCATTTTTCCTTTTTTCTTTTATAGTATCTCTTTTTCGTACCGGCATGTTGCGCTCCGCAGGTTCTCTAGCAACTTTCCTTCATCGAATTTTTCTCTCTTCAAATACCCACTTACAAGAAAAGCCTCTTATCATAATTACTGGTTTGGGAAATTGAGGAAGAAGAATCGACCAGCACAAGTGGGAACGAAGATATTGTAGGTGTCAACCTTGGGGTGTAGGGTATCTCACGGGAGGTTGGAGTTGCAGATGCGAATTCAACGTCCGATATTAACTCCATTCCCTAATTTTTTTACAATTTTTCTAGGGACAAGGGGGATACAATTCAGTGAATGTGATTTAAAGTTAGGGCAGAGTTTGACGCCATGAAAAGGATTCACAAAGCCTTTTTTATTTGGTTGGACTGGGTTTGCTTAGCTTTAATTTTCAGTATGTGGGAATATTCTTTTTCTGCGGAAGCAAGGGGAGTTCAATTCAATAAATTACTCATCTGTCAATTTTTATCGCTTTGGAACCAAATTGAAGTGACATTCTTCCTTGTAGCCTCACTAATAGTTGAAGGGTCAAACCAAAAAAGAAAAAGTGATACAGTCACCACAATTCTCTAAACCATTGTGATGTGCACAATCTAGTCCATAAAATTTTAACTTGTTCAATCTAATCAATCAATTTTCTAAAGCGGGATTTAAATCAGTCTTTCAATATTATTCATAGGTTTTCATAATTACATTGTTCCTAGATTTGAGAATATATTTACATTTTAATCCATTTCTTAAACTAACTAAAAATAGGCTAACTTTCTCGCACCTTTTTTATCTTTTTGGTCATGACAAACATTAAAATAGTGACATTTAAGTATATTTTAAAACATGATTCCTATAGTAGTAATAATAGAATCTCATTTAAGATAATATCAAGTGAACATCTTACTACTTTAAGTCTTAGTATTTTCTTTAGGATTTCTATGAGCAGTAATAATTTGATTACAAAATGCAAGTAGTTATATTCATCTAAATTTTGTTACAATTAAATCGATAGATATAGATTCATATGAATTTAGCATGCTTTTCTAACATGATATCGGTACTGAGGTAAAACTGGAGGACTTAGCTATTAAAGTCAAGTGTTTTACTATTTCTTTAAATCATATGGTTCATAGACCGGCCGGAAGAGATAAGCATGCGACAGCAGCACAACAAAATTTTAGTACCTTTTTCTCCCTCTGTTTTTTAATGAAGAGGAGACAAAAAGAATGGCTAGAAAGAAGTCTTAAAGAATGGTTTAGTCAGTGGTATCATGTTGTACCGTAAAATTTGTGGGAACAAGCAGCAAAAGTCTAACAACCCTCATCAAAAAGGTAGTGTCAAGAGGGAGCTTGAATAGAACCTTTTAATATATCGATCTAGATATATTTTCACTATGAAATTCTACCACTTGTTGAGATGCTCACTTGCAATTAGGGGTGTCAAATGGGTGGGTTGGGTCGGGTTTGAGTCAAGTCGAAAATGGTCCGACCCATATCGACCCATTTAACCCGTTTTGACCCATTTTCATGCAATATAATTTTGATGACCCATACCCAACCAAATCCATACTCGATCCATATTACTAACACATATTAATATTTTAACTTAATTTAAGAAAATCTACTTCTACTTATTTAGTCCACTTTAAACTTTTCACATATAAAAATGTGGATACCTCTAAATTGAAATAGTTTTTGAAAAATAATTTTAAAAAAATGATTTTTTAATTATTTTTAAAATATTGAATTTTTTATTTTTTATTTTATTTTTTCTTTCTTTTTCTTTTTCTTTTCCCTTTCTTTTCTTTTCTCTTTCTTTCTTCTTCCTTCTTCTTCCCCCTTTTCCTCTATTGGTGTTGCTCGACGGTGACTTGCCAAGACACGGGGCCGCCGAGCCCGAACTCAACCAAGGCCGACGAACTTGAGGTTCGGCCGATCTAGACTCCACCGAGGTCATTAGCAGTGGTCAAGCTTGAGTTCGCCCGGATCTGGCAAGCCACGAACTTTAATGTGGCTAGCGAGTTTGAGACTCGTCTACCTAGACTTGGGCGAGCCGCAAACTTTGTTTCGGCTAGCAAGTTCGAGGCTCGCCTACCTAGATTTGGGCGAGCCGCGAACTTTGTTGCGGCTAGTGAGTTCAGGGCTCGCCTTTATTGCGGCTAGTGAGTTTGGGGCTCGCCTACCTAGATTCGGGCGAGCCGCAGCTCGGCCAAGGCCGATGATCTCGCGGCTTGCCTGTTTAGATCTAGATCGAGCTTTGATTAGCGAGTTTGGGGCTCACCAATCGAAGTTCTGTTGCGGCTTGCCTGCCCAAATCTAAGCGAAGCTCCAATCGGCGATGGCAAGCTCAGGATCGATGATGGTGATGGCGGCGTGATGGCGAGATCAGCAATGGAGGTCGAGAACGCATAGAGGAGGGGATGGAAGGAGAGAGATAATGGGTTACCCTCAACCCATATTTGACTCATATTTAACTTTCACTTGACCCATATTTGACCCATATTTAACTTTCACTTGACCCATTTAACAAAAAGTGAGTCATAATATGGGTTTATGACCCATATTGACACCTCTACTTGCAATTCACATTCCAAGGAGATTATAAAGAGAGCTCAAATTCGAGCATGTCAATATGTATAGTTAGATTACCGTTATTAAAAACTTCATTGAGTTATGAGTGAACTATTGCATTGACCGTTAATTTCCTTGCCAATTGCTTGATGAAATTGCTCTATTTCACCAGCCCAGTAACAAGTGCATCCTTAACAGTAATGAATTGACCTATTTACTCGGTAACAAAATATAGATCAATTTCTATAGCACCTGGCTCTCCTCGTCATATCTGATTAATATTTCCTAGGAAATCAAGCTAATGACGACGATGTCATATACTAACTCCATATTGCATCAAGTGTTATCAATTGAAGGGCTCTCTAAAGACCGATATCATTGAATCAAAATGTATCGATCGATTCAAATTATAGATCAATCTTGGTTGATATTCTATATATTGGTGGTGCAAACGGTCTGCGCGAGCCTTGCTTCTGTTAAAACATAACCCTGGCCTGAAAATAATAGGAGAGTAAACATTTTGGTCTGGAAAAATGTGGACGAGCAGTTTGATTCAATCTGAGCCAAGCTCGAATTTCATAGCCACAGCTGTTTAATTGATTGATCAAAATGCCACTTCCCCCCTTCAAGCTTCAATTTAGGAAATATAATTTTCTGAAATGGTGGGAAATGTCAAAATCTAAACAACATTAAAGAAAAATAATAGACCAACATCAATCCGACATATTTATCAAAATAATGTCAAATGCAACGTTTAGTAATCAAGCCAACAATCTTCCAAATAACAACCTCAATTCCTCTACTTGGTAGGTTGCAAACATGGCCAATATATAATTTATATTCGGTTGAGTTTATATGGTTATAACATTCATAAATTTTAATCCACCAATCAAAAACACGACTCAAAGAAGTTTCCTCAAATCTGGAATTGTGAAGAGTAATAGCCACTTCGATAATACTACCGGAGTAAATGGTTTAGTCCCATAAATTCACTAAAAATGGAGCACTAGTGCCTCTTTGGATGAAGAAAGTATTTCAACCAACACTAAATCATGTCATGCTTACTCAAAACACCTTCCCATTTTCTTGAGGTTACTTTCTTATGGACCTAAGTAAGTTCTTGAACCGCTTCGTCTGAACTTTAAAACGTAAAACATAAAGGTATTCCCACCTTATTAGAAAAAAAAAAATTATAACAAGAGGTACAAGGTGTGCGGGTATCGACATGTTATAATAAAAAATACAGTCAAGTTATGTGTTCTCATTGGAGGGACTATTCTATCGGCTTCATAACTGGAAATATCCCTAAAGAAAGATAGGCCGTGGAGTCAACCTCAATTTTGCTTCACTCTAAATCCATGATCTTCTAATAGGTCTCGAGTTAAATGGCTATCTCATTGAATTTGGAAATTTAATAGGATTGGGATTAACAAAGTGATATCTTGTAGACATCTTGACATGTGACACCGAGGGATTGTATGAAATGCTTCGTGGAGTTGCATGAAGCAAAGATTTTGGCGCGCGCATGGATTTAGAGGTAAAATCTGCTCTCGTGAGTCCACGTATCGTCCTGGGGTTGCGCAATTCAAAGTGGATCCGCGTTGGACAGATCATGTGGTGGGGCGCGTGCAAACTTGGCAAATGTGTGACATTTGAGGGAAATCACGTGCGAGTGTCTCAGGTCAAGCGTACAAGGTTAACTAGGCCTTGGGTTCTGACCTGTGGCCCTTCTATATGTTAGCATCAATATAACACTGCATCCAAAAAATGTGGCCACGAGTTTGATTCTTTGTGCAAACAACTTATTACGGATAGTTTTACAGAGTTAGGCTTTCAACAGATCGTGTAATAGATCGACAGCAACAATTGGGACAATTTAGAGCGAATTAACAAAAAATAAAAGACGTCAAAATTTTTGTGCTCCATTCTAAATTGGTACATATATCCACAAACAGAGTGGCTGCAAAAAGTTCCACTATGATATTGAGAATTACAAGCACCAATCTCACAATCTTTCAAATATTCCGAATGTTAGATTCCACCAAAGCAATCCTATAAAATGTATTTGGAAAATCACTTGTAGAGAACTTGTCTAGGAAACTTATGGAGAGAAACTTGAATACTCCTATTTAGAGGTGTCAAAATGGGTGCACACATATTCAATAAGATGGGTCATTTATGAATTAACTAAATTTTACTAAATGGGTTGATAATGAGTTTGGGTTGTATTAAGTCTCATAATACATGGGTTGTAAATGGATTTACTTACAAACCTTTTAACTTATAAATGTTATTAGTTGATTCAACCCATTAATGAGATATCATCCTCTTGAGCATTTTTTATAATTTATAATTTTTTAAAATTTTTGATTTTTTAAAATTTTTATTTTATTTACTATTTTCATTCTTTCTTTTAGTTTTCTTTTCCCTCTATGAACTCTAGCAGCCGACCCTCACCTAATAGCCCAATTGCATTGCCAGGCCTCGAGCTCCTTGATTGAGTAGGGCCAATGCCTTGCCAGCCTCAAACGAGCTCAAGCCTACTAAATCTAGGGAGGTTGAGCTCGCTAGCCTCAGCACTTGCGAGGCTCAAGCCTCCCTGATGTGGCAAGACTCGAGCTTGTGGCCTTTGGTGTGCTCCAGCTTGCCGATGTCTAAGCATGCTTGAGCTCGCCAACCAAATTTGGTTTGCTTGGCTCGTCAAAATCAGGTGAGCTTGAGCCTCGCCAGCTTATGGCGAGGCTTGAGCTCACTTGTCATTTGCCATGGTCACTGTGGCCAATGACCAGGTGAAGAAGAAGATTAAAGAAAAAGAAAAAATATTAAAATTCTTTTTAAAAAAATAAAAATAATTAAAAGGAGTGCATAAAAATTAATTTAGATTTTCCATATCAAATGAAAAATATTATCATTTTCATAAATATCACAATTTTCGTGAAATAAATGGACCCTCCATTTTAAAAAAAAATTATAAAATTTATCCATTGAATTTGTAATTTTATGGAAGTGTTTTAACAATATATATAAATATATATAAATTTAAAAATCATAAAAATATTTTCTAGATTTGGTTAAATATGGAAGTATTTTAGATGAAGTTCGGTATGGGCCGATAAATTTACATTGCAAATAAATTAATCATAAACAAATTAATGGATTAATTTGAGTTGACAATTTATGACCCGACTTTACTCATCCGTTTGACATATTTACTTCTATCGAATGCTTTAATGTCACTACTAGGAAACAACACCAGGCGACAGGTAAAGCCCTCCCTAAATGTCCAAAACGCAGTCCCATAGATGATCAACCATCGCCTCGCGTGGCCTCCTAATTCCCCACAAAAAGGAAATAGCGAGGGTTTTATGAAGCCTGTCATCATAATTACTAGATCCATTCCTACGGCCATAGAAGCCGTACCAAAAATCATAATATTGAGGGCCAGAGCCATTCCTAGATCTTCAAAACAGTGACGGGTTTGATTGTTTCCGAAAGTGAAAAATCTTTTCAAGTACAACTATTGCTCTTGAATGAGTTTAGTTTTTCAGTTCCACCATTAATACGCTAAAGCAATTTCGTTTGATATCATACTGTGCACCAAAACAAGAAAACAATTCAATCAGAGTCAAATCAAGCAACAACCTGCAACTTCAAAGTGTCCTCGTCATGCCATCTTAGCCATTGGTTTCGCCAATCAACAGATCAATCCAATTGGAAGCAAATTAGATCAAGTTAAATAGAAAATGACAAATCCTAACACTCAGCAGACTCTCTCTCTCTCTCTCTCACTCATGCAACCTCTTGTCCCCCACAGCTCTCTCTCGTGTATCTCTAGATCTAAGTGTCCAGGTGGAATTCGAAGTTAAACAAGTGCTATCCGAACCTTAAAAGACGCTAGCTCAGAATTGCGTGAGGTACTTTGAAAGCATCTCAACCGAATCTATTAAACTCGTGCAATGGGCCAGCTGATTTTTACGACCGACCTCTAATGATTTCAATTGGGATTCTAGTGACTCCGTGTGGATATCGATCAAACCTAGTTAAATTGGTAATTGTTGAGAAGCAAGTGGTTCTACAAGTAAAATGGACACTCCTTTTATCAATGACATCACAAAACTCTCCACAATCTTCATTACACTCACGCACACTCACTGACACTTGCTTCTCACACAACGTTCACCCACTCACTTCACAATTTGCACACACACACTATGGTTCTACACGCCCACGCACACTACACGTGCGTGCGCGTACACAATGGAAGAGGGGACTGCCTATTTATAGGCATGGGAAGTCGCTGGTTGCATGCAAGTTGAGACGTTGCCGAATTACGTCTTCATTTTCCCACAACTTCGGCTACTCGAACAACAAGAAACAAAACCTTCAAAAGTGTAGCAGAGGAAGAATCTGGAGAGAGGCAATGCTCTTCGATACTCCCCCTCATCGACTGTTCTCTTTTATTTCAGATCTAGTAGCCGGGCCAATATTGTTTCCGAACTCTTCAAATGTCTACTTCCATTCCACACCTTATGAAGCTTCCTCATATGTGGATGGCTCTATGGCTTTATCTTCAATTGCTTATCCTTTTGCGACTTTCCACCGGGCTTTATGAAGCTTGGGTTTTTGGAGTGTCAATTCGACTTGTGCTTTAGTCTCCTATTTCGCAACCTTCCCTTTTCGTCTAGAGGGAAAAAAAGGGTTTAGAGATAGTGGATTTCATTTTTTCAATTCTTAACAATCTAAATATTTCTAAGAGTTGTCATTAGCCTATTGGGATTAGCTAAAAAACAAATGAGACATGGGAGTATTGTCTTGATTCCTACCCGACTAGAGATTGCAAGGTCTGGGACTTATTACACTAATGTTTATTAGTACCCTTTCAATACCCTTAACTTGGAAGGTCATTAGTTAAGTGGCCACACGGTCTTAATTGCCAGTTATAGTCCTAAAGGCATCAAAGTTTCTGAATAATCATGCAAATTTTTTGTAGGATTCATTTTTATCAAAGTATAAACTAATCCTAACCTATTTTAGGAAACCAATAAACAACCAATTTATTGAAAGATAGTGCGGTAAGTAAACACCCAAATTTTGAAATGACTTTTAAACTAAATGCAAAAAGAAAACCTGATATAAGTTGAGCAAATAATACACATGGCCACTTTGTAAGCCCTAGAACATGATCCCCATGAGTTAGATTCAAGTCAAGTTTAATTTCTTTCATAAGGACAATGTCCTAGGACGAAGCTACGTGTATATTAATTAAATGAAACTAAACTAAATCTAATGCTAAAACTTAAAATTTTCATGAAGACCTAATTCCAAGCATTTTATAAATTTCTTTTAAATTATCTTGGAAAAACTACATTGAAAGTGTTAAAATTGATCAATGAAGTTTAGTCCTTAAATTTTCAAAAAGTGTTATTAAGTTTTAAAACTTGTTACGAAAGTGTAATTAAATCTTAAAAATTGTTAAATTAATCAAATCAAGTCATTCCTTTGATAGCACTTTTTGAAACTTTTAAGACTCAATTGCACTTTTATAATAATTTTTAGGATTTGATTGCACTTTTTAAAAGTTTTAGGACTCGATTGTACTTTCATGATAAGTTTTAGGCTTAATTGTACTTTTTGAAAATTTTAGGACTCAATTGCACTTTCATAACAAGTTTTATGACTTCTAATGAACTTATCTCAATCATTTTTTTTATTTTCAAATTTTTTATTTTTAATTTTAGAAATATTTTATCGAAAAAATGTAAATATGGATCTGGATCAAATCTCCGGATCACTCCGAGTCGAGACCCATCAAGGTCGCAAGGCCTTCAGCTGGAGTGGGCCTGAGGTGTAGGCTTAAGATGCCGACGGGACCTTGTATCAAACACATTCCAATTAGGAATCATAAAGGACCATCTCTTGGCTGACTCCTCAAGCCCATCGCCAAATAAAACTAGTCTTAGTTCACTTCTCATCAAAAGGACATGCAGCCCATTCCATCTATTCAAATTCAGTTGAAAGAAACCGAAACCCAAAACCACTAAACTGATTAAGCCCAACATTTCCGAAAACCACGAACATAGAAAATACATTTCGAATTAATAATCCAACTAGAATTTTCACTTTTGACATTCATCATCTTCATTACCTACATATTATTAATTGTTGTAGGAATTTTCGGATGTCATAATGGTTCAACAGGCTACTAGAGTTACTTGGGCTTAACTCAGGCTCGAAATATATGGAGTCGATCTCAAAATAAGTGCTGAGTCGAGCTACTGTCTTTTTCCCCTTTATTTCTGAGTTTATGTGATAGGATTTGAGGACAAATTATGATGGATCGAGAGTTAGGCACTTAGTTGGGTTAGACCATTGCTCATCAGTACAAACTTATGAGGGACATTATTGAAGTACTTCAAAATTAATAATCTACACATCTGCATGTTCTCTGACACAATTTAATTCATGCATCGTATATCAATGTTTGTTCCATGATTATGAAATATGTCCAAGCTTTCATTATCAGCTACAAGACATATATTCTTTGCTCAGCATGCTTATATCATATTTTTGACCAAACGAACTATCACATCATTGCTAGAAATGATGAGGATTATTACCTTGGTTTGTAATATTTTTGGATTGATAATGCTACCTTGGCTACTAGCTAGAAGGGTAATAATAGGAGAGAGATTTGAGTGAAGATCAACTGACCTTCTTGACAAGGATGAATCAAATGAGGGAATTGATTTCAAGTCAAATGATCTTCTAGGAAACTGAATTGTTTCCCTACCTTATAGCCTTCAAAATTGAAATCCAAATAATTGAAAAGGACAGCTACTTTCTTTCACTTTGGATCAAATTATATTGGACTTTATAAGCCCTATAAAACTTGTCAACGTAATCTTGTTTTACCCTACAAGTGCCTCTAAATGATTGTACAAAAGCTCATATTTAAATTTAATCAATATGAACCTACTTTAATTTCAACCAAAAAATATATATAGCTAGCTACTATGATTAGTTGGGAGTACGTATGTTACAAACGCGTAATTCATGTAAATCAATATTTATTGGCAATTATATCTTTTAAAATGGATTTTCCACATAAATTGTTGAGTTATAAAGTTTGCATTTTGAAAATCTAAACATATCTTGATTGCAAGGATGAAATGGGCTTTCCTCTCGTCCATTCCCAAACTCACGACCATCTCCTTAATAAGCCCAATCTCCTCCACGTTGAACTTCTTGAGCAAAGTAATGCTCGATATGGTCGCTTTCGCTGTCAGATCGTCCGTCACCTTGTACATTACCTACCCTAGCACAAAACCATCCTTACCGTATGATTCCAGTGTTGAGGCCGCAACGCCCATTGGTTTACCAGCCGGTGATTTGACAGTTTGCATAGCTGGTTCATGGTACGATTGTACTAGGGACATTTTGCAGAAGGGGTCTCAGCCGTATAGTTTCAATAGTTATAGACCTCATCCAGTCAGAGTCCAAATTGCTATCCTACACACGATAAGGGCACCAATAGAAGGTTTTGGGTGTTTTGAATTTGAAGACAAAGTCGCAGGAAATAGAAACGGGAGCAGAGACAGAGGTGGGTGCCTTGTCCCTATAAGATTTGGTGTACCCATCATTCAGTTTCTCGAGTTGTCGTAGAGATTTCCTAAACTGTCCATCCTAGTTTTCATGGGGAGTGGGATCACCATTTTGACTAGCTCAATTTGACTATCTTCACTCTTATTGAAATTGTCTCGTATTGTTATGGAAGGGTTTATTAGTTTAGTTGTGTGAGGAGCTAGTGGTCGGTTTATAAGTATAAATGAATGTCTCATTCTTTGTGCTAGCTTTTGGGATGAAAAAACCCCAGGATCACAGAGCCAAAGTTGCCAACAAGTTTGGATCCAATAGTTACATGAGAGAAGTACGAATTGTTATGGCTCCGATCCAAACCTGATGTTTTGAGGGGAGATTGTTGAGGTTGCCCCACACTGATTGTGGAAGACGCTAATGGTCGATTTATAAATGTGAGAGACTGTTTCATCATTTAAGCTAACTTTTAGGTGAGAAAGGCCTAAGACCACCTAACAATTCCCTTGATCACTATATGAAGAGTGGAAGAAGAGACTCGTGCAATGATTTTCGTGAGTAGATACGATGGATCATCATGGGCACAATGACAATATTTATTGTAAAATAATTCAAAATATCGGATACTGCACTGAAATCAATCCAAAATTATCATGGAAAAAAATGTATTCGGTCAGTAACTAAATTACACACAAATTTACAATAAAACCACTTAATAGTTAATACGCACAAAATCCACCGTTTTCGGAATCTCCCTTGCCATCAAAGAAAAGTCCCCTTCTGCGTCCCTTTTCTTTTTGCTTTTGTGTAGCTACAACAATAAGACTTCGTCATCTTTGTGCCTAAAAAGAAGAGACCCGCCTTCAGGATTTTTTAAGACCTATCATGCGTCCCTGTACGATTTTGGCAAGAAGTCCAATTCTTAGTTGTTAGTCAATTTGGGATGTTTATTTTCCTTTCTTTTCTCCAAAGATCAAAAGTTTATGCCCTTTCTAGGTAAGGGTGAGCATGATCTAGGTTGGGCCAGTCCATTCTTTAACTCTAGGACTAACCAGCATAATGTTGGACTTCAATTTTTGGGACCAAAGATTGACCCTATTAAGTTTGGGACTAAGGACCGAATTGGACTAGTCCAATGAGTTTGGTCCGATTCCAAGCTCAACTCGAGACTAATTAACAATCTTTTTGTTTCATTTTTTATATTTACTAAAAAGACAAACTTGCTATTTCAAATTATATATCTATCAATAATGTGGCATTAAGTAACCAACTATAAATACTAGTACATATTCAATAAATTTAAGATAAGGCAACAATAGAAATTTCATACTTGCTAAAGGCAATAAACCATAAAAATGATTAAGACTGCTCATAGAGTCGCGAGGCAAGTGTTGCTTATTAGCGAAAAGGGTTTCTAATTAGGGTTTTGTTTCCTTCTAGTTCACTTGGCAACGAGTGAGGTCAATGAAGAAAGGCGAGCAGTGCAAGTTTCGAGTGGCGAGCACGACGAGTCGTGAGCAACGCGAGTGGCTAGAGGCAAGCGAGGCGAGTGTCGAGTGACAAGAGGGGTGAGGTTGCTCACGAGCGAAGTTGTTTCTTTTGATTTAATTTGACAAATTGAAGACCAAGAGGATAAAGAAGAAATGAGAGAACAATAATACTGGAGGTGGAGGACGTTGTTTGAGTTAAGGTTTACTCTTTAGAATAATTAAAAATATTATAAAAAATATTATATATATATAATGTATAACATATAATATATTTAAAATATATTATATATTATATATAAAATACACAGTTAGGGTTGGTCTAGATTGGACCAACTCGAAACTCCTAAGACCAATGACCAACCTACATAGTGCTAGTTTATGGATCTCAGGAACAAGGATCGACTTACCACACCTTGTACCCTAAGCACGCGACAATGACTTATCATGGTCAATTGAAAACAATGTCCCAGGATCCGTTGACGACCATTCATTTTAATCTTTCATAATGCGCAAGCGAAAAACGAACCATCCCTAGTCCAAATAGACAATCAAACAATTAGACATGGATAAACGGATGAACAGTAGAAACCTCGACTACTTATTTATACAATTTACTATATTAACCAACAAAGGATCGTTTCGAATACAAGCCCAACAAAAAGTGGCCGATCCATCCTCTAAGCCAAACCAAAAAGGAACTAGGTTAGGCTAATCCAGTTATACAAAATGAACACTCGGGTTCAGCACCACCATCATCAGGACCCATTGGACTTAGGCTCCGTTGAGTCAATCACTAGAGGAACGGGGGCAAGATTCTCCATTGCGCCATTCTAAGGGCTTGAAAGTGGTTATATAATAACTAGTGAGTTCTTTCCCTAAGCCCCGGTTAGTACACCAACTCAACCTAGGGTATCTCTCTAGAATCATCCCTCACTCAATCCAACCACAAACAACCAAAACCAAACAAGCAACAATAGCCAGGGTCAACCAACAAATAAATAGTCGGTTCGCATACAACCTTACTTGGTATGCTATACCTTGCACATTAAACCCCGTTCAATGCAAACAATGCAACCAACAATCAAATAGTCGGTTCGCATGCAACCTTACTCGGTATGCCCTACACATTATAAATTGGCACAATACATGCAATGCACATGGCCATTAGATGATGCAGTTCATCGATTACATGCGAGTCGCGTCATAAGCGATCTCACTTGGCTATTGCCCACCCTGGAAGTTATTAATTTATGCGTGTGTGCCATAAATGATGTGATCATTTCATGCATAATTAGAACCAATGATGCCATGTTTTTTCATGCACTCCTGCATCTACATGTGTTCCAATTATTACTGCCCACAGGGTTACAACCAAGGCGCAACGGCACTACGACGCCCTTCCTTTGCAAAGGTGCAACTATGCCCTTCCGTGCCCATGCTATGGCGTTACGGCACCCTTTCTCCGTAGAAGCACAACCGTGCCCTTCTGTGCTCAAAATATGTCAAGGGATATTCTCCCAAGATAGCATGCCCAAAAAAGGTCAAGGGATACTCTCCCGAGATGGCATGCCCAAAGAATGTCAAGGGATACTTTCCCTAGAATGCATTTTCAAAGGACATCAAAGGATATTCTCCCAACACTGCAGGTTCAACTTAGTGATCACGCAAGTATACCATCACAACCTAGTTATTATCTTTGAGCATTAGCCAATACACATGTGCTTGCATATAAAATCTCAAATTATTTCTCATAAAAGCGGTCCATTTCTAGTGTCTCTTGGACAAACCATTTTTCCCTATTTTGTGAAAATCACATGATCCATGCGGATGTTCATGCCATGACATATCCAATTTACTTCTTACGATCAAGACACATAAAATTATGCACAATTCACTTCCAGATGAGCAGTGCCGTGAACAGTAATCATAAACAGTGCACATAAACAATAATTATGAACAATAAATTTCAGAATTCATTTATTAATAAATTAAATTCAGACATTAAACAAAACATTAATTAACACAATTAATCAATCAATTAAGCTAAACATACGTAATTATCACATAAATCATACATAAGTAACATTTAAGCATAATCAAGCACAATTAAACAAGATTAAGCTAAGCTAATCTTAACCATCATCTAACCACCTATCTTAGGGCTAATACAACTTAATTAAACCCCTTAAACCAAAATTACCACTAACTAAACCAACCCTAAACAAGTTTAGGCACTAACAAAGGATTATGGGCTAAACTCACCCGTTAAGTGGGTCGGCGACATAGACGCAGTAACGGCGATGAACCCAACACTCAAGGACCTCTACCATGATAGTCCAAGGTGGTCTCAAGCTAAATACAGCAGCAACAACCTCTGTACACCCACTAAATTTCAAAAAACAGCACTGTAGGAGGAGGATAGGGGTTGATCGAAGCAAAATAGCTTGGCTGAAGCTTTAGCGAGTTGTTGGCCGGTGACTGGCAGCACTAGGGGGTTGAGGGGGAACTGTTAGTGGTTAGTATGGGCGGTGGTTTTGTCGAAAATGGAGGAAAATAGCTGAAATAGCAAAACAGTATAGCAGTAGGCGTTATAGTGACGGTCTGGCAAGTAGAAACTTCTGGTCGGCCGACAGGTTGACCAGCGGCTTAGATCGGCCGGCGGGTCGATCGGCGGCTTAGACTAGCAAGCAGCCGATGCCATTTGAACGGATTTTCCGTCCTGAACACAATGGCGGGTGTCATGGGATGTGATTCACATGGGAAGGCCATGGACAACTAGAGTTTTTTGGAGGAAGGTCAGAAGGAAAAACTGAAGGGAGGAAAGGAAACCAAGGTAGAGAAGTGTGCGGTTTTTGGAGGAGATGAAGGGGAGAGAGAGAGTGAAATGAGGGCTGAAGATAGGCCTCATTAAGGCCATTAATGGTATGGTTCAACTCTCAAGCAAGATGACATCATCTTCTCTCTCTTCTTTTGACTTTTCTTTAAAATATCAAAGGGTAAAATGGTCATTTCCACCTTACATATTTTTCAAACTGCCCTTGTGCTGAAAATGAAGGGTGGGCCTAAGAAACGGGCTTGAAAATGAATAGGAACGGGCTCGGGAATTGGTTGAGCTCAAAATGGCTCAAGGTTAGACAACGAGCTTGGGAGGGTAAATGATCGATTTGGCCCAACAGGCTCACTTGCTTGCCTCGCGTCTACCACGGTGGCTGTCCCATCTTGGGCGTGAGGCCCACACTGCTCTTGCTTGGCCCACGTCCTCGTATGCTTGTTTTCTCGGTCCGAAAATTCCTTTTCCAAATACTCGGCTCAACCGGCATAGTCCACTGTCACAGAATCATTGTCCAAAAGTCCGTCCCGAACGTTCCCAAAAATTTGAAGTCCAATATTGTATTCTCATGCCTTGTCAATTTCACTTGAATGCCATTTTGGTACAACTCAGACTAACAAGCAGCTTCAAGGATTCACGTGTAACCGACTCGTGCCAAATCACGTTCAAGACTTCTCGACACATGGACGTGCTTGACTACGTGAAATTGCAAAAGATAGATTCTTATTTCAAAGTACACGATTATCAAGGATCGACATAGGGCCGTTCGTGGGTTTAATAACAGTAGACGGAATCATCCGTCGTTTTATTATTTATGTTTGTGAATCAACTTCTAATCGTCCCTGAAATCGGCCTGTATAATTACAAGATTGTCCTTATGCAAGTATCACGATCAAGTTGTTTTTCCCAGGTCAAGTTCTTTAATCGCACGAGTTATGTATTCATTAGCCTTTCCCCTCAAGGTCAATATTTCAAGAGTGATCAGTTTCAAGTGAGATCAACCAACAATGCACCGGCAAAATTAACATTCATTCCTCCCTCAAAGGACTTGAATTTTAGGTCACAATTCTTCCCCCTTTACAAAAATTTCATCCACGAAATTTGCAACCACTGACAAATCCTTGAAAAGATAGAGGTGTTGATGCTTCATCAATTCCTCACTTTCCCATGTAGCTCTCTCTGTTCCGTGATGTTGCCAGATCACCTTAACTAAGGCGATAATCTTGTTTCGAAGCATTTGCTTTTTACGGTCCTCTATTCATATTGGTTTCTCCACGTACGACACCCTATTGTCTACGTCCAATTCCTCAAAATTCAACACATGAGCCGGGTCCGATTCATACTTTCTCAACATGGACATGTGGAAAACATCTTGTAATTGAGCAAGCTTGAGTGGCAATGCAAGACGATACACAAAAACTCTGATCCTGTCCAAAATTTGAAAGGGTCCTATGTACCTCGTATTTGACTTTCATTTCTTGCCAAATTTAGAAGTACCCCTCATCGGCAATACTTTCAAAAACACATGATCGCCCACCTTAAACTCCAACGGTTTACGATGCTTATTTGCATAACTTTTTTGATGATTTTGAGTTGTCTTTAGTCTATCTTTGATAATCTAAACTACATTCAATAATTGCTAAACCAATTTTTGAACTAGCTATTCCCAGTTCCCTGACCTCGTTCCATATACTAGAGTTCCACAAACTTGACCATATTTTAGCTATACCATTTTGATTAACTCTTATCCTACAAGCACTCTCTTTTTGCGTAGTGCATAGTTCGGTTCATTTCTGCCTCTTTTGACATCCTTGAAGCCTGCTATGAGTCGCTCCTTGCTCAGGCACTCTAGCCTCGACGACCACTCCTTGCCCTCATCGGATCAGTCGTTATGGGCATCTTCGAACTACACCACTACTAGCAAAAATCCCTTTTAGATGCACCATCTTATAGGGGTATTATCTACTTTGGCCTATCCTATATCAAACCTCACGGTTTTAACCTCGTTTGAGCACCTCAAAGTGCAAAACTTTCTCTAGCTCGTCAACCCATAAGTTCGTTTCCACAGGGTCACTTATTGACACTTGAAATCTGATTCATCGAATTTCCATCAAACTGCTATTCGAATTCCACGAACCATCGATTTTTCTTTCAACATTCTTTTCACATCCATTTAATAACCAAACCAATAATTTGCCTCGACCACTTGAAAATTAGTGCAAACCAAATGTCATTTATTGCACTAAAGGCTTTCGAATACTTCTTCAAATCCTTTCTGATTGACCATTCATTTTGCGAATGGTACGCCATACTATATTGTAGTTTCATCCCCAAGGTTGACTGCAAACTTTTTCAAAAATTTTCCGTAAACTTAGGATCACGATCTGATGTGATCGTCACTAGAACTCCATGAATGCGTAGAATCTAACGTACGTACAACTCCGCATACCTATCTAATGTGAAATCCTTCCCTATGGCGATAAAGTGAGTTGACTTTGTCAATATGTCAACTACTACCCTAATTGAGTCATTACCTCGCTAACTCCTTGGCAATCTCATCACAAAATCCATCGTAATATGTTCCCACTTCCACTCGAGAATCTCAAGAGGTACCAGCAGTCTACCGGGCTTACAATGTTGAGCCTTTACTTGTTGCAACATCAAACACTTAGCCATGTGTTTTGCAATGTGCAACTTTATACTGTTCCACCAAAAGTGCTGCTTTAAGTTCTAGTACATTTTCGTACTACTAGGGTGGATGCTATAGTTACTACGATGAGCTTCCGACAAGACTGCTTCCTTAAGCTCTGCATCTCTCGGAATGCATGATCGTCCTCGAAATCTCAATGTCCCATCCTCGGACACTTAAAAGTCTATTTTCCTCTTTATCTAATCCATTTGCAGGATCTTAAGAATTTTAGGATCCGTCACTTGGGCACTCCTAATCCTACTTTGCATCTCGAGTTCCACCCTGAGAGTAGTCATTAGACTAGCAAGATGGCCAACCTCAATTTTAAAATCTGAGTCCCTGACTCCCTCCAAGAGAATCTATTCTCGTACCATCATCTGTGTAATCGATAACTTTCGACTGAATGCATTTGCCACTTTGTTCGCTTTCCCTAGATGATACATAATTTCATAATCGTAGTCCTTAAGAAGTTTCATCCATCATCATTGCCTCATATTCAACTCTTTCTGAGAGAACAAATACTTCAAACTTTGATGATCCATAAAAATTGGATACATTTCCCCACACAAGTGATATCTTCAAACCTTAAGTGCAAAGATTATTGCTGCTAATTCCCAATCATGCGTTGGATAGTTAAGTTCATGAGGCTTTAACTGTTGGGACGCGTATGCAACCACCTTGCCGTGTTGTATTAACACGCAACCTAGTCCTTTATATGACACGTCACTATAGATTTCATACCTACCAAGACTAGACGATATTGTCAAGATAGGTGTGGTAGTCAATTCACTCTTGAGCTCTTGAAAACTACGCCCGCACTTGTTTGTCCAATCAAACCTCTCTTCTTTCTTTAACAACCTCATCAATGGCATGGCTTTCGCAAAAACTTCTCTATGAAATGTCTATAGTATCTAGCCAATCGAAGTTTCTTGGGATTGTGACATCAAGTCAACAGAGATCCATTCCCCTGAAATTACATGACCTAAAAATGCCACGTGAGATAACCAAAACTTGCACTTACTAAACTTAGCATAGAGTTCATACTCTCTCAAGGTCTGTAGTACTGATCTTAGGTGTTTCTCATGATCCTTTGGACTCCTTGAGTATACCAGAATATTGTCAATGAATACAATCATGAATTGGTTCAAATACTTATTGAACACCCAATTCATCAAGTTCATAAAGGCTGTAGGGGCATTCGTAAATTCAAACGGTATTACCGTGAACTCGTAATGACCATAGTGTGTCCTAAACGTTGTTTTTAGTACATCCTCCTTTTTGATCCTCAACTGATGATAGCCTATCCTTAGGTTTATCTTGGAAAATATTGAGGCTCCTTGAAGTTGATTGAACAATTCATCAATTGTTGTTCTTAAGAGGTATGTGATTGAGCTGCTTGCAGTTAATGCAGATGCGCAAAGACTTGTCCTTTTTTCTTACAAATAGTACCGGTGCTCCCCAAGAGGATGCACTAGGACGAATGAAACCTTTATCCAGTAACTCTTGCATTTGCACCTTCAATTCTTTCAATTCTGACAAGGCCATCCTATAAGGGGCCTTGGAAATTGGTTCAGTCCCAGGGGCCAACTCAATCACAAACTCAATTTCTCTCTCTAGAGGTAATCCCTGCAATTTCTCAAAAAAACACATCCATGTACTTTTGTACCATTGCAATATCCTCCACTTTCAATCATTCTACCAACATTTCTGTCACCAATGTCAAATACCCTTGGCATCCAAATTCCAACAATCGAATTACCTCAAGTGACGAAATCAGAGGAGTAGAGGGTCCTCCTTGATTTCCCACAAATTGAAAACTACCACCCAATCATGTTCTTTCCTATCATCTAGGCCCTCTCGTACATTTCATTAAAACTTTTTAAATTGAAGGGCACTAGCTGGGTTTTCAATTTTGGCTTCAAGCCATCTCTAAAATGTCTTGCCCTATCCAAGGGTCCTTTACTAACCTCGGCGATTACTTCGCCAACTCAGCGAACTTCGTCTCATATTGATCCACTGATATCTAATTTTGACGAAACTGTTGGAAGTCTACTATCTTTGACTCTCTCGTACTATCTAAGAATCACTTCCCATTGAAAGCTTCATGAAAGGCATCCCAAGTCTAAGCCATGCCTTCAAGGAACACCCTTCCTTTAGTGACTTCTCACTATGTATTGGCATTACCTTGAAACTGATAAGCCGCTAAAAGTACTCAGTCTTACTCTGAACACCTCAACACTATAACAATCCTCTTGAAATCCCTTATCCAAAGGGTTGTAACTTTAGGGTCACCCATGCCACTGAACCTCGATGGCTTCAGTCTTAGAAACTGCTCTACCAGCCTAGGCATCGGTCTCTCACAAACCTCTCCTCTCACTAGGGGAACCATAGAGACTACAGCAGGAGCACTTAGCTTGTTGTCCTAACAAGGTCTTTAATGCTAGTAGGATCTCTTCTAACCAAGGATCTGCCTGCACGTTACCTCTAGCACTAGTCTGACCAGATGTTGCCCTATGCCTAAGGGCTCTTGGCTCAGGATTGCTCATCTCTCAGGACCCTCACTGTTCCTGTTTTCCAATCCCAACCGGGAATTAGAAACTATGAGCAACCTGCCACAACACAAAACCACAAAAGCAATCACAGGCATGTAATATAAAAGCCATCTTTATCTCACCATCCCAAAAATCCCATGCACCTTATCACTCCAAGTCTCAACCTCGCTTTGACACCAAAATCGATGGGGATGTCACGCTCTGAACTCCGGGTACGTGACAACCCCTTACCATGGTCAATTGAAAGCGACGTCCCAAGATTTGTCGACGACTATTCATTTTAATCTTTCATTATGCACAAGCGAAAGACGAACCATCCCTATTCCAAATAGATAATCAAACAATCAAAGAGGGATAGATGGATGAACAACAGAAATCTCAACTACTTATTTATATAATTTACTAGATTAACCACCAGAGAATTGTTTATGAATACAAGCCCAACAATAGGAACCGATCCATCCTCTAAGCAAAACCAAAAAGGAACTAGACTAGGCTAATCCAGCTATACAAAATGAACCATCGAGTTCAGCAGCACCATCACTAGGATCCATCGAACTCAGGCTTTGTCGAGTCGATCACTGGAGGAGTGGGGGCAAAATTCTCCGCTACGCCATTCTAAGAGCTTGAAAGTGGTTATACAATAATTAGTAAGATAAAATCACAGTGAGTTCTTCTTCTAAGCCTCGGTTAGCACATCAACTCAACCCAATGTATCTTTCCAAAATCACCCCTCACTCAATCCAACCACAAACAACCAAAACCAAACAAGTAACAATAGCCAAGGTCAACCAACAAACAAATAGTCGGTTTGCATGCAACCTTACATGGTATGCCATACCCTGCACATTAAACTTCATTCAATGCAAGTAATACAATCAACAATCAAATAGTCGGTTCGCATTCAACCTTACTCGATATGCCATATCCTGCACGTTATAAATCAGCACAATACATGCAATGCCCATGGCCATTAGGTGATGTAATTCATCAATCACATGCGAGTCACATCACTAGCGATCTCACCTGGCCATTGCCACACCCTGGACATTATCAATTCATGCGTGCACGCCATAAATGATGTGATCATCTTATGCATAATCGAAACCAATGATGCCATGTTTTCTCATGCACTCTTGCATCCATACGTATTTCAATTATTACTGCCCTACAATGCTACAACCGAGACACAATGGCGCTATGACGCCCTTCCTCCGCAAAGGCGCAACCATGCCTTTTCGTGCCCATGCTACAACGATACGGCGTATTTCCTCCACAGATGCGCAAATGTGATCTTTTGTGCTTAAAAGACTTCAAGGGATACTCTCCCAAGATAGCATGCCTAAAGAATGTCAAGGGATACTCTCCCAAGACGGCATGTCAAACGAACGTCAAGGGAAACTCTCCCGAGACGACATGCCCAAAGAACGTTAAGGGATACTCTCTCGATACTGCATTTTCCAAAGGACATGAAGGGATTTTTTCCCAAGATTGCGGGTTCAACTTAGTGATCACGTAAGCATACCATCATAACCCACTTATTATCTTTGAGCATTAGCCAATACACACATGCTTGCATATAAAATCTCAATCATTTCTCATAAAAGCAGTCCATTTCCGGTGTCCCTCGGACAAACCATTTTTCCCTCTTTTGTGAAAATCACACGATTCATGCAGATGTTCATGCCACGACACATCTAATTCACTTCATATGATCAAGAAACATGAAATTATGCACAATTTCACTTTCGGATGAATAATACCGTGAACAGTCATCGTGAACAGTGCACATGAAGAGTGATCGTGAACAGTAATCATGAATAGTAAATTACAGAATTCAATTATTAATAAATTAGATTCAGAAATTAAACAAAACATTGATTAACACAATTAATCAATCAATTAAGCTAAATATGCTTAATTATCACATAAGCAACATTTGTGCATAATCAAGCACAATTAAGCAAGATTAAGCTAAGCTAATTTAAACTGTCTGTCTAACCACCTATCTTAGGGCTAATACAACTTAATTAAACCCCTTAAACCAAAATTATCACTAACTAAACCAACCCTAATTAGGCACTAACAAAGGATTAGGGGCTAAACTCACCTATTAAGCGGGCCGGTGACATGGACGTGGTGGCGGCAACGAACCCGACACTCAGGGTCCTCTCCCACGACACTCCAAAGCAGTCCTGGGCTGAATACAACAGCAATAACCTCTGTACACCCACTAAACTTTAGAAAACAGCACTATAAGAGGAGGACAGGGGCTGATCGGAACACTAGAGCTCTAGCGAACTGTTAGTTGGTGATCGGCGGCATTAGAGGGTTGAGGGGGATTTGCTAGTAGTTGGTATGGGTGGTGGTTTGGTCAGAAATGGAGAAAAATAGCTGAAATAGCAAAACAGAACAACAACAGGCGCTATAGTGATAGTCTGATGAGCGGAAACTTCTGGCTGATGGCTTCGACCAGTGAATGGCCGACACCATTTGAATGAATTTTCCATCTTGAACACAATGGCAGGTGGCATGAGATGTGATTCACTCGAGAAGGCCATGAACAACTCAATTTTTCAAAGGAAGGTCAAAAGGAAAAACTAAAGGAAAAAAGGGAAACCAAGGGAGAGAAGTGTGTGGTTTTTGGAGGAGATGAAGTGGAGAGAGAGAGAGAGTGAAATGAGGGCTGAAGATAGGCCTCATTAAGGCCATTAATGGCGTGGTTCAACTCCCAAACAAGATGACATCATCTTCTCTCCTTTTGACTTTTCTTCAAAATATCCAAGGGCAAAATGATGATTTCCACCTTGCACATTTTCCAAACTACCATTGGGCTGAAAATGAAGGGTGAGCCTAAGAAATGGGCTAGAAAATAAATAGGAACGGGCTCGGTAATTTGTTGGGCTCGAAACGGCTCAAGGTTAAACAACGAGCTTGGGAGGGTAAGTGGTTGGTTTGGCCTAATTGGCTCACTTGCTTGCCTCGGGTCTACCATAGTGGCTTTCCCACCTTGGGCATGAGGCCCACACTAGTCTTGCTCGACTCATGTCCTTGAAGGCTCGTTTCCTTAGTCCGAAAATCCATTTTCTAAATACTCGGCTCAACTAACACTATCAACTGTCGGAGAATCATTGTCCAAAAGTCCGTCCTGGATGTTCCCGAAAATTCGAAGTCCAATTTTGGATTCTCATGTCTAGTCAATTTCACTTGAATGCCATTTTGGTATAACTCAGACTAACAGGCGGCTTCGAGGATCCACACATAACCGACTCATGCCAAATCACGTTCAAGACTTCTCAACACATGGACGTCCTTGACTACGTGAAATTGCAAAGGATAGATTCTTATTATAAAATACATGATTATTAAGGATCGACATTAGGCCATTCGCGGATTTGATAATAGTAGACCAAATTATCTGTTGTCCTATTATTTCTTTCTGTGAATCAACTTTTAGTTGTCCTTGAAATTGGCCTACATAACTACAGGATCGTCCTTATGCAAGTCTCACGGTCAAGTTCATTAGCCACACGAATTCTGTCCTCATTAACTTTTCTCCTCAAGGTCAGTATTTCAGGAGTGATCAGTTCTGAGTGAGATCAACCAACAATGCACCGATGAAATTGACGTTCATTCCTCCCTCAAAGGACTCGAATTTTAGGACGTTAGAATGACCGACCCACTCCCCTTAGGAACCAAACCAGGATAGGCAAGGTTGGGCCTTTGCAAAGTTGGTTCGGGGTTGACCCTGGACTGATGTGCACCCCTAATTCTTGGGACAAGTTATCTCCAAAAGAGAAACAAGTTTCAACATCTATATCTACCTGCCCTTCAAGAGAAATGCTAGTCCAAGTAAAATTTTGAATTTCATTCATAATGGATTCGGTTTAACAAGCTTTCTCTACATCCTTTAATCATATAGAATTTCTTAAGAGGCTCAAACTTGAGACATGATTTAACAATATTTATGCATATTAAGGGTCGAATTGTTTGAAAATGTACGGAAGTGAAAATGGGCAGAAACAAATAAAAAGTCGAAGGCTGCTTATCAGTTGTTATCATCTTAGAGATTAGACGGGGTTGGTCAAAGTGAAAAACGGTCAAATACACGAATGAATACAATATATGGTCGTGCACATTAAGATCTCTTGGCTTCTTGTCTTCTAGTAAAGATGAATCACACAATGAAAGTCATGGAAAGATGATTGAGTTAAATCTATGCATGAAAATAGAGGTGATCACTGGATGGAAGGTCAAGCCGACTACAATCCCTTGTTTTACGAACCATAGCTTGTCTAGAGCAATGCCGTGGTCATTGAGGAACTTTGGTGCTACCCAATAATTACTAATCATGTGATTGTTGTACTTATCTCACAGATGTTTTCATTTTCCTAGGGATGTCAGTTCATAGGAAATTTATCGATTTCTTGAACCATACAAATCAATCTACATAAAACACATTGTTGGACATGACAAGCATATGTACATCAAGGCGACCTATGTCTTGGATGCTTGTTTCGCCAAAAATTTGACTGCGTGATGAAGTACCTTTCACAGAAAATCATTCTTCAGCTTTTATAAGAGGAGACAGGTGATAAGTGGGATTTACTAGTTCACCAATCGTTATTCCTGACAGGAAATATCACAAGTAGACAAGGGAAGCGAGCATTTCACTTCAAATGGAACCAAATTTACACAAACTATATGAGAATTTAATCAATGACGTAGCCTAAGAAAATGAAGATGTAAGATTGAAATTTAATTCATAATGAGGAACCTGAGAATAACAGCAAAGATACATGTGGGAAAACAAAAGATCTAGAAAATATAGCTAAGAAACACATTGGATTTAATTGACTATGAGAATCTGAAAACAATAATATAGTGTAGGAATTGAAAACCCAAAGTTGATATTGTCAGGTGCTCACTGCTAGACTATCAATCACAATGAAGATCATGACTGTGAACTTACTATCGCATTATATATAAAAAAATAGCTATAACAAGAGAAATGTATGAGTTAACAATTGCAAATTAGAAATAATCCATAATTTTGTTTGGGTTGGCGATAGTGTCACTTAAATCGATCGGAATACATATGGTAATTCAGCGCATGTTGCGATGAAACCTTACATAGATTATGTAGAAAATTGTCATTCACTTATCCAAGGTGCCAAGGCCACCTTCTGAGCCCGGTGGCAGCACTTACGGTCATATGCGCAACGGATAGGACTAAGCGCCTTCGCGCCTTCGATTGTGGAAGCCACATAGGCCGGGAAAGCGCTTAGGACGATCTTCAACGTAGATTTCACTAAAGCAATCTCTATTATGCTAAAAATGAGGGTGTACTACGAAACTTATTGAGGTTTTTTTTTTCCCCTTTTTGGTGATTGTCGAAGATATAATGGTTTCTTGAAGATGATCTTTGTACAGGTGAAGGAGAGCTTGCAGTAACGTTGGCATTTGATCTTGAGACATAAACGCATTTATGATTACCTGAAAAAGCGGATCCCATGAAAAGTTATTACCGTCCTCATGGCCTTAAATACATGTAATCTAACTTTTTTGTGTGTGTACATTTATGTTGTTTGCCTGCACATGAACAAACCTTTCGTCACATGCATCTCTTTTCGATAGATGATTTTGAAATTCTCCACAAACCGGTTAATAGTGAATTGTTATTACTATCAGTCTTAATATATAGTGATTCTTAACTAGTAAATAATAAGTCGATGGAGGATATTCTGATCTCTCTAAATTCAAATTGTACATTTGGTTGTAATTATCTTGAATATATTAATTCTGATCACCTAGAAGGGACAAAAGAAGCAATGTTTTTTCTTCAACAAATTTTTTATCACTTGGCTAAATAGATTTTTAGAGGGGAAATAAGGAATCTAATTGCCTTTCCAAGCTTCCCAAAAAATAAGGATTGCAATTCCTATGAAGTTAACGAGCAACATAAAAAAAAAATAACGGCTATTTTAATTTGAGAAATTCATCCTCAATTAAATAAACATATAGAACCAACACAAAAGCTTAATTATCTACATGCAGATATAGAGATGATGACGCAAACTTTTCTAACCTATGAATTTGCAAATACAAATATGCCGATGCAAGCACATAAGCATAAACTTTTTTAACCTTCATATGTATGGAAAGGAGTGCACAAAATGAATTTAATTATAGAGAATAGAGCCCACATATTCACCATGTAAACTCTCGAAAGATAGAATTTGAAGCTTCAATAATACAAGTATAAGACTTTTTCTCACTGTCGCGACCTATTTTTTCCATCCCGGATGGGGAAAGGAATATCTGAAATAAATAGGTTTAGGGGTATTGTCCATAAGGCGAGTCCAAGACCCTTATTAGACATAGGCTCTCCCAAGCCCATACCCCGCGCGACGTTGGGTGTTCATGAAAATCTTCGAATGAGGAGTCGCCACTAGCCTATTGGGGTCGGCTAGAAACCAAGCGAGGCACGGGAGTGGACCTCACTTTCTACGTAACCAGAGATTCTAGGGTCGGGGACTTGATTACACTAATTAACCAATTAGTGCCCTTTCGGTACCTAATCTTGTTCATTTCAAAAATACTTTTGTCAGGCAGTTTGGATTGATTTTAGAATTAACCACTAACATATAAGATGATCATGCGGGTGCGCAATCATCAAAATAGCAATCAGCAATTAAAGAAAGTATTAAATAAATTACATACGAAAATAAATCCTAATTAAACTAAGGGGGAAACCATAATCATCGTATCCTAAGCGTGCTATCAAGGGCAATTGTATCCAAGGATAATTAACCTTAAAGCAAAGCCGTAAAGGCTTGTTCATTTTTAAGCACAATTTTAGACCGATGGTTTTCCGACATTTTTTTTTTTTTAGAGAGAAAATGGTCCAAGAATTATTTTAGAGCTTTTTGGGAAACTATAAAACAAACTAGGAGTTTTTGGGATTTTTGAATTTTTTGGAATTTTTAATATTTTAATATTTTCTGGTTTTTTTAATTAAAAATATTATATTTCTTTATTATTTTTTATGAATTTTCAGGTTTCTGAATTTTCCATGAATTTTCTGAAATTCCGAAATTTTTTATGGTTTTTTAATATTTTTTATGTTTTTTATGATTTTTTTGAATTTTCGATTTTTTATGTTTTTCTTTTAAATAAATGATTCGGACCGGGTCGAGGACCTGGCCCTGCTAGACTCGACCCGAGCCCTGTCGGTCCGAATTGGGCCACGAAGAAACCGGGCCGACCTCAAGCCCACTAAAAAACAAAACAAAAGGGCCCACACGAACTTCTTAAGAAAAACCCAATTTTGATTTCTAATTTTTCTAGCCCAGCTAAAGAAAAGAACCGGCCCTTGGCCGATTCGGCCCAACTGAAGCAGGCCCGCGGCGAAGCCCCTCTTCCTGCCCCCTATTTTTTTTTTTTTTTGGCCTTTTTTTTGCTTTTCTTTAATCTTTTTTTTTTTTTTTAATGTTTTTATTCTATTTCTGGTCTTCCTCTTCCTGTTCTCTTTCCGCTTCACGTTTGCATGCTTTCCCCCATGCACGCCCGACCGAAGCACCTGCAACTTCTTCGCCGGCCCGTCTCGGGCACGACGAGCCCGTGCCAGCTTTTGAGGGGTCGCCATGTCACTGTCCGGCATCGGTCGTTCCGCCCGACCGACGCCGAGCACAGCCGGCCACTAGCTGGCCGGTGTTCGAGGGTCGCCGGGTTGGCCCCGGCGAGATACGCACCTCGGCCTACCTAAGCGCGCGGAACCTACCGAAAAGCTAGGAAAATGACTGAGACGGTACATGACAACGGTATAATCCCGAACAACGCAAAAGGAACCGAGAGCCGAGCTCCGGTCGAGGGTTGGGTTCGGTTTTCTCATTGAGGCATTCCGTCGAGCAGTTAACGGGCGCTACCAAAATCGAAGGTTTCCTGCTCAACCGAGCCTCGAACATGCTCTAGGGGTCTTTGGACATGAAATACAAGGAAAATGGGAGTGAAATGCAAGGACGACGAGGGCCGGAGCTTGCGCGAGCCGGTCGGCCGCGAGCTCCGGCCGGTATTCTCCCGAAGAATAGAACGGCCGAGGTTCGGGGAGACCTACCTCGTTCGGGGACGAGTCCGGCGGCGGCAGCGACGGCGGCGGACGGGCTTGGGGCGGCGACAAAAACCGCTCCTCGAGGTTCCCTTCTTCCTCCGGTTCGTCTCCTTCCCTCGGGCTCTCGGTCTCGCTCGCTCTTCTACGGTTCTCCGCTCCGGTTTCTCTCTCTCGAACTCTCCCTCGGTTTCCTCTCTCGGGTTCTCTCTTTTTGCTCTCCCTTTCCGTCGTCCTCTCTGTCTCTCCTCCGTCAACCTCCCCTGGCTCTCCCTCTTTTCTTGCTTTACGGCTGCAGGCGCAGGGGCGGAGGCACGACGGCAGTCGTTGGCCGCGAGTCGGAGTGCGGCCGCCGATGGTCTTTCGCTCTCTCTTCTCTCTCGGCTTCTCTCTCTGAAGGACCTCCCCTCCCGCTCTGGATTTTTTCCTCTTTTGTTCGACCTTGCCGACCTAACCTCCCGATTTCCGCTCGCTCTCTCTCTTTTTTTGTTTGCGAGACCTAACTTTGCTTTTCTCACTGCAGATCGCTCCCTCCCGAGCTTTGCCATCTTGCCGCAACCTCTTTGTCAATTTTTATTTCCCTTGCAGGCTGCCGTTGCCGTGCGTGGGAGAAGGGGGGAGGAAGAAGAAGCCCAAGTGGGCCGAGCTGAGAAAAAAGAGAAAAAGGAAAATGGGCCAAGCCCATGTGGGGGGAAGAGAAAGAAAAGAAAGGGGCCGGGCGGGCCCGGCCACTGCTCGGACCCAAAATTTTTTAATTCTTTTTTTTTTTTTTTTTTTTTTTTTCAGAAAATGATATATATATTTATATAAGCAAAGTAAATGGGCATTTAAGACAAAATAAACAAAATTTCGGGTGTCGGCCGTCCCTCTTTGGAAGGGAGCTCGAAGAGGTTCGTTTCAAAGACTAGGTGACACCCGACTTTTGCCGATGAGCCATGGAAGGGCGAATTTATTCCATTCATTTTTTTGTTTTTATTTTTGTTTTTGTTTTTTGTTTTTTGTTTTTTGTTTTTGTTTTTGTTTTTTTTTTTTTCATTCATTTTTGTTTTTTTACTTTTTTTCATTTTTTTTTTTTTTTTTTGAGGTCTCGGTTCGTTCAAACGAGCTTCGACCAAATTAGTAAAGTCTTACCGTCTAACAACTGGCTTCGACTGAGTTATTGGAGGGGGGTCTTACCGTGTAACAACGGGCTTCGACCGAGTTAGTAGAGTCTTACCGTGTAACAACGGGCTTCGACTTGGGGGGAGGTCTTACCATGTAACAACGAGCTTCGACCGAGTTAGTAAAGTCTTACCGTGTAACAACGGGCTTCGATCGAGTTAGTAAAGTCTTACCGTGTAACAACGGGCTTCGACTTGGGGGGGAGGTCTTACAGGTGTAACAACGGGCTTCGACCGAGTTAGTAAAGTCTTACCGTGTAACAACGGGCCGACTTGAAGGGGGTCTTACCAGGTGTAACAACGGGCTTCGACCAGGAGTTAGTAAAGTCTTACCGTGTAACAACGGGCTTCGACTTGAAGGGGGTCTTACCGTGTAACAACGGGCTTCGACCGAGTTAGTAAAGTCTTACCGTGTAACAACGGGCTTCGACTTGAAGGGAGGTCTTACCGTGTAACAACGGGCTTCGACTTGAAGGGGGTCTTACCGTGTAACAACGGGCTTCGACCGAGTTAGTAAAGTCTTACCGTGTAACAACGGGCTTCGACTTGAAGGGGGGTCTTACCGTGTAACAACGGGCTTCGACCAGGAGTTAGTAAAGTCTTACCGTGTAACAACGGGCTTCGACTTGAAGGGGGTCTTACCGTGTAACAACGGGCTTCGACCGGAGTTAGTAAAGTCTTACCGTGTAACAACGGGCTTCGACTTGAAGGGGGTCTTACCGTGTAACAACGGGCTTCGACCGAGTTAGTAAAGTCTTACCGTGTAACAACGGGCCCCCGACTTGAAGGGGGTCTTACCGTGTAACAACGGGCTTCGGCAGGAGTTAGTAAAGTCTTACCGTGTAACAACGGGCTTCGACTTGAAGGGGGTCTTACCGTGTAACAACGGGCTTCGACCGAGTTAGTAAAGTCTTACCGTGTAACAACGGGCCGACTTGAAGGGGGTCTTACCGTGTAACAACGGGCTTTGACCGAGTTAGTAAAGTCTTACCGTGTAACAACGGGCCGACTTGAAGGGGGGTCTTACAGGTGTAACAACGGGCTTCGACCGAGTTAGTAAAGTCTTACCGTGTAACAACGGGCTTCGACTTGAAGGGGGGTCTTACCGTGTAACAACGGGCTTCGACCGAGTTAGTAAAGTCTTACCGTGTAACAACGGGCTTCGACCGAGTTAGTAAAGTCTTACCGTGTAACAACGGGCTTCGACTTGAAGGGGGTCTTACCGTGTAACAACGGGCTTCGACCGAGTTAGTAAAGTCTTACCGTGTAACAACGGGCTTCGACTTGAAGGGGGTCTTACCGTGTAACAACGGGCTTCGACCGAGTTAGTAAAGTCTTATCGTGTAACAACGGGCTTCGACTTGAAGGGGGGTCTTACCGTGTAACAACGGGCTTCGACCGAGTTAGTAAAGTCTTACCGTGTAACAACGGGCTTCGACTTGAAGGGGGGTCTTACCGTGTAACAATGGGCTTCGACCGAGTTAGTAAAGTCTTACCGTGTAACAATGGGCTTCGACTTGAAGGGAGGTCTTACCGTGTAACAACGGGCTTCGACCGAGAATGCATGGTTTAAGGAGGACCCATGAACCTTTGGAAAATGCATGGTTTCAGATTGACCACGAACCATGTGGTTTAAGGATAGACCCATGAACCGTATGGTTTAAGGATAAGCCCACGAACCATTGTGGTTTAAGGATAAGCCCACGAACCTTTTGGAAATTGCATGGTTTTCCGGTTGACCATGAACCATGTGGTTTAAGGAGAACCCACGAACCGTGTAAAAATTGCATGGTTTTACTAAGTGAACCTGTCAAATTCAACTTGAGCAAATGTCATTAGAGACAATATCAGAAAAATGCATTCGCAAAATTGTAGCATCAATTGCATAAGCGAATCAAGCTAAGTCCGATCAAATTGAAAACATTTGATTTTTCGATTTTTTGATTTTTTTTTTGATTTTGATTTTGATTTTGATTTGATTTTTTTTTTTTTTGGTATCATGTACCACAAAATTGTCATCAAGCTTGGAAGGTATCATTGATCATTAAATCCCTTTAAGAGAAAAATTATATCAGAATGATCCTACTCATGAGAGAGGTTTATTAAGCATGCCAAGCAAGAGCTCCTTAGTTAGAAATGACTTATTACATGCTCTAAAGAAGAGTTATTTGATCCCATCCATTCATGTGGGAAGTGATTTGATCACTCAATTTACCTCACATTTCCAATGTCGAAGGATTTGAGAATCATTCGCAATAAGTACACATTGACCAATCCAAAAGGTCTTTCAAAGGGACCGTAATGCGGGTTTGGTCGTGGCTTTAGCAATGGATATGCATCATTGGTCATGAAATGAAACAATTATCTGCCAACATCTTCGCCAGGTTTACAAGTCAAGAAACCTTAAGATGAGATAAGACAACCTTGCCCCCACCTCTTCGAGTGGTAGCTTCTTTGGAAAATCCTTATTCTCGCTTGAATCATCCCAATCTTGAAGAGACTTTGGGAAGGGTTGTAATGTTGGTTTGGTTATGACTTGAAAGGCTCAGAATTTTTCACAAAAAGGGATTTGAAAGTTGGTGATTATCATGACATCATGGTCATATCACTCAATCTTTTTTAAAGCACTTGACTTTTGAAATCTGAATTGTCTCGAAAGTCCTTTGACTAATCAAATAAGAGCTTTGTCTTTCTCAATTTTTTCTTTGCATTTGCAATGATTTTCTTTTCAATGCAAGCATTTTGAATTTGACAATTTTTCTTCGCATAGGAATTTTTCGCCCTTTGATGTGAATAATTTCTTTTTTCTTTTTTTCTTTTTTATGGGCATTGGCCTTGCTTTTACCAGGCACACTGCTTTTCCATGCCTCTTAGTTTTGATTGGACTATTGCTCTTTTGAACTTTTTGAGCTTTCGAGACTTTCAAGATTCTGCCCACATTTTCACCTGAAATGCCTATTGTGCTTGTCAATCATGTGCCTTGCCCCAACATGGGGAGATAATCACCACTTGGGTTTTAGAAATGAACAATCGAGGCTCAACTTGGTTTAAGCAAAGGGTATCAGTGTTTGGATAGAGAAAAGAATGCTCTTCTTCACCTCGGGATGTTTCAAGCTTTCATAAGAATCCGCCTGAAGTTACCACAAAAAGATTAATACAAGTGAAAGTAAAGAAGTCTTTCTCATCTTTTCACCACATGATGTCAATCAAAACCTCCAAATTTGCCCCATTGTGGGGTGGTTCTTGACAGGGGTATTTTTGGTTTCTTCGCATTTAAAGGCTCAAATAGGCTAACTATGGTCACCTGTGGTGTTTAAGATAGAGGAGAGAGATGCCTCTTTTCATTTTGGTCTATGTACCAATTGCGAATAACTCATTTGTCCTTAAACAACATAAGTCTTCTTTTTCGTTCAATTCTCACAGTGTTTAAAGGGCATGTTTGGGAATGGATTGCCTTTCATCATCCTAAGCACTTCTTGCTCGGCATGCTTAACACCTCAATCTCGTTTGGTCAAGATCATCTGAGTAGATTAGTCTCCATGAGGAGTTTTGATTCAAAATGAGTAACCAACCAATTATAGGCTTCTTTTTTTTTTTTTTTTTTTTTTTTTAAAGGAGAAGTGTACTTACCTGCTACGAGGCGACGCAAAAATCTCGCATTTATCCTTTGAGTGTTAACATCACCCTTTCGGATATTTGGCAACTTCAAGTCTCCGCTTGCATTACGGGCAATGGCCAACGACGGCCGGCGGCCGGAGTAGTAGCAATGGTGGCTGGTTTGGCCAAAACCAGAATCGAGTGAGAGGGAGAGAGAGAGAATTGGTTAATGGCGAGGGAGTAAGGGCGCAAAAATGAAAGTTGCAAAAAGTTGGTTTTCGCCTTTTCCCCTTTTTTTTTTTTTTAAATTTTATTTATGCGGCCACTGCCGCTTTCGGGATTCGAACTCCCGATTGGACCAGGCGGATTCCTCCCCGGATACCACTCGGCTACAAGCCCTGATGGTGTCCAAAGTTGCTTTCTTTTTCCATTTAAGACCAAAATCTTTATTTCCCCCTCAAAAAGGAGATCATGTGACCAGCGACTCCTCTTGAATGTCATCGGGGTCCTGCAAATCAAAAACATGCGCACAAATATGCGTGAAATGCGTGATATGCATGATATGCTTGTTATGAGCAATGCATGATCTAAGTGACTCGGATTGCGTCGAAAAGGGCTCTAAGGCCTTCGATTTCATTCATGGAAATCTTGTTTCACTGAATCGGCATTTACAGTCTTTGGCAATTCTTGGCCATCCATCTCTATCACCCAGGCAGTATCTTCTTGATGACATATGGTCCCTCGTAGTTCGGAGTGAACTTTCCACGCGGATCCGGTATGATAGATAAAACTTTCCTCAGCACGAGGTCGCCTTCTTGGAAGGACCTGGGTCGAACTTTACGATTAAACGCTTTTGCAACCTGCTTCTGATAGCACTGACCATGACATAATGCAGTAAGTCTTTTCTCATCAATCATGTCTAGCTATTCATATCTTTGCCGCACCCACTCAGCTTCAGAGAGTTTACTTTGTGAGAGAACTCTCAATGAAGAGATTTCCACCTCTACTGGTAAGACAGACTCCATACCATAAACTAGTGAGAATGGAGTTGCCCCGGTTGAAGTTCGTATTGAAGTTCGGTATGCCATTAATGCATATGGCAACCGCTCATGCCAGTCGCGATAGTTATCCGCCGTCTTGGACAGGATCTTCTTTATGTTCTTGTTAGCCGCCTCTACGGCACCGTTCATCTGTGGTCGATAAGGTGATGAATTCAAGTGGCGAATCTGAAATTCACGTAGCAACTCATCAACAATCTTGTTATTCAAGTTAGAACCATTATCTGTGATGATGGCTTCAGGCACACCGTAGCGTGCAATGATATCACGCCGAATAAACTTGGCCACATTCCTCGCGGTGACATTAGCATATGAGCTGGCTTCGATCCACTTAGTGAAGTAATCGATAGCCACCAGAATGAAACGATGTCCATTAGAAGCTTTAGGATTGATTGGCCCAATTACGTCAATTCCCCACATAGAGAAAGGCCACGGCTGAGTCATTAGATGCAATTCATTTGGCGGGGCGTTAATTTTATCTCCATATATTTGACATTGATGGCAATAGCGAGCATGTTTAATGCAATCAGTTTCCATGGTTAACCAATAATACTCGAGCCTCATGATCTTTCTCGCTAAAAGATGGCCATTCATGTGAGGCCCGCATTCTCCTTCGTGTATTTCCTGCATCAGTTGACTGGCTTCTTTAGCGTCGACGCATTTCAACAAGGTTGAATCATATGACTTCTTGTAGAGCACACTTCCGGAGACAAAGAATTTTGCTACTAACTTCTTGAGGTATTTCTTGTCGGCCTCTTCACACCCTTGGGGAACTTCCCGTGCTGAAGATAGTTTAAGATATCATAGTACCATGGATTTTGATCCGGCTCCTCTTCAACTGTCATACAATAAGCCGGGCGTTTAGAAACCTCAATCTTCAATGGCTCGATGTCTAATCCTTCCATCACATTCAACATTGATGACAATGTGGCCAATGCGTCGGCAAACTGATTTTGGGATCTAGGCAAATATTCGAAGGCTATTTCATCAAATTCTTTTATTAATTCTTCCGAAACTCATGGTATGGGACTAACTTTGGGTCACGAGTTCGCTACAATCCTTCGGTTTGCAGGATAATGAGCGCAGAATCTCCATACACTTGTAATTTTTTGACTTTCATGTCAATGGCCAATTGCAAACCTAGGATACATGCTTCATATTCCGAGACATTGTTTGTACGAGGGAAAGATTAACTTGGCCACCACGGGATAATGTTGACCGGTAGGGAGATCAAGATTGCCCAGTTCGACCCGGATAAATTGATGGCACCATCAAAATACATGATCCATTTATCATTCGAGATTGCCAAGATGTGCTCATTGAAACCATGTGTTGTATCATGGGATTCGCGTCTTTTGAACTCCCGGCCCAAGCATGTCGGCTATAGCTCTTCCTTTTTCGACTTTTGTGCCACGTTGCGTATGTCAAATTCAGAAATGAGGACCTGCCATTTAGCCATCTTCCCAACCAATGCTGGCTTCTCGAGCAAATATTTGATTGGGTCATTTTCAGTCACTAGGTGGATCTGATAATAGAGAGTATACTGACGTAGCCGATGCAACACCCAAACCAATGCCACACATGTTTTCTCCACTTTTGAGTAGTTCATCTCAAAGACAGTGAATTTCTTGCTGAGATAATATATGGCACGCTCCCTTTGATCACTTGGCATTTTTTGTACGAGGACAACCCCAAGTGACTCTTCATGGATTGTCAGGTAGAGAATTAATGGTATCCCTGGTACCGGTGGCACCAGCACTGGAGGATGTGACAAATAATGTTTTATCTCTTCGAAGGCTTTCTGACATTCAGCATCCCATTTAACTTTGGCGTTCTTCTTCGGGAGGTTGAAAAAGGTTTGGCTGTCTCAAATAGCGAGAAATGAATCGGCAACATAATTCAATCTTCCCAAGAGGCTTCGAACTTCCTTGACAGTAGAAGGAGCTTCAAGGTCACAAATAGCTTTAACTTTTGATGGGTCAATCTCGATGCCCTGACTACTGACCACGAAACCTAATAGCTTCCCAGACTTTGCCCCAAATACACATTTTGAGGGGTTAAGCCTCAGCTTAAATTTCCGAAGTCGATCGAATAGCCTCTTTAGGACTCCGAAGTGGTCTTGTCGACGCTTCGATTTGGCGATCATGTCATCGACATATACCTCTATTTCTTTATGCATCATGTCATGGAATAGAGTGACCATCGCCCTTTGATATGTGGCTCCTGCGTTCTTTAAGCCGAAAGGCATCACCTTGTAACAAAAAGTTCCCTAGGGTGTGATGAACGATGTCTTGCTTTTATCTTCTTCTTTCATCTTGATCTGATTGTATCCCAAAAATCCATCCATGAAAGAGAATAATTCAAAACCTGCAGTGCTATCAACCAAAACATCAATGTGAGGCAAAGGAAAATCATCCTTTGGGCTCGCTCAATTTAAGTCACGGTAATCTATGCAGACCCTGACCCGTCCATCTTTCTTCATGACTAGTACTATATTAGCAATCCAATCAGGATAGTGAGATACTTCGATGAAATCCACCTTCAATAGTTTCATGACCTCTTCTTCAATCTTCTTGGAAAGCTCAGGTTTTGTTCTTCGTAGCTTTTTCTTTTTAGGTGCCACATTCGGATCCGTCGGTAAGGCATGCTCCACGATTTGTGGATCTAACCCTGGCATATCTGCGTATGACCATGCGAACACGTCTTGATATTCTTTTAGGAGCTCAACCATCTCCCTTGCTTCGTTCTCGAGTCAAATTAGCCCCAATCGAGTTTCTTTGACATCTTCGCATCTCCCAAATTCACGGTGATCGTTTGTTCAACCGTCAAAGGCTTAGATTCTTCATGGCGAATCCAGTCTCTCTCTATGTCTCGTTGAATATCATCGTCATCATGTTCAGGCTCACAAGAATCTTCATTATACAAATCCGAGTCACATATGTACCTATCATGATCATGTTGAATGACATGCCTGAGATGCAAATGAGGGGGTTAGTAGAATCATCCAGTGAGGACTATGCATATGCATTTTTCTCGAAATTTTTTTTCGAATGACCACTTAAGAAAAAATGTTTGAACCATGAAATCGTCCTCATATCATCGGACTCTTTCATCTCACAAATTTTGAAAACTAGGAGTCGTGAGGAAGTCCAGGCCTCAAAGCGTCATCATAGGACTGGTTTGGCACTTCCTCACATCCTTAATAAAACATGCATGCATTTGTATTAACATGATAATGCCGTTTTACAACAGTTATAATCTCGGATCACGGCTCACGATCCAAGATTTTGATTACATAAAGGAAATAACCAAAGTAGCGAAACGACTCATCCCATGCAAGGGAAAACATAAAGGAAACGACATGAAAACTAAACAAAGTGGTCGGTCAGCATCCCTACTCCGATGGCTGGAAGAGAGTCATAGAAGGGCCCGTTTCTTCATCCTCAATAGTGACGCACACGAAGTTAGGACCGAACAGGTCAGCTATGTTCGAGATGGCCCCTTCCTCTTCTTGCAGCAACTTGGGCGACTGGACAAATGTCCTTTCAAAACTAAGACGAAGTTCCTCTAGTGAATGAGGGAGTAGTCTCTGTTGATTCCAAGTTGGAATAATTCGGCCTTGATAGCTAGCTCGACTCATATAGCTATTAAAAGTATCTCCGCTTCTGAATCCTCCAGGATAACCTCGGTTTCCACGACCAGCTCGGCTTCTACCTCCTCCTCTCGAACTTGAACCCACCAGCTTTTCGTTTCCTTGCTTATACTCAGAAGTTCCTTGGTAGCCTAAACCAGTTTTCTTTTGATTTCCCAATACCTCGATAGGCTTTGCAATTCCTTGTGCATACATCCCTAACCCCGCCCCCAGGACATGGCCATATTCCAATAAAGCTTTGCTTGACATGATAGACGAGGCAGAGAATTCAGGGCGTCTCATGATAGTCCTAGTGGGGACGTGCACCGTCGATACTAGCTCAAGAGTTTGGTAGCTAAGTTCTTCATTCACTTCGGGCTCTATAAATGGGATGGCTGTGTCTTGGAATATCTTGAAATCACTTTCGCAACGAACAGTCACCAGCTTGCCCTTCGAAATAAACCGAACCATTTGATGCAAACTGGAAGGCACAGCTATGGCAGCATGGATCCAAGGTCGACCCAAAAGGAGATTGAAGGCACTAGGGATATCAAGCACTTGAAACTTTAGTGTAAATGGAACCGGACCAATCAATAACTCAAGTTCGACCTCCCCTATTGACTCCTTCCTTACACCATCAAAAGCTCGAACAGTGGATTGAGATATAGTGATTTCCTCCTCACTCACTCCGAGGCGATGAAGAGTAGCCAGTGGACAGATGTTTAGAGCGGATCCGTTATCGAGCAATATGTGGGGTACAATCATATCACAACACTTGGCCGAGATGAGTAAAGCTTTGTTGTGGTTAGTGCCTTCCTCAGGAAGATCCTCCTCCGAAAATGAGATTTGGTCAACCAATAAAATGGATCCAATGAACTCCTCCAGCTGTTTGTGCCCAATATCTTCGGGCACATGGACTTCAGTTAGAACTCTCAAGAGTGCATTCTCATGTTTCTCAGAAGTTTTAAACAATTCTAAGAGTGATATTTGAGCAGGCATTTTCCTCAATTGCTCTATCACGTCGAACTCACTATTTTTTATCACGGCCAAAAACTGCTTAGCCTCTTCATCAGTGACAGCTTTCTTCTCAATAGCTTCTGCAGGCGTGTAACAACGACCCGCTCGGGTGACAGCATCCACTTCCTCAGTCCCGTAGTCCCATGGGACCACTTTAGTACTGAAATTGGCCAAGGGTTTCTTTGAATTCTCTTCTTGGTCAAAAGGTGGTAGCTCAATCACAACGGGCTACAATCCGCCTGCTTCTATCTCTAGACTGGCAAGCTCTTCCATCGTTAGATTGATGACCACGTGGTCGGTTTGATTCTCGTCATGATCCCATTGGTCTCCTTCAGTGGGTAAGTTTATAACAAACGGTGTGATCGTAGCCACAGCATCTTCTCCAGAGGGATTTTCCATACCGTCGTGCGCATCATGTGCATCAGTTTTGCCTTTCTGACCCTTCCAGTTTTCCTTGCCAAATATTACATTCACATCTTCAACATGAGCAGATAAAGGATTTTGTTGAACATTGGGTTGCTCTTTAAATGATAAAATCCCTTTGTCAAGTAAGTTCTGCACTTTGTTTTTCAACATTATGCAGTTGTCTACATCATGGCCTTTTTCTCCCATATGGTACTCGCATGACTTTGCTAAGTCGAACCCGAAAAACTTAGGAGGATTATTACGAGGGATTTCTTTAGCCACTAGCCTCTTTTCTAGCAGCATGGGCAACAGTTTAGATAGCGGCCTAGGCAGAGGAGTATACTGCCTTGGAATCCACTTGTTGGGCTCGTAATTCTGATATTTCGCACGTGGTGCAGAGGAACCTTGTGTACTCGCGAATGGCTTTGGGGTGACTGGAGCTTGTACATAAGCTACCTCAGCTTCTTTCTCCTTCCTACTGGCGAACTTTCGGTTTGATCCCTCAGTTTTTCGGCCATCATGTATGGCTCCCTCAATTCTTTCACCCACGGCAACCAGGGGAGAGAAGTTTTCACAATCTAATCCGATCATCCTGTTGTAAAAGTCAACAGGAAGGGTATTGATGAACAGGTCCACCATCTCTTTGTCATCCAGTGGGGGTCGAACTTGTGCAACCAATGTACGCCACCTTTGAGCAAAAGATCTAAAAGATTCGTTCCTTTTCTTTTCAGTGCGAGCCAGTATGCTACGTGTCGGAGCAATCTCAGCGTTATACTTATACTGCATCACAAATGCTTCCACTACATCCTCCCACTTCTCTAATTTCTCAGGTTCGAGCAAAATATACCATTGTAACGCCATCCCAGTTAAACTCTCTTGAAATGTGCGAATCAGCAAAGGAACATTTTGAGCATAACGTCCCATCCTATTCAAATAATACTTCAAATGGATTCTAGGATCCCCGGTGCCATCGTACTTAGTGAACTCGGGATTTTGAATTTGTCCGGGAAGTCTATCTTAGTGTATTGGGATAGATCTTCTACCATGCTAGCCTCATACCCCTGCAAGGCCCTAAGCTTCTCCTCCAGTTTAGCAAACCTCTTGCTATTCTCCTCCTCCATTCGGGCCGAGATGGCTTCCGAGATGGGGTCTAATTCTACCACCACAGGGGTTTGATGCACCACCTCTCTAGTCATCTTCCTTCTACTATTGGCATTACTGGCCTGCGGAGTTGCAGATGTGTTTTGGCTGGAGGCAGCAACCGCCAAGCTGGACTTGATCTCGCTTGCAAATTGCGCGAATTGTGCGGCTAACTCGGTGATCTTGTTGTCAAGCGTGGTGATCCGAGCGTTTTGCTCTTCATAACTCATTTTCGCCGATCTGGATTGGGTGCGGATAGGCGAATGCCTCGAAGCCGTGACGATGGTACCTGGTTCAATAAATAGGTAAACACACATGAGCACGAGATGTAAAATGATGCCGGTCCATGACAATGATCTAATCGTCCCGTTTCATTCACTTCATAAAAGAAAAGAGCCTCCTGAACAACATAACTAAAAATTAAAATAAAACATCCTGACATCAGAATTAGGAAAAGAAAATAACAAGACTTCCTAATTAGTAAAATAGAAGAAGGTAAAATAAAACTGACCTAAACAACATTATGAGAAAACAAAAAATAGATTCAGGCAATCTTTCTTTCTTTTTCTTTTTTTTTTTTTAGCTATGTACAAACGGGGGAACAACGACTCTCTCATGACTGCCTAACTAGTCCTAGCCGACTTGGACGCACGCTCCTTGGCCTCTTTGAGCTCCCTTTTGAGGAACTTGATCTCCGCGTGATTGGTGGCCTTCGGTGGTACATCAGGGATCTTCGGGCGCCACTCCTCGGGAATTTTGTGTTGGAGGATATACTCCATCGAGGCGTAGTAGATCTTTTCTTTACCCTCTAACTCTTCCTCGGGCCAAATCAATTTTTGGGGACGACACATGTCCCACATCGATCGAAGCAGCATGATGGAATTCTCGTGATCGGGATTTCCATTCGTGAAATCAGTCTTGAGCGGGGTTTCTTGCAGTGTCGATGGAAGTTGCTGCACGACTTGGTATTATCGAGCAACCCTAGTCGGGTGATACTCGGTAGCACCTGTTATCCCTAACAAAGGAACGGGCCCGATACCTCCACATGTGAGCCGGGCCTCATGAACTAGGAGCCATCTAGCGTGCCATAGGAAATCTTCAGGGTCAGGATTTTTCATAAAGCCTAACCAATCGAAGTGGTGATAATCCGGTGCATGCTCTTTCTTTTCTTTAAATTTCAAAAGGGGTGATTAAGATCACCGATGTCATGTATGGTCATTAAATTGCCAAATCCCTTGAGGTGAGAGAGAAACCAAATTTGCAAAAGTTCAGGAGGAGCATGTAAAGCTTCTTTTCCATTTTCTTTAAAACGAGTGAGGGAAAGAAAGGTCTCAGTTAAAACGGCATTAACAAAACATTTCCCCATACACACCTCTTGAACAACACTTGCAATAGATGGGTTAATAGCATTCTTACTGTGAGGAAAAACCATAAACCCGAAAAATGCTAACACAAAAATCCGCCTCATTTGGACTGACGTGGCATTTTGAAAAAGTCCATTCAAAAATGAAAAGGGGCAAGCATTGCGGTTGGCTTTCAAAACTTTCCTTACATCTTCTCCTTTGACTCTAAGAAAATCAGCTAAAATTGATGCATGCTCTATTCCAATGGGTGGCCTAATCAATTCCGACACCAAAGGTTTCCCAATGATAGCGCTAAATTCCTCCAAGGTGGGGACAAGCTCATGTTCGCCAAAAATGAACGTGGAGGTCTGAGGGCACCAAGTGTGTGCTAACGCCCGAACAATACCATAATGGACTTCTATGTCTAATAAAGAGAGTAACCATCCCATGTTGGATTGCACGAACTCATGACCAACATGGTCCAGTCTATCCCACCAAGCGCACAGCTCCTTCTTTGGGACAGAAATAATATGGAGCTCAGGTCCCTCCATTGCATACAAGCCTAAAACTTGTAAACAACCTAATTGTCATGGACCGGTCGAAAAAATAATAAATGTAAATAAATGGCAAGTGTGAGAGCTTCAGAAGACTTACTTTACCCAATAAAAATTAAAGTCAATCACATAGACATGCGCATGAGACTGTGGGTCGATTTCTATTCTAGACGGCTCAAATGAAGCCACGGGATTACCGGACTGAACCAGCATGGTCGCGGTTAGGTCGGGGTTCCCATGACTTCGGCTTTGTCAAAGAGTCGACCCGTGATGCGCGGTTGCAACCGGGGTGGAAGCTCTCGACGTCAGAAGAATTTCGGAATTGAGATGGGCGACTCGTACTACATGGTGGTAGTCGGAGTGGTATCCATCTCAACACCATCCTAAATGATCCTATGCGGCCCAGGTCCGGCGGCGGATTGTGTGTGCTAGGGTGTAGTGCGATGCAAAGGATACATGCACAACAGTTTATAAGCAAACAACACTTCGTACATAACAATAAACCATACATTCCTACACCTCCCTGCAAGACAAAGGTAAGCAAACACTTCCCCTTATACCTCCCATTTCTGCAAAAACATTTAACACCTTTAATGTTAAATGGAATCCCCGTATGGGCGTACCTGGAATCCTAGCTGCCAAACAAAAATATTTTTGAACAAGATTAATTCTGGCCTAAGTCCTCTAAGGTTCAAAACCAAAATTCCCCAGTGGAGTCGCCAAGCTGTCGCGACCTATTTTTTCCTTCCCGGATGGGGAAAGGAATATCTGAAATAAATAGGTTTAGGGGTATTGTCCATAAGGCGGGTCCAAGACCCTCATTAGACATAGGCTCTCCCAAGCCCATACCCCGCGCGACGTTGGGTGTTCATGAAAATCTTCGAATGAGGAGTCGCCACTAGCCTATTGGGGTCGGCTAGAAACCAAGCGAGGCACGGGAGTGGACCTCACTTTCTATGTAACCGAGAGATTCTAGGGTCGGGGACTTGATTACACTAATTAACCAATTAGTGCCCTTTCGGTACCTAATCTTGTTCATTTCAAAAATACTTTTGTCAGGCAGTTTGGATTGATTTTAGAATTAACCACTAACATATAAGGTGATCATGCGGGTGCGCAATCATCAAAATAGCAATCAGCAATTAAAGAAAGCATTAAATAAATTGCAGACGAAAATAAATCCTAATTAAACTAAGGGGTAAACCATAATCATCGTATCCTAAGCGTGCTATCAAGGGCAATTGTATCCAAGGATAATTAACCTTAAAGCAAAGCCGTAAGGGCTTGTTCACTTTTAAGCACAATCTTAGACCGATGATTTTTCGACATTTTTTTTTTTTAGAGAGAAAATGGTCCAAGAATTATTTTAGAGCTTTTTGGGAAACTATAAAACAAACTAGGAGTTTTTGGGATTTTTGAATTTTTGGAATTTTCAATATTTTAATATTTTCTGGTTCTTTTTAAATTAAAAAAATATTATATTTCTTTATTATTTTTTTATGAATTTTCAGGTTTCTGAATTTTCCATGAATTTTCTGAAATTCCGAAATTTTTTATGATTTTTTAATATTTTTTATGTTTTTTATGATTTTTTTGAATTTTCGATTTTTTTATGTTTTTTTTTTAAAAGAAATGATTCGGACCGGGTCGGAGGACCCGCCCGCTAGATCGACCCGGGCCCTGTCGGTCCGACTGGGCCACGAAGAAACCGGGCCGACCTCAAGCCCACTAAAAAACAAAACAAAAGGGCCCACACGAACTTCTTAAGAAAAACCCAATTTTGATTTCTAATTTTTCTAGCCCTGACTAAAGAAAAGAACCGGCCCGTGGCCAATTCGGCCCAACTGAAGCAGGCCCGTGGCGAAGCCCCTCTTCCTGCCCCCTATTTTTTTTTTGCTTTTCTTTAATCTTTTTTTTTTAATGTTTTTTATTCTATTTCTGGTCTTCCTCTTTCTGTTCTCTTTCGCTTCACGTTTGCATGCTTTCCCCCATGCACGCCCGACCGAAGCACCGCAACTTCTTCGCCGGCCCGCCTCCGGGCACGACGAGCCCGTGCTGGCTTTTGAGGGGTCGCCATGTCACCGTCCGGCGTCGGGTCGTTCTGTCCAACGGACGCCGAGCACCGTCGGCCACTAACTGGCCGGTGTTCGAGGGTCACCGGGTTGGCTCCGGCGAGATACGCACCTCGGCCTACCCAAACGCGCGGGACCTACCGAAAAGCTAGGAAAATGACTAAGACGGTGCATGACAACGGTATAACCCTGAACGACGCAAAAGAAACCAAGAGCCGAGCTCCGGTCAAGGGTTTGGTTCGGTTTCCTCATTGAGGCATTTCATCGAACAGTTGACGGGCACTACCAAAATCAAAGGTTTCCGGCTCAACCGAGCCTCGAACATGCTCTAGGGGTCTTCGGACATGTAATACAAGGAAAATAGAAGCGAAATGCAAGGACGACGAGGGTTGGAGCTTGCGCGAGCCGGTCGGCCGCGAGCTCCGGCCCGGTTTCTCCCGAAGAATAGAACGGCCGAGGTTCAGGGAGACCTACCTCGTTCGGGGGACGAGTCTGCGGCAGACGACGGCGGCGGACGGGCTTCTGGCGACAGCAAACTGCTCCTTGAGGTTCCCTTCTTTCTCCGGTTCTGTCTCCTTCCCTCGGGCTCTCGGTCTCGCTCGCTCTTCTATGGTTCTCCGCTCCGGTTTCTCTCTCTCGAACTCTCCCTCGGTTTCCTCTCTCGGGTTCTCTCTTTTTGCTCTCCCTTTCCGTCGTCCTCTCTGTCTCTCCTCCGTCAACCTCCCCTGGCTCTCCCTCTTTTCTTGTTTTACGGCTGCAGGCGCAGGGGCGGAGGCACGACAGCGAGTCGTTGGCCGCGAGTCAGGTGCGGCTACCGACGGTCTTTCGCTCTCTCTTCTCTCTCGGCTTCTCTCTCTGAAGGACCTCCCCTCCTGCTCTGGATTTTTTCCTCTTTTGTTCTAACCTTGCCGACCTAACCTCCCCGATTTCCTGCTGCTCGCTCTCTCTTTTTTTTTTTTTGCCGACCTAACTTCGCTTTTCTCACCTGCAGATCGCTCCCTCCCGAGCTGCTGCCATGCTGCAACCTGCTGTCAATTTTTTATTTCCCTTGCAGGCTGCCGTTGCTGTGCGTGGGAGAAGGGGGAAGGAAGAAGAAGCCCAAGTGGACCGAGTTGAGAAAAAAGAGAAAAAGGAAAATGGGCCAAGCCCATGCGGGGGAAAAGAAAGAAAAGAAAGGGGGCGGGCGGTGCCCACTGCCCGAGGACCCAAAAATTTTTAATTCTTTTTCTTCTTCTTTTTTCGGAAAATGATATATATATATATATATTTATATAAGCAAAGTAAATGGGCATTTAAGACAAAATAAACAAAATTTCGGGTGTCAACACTCACAATCAAAAATTTGGAGAAATTGGATTGGAAAATCAGTCTGGTCCAATCCAATGGAACCAGCCACTTAGCAATAAACAAGTTTTTCTAGATTTGATTAAATATGGAAGCATTTTTTATATGATCTGGTATAGGTCGATAAATTTATATTGTGAATAAATGGGTTATAAACAAATTAATAGGTCAATTTGAGTCGACCATTTATCACCCGACTTGACCAACCTATTGAATGCTTTAATGTCACTACCAGAAAATAACACCAGACCACAAGTAAAGCCCTCCCTAAAAGTCCAATATGCAATCCCACAAATAATCAACCATCACCTCGTGTGACCTCCACGTTCGCCACAAAAAATAAAATAACGAGGGTTTTGTGAAGACCGTTATCACAATTGCTACCTATGGCTGTAGAAACCGTCCTTAGATCTAAAAAATAGTGACTAGTTGATTGTTTTTGAAATTATACTATTGAGAAAACTCCTAGTTTTGATGTTAACAAATCGTTTTATGTATGAAAATTATACATCTTTTTGAAAGGAAAGCCACAGGGTGGCATATGCTTTTAAGTCTTCTGGTGGCAGAAGAAAAAGGCATACGGAGTCGCTTAGTTTGTCCGTACCAGACTGAAGATGTGGACAGACGGAGATTTTGAGTCTGACTGTGCCAAATAGAAAACCCAAGCAGACTCAGAATACTAGACTTCAGGATTAGATCACCAATGGTCAAGTATTTTACTTACCTTATTTATATTGATTCTGTTGTATCAAATTGATTGACAGGATCAATCAATGGACAACTTCTAAAGGAGAATGAAGAACTTATGGAAGCCCGGATTCTGATTGTATGGACGAATAGAATCCAAGGGGATCTAATCTGTCTTCAACGGTCAAAAAGACTTGCCGTATAAAGTCTGTCTAAAAAGGGAAGACTAAAACTCTCAAAGAAAGAGCTAACGGTCGAGTGTGACTTGGAGAGTATATAAGGATAGGATGAGACCTAGAAGACTAGATAAGATAAACATATTCCAAAGCTCTATTCCATTCTTCATCTGTTGTCCTAAGTGCATAATTGAGTGATCTGAGTGTATTACCAGAAAGAGTGACTTTGTGAGACATATCATCACCAAGTGCTAACACTCAAGAGTGTGTAATCAACTTTGATCACATAGTGAAATCCAGCCTATTAGCTAATCGTCTAGAGAGTGGACGTGGGCTTGTCTAAAGCCGAACCACTATAAACCGTGTTTGCAATCTTCTCTACTCTCTCTATTTAACTTCAATTTATAGATTGCAAAGTATTTATTTTAATTGCGCGTAAAAAATCATTCTACACCTATTCACCCCCCTCTAGGTGTTATTACTAGCTACTTCAATTGGTATCAAAGCCTTGTGCTCAGTATTTTGAAGTGTTTATTACTTTTGAGTTAAAGATCTTCTATGGCTAGTATCCTTGCACCAGGTTTGATTAAGGGACAGAGCAACACTCAACCACCATATTTTGATGGTAAAGAGTACAACATATGGAAGAACAAGATGAAGACCTTCCTTAGATCAAAAGATCCGCTGGAATGGGATGTAGTTGAAAGTGGAATTGATCCTAATGTTGTACCTGGAAAGACCTCAAAAAAAGACGACAGGAAAGCAACAGAAACATCAGCTACCATCTCATCAAAAGAACTGACAAAGAGACAAATTACAAACGCTAAGGCTATCTACTCTCTCTATTGTGCTTTATCAATTAATAAATATAATCGAATATCTTCTTGTGATACAGCAAATGAAGTATGGGATAGACTGCACAAAACCTATGATGGGACTGATCGTGTTAAGGAGACCAAAGTAAATATTTTACTTGGTCAGTATGAATCTTTCAAAATGAAACATGGAGAGTCTATAGGAGACACATTCAGTCGATTTATAGAAATTGTAAATGGACTAACATATCAAGGACAGCTTGTTCCCGGACCAATGAAAGTCAACAAGCTTCTAAGAGGATTGTCAAAAGAGTGGAATAATGTGAAGACCACTATTAGAGAAACACTGCGAATTTCACCTCTGACAGTTGATGAGCTTGTTAGTACACTGCAGTCCTATGAAGCAGAACAAATGAACAAGGAAGTGGAATCAAGAGGTAAGAAATCCATTGCTCTTAAATCTAATATTGATTATGATGATATAGACTTTGAGGATGAGCTAGACGATGAAGAAATTGCACTGCTAATCAAAAATGTTAATAAGTTAAACAAGAAAGGCAGAAAGTTCAGCAAAAAAAAAGCAAAGTAGACAGTTTGGACAAAGAAGAACAGAGGATGAGGAAGAATTTGTCAAGGATATTGTCTGTTTCGAATGCAAAAAGAAAGGCCACATAAAGCAGAATTGTCCCAAGCTCAAGAAGAACAAAGGGAAATATGAAAAATACAAGAAGGCTCTGAAAGCTGAAACATAGAGTGACATTGGGGTTGAAGACAGTGAAGATGAATATGGCAACATTTGTCTAATGGCACACTCAGACTCAGACTCTGGAACAGATTCGGGATCAGACTCAGACTCAGACAAAGAAATTGAGGTTAGTCATTCTGATATTCCCATAGAAATTTTAGATTACATAAATGAGTTGTGTTCTAACTTAAAATCCACTCTGAAAATGATTTCTAGTTTACAAAGGAGAATCGCAAATTGAGTAAACAAAATAACTCTCTAAAAGGAAAATTTGATGATCTCAAAAAGGAACTCTCAGAAATAAATGAAAATTGAGATTTTATACTGAATGAAAATGAATGTCTCAAAAAGGAACTTTTAGAAATAAAGGAAAATTGAGATTTTATAATAAATGAAAAAGAGTCTCAAAAAGGAACTTTTGGAGATGAAGGAAAATCGAGAATCTTTGCAAATTAAGAATGAAACTCTCGAAAAGGAAATTCTCAATATAACTACAAAGTTTTCTAAAGGATCAAAAACTCTACAACATATACTCTCTATTCAAATTCCTTACTATGATAAGTTAGGACTTGGGTTCTATAAGGAAAGTGATTCTTTAATTGATTTTCCTAAGGTCAAGGAGAGAATTAAACAAAGACCTTCTGGAAAGGCTTACAAAAATCATTTCAAAAATAATTTTGTAAGACTTGTTGGTAGAAACTATCTCAAATGTTCTAATTGTGGAGAAAAAGAACATTTCAAAAATAAATGTCCTAAAGTCTAGAGACCTGTTTAGAAGAAATGGATTGACAAAGCATATACTACTAACCTCGAAGGAACCAAGAAAATATGGGTACCAAAGAAAAAATGAGTTTGTGTGTTGATTGCAGGTAAGCTTCAAAAGCAAGAAGAAATGATACTTGGACAGTGGATGCTCGAGACATATGATGGGAGATTCAAGAATGTTTGTTGGATTAGAAAAATGTTAAAGGAGGAACAGTTTCTTTTGAGGAACTGTTAAGATTGGAAGTCTAGTCATCAAAAATGTTTCTTTTGTTAAAGGATTGAATTATAATCTTCTAAGCATTAGCTAGTAATGTGATGCTGGTTTCAGAATTGATTTCAAAGAGGACTTATGTTTTGGGACTAGCAACGACTTGTCTCAATCATTCACTAGACGGAGGCATGGGAACATCTATCTCCTAGATATAAATAAAGACACTCCTAAAAATGCCTGATTTCAATCCAAGATGAAGCGAATCTCTGGTATCGCAAACTTGGACATGTAAGCATGAAACAAATCTCCAAGTTGCTAAGCAAAATGCTTGTTCGTGGTTTACCTTTTTTGAGCTATAAGAAGATAGAACTTTGCTCAGCATGCACTATGGGAAAACAGGTAAGAAGCTCCTTCAAATCCGTAAAATAGGTTACTACTAATCATGTCTTGTAGCTCCTTCATATGGGTTTATTTGGACCAATTAGAACTCAGAGCATTGGAGATAAGAAATACTGTCTTGTAATTGTAGATGATTATTCTCGTTTTACATAGGTATTCTTTCTTGCAAATAAAGGGGAAACCTTTTCTTATTTTTCAATATTTGTAAAAAGGGTTCAAAATGAAAAATGTTACTCCATTTACAGTATTAAAACAGATCATGGTGGAAAATTTGAATATTTCATTTTCTTATTTGAAATATCATGATGCACGAAATTGAGTTTCATGATATATTATCCTGTTCGCAATATTGAGTAACTTCTTAAATTAGGAAATTTTCCTAATCTCACAACGTTCACATGATTGTCAGTCCGATTTCATACCCCGAATATGACTTGCAATCGCACGGAAAAATCGTTAATCCGATCTCATGCCCGAGATACGATTCACGATTTTGTTAAGAATTGACAATACAATCTCATGCCCGAGATACGATTCATTAATTTATTTTCAAAATTAGATGGACATGGATAATATCTTGCCTAATTTGTTTCCATGCTTTCTCGATGCCTTTACTTGAATTGATTTTGCTTATAATAGAAAACCCAAAAAAAATATAGTTTAGTTGGATGTGATTCTTGTTAGAATATTTTCTTTTAGGATAGTTTGCATGTTTAAATATAGGTTATTTTTAATTTTGATTATTAAAAAAATATATATATAAAAATTGTCATGCTCATGTCATGTAGAATTAGGTCATCTTCCGTGTGTCATCTAGTCATTGCATGTTTAGGGTCATTTGAATGTGTGCCATACTAGGATAATTGCATTAAATATTTTCTAGCATTAAATTAAGTTAAATAATTAATGTCGCATGACATATAGTTTGCATATTATGTTGCACATTGTATGCTATTATATTTAAACACTTTTGTACATTATTACATGCATTGCACATAGTTTTAGGCCTCATTAAATAAGTGAAAACTTTAAAAAATATTTGAATGATTTTGTTAGTTGGAAATTATATCTAGGATAAGTAATGTGATTTTTAAGCTAACATTGCAGATGCTTTCGTAGCTTCGAGGTAAGTATCTTTTCATTATGCTTGCAATTTATTTATCGATTTGTTTTATTGAGTATTAGATAATGGTTGCATACTCGCATGATTACATTGCATATTAGGAATAAATTAAAATCAATGCAAACTACTTACAAATTCTTTTTTAATAAAAGAGAAAATGTACCAAAAGGGCGTTAGAGAAATCTAACGTAATCAAGTCCCCGATTCCATAGTCTCTGATTCGCAAGAGTAAAGTAATTCTCCCGTTACTTTATTTGGGTTTCTAATCAACTCACAAAAAATGGATTACTGGCGACTCCTAAGTAAAAATCATTTGCATACTAAAAACTTAAACCCTAAGTCGCAAATTGGTATATGCTTGGGAGAGCCCGAATTAAGTTTGGGCTTAGTAATACATTAGCCAAACCCTAGGTGGTGCACCCTAAGGAGAGGTCGCGATAAGTATATAATACTATAGTCTATTATTCCAATAAATAATTTAACTTCCATAAAATACTTATAATTATTTGCCAATCGCATTAATAAGTCCATTCATCAAACCCTTCTTTGATAAACCAAAGTCACTTAATAATATAATATATAAATACCATCAATTTTAGAAAAATAGACCACAGTTAAGTTCTCATAAAAATTACTCAATTTAATCAATTTCCAATAAACAATCATAATTAATTATTTCTCCCAAAAATAATTAATATCCATAAATAGGAAATAATTCGAAATTAATAATTAATATAATTAATTAACTAATTCCCACAAAATAAAATAATATTTCCATAAATAAATAATTTCCATAAAATAATGTAATTATAATTAATTATTCCCATAAATAATTATTCCCAAGCCTATACCAATTCGCAACCTAGAGTTTAAGTTTTTTTAACATGCCAATATTTTTTACTTAGAGTCGCCACTAATCTATTTTTGGTGGGTCGATTAGAAACTCAAGTAAAGTAACAAAAGAGTTACTTCACTTCTACAAACCAAAGATTATGGAATCGGGGACTTTGATTACGTTAGATTCCTTTAACACTCTTTCGGTACCTTTTATTTTTTATTTAAAAAAAATGATTTGCAAGTAGTTTGTATTGATTTTAATTTACTCCATAATAAGCAATGTGATCATGCGAGTGTGCAACCATTATATAACACTCAATAAAGCAAGGCGATAAATAAATTGTAAGCACAAGGAAAAGATACTTAGCTCAAAACAACAAAAGCATTTGCAATGTTAGCTTAAAAATCACATCACTAATCCTAGATATGATTTCTAATTAACACGCAATCATTCAAATATTTCTTTAAGGTTTTCACTTATTTAATGAGTTTTAAAACTACGTACAATGTATGTAATGACCTACGAAAGTGTCTAACTATAATAGCATGCAATGTGCAATCTAATATGCAAACTATATGTCACGCGACATTAATTATTTAACTTAATCTAATGTTAGAAAATATTTAATGCAACTATCCTAGTATGTCACGCATTCAAATGACCCTAAATATGCAATGACTAGATGACACACGAAAGATGACCTAATTCTAGGTAACATGAGCATGTTAATTTTATGCTTTTTTTTTTTTTTATAATCAAAATTTTTTTTTATTTAATCAAAATTAAAAAATAACCTATATTTAAATATACAAACTATCCTAAAAGAAAATATTCTAACAAGAATCACATCCAAATAAACTATATTTTTTTTGAGTTTTCTTTATAAGCAAAATCAATTCGAGCAAAGGCATCAAGAAAGCATATCAACAAATTAGGCAAGATATTATCCATGTCTATCTAATTTTGAAACTAAATTGATGATTGTATATCGAGCATGAGATTGAATTGGTCAATTTTCACAAAATCGTGAATCGTATCTCGGATATGAGATCGGATCGACGATTTTTCTGTGCGATTGTAAGTCATATTTCGGACATGAAATCGAACTGGCAATCATGCGCACATTGTGAAATTAGGAAAATTTCCTAATTTGAGAAACTACTCAATATTGCGAACGAGATAATATATCAAGAAACTCAATTTCGTGCATTAACGATGTTTCAAATAAAGAAACGAAATATTTGAAACTAAAATTAGGCAAAATATTTACCTAATTCAAATATTCGTTTTCAAATTTGGCAACTCGCGAACCTGATCGTCGAGTGGTGGATTGGCATGGTTCCCAGTGGAGGTTTTGGCGGGCAGCTTAAGCGTCAATGAAGTCTCGGCTTGATGTTTGAATGGACAGCTATCTAGGACGGCTTGAGGTGGCGCTTGGTAAGGGCTCCTTGTGGTGATACACAACTGGCTGAGGGATAAGTCATCACTTATTGAAGATGCCCGACAACTAAACTGAACTTGCAACCATGGAAGAGCAGTTAACTGGTCAAAAGAAATTTGCAAAGAGACGAAATTAGGCACCACAAATTGCTGACTTCCTTGACTTCACTGAACAGTGTGACCGTGCTTCTCTTGGCTGGAAAACTTTGACCAAAAGACCATGAAATTCTACTGGAGCAATTACCGAACGCTTGGATTCCTTGATAGTTGCCGGGGGATCGGTGGCTTTGGCCACAACGAGGAGCAGCGCCAGCAACAACGTCGTGGGCTCAATGGAAGGAAGCAGCAAGTCGTCGTCAATCTTGCAGCTTGCTGGAGGTCTCACGGCAAGTCAGATTAGGGCAGCAGCTCGTGGCTAGGCAGCGACAAAAAGATATCAATGGATCCCGCTCGGCTTCTCATGGCCAACAGGGAGTGACAAGCGGCAACAAGCGGCAACAATGCTTCACCGGGAAACCTGCGAAAACAGAGAAAAACAGCACGGATCGACATGTGGTATCCCGGCTTGGGGCGGGCAGCAGTTTGGCACCGGATTGGCAACTTGTCGCAGCATCAGTGAGGTCACGGCAGCAAGTCTGCTGGGGGTGACGTAGCAAGGGCGGCGCAGCGATGGCAACTCAGGTGGCTTAGGTGCAGTGCTGCGACGTGGGGTCTCCTTGGTTCAGCCGAGAGAAGACTCTCTCAAGGGCTGCAGTTTCTTTTCTCTCAATTGTGTCCCTTTTATGTTTTTTTTTTGTGTCCCTACAGAATTATGTGGCCCTTTTTATAGGTGAAAGGATTTTATTATTTAAGGAAATAGGATAAATTTGCATATTGCCTATTTAGTTCTTTTATCCCTCGTGTAATATTTTTTCAATATTTCATCCGACAGCTTTCTTGAATATTGGAAGAATAATATTAATATTCTCGGAAATATTCCCACCTTCTAGCTCATCATTCCTTAACGGGCCTAACCAAATTCTCTTTCCCTATGGGCTTAATCCAACTCATTAAATTAAAGATTACAACTATTAATTGAAGCCCATCTACCACCTATCTAATGCAAATGCAATAATAATAAATGCTCCTAAAACTATATGTTATGCAATTTAATTCTAATATTTTTTGTTTAGGGGTTAAAATTAATCCCTAAATTTTTGTGCATTAAGTTACTAATGATTAATCAAAATTTAGGTGTCAACAATAATTAATCATAATTAACTAAGACTAAACCTTCATTAGCCAATTTAATCCACCTTAAGCAAGCTCGGTATAATAAAATAATGTTAATTAATCATAAACATAATTAATTAACAACTAAGCACAATTAAGCCACAATTAACTTATCATAAACTCATTTAAGCATAATCAAGGCACATAAATCATACTTTAATCATAAACAACCCTCATTAACCACTAATCACACTTAGACTAATTAAACTACCCCCTAATGCAAGATTATCGCCTAATTAAGGGATTATGAAAACAACTCATGGTTTTGTGATTCCGGTGACACAAACGTGGTAGCTGCAACTAGGGGAACATGTGAGTACCTCCAGTGCATCGAGGTGAGGTGGTACGGGAAGCAAATCTCAGCCAAGAGCGGTTGTTTGCTCGATGAGAGGCCAAGAATGAGAGGGATCCATTAGCTGAGGTAGCATAGGTGGGCTGGTGGGCAATCCAACAGCTCTAGATGGTGGCCAGCAACCTCGACAACTAGGTGGGGCGGCTCCGAAGACAGAAGATTTTGCAAACTTCCTTTTTTACATCCTCACATTACTAGTCAAAATGGCGATCCTACTCCTCACAAAAATTGGAATGGATAGTTTAGCAAATCTCTATGGCAACTCGAGAAGCTGAATGATAGGTACCCCAAATCTTATAAGAATTGTGGAAGGGGCTAATGATTCGGTTGTGTGAGGGGCTAGTGGTCAGTTTATAAGAGTGAGGGAATGCTTCATCTTTTAAGCTAGCTTTTGAGAAGAGAGAAACTCAAGATCACATAGTTCAAGTTGCCAACAAGTTTTGACCCAACAATTAGATAAGAAAGTAACGAGTTGTTACGGCTCCAATCCAAGCCGAATGTGTAAGGGGGAGATTGTTGAGGTTGCCCCACATTGATTGTCAAAAAGGCTGATGGTCAATTTATAAATGTGAGGGAATGTCTCATCATTTAAGCTAGCTTTTGGGTAAGAGAGTCCTAAGAGCACCTAACAATCCCCTTGGTTACTCTATGAAGAGTGGAGGATGAGACTTATGCAATGATCTTTGTGAGTAGATACTATGGATCATTAGATGTAATGACAATATCTGTTGTAAAATAATTCAGAAGATATTGGTTTTTGCACATAAATCAATCCAAAATTATTAGAGAAATAAATGTGTTCGCTCGATGCCCAAATTACACCCAAATTTACAAAATGGACCACTCAATACGTACAAGATCCACCATTTTCAGAATCTCCCCTGCCATCAAAGAAAGGTCCTCTTTTGCGTTCCTTTTCTGTTTGCTTTTGTAATGCTCCGACTGAAGGACTTTTTTTATCTTTGTGCCCGAAAAAGAAGAGACCAACCTGCAGGATTTTTAAAGACGTAGTATGCGTTCCCTGTACAATTTTGGCAAAAAGTCCAATTCTTGGACGTCCGGTCAATCTTGGATATTCATTTTCCTTTCTTTCCTCTGAAAATCAAAACTTTATGCCCATTCCTGGGACAAGTTATTTTCAAAAGAGAAACAAGTCTCAACATATCTATATTCACTTGCCCTTCAAGAGAAATTCTAATCCAAGTAAAATTTTTGAATTTCATTTCTAACAAATTCAGATTAACAAACTTTATCTGCATCCTTTAATCAGATTGAGTTTTTTAAGAGGCCCAAACTCGAGACATGATTTAATAATATTTATGCATATTAAGGGCCGAATTGTTTGGAAACGTAGGGAAGTGAAAATGGGCAGAAACAAATGAAGAGTCACAGGCTGCTTATCAGTTGTTATCATCTTAGAGAGATTAGATGGGGTTGGTCAAAATGAAGACCGGTCAAATACACGAATAAATACAACATATGGTCGTGCACGTTGAGATCTGGTGGCTTCTTGTCTTCTAGTAAAGATGAATCACACAATGAAAGTGATGAAAAGACGATTAAGTTGGATCTATGCATGAAAACAGAGGTGATCATTGGACGGAAGGTCAAGCCGACTACAATCCCTCGTTTTATGAACCGTTTGCTTGTCTAGAGCATTGCCGTGGTCACTGAGGAACTTTGATGCTACCCAGTTATTACTAATCGTGTGATTATTGTACTTATCTCATAGCTGTTTTTCAATTTTTTTGGGATGTCAGTTCATGGGAAATTTATGGATTTCTTGAACCATCGGATCAATCTACATAAAACACATTTGCTCGACATGACAAGCATATGTACATTGAGGCAACCTACACCTTGAACATTTGTTTCGCCGAAAATTCAACCGTGTAACGAAATATCTTTCACCAAAAGTCATTCTTCAGCTTTTATTAGATAAACTACCCACAATACTTTTGAAATAAGTGGGATTTACTAGTTCACTAATCGCGATACTTGAAAGGAAATATCGTAAATAGATAAGGGAAGCAAGAATTTCACTTCAAATGAAATTGAATTACACAAAAGTAGGGAATTTAATCAATAACATAGCCTGAGAAAATGAAGATGTAAAGTTGGAATTTAATTGATAATGGACACTTGGGAATTACAGCAAAGATACACGTGAGAAAACAAAGGATTTAGAAAATATGGCTAAGAAACACATTGGAATTAGTTGACAACGCAAATCTAAAAACAATAAGATAGTGTAGGAATTGAAAACCCAAAGCTGGTATCATCGGGTGCTCGTTGCTAGATTCTATCAATCGCAATGAAGTTCATGATCATGAACTTACTATCGCATTATTTAAAAAAAAAAAAAAGCTATAACAAGAGAAAAGTCTGAGTTAACAAATGCAAATCAGAAATAATCAATCCATAATTTCGTTTGGTTTGGCGATAGTGTAACTTAAATCAACAGGAATACATATAGTAATTCACCGCATGTTGCAATGAAACTTTACATAGATTATATAGAAAATTCTCATTCATTTATCGAAGGTGCCAAGGACACCTTCATAGCCCGATGGCAGCACTTACGGTCATATGCGCAACAGGTAGGACTGGACGCCTTAGCGCCTCCGATCGTGGAAGCTACATAGGCCAAGAAAGCGACTAGGACAATCTTCAACGTAGATTTCACTAAAGCAATCTCCATTATGCTAAAAATGAGTGTATACTATGAAACTTATTGATTTTTTTTTCTTTTTGGTGATTGTCGGAGATATGTTGGTTTCTTGAAGATGATCTTTATATAGGTGAAGGAAAGCCTACAACAAGGTTGGCGTTGGATCTTGAGACATAAACGCATTTATGAATACATTAAAAAGGGATCCTAGAGAAGATATTACCGTCATTATGGCCTTAAATACATGTAATCTAACCATTTTTTTGTGTACATTTATGTTGTTTGCCTGCACATGAGCAAACCTTTCGTCACATGCATCTCTCTTCGCTAGGTGATTTCGAAATTCTTCACAAACCGGTCAATATTGAGTTGTTATTATCATTAGTCTTAACTAAAACATTGTTAACTAATAAACTCATTGGTCGAGGGAGGATATTTTTATCTCTCTAAACTCAAATTGTACATTTGGTTATAATTATCTTGAATATATTAAATTCTGATCACCTAGAAGGGACAATAGAAGCATATTTTTTTTCTTCAACAAATTTTTTATCACTTGGCTAAATTGAATTTTAGAGGGAAAATAAGGAATCTAATTACCCTTTCAAGCTTCGCGAAAAATAAGGATTGTGATTCCGATAAAGTTAATAAACAACGTAAAAAAGTAAGGACTATTTTAATTTAAGAAATTCATCCTCAATAAAATAAACATATAAAACTAACACAAAAGCTTAAACTATCTACTGGCGGATCTAGAGATGATGATGCAAACTTATGATAACAAACTTTTAACCTATAAATTTGCAAATACAAATATGCCGATGCAATCACATGAACATAAATTTTTTAACCTTCATATGTATGTAAAGGAGTGCACAACATGAATTTAATTAAAGAGAATAAAGCCCAAAAATTCACCATGTGAACTCTCAAAAAATAGAATTTGAAACTTCGATAATACAAGTATAAGACTTTTTCTCAAACTCAAAAATTTGGAGGATAAGATTGAAAAATCGGACTGGTCCTATCCAATGGAACCAGCCACTTAACAAGAAACAAGTTTTTCTAGATTTGGTTAAATATGAAAGCGTTTTAGGTCTAATTGGAGTATGGGTCGATAAATTTACATTGTGAATAAATTGATCATAAACTTATTTTTGGGTCAATTTGGGTCGATCATTTATGATCCGATTTGACCTACCTATTTAATAGATCAATTTCAATTGAATGCTTTAATGTATTTACTCAAAAATACACTAGACAACGGGTATAGCCCTCCCTTAAAGTCCAAAATGCATTTTCACAAATCATCAACCATCGCCCGGCGTGGCCTCCGCATTCGCCACAAAAAAAGAAATAGCGAGGATTTGCGCGTCATCACAGTATTGAGGGCCGGAGCCGTCCCTAGATCTACGAAATAGTGACAGGTTGATTGTTTTTGAAAGTAGAAAATCTTTTCAAGGACACCTATTGCTCTTGAATGAGATTAGTTTTCCAGTTCCATCATTTACTCGCTAAAGCAATTTCGTTTGATATCATGCTGTGCACCAAAACAAGAAAAGAATTTAATCAGAGTCGAATCAAGCAACAACCTGAAACTTCAAAATGTCCTTGTCATGCTGTCTTAGCCATTGATTTCGCCAATTAACATATCATTTCAATTGGAAGCAAATTAAATCAAGTTAAATAGAAAAGGACAAATCCTAACACTCGGCCGACTCTCTCTCATGCAGCCTCTTGTCCCCGGCAACTCTCTCTCGTGTATCTTGTTGTGGAAAGGGCGAGCGATCGAACAATAAAATAGACAGAATAAAGAAAATAAATTGGACACCAGATTTACATGGTTCGGTGGTAGAGACCTACGTCCACGGGGAGAGCAGCGACGAATTCCACTATAAAACAAGCGATACAATGAGATTGCACACTCGAGTCACTCAAACACTTTTAGTGTTTCCCAAGCCCCAATTACACCCAATAACTCACGCAGTGTTTAGCCCCACAATTCTTAGTGAAATAATCTCTCAATCTCACAAAGGAATTATACACAAATTCTTACCGCAAGAATTTAATCGGCTACAAACACTTAAATCTTCTTGGCGGAATTGCTCGAACAAGATCAACGGAGAAAACTCCCCCCAAGCACTCGATGACGAATCGGCGCTTCAAGACCTCTTGCATCAACAACGGCCTAATTCTTCTCCACGCATGACCGTATATATATAGGACTTAAGGATTCTCCAATTCTTGAAAGCCACTCCTACTTGGAGTAGGAAAGAATAAATTAGAAAACCCACTCCTATTAGGATTAGGAAACCCACAAGAATAAATTAGGAAACCCACTCCTATTAGGATTAGGAAACCCACACCTACTAGGATTAGGAAATAAATCAAACTTCTGTTTTAGGCTCAAACTCGAGACATATTTTCAACATATCTCTAGATCTAAGTGTCCGAATGGAATTTGAAGTAAAATGAAGTTATGTCCGAATCTGAAAAGATACTAGCTCAAAATTGCGTGCGGTACTTTTACATCGTCTCATCTAAATCGGAAAAATAACAGCCCAAATGCCAACATTTGGTACAAGATGACACTTAAGTGCTAAAAATTACGAAATGTACACTTAAGTGCTAATTTTTTTTTAAAATTGGATCACTTAAGTACCAACTCTAGCGGAGACCGCCAAAAATCCAACGTAACTTATTTTAATAATATGACTCACTTACATGGCTCGCCAAAAGCTGAGTCAACAAAAATTCAACCAAAACAACGTCGTTTTGGTGTTAACGTGGCATTTAAAAAATATATTAATTAAATAATTTAATTTTTTTTTTAAATATATTATTATAAAATTGATTAATTTTTTTTTTAAAAAAAAAAAAAAGTGGAAGGATCGGGCGAGGGTTGTGTAGCCCTCACTGCTGCCTCACTATTGATGAGAAAGGTTGGTGACATTGAGGCGGGGGTCAACTGGGGTTGTTGGGCCTTGGCCAGTGGCCAGCAACCCTAACCAACCTACGACGAGGGCTTGCAAGGCCTCGCCCAAATTTGGGGCGAGGGTTGCAACCCTTCCCCAGATTTGGTAAGGGTCATCAGCCCTCGCCCAACCGACCAAGGGCTGCCGCCGGTCGGCTATTGTCACCTAGCTAGGCGACCAGCAAACTTTGGCTCAGGTAAGCGAGGATTGGCAACCCTCACTGGATTTGGGGGAGGGTCACAACCCTTGCCCCAAATCTGGGCAAGGGCCTACATGCCTTATCACAAGTCAACTAGGGTTGCTGACTACTGGCCAGGGCCCAACAACCCCGATTGACCCTCACCCCACCATCGCCAACCCTTATCGGTGATAGCGGCAGCAGCGAGGGCTGCACAACCCTCGTCTGATACCTCCCCCTTCTGTTTTTTTTTTTTAATAAAATTGATTTTTAGATTTTTTTTTTTTGGTATGATTTTTTTTTTTTTGCCACATGGACAACTTCTTTTTTAAATAGCTACATGGATATTTTTTTTGAAAAAAATTGCTCCGTCAGTAAATAAAATTGCCAAAAATGACATGTGTGCAGTTTGGCCTGATTTTTTCTCCATTAGCACTTAAACTGATTATTTTTGCTCCGATTTTGACACTTAAGTGTACCTTTACGAATTTTTTACATTTAAGTGTCCCTCCGTGTCAAGTTTTGGCACTCCAGGGGTCCACACGTCCAACTAAATATGTTCAACTTGTGCAATGAGCTAGTTGATTTTCATAGTCGAGCACTAATGATATCAATTGGGATTCTAGTGATACCATGTGAAAATCAATCAAACCTAGTTAAATTGTTATAGTTTGTTAAGAAGCAAGTGGTTCTACAAATAAAATGGACGCTCCTTTCATAAATGATGTTACAAAACTATCCACAATCTTCACTATACTCACGCACGCTCACTGACATTGCTTCTCACACATCCACTTTACAATCAGCACACACACATATTGTCACTCTACACACCCACGAACACTTCACACACACACACACAGAATGGAAGAGGGGACTGCCTATTTATAGGCGCGGGAAGTCGCTGGTGGCATGCATGTTGACACGTTGCCAACTTACTGTCTTCTGAGTAACGAGAAACAAAACCTTATGGAAGTGCAGTAGAGGAAAATTCTGGATGGAGGCAGGGATCTTCAATACTCCCCTCACCGACTACTCTCTTTTATTTCGGATCTAGTAACCATGTCAATATTGCTTTCGAATTTTTCAATTGTCTTCTTCCATTCCACACCTTGCCAAGCTTCCTCACATGTGGATGGCTCTATGGCTCTGTCCTCAAGTGCTTTTCCTGTTGCGACTTTCCATCAAGCTTTATGAAGCTTGGGTCTTTGCAGTGTCAATTCAACTTGTGCTTTAGTCTCCTGTGCCGTGACCCACCTTTCCCATCCAGAGGGAAAATGAAATCGGTTTAGAGGTATTGCCTAATTCGGTCCAATGGCCCTTATTAGGTGCGAGCTCTCTTAAGCTCATATTTCACGTGACATTGAATTTCATTTTTCAGTTCATGACAACTTAAATATTTCTAAGAGTCGCCACTAGCCTATTGAGGTTGACTAAAAATTAAATGAGACGCGGGAGTGTTGTCTCAATTTCTACTCAACCAAAGATTGTAAGGTTGAGGACTTGATTACACTAATGTCTATTAGCACCCTTTCAGTAACACTAACTTGGAAGGTTGTTACTTAAGTAGTCACACGGTCTTGATTGCCAATTATAGTCCTAAAGGCATCAAAATTGCTAAATGACCATGCAAATGTTTTGTAGGGTTCATTTTCATCAAAGTTTAAACTAAACTATTTTAGGAAAGCAATAAACAATCAATTTATTGAAAGACAGTGCAGTAAGTAAACACTCAAATATTAAAATGACTTTTAAACTAAATGTAAAAAGGAAAACCCGATACAAGTCAAGTAAATAATATACATGGCAAGGCTGTAAGCCTCAAAACATGATCCCCATGAGCTAGATTCAAGTTAGGCTTCATTTTTTTCACAAGGACAATGCCCTAGGACTAAGCTACATGTATATTAAATAAATGAAACTAAACTAAATCTAATGCTTTAACTTAAAATTTTCATGAACACCTATTTCCAAGCATTTTTTGAACTTTTTAAAATTATTTTTTTATTTTGTGAATTTTTTTATTTTTGAAAATTTGTAAATATTTTATCAAAAAAATGTTTTTTAATTTGAAAATATGGACATGGGTCAAATCTCTAGATCGGTCTGGATCGAGAACAATCTGGGTCGCAAGGCCCTTGTTTGAAATGAGCTGAGATGCGGACTTAAAACGCCAACAGGACCATGTATCAAACACATTCCGATTAGGAATTATAAATGGGTTAGGACACTAGGAGTGCCATAACTTTCGTACGGCGCTCACTTTGGTGCCAAAACTTTTTTTTCGCTCACTTGAGTGCCACATCAGAGTAAAATTGTTCAGTTAAGTGCCACTTCCGGCCAAAAATCGTTCAGTTAAGTGCCAAAATGCATACATGAAATTTTTTAATGATTTTTATTTTTTTATAATAAATTTCGACGCCGACGTGAACTTTTCAAGCAAAACGACGCCGTTTCTACTCTTTTTAAAAAATTCGATTTTTTTTTTTTGCTTTTTTTTTTTTTTTAGGGCCGATGAGGGCCACCGGTGACCCTCACCGGCCTTAAAAAAAAACAAAAAAACAAAAAAAAAAATAAAAAAAAACAAAAAAATTAATAAATATATTAAAATATATTAAAATATTGTTCACCAGCGCTGCGTCAGCTTTTCCGGCGGCCACGTCAAAATTGGCACTCAAGTGAACATTTTTTAAAAACTTGTGGTACTCAAGTGAGCGAAAAAATAGTTTTGGCACCAAAGTGAGCGCCGTACGAAAGTTATGACATTCCTAGTGTACTTACCCCGAATTATAAATGACCATCTCTCGATTGGCTCACCAAGTCTATCACCAAATAAAACTTTTCTTAGTTCACTTCTCATCAAAATGACATGCAGCCCAATCTATCTATTCAAATTTAGTTAATGAGGTCGAAGCCCATTGTGATATTCTAAGATTTGACCCTTCTCAAGATATATGGATGATTATTTTATTAATCTACTATTAGTTGAATTTATTTTGAAGTGTGAGTTAACTAACATATTAGGAAAGACCATTAAAGATTAAAATGCGCACAACCAGAGCATTCAATCAAGGATATACCACTCGACCATGAACATAAAAAAGGGATGATATCACATTGTTATAGGCCAATTAGCGAATGGAAATAGATAAATTAGTTTGGCAGAGGTATAAGGTTGGATTGCGGATGATTCCACACAACTACAATACTAACTATAATTGACCATAAATCAATTCCTTTTTTACTTTGTACTCTAAGTGGGTAATTAACCTTTCACGATTACATGACAACTAGGGGTTGCTCATGAATTAAAGATGTACAAACATGGATTGAAAATTATCAACTAAGGGTCAAACACATGAAAACCCCTAAAAGCCTCCCGATAATTTAGATTGTACTAAAGTCACATTTGATATTTTTTAACTACGAATTTTAACTCGATATGGGGTATTGAACTTTCAAGGATTTCAAGACTAACCTATTAGACATCACCTCATTAATCCTCTTGTTTGTTGGTATGCACGAAATTGTTGGAAAAGGAATTAACAGGCCGATAATTGGAGCCCACGAAGAAACCCAAGCCTAAGTGGACCCAAGCAAGCCCATTTAACCCATCTAAGCCCAATTCAAGCCCAAAGCCTTTCTAAGCCCATGTTTTTTTAATTGAGCCCATTAAGCCCATCAAACCCAATCCAAGGCCCATTTCAACAATTGACCCAAGGGAAAAATTAGAAATTCATGTCTTTAAAATGAAAATACCAAATTGCCATTTTTCTAGAAAATTGCATGAAATGGAAGAGGACAAAAGAAAGAGAAGGTCAAGGGAAATGATGTAGTTTTTGGGGACTTGATCTTGGCTTGTTTAAGAAGCCATGCAAGAGAGAAATCACACTCTCTCTCTCTCTTGTTCGGCCCTTTCATTGCCCCTCCTCTCTCTCATTTTCTTTTTCTTTTGTTATCTTTCTCTTCCATTTCTCCCTTGTCACCACCCCCTCAAGCCGTTGCCATCGCCCTATCATCATCCGCCCGTTGTTGCTTCGGCCCGAGGTCACCTCACCTCCCTACCACTGCTCAACCATTGTCACCGTCACCCCCTCGCCATTTCCAAGCAGAGCCACTCGTCGTTTGTGTTGTTGCTATTTCTTGCATAATCGGCATTGTTAACAGGTGAGTTAATTTCCTATTCCCTTAATTAGGGCATTAAACTTAATTAAGGATAGTCTAGTTTATAGTTAATCTTGATTAGGGGTGTTTTAATTATGGTTAAGCTTGCTTATTATAATTAATGATAGTTTAATTGACAAGCTATTGCGATGGGTTATCGAGAATAAATGATAAGCTATCACGATAGGCTATTAAAGAAAAGACCATACGCTATCGGAAATGATGATAAGCTATCACCAAAGAGACAATAAGCTATTGAAAAATTAAGTGATAAGCTATCAACAAAATGGTGATAAGCTATCGAATTTTTTATGATAATCTATCATTTATTTAAGTGATAAGTTATTGAAGAATAGTCAATAAGTTGTTGCAATAAGGCAATAAGTGCTGTTTTATATGTGATTTATGCTTGAGTTTTATGGGAATTTCATGCACTTTCTATGTAGTTTAAAGCCTGCTTACCAAGAAAAATATTTGCCCCACTTTAAACCTCATTTACTAATTTAAAAAGATTTTTTATGGACATATAAATGGTAAACCCTAAGATGTCGAGTTTATATGCCATGTTTTATGTTTTAAATAGGGCAATAAAGTTTTAAAAGGAAAGCATGCAAAGTTGAACGAGTTAAATATTGTCATGACCTCTCATTTGGTGTCCCAGAGGTTAATGGCTCCGGTAATGCTTTAGGGCTTAGCCCAAGCTCTCCCAAGTCCACCAATTCACGACTTATGGATCAAGGTTTTAACCTGCAAGTTAATTTTCAAATATGAGTCACCAATAATCAGTTTGGGGTGGGTCGATCAGAAACTTAAGTAAAATATTAAGAGAAATATTTTACTTCTGCACAACCAGAAAAATTAGGATCGGGAACTTGATTACACTAGTGAATCAACTAATACTCTTTCAATACCCAATCTTGTTTAGACACTAAGGTTCAAATTCATTTTTTGATTTTCAAAGATTTTTCATGTAGTTATGGAGAAAAACATTTTTTTCTGATTTTTGGAGAATATAAATTTTTTTTTTTTGGATTTTTCCTTTTTTTAGGAATAAGATTTTTTTTTGAAAATTTTATTTATTTTTATATTAAAATTATATTATATTATATTATAAAATAAACCATCCCCGGGTCAGATATCTAGATACAACTCGGGTTCGAACCAGCTCGGTGCAAGGCTTGGGCTTTAGAGCTTCAAACCTCTTGGTCAGGCCAGGTCTAGCTTGCAAGCTCGATCCCCAAAAGAGAAACCTACAAAAAGCCAAGTCCACATGTTAGATAAAAACTGAGTCTAGCCCATTATTTCCATTTGAGCCTAGCCCTAGGACCAAACCCTAAAAACTAGCTGGATCTCACACCCGACTCGGCTAACTCGACTTACGTCCCCATTTGCCTATGATTGCTCTAGCCACGATAGCAAAGCCGTTCACTAGTAGCCATTCTCGCGCCCAACCCAACGGCGCCTCGGCTAGCCCAGGATGAGAGTCCAATCTCCGATAGCCACCATCATCAATCAAGAACCAGCTTAGACTTCCCCCGCCCTTTGACAGGGCCGACTAGACTTGGCTAGTAGACGTTGCTCGATCCAATGCCATCTCTCTTGGTCTTGACCCTCCATGCGATGCCCAAATGATGAGGAGATGATCCATCAATAATCAGTATGGGTATTCTCAACATAGGTTTCAGTATACTTATGACAAATTATCCCTAACCGCCAAAATCTCAAACTAAAACATTTGTAACAAATATATGCTCTGTAAATTGGATTAATACCATAAAAAATCACAAAATTGGTATAATTGTGACCATTGAAGAGTAAAATCTTAAACTAATATACTAGTTTACTATCACGTGCCATCCAACTTAGCAATTTGACTGTAAAATCTAACAAATACTAATATATGATAAATTTGTTTGGCCCATTCACCTCCAAGTCTACGGCCTCCAACTTATCTCTTTTTTCTATACTTGGCCCAGCCCACCTCTACACCCTGCGCGGGCCTACTACTAGCCCGTGGTCTCTAACTAGGCCTACGGGATTCGACCCATTGGCCGAGTCTGACACGCCTACCATTATAACCTTTTTGTTATTTTCTTTTCACATTTTCTAATTTCTTTTTCTTCCTTCTTTGTTATTTTTCTTTTCTCATCCCCAACTTCCTCGCGAAGCCTTCCTCATCATCTCCCTGCAACTCGCCCGAACCAGCGCCAAATTTTTGGATGAGCCAGCGCTAGCGCTTAGGCCACCGCCGACTACTCTTCTCCGCTGGTCATCCACACCAATCGGCACCGATTACCGCCGACCACCAGCTGGCCAACGGTTCCTATGTCATCAAAATAAATCCAGCGACGGATTTCAAAGTCCAAAAATGTATATAACAAGAAAAAGCTATCTCATCTAGCATGGAAATCACGCAATGCATATTAAACGATAAGGAATGGACTGACTATAGCGGCCTCTAACCGTAGGCTTGTTCAGCGAGGCGTATGGATTTTCTGACGAGAAGTTCATGGCCGACCCAGACAATGCAAGATATGATGGGGAAATTTGATTGCTGATAAAGATAGAGAAATAGTAATATGTTGGGGAACTTGAATGCGTGATGACAATCACTATTCTTAGGATATCATTTGTCCTCACTATTGTTACTATTGGGTTTAGAATAAATATACCTGTAGAATATACATTAAAGTTGTAAAATGAATTTAGCATTTACTCGATTTCTCTTGAAATTTCATCTTAAATGTGTTAAAGTTGCGTGTATAAAAATAGAAGAAGAGAGAGTTCTGCAGAAGAAGCATTTATGAATAGTTATGATTATTATAACTAATATATGAATTGGTCTCTATTCACAGACAACCAATCAACACATCTCTTAAAAATAGGTTCCTTATCCCAACCATCATCATTGTTCATGTCAAGAATAACTTTTTTCTCATAACTACCAATAACATCATTGAAAGACTAAGAGTCACCTCTTTCATAATAAAGAGTCATGTCTTCTTTTAATCAAGAGCCATTCTTCTCTTAACTAAGAGTCACATCATCTATTAATTAAGAGATGCCTATTTTCAACAATACTCTACTTATTTTGTTATTTACACTAATTTACATAAATTCATACATATAAGAAGGTATCTATTAAAATTTGGACCTTCAATTAATGTAAATAATTTCATTAATGAAATCAGTGGTAAATAAAACTTTGAACCATGACAATCAAATTATCACACGCATGAATTTATACAAATTCGATTAAAAATTTCATATGGCTAAGCACTTTTATAGCTTTGTGCTTCTTCTACACTCATGGACATTTACGAAAATTCATTTAACTTTTAATAAAAGTGACACCACTTCTATGTTCACATAGGTGAAATTCCTAAATTTATTACCTTAGCATTACATTGTTGAAACCTTGAACTTCATTAAGAGTGTTTTCTTACACTCATCCTCCTAACTTTCCATGAGTATTAACATTGTGCCCCAAACTCAATCACCGTCAAGTTTCTATAGTTTGTTTTTATCCAGCTAACTTTCATAATTTCGTTAGAAATCATAAATTTTGATTTCCACTATGCTTGACTATTATTAATTAGCCTAAGACCCATTCTCTTGGTAGTACTACTTATTAAATCTCTCAAGTGTCCCTTAGTGAATAGATCAGCTAAGTTATCATTTGTCCGAATTTATATGACTAAAATAACTCTAGTAGTATTTAATTGTCAAATATACTTATTTCATAAATTAATATGTCTAGATTTTCCATTGTATATTTTATTATATGCCTTAAACATAGTTGCCTCACTATCATAATGTAAATATATGATTGCCATTGGTTGTGACCATAGCTCTATATCCAACAGCAAATTACACAGCAATTTAGCCTCTTTACCAGCCACCGATAGTGATATAAATTTAGATTCCATCATTGAATGTGCTATACATGTTTGCTTCTTTGATGCCTAAGAGACTACCATTTGCAAGCTTGAAAATGCATCCAGATATTGACTTTTTATCAATTGTGCTAGTTATCCAACTAGCATTTGAATATCCTTTTAGTACTATTGATTGTCTTTCATAAAATAGACCATAATGCATTGTTTTATTTAAGCAACCAACAATTCTATTTTTAGCATTTGAATGTACAGTACTAGGATTATTAGTAAATTTGGATAGTTTATATACAATAAAGGCTATATTTGGTCTAGTGTAATGCATAGCATACATCATACTTCTAATATTACTAGCATATTCTAACTTTGATAAAGGTTGCCTAGTATTTTTCATCAATTTAATTAATATATCATATAGTACATTTAACTCTTTAGTTCTCAAATGATGATATATTTGAATGATTTTCTCCTTACAGTGGCCTTGGCTTAAAGCATAACCCCCACTAGGTGAAACATCATGGATAACTAAGCCATAAAGCTTCCTATAAACAGCCATTGTGTGTCATGGGTCAAACTTGTGATGTTGTTATTGGCATATGAGGAAACATACCAAAGGAAGCCTCAGGAAACTGTCGGGATCTTCGTTAGTGCAGGTTGGCGTCGAGGCGAGGTGAAATGGCGAGGGTGCTCAATGAGGGACAGCTGCGAGAAAATTTTCGTTCTCTTCTTCCGCGTCAATCTCTCTGCATGGTAAAGACACCTTTTGGCGTCTTATGCAAAGTGGTGAACTTGCCCCAAAGGGCGTGAATCTCTCTCTCCTTATTTTCTCTTCTTCGGCCATGTGTTTCCATTTGGTGGCCTCTGGAAAAAATTTGCCGATTTCTAATTTGTGAGGCATAACATCCTACATATAGTACAAAACTAAGTTTAAACTTGATCTCATTGACTTATTTACGCATTTTCCATGTAATGGGCTGAGCTAAGCTCCAGACCTATTTTAATTAATTCCCACAAGCTGAAATTAAATTAAAATTAGGGGTGTCAAGAACCGAATTGAAAACCGAACCAACATGAAAATCAAACTAAAATTTCGTATGTTTTCGGTTCGGTTAACCAAACCGAATTGGAATTCTTAATAAAAATTGAGTAATATCTCTTTTTTATCATCTCTTCTTTACTTAAATTCCAATAAGCAAAGTAAAAATAGGAAAACCGAAAAACCGTCCCGAACAGTAACCGAACCAAACCGCATTTTCAGTTCGGTTCAGTTCGGTTTTTCCAAAAAACCGAACCAAACCGAACCGTTTACACCCCTAATTAAAATAACCTCACTTTGGCCAATGTTCCCATGCACATTTCGCCCACTTGTTTCCCTAGTGCTGGCCGAATTTTGTCCAGCTATGTGGGCTCAATCCGTTCACTTTTAAGTTCATGAACATCCATTGCTTTGGTCTAATATTAATACAAGTAATGAAAATATAGACTAAATAATAAAAGCTCTATGCAATTTAATTTTAATATTTTTCTTTAGGAGTTAAAAATTAATCTATAATTTTATATATAATAAATAAATTATCGAGTCATCAAAATTTAGGTCTCCACAATACCTCGAGATATAACAAAGAGCTAAGCTTCGTTTTAAAGAATCGAGTTCGGTTCTTCATTGAAGCATTTTATCAAACAGTTGGCATGCAACATTAGAACTAAACTTCCGATTTGATTCTGACTAGGGGTGTAAATAGTTCGGTTCGGTTTGGCTTTCCAAGAAAAAAACCGAACCAAACCGATAAGGAAATGCAATGAACCGAACCGAAATCTGAACCGAACCGAACCAAAATTTTCGGTTCGGTTCGGTTTTTTGGTTTTTCCTGACTATTCAATTGGTTTAATTATATCGGTTTTTCCGAACCGAACCAAACCGAAATTTTCAATTGCACAAACACCTCAAATATACAACAGAAAATCATAAAGCTGATCAACCAAATGTGCAAATATCTGAAAATCAATTCCTCAAGATAAGTATTTCCAAAAAACTATAGGACAACAACAGGGAAGATGAGATTTTCTATGACCTTTTCATATGCAAAGAAATTTAGTACTTCATCTGAGTTACTATAAAGATAGTAAAATGATGGCTAAGACATTTGGAGCATACAATAACTCTATTAACAAGCATTGGCACAATCCTAGATTTGCAGTTTAACCGCTTGAAAATGAAAAAGAGAGTAAAAATCCATCTTCACATGGACTCTAGATATGTAATCTCTATTTTGTCAAAAAACCTTTTTAAAGGGCGTGACACCCCATGGATTATCCAGTTGCTGTGGTTGACCAGATATAATTAAACGTCCAGCAAGATTAGACTGCACATGTACATGATTTATGAATTTAAAAAGTTATGAATAGAAGGCTGCAACCAAATAATCACCAATAAATATATAGTCCTAAAAATATCATTGCAGCAGGTGTAGTTCCTTTATGGTAGCACAAGCTCAATGAACAACATAAATTTATCACCATATCTCTAAAAGGGCCAAAAAGAAAGGAGATCGGAGAACAAGAAAACCATCATAAGAAGGTTTAAATGCAAGGACAACATTCAAAATGGGGGAGGGTTTCAACACCATGACAACAAATTGTTAACTTTTGAGTCACCAACAAATAAGTGTCCAAATGTCACTATGTGTTCACACTTAAGACTATCTAGAGGGCATGTAGAGTGAATCATGGTACCTTTGATAGTCGACGAAGAAGTTGATTGCATGTTCTCAACATGACGAGTTTTCCACGAGCAAACAGCTCTTGCTGGATCATATTGAAATGATGGGTCGTTAATGATGTAGAAAAGGTTAGAAGGTAATCCAAAGATTAATTCAGGAAAGAGAATACTTACCTTCCCTAATATATCCTGTTTACTCTCTATATAACCAAAAATATCTTTGCAGTTCCTCATGGTGGACATCTCCGTCAAGTCTTCTAGCAATTGAAATATCATACCACCCTCAATATGCTCTTTCTCACAAAGATATAGCACAACGTCTAGCAAACACCGGAAAGACAATGAAGAAAAGAACAGGCAAGAATGTGCCTCCGGTTAAGTTGCACGATGCACACCCAGACCAAGCTAGAAAATTGTGAAACCAGAGCATTCTAAGATAGACTAAGCTGTGGTTGTCCTGCTTAAAGGCTAGCAAGATTAAAATTGCCATGATCTAAACAACAAAAACAGAATAGAAGAAACTGGGTTCTTCCCGAGCAATTCAAAAAAAGAATCCAGCATATAGTATTTGAAAGAGAACCGCATCACAAAAAGAACCAACAACAAATGTGGTAGAACATCATTTTCATCATCCTCATGGCTCTAATTTATCTTCCAATAATAATATTTGCACAGCAAACTCAAACCCAATAGAAATATCCATCACAAGTGATGGAAGGAAAATTTCCAACTTCTGGAAGAGCAAGCTTGCTTTTAAAATTTTTAAATATATGCCGAAGATGACAAGAATTCCATTTCATTTACACGTTAAAGTCACCAAATAGCTTTTAAAGCTTTTAAGATATTCAACTACAACCTAACCAAGAAGGTACAACTGAAAAGTCAATACAACAAATTAAGGTTTGACATTAGACTTCTTCAGTTTCCCATTTGACCATATTCTCTGTGTTATAGAATTCATGAAATCTCCAGTACAACAGATACTAATTGATAACCTTAGGAAGATGACTGACCACTAGATTACAATATGCAGATAGAACTATGAAACTTAATTTAACAAGCCTCAAAATTTATAATAATTTTTAGCATGAATTATCCCTAAGTACGAAGAAGTCGGGGAATATGTCCTTGAGCTATTTCGCTGTCATCAACTGATTGCCCATGCTGCATTATTGGCTCTCCTGATTGTACAGCCTCTCGCCCGTCAATTACACGAGAATAGATGTTTGGTCATTCAAGAGTAAGTGGCTTTGAAGAGCAAAAACTGATAAATTGTCTCAACTACTTATATAGCATGTAACAACTTTAAAATTCCTTCCCAAACCTCTAGATACAAGCTATATATGATAGCACGTGTTTGAAATAGTGTTGCAAAAGAAACCAACAAAAGAGCAGCAGAAGTTCAACCATACCACCAATTCCTGAAGTAATGCCCGAAGAATATTTTCGAGCAGCTAATTCTCATCTTACCTCCTCATGGAGAAGCCCAGGAACTAAAGCATAAACCTCAAAGCACTCATTCTGCAGTCATAATTAAGAAAGTTACTTTTCATTGAAAATATATGTCTGAAAGAACTCAATCAGAAAAAGCAAGCTGAGAAAGACAATAAGAGATGCATTCCCATTACCTACTATCTACATCAGAACCATAGAGAACAATAAAAGGTTACCATGTAAGAAGAGATTTAAAACACCTCCTATCACCTATTTAAGTGCAAAGAAAATCAAGTTCAGATTGATCTACTCCAAGAGCGCGGGCGAGAGCAGGGATAAGTTTCTCAAAAAGACAAATGAGTCTCCACAACCTTCATGTCTCTCTTGTCCAAATCAGGGATTCCACTGGTCAAATCATGCCACAAGGAACTCCAAATGTGAAATACAAAAGAACGTACAATTATAGTTTAACAGTTTACCCAAAGGATGATTTAGATTACAATATGCCACATTGTCACATACCCAGCCACCATCTTATGGCTGAGGTGATGTTGATTCAATGTCACATACGAAAGAACATACAATTATAGCTCCAATGTAGTTTCAAATGAAGCTATTCTAAGCTGTGGACCAAAAGGGTTATGCTGCAACATTGTGATAAGTAAGTTTAATGCCGATTTTCTGACAATGGCACTCTTATCCTCCAGTCTTCCAGCAGCAACATTTGATTACTATCAGGCTCAACTTTAGCAGTGGACTGAATCTTCAACTCAGCAAATGAGCCCAAGACTACCAATTGATCAAAGTGCCTTGGAAATCCTGGGCACAACATCAAAAAGGAGATTAGAAGAACACATAGAAGAAGACACAAAACAGAGAGAGTTTTGAGGCACACCACTTCACTAATCAATTACTAACCACAAAGAGGAAGGAAAACAAAATTACAGCTAGTTTCATTCTTTTTTTGTCAATCATCAAGAGAAATCGCTATTGAGCTTAGCTCCGTCGTCGTAGTTGACAACTCTGCATTAAATTCACAATTAAAATGAGAATTAAAGTATCAATTGTAATATTGAAAGACATAAATATTCCATGGTTTTTTTTTCCTCACCTGACTTAAAATTTTCAAGTTCTTCTAAGTCCTCCTCAATCGACTGTGAAAGTGGATTGGATTGTAGCTAATCTTGAGTACATATTAGAGCCTCCACCATAGTTGGGGTCAAGGAACTATGAAATACGTCAAGTACGTGACCTCCTGTCCTGAATGCAGACTTTGATGCTACGGTTGAGACAGGCACAGCCAAAATATCTCGAGCAATAGAAGATAGGATAGGATATCTGGAAGAATTGACTTTCCACCAATTTAAGATATCAAAGTTGCAGTTATACCGTTCACGTCCTTCTCCCAAAAACTTATCTAATTCAGAGTTTTCTTCCACATATTTTTGTCCCGTTTGGCTAAGAATCATTGCAGTCATATAGTTTGCACCAACCACAGGAGATGTTGACACATTCACTATCTTTGTCCCCTTTAATCTCAAGTTAGAGATTTTGCTCAAACAATAATGTTAGAGATTTTGTTACTCTATCTTGTAAAGTTTTTGCTTGGTTGCTTTCATACACTTGATTGATCATCCATTTCACATACTCCATCTTATGTCGAGGGTCAAGTATACATGCAATGAACCATGTTAGATTCATGTTGTTCACATTGCCAAAATATTTATTGAACTTGACCTTCATTCTCTTGGCTATTTCTTGCAAACCCCTGTCCTCATCCCTGCTATATCTATCAATTCTCATATAAATCCCAAATACTTCTTTTGCCAAATCATTACAAATGACGTAAGAAGAGCCTGATACTTTTAAAATTGCATCATAGAACAACTTCAAGAAAGGAAGAAATCGGCGGGCATAATCCCAATCATCGCTAGTAGGCAACCCTCTCACCTTGGAAAGCTCTTCAGCAAATCTTCTATCCTAAATATCTATTGAGTTAAAAGCCTCTTGAAACTTCAAGGCCGCTTCCAACATCAAGTACGTTGAATTCCAATGAGTCTCCACATCCAAACATACAAGACTATTGGATTCAATATTTTCCAACCTAATGGACTCCTTAAACCTTTGCAACCTCGAGGGAGAAGACCTCACAAAACGCATAGCTAAGCGTATTCTAATGATGGAATCACCTAAATCTTTCAAACCCTCTCTCACAATCAAATTGAAAATATGAGTACAACATCTTACATGTAGTAACTCACCTGATAATAATAGAGCATTCCAAGAATTAAATCTTTTCTTCAAATATTGAACTCCCAAGTCATTAGAGCTAGCATTATCAACAGTGATAGAAAAAATGTTTTTAATCCCCCAACTAGTTAAGCATTTCTCAACCCCTTTCCCTATAATCTTAGCAGAATGTCCTAGGATTTGACAAAAATTCAAAATTTTCTTTTGCAACTTCCAATCAGCATCTACAAAGTGAGTAGTGAGACACATGTGACTTAAATTTTGACAAGAAGTCCATGTGTCAGTCGTGAGACAAACCCTTGGAGAAGTATCAGAAAAATATTTCTTCAATTTGCTTCTTTCCTCCAAGTATAACTTGTAACAATCCTCCCTTAATGTGTTTCTTGAGGGGATTAAAAACTTGGGCTGGATTCTACACACAAATTTTCAAAATGCCTCAAGTTCCACAAACTTAAAAGGCAGTTCACCAATAATGAACATTGCTGCCAAGTCTTTTCGACTAGTCTCTTGATCAAATTTCCATGGACTAGCTGAAATAGAAGTACCGACCCCTACAAGTTCATTTGAAGCACTTTTCTGCCTTGTCTCCACGTTCGCATATGGATATTTCTTACACCTACCTAAATGATTATGCATTCCACTCGTTCCTTGACCACTAGAACAACCAATAATAGCACCATAGTATATACATTCAGCTTTATCTTGGCTATTTTCTATCCTTTTAAAGTGTTCCCATGCAGTAGATCTCACCCTCCTTCTAGTTGTACTACTTGATTCACTCATTGAAGACATTTGCCAATTCCCTTCTATATGGAAGATTTGCCTAAATCATGGAAATGAGTTCCTAAATCAGAATTTCCATTAAATCAGCATTTGCAGAATTAGTTGCCTAAATCAGAAAATGAGTTCCAAAACTTACAAATTTAGACCAGATGGGCCTTATGGAGCCTTCAGAGCAAGATCAGCATTTTAGTATAGCTGCAGATCATTATTGGTAGGATGTCAAGACAGGAATAACTTAGTATTTGAGTTGTTGATAAATTAAGACATCTAAGAAAAAAGAGTTGAATCTGACATCTTCAATTTAAGGGACCATATTGTGCAGCAAAGTTGTTGTAGCAAGAATGAGAACATTTCCAAAATACTGCACAATACTTAATATGGATCTCCAAGTGGTCCTCTATATTTAATATGAAAAATATCAATACTTATGAACCAACCTGTGGATTCTCAATGGAGATTAAGGATGGCCGACCTTTGTTTAAAAACTTGATATGAAAGCCAAGATTAGTGAAGAGGAAAGAAAAAGGAAAAAAAGCAAGCGGTGAATAAGATAAAAATAAACAAAGATTATGGCACATACATGGTCTAATAATTATTGTTATCAGCCATTCCCTTTCAGCTAAAAATAAACAAAGATTATGGCACATACATGATCTAATAATTACTATTATCAGCCTTTCCCTTTCAGCTAAAAATAAACAACTGTTTAATAAATGATACAAAATGTGTCGTTGTCATTGCACAAGCATCCATATACATAATATCGCACCCTCTAACGTAGTGCAAAAAGTAAAAAGGCAACTGTTTAGTAATTTAGGATTGTAGTACACAATCGCATATACAGTCATGTCTAAGTGATAAAGCCCTGGAATATAATTTCTAAAGAAAACAAATGTTCCACCAAAAATAAAACGGAGAAGTGATATGGATTATTTAAGAATCAAAGTCAATTTGCTTAATAAAAAGAAGAAATCAATGAACTTCTATGAAATAATTAACATCTATCATTCACTCCAACCTAGTTGCTGTGATCCAAGCAGAAGTTAAGGAGGAAAGTACCATTAACATGTTCACCAATAGCTTGAAGCTCTGCTGTCCAACGAAGCATGAAGCTCCAACGCCCTCTCCAACAGTTTAGCCTGTTCTTTTAAATCGACAAAACCTGAAATCAACCACATTGGTCAGCAAAGAAAAAACAAAACACATAATGCAATTACGCGAGCAATGCAAATGCTGAAAACTTTTAGAACAGTTGGTAGTATTTCTACAAAACTTCATGGAATTCATACAGGCATCACCCATGCCTTACAGCTAAAAAGGAAAACTTGAACATCATCTTGAAGAATAAAAAAATTTGTGGCAAAAGAAACAGAATAAAAAGAGATCTTGATAAACCAAAGAACATCTGTGATCTACAACTAGGAAGTCCAAAAAGGACAAATAACTAAATCCACAAAAAAGCAAAGGGACCCATTGGACGGATAAAACTAGAATCATTTATCACTAAATCAGTCAAATCAATACTTAAAGCATTGGCTGCGGGCACAATTGCTAGTAGTAACACCTGAAAGAATATCATAATAGATCCTAACATGCCTGAATACTTGAAGCAACAAATCTATTCATTTCTTCTATATTCTTCAACAGAATGACTAATAATCCTTCCCAGTCAACCAAGAAGACTAGCATCTTTGCAAGCCTTTTGCGTAGCCTCAATTCTACTTAATGTTTTTGTAGCATTAGGATCATTTTTATGAACCTATAGGAGCCAAAAGCCCAATATAGTGAGTAATATCTCAGACTATATTTAAAGAACCAGCAGTGTGAAATGCCTCCCAAAGACTTTGTTCCAACTACAATGATGGCCCAAATCATCTCCACCGTAACCACGAATGATATCCATTGTCATAATCATGCAAACTTTGCATAAGCCTTACATCATTCAATTGAGAAAAGAAGAAAAAAGAGGAAAGAATTTCACATTTCTTTACCTGGCAAGTTTTTGGAAGAAACCAACTGTGTGGGTATGTGCCTTAATCTCTGTAAAATGCCATGCCAAACATTTATCAAAGACTCCCTAGGAGTGCCAGTCAACATGGTGCCAAGTAAGTATTTCTTTCAAGATTGGCAAAATTGAACAAAACATGATGTGATAATGTTCTGTTGACAATGTTCTACCCAGAAACAGTTAATTGTAAGCGCATGCCATATTCTTTAGCAAAATTACCTTCCTGTGTTAAACTAGGGCTGCTCTAAATGTTCCTGGTAGATAAAGCCGTTGCATTTTCTAAGCTGATAAACAAAACTCACAAATGAGTTTCTATGACAGATAGAAAATGGTTTCAACAAATATACATATTGATGTCACTTTTCTTCTCGTGGATGGAATGCTTAACCGCCCATCATCCATTCTGAGGTCCACAATTACCAGTAGCACACTGATATTATGTCATCCGAAGAAAATTAGCACAAGAGAACATCCTCTAGTACCATTTAATTAAAAAAATTGCCATCAGACTACTGCATTAGTAGACAAATGAGGAAAAGACATCATAATATGAAGAGTAACAGTACCTGCACTACAATGTGGGAGGCCATGCTATCATGTCATTGGAGGGTCCCATTGTTGAACCACTTAGGGTGCAAAAATTCAGGTATAGCCATCCAACCTCAGGTACATATAATTAAATCAAGGGATTAATTCTTGGATCTTTACCTGTGAGTTTAACATGTAAAATGAGAAATTAGTGCAGTGAAATCCACTACGTTAATTTAAAGGCACTAAAACTCGTGTAATTCCATGAAGCCAATCATTCTTCCGGAGTCTGTCGTATCAATATTGCAGCTCCACCTAAATGTCCTCATTAAAGTAAAGAAAAGAAATCAGAGACTTCTAATTTCCATGAGCCAATCATTTGTCATTAAGCGTAGAGTTATTTGTACATAGTGATTTGGAAAAAACCACGGGCAAAGTAGCATAACATTGATGTGCATATATGCTGACATGTGCACCAGGGTGTGCATGTATGGATATGTTTCTTGATTGATGCTGATATTAGAATACTTCTTAATTTGCAGATTTTGATGACATGAGTTGCCAGATGGTATTTGGGCAAGATCCTCCAGCGATGAGTGATGATCCAGCATTCAAATAGCCATGCTTTAAATTATGTAATGACTAAAAAAAATAGCTCACTTCTCTAGGCATACGCAACACCAAATGAACAATTGCATGGAGACACACTGGTTTCCTCATTCTTTTTACTGTGAAAAGACTCATAAAATAGGTACATTCAAGAATGCATGTCCTAACCTTGAGCATGTTAATCATGCAGGCAAGGTAAAGCAAAAGCACAGTGCAACATGCACCAGTTGATGCAAAGAGACAGAAGGGCAATTCATGGACAGTTTCATTACCAAAACTTGGACCCAATAATTCTTTGTAGTTGATATACAAAGGCCTGGTCATGACTTTTTTTCCGCTTTTAGTTGTTCAACATATTTATTACCCAAGAAATTATGTATCAAAAAATATCAAGATATGCCTATCACAATGTATATAGAGGAATACTCTTGCAATGTAAAAGCCATTTCAATAAGGCACATATTACCAAAGCTGCAAAACAATGATGTCCAGGTTTCTTTATCAACCATACTTACCGAGTTTAAGGACATGCAGGAGGAGATATTCAAGGGGAGATTTGTAGTAGCAATAGTTACATCAAAGTTTTCTAAATGTAGAAATGATAGCTCATAAAATGATTTTTTGTGCTGGCCGAGTTCCAAATTTTATCAAATTTCTGGCAGAAAAGAATTAAAAACTTAAATACAATCAGTAAAAGTTCGATATTTTTTTCTCCAGAGTATGTTGCCCAGCCTGTCTTAATTCCTGCCAATAACTGAAGCTAGATCAATTTTTTTTATTATGGCAACATAGCAAAACAAGAGAGAAAAGAAAACTCAACAAAAGATGAGACCTTTTCTTTCTCAGCACCAACAGAAACTATGAGAAAGGCACCTGAAAATTGAGATGTACCATAGGAGCGAGTTTGAGTGCTTGGCCGTCCCCTGGGAATTGTTATCATCAGATCTTTTCCTGACTCCTATCTCAGTAAGCATGTACGTTTAGTGACTCTCATTAGCTGTAATAAGGAGTAGCATCCACAGCATACTCCAACTTCAAGGTTTCCTTCATGTCTAATAGCATTTATGATCATCTACACATCTTTAAATGGAAATGATGGTGTGCTTATCATGTAAACAATGTATGAACTAAGGACAATCATCCCACTTGCATGCAATCTTCACTCTTGTTCCATCATTCTTTATAAACTTGATATCTCTATCCTGTTCAATTGAGTACATAGAAACAGCCTCTGTGAACTGTTCGAGTCCTGGAAATGTCATACCAATACCAAGCATAAATGCAAGGCGATTGTGCACTACCGCTGGAAGCAGGGTACCCACTTCCCCTGCTTTGTGCACGATCTCCTTCATCCTCATCACTTATATATACAAAGCTCCTAGTCACTTGAGTAAAAATAAACTAATTCATTCGCACAAGAGAAAGCAAAGAAACTCCAATCGCAGAAATGAGAGCAAGAACAAAGCAGCCAAGCACCCAAATTCCCCAAACTCAACCTCATAAACACACGCATAGAATGCAGAGAGAGGGAGCACCGTACCCGCCAGCGCCTGAGGCGATTGACCGGAGCGGTCTTGGTGCTGGTGATGTTGAACGGATCCAAGGACGGGCCGCCGCCGAAGTCGCCCAAGAACCCAGCTCCGAAGACGGAAGAAGAAGAAACCAGCTGTCGAAGAAACAACCCAGAGGTGGAGGCAGAGGCAATCGAGTCGAAGGCAGAGGTGGATCATGACGGAGGTGGATTGTGCCGGAGACGGAAGTGAGACGGACCGAGCAAGAGCAAGAGCAAGAGCAAGAGAGAGACGGAAGAGAGATTCTGATTTTCAATTTTTTGGCAATTTTGTTTTGTGCCCTAGAAGATTGGTTCAATTCGATTAATCAATTTGGTTCGGTTAATCGAATTGGAATCAGGGGAAATATTTTGATGTTTTTGCTTAACCGAACCGAAAGCGCACGAAATTTTGGTTCGGTTCGGTTCAGTTTGTGGTTTCCGGTTCGGTTACTGACACTGCTCTTGCTTGGCCCACGTTCTCGTAGGCTTGTTTTCTCGGTCTGAAAATTCATTTTCCAAATACTCAGCTCAACCAGCACAGTCCACTGTCGCAGAATCATTGTCCAAAAGTCCGTCCTAAACGTTCACGAAAATTTGAAGTCCAATCTTGGATTCTCATGCCTTGTCAATTTCACCTGAATGCCATTTTGGTACAACTCAGACTGACAAGCAGCTTTGAGGATTCACATGTAACCGACTCGTGCCAAATCACGTTCAAGACTTCTCGACACATGGACGTGCTTGACTACGTGAAATTGCAAAAGATAGATTCTTATTTCAAAGTACACGATTATCAAGGATCGACATAGGGCCATTCATGAGTTTAATAATAGTAGACGGAATCATCCGTCATTTTATTATTTATGTCCGTGAATCGACTTCTAGTCGTCCCTAAAATCGGCCTGCATAATTACAAGATCGTCATTTTACAAGTCTCACAATCAAGTTGTTTTTCCTAGGTCAAGTTCTTTAATCGCATGAGTTATGTCCTCATTAGCATTTCCCCTCAAGGTCAATATTTCAGGAGTGATCAATTTCAAGTGAGATCAACCAACAATGCATCAACAAAATTAACATTCATTCCTCCCTCAAAGGACTCGAATTTCAGGACGTCACAATTCTTCCCCCTTAAAAAAATTTCGTCCTCGAAATTTGCAACCACTGACAAATCCTCGAAAAGATGGGGGTGCTGATGCTTCATCAATTCCTCACTTTCCCATGTAGCTCCCTCTATTCTGTGATGCTGCCAGATCACCTTAACTAAGGCGATAATCTTGTTTCGAAGCACTTGCTCTTTATGGTCCTCTATTCATATCGGTCTCTCCACGTACGACACCCTATTGTCTACGTCCAATTCCTCAAAATTCAACACATGAGCTGGGTCTGGTTCATACTTTTTCAACATGGACACATGAAAAACATCTTGTAATTGAGCAAGGTTCAGTGGCAATGCAAGACGATACACTAAAACTCAAATCCTTTCCAAAATTTCAAAGGGTCCTATGTCCCTCGTATTTAACTTTCATTTCTTGCCAAATCTGGAAGTACCCCTCATCGGCAATACTTTCAAAAACACATGATTGCCTACCTTAAACTCCAACGGTTTACAACGCTTATTTGCATAACTTTTTTGACGATTTTGAGCTATCTTTAGTTTGTCTTTGATAATCTAAACTGCATTCAATAATTGTTAAACCAATTTTTGAACCAGCTATTCCCAATTCCCTAACCTCATTCCATAGACTGGAGTTCCACAAACTTGACCATATTTCAGCTATACCATTCTGATAAACTCTTATCCTACAAGCACTCTCTTTTTGCATAGTGCATAGTTCAGTTCATTTCTGCCTCTTTCGACATCCTAGAAAGCCTGCTATGAGTCGCTCCTTACTCAGGCACTCTGGCCTCGACGACCACTCCCTGCCCTCATCAGATCAATCGTTATGGGCATCTTCAAACTACACCACTACTAGCAAAAATCCCTTTTAGATGCACCATCTTATAGAGGTATTATTTGCTTTGGCCTATCCTATATCAAACCTCACGGTTTTGACCTCGTTTGAGTAGCTCAAAGTTCAAAACTTTCTCTAGCTCGTCAACCTATGAGTTCGTTTCCACAGGGTCACTTATTGACACTTGAAATCTGATTCACCGAATTTCCATTGAACCGCTATTCGAATTCCACAAACCATCAATTTTTCTTTCAACATTCTTTTCACGTCCATTTAATAACCAAACCAAGAATTTGCCTCAACCATTTGAAAATTAGTGCAAATCAAATGTCATTTATTACACTAAAGGCTTTTGAATACTTCTTCAAATCCATTATGATTGACCATTTGTTTGCGGATGGTACGCTATACTATACTGTAGTTTCATCCCCAAGGTTGACTGCAAACTTTTTCAAAAATTTGCTATAAACTTAGGATCACGGTATGATGTGATCGTCACTAGAACTCCATGAATGCATAGAATCTAATGTATATACAACTCCACATACCTATCCAATGTGAAATCATTCCCTATGGCGATAAAGTGAGCTGACTTTGTCAATATGTCAACTACTACCCAAATTGAGTCATTGCCTCACCGACTCCTTGGCAATCCCATCACAAAATCCATCGTAATGTGTTCCCACTTCCACTATAGAATCTCAAGAGGTAGCAGCAGTCTACCGAGCTTACAATATTGAGCCTTTACTTGTTGCCACGTCAAACACGTAGCCATGTGTTTTGCAATGTCCAACTTTATACCGTTCCACCAAAAGTGCTGCTTTAAGTTCTAGTACATTTTGTACTACTAGGGTGGATGCTATAGTTACTACGATGAGCTTCTGACAAGACTACTTCCTTAAGCTCTGCATCTCTCGAAACGCATGATCGTCCTCGAAATCTCAATGTCCCATCCTCAGACACTTGAAAGTCTATTTTCCTCTTTATCTAATACATCTGCAGGATCTTAAGAATTTCAGGATCCGTCACTTGGGCACTCTTAATCCTACTTTGCATCTCGAGTTCCACCCTGAGAGTGGTCATTAGACTAGCAAGATGGCCAACCTCAATTTTAAAATCTAAGTCCCTGACTCCCTCCAAGAGAATCTATTCTTGTACCATATCTGTGTAATCAATAACTTTCGACTGAGCGCATCTACCACTTTGTTTGCTTTCCCTGGATGATATAGAATTTTATAATCGTAGTCCTTAAGAAGTTCCATCCATCATCATTGCCTCATATTCAACTCTTTCTGAGAGAACAAATACTTCAAACTTTGATGATCCATAAAAATCGAATACATTTCCCCACACAAGTGATATCTTCAAATCTTAAGTGTAAAGATTATTGCCGCTAATTCCCAATCATGCGTCAGATAGTTAAGTTCATGAGGCTTTAACTGTTGGGACGCATATGCAACCACCTTGTCATGTTGCATTAACACGCAGCCTAGTCCTTTATATGACACATCACTATAGATTTCATACCTACCAAGACTAGACGATATTGTCAAGACAGGTGTGGTAGTCATTCACTCTTGAGCTCTTGAAAACTACGCCCATACTTGTCCGTCCAATCAAACCTCTCTTCTTTCTTTAACAACCTCATCAATAGCACGGCTTTCGCAGAAACTTCTCTACAAAATGTCTGTAATATCTAGCCAATCAAAGTTTCTTGGGATTGTGACATCAAGTCAAGAAAGATCCATTCACCTGAAATTACATGACCTAAAAATGCCACGTGAGATAACCAAAACTTGCACTTGCTAAACTTAGCGTAAAGTTCATACTCTCTCAAGGTCTGCAATACTGATCTTAGGTGTTTCTCATGATCCTTTAGACTCCTCGAGTATATCAGAATATTGTCAATGAACACAATCATGAATTGGTTTCAAATACTTATTGAACACCCGGTTCATCAAGTTCATAAAGGCTGCAGGGGCATTCGTAAATTCAAATAGCATTACCGTGAACTCGTAATAACCATAGTGTGTCCTAAATGTTGTTTTCAGTACATCCTCATTTTTTATCTTCAACTGATGATAGCCTGTCCTTAGGTTTATCTTGGAAAATATCGAGGCTCCTTGAAGTTGATCAAACAATTCATCAATTGTTGTTCTTAAGACTTGTCCTTTTTTCTTACAAATAGTACTAGTGCTCCGTAAGAGGATGCACTAGGACGAATGAAACTTTTATCCAGTAACTCTGGCATATGCACCTTCAGTTCTTTCAATTTTGACAAGGCCATCCTATAAGGGGCCTTGGAAATTGATTCAGTCCCAGGGGCCAACTCAATCACAAACTCAATTTCTCTCTCTAGAGGTAATCCCGGCAATTTCTCAGAAAAATATATCCATGTACTTTTGTACCATTGCAATATCCTCCACTTTTAATCCTTCTACCAACATTTCTATCACTAATGTCAAATACCCTTGGCATCCAAATTCCAACAATCAAGTCACCTCGAGTGATGAAATCAAAGGAGTAGAGGGTCCTCCTCGATTTCCCACAAATTGAAAACTACCACCCATTACTGGGTTAAATTGAATTGTCTTTCTATGACAATCCACCGTATGCAATGGCTTCCTCGCGACCTAGTTTCGGCGATCAGCTTTCCCACGTAATTTGTTCTGTTGGGTGGGATGGGATTCCTTCTCCCCATCATCGATCCCTTTCCAAACCGACGATTGTCTCTATTAGGCACGAACCGTGAGCTAACTATGGTCATCCTCTCAATCATGTTTTTTCCTATCATCTAGGCCCTCTCGTACATCTCATTAAAACTTTTTAAATTCAAGGGCACTAGCTGGGTTTTCAATTTTGGCTTCAAGCCATCTCTAAAATGTCTTACCCTATCCAAGGGTCCTTTACTAACCTCGGCGATTACTTCGCCAACTCAGCGAACTTCGCCTCATACTAATCCACTAACATCTAATTCTGACGAAACTATTGGAAGTCTACTATCTTTGACTCTCTCGCACTATCTAAAAAGCACTTCCCATTGAAAGCTTCATGAAAGGCACCCCAAGTCTAAGCCATGCCTTCAAGGAACACTCTTCCTTGAGTGACTTCTCACTATGTATTGGCATTACCTTGAAGCTAATAAGCCACTAGAAGTACTCAGTCTTACTCTGAACACCTCAGCACTATAACAATCCTCTTGAAATCCCTTATCCAAAGGGTTGCAACTTTAGGGTTGCCCACGCCACTGAACCTCAATGGCTTCAGTCTTAGAAATTGCTCTACCAGCCTAGGCATTGGTCTCTCACAAACCTCTCCTCTCACTAGGGGAACCATAGAGACTACAGCAGGAGCACTTAGCTTGTTGTCCTAACAAGGTTCTTTAATGCTAGTAGGATCTCGTCTAACCAAGGATCTGCCTGCACGTTACCTCTAGCACTAGTCTGACCAAATGCTGCCCTATGCCTAAGGGCTCTTGGCTCAGGATTGTTCATCTCTCAGAACCCTCACTGTTCCTGTTTTCCAGTCCCAACTGGGAATTAGAAACTATGAGCAACCTGCCATAACACAAAACCACAAAAGCAATCACAGGCATGTAATATAAAAGCCATATTTATCTCACTATCCCAAAAATCCCACGCACCTTATCACTCCAAGTCTCAACCTCGCTTTGATACCAAAACCAATGGGGATGTCACGAGACGAATCCCGGTACGTGACAACCCCTTACCATGGTCAATTGAAAGCAACGTCCCAAGATTTGTCGACGACCATTCATTTTAATCTTTCATTATGCAAAAGCGAAAGACGAACCATCCCTATTCCAAATAGATAATCAAACAATTAGACAAGCATAGACGGATGAACAACAGAAATCTCGACTACTTATTTATATAATTTACTAGATTAACCACCAGAGAATTGTTTCTAAATACAGGCCTGACAATAGGAGCCGATCCATCCTCTAAGCAAAACCAAAAATGAACTAGGCTAGGCTAATCTAGCTATACAAAATGAACCCTTGGGTTCAGCACCACCATCACTAGGACCCATCAAACTCAGGCTCTGTCGGGTCGATCACTAGAGGAGTGGGGGCAAAATTCTCCACTACGCCATTCTAAGAGCTTGAAAGTGGTTATACAATAACCAGTAAGATAAAATCACAGCGAGTTCTTCCTCTAAACCTCGATTAGCACACCAACTCAATCCGGGTTATCTTTCCAAAATCACCCCTCACTCAATCCAACCACAACAACCAAAACCAAACAAGTAACAACAGCTAGGGTCAACCAACAAACAAATAGTCGAATTGCATGCAACCTTACATGATATGCCATACCCTGCATGTTAAACCTTGTTCAATGCAAGTAATACAACCAACAATTAAATAGTCGATTCGCATGCAACCTTACTCGATATGCTATACCCTGCACGTTATAAATCAGCACAATACACGCAATGTCCATGGCCATTAGGTGATGCAATTCATCAATTACATGCGAGTCGCGTCACTAGCGATCTCACCTGGCCATTGCCACACCCTAGACATTATCAATTCATGCGTGAATGCCATAAATGATGTAATCATCTCATGCATAATCGAAAACAATGATGCCATGTTTTCTCATGCATTCTTGCATCCATATGTGTTCCGATTATTGCTGCCCTACAAAGCTACAACCAAGGCATAATGGCACTATGACGCCCTTCCTCCGCAAAGGTGCAACCATGCCTTTCCGTGCCCATGCTACAATGAGACAATGTCTTTTCTCCGCAGAGGCACAACCGTGATCTTTTGTGCTCAAAAGACATCAAGGGATACTCTCCCAAGACAGCATGCCTAAAGAATGTCAAGGGATACTCTCCCAAAACGGCATGCCAAACAAACGTTAAGGGAAACTCTCCCAAGACAACATGCCCAAAGAACGTTAAGGGATACTCTCCCGAGACTGTATTTTCCAAAGGATATGAAGAGATTTTCTCCCAAGATTGCGGGTTCAACTTTGTGATCACATAAGCATACCATTACAACCCACTTATTATCTTTGAGCATTAGCCAATACACACATGCTTGCATATAAAATCTCAAATCCTTTCTAATAAAAGCGGTCCATTTCCGGTGTCCCTCGGACAAACCATTTTTCCCTCTTTTGTGAAAATCACACAATTAATGCAGATGTTCATGCCACGACACATCTAATTCACTTCATATGATCAAGAAACATAAAATTATGCACAATTTCACTTTCGGATGAATAGTGCCGTGAACAGTAATCGTGAACAGTGCACATGAACAGTGATCGTGAACAATAATCATGAACGGTAAATTACAGAATTCAATTATTAATAAATTAAATTCAGAAATTAAAAAAAAACATTGATTAACACAATTAATCAATCAACTAAGCTAAATATGCTTAATTATCACATAAGCAACATTTGTGCATAATCAAGCACAATTAAGCAAGATTAAGCTAAGCTAATCTAAACCATCTGTTTAACCACCTATCTTAGGGCTAATACAACTTAATCAACCCTTTAAACCAAAATTATCACTAACTAAAACAACCCTAATTAGGCACTAACAAAGGATTAGGGGCTAAACTCACATATTAAGCGGGCCAGCGACATGGACGCGGTGGCAGCAACGAACCCGACACTCAAGGTCCTCTCCCATGACACTCTAAAACGGTCCTAGGCTGAATACAACAGCAATAACCTTTGTACACCCACTAAACTTTAGAAAACAACACTATAAGAGGAGGACAGGGGCTGATCGGAGCACTAGAGCTCCAGCAAGCTGTTAGTCGATGACCGGCGGCATTAGGGGGTCAAGGGGGATTTGCTAGTAGTAGGTATGGGTGGTGGTTTGGTCAGAAATGGAGGAAAATAGCTGAAATAGCAAAACAGAACAACAACAAGCACTATAGTGATAGTCCGATGAGCGGAAACTTCCGGCCGACGGCTTCGACCAGTGAATGGCCGACACCATCTGAACGAATTTTCCATCTTGAACACAATGGCGGGTGGCATGAGATGTGATTCACACGAGAAGGCCATGAACAACTCGGTTTTTCAGAGGAAGGTCAGAAGGAAAAACTAAAGGAAAGAAGGGAAACCAAGGGAGAGAAGTGTGCGATTTTTGGAGGAGATGAAGAGAAGAGAGAGAGTGAAATGAGGGTTGAAGATAAGCCTCATTAAGGCCATTAATGGTGTGGTTCAACTCCCAAACAAGATGACATCATATTCTCTCTTTTTGACTTTTCTTCAAAATATCCAAGGGCAAAATGATGATTTCCACCTTGCACATTTCCCAAACTACCCTTGGGCTGAAGATGAAGGGTGGGCCTAAGAAATGGGCTTGAAAATGAATAGGAACGGGCTCGGGAATTTGTTGGGCTCGAAACGGCTCAAGGTTAAACAACGAGCTTGGGAGGGTAAGTGGTCGGTTTGGCCCAATGGGCTCACTTGCTTGCCTCGGGTCTACCACGGTGGCTTTCCCACCTTGGGCATGAGGCCCACACTAGTCTTGCCCGGCTCATGTCCTCCAAGGCTCATTTCCTTAGTCTGAAAATCCTTTTTCTAAATACTCGGCTCAATTGGCACTATGAATTGTCAAAGAATCATTATCCAAAAGTCCATCCTAGACGTTCCCGAAAATTGAAGTCCAATCTTGGATTCTCATGCCTTGTTAATTTCGCTTGAATGCCATTTTGGTATAACTCAGACTAACAGGCGGCTTCGAGGATTCACACGTAACCGACTCGTGCCAAATCACGTTCAAGACTTCTCAACACATGGACGTCCTTGACTACGTGAAATTGCAAATGATAGATTCTTATTATAAAATACACGATTATTAAAGATCGACATAAGGCCATTCGTGGATTTGATAATAGTAGACGGAGTCACCCTTTGTCCCATTATTTCTTTCTGTGAATCAACTTCTAGTCGTCCTTGAAATCGGACTACATAACTACAGGATTGTCCTTACACAAGTCTCATGGTCAAGCCGTTTTTCCCAAGTCAAGCTCATTAGCCACACGAATTCTGTCCTCATTAGCTTTTCTCCTCAAGGTCAGTATCTCAGGAGTCATCAATTCCGAATGAGATCAACCAACAATGCACCGGCGAAATTGACGTTCATTCCTCCCTCAAATGACTCAAATTTCAGGACGTTAGAATGACCGATCCACACCCCTTAGAAACCAAACCAGGATAGGCAAGGTTGGGCCTTTGCAGAGTTGGTTTGGGGTTGACCCTGGACCGATGCGCACCCCTAATTCTTGGGACAAGTTATCTTCAAAAGAGAAACAAGTTTCAACATCTATATCTACCTGCCCTTCAAGAGAAATGCTAGTCCAAGTAAAATTTTGAATTTCATTCATAACAGATTCGGTTTAACAAGCTTTCCCTGCATCCTTTAATCATATAGAATTTCGAGGCTCAAACTTGAGACATGATTTAACAATATTTATGCATATTAAGGGCCGAATTGTTTGAAAATGTACGGAAGTGAAAATGGGCAAAAACAAATAAAAAGTCGAAGGCTGCTTATCAGTTGTTATCATCTTAGAGAGATTAGACGGGGTTGGTCAAAGTGAAAAACGGTCAAATACACGAATGAATACAATATATGGTCGTGCACATTAAGATCTCTTGGCTTCTTGTCTTCTAGTAAAGATGAATCACACAATGAAGGTCATGGAAAGATGATTGAGTTAAATCTATGCATGAAAATAGAGGTGATCATTGGATGGAAGGTCAAGCCGACTACAATCCCTCGTTTTACGAACCATAGCTTGTCTAGAGCAATGCCGTGGTCATTGAGGAACTTTGGTGCTACCCAATAATTACTAATCATGTGATTGTTGTACTTATCTCACAGATGTTTTCATTTTCCTAGGGATGTCAGTTCATAGGAAATTTATCGATTTCTTGAACCATACGGATCAATCTACATAAAACACATTGTTGGACATGACAAGCATATGTACATCGAGGCGACCTATGTGTTGGATGCTTGTTTCACCGAAAATTTGATTGTGTGATGAAATACCTTTCATAGAAAATCATTCTTCAGCTTTTATAAGAGGAGACAAGTGATAAACTACCAACAATACTTTGGAAATAAGTAGGATTTACTAGTTCACCAATCGTGATTCTCGACAGGAAATATCACAAGTAGACAAGGGAAGTGAGAATTTCACTTCAAATGGAACCAAATTTACACAAACTATATGGAATTTAATCAATGACGTAGCCTAAGAAAATGAAGATGTAAGATTGAAATTTAATTCATAATGAGGAACCTGAGAATAACAGCAAAGATACATGTGGGAAAACAAAAGATCTAGAAAATATAGCTAAGAAACACATTGGATTTAATTGACTATGAGAATCTGAAAACAATAATATAGTATAGGAATTGAAAACCCAAAGTTGATATTGTGGGGTGCTCACTGCTAGACTCTATCAATCACAATGAAGATCATGACTGTGAACTTACTATCGCATTATATATAAAAAATAGCTATAACAAGAGAAATGTATGAGTTAACAATTGCAAATTAGAAATAATCCATAATTCTGTTTGGGTTGACGATAGTGTCTCTTAAATCGATCGGAATACATATGGTAATTCAGCGCATGTTGCGATGAAACCTTACATAGATTATGTAGAAAATTGTCATTCACTTATCCAAGGTGCCAAGGCCACCTTCTGAGCCCGGTGGCAGCACTTACGGTCATATGCGCAACGGATAGGACTAAGCGCCTTCGCGCCTTCGATTGTGGAAGCCACATAGGCCAGGAAAGCGCTTAGGACGATCTTCAACGTAGATTTCACTAAAGCAATCTCTTCTATGCTAAAAATGAGGGTGTACTATGAAACTTATTGAGGTTTTTTTTCCCTTTTTGGTGATTGTCGAAGATATGATGGTTTCTTGAAGATGATCTTTGTACAGGGGAAGGAGAGCTTGCAATAAGGTTGGCATTTAATCTTGAGACATAAACGCATTTATGATTACCTGAAAAAGCGGATCCCATGAAAAGTTATTACCGTCCTCATGGCCTTAAATACATGTAATCTAACTTTTTTTTTTGTGTACATTTATGTTGTTTGCCTGCACATGAACAAACCTTTCGTCACATGCATCTCTTTTCGATAGATGATTTTGAAATTCTCCACAAACCGGTTAATAGTGAATTGTTATTACTATCAGTCTTAATATATAGTGATTCTTAACTAGTAAATAATAAGTCGATGGAGGATATTCTGATCTCTCTAAATTCAAATTGTACATTTGGTTGTAATTATCTTGAATATATATTAATTCTGATCACCTAGAAGGGACAAAAGAAGCAATGTTTTTTCTTCAACAAATTTTTTATCACTTGGCTAAATAGATTTTTAGAGGGGAAATAAGGAATCTAATTGCCTTTCCAAGCTTCCCGAAAAATAAGGATTGCAATTCCTATGAAGTTAACGAGCAACATAAAAAAAATAACGGCTATTTTAATTTGAGAAATTCATCCTCAATTAAATAAACATATAGAACCAACACAAAAGCTTAATTATCTACATGCAGATATAGAGATGATGACGCAAACTTTTCTAACCTATGAATTTGCAAATACAAATATGCCGATGCAAGCACATAAGCATAAACTACTTTTTTAACCTTCATATGTATGGAAAGGAGTGCACAAAATGAATTTAATTATAGAGAATAGAGCCCACAAATTCACCATGTAAACTCTCGAAAGATAGAATTTGAAGCTCAATAATACAAGTATAAGACTTTTTCTTACACTAAAAAATTTGGAGAAATTGGATTGAAAAATCAGCCCGATCCAATCCAATGGAACCAGCCACTTAGCAATAAACAAGTTTTTCTAGATTTGATTAAATATGGAAGCATTTTTTATATGATCTAGTATAGGTTGATAAATTTACATTGTGAATAAATTGGTTATAAACAGATTAATAGGTCAATTTGAGTCGACCATTTATCACCCGACTTGACCAACCTATTGAATGCTTTAATGTCACTACTAGAAAATGACACCAGACCACGAGTAAAGCCCTCCCTAAAAGTCCAATATGCAATCCCACAAATAATCAACCATCACCTTGCGTGGCCTCCACGTTCGCCACAAAAAATAAAATAACGAGGGTTTTGTGAAGATCGTCGTCACAATTGCTACCTATGGCCGTAGAAACCGTCCCTAAAAATGATAATATTGAGGGCCAGAGCTGTCCTTAGATCTAAAAAATAGTGACTAGTTGATTGTTTTTGAAATTATACTATTGAGAAAACTCCTAGTTTTGATGTTAACAAATCATTTTATGTATGAAAATTATACATCTTTTTGAAAGGAAAGCCACAGGGTGGCATATGCTTTTAAGTCTGCTGGTGGCAGAAGAAAAAGGCATATGAAGTCGCTGAGTCTGTCCGTACCAGACTGAAGATGTGGATAGACGGAGATTCTGAGTCTGACTGTGCCAGACAGAAAACCCAAGCAGACTCAAAACACTAGACTTCAAGATTAGATCACCAACGGTCAAGTATTTCACTTACCTTATTTATATTGATTCTGTTGTATCAAACTGATTGACAAGATCAATCAATGGACAACTTCCAAAGGAGAATGGAGAACTTATGGAAGCCCGGATTCTGATTGTATGGGCGAACAGAATTCAAGGGGATCTAATCTACCTTCAACGGTCAAAAAGACTTGCCTTATAAAGTCTGTCCAAGAAATGGAAGACTAAAACTCTCAAGGAAAGAGCCAACGGTCGAGTGTGGCTTGGAGAGTATATAAGGATAGAATGAGACCTAGAAGATTAAATAAGATAAACATATTTCAAAGCTCTATTCCATTCTTCATCTGTTGTCCTAAGTGCATAATTGAGTGATCTGAGTGTATTACCAGAAAGAGTGACTTTGTGAGACATATCATCACCAAGTGCTAACACTCAAGAGGGTGTAATCACCTTCGATCACATAATGAAATCTAGCCTATTGGCTGATCGCCTAGAGAGTGGACGTAGGCTTGTCTAAAGCCGAACTACTATAAATCGTGTTTGCAATCTTCTCTACTCTCTCTCTATTTAATTTCAATTTATAGATTGCAAAGGATTTATTTTAATTGCACGTAAAAAATCATTCTACACCTATTCACCCCCCCTCTAGGTGTTATTACTAGCTACTTCAATTGGTATCAAAGCCCTGTGCTCAGTATTTTGAAGTGTTTATTACTCCTGAGTTAAAGATCCTCTATGGCTAGTATCCTTGCACCAGGTCTAATTGAGGAACAGAGCAACACTCGACCACCATATTTTGATGGTAAAGAGTACAACATATGGAAGAACAAGATAAAGGCCTTCCTCAGTTCAAAAGATCCTCTGGAATGGGATGTAGTTGAAAGAGGAATTGATCCTAATGTTGTAGCTGGAAAGACCTCAAAGAAAGACGACGGGAAACCAACAGAAACATAGCTACCATCTCATCAGAAGAACTGACAAAGAAACAAATTACAGACGCTAAGGCTATCTACTCTCTCTACTATGCTTTATCATCTAATGAATATAATTGAATATCTTCTTGTGATACAGCAAATGAAGTATGGGATAGACTGCACGTAACCTACGAAGGGACTGATTGTGTTAAGGAGACCAAAGTAAATATTTTACTTGGTAAGTATGAATCTTTCAAAATGAATAGGGAGAGTCTATAGGAGACATGTTCAGTCGATTTACAGAAATTGTAAATGGACTAGCATATCAAGGACAACCTGTTCCCGGACCAATGAAAGTCAACAAGCTTCTAAGAGGATTATCAAAAGAGTGGAATAATGTGAAGACCTCTATTAGAGAAACACTACGAATTTCACCTCTGACAGTTGATGAGCTTGTTGGTACACTACAGTCCTATGAAGCAGAACAAATGAATGAGGAAGTGGAATCCAGAGGTAAGAAATCCATTACTCTTAAATCTAATATTGATTATGATGATACAGACTCTGAGGATGAGCTAGACGACGAAGAAATTGCACTGCTAATCAAAAAGGTTAAGAAGTTAAACAAGAAAGGTAGAAAGTTCAGCAGCAAAAAGCAAAGTAAATAGTCTGGACAAAGAAGAACGAATGATGAGGACGAATTTGTCAAGGATATTATCTGTTTCAAATGCAAAAAGAAGGGCCACATAAAGCAAAATTGTCCCAAGCTCGAGAAGAACAAAGGGAAATATGAAAAATACAAGAAGGCTCTGAAAGCTGAAACATAGAGTGACACTGAGGTTGAAGACAGTGAAGATGAATATGGCAACATTTGTCTAATGGCACATTCAGACTCAAACTTTGGAACAGATTTGGGATCAAACTCAGACTCAGACAAAGCAATTGAGCTTAGTCATTCTGATATTCCCATAGAAGTTTCATATTACATAAATGAGCTGTGTTCTAACTTAAAATCCACTCTGAAAAGGATTTCTAGTTTAAAAAAGGAGAATCGCAAATTGAGCAAACAAAATAACTCTCTAAAAGGAAAATTTGATGATCTCAAAAAGGAACTCTCAGAAATAAATGAAAATCGAGATTTTATACTGAATGAAAAGGAATGTCTCAAAAAGGAACTTTCAGAAATAAAGGAAAATCGAGATTTTATAATAAATGAAAAAGAGAGTCTCAAAAAGGAACTTTCGGAGATGAAGGAAAATCAAGAATCTTTGCAAATTGAGAATGAAACTCTCAAAAAGGAAATTCTCAATATAACTACAAAGTTTTCTAAATGATCAAAAACTCTGCAGCATATACTCTCTATTCAGATTCCTTACTATGATAAGTCAAGACTTGGGTTCTATAAGGAAAGTGATTCTTTAATTGATTTTCCTAGGGTCAAGGAGAAAATTAAACAAAGACCTCCTCAAAAGGCTTACAAAAATAATTTCAAAAAGAATTTTGTAAGACCTGTTGGTAGAAACTATCTCAAATGTTCTAATTGTGGAGAAAAAGAACATTTCGAAAATAAATGTCCTAAAGTCTGGAGACCTGTTCAGAAGAAATGGATCGACAAAGCATATACCACTAACCCCGAAGGACCCAAGAAAATCTGGGTACCAAAGAAAAAATGAGTTTGTATGTTGATTGCAGGTAAGCTTCAGAAGCAAGAAGAAATGGTACTTAGACAATAGATGCTCGAGACATATGACGGGAGATTCAAGAATGTTTGTTGGATTAGAAAGGGTTAAAGGAGGAACAGTTTCTTTTGGAGGAACTATTAAAATTGAAAGTCTAGTCATCAAAAATGTTTCTCTTGTTAAAGGATTGAATTATAATCTTCTAAGCATTAGCCAGTTATGTGGTGCTGGTTTCAGAATTGATTTCAAAGAGAACTTATGTTTTGGGACTAGCAACGACTTGTCTCAATCATTCACTGGACGGAGACATGGGAACATCTATCTCCTGGATATAAATAAAGACACTCCTAAATGCCTGATTTCAGTCGAAGATGAAGCGAATCTCTGGCATCATAAACTTGGACATGTAAGCATGAAACAAATCTCCAAGTTGCTAAGCAAAAAGCTTATTCGTGGTTTACCTTTTCTGAGCTATAAGAAGACAGAACTTTGCTTAGCATGCACTCTGGGAAAACAGGTAAGAAGCTCCTTCAAATCTATAAAACAAGTTACTACTAATCGTGTCTTGCAGCTTCTTCATATGGATTTATTTGGACCAACTAGAACTCAGAGCATTGGAGATAAAAAATACTGTCTTGTAAATGTAGATGATTATTCTCGTTTTACATGTGTATTCTTTCTTGCAAATAAAAGGGAAACCTTTTCTTATTTTTCAATATTTGCAAAAAGGGTTCAAAATGAAAAATGTTACTCCATTTCCAATATTAAAACAGATCATGGTGGAGAATTTGAATATTTCGTTTTCTTATTTGAAACATCACGAAATTGAGTTTCATGATATATTATCTTATTTGCAATCTTGAGTAACTTCTTAAATTAGGAAATTTTCCTAATCTCACAACGTTTACATGATTGTCAGTCCGATTTCATACCCCGAATATGACTTGCGATCGCATGGAAAAATCGTCATTCCGATCTCATGCCCGAGATACGATTTGCGATTTTGTTAAAAATTGACCAATACAATCTCATGCATGAGATACGATTTATCAATTTATTTTCAAAATTAGATGGACATGGATAATATCTTGCCTAATTTGTTGCCATGCTTTCTCAATGCCTTTGCTTGAATTGATTTTGCTTATAATAGAAAACCCAAAAAAAATATAGTTTATTTGGATGTTATTCTTGTTAGAATATTTTCTTTTAGGATAGTTTGCATGTTTAAATATAGGTTATTTTTAATTTTGATTATAAAAAAATAAAAAACATAAAAATTGTCATGCTCATGTCATGTATAATTAGGTCATCTTCCGTGTGTCATCTAGTCATTGCATGTTTAGGGTCATTTGAATGTGTGCCACACTAGGATAATTGCATTAAATATTTTCTAGCATTAAGTTAAGTTAAATAATTAATGTCGCATGACATATAGTTTGCATATTATATTGCACATTGCATGCTATTATATTTAGACACTTTCGTACATTATTACATGCATTGCACATAGTTTTAGGCCTCATTAAATAAGTGAAAACTTAAAAAAATATTTGACTGATTGTGTGTTAGTTGGATGTAGGATCAGTAATGTGATTTTTAAGCTAACATTGCAGATGCTTTCGTTGCTTCGAGGTAAATATCTCTTCATTGTGCTTGCAATTTATTTATTTATTTGCTTTATTAAGTATTAAATAATGGTTGCACACTTGCATGATTACATTGCATATTAGGGAGTAAATTAAAATCAATGCAAACTACTTACAATTTTTTTTTAATAAAAGAGAAAAGGTACCAAAAGGACGTTAGAGAAATCTAACGTAATCAAGTCCCCGATTCCATAGTCTCTGATTCGCAAGAGTAAAGTAATTCTCCCGTTACTTTACTTGGGTTTCTAATCAACCCACTAAAAATGAATTAGTGGCGACTCCTAAGTAAAAATCATTTGCATATTAAAAACTTAAATCCTAAGTCGCAAATTGGTATAGGCTTGGAATCCCGAATTAAGTTTGGGCTTAGTAATACATTAGCCAAACCTTAGGTGGTGCACCCTAGGGAGAGATCACGATAAGTATATAATACTATAGTCTATTATTCCAATAAATAATTTAACTTCCATAAAATACTTATAATTATTTATCAATCCCATTAATAATTCCATTCATCAAACCCTTCTTTAATAAACCAAAGTCACTTAATAATATAGTATATAAATACCATCAATTTTAGAAAAATACACCATAGTTAAGTTCTCACAAAAATTACTTAATTTAATCAATTTCCAATAAACAATCATAATTAATTATTTCTCCCAAAAATAATTAATATCCATAAATAGGCAATAATTCGAAATTAATAATTAATATAATTAATTAACTAATTCCCACAAAATAAAATAATATTTCCATAAAGAAATAATTTCCATAAAATAATGTAATTATAATTAATTATTCCCATAAATAATTATTCCCAAGCCTATACCAATTCGCAATTTAGGGTTTAAGTTTTTCTAACATACCAAAAATTTTTACTTAGAGTCGCCACTAATCTATTTTTGCTGGGTCAATTAGAAACCCAAGTAAAGTAACAGGAGAGTTACTTCACTTCTACAAACTAGAGATTATGGAATTGGGGACTTGATTACATTAGATTCCTTTAACGCTCTTTCGGTACATTTTCTTTTTTATTTAAAAGAAATGATTTGCAAGTAGTTTGTATAGATTTTATTTTACTCCCTAATATACAATGTGATCATGCGAGTGCGCAACCATTATATAACACTCAATAAAGCAAGGCGATAAATAAATTGTAAGCACAAGGAAGAGATACTTACCTCAAAACAACGAAAGCATTTGCAATGTTAGCTTAAAAATGACATCACTAATCCTAGATATGATTTCTAATTAACACACAATTATTCAAATATTTCTTTAAGGTTTTCACTTATTTAATGAGTCCTAAAACTACGTGCAATGCATGTAATGACGTACGAAAGTGTCTAACTATAATAGCATGCAATGTACAATCTAATATGCAAACTATATGTTACGCAACATTAATTATTTAACTTAATCTAAGGCTAGAAAATATTTAATGCAACTATCCTAGTATAACACGCATTCAAATGACCCTAAATATGCAATGACTAGATGACACACGAAAGATGACCTAATTCTAGGTGACATGAGCATGTTAATTTTTATGTCTTTTTTTTTTATAATCAAAATTAAAAATAACCTATATTTAAACATATAAACTATCCTAAAAGAAAATATTCTAACAAGAATCACATCCAAATAAACTATATTTTTTTGAGTTTTCTTTTATAAGCAAAATCAATTTGAGCAAAGGCATCAAGAAAGCATATCAACAAATCAGGCAAGATATTATCCATGTCTATCTAATTTTGAAAATAAATTGACGAATCATATCTCGAGCATGAGATTGGATTGGTCAATTTTCACAAAATCGTGAATCGTATCTCGGGTATGAGATCGGATCAATGATTTTTCTGTGCGATTGTAAGTCATATTTCGCGCATGAAATCGAACTGGCAATCATGCACACATCGTGAAATTAGGAAAATTTCCTAATTTAAGAAACTACTCAATATTGCGAACGGGATAATATATCATGAAACTCAATTTCATGCATCAACGATATTTCAAATAAAGAAACGGAACATTCAAAACTAAAATTAGGCAAAATATTTACCTAATTCAAATATTTGTTTCTAAATTTGGCTACTCGCGAACCTGATCGTCGAGTGGTGGATTGGCATGGTTCTTAGTGGAGGTTTTGGCAGGCAGCTTAAGCGTCAGTGAAGTCTCGGCTTGATGTTTGAATGGACAGCTATCTAGGACGGCTTGAGGTGGCGCTTGGTAAGGGCTCCTTGTGGTGATACACAACTGGCTGAGGGATAAGTCATCACTTATTGAAGATGCCCGACAACTAAACTGAACTTGCAACTATGGAAGAGCAGTTAACTGGTCAAAAGAAATTTGCAAAGAGACGAAATTAGGCACCACAAATTGCTGACTTCCTTGACTTCACTGAACAGTCTGACCGTGCTTCTCTTGGCTGGAAAACTTTGACCGAAAGACCACGAAATTCTACTGGAGCAATTACCGAACGCTTGGATTCCTTGATAGTTGCCGGGGGATCGGTGGCTTTGGCCACAACGAGGAGCAGCGCCAGCAACAACGTCGTGGGCTCAATAGGAAGGAAACAGCAAGTCGTCGTCAATCTTGCAGCTTGCTGGAGGTCTCACGGCAAGTCAGATTAGGGCAGCAGCTCGTGGCTAGGCAGCGACAAAAAGATATCAATGGATCCTGCTCGGCTTCTCATGGCCAACAGCGAGTGACAAGCGGCAACAATGCTTCACCGGGAAACCTGCGAAAACAGAGAAAAACAGCACGGATCGACATGTGGTATCCCGGCTTGGGGCGGTCAGCAATTTGGCATCGGATTGGCAACTTGTTGCAGCATCAGTGAGGTCACGGCAGCAAGTCTGCTGGGGGTGACGTAGCAAGGGCGGCGCAGCGATGGTAACTCAGGTGGCTTAGGTGCAGTGCTGCGACGTGGGGTCTCCTTGGTTCAGCCGAGAGAAGACTCTCTAAAGGGCTGCAGTTTCTTTTCTCTCAATTCTGTCCCTTTTATGTTTTTTTTTTTGTGTCCCTACAGAATTGTGTGGCCCTTTTTATAGGTAAAAGGACTATGTTATTTAAAGAAATAGGATAAATTTGCATATTGCCTATTCAATTCGTTTATCCCTCATGTAATATTTTTTCAATATTTCATCCGACAGCTTCATTGAATATTAGAAGAATAATACGAATATTCTCGAAAATATTCTCACCTTCCAGCTTGTCACTCCTTAATGGGCCTAGCCGAATTCTCTTTCCCTATGGGCTTAGTCCAACTCATTAAATTAAAGATTAGAACTATTAATTGAAGCTCATCTACCACCTATCTAATGCAAATGCAATAATAATAAATGCTCCTAAAACTATATGCTATGCAATTTAATTCTAATTTTTTTGTTTAGGGGTTAAAATTAATCGCTAAATTTTTGTGCATTAAGTTACTAATGATCAATCAAAATTTAGGTGTCAACAATAATTAATCATAATTAACTAAGACTAAACCTTCATTAGCCAATTTAATCCACCTTAAGCAAGCTCAGTATAATAAAATAATGTTAATTAATCATAAACCTAATTAATTAACAACTAAGCACAATTAAGCCACAATTAGCTTATCATAAACTCATTTAAGCATAATCAAGGCACATAAATCATACTTTAATCATAAACAACCCTCATTAACCACTAATCACACTTGGACTAATTAAACTACCCCTAATGCAAGATTATCCCCTAATTAAGGGATTATGAAAACAACTCATGGTTTTGTGATTCCGGCAACACAAACGTGGCAACGGCAACTAGGGGAACATGCGAGTACCTCCAGTGCATCAAGGTGAGGTGGTACGGGAAGCAAATCTCAGCCAAGAGCGGTTGTTTGCTCGATGAGAGGCCAAGAATGAGAGGGATCCATTAGCTGAGGTAGCATAGGTTGGCTGGTGGGCGATCCAACGGCTCTAGATGGTGGCCAGCAACCTCAACAACTAGGTGGGGCGGCTCCAAAGACAGAAGATTTTGCAAACTTCCTTTTTACATCCTCACATTACCGGTCAAAATGGTGATCCTACTCCTCACAAAAATTGGAATGGATAGTTTAGGAAATCTCTATGGCAACTCGAGAAGCTGAATGATAGGTACCCCAAATCTTATAGGGATTGTGGAAGGGGCTAATGATTCGGTTGTGTGAGGGGCTAGTGGTCGGTTTATAAGAGTGAGGGAATGCTTCATCGTTTAAGCTAGCTTTTGGAAAGAGAGAAACTCAAGATCACATAGTTCAAGTTGCCAACAAGTTTGGACCCAACAATCAGATAAGAAAGTAATGGGTTGTTATGGCTCCAATCCAAGCCAAATGTGTGAGGGGGAGATTGTTGAGGTTGCCCCCACATTGATTGTCAAAAAGGCTGATGGTCAATTTATAAATGTGAGGGAATGTCTCATCATTTAAGCTAGCTTTTGGGTAAGAGAGTCCTAAGAGCACCTAACAATCCTCTTGGTTACTATATGAAGAGTGGAGGATGAGACTTATGCAATGATCTTTGTGAGTAGATACTATGGATCATTAGGTGTAATGACAATATCTGTTGTAAAATAATTCAGAAGATATTGGTTTTTGCACTTAAATCAATCCAAAATTATTAGAGAAATAAATGTGTTCGCCCGATGCCCAAATTACACCCAAATTTACAAAATGGACCACTCAATACGTACAAGATCCACCATTTTCAGAATCTCCCCTGCCATCAAAGAAAGGTCCTCTTTTGCGTTCCTTTTCTGTTTGCTTTTGTAATGCTCCGACTGAAGGACTTTTTTATCTGTGTACCCGAAAAAGAAGAGACCAACCTGCAGGATTTTTAAAGACCTAGTATGCGTTCCCTGTACAATTTTGGCAAGAAGTCCAATTCTTGGACGCCCGGTCAATCTTGGATATTCATTTTCCTTTCTTTCCTCTGAAAATCAAAACTTTATGCCCATTCCTGGGACAAGTTATTTTCAAAAGAGAAACAAGTCTCAACATATCTATATTCACTTGCCCTTCAAGAGAAATTCTAATCCAAGTAAAATTTTTGAATTTCATTTCTAACAAATTCAGATTAACAAACTTTATCTGCATCCTTTAATCAGATTGAAATTCAGATTTTTTCAAGAGGCCCAAACTCGAGACATGATTTAACAATATTTATGCATATTAAGGGCCGAATTGTTTGGAAACGTAGGGAAGTGAAAATGGGCAGAAACAAATGAAGAGTCACAGGCTGCTTATCAGTTGTTATCATCTTAGAGAGATTAGATGGGGTTGGTCAAAATGAAGACCGGTCAAATACACGAATAAATACAACATATGGTCGTGCACGTTGAGATCTGGTGGCTTCTTGTCTTCTAGTAAAGATGAATCACACAATGAAAGTGATGAAAAGACGATTAAGTTGGATCTATGCATGAAAACAGAGGTGATCATTGGACGGAAGGTCAAGCCGACTACAATCCCTCGTTTTATGAACCATTTGCTTGTCTAGAGCATTGCCGTGGTCACTGAGGAACTTTGATGCTACCCAATTATTACTAATCGTGTGATTATTGTACTTATCTCATAGATGTTTTTCAATTTTTTTGGGATGTCAGTTCATGGGAAATTTATGGATTTCTCAAACCATCGGATCAATCTACATAAAACACATTTGCTCGACATGACAAGCATATGTACACTGAGGCAACCTACACCTTGAACATTTGTTTCGCCGAAAATTCAACCGTGTAACGAAATATCTTTCACCAAAAGTCATTCTTCAGCTTTTATTAGATAAACTACCCACAATACTTTTGAAATAAGTGGGATTTACTAGTTCACTAATCGCGATACTTGAAAGGAAATATCGTAAATAGATAAGGGAAGCAAGAATTTCACTTCAAATGAAATTGAATTACACAAAAGTAGGGGAATTTAATCAATAACATAGCCTGAGAAAATGAAGATGTAAAGTTGGAATTTAATTGATAATGAGACACTTGGGAATTACAGCAAAGATACACGTGAGAAAACAAAGGATTTAGAAAATATGGCTAAGAAACACATTGGAATTAGTTGACAACGCAAATCTAAAAACAATAAGATAGTGTAGGAATTGAAAACCCAAAGCTGGTATCATCGGGTGCTCGTTGCTAGATTCTATCAATCACAATGAAGTTCATGATCATGAACTTACTATCGCATTATTTAAAAAAAAAATTAGCTATAACAAGAGAAAAGTCTGAGTTAACAAATGCAAATCAGAAATAATCAATCCATAATTTCGTTTGGTTTGGCGATAGTGTAACTTAAATCAACAGGAATACATATAGTAATTCACCGCATGTTGCAATGAAACTTTACATAGATTATATAGAAAATTCTCATTCATTTATCGAAGGTGCCAAGGACACCTTCATAGCCCGATGGCAGCACTTGCGGTCATATGCGCAACAGGTAGGACTGGACGCCTTAGCGCCTCCGATCGTGGAAGCTACATAGGCCAAGAAAGCGACTAGGACAATCTTCAACGTAGATTTCACTAAAGCAATCTCCATTATGCTAAAAATGAGTGTATACTATGAAACTTATTGATTTTTTTTTTTTCTTTTTGGTGATTGTCGGAGATATGTTGGTTTCTTGAAGATGATCTTTATATAGGTGAAGGAAAGCCTACAACAAGGTTGGCGTTGGATCTTGAGACATAAACGCATTTATGAATACATTAAAAAGGGATCCTAGAGAAGATATTACCGTCATTATGGCCTTAAATACATGTAATCTAACCTTTTTTTTTTGTGTACATGTATGTTGTTTGCCTGCACATGAGCAAACCTTTCGTCACACTCTTCGCTAGGTGATTTCGAAATTCTTCACAAACCGGTTGATATTGAGTTGTTATTACCATTAGTCTTAACTAAAACATTGTTAGCTAATAAACTCATTGGTCGAGGGAGGATTTTTTTTTTTTTTTATGACCCAGGGAATCCCGCACCCCATCGACAGTTAGGGAAGTAGTAAACCCTGGGGGCCGCACGTACTAGCCACCACACACAAGGGAGGATATTTTGATCTCTCTAAACTCAAATTGTACATTTGGTTATAATTATCTTGAATATATTAAATTCTGATCACCTAGAAGGGACAATAGAAGCATATTTTTTTTCTTCAACAAATTTTTTATCACTTGGCTAAATTGAATTTTAGAGGGAAAATAAGGAATCTAATTGCCCTTTCAAGCTTCCCGAAAAATAAGGATTGTGATTCCGATAAAGTTAATAAACAACGTAAAAAAGTAAGGACTATTTAAATTTAAGAAATTCATCCTCAATAAAACAAACATATAAAACTAACACAAAAGCTTAAACTATCTACTGGCGGATCTAGAGATGATGATGCAAACTTATGATAACAAACTTTTAACCTATAAATTTGCAAATACAAATATGCTGATGCAATCACATGAACATAAATTTTTTAACCTTCATATGTATGGAAAGGAGTGCACAACATGAATTTAATTAAAGAGAATAAAGCCCAAAAATTCACCATGTGAACTCTCAAAAGATAGAATTTGAAACTTTGATAATACAAGTATAAGACTTTTTCTCAAACTCAAAAATTTGGAGGATAAGATTGAAAAATCGGTCTGGTCCTGTCCAATGGAACCGGCCACTTAGCAAGAAACAAGTTTTTCTAGATTTAGTTAAATATGAAAGCGTTTTAGATCTAATTGGATTATGGGTCGATAAATTTACATTGTGAATAAATTGATCATAAACTTATTTTTGGGTCAATTTGTGTCGATCATTTATGACCCGATTTGACCCAGCTATTTAATAGATCTATTTCAATTGAATGCTTTAATGTATTTACTCGAAAATACACTAGACAACGGGTATAGCCCTCCCTAAAAGTCCAAAATGCATTTTCACAAATCATCAACCATCGCCCGGCGTGGCCTCCGCATTCGCCACAAAAAAGAAATAGCGAGGGTTTGGCCGTCATCACAATATTGAGGGCCGGAGCCGTCCCTAGATCTACGAAATAGTGACAGGTTGATTGTTTTTGAAAGTATAAAATCTTTTCAAGGACACCTATTGCTCTTGAATGAGATTAGTTTTCCAGTTCCATCATTTACTCGCTAAAGCAATTTCGTTTGATGTCATGCTGTGCACCAAAACAAGAAAAGAATTTAATCATAGTCGAATCAAGCAACAACCTGAAACTTCAAAATGTCCTTGTCATGCTGTCCTAGCCATTGATTTCGCCAATTAACAAATCATTTCAATTGGAAGCAAATTAAATCAAGTTAAATAGAAAAGGACAAATCCTAACACTCGGCCGACTCTCTCTCGTGCAGCCTCTTGTCCCCGGCAACTCTCTCTCGTGTATCTCTAAATCTAAGTGTCCGAGTGGAATTCGAAGTAAAACGAAGTTATGTCCGAATCTGAAAAGATACTAGCTCAGAATTGCGTGCGGTACTTTTACATCATCTCAACTAAATCAGAAAAAGAACAACCCAAGTGCCAAAATTTGATACGAGAGGACACTTAAGTGCTAAAAATTACGAAAAGTACATTTAAGTGCCAATTTCTTTTTAAAATTAGATCACTTAAGTACCAACTCCAGCGAAGACCGCCAGAAATTCGACATAGCTTATTTTAATAATATGACTCGCTTACATGGCTCACCAAAAGCTGAGTTAGCAAAAATTCAACCAAAACAATGTCATTTTGGTGTTAACGTGGCATTTAAAAAATATATTAATTAGATAATATTATAAAAATTAAAAATATATTATTATAAAATTGATTAATTTTTTTTTTAAAAAGAAGTGGAAGGATCGAGCGAGGGCTGTGTAGCCCTTGCTACCGCCTCACTATTGCCGGGAAGGGTTGGCGACATTGAGGCGAGGGTCAATTGGGGTTGTTGGGCCTTGGCCAATGGCTGGCAACCCTAACCGACCTACGGCGAGGGCTTGCGGACCCTCGCCCAAATTTAAGGCGAGGGTTGCAACCCTTCCCCGGATCTGGTAAGGGTCGTCAGCCCTCGCCCAACCAGCCAAGGGCCACCGCCGGTCGACTATTGTCACCTAGCTGGGCGATCGGCAGCCCTCAGCCGGGCTAGGCGAGCACTAGCGACCCTCGCTAGATTTGGGGGAGGGTTACGACCCTTGCCCCAAATCTGGGCGAGGGCTTACAGTGTCTTATCATAGGTCAACTAGGGTTGCCGACCATTAGCCAGGACCGATCGACCCTCACCCCACCATTGCCGACCCTTATTGGCATTAGCGGCAGTAGCAAGGGCTGCACAACCCTCGCCCGATCCCTCCCCCTTCTGTTTTTTTTTTTTAATAAAATTGATTTTTTAGATTTTTTTTTCTAGTATGATTTTTTTTGCCACATGGACAACTTATTTTTTTTAAATAGCTACATGGATATATTTTTCGAAAAAAAAATTGTTTCGTTAGTAAATAAAATTGCCGAAAATGACGTGTTCAGTTTGGCCGGATTTTTTCTCCATTAGCACTTAAACTAATCATTTTTGCTCCGATTTTGACACTTAAATGTACATTCCCGAATTTTTGGCACATAAGTGTCCATCCGTGTCAAGTTTTGGCACTCTAGGGGTCCACACATCCAACTAAATCTATTCAACTTGTGTAGTGGGCTAGTTGATTTTCATAGTCGAGCACCAATGATATCAATTGGGATTCTAGTGATACCATGTGAAATCAATCAAACCTAATTAAATTGTTATAGTTTGTTAAGAAGCGAGTGGTTCCACAAGTAAAATGGACGCTCCTTTCATAAATGATGTTACAAAACTATCTACAATCTTCACTATACTCACGCACTCTCACCGACATTGCTTCTCACACATCCACTTTACAATCATATCCACTGGAACGTCCGTGTATTTTATCATCAACTTGATGAATTAATTTCAAGATATAAGGCTTTCCTATTATAACAGGTTGTTCAAAAGGATCTCCCGTTCTTCCATCAAATATTCTGCTTTTTCCCGGATACTCGGGTTCAAATACCCATGGATTCGCTGTTTGCTGACTGGCTTCATATAATTCAGAAAACACTAGTTTTCTCGAAGCCTCTTGCTCATATCTCTCATCAAAGGGTACTATTCGATAATGTCTATCTAGCAGATCCCCCGCTAACCCGAGTGAGCATTCAAATATCTGTCCTATGACAATTGCCCTATGAAGACTCGCTTTCACTACGGCTCCAGTGGATTCCCTTAACCAAGCCACTGCCTATGAGTCGCCGGCTCATTCTTCAACAGGCACGCGGTTAGAGTCCTAGTAGTCTCCTCCCACTGCTTGGGAGCTTACGGTTTCATGTTCTATTTCACTCCCCGATGGGGGTTCTTTTCACCCTTCCCTCACGGTACTACTTCGCTATGGGTCACCCAGGAGTATTTAGTCTTGCAAGGTGGTCCTTGCTGATTCACACGGGATTCCACGTGCCCCGGAAAAGGGGGTTAAACTTCAGTTCTTCCACTTTCATTCATTGACGTTGCTTCTCACACATCCACTTTACACACACATATTGTCACTCTACACACCCACGCACACTTCACACACACACACACAGAATGGAAAAGGGGACTGCCTATTTATAGGCGCGGGAAGTCGCTGGTGGCATGCATGTTGACACGTTGCCAACTTACTTTCTTCTGAGCAACGAGAAACAAAACCTTATGGAAGTGCAGTAGAGGAAAATTCTGGATGGAGGCAGGGATCTTTAATACTCCCCTCACCGACTACTCTCTTTTATTTCGGATCTAGTAACCGTGTCAATATTGCTTTCAAATTCTTCAATTGTCTTCTTCCATTCCACACCTTGCCAAGCTTCCTCACATGTGGATGGCTCTATGGCTCTGTCTTCAAGTGCTTTTCCTGTTGCGACTTTCCATCAAGCTTTATGAAGCTTGGGTTTTTGCAGTGTCAATTCAACTTGTGCTTTAGTCTCCTGTGCCATGACCCACCTTTCCCATCCAGAGGGAAAAAGAAATCGGTTTAGAGGTATTGCCTAATTCAGTCCAATGGCCCTTAATTAGGTACGAGCTCTCTTAAGCTCATATTTCACGCGACATTGAATTTCACTTTTCAGTTCATGACAACTTAAATATTTCTAAGAGTCGCCACTAGCCTATTGAGGTTGACTAAAAATTAAATGAGACGCGGGAGTGTTGTCTCAATTTCTACTCAACCAAAGATTGTAGGATTGAGGACTTGATTACACTAATGTCTATTAGCACCCTTTCAGTAACATTGACTTGGAAGGTTGTTACTTAAGTAGTCACACGGTCTTGATTGCCAATTATAGTCCTAAAGGCATCAAAATTGCTAAATGACCATGCAAATGTTTTGTAGGGTTCATTTTCATCAAAGTTTAAACTAACCTATTTTAGGAAAGCAATAAACAATCAATTTATTGAAAGATAGTGCGGTAAGTAAACACTCAAATATTAAAATGACTTTTAAACTAAATGTAAAAAGGAAAACCCAATACAGGTCGAGTAAATAATATACATGGTAGGGCTATAAGCCTCAAAACATGATCCCCATGAGCTAGATTCAAGTTAAGCTTCATCTTTTTTTGGGAAAAGTACATCAAAAACCCCAAACTATGTCTCTTGGGACAATTTTACCCCGAACTTTTTTTTGGGTCATAAAAAACCCCAAACTATGCCACTTGGGACAATTTTACCCTAAACTTTTTTTGTGCCACCAAAAACCCTAAACTATGCCACTTGGGACAATTTTACCTTAACTTTTTCTTATGCCATGAAAAACCCTAAACTATGCCACTTGGGACACATTTACCGTAGACTTTTTAACTGAAGGGCATTTTCGTCTTTTCACATTTTTTCTTTTCTTTTTTTCCTCTTCCTCTTGCCTGCAAGGGAAGCAGGCGAGGGCCCTCGCCAGCGGCGCCATCCGGCCAGGGGGCACTCCCTAGCGTGAGGCGAGGGCGGCTCTCCCCAACGTCGAGGGAGGGACGCCCTCACCGAATCGCGCGGGGGCGGCCCTCCCTCACCGGGCGGGGCAAAGGGGCAAAGGTCAGGGCCGCCCTCATCTTGCTCAGGCAAGACGAGGGTCGCCCCCGTCAAATCGGGGAGGGCCGCCCTCGCCCTTGGCAAATCTAGTAAGGGCAACCCTCCCCAGCGTCGGGCGAGGGTTGCCCCCTCCTGATTTAGCGGAGGCAACCCTCGGGCAAGGGCCGACCCAGCCAGAAGGTGAGGGTCGCCCCCACCCCCGCCGAATCATGGAGGATCGCCCTCACCCCCGTCAAATTTGGCGAGGGTGACCCTTGCCTGACCGAGGGCAACCCTCACTTGACCGAAGGTGGCCCTCGCTTGACCGAGGGCGGCCCTCGCCCGGTCGAGGCCAACTTCCCTCTACCATGGCCAGCAGAGGGGAAGAAAGAAAGATAAAAAAAAAAAGTGAAAATAGTGAAAATATGAAAATGCCCTTCAATTAAAAAGTATGGGGTAAATATGTCTCTAGTAGCATAGTTCTGAGTTTTTCGTGGCATAAAAAAAAAGTTCAGGGTAAAATTGTCCCAAGTGGCATAGTTTAGGGTTTTTGGTAATACAAAAAAAAGTTTAGGGTAAAATTGTCCCAAGTGGCATAGTTTGGGGTTTTTTATGACCCAAAAAAAAGTTCAAGGTAAAATTATCCCAATGGGCATAGTTTGGAGTTTTTGGTGTCATTTTTCCCTTTTTTTTTTTCACAAGGACAATGCCCTAGGACTAAGCTACATGTGTATTAAATAAATGAAACTAAACTAAATCTAATGCTTTAACATAAAATTTTCATGAAGACCTATTTCCAAGCATTTTTGAACTTTTTAAAATTATTTTTGAATTTTGAATTTTTTATTTTTGAAAATTTGAAAATATTTTATCAAAAAAATGTTTTTTAATTTGAAAATATGGACATGGGTCAAATCTCTAGATCGGTCTGGGTTGGGACCAATCTGGGTCGCAAGGCCCTTAGTTGAAATGGGCTTGAGATGCGGACTTAAAACGCCAACAGGACCTTGTATCAAACACATTCCGATTAGGAATTATAAATGACCATCTCTCGACTGGCTCACCAAGTCTATCACCAAATAAAAATTTTCTTAGTTCACTTCTCATCAAAATGACATGCAGCCCAATCTATCTATTCAAATTTAGTTAATGAGGTCGAAGCCCATTGTGATATTTTGAAATTTGACTCTTCTCAAGATACATGGATGGTTATTTTATTAATGTATTATTAGTTGAATTTATTTTGAAGTGTGAGTTAACTAACATATTAGGAAAGGCCATTAAAGATTAAAATGTGCATGACCAGAGAATTCAATCAAGGATATACCACTTGACCATGAAGATCAAAAAGGGACGATATCATATTGTTATAGGCCAATTAGCGAATGGAAATAGATAAATTAGTTTGGCAGAGGTACAAGTTCGGATTGCGAATGACTCCACACAATTACAATACTAACTATAAATGACTGTAAATCAATTCTTTTTTTTACTTTGTACTCTAAGTGGGTAATTAACCTCTCACGATTACATGACAACTGGGGGTTGCTCATGAATTGAAGATGTACAAACATGGATTGAAAATTATCAACTAAGGGTCAAACACATGAAAACCCCTAAAAGCCTCCCGATAATTTATATTGTACTAATGTCACATTTGATATTTTTTAACTATGAATTTTAACTCGATATGAGGTATTGAACTTTCAAGGATTTCAAGACTAACCTAGTAGACATCACCTCATTAATCCTCTTGTTTGTTGGTATGCACGAAATTGATGGAAAAGGAATTAACAGGCCGAGAATTGGAGCCCACGAAGAAACCCAAGCCTAGGTGGGCCCAAGCAAGCCCATTTAACCCATCTAAGCCCAATTCAAGCCCAAAGCCTTTCTAAGCCCATGTTTTTTTAATTGAGCCCATTAAGCCCATCAAACCTGATCCAAGGCCCATTTCAACAATTGACCCAAGGGAAAAATTAGAAATTCATGTCTTAAAAATGAAAATACCAAATTGCCATTTTTCTAGAAAATTGCATTAAATGGAAGAGGACAAAAGAAAGAGAAGGTCAAGGGAAATGATGTAGTTTTGGGGACTTGATCTTGGCTTGTTTAAGAAGCCATGCAAGAGAGACATCTCTCTCTCTCTCTCTCTCTCTCTCTCTCTCTCTCACCCCCCTCTTGTTTGGCCCTTTCACTCCCCTCCTCTCTCTCATTTTCTTTTTCTTTTGTTATCTTTCTCTTCCATTTCTCCCTTGTCACCACCCCCTCAAGCCATTGCCATTGCCCCATCATCATTCGCATGTTGTTGCTTCGGCCCGAGGTCACCTCACCTCCCTGCCACTACTCAACCACCGTCACCGTGACCCCCTTGCCATTTCCAAGCAAAGCCACTCGTCGCTTGCATTGTCGCTATTGTTCTTGCATAATCGGCATTGTTAACAGGTGAGTTAATTTCCTATTCCCTTAATCAAGGCATTAAACTTAATTAGGGATAGTCTAGTTTATAGGTAATCTTGATTAGGGGTGTTTTAATTATGGTTAAGCTTGCTTATTATAATTAATGATAGTTTAATTGACAAGCTATTGCGATGGGTTATCGAGAATAGATGATAAGCTATCATGATAGGCTATTAAGAAAAAGACCATACGCTATCAAAAATGATGATAAGCTATCGCCAAAGAGACAATAAGCTATTGAAAAATTAAGTGAAAAGCTATCAACAAAATGGTGATAAGCTATCGAATTTTTTATGATAAGCTATCATTATTTAAGCGATAAGTTATTGAAGAATAGTCAATAAGTTATTGCAATAAGGCAATAAGTGCTGTTTTATATGTGATTTATGCTTGAGTTTTATGGGAATTTCATGCACTTTCTATGTAGTTTAAAGCCTGCTTACCAAGAAAAATATTTGCCCCACTTTAAACCCCGTTTACTAATTTTAAAAAGGTTTTTTATGGACATATAAATTGTAAACCCTGAGATGTCGAGTTTATATGCCACGTTTTATGTTTTAAATAGGGCAATAAAGTTTTAAAAGGAAAGCATGCAAAGTTGAATGGATTAAATATTGTTGTGACCTCCCATTTGGTGTCATGGAGGTTAATGGCTCGGGTAATGCTTTAGGGCTTAACCCAAGCTCTCCCAAGTCCACCAATTCACGACTTATGGATCAAGGTTTTAACCTACAAGTTAATTTTCAAATATAAGTTACCACTAATCAGTTTGGGGTGGGTCGATTAGAAACTTAAGTAAAATATTGAGAGAAATATTTTACTCCTGCACAACCGAAGAAATTAGAATCGGGAACTTGATTACACTAATTAATCAACTAATGCTCTTTCAGTACCTAATCTTGTTTAGACACTAAGGTTCAAATTCATTTTTTGATTTTCAAAGATTTTTCATGCAATTATGGAGAAAAACATTTTTTTCTGATTTTTGGAGAATATTAAAAAAAAAAATTGGATTTTATTTTTTTAGGAATAAGATTTTTTTTTTTTTGAAATTTTTCTTTATTCTTATATTAAATTATATTATATTATATTATATTATAAAATAAAACATCCCCGAGTTGGATATCTAGATACGACTCGGGTTTGGACCAGCCCGGTGCAAGGCTTGGGCTCTAGAGCTTCAAACCTCTTGGTCAGACCAAGTCCAACTTGCGAGCCTGATCCCCAAAAGAAAAACCTACAAAAAGCCAAGCCCACATGTTAGATAAAAACTAAGTCTAGCCTATTATTTCCATTTGAGCACAGCCTAAGGACCAAACCCTAAAAACTAGCTGGATCTCACACCTGACTCGGCTAACCCGACTTACGTCCCTATTTGCCTATGACTGCTCTAGCCGCGATAGCAAAGCCATTCGCCGATAGCCATTCTCGCACCCAACCCAACGGCGCCTCGGCTAGCTCGGGACGAGAGTCAAGTCTCCAATAGCCACCATCATCAATCAAGAACTAGCTTAGACTTCCCCCACCCTTTGACAGGGCCGACTAGACTTGGCTAGTAGACGTCGCTCGATCGGATGCCTCCTCGATGCCATCTCTCTTGGTCTTGACCCTCCATGCGATGCCCAAATGACGAGGAGATGATATGTTGATATTCAGCATGGGTATTCTCAACACAGGTTTTAATATACTTATGACAAATTATCCCTGACCGCCAAAAATCTCAAACTAAAACATTTCTAACAAATATATGCTCTGTAAATTGGATTAATACCATAAAAAATCACAAAGTTGGTATAATTGTGACCAATGAAGAGTAAAATCTTAAACTAATATATTAGTTTATTGTCACATGCCATCCAACTTAGCAATTTGACTGTAAAATCTAACGAACACTAATATATGATAAATTTGTTTGGCCCATTCACCTCCAAGTCTACGGCCTCCGACTTATCTCTTTTTTCTATACTTGGCCCAGCCCACCTCTACACCCTGCGCGGGCCTACTACTAGCCCGTGGTCTCTAACTCTTCCTATGGGGACCCATTGGCCGAGTCTGACATGCCTACCATTATAACCTTTTTTTTTTTTTTTTTTTCACATTTTCTAATTTCTTTTTATTCTTTCTTTGTTATTTTTCTTTTCTCATCCCCTACTTCCTCGCGAAGCCTTACTCAGCATCTCCCTGCAACTCGCCCGAACCAGCGCCAAATTTTTGGATGAGCCAGCGCTAGCGCTTAGGCCACCGCCGACTACTCTTCTCCGCTGGTCATTCACACCAATCGGCACCGATTACCGCCGACCACCTGCTGGCCAACGGTTCCTATGTCATCAAAATAAATCCAGCGACGGATTTCAAAGTCCAAAAATGTATATAACAAGAAAAAGCTATATCATCTAGCATGGAAATCACGCAATGCATATTAAACGATAAGGAATGGACTGACTATAGCGGCCTCTAACCATAGGCTTGTTCGGCGAGGCGTATGGATTTTCGGACGAGAAGTTCATGGCCGACCCAGACAACGCAAGATATGATGGGAAATTTGATTTCTGATAAAGATAGAGAAATAGTAATATGTTGGGGAACTTGAATGCGTGATGACGATCACTATTCTTAGGATATCATTTGTCCTCACTATTGTTACTATTGGGTTTAGAATAAATATACCTGTAGAATATACATTAAAGTTGTAGAGAAATGAATTTAGCATTTACTCGATTTCTCTCTGGAAATTTCATCTTAAATGTGTTAAAGTTGTGTGTATAAAAATAGAAGAAGAGAGAGTTTTGCAAAAGAAGCATTTATGAATAGTTATGATTATTATAACTAATATATGAATTGGTCTCTATTCACAAACAACCAATCAACACATCCATTAAAAATAGGTTATCCCAACCATCATCATTGTTCATGTCAAGAATAACTTTTTCTCATAACTACCGATAACATCATTGAAAGACTAAGAGTCACCTCTTTTCATAATAAAGAGTCACCTCTTCTTTTAATCAAGAGCCGTTCTTCTCTTAACTAAGAGTCACATCATCTATTAATTAAGAGATGCCTATTTTCAACAATACTCTACTTATTTTGTTATTTACAGTAATTTACATAAATTCATACATACAAGAAGGTATCTATTAAAATTTGGACCTTCAATTAATGTAAATAATTTCATTAATGAAATTGGTGGTAAATAAAACTTTGAACCATGACAATCAAATTATCACGCGCATGAATTTATACAAATTCGATTAAAAATTTCCTATGCCTAAGCACTTTTATAGCTTTGTGCTTCTTCTACACTCATGAAGATTTACGAAAATTCATTTAACTTTTATTAAAAGTGACACCACTTCTTATGTTCACATAGGTGAAATTCCTAAATTTATTACCTTAGCATTACATTGTTGAAACCTTGAACTTCGTTAAGAGTGTTTTCTTACACTCATCCTCCTAATTTTCCATGAGTATTAACATTGTGCCCCAAACTCAATCACCGTCAAGTTTCTATAGTTTGTTTTTATCCAGTTAACTTTCATAATTTCGTTAGAAATCATAAATTTTGATTTCCACTATGCTTGACTATTATTAATTAGCCTAAGACCCATTCTCTTGGTAGTACTACTTATTAAATCTCTCAAGTGTCCTTTAGTGAATAGATCGGCTAAGTTATCATTTGTCTGAATGTATATGACTAAAATAATTCTAGTAGTATTTAATTGTCAAATATACTTATTTCATAAATTAATATGTCTAGATTTTCCATTGTATATTTTATTGTATGCTTTAAACATAGTTGCCTCACTATCATAATGTAAATATATGATTGCCATTGGTTGTGGCCACAGCTCTATATCTAACAGCAAATTACACAGCAATTTAGCCTCTTTACCAGCCACCGATAGTGATATAAATTCAGATTCCATCATTGAATGTGCTATACATGTTTGCTTCTTTGATGCCCAAGAGACTACCATTTGCAAGCTTGAAAATGCATCCAAATATGGACTTTTTATCAATTGTGCTAGTTATCCAACTAGCATTTGAATATCCTTCTAGTAATACTGATTGTCTTTCATAAAATAGACCATAATGCATTGTTTTATTTAAGCAACCAACAATTCTATTTTTAGCATTTGAATGTACAGTACTAGGATTATTAGTAAATTTGGATAGTTTACATACAATAAAGAATTTGGTCTAGTGTAATAGCATTCATCATACTTCTAATATTACTAGCATATTCTAACTTTCATAAAGGTTGCCTAGTATTTTTCATCAATTTAATTAATATATCATATAGTACATTTGACTCTTTAGTTCTCAAATGATGATATATTTGAATGATTTTCTCCTTACAGTGGCCTTGGCTTAAAGCATAACCCCCACTAGGTGAAACATCATGGATAACTAAGCCATAAAGCTTCCTATAAACAGCCATTGTGTGTCATGGGTCAAACTTGTGATGTTGTTATTGGCATATGAGGAAACATACCAAAGGAAGCCTCAGGAAACTGTCGGGATCTTCGTTAGTGCAGGTTGGCGTCGAGGCGAGGCGAAATGGCGAGGGTGCTCAATGAGGGACAGCTGCGAGAAAATTTTCGTTCTCTTCTTCCGCGTCAATCTCTCTGCATGGTAAAGACACCTTTTGGCGTCTTATGCAAAGTGGTGAACTTGCCCCAAAGGGCGTGAATCTCTCTCTCCTTATTTTCTCTTCTTCGGCCATGTGTTTCCATTTGGTGGCCTCTGGAAAAAATTTGCCGATTTCTAATTTGTGAGGCATAACATCCTACATATAGTACAAAACTAAGTTTAAACTTGATCTCATTGACTTATTTACGCATTTTCCATGTAATGGGCTGAGTTAAGCTCAAGACCTATTTTAATTAATTCCCACAAGCTGAAATTAAATTAAAATTAGGGGTGTCAAGAACCAAACCGAAAACCGAACCAACATGAAAATCGAACCGAAATTTTGTATGTTTTCGGTTCGGTTAACCGAAAAATAACCGTTAACATTTTTGGTTCGATTCGGTTTTCAGTTCGGTTAACCGAACCGAATTGGAATTCTTAATAAAAATTGAGCAAGATCTCTTCTTTATCATCTCTTCTTTACTTAAATTCCAATAAGCAAAGTAAAAATAGGAAAACCGAAAAACCATCCCGAACTGAACTGAACTAAACTGCATTTTCAGTTCGGTTCGTATTCAGTTCGGTTCGGTTCGGTTCGGTTCGATTTTTTCAAAAAACCGAACCGAACCGTTTACACCCTTAATTAAAATAACCTCAATTTGGCCAATGTTCCCATGCACATTTCGCCCACTTGTTTCCCTAGTGCTGGCCGAATTTTGTCCAGCTATGTGGGCTCAATCCGTTCACTTTTAAGTTCATGAACATCCATTGCTGGTCTAATATTAATACAAGTAAAGAAAATATAGACTAAATAATAAAAGCTATATGCAATTTAATTTTAATATTTTTTCTTTAGGAGTTAAAAATTAATCTATAATTTTATATATAATAAATAAATTATCAAGTCATCAAAATTTAGGTCTCCACAATACCTCCAGATATAACAAAGAGCTAAGCTTCAGTTTTAAAGAATCGAGTTCGGTTCTTCATTGAAGCATTTTATCAAACAGTTGGCATGCAACATTAGAACTAAACTTCCGATTCGATTCTGACAACTCTTGGCCTAATCATGCTATACGACATTCGGAATTATCTTTACATTCTACAAATCAGTTTCAGCCTCACGCGATTCGTCTAAAATCTCACTGGTTTGGTTCGACCTTCTCGAACTCTCTAACCACTCTCTAACCAAGAAAAAAGCAGGGCGTTTTTCAGGCCTACCTGGTTCGAGGGCTTGCTGCGACGAACAGCGATGGGCGAGTTGGCTTCCGCAGACGGTCAAGGGTGATTCAGGCTAATCACCGGCGAACAGAAAAAAAATTCACTCTCTCTCTCTTTCTCGGTTCAAGCGAACGAAGCTGGCCCCAACTTCGCCCGAGTGAGCACACCGCTAGAGAAGGAATCTTTTCTGTTGTGCTCTAGAAGCTTTTGGTTCCCTTGGTCACCCACACTGCCTGTTAGTCGGTCAAGGTCACCACGTCCCGCCCCCAGGCGTGAGCAGGCGCGGGAGAGGACCTTGCTTCTTTTTCTCACGGGCTCAAATCCCGGGCTAAAAGAAAGAAGGAAAATTGGGCCTAAAAGCTGGTTTTAGAGAAGAGTGGGCTGGATAGGCCGAAATTTTTGCTAAGACAATGGTTAGATTAAACCAGCCCGCTCGATTTTTATTATATTTTTTGTCATTTTTTATTATTATCTTTTTATTAATTTTTATTTTTTAATTTTTGCAAAAAGGATGGACACATAAATGGTCTACAAAAATTTCAGTGTCCACCTCCACTTCAGCTTCTTCATTGTTGTCATCGCTCCTCCTGTTGTTATTGTTGCTCCTGCCACTCCTATGATCAATGTTGCCAATGTTGATTTTTAACGTCTCTCAAGAGGAGAGCTCGATGCCTATTTCTACAGTTTATCAAGAATTGGTGAGGAGGCAGACAAGAAGCAATTGCAGAGGGTAAGGCTCAGATGTGACCTAAGCGTCGGAGGGAGAGGGATGGCAATGCTGGTGAGCCTATGGCTAATCACCACCATCACTAAGGCCCAATGACTAGCAGAGGAGGAAGAAGGAAAAGAAAAAGAAAAAGAAAAGAAAAGAAAAAATTAGCCCAAAAAGTCGAGAAAGTTCGAAAAATTAATCACCACCATCACTAAGGCCCATCATTTTGAGTGCCGATGTGACCACAATACCCAAAATGACGCCGTTTTGGCCAAACTCTATTTTTTAATATAAATATTAATTAAATAATATTAAAAAGTAAAAATTTTAAAATTTTAAAATTTTAAAAACAAAAAAGGGCGAGAGCGTAGCAACCCGCCTATGGCCGCCACCCCATCGCCGATGGAGCGCTGGCGATGGACAACGAGGGCCAGACGGCCCTCGCCAGACGCCGGGAGAGGGTCACCACCCTCTCCCAGATCTAGGCGAGGGTTGGCCACCCTCGCCCCGGCCTGGGCGAGGGTCGCCAATCCTCGCGCAAGCACCAGCAACCTCGCCTAGCACCATTGAGTTGGTGACCCTCGCCCAAGCCAAAGTGAGGGTGGCCGACCCTCACCCGAGAGAGGGTCACCGTCCTCTCCCGGCAGAGGGTCGCTACCCTCCGGATCGGCGAGGGTCCCCCTCGTGCCTCGCCCAATGATGGGGCGCAACACCATTGAGTTGGCGACCCTTGCCCAAGCCAGGGCGAGGGTGGCCGACCCTCACCTAGATTTGGGAGAGGGTCGCTATTTTCTCCCGGCGTCTAGCGAAAGCCGTTCGACCCTCACCACCGATCGGCGGGGATTGCCAACCCGTGCCTAGGCATCGGCGACCCTCATCGTCCATCGTCGCCGCCCCACCGGTGATGGGGCGACAGCCACAAGCAAGCTATTGCCCCCACCTTTTTTTTTTTTAATTTTTAAATTTTCACTTTTTAATATTATTTAATTAATATTTATATTTAAAAAATAAAGTTTGGTCAAAACGGCATCATTTTGGGTGCTCAAACACTCAAAACGTCATTTTGGGTGCTCAAAAGGACGTCATTTTGAGCTTATTTAGTCACATCAACACCAAAAACAATGCCATTTCGACTCCAAATCGTCGAAAAAATGCCATGTCAGCATTTTGGCTGAATTTTCTCATTATTGGCACTTAAATGATCATTTTTGCTCGATTTTGGCACTTAAGTGTACATTTTGTAACTTTTGGCACTTAAGTGTCCCTTCATGCCAAGTTTTGACACTCTAGGGGTTCATACGTCAATTTCGAAGTATAGGACTATCATCCAAAGACACCAAAATCATCTTCTTGCTCTTCCTCTACCAAGTGCTGAAGATGTTGAAATCCTCTTCACGCTCTACCATTGTTTTGTGTTGATTTGGCACATTCCATCGGCTGTTTTGGAAGAAAAAAAAAAAGACCCATTTGCGAACCACTGTCCTCCAATGAGTCAAACCTAGAAATCCTGTCAAGAACGGAGACCGGATGCCATAGCACATGCCACACACCCCACCACTTCCAGCAAACCATCAAGCCTGAGCCTTTGGGAGTTATTTTCATCCATTTCCGTTGCTCATATTCACCAAATTCCACCACCATCAGTCTACTGAAGCTCTGGCGAGTCAACCCAAGTCAACCGCATCTTCTTTGTCTACTCTATGCGCCACTCCTCTCTACGAGTGAGATGTGCCTACTATCATCCTCATGCCCAAAACCCTCCCACGTAGCCGACGTCATTTGTGATGTCAATTTACCGGTCCAACTCACTAACTTTCGTTGACCAAACTACTTCAATTGGATTTCGAACCATTCGGCCCTTTTTTAGACCAGTTCAATTGTATTTCGATCGGTTTGACGTTATTTCTGATCGATTTAGCCTTTTCAGATCGATTTGACTGGTTCATGCATTTTTATACTAGTTCCTAGCCATCTTAAACTAGCTCTAAAGGTATTTTGACGTTCGTGAGTTCGTTTTTAGCCTTATTTGCTCCAAATCAGCTCTCCAAGTACTAGTTTTTACATTTTTTTGTCCAATTTACTATGTTGAAACTAGTACAGTGCTTATTATGGATAAATTAGAAGTTTCAATGTCTAATTACCGTCTCGTACAACCTAAACAACTTACAAGGGTGGCTAATTAACCTCGAAACTAAGGTACACATGCAAGTTCATCTACTAGTGCTGTTATCGTACAAACTTCTCCTAATGGATAGTCTATCACTCTTTCATTAGAGGATCTTCATTCAATTCTTCGAGAGTTTGGTACTTCTAGCTTCTCTCTTCCTTCTATGATGTCTATCAATTCAAGTACTTCTGATTCGTGGCATATTGACTCTGCCATTGCAATTATATGACCTCAAATTTTGATTTGTTTTAATCAAAATCATTCAATTCACATGTTCCTACTATTCACACGGTTGATAATTCTTAAATGACAATTAGCCATACAGGAAACATTTCAACATCTACATTATCCTTACCTAATATATTCACGGTTCCTAAACCATCCTTAAATTTGATTTTAGTAAGACAATTGTGTGGACTTGGCTTTGATGTCCACTTATCTTCTTATGGTTGTCATATGCAAGATCGATGGATAGGATAAACCATTAGGACAGGCCGTAGAGTGGGATGCCTATTTGAGCTTGTTTCCTTAAATATTCCCAACTCCCTTATTGATTGTGCAGCCATTATATCATCCAAAACTTGACATTCTCAGTTAGGTCATGCTTCATTCTTTAGATTAAAATCTTGAAAAATGGCCATTTGGGTTTTTTTTTTTTTTTTTTTTTTTGGTAAGTGTAAGTATTATAGATGATTTTCAACCATAAGAATGTACATAAGAGGGTGGAAACTCGTCCCTATCATCTACTCAACAGGTTAACAATCCGGAGTTGGGGGGAGAGGAACGAGTACACCAACAAAAAGAAAATACAGCCATTAAGGAAGCAAGGGGACTACATGTCCCAACCATATACAATCCTAGCTAAAGATACTTGGGTCGATACCCCAACTTCATTGTAATCTCCTATTCCGAGGCGAATCAGCAACCATGTTGAATGCCAAAGCTTTGTCTTTGACCGCCTTGATGAGATGTTGCTTCATTGTAGGCACAAAGAGGTTTGTGGACCAGAACAGAATGTCGTTCCTAGTCTTCCATATCACATAGCACAAGGTGCCAAAGGAGAACTTTGCAATATCATAATAAAAGCCGCTCCCAAAGATGGTGTTGCTAATCCATTGAATATTCGCCAGCCAAGGACGATTATGCCACGGGAGGTTACATTTTGCGGCCCAAAAATTGGCTAAGGAATGAAATATGTGGCAATCAAAAAATAAATAATTGATCGAGTCCAGGGTAGAATTGAATAGGGCACACTGGGCCGATGTGATTCTATACATAAGAAATACCTGGGTTGGGAGTCTGTTCCGAGAGATGAGCCAGAGGAGAAACTGGTGCCTCGGAACAATGGCTTTACCCCATACAAATACCGCCCATGGGACTGTAGTCGCTCTCCTCCGAAACATCGACCAGGCTAAGGTGATAGAGAAGGTGCCCGCCGGTTGCATCACCCAAGTGAAAGAGTCCCGTGCTCGGTTAAGCGTGGGTATAGAAGCCTGCAAAGCCTGAATTTCCTGTAAAACAGTTTGGCCGTCCGGGGAGAATAAATCCGCCACTTTTGCTTCCCTCAAAAGAGTCGAATTATATATACGTGTATGAGAGTAAACCATTGTGAGGGGGCCCATTTCCAGCCACGGATCAAACCACAGGGAGGTAGATAGGCCATCTCCTATCTTTCACCTGAACATGTTCTTGACTTCTTCCCTTAACGCAAGGAGTTTTCGCCATGCCCACGAGCAGAATGTTGGAGGGGTTACAGTCCAAAAATACTTTCTTTTTAAGTGATTTGAATGAATCCATTTGCACCAAAGGGATTCCTTATCAGTGAAAAGGATCTATATGTGCTTGGCCATAGCCGCTTTGTTACTGTCACGTATTCTACGGATGCCAAGGCCACCCTCTTGTTTAGGAAGACAAACGCCATCCCAAGATACTTTTGCCTCTCCCACTCCAAGTCCAGGGCCTTTCCATAAGAATTGGCAGCATATTTGTTCTATTTTATCAACAACAAAAGCAGGAAGCCAAAAAATGGAAGCCCAATATATTTGAATAGCATGCAATACCGACTTAATTAGCTACAGTCTACCCGCAAATGGGTCCAGGATTGGACTCTTGATGTTTGGAGACATACCAGAGCACTACAATCTGCTTTGCTGAGCCAGGAGGTGATGATCGGGACACATAGGTAGCGGACTGGCAAGGAACCCATTTTAAAATTCAAGATTTGTATAAGCTAGTCCCGCATAGTCTCGGAGCCTCCTGAAAGAAAAACCTTGCTCTTGGCACTATTAGGGACGAGACCACTCCAACGGGAAAAGAGGTCAAGGCCTTCTTTCATGCAAGAGACTGATGCTATTTGCCCCTCACTAAAGATAAACACTTCATCAGCAAAAAATAGGTGCGTTAAGCGAGGACCCTTGCACCTCCAATAAAACTAGAATTCCGACCGATTAGCATGCGCCTCCAAGATGCTCGAGAGAACTTCCATGGCAATGGTGAACAAATATGGGGACACTGGATCACCCTATCTAAGGCCCCTACCACTACTGAAGAAGCCATGAAGTTCACCATTAAGTGAAATAGAAAATTTCGGGGTTCGAACACAAGCCATTATCAATCGTGTAAAATGCTCGGGGAACCCAAAAGCCGTTAGAGAAGTTTCCAAGAAGTTCCAATCTAGCGTGTCATACGCTTTCCTAAAATCCACTTTAATAGCGCACTTTGGAGAGTACGTAGTCAAGTGGAACCTGCTGAATAACTCTTGAGCTAGGAGTATATTATCAGTAATACATCTGCCCTTAACATAAGTTGTCTGTGCAGGACTGATGATATCCGGGAGGATTGGAAGCTATCCTATTCACCATAATCTTTGTGATACACTTATAGATCGTGTTGCAACAGGCTATAAGGTGAAGTCATTTACCGAAGAAGCATTCGGTATTTTGGGAACAAGGGATATAATTGTGCAATTTATCTCCTTGAGTAGACGACCGGTGTGGAAGAAATCCAAGATAGCCTCAATAATAGACGGACCAACTACATCCCAGTTCTTTCTAAAAATTCAGCATTAAAGCCATTCGGGCCCGTAGCTTCCCTCCCCCGCTAGTGAGAACATGGCATTCCTAATATCTTGAGGAAGAACAGGCTATGAAAGAGATCTAACCTGGTTTTCATCGAGTGTGCGGTGTAAGAAGTTTCTGACCTCACTTGTGGAAGGACTATCCACCAGGTTCACCGGTTTTAATAAATCCTCAAAGCGGGATGTGAAGGCCCGCTAGATGTCCTCAAGTTCCATGATCAAAGATCCATCAGGGATGGATATTATCCGATTGCGTAGATGATGACGGTTTACCGAGTGATGGAAAATCTATTCTGATCGCCTTCCTTCAGCCATCGTATCCTGGACTTTTGCTTGAAAAATGATTCCTCTAGAGCCCTGAGGTCGTAATAGTTGTGGGTTCGGATCTTTTCTGCTTCTACCAAGCCAGCATTTTGAGGTTCCCGTTGTAGCTCCTCCTGGATTGAGTGCAGCGCCTATTTTGCAACTGCCATACGCATAGAAATATTAGAGAATGCAGCTCTATTTAACTCCTTGAGCTTGCACTTCAAGGACTTCAGCCTAGCACACAATTTAAATATAGGAGTGCCCTGAAGTTGGTTTCCCCAAACCTGAGAGACCATCGGCTTGAAATCCGGATGCGACATCCAAAGGTTGAAAATTTTGAATGGCTTCTTCCTCTGGCCAGGATCTAAGATACGGACCAATATAGGGGTATGATCCGATATACAGGGGGGAGGAACGACGCTTCAGAAAAGGAATAATCTATACTCCATTTATTATTCACCAGTACTCAGTCAATCTTTCTCTGCTTTCTATTCTCACCCGAGTATGCAGACCAAGTAAAGCGGAATCCAACATACTTGAGGTCCTCCAGTTCAGCTTGTATAAGGCATTCTTTGAATTCATCAAACGAGGGGTACCATATGTCCAGGCTTCCTTGCCAATCAGAAGGATCCCGGATAGCATTTAAATCTCACCCCACAATCCATGGGCTATCTAAAAGTATGGAGCTCAACCGAATAATGTCCTCCCATAAGGGTCTCCGCGCAACAAAAGTGTGCTCCCCATATATTGCCGAGAAGTAAAGGGTAGCCCCCGAAGTCCGAACCTTTATCATTCCATGAATCATCTGACTAGAGACAAAAATACTAGAGAAGTCCAAAAAGGATGGATTCCAACCAATCCAAATACGACCCCTAGTAGAAAAATTGTAGTTTGCTATCCAATGCCACCTAGGTATTAGGCTAGTAGATATCGACACAAAACAGTGAGGGGGAACTTTAGTCTCGACAAGTCCAAGACAACAAATATTATTTGAGCGCACAAAGTCCCTTACTTCACTTTGCCTTACTGGGTCCATAATCCCTCTAATATTCCAGAAGCTAAAATTCATACAAAAAATGATAGTCAAAAAGAGAGAGGAAGTGCCTACTTGTGTCTCCCAGCCCGCCTCCTGCCAGCCATATAGGGCGGGGATTTCTGTTTGGTGGACGGCTTTGCTTGGAAGACAACTTGGCAAGGTATAACTTGCTGGGAGGTTGCGAGTCCGGCACCACCAAGGGGCACTCAGAAGTAGTAGGGCCCGACGCTCCACCTGGTTTTGCAGTCGTGTCGGCCTTGGGTGGTTCCAGATCAAAAGGTTCATCGTCTAAGCTACTCCCCATATCAATTTCATCCAAGTCATCAACTGCTCCCAAATCATCAGCAGATGAAAATGAGTTCTGGTTAGCTTCCAGCCCCGTAGTATTTGTGTCCTCATTATGTCCAGGTGCCTCTACAGCCCAAAGAGAATCTGAGGGATGATTCTCCTATTGAGAACTCGGCAGTGATACAATGCAATTTACCGTCTTTTGACCCCGATCCACCATCCTAGTTCTCCTTCTTGCTGATTGCTTAGCAGCAGATTGGACTTGCCATTGTCCAGTATTCCCAGTAGGCAAGGCTGACGGCCCTGATTCTTCAGGGATGTTACAGTTGTGGTTAATCCCTTGGCCAATAGGCGCTTTGGCTTTTTGAAGAGCTATCAGCTATTCTGCTGTTTAGGCTTGAGTAGAGGCAATTCTAGCTCAATCTGATCGAGCATTGTCAGCTTCGTTCTGGTGTGCCTGGGCAGGGGGATTGTCACTACATCTATACCCAAAAATTCCACACCGAGGGCAAGAGATTGGCCTCCATTCATACTCCACCGAGACCTCCCTTGTTATGCCTTTGTAAAAGACCTTGACCGTGTCCTGCCTCTCATCAGATGCTTGCAGTTCCACACAGATTCGGGCGTATGCAAGAAGCTTCATCCGTTCTGTATTAAGATCTACATGGAGTGGCCTCCCTATTAAGCTAGCAATTCCACTTATTCCCCTTGCTGACCACAAAACCAGGGGGATATTTCTAAGTCTAATCCACACCGGGATCTTCGAATGATCACTTTTCTTCAGTTCAAGACAGGGATCCCATTGTTGTAGAATTAATGGAACTCTAGCAACCGTTATAGGCCCGCCATCCAGCAACCTCCTTCGGTGCTCAGCATCTGGGATTCTAAAGAAGAAGAACCCACGATCATCCACCTTGACTTCAAGCAACTTGACTCCCCAGGCATGCTTCAATGCAATTTTCACAAGCTGGAAGGGCAATTTCTTGCCCACAAAGTAGCCTACAAGGCACTCAGCCCATGTCAGGTCTGCAGCTTCCAGAGCTTCATCTTGGAAATATGCAACCACTTCATTCTCAATCTTTACCGGAGAGTAATACAAGAGTTCATATCCTTTCATTGTCATTCGGGCAACATTCGCCCACGTTCTAGGAGCTGCTACATCCCTGCTTTGCTGCACTTGGCCAAGTGTAGGGATACGGGTATGTCGAGGGCCATTTCGCAGGGGTGGACCACCAATCTAAGTTCCCGAATGGCCACCCCATCGATTTCCAAGAGGAACCTGATCAGAATCTGCTGGAGGACCATTATGAAGGTTCGCTCCAGTCGGATGTGCGCCTGGCACCGCCTCATCACCTCCATATGTTCTTCGAGAGAACCATGACCTAGATCGGTATGAGGGTAGACCGAAAATGGCCATTTGTGTTTTGTTGATAATGAACATTTTGATTGTTTGCCTTGCCAATTGGGAAAACATCATGCCTTGAATTTTAATCTTAGTGAATTTGCCTCTCATACTTATTTTGATCTTATTCACTCTAATGTTTGGGGACCATGTCCAACTCCCACTATGACAAGCTCTTGCTATTTTATAATTTTTGTGGATAATCATTCTCGTTATACATTTTTTATCTTACAAAAAATCAACCTAAAGTTACTAGTGTCTACCGTGATTTTTTGCCGTGACAAAAACACAATCTTCTCAATATATCAAAGTTTTTCATATTGATAGTGCCATGGAATTCAAAGACACCTAAGTTCTGAAATTTCTCTCCCCAAATGGCACTATTGTTCATCATTCTTGTCTAGGAACTTCCTAACAAAATGGTCCTACAAAATGTAAACATAGACCTATTTTAGATATTGCTCATACTCTTCTAGTCTTTGCTTCTTGTCCGGAACCATTTTGGAAGAGGCTTGTCTTATTGCTGTAATTGGTAACATTTCTCCTTATGAGCTCTTGTATAGTAGTGTTCCCAATCACAATCTTCTTCAAGTCTTTAGTAGTGCTTATTTTGTACATCTTCTCCCACATAAACGCACAATGTTAGAGCCTCGTGCTCATTTATTTTACTTCCTTAGGTATGGCATTGAACACAAAAGGTTATAGATATTGGGATCCTATATCTAATCGTTTTTGTGTATTTGGTCATATTACCTTTTGGGAACACAAAATGTTCTCCTCTCTTCATCCCTTCAAGTCATCGCCTCAAATTCCTTTCTTCACTAATACTTTAGTGGATTTTTATTTCCAAAAGATCCACCCCTCCCTCTACTTGTGAATCCTCCTTTTCAAAAGTGCCCCCTCCTCCTGCTTCTTCCAATCTTAATGCAAGTTCTACTAGCAATGCCACATCAGCAACTTATAATATGTGTGCTCCATCTGCGAATTCACCATGGTTGACATTCCATCATCTTATGTTCATCGTTTTACTAGATTAAGTCAACCTTCTATCCAACTTTGTCATTACCATTGCTTATCTTTCTAAACCTCATACATATAGAGAAGCCAGTATTAATCCTCTCTAGTAGCAAACAATGGCAAATGAATTACAAGCCTTAGAAAAATCTTATACATGATTTGGTTGATATGCCTCCCAATAAGTCTACTATAGGTTGTAAATGGGTATATAAAACAAAGGTAGATGGTACTATGGATGGTTACAAAGCTCGGTGAGTGGTGAAAGGCTTTACTCAAGAATATGAAGTTGACTCATGAAGAGACTTTTGCTCTTGTTGCATAGCTTACTTTAATCCATAGACTTCTTGTTGTTGCTATTGTTAAGCACTGGTCTATATTCTAGATGGATGTTAAAAATGAATTCTTAATGGTGATCTTATTGAAGAATTTTATATGGTGTCTTCTCCTGAATGTACTCATTCTTCCCACAAAATGTGTCATTTACGCAAAGCATTATATGGTCTAGAACAAGCTCCTCATGCATGGTATTCCAAATTTAACTCTATTATGGAATCTCTTGGCTTCAAATCCAATACCTATTATCATGCTCTCTTTATTCGATGCACAAATCATGGGTTTATCATGTTGCTCTTATATGTAGACAACATGGTTATCACTGGCAATAATCATATTGGCATTTCAAAGTTCAAGCAATATCTCAATCGAAAGTTTGAAATGAAAGATTTGGGGCGACTGAGCTACTTCTTAGGTTTGCAGGTTCATCCAAATTCCTTTGGTTATTATCTTTCATAAGCCAAATATGCCACCAATCTTATCTCTCAAGCCAGACTCACTGACAACAAAATCGCTACAACTTCTATTGAGACCAATGCCGAATTTGATGACAAAGATAGGGCTCCTCTTTAGAATCCTATACTTTATCGACAGCTTGTCGGCGGTCTTATATATCTCACTGTTACTTGACTTGACATTACCTAAGCTATCCATATTGTTAGTCAATACATGACCGCGCCTCACACAATGCATTTTGCTACAATACTTCAAATTCTTCACTACATCAAGGGTACGCTATTTCATCATTTTCATTGTTCTTCTCAATCTACCTTGGAATTGACAGCTTATTCTAATACTAACTGGACTAGTGACCCTCATGATCATCATTCCACTATGGGTTATTGCTTCTTTTTGGGAACCTCACTTACCTCATGGTGCAGTAAGAGCAAACTACTGTTACTTGCTCTAGTATAAAAGCAGAATATCGAGCTCTTGTTGATACAACATTGGAGTTATTATGGTTGTGATGGCTACTAGAAGACATGGGAGTGCATCAACACAGTAGAATAGTCATTCATTGCGACAATAAAAGTGCTATTCAATCAGCACATAATGATGTTTTGCACAAACTCACCAAGCACATTGAAACAAGTTGTCATTTCATTCGATCTCATGTTATGTATGACATTGTTTGACTTGTCTCTACTTCATCCACTAAACATATTACTAATGTCTTTACTAAGACATGTCCACCTGGGCATTTTCTGGATCTTTTCTCCAAACTCAAGTTGACTTCTTTTAGATCACCTTGAGTTTCAGGGGGGGATGTTAGAGATATAGATATAGATATAGATATAGATATAGGAGATTTCTCTTGATTGATTCTGATTTGATATAGTTGATATTTGTTACTTTAGATAGTTAACCTCTAAAGTCTATAAATAGGCTCACGTGTATTCTTTATCAGATTGTACAGAATATTACATATTTATATCAATACAATTTTCAACTGTAATGAAGAGCACGCTTTATTCATAACCGGATCATTTAAGGATGAGCAATAGCAGCGCAAAACACTGCAGAATGTACAAGTTTTGCATGAGATCCCTATTCTCGTATGCTTCCCATGGACATCAAGAACAATAATCAAACATCGCTTCCTTTTTCTCTTCTTCTTATAACAAGAACAAGGGATTTTTATTGCTCCAGAATCATCAGGAATATGAATGGGCTCAACAGGCATGTGACTTGGATAGGACCAGAAAGTCGGACTTTGCCACTATTGACTGTGGTGAGAATAAGAATAAACTCCTAGAAGCTCATTGACCAAAGTAACCTGAGAAGCCTTCATGTGTATAAGATCATCATATAGCCCTACTCCATAGGTCTTGACGCTTCCCTCAGTATTTTGTGACAAGTTTCGATTGCTTTCTTGATTCCCATTGCCTAGATTCTCCAGTTTTGGCATCACCTTCCTCATCCAGTCTGTAATGGTCGGCTTTTCACTCAGTCGACTTTGACTAGTCCAAAAAAAAAAGTGGACTGTCTTTGTAAAAGAAAAGGAGCGTACGTACATATAAGGGAAAGGCGAGAAGAAGAAGAAGAAGAAAGGGAAAGGAAGGAAGGAAAAGTGGAGGAAAATGGTTTATCATGTACACATCATGGGGGACTCACCAAGTTGGATTAACTTCATTTCGCAGCACCCGGTTATGATTTAAGCCTTTTGTTCATCTAATCAGAGTAATTTTGAAATTAGGGCATAAATTCAAAGTTAAATGAATTTTGAATTGCAAGGTCTGATTTTAGAGTAGTTAATCTGAGAAATTACATGAAAATCATTGATCAAGACATTGTGGTGCTGTGGAATTTGATGAAAATCAATTTGAAGTAACGGTTTAGTCAGAGCAAAATTTTGAAGTTGTGCACACAAGCTCCACGTTGCAGATAATATTAAATATCTGCTTTGGATGAGCAATTTGTTGATGTGTGTGAGTCATTTTATTAGTGATTAAGCTTAGTTTAGTTGATTCATGATTAAGATAGCATTTTACTTGATTTTAGTGCTATTTCTTGCTTATTTGATAGGATTGTAAGTTTGTTGATTCAAGTAACCTATGTTGTTTAGTCTTAGGCATTTTTAAGTGAATGATGCTCTATCTTTTTGGATTTTGTAACTCATATTTTGAAAGAGATATAAATTAGATATATTATGAGATATGAAATTATTTTTTTATCCATAAAAGCCTGGTTCAAGGATTTACTACTTTTTATAGTTATATATCCTAAACGTAGAAGATCCCATTCCTTATGAATGAATACTAGAGTGACAACTCCAGATAGCAAGACAGAGTCATTACGACAAAGACACCTCGTTGAAGAGAGAGATTGGCGAAGAATTTAGACGTGCTTAATGTATTATAATAGGACAAATCCACGTAAGTTTTACGTAAGTCCTAGATAAGATGGCCAATGTTTATCGAGTCATATAATATAAGTTCCCGATAAACATACATAACCTCTTACTCAACCGAACAACCATCTTCTTTTCCTATCTTTTTTCTTTAGCCTTTTATGGCCTTCATGAAAATTCTTTTTGCATGGATTTTTTTTTTCATTTTTCTTTTCTCTTACATGAGATAAACTTTCTTATTGGGTGTCTAAATCTATCAACGTCGAATTAATTACAATTTTTTAAGGGGAACCATACGTCTAGAATCTGCCTAGAAATCTTAGTTCCATCGTAGGTGACGTGGACTATTGGCGCCATTAGCATGGGGGCGACGAATTAGACATCCAATCATAAGCGAAGACTTCGTTGTCCTCTTCATGACCTCATATATAACGGCGTGGCACGATTATATACAAGCATAAATAATTTATTTAAATTATTGATAGGGTGGGAGGATTTGTTGCGTTCTCCATTTATTTTGTGTTGAATTGATAAGTTAAACGAAGTGAGACGAAATAGAAAATTAAACTGACGTCTTATTACGTCATGATTACCGCAACTATCTTTCTAAGTTGGTCTAGCAAATACGGTTTTTGGGTCGAACCAGCTTAGGTTTCAGACTGAATAAAATTCGAAGAGGTTTGATTCATTTCTGCATTGCCCCAACCCAGTAAAAGCCCAATACATGTCAGGAAATATAATATATATACATTTGCTAGCCAGTACTTCACCATATTAGAGTTTTTATAAAAAGAACGAGTATAAACCTTCCGGGTCAACTAAATAGTTAAGCGCTTGACTGAATATATCAAATCTCATGCTCAAACTCACCACTTTTTTCTTCTCAGAGTTAACTTGAGGGCCTCTTCAGTCCCCCCATAAGTGAATCCTTACCCGATGCATGTACTCAGGTGGCTTGCGAGCATCTATGGGGATGATTCAAGTCAAAAGTCGGAATTTTATTGTGTTATTAAAAGAAATCATAGAGTAGAGTCAATGATTTGAATATTGATATTTCCACTTATTTTTATTTTTTTTTTTACTCGTGTTATTTGATTTTGTTCCTATTCCAGTACTATCTTGTTGATGTGGTTATGTCCATAGTTATATTTCCCCCATGATACGGGCTATACGAGAGGCGGATGTTGGAATATTGAAATATGAAAACATACTTTTATTTAGTAACATGATGTTTTAGAAAAAGCAAAGTGCACATTCAACCATTACATAATATCATGAAGAGAGATTCTATCTATGATCTTTTTTGTTTAGGATAAGTGTATTTAAAATTCTCAAACTTATCACGAAAATTTACTTAAGTCTTAAAATCTTCAAAGAGTTAAATAAAGTTCTAAAACATGTTATGAAAGTGCAATCGAATTTTAAAACTTTCGAAAAGTGCAATCAAATCCTAAAACTTGTCAAAAAAATATAATTGAATCCTAAAACTTTTAAAAGTGCTATCAAAGAAAAGACATGATTTGACCAATCTAACAAGTTTTATGACTTAATTATATTTTATGGAAGTTTTAAAATTTGATTGTATTTTTATGACAAGTTTTATGACTTAATTGCACTTTTTAAAAATTTTAGGACTAAATTGTACTTTGTTGATGTGACGTCCTGAAATTCAAACCCTTTTAGGGATGTATGAATGTGAATTTTGTCACTGCATTGTTGATTAATCTCATTCAGAATTGATCACTCTCAAGATACTAACCTTGAGGGAAAAGGCTAATGAGGACTGAACTTGTGTGACTAAAGAACTTGACCTAAGAAAATGACTTAACCGTGAGACTTGCATAAGGACAATTCTATGGATATGTAGGCTGATTTTAGGGATGATTAAAAGTCAATTTGTTTACGGAGTATAATGGGACAATGGATAAATCCATTTAGGGGTGTGCAACCGGACCGAGTTTGCCGGAACCCAAACCGCACCCCGAAAAACAAGGTCGGGAACCGGTTCCAATTTTTGGGAGCTGGTTAAAACCGGTCCGAGAACAAGGTCCAAGCGAAGACCCATCCAGAACCAGACCAGTTTTGGAACTGGTTTTTACCCTATTAAAAAAAATATATTTTTTCTCTATATAGTGCCTTTGAGTCTCTTTATTTTCAAAAAATTATTAAAAACAAAGCTTTTATCCGAATCAAGTTAAAGGAGAATTGTTTTCAAAGAATTGCTAAAAAGAACCGTTCTCATGCATTGTTTTTCTTTTTTAATGGTACCACCTTCAACTATTACTATAGTCGGGGGATAAGTGCTACTAATTATTGTAGCACTAATTAAAGCATTCTCAATCTAACTCAAGAAAGATGTCATCTTAATAATAGTTCCGTCTATATACATGATTAGGTGTATTAGATCATATCATAAGTATTTGTGGAAATAAGACTAATATTAGATCCATATTTGTTGATAATGTTTATGCATTGTTAGGATTATTGCTTTGTCTTATAATATTATGAGGATTACGTTATTATTTTTCACGAATTAATATAAAATTTAAAGTCGTATAGGATATCAAACGGTTGTAAAACATGTTCCAATGAAAACATGGTTGACCTTGTTCCCAAACTAGAAAAACAGGGTCGGGTCCAAAACAGGGTCATAAAAACAAGATAAGGTACAGGGTCCAAAAAATAGGAACTAGTTATAACAGAGTTGGATATAGGGTTCAGGTTTAGACCCTACCCACCTTGGACCCAATCACCCTAAATCCATTTAATGTTATCAAGACCATGAACGACCCTATGTCAATTATCGATAATCGTGTATTTTGAAATAAGAATCATCCTTCACAATTTCATATTAGTCAAAAACATCCATGTGTCAAAAAATCTTAAACGTGGTTTGATACTAAGTTAGGCATGAGTCGGTCACCCGTGAATTTTCGAAGCATCTTATTAGTTTGAGACATACGAAAATGGCATTCAGGCGAAATTGCCAATGCATAAGAATTTAATATTGGACAATGAATTTTTGAGAACATTCAAGATGAAATTTTAGACAATGCTTCTTTAACCTTCAACATTGCCGGTGAAGCCGAATCGCTGGAAAATGGGTTGATGGACAAAAAATAATATTTTAATATTTTAATTAATTTTTGAATCAAGCCCATGAAGGCCTTAGGTGAGGCAAGGCCATTGAAGGCCCTAGGTGAGGTGGGCCTCCGCGACAAGGAGGGGGGCCCTTACCCGGATCAGCTGGGCAGGCTGCAATGGGTGAGACCTCACCCAAGGCCTTCATGGTGAGCCCCTCGCCCGATTTGGGCGAGGTTCCACAACCAACGAGGGCAACGGTGGCCCTCGCTGGCCTAAAAAAAAAAAAAAAAAAAAAAAAAAAAAATAATTAATTAATTGAAATATTAAAATAATGTTTTCCACTACCCAGCTTTTAGCCAATGTGGCACTCAAGTGATCAATTTTACTCCGATGTAGCACTCAAGTGAGCGAAAAAAGTTTTTGCACCAAAATGAGCCTTACCCCTTTAACCTTCAACATTGTCGGTGAAGCCGAAATCTTTGGAAAATGAGTTGATAGACCGAGGAATCGAGCCCACGAGGAAGTGGGCCAAGCAAGACCCATTTCAAGGCCCAAGTGAGCCCATTGAACCCGAACCCATTTCTATTCATTTCCTAACATATTTCTTAGGCCCGCTCATCATTTCAACCAAAAGGCAAATTGGTAATTGTGTAAAGGGTAGAAATGACCATTTTGTCCCTCTAGATATTATGGAGAATAAGACAAAAGAAGAGAGAAAAGATGATGTCATTGCATGGGGATAAGGGCAAGCATTTATGGGCTTTAATGAAGTTGGACAACCAGCCCTCCCATCTCTCTCTCTCCCTATTCAGCCGCCCATCACTCCCCCTTGTTTCCTCTTATTCTATTTTTTATCTTCTTCTTCCTTTCTTCCTTTCCCTAAGTTGTTCATTGCTTGTTTAGCATGTTCACCACCCGCACCACCTACCGTTGCAACCAAGAGACTCCATCCTTGTCCTCTGTTGCCGCCGCTCGCCGGTCCAAGTCGCCGACCGGCTAGAAGCCATCGCTTCCCTATCCGCCCGGTTCCAATGCTGCACCGCCTGAAAAAGCTTCTCCGCCCTTGTTTCAACCTAACCGCCACCCAAACCAGCCACCAGCCAACCCCCTTTGAACCCCTAGAGTCGTCGATCATCGGTCAGCTAGTGCCAGAGCACCGGTAAGTCCGGCTAGCTCCTTTTTCCGCCTGAGCAGTTCGATTTCCAAAGTTGCAAAAAGAGACTGAATTGGTTGTTGCTATTTCACCCCCGGGACTATCTTAGATTGTCGTAGTCGAGGTCCCCATGCGTAGCCTCTATCATCACCGCCGTGTCCATGTCTTCGGCCCGCTTAACGGGTGAGTTTTTGTTATAATCATTCATTTAGCACATAAATTTACTTAGTTTAGTTAGGGTTAATCCTAATTTAGGGGATTAATTAAGTTGTATTAGAGCTAAGAAATGTAGTTAGTTAGATGGTTAGGATTAGTTTATATTAATATTGCTTAGTGTTTTATTAAATGTGGTTTAAGGGAGTTAAACTTGTTTAGCCTTAATTGATTGATTGTTTTGTTTTAGTTATTATTTTATTGATTTCTAAATTTAATCTATTAATTATTGAATTCTAAAATTTCAATGTTCATATGACACTATTCACATTGTATTGTTCATGCGCACTGTTCACGCACACGGTTCATGTGATACTGTTCATTCAGAAGCGAAAATTTGTCTAATTGCATATGTTTTGATCATATGATGTGAATCAATTGTGTAAATGCATGGACATTTGCTTAAATTGCATGATTTTCACAAAAAGGAGAAAATGCTTTGTCCAAGGGACACGGAAATGGACTGATTTTTTAAGGAGGAATTTGAAATTGCATATGCAAGTATGTATGCATTAGCTAATGCTCAAGATAAAAGTGGATTGTGGTGGTATGCTTGCGTGATCATTAAGTTGAACCCATCACCCCGACCGAAGTTCGGGGATGATAGTCCGACTCATTGGAATCCCGACAAGAGTCCGAATGTAGAATCACGGTAGAGGCCAAGCCTATGCTCCTTCGAGAATGCTGTCTCAAGAGAGAACCCTCGATGTCGCCGTGCCTTATGGGGGAGGGTGATGCCTAGTTATGCTAGTAGACACCGATGGGGGTTTGATTGTGGCCTTAAGGGGTAGTAATAATCAGAATACGTGTTGATACAATAATGCATGAGAAACATGGCATTATTGGTTCCAATTATACATGAGCTGATTACATTATTTGTGGCACGCATGAATTGATAATGTGCAGAGTGTGGCAATAGCCAGGTGAGATCGCCTAAGACGCGACTCGTATATGATTAATGAAATGCATTACTTAATGGCTATATGCATTGCTTATATTGGGTTGGAGCATATTGTGCAGGGTATGGCATATTGGGTAAGGTTGTAGAACTCCACTTTGTTGGGACAAGGTTGATGAAGGAAAGATCACGGGGTAGAAGTTGGTACAACAATCTTTGGATGCCATCAAGATTATTCGAGACAAACTAAAGATAGCTCAAAGTCATCAAAAGAGCTATGCAAACAAACATCATAAACTATTAGAGTTTAAGGTGGGTGATCATGTATTTTTGAAAGAATCGCCAATGAGGGATATTTCCAGATTCGGCAAGAAAGGAAAGTTAAGCCTGAGGTACATTGGACCCTTTGAAATTCTAGAAAGAATTAGGGTTTTAGCGTATCATCTTGCATTGCCACCAAAGCTTGCACAAATACATGATGTTTTTTATGTCCATGTTGAGAAAGTACGAACCAAACCCAACTCACGTAATGAATTTTGAAGAGCTGGACATAGATGACAAGGTGTCGTACTTGGAAAGACCAATACGAATAGAGAACCATAAAGAACAAGTGCTTCAAAACAAGACTATCGCCAAAGTCAAGGTGATTTGGCAACACCACACAATAAAGGGAGCTACATAGGAAAGCGAAGAAGTGATGAAGCATTTACACCCCCATCTTTTTGAGGATTTCTCTATGACTACAAATTTCGAGGACGAAATTTTTGTAAGGGAGGAAGAATTATGATGTTCTGAAATTCAAGCCATTTTAGGGATGTATGAACATGAATTTTGTCAATGCATTGTTGGTTAATCTTACTCAAAATTGATCACTCTCGAGATACTAACCTTGAGAGGAAAGGCTAATGAGGACAAAATTCATGCAACTAAAGAACTTGACTTGAGAAAACGACTCAACCGTGAGACTTGTATAAGGACGATCGTATGGATATGCAGGCCGATTTCAGGGATGACTAAAAGTCAATTCGCGGACGGAGTATAATGGGACGACAAGTGAATCCATTTACTGTTATCGAGACCATTAACCACCCAATGTCAATTCTTAGTAATCATGTACTTTGAAATAAGAATCCATCCTTCGCAATTTCATGTTAGTCAATGATGTCCATGTGTTGAGAAATCTTGAACGTGGTTTGATACTAAGTCAGGCACGAGTCGGATACTCGTGAATTCTCAAAGCCACCTATTAATCCGAGACGTACCAAAATAGCATTCGGGTGAAATTGACAATGCATGAGAATCTAATATTGGACAATGAATTTTTGGGAATGTCTAGGACGAATTTTTGGACAATGCTTATTTGACCTTCAACATTGTCGATAAAGCCGAATCGTTGGAAAATGGGTTAATGGACCAAGGAATCAAGCTCATGAGGAAGTGGGCCGGGCAAAACCTAAGTGGGCCTCACGCCTAAGGAGGGGCAACCACAATGGTGGGCTCATGGCAAGCAAGTGAGCCCATTGGACCCAACCAACCACTTAACCCTTCCTAGCCCATTGTCTAGCTTTGAGCCATTTCAAGCCCAACCATTTCCCGAGCCTTTTCCTATTCATTTCCTAGCATGTTTCTTAGGCCTACTCATCATCTCAACCCAAGGGCAGATTGGTAATTGTGCAAAAGTGGAAATGACCATTTTGCCTTTCTAGATATTATAGAGAATGAGACAAAAGAAGAGAGAGAAGATGATGTCATTGCATGGTGATAGGGGCAACCATTTATGGGCTTTAATGAGGTTGGACAACTAGCCCTCCCATTTAACCGGCCATCACTCTCCCTTGTTTCCTCTTCTTCTCTTTTTCCTCTTCTTCTTCATTTCCTCCTTTTCCTGAGTTGTTCATTGCTTTTTTGGCTTGTTCACCGCTCGCACTACTTGCCGCTACGACCAAGAGACCCCATCAGTGTCCCTCATTGCCGTCGCTCATTGGTCGAAGTCGCCGGCCAACCCACCGGCTGACCGAAGCCATCACTTCCCTATCTGCCCGGTTCAAAATTGTACTACTTGGAAAAGCTTCTCCACCCCTGTTTTGACCTAGCCACCACCCAAACCAGCCATCAACCAACCCCCTTGAATCCCTAGAGCTATCGGTCACTAGCCGGCCAATCGTCAAAGTGTCGATCAATCCGACTAGCTCCTTTTTCCGCCTAAGCAATTCGATTTCTAGAGTTGTAGAGAGAGACTGAATTGGTTGCTACTATTTTACCCCCTAGGACCACCTTGAATCGTCGTAGTTGAGGTCCCCGTGCGTAGCCTCTATCGTCGCTACCGCGCCCATGTCTCTAGCCCATCTAACGAGTGAGTTTTTATCCTAATCATTCGTTTAGCACATAAACTTACTTAGGGTTAGTTTAGTTAGGGTTAATCCTAGTTTAGGGGATTAATTAAGTTGTATTAGAGCTAAGATAGATTGTTAGGATTAGTTTAGATTAATCTTGTTTAGTGTTTGTTAAATGTGGTTTAAGGAAGTTAAACTTGTTTAGCCTTAATTGATTGATTTTTTCTTTAATTATTGTTTTATTAATTTCTGAATTTAATTTATTAATTATTGAATTCTGAAATTTCACTGTTTATGTGCACTATTCATGTGGTACTGTTCATGTGCACTGTTCATGTAACACTGTTCATCCAAAAGCGAAAATTTGCCTAATTGCATATGTTTTGATCATATGATGTGAATTGATCGTGTAAATACATGGACATTTGCATGAATCGCGTGATTTTCATGAAATGGGAAAAATGCTTTGTCTAAGAGACATGGAAATAGATTGATTTTCTAAGGAGGAATTTAAGACTGCATATGCAAGTATGTATGCATTGGTTAATGTTCAAGATAAAAGTGAATTGTGGTGGTATGCTTGCATGATCACTAAGTTGAACCGGTCGCCCCAGCCAAAGTTTGAAGGATGATAGTCCGACTCATCAGAATCCCGACGGGAGTCCGGATGCAAAGTTACGGTAGAGGCCAAACCCATGTTCCTTCGAGAATGCCGTCTTGGAAGAGAACCCTCATCATCGTCGTGCTTCATGAGGGAGGGCAATGCCTGGTTATACTAGCTAACATCAGCAGGGGTTCGGTTGTGGCTTTGAGGAGTAATGATAATCGGAATACATGTAGATGCAAGAATACATTAGAAACATGGCATCATTGGTTTCGATTATGCATGAGCTAATTATTACTATTTGTGGCATGCATGAATTGATAACATGCAGGTGAGATTGATGATGTGACTCGTATGTGATTGATGAAATGCATTATTTGATAGCTATATGCATTGCTTATATTGGGTTGGAGCATATCGTACAGGATATGGCATGCCGGGTAAGGTTGCATGCGAACTAGTTAATTGATTGCCTTTTGACCCTGGGTATGTGAGCTGGTTGTGCATTAAGCTGTAATATGTGTAGTTATTGTTAGTCTACTTGAGGGATGGTTCTGAAGAGATACCTCGAGTTGAGTTGGTGTTCTAACCGGGGCTTAGGGCGAGAACTCGCTGAGATTTTATCTTACTAGTTCTTGTATAACCATTTCCAAGCCCTTAGAATGGCACACCTTCTAGTGCAATTCGGGATCCCTAAGGATTGGGAGACTGTCGTAACGCACCACCACTTCCCGAGTTGAATGCAGTTATACGAGAAGTACATATCCACCATTTGGTGGGTGAGGGACTAGGACAATGGATTACCCATAAGTTCCTGGCATGGTACATCTGAGAAGACGACCTCCTGATCGATCCTCTACATGGTTTTGATGGGCTACCCGGTAAGGGCCTCAAAAATGCCGATTGGGAACCCATAAAGCTGGACCCTCCTAATAGCGTAATGGAGAATCTTGCTCCCACTCCACCAGTAATCGACCCGAACGCCTCCGACTACGACTCAATAAAGCCTGAGTTCAATGGGTCTCTATGATGGTCATGCCAAACCCGAATGTTCTTTTTGTAAAGATGGATTGGCCTAGCCTTAGTCTCTTTTTGGTATAGCTTAGAGAAAGGAACTGACTCTCTGATGGGCTTGTATATCGGAAACGTTCCTTTGTTGGTTAATCTAGTAAATAAATAAGTGAATAGTTGTTGTTGTTCTACTATTCATCCCTCTATCCATGTTCAATTGATTAATTGTCAAATTGACTAGAAGATGGTTCATCTTCCGCTTGCGTATAATGAAAGAATAAATGAATGGTTGTGACGCGTCCTAGGACGTCACATTCAATTGACCAAGGGGAGGGGTTGTTGCGTACTTAAGGTTTAGGGCATGACAATTGACAAGTTTTAAGACTTTCAATACACTTATCCTTTTTGTTTTCATTTTGGCCGAATTATCTATAATTTGTTGGAGTCCCTTATGTGCATCACCTTAAAAATTAGTTTCACGATTAAGTTAAATTTAAAGTTTAGCATGCCATGAGGAGGAGAGCTGGAATAATTTAATTTATAAATCACATTTTCATCTAACAATTACAAATTTTAGATCAACTAGCAATAGAGCTATAAAATCAAACAAAGATGTATGTATGTCTCCTAAAAATTTAAACTTTTGAGGAAATTTGTTTATTAAACAATAAGTACATGAACTTTGAAACTAAATAGCTTATAGTTTGAAATCATACAGTTTAATTAAACAACTGACATCTCATGCAATACATGAAGATAAAAAAATGAAGTTATCGTACATTCAATACTAAACCATTCTATGGGAACCACAATTGAGTCTTTGATATTTTGATTGAACCAATCTAGTCCTAACCTTTAAGGGAAAATACAATTAAGTCCTCTCGACTAAGGGCAGGAAGTTGTCGCCGGAGCAAGATAACTCAAAGATAAGGTGTGACTCCTGGAATGCTTTTAAGATTAAAAAGGGGTAAAAATAGACCGAATCTCAACTAAAATAAGAATATTATTGAATGGGACAACAATGATGAGAATCCCAATGTCTTAAATATAGGAATTTGTGATACCCAAGTTTTTATGCAAATGGTTAAGGCCTTATAATGTTATTCATAAGTAAGATCCACCTTGAAAGATTAACAACTTGAATGTTTACTAAGATTGCTAGGCCACAAAGTCACTTGGCAAGTAATTTGCTTACCGAGAGAAGACTAAGATTGCTCAATCTGAAATTATTAAACAATGTATTGCTAGGCTACGTACTTGAAAACTCATCAATTATTCATCCCCTTCTTATGGAGTAATTGGCTTCATAGTATTAAATGTAGAGGTACTACAATTATGTAGCTCAACATCAAGGGCGGTATGGCCTAGAGTTGACATGTCTTCTTTTTAAGTTGTTACTAGCCTTAACTTCAGTCATATCCAACTTTAGGTACCATTATAACAAGATTCGTGATGGACTTAAACAAGTGGGATTGATTGTGGAGTGGCATAACTTGATTTGGACCATGGTATAAACAAACATAATTTTATTGGCTAGCTTCTTTGTAAAGGTAGCCTTCCGATAATAGAGATTGTTTCATGACATATGCATTCAATCAATCTCTAGTACAATATCTATATGACCTGTTTAGAAGACTCAACACATTTATTTTCCAGTGCAACTGGACTCGAAGTATATGGCATAGTATCTTGACACAATATGGGAAGTAGCATTCCATAGGATGATAGAATGATGAACTTCAATGGATAATCAGTGCTACCAGAGGCAAAGACTTGATGGCAAGGCTCAAGTATCATTCTTAACAACAATGTATTGCATTTAGATGGAGCTTTGCCATAGATGTTTTGCAAACAAGCCAAATGATATCTACTTTAGTTTGGTTAAGATGTGCAAAATCATAAGATGTAGAGAACTCTACAAAAATATTAAACTTTTCCAAGCTAATGTTACCTTGGCTACTATGTGGAGAGTCCTTATCTCCATCTTCTCAAATTATTAGGTCTATTTATAATGCTAGGGTTGTCCACAGACTTCTATACTTCATCTGATAACTAATACTCCATTTTACATTATAAAAAATATTACTTCTTTTAGGCTTGACCCGTCTTCTCTTTTCTGTCACTGGGCTTAAAGTGAACTGAAACCCGACGCAAAGGTATAAATCCTGTCAATGCTGGAGCGTTGATGACTTGCGCCACGGTTATTTTTGCGACAAATGGTGTCGCACGATGGTGGGGTCTCTCGACGGAGGAGACAATGGTGAGAAGTGAAGACAGAATAGGAAAGGAAAGAGAAAACTAAAATAAATAAAAAATAGAAAAATGCATCATATAGTATTTTTCAGACTTTCACTTATTTGGTTTACCAAAAGTTAATAGTCAACTGAAAACACTGTTCTATCAAATAAAATATTTATATAAAAAAATTAGGAAATGAATTCCTTAATCTAAAAAGGTAAAAATACTTTCTAAATTTGAGCAACTATTATTTTTTTCAAAAGATCTGAAATATATTAGTACAAAAAAAAATTTGAAAATTACAACTACAACCCCAGCCAAAGCCACGACCCAGCCGCCTCCTCCTCGTCCTCATCCGCCACCGCAACCACCCTGAGATAATCAACGCCCCTGCCACTGCTGCAGCAATCCGCCTCTTCTCCACCAATATCCCCCTCCGCCCGCAAAAACCAGAAAGCTCTTGCCCGAATTGTCCACGCCCGACCGGAAGCCATTTTCCACCAGACCTAGCACTAAATTGAAGACCGTCAATGCGTCCTCCTCCTCTTCCTCGAAGCCCTCCAAAAGCCGAATCGTCAATTCGCGAGCCCTCACTCACTCCCTCTCCTGCGACGGTGAGGTCGAGGCGTTATCCGGCACTTCCGTGAAGCGGATCCCCCACTCGTGCCACTCATCAACCTCCATCGTCCGCCTACATTCGACACTTCCTTGCTCTCACCAAAAGCACTCTCTACCAGCAATTAGCCTACAAAGCCGCCACCTCGATCTACGTGCATATAGTGACCGAGAGAGAGGGAGGGAGGAATACAACGATGACTCCAGCGGACAAGAGGCTGGTATCGAAGACGGATGGAGGCAGGATGGCGAGAGTTCATGGGGGGATCGTCTGGCGGCAACATGGGCCGGGTGAGTGGCGAATCTATGTGGCCTGGGTCAAGGTGGGGAAGAAGAGCGAACAGAGCACAAGCATAAAGAAAAAAAGAAAATGGAAAACACAGAGCATATCTCAACCGTTGAACAACTCAACGGTTGAGATATGTCTTCTAAAAAAAGGAAGTATCGGAAAAGTTATAAACTTATTACATTAGTATCAATTTAGTTCTAAATATTTTAATTATTCCAATTTAGTAATATACCTTTTGATCTAGGGCTAAGTCAATCATTCTAGATAATTTTAGTTGAAGTTGACGTAAAAATAATATATTAATAATTTTCAAAAAATTATTTTTTATTAATCTCTCCTCTTCTTTTTTATTTTTTTTGCCCTTCCCTTCCTCTTTTAGTAATAGTGACTAGCTTTTGATCAAGAGCTAAGCTTCAATAGCCCTCAATTTTGGAGACTAGCTTTTGTGTGTGTGTGTGTGTGTGTGTGTGTGTGTGTGTGTGTGGAGAGAGAGAGAGAGAGAGAGAGAGAGAGAGGTAAAAAAAAAAAAAATATTAAAATATTATTAAATAAATGTCCACATTAGTCTCGCCATACCACATAGGATCCAATGTCCATATCAGCAATATCCAGCTAAAATTAGTGAATACTAAATTTGCTCTAAATCAAAAGGTTCATAACTAAATTGACGCAATATAATGAGCTTATGACTTTTCTAACACTTTTCTCTCCTAAAAAAGTTTTAAATCATTTTCCAAATGAGATCCAAACATCCAAAAAAAACGCTTTCGGTCAACTATCACTATACAAAGAAAGACTAATCATTTTCCTTAAAAATGATTTTCTAGAAAGAATTTTCCTTTATCATGGAGTTTGCCCCCAAGCAAATGCACCCTTATTGAAACTTCATGATAGAAACAAATATTTTCCATGAAAATCATTTCCAAGGAAAATGAATAATTTTCAATTTTTTGGTAGCTTAGGGGAAGTGATTTCCTTTTTGCCAAGAGAAAAAAGTTATTTCCCACAATCCAAGCTTATTGTTTTTAATTTATGAAAAAAAAAAATTGTAGATTGATTAATTTTCATCATCTAAATATCAAAAAATCAGAAAATAGTTTCCCAAAAATAGTTTTCTCTCAAACAAATAAGTCATGAGACAATGACTTGTGTGTCCTCTTCTTAAAGGAAAATTTTAACTCCTAAATTTCGAGCATTTTAACTCACTGTGACGTTACCAAAAGTTATAATGCACACCTAACTGCAAAGGATGGTGACCCTACCAAACCCCTTTAGGTCCATGATTGGTTTCATACTTATATGCTTTGGCATGAACTGACGTGTCTCCTAATATGAAGACAAAAGGACTTCTAATTTATTATTGAAGTTTGAACTGTGCACATCACAAATTACCTTGGGTCGCCCAAGAAATATCATCTCATGAAAGAACCAAGTGCCGCTCGCACTCCAGACGCTATATATATTTGCGACGCCAAGCTCCATATCCAAAGCTTTTGTCTCCCGTGTGCCCAAAAAAAGCACACAACCCTCTTCTCCAACTCTGGCAAGAAAATTTCTCCACCATGAAAATTACAAGCCAACCTTTCCTGATAACCTCTTTCTTGCTTCTTGTACTATTGATATCGATTTTGCATGGAATAGAAGGCCGACCCTTCAAAGGCAAGAAGTCCGAGAGATCTAGCGACAGCAAAAATGGAAGACTATTTGAGGGCGTGTTGCTTCTAGAGATCGATAGGTCGGGGCCGAGCCCTGGCCAAGGGCACAAGAAATCAAACTCTGTCACTTTAGAAGGAATAAGGGACTCTGGTCCAAGCCCAGGCGTTGGACATAAGGGCATTACTAGCATGTCACGCCCTTGATGATGTGCCGACATTTTACCTCTTTCTTTTTCTTTTGATCGTTAACATCACGAACGCCATAGAACAAGCTGCAAGTTTTGGCAAACAAGGATTGCTGTCAAATCGATGATGAATTTGTTCGTGCTGCTCCATATCCGAAGACAGTCATTGAGATGCGCAAGCAGATGCTTAGGAATCAATAGCGTGCGTCGTATTTCCTGTTTCCTCCAGAATAATTTCCTCAATTCATGCGCTTTGAGTTGTACATGGTTCTCTTTCTTTTCTGCATTCTCATCGTTTGATGTATCTCTTTTGCCATTTAATTAATTTTCTTGCATTGCTTTTGGTTCATTGGCTGGCCAAACTCTCAAATTGGGGGTGTTTGTGTTGTGCAAGAGTCATGCACTGTGATCAAAAATGTCGCGTGCATGTGTAAAATGCGGATCCCACCCCATCCCAATTGAGGAAGGTTTCTAAGGAAGCTCAACTACCTACTAATGAGTGCAGACAAAAGAACAGGTTGGTAAGTGGATTCTAATGTGAGGAAGAAAGAAATCAAAATCAGAATTGACAAGCACCGATAACTCTCATGTCCCTCAACAGAACACATACTATAAAACAAATATAGAAACTACAGCAACCTAATCAGCATCACTGATGAGGCCACGACTTGGGTATTTGTTCAAGGCAAGTAGTACTGCCCTGTTTGTGGAAATATTCTAGCTGTACGCGACTTCTAGGAAAATTACAAATTCAAGGTAATCCGGATAATAATGATGATTAGGGTGATAATGATTAGGGCGACATCGACGGCTGTCTTTGAGAGCCTAGCACAGTGCCAAAGGCACGGTACCAAAATCGGTAATATTTAATTAACGTAATTTCGGTACACTCAAAGCATCTTCTTGTCGCATTATAGGTATCCTCTGGTGACGTGGAAGGAAACTCTACCTTGGTTTTGTTTCCTTGTTCGGATTGTTTTGTTGGTATTCTCGCGCTTCTTCCTTCAATCCATTGATAATCATATGGATGGATGAATGATGTCTTTTTCTGGGAGTTCGGCGTAGGATCAGGACCATCTTATATTTTGTGGGTAATTGTACCTTAGAAGACCGAATTGCCATTACTTTTCGAGAAATTTACGCTAAATTGAACCATTAAACATTAACTCTTTCCCCCACCATATTTTTCCATCACCGCTATTGAAGTTGTCTCCCCTCTTCGTGCCATCGCCGCGGCATTATCACATTTGCATTGCTAAAGATGTTGGAAATTTCTCTTGCTATTATTGATTACACCTTCATATATACAAACTGATTGACCTTATAAAATATATATTTCTTAAGGTATCGCCAGTTAATTTGTGAAAATCAAGACGGTGGCATTCAATTTTCAAGAGATGAAAGAAAAAAATATTACTACATTGATAAAGATGACAAATTGTTACTTTGTGTGGTGCAATTAAGGTAGAAACTTGAAAAGTGTACAAAAGAGGATTAAAGTAGTCATTGATCATAGATTGATAAGGAAATGGGAGTCGACACTAACATTAGAAATAAAAGGACAATAGAGTTTGAGGAATTATCAAGGAAAATTATCAAAAATATTATGAACTTATTACATTTTTACCGACTTAATCATATATCTTTAAATTTTACTAATTAAATTGTAAATATTTTCATATTTTACCAATTAAGTCCATCTAGTCAATTTTAGCTAGAAAATGTGACATAGCCAACACCGAGGTAGACATTTTTTAATAATATTTTCATATTTTTTGAATTTTTATTTACTTATTTAGTTATAATACTTTTTCCTTGTCCTTTTTCATTTTTTTTCCTAACCCTAGGCTAGCAAAGCTGTCAATTGACCCTCGCTAGCCATTGGAGGTGGCCAACAGCCCTCGCCTACAACTAGGGCGTTGCTGCCCTTGCCAGCCATGGGCAAACCATCAAGCCTCACCCAAATCCAAGGAAGGGCCTCCACGCCCTCACTGGCCATAGGCAAGAGCATCATGGCCCTTGCTAGCCAGTTAGCAAGGATCACAGCCCTCACTTGGTTCTAGGCAAGGGCGTGAAGGCCCCACCTGTGGTTGGCAAGAGTAGTGGCGACCTCCCCTAGACCAAGCGAGGGGGCCCTCACTTGTGGCCAACAAGGGTCAACCACTAACCTTGCCAACCTAGGGTTAGGAAAAAATAGAAAAAGGAGAAACAAAAAAATTTCAAATTAAAAAAAAGAAAACATATAATGATCGGTGTTTACATTAGCGATTTCTGACTAAAATTGGCCAAATTGATTTAATTGGAAAAATATAAAATAATCTAGAACTTAATTGGTAAAATTGAATGGTTTAAGACTAAATTGATAAAAGTACAATTGGTTTATAACTTTTTAAACAATCTTCTCAGAATTATCACCATTGACACTAAAGCTTTCTCCTAAAAGTTATTTTTATTTCCAAAAGAATGGAACTTGTTTTCCTCCCAAAAATATTTCATCATACTTTTCATCATTGCATTTGTGAGAATGACATTAGAATTGCCAAAAGTTGTAAATAAAATTCAGTTACAGCTGGTGTGAAAACCAGCCCTTATTTAGTATCATTGATGATTCAAGTTTACTATTATGATGTTGTAGTCTATGGGGGCGGTGCTTGGTGACAGTAAGGTGAAGAGGGTTCAGGGGTGCTTGGTGACGTTAAGGTGAACACTTCAACCAACGGATTTAAGCAACTCTTCCAAGTGTGCTTTAGAACTTCACATAGACATTTCAACAAACAGCCTGCGTGCAAAGAAGTTACTAGATCTAGTCAAAAATTCAAACTTCTTTTCCATCTTAAATCAGTTTTGTGAACAAATGTCGTCACCAATCATCAACTAATAACTGAGATTTTCAAAGATTTACATATGGGTTTTGTAGATGGAAATTGGTCTCACATCATTAAGAACAAGGCAAGAAAGAGAAATGAAATTACCTTGTCGAGGAGGGTCCTCGGTTGTGCTTACTGGTCGAGCTACACGATGAGGTGCAACCGGTTGATGCTGCTAGTTTGTGCTTGCACTAACGCGTGTTTGTGGGCTGATGCAAGCAAAAAACCACATTAGCACTTGTTTGTGCTGGTGCATGCTTGACACTAAAATGACCACATTTTAACTATGATTAACACTAAAGTAATCACTTTAAAAAAAATTGACACTCAAGCGATCATTATCTACAAATTTAAACAAAATCATTGAGGGATTATATGTTGATTGGGCACATTGGTGGGCCACATAAAAATGAGAAATTAATAAGTGTAGCCATGTCGGATTTTTGGCTAGACACGTAAGACTAAGAAATTGATAAAATATAGCCACATCGAATTTCCAGTGACCTAGATTGGAGTTAGTACTTAAATAATCTTTTTTTTTTAAATGTGGCACTTAACTGATCCAAAAAAAATTGACATTAAAATAAATGTCATGCACAAATTTAGCATTTCTACGGTCCTTCTCTGTTGCATTTTAGATTGTTTAGGCACTTGAAGTCCCTAAAAATGTAGATTATATTTCTTGAAATTTATTCCGAAACAAAAGTCAAAATTAGAACAAACATTGTTATTTGATTATATTTTTTGGGCTATTTTAAGTAATGCATCCAATCAGGGGTTGAGTATGATGAAATCCTATCCCCTGAAAGGCTTTCAATAATCATTGATTTGGGTCATTTTTTATAACTGTATAGAGTTATTTTACCTATTGTAACATTTGTGAGAAAATATTTGGATTTCCTTCTATTTACTTGAATTTTCTTTGTATATACAACATAATGAGACATGGAGAAAATAAGGAAAAATGACAAAAAGCGGGAAAGGAAGAATTCTATGATTCAACAATTCAAATAAGAGGCGTTGGAAGATGGCTGTGAAATCAGCGATTCTGTAATTTGTTCCCCTAATTTTATGCAAAAAAATAAGCAAATGTCTTATGTTAGGAGTCTTGGATGTATCCTATAAATAGGATAACATTGAGAATTTGGAGGGACAGCTACGTTTTTATTTTTAGATCGTTTTTCATTATTGAGAGAGATTTTCAAGTATTCTAAAGAGAAAGCAAAAGGTGGCGATAGAATTCTTACTCTTTGATTCAATATGTTAGCTTTGATTTATATTTTCATTTCTTCTATCATTTTCTAATTTTCTTTTGTTAGGGCTATGGTATAGCCTGACCATCATGATATAAATTTTGTGAATTTTATGTTTTGCAAATAATTTCATTTGTGTGAGTTATATATTATTGTACTTAATGCTTTTAAGTGACTAGCCATCGCTTAAATAATCTGATGTACATACTTGAGAGGGAGAAGTAATAATATGCAATTGCTCATTATAATATATGATTATGAATTAAATGTGAATAGAGATATATCACATTATTTGTGTAGCTTTTAATGATAAAGTGGTTCAAAAGATTTATTGTAAACTAGGAATATTCACAAATTTTAATGCACTTATATTTATTTAAACTCACATAGCGATATGGTAGATTGAAATACTAAGTAAAATAGTAAATAGATTAAGAATTTCTTCTATAACATGTTTGATATTGTTTTTATATGTGTAACAATCTAAAATTCATATCTAATAATTATGATGAAATTGGTACTCTAACATATTTATTTGATTGATTTACTGCATTTAATTTTGAAAATTTTCCTCTAAGATTGTCAATTTTAATTTATTCTCAATTTTATTTTGATTTGTTAGATAAATTTTAGAATTAGTCCATTTTTAAAATTTGATTGGTTTATTAATGTCAATCTCTATAGGACGCTATCATTTCTCATCATTATATTACTTATTTAACTTGTTCATTTGCATTTAGAATTTAACAAAAATTTGCCTACATGTTGTTAGGATTTTACTTACCACTATTCTTGTTTTGTGTTCAAACTACAAGCTCAGATAGTCTTTGCTTTTGGACAATCATAGTTCACCTTGATTAAAGGAAAATTTCCAAATAAAGATCTCAAGTGCCTCATTTTCTCAAAAGACAATTCAAAGTATCTTATTTTAAATAAGGGCTAAAATGGTAATATCAATCTCAAAGAAATGTCTAATCTTACTAGTCGGTCAAATCTTCCAACTAGCCAAGGGCATTTTTGTCCAAAGATTTTTTTTTTCTTCTCTTCCCTATTCATATTCTTCATCACGTCTTCTCTTTTCCTTCTTTCTTTTCTTTTTGTATTGTGGCCAACAGGGTCAATGGAGCTCACCGACACTAGACAAGGGCTGCAAAAGCCCTCGCTAGCTACTAGCAAAGGTCATAGGCGAAGCTAGCCTCTCCTAGATCTAGTCAAGTCAACCTAACCCACAACCAAAAAGGCCATGGCAACACGAGGCCACCTTGCCTAGATCTAAGCAAGGCCAACCTCTTTGGCTATAATGAGGAGGACCAGCAAAGGGGTCAATGCAACATCTTTTGCGGCTTTTATGCACACTTCCTAGCTAAGGAATTCAATATTGATCTAGAGATAGTAAGGAGGGTCTAGAATGAGAATGACAACAGAAACAACATCGTGAGGGTCGAGGGTGATTCAAGATCCCAAGGGAACACGGAAGGGTGGAAGGGAGAGTGTGAGGGAGAGAGGGAGAGGTACAGTGGCAAAGATGGACGGAGGTGGAGAGAGGAGTGCAAGGGGGAGAGGGAGTGGTACGGTGGTAGAGGCAAACACAGGAGTGGGAGATCATAGGAGAACAAAAGATGTGGCGACAAGTATGACATAAACGGATTGAATGAGACAGTTGGCACCATAACACTCTGGGAGAACAATGGCAACCCTCTAAGGACCCAACCTCGCTTAACCAGAACTAAGCAAGGTCAAGAGAGGGCTGCCACCCCATTGGCAATCAACAAGGGCTTCGAGGCCACATGCAATCGACACCACCAATATGATTGCAATACTTGAACCATTTGTTCCAAATACACATGTCTAATCCTAAAACATATCACGCAGCTCCAACCCTAGCCATGGTTGTTTGTGACACTTTGACCACTCTTCCTTGTTCATATTGCTAGGCGAAAAAGAAGATGAATAGGGAAGAAGAGAAAGAGTATCGTTGGACAAAAATGCCCTTGATTAGTTGAAATATTTGGCTAGTCGATAGGTTAGGTCTTTATTTGAAATTGTCATAGCTACTCCAGGCCCTTATATAAAACAAAATCCACTATAAGCCCTCTTTTGAGAAAATGAGATTACTTTAAGCCCTTATGTGGATTTCCCCTTAATTCCATTCAGTTTAGGTTCATGAAAATCTTTCTATTTTAAGGGCATGTTAAGGTACACCAAACTAGTCCTATGATAAAAACCTACTAGAAAGAAAATTCGGCAAGTAAATAATTCTAAAGATTGGACTTCTTCACGCTGTATGTAAATTTGTAAAAGCAAAACATTTTGTCATATATCCCATTTGATCATTTATAATGTTACTAGGCATTTGCATCACACCCTAGGTATGGGACTTGGTATGATACTTATGAGATCAATGAGATTGATGTTCAAATATTTCTTCTTAGAACGTATTGATTTGAACCCATAAGCAAGACCACCACCCTATAGCATGTTGCCGCTAGAAGCAAACCCTGTATTTCTTCTAGAGAATCTCCTAATTTTTCCAAAGCAACTAGAAAGAGATTGTTTAACCAAAAAGAATTCAGTTCAGATGCAGGGTACCTATCCAAAAGTTTTTGCAACTCTATATCATGTATGATGGAATCATCCAAGATTTAACCTTTTCAAACTCTATCTCTAACTCACTATATGCTCGGGAAACAAAGAGAAGATGTGTACGAATGGCTCCATCCATATTTCAAATAAAATTTGTTGTGAATCAAAAGCATTTGAGGTAGATACCTCCAACTCTATTGACGATGACAGGACAACTCTGTCGGTATACAACATAACTAAATACAATATGAGGAGTTAAAAGTGACTATAGCTAAGCAAATCATTAATTATTTACCTCAATGATTCCAAAGAGGTCAAGGAGGTTAAGATTGGAGCAAATCTCTTAGAGGTAGAAGCAAAGTGAATGATCATTTACTAAAAGAGTAACAAGATGTCTTCGCCTAGACTTTGCTGATATGCCTAGTTTACATCTAGCTATCATGGAGCATAATCTACCATCCAACCCTCATGTGCCCCCTAAGAAGTAGAAATTGTGAAGAACTAAGTCAAAACTCTCCAAGGAGATAGAAAAGAAGGTAATAAAACTACTAGAAGTGGGATTTATTAGGGTCTCATAATATCCAAAGTGACATTGTGTTGGTAACGAAAAAAGGATGGTTAGGTCAAAGTTTGTGTTGGGATTTAAATAAGGTCATTCTAAAGGATGACTTCCCCCTACCACGTATAAATGTTCTAGTAGATAGTATGGCCATGTTTAAACTCTTTTCCTTCATGGACAAGTTCTCTAAGTATGATTAGATCATGATCAAGGAGGCGGACAAAAACAAGACATTGTTCATTACTTCTTGGGGGACTGTTATAAAGCTATGCCCTAAAAAATGCTATGGTAACTTATTAGTGAGCTATAGCAGCACTTTCTCATCATATGATGCACAAGAAGAATGAAGTATACACCAATGACATGATTGCAAAAACCAGACATGGTGAGGATTACCATAAGACATTGAGGAAGCTCTTTTATTGCCTCCATGAGTTCAAATTTTGCCTTAGCCCAAGTAAGTGTGTGTTTGGATCAACCCCAAGCATCCTTTTCATCATTAGTAATAGTAGTATTTAAGCAATGAGTAATTTGTGTCCCATCTACTATAAGGGAAGTCTAGAGCTTGATGGCAAATTAAATTATATAGCTCGATTCATATCCCAAATCTCTGAAGTAGCCAAGCCATTTTTCAAACTTCTAAAGAAGAGCACCAACGTGGAATGAGATAACGAGTGCCAAGAGAAATTGGACAAATCGAAGAAATATCTAATGAGCATACATATGCTTAAAAAGCCATTTCAAATTGACACTCACAGGCTCCAACATGTGTGAAACTAGTACTGGGCCTCCCAAGTCATGGAAGCAGTTTGTCACCAAATCTATCACAAAATGAAACCTTCAAGGCTTCGAGCTTTGTTAGCATGCTCTTGATCTCCCTCCAAAACCCTCCAACTTCATATCAATCAGAGGATTCTTCTACTGGCGATAGGGTTCATCTTGGCAAGGGCAAAGAGTGTGTTCCTCACAGGGTGGTAGTTTTGTGAATTACTTGCCTCAAGATGAGGCTATGGGGAGTGAGCTCAACGCTTATTATACAATATGAGTATACTGAGTAATTTGGCATACTAAGATGGGTGGGTCATGCTCAAGTGTTAGACTAGGGGTGTGCAAAATGGACCACCCAAATCAAGAACCATCCAAACCAAATCGAATCAATCAATTCGATTCGGTTCTTGGGAGTGTCAATCTAATTCCCAATTCCTAAAAGTGAAATCATTGTTTGGGCGATCCGATTCCCGATTCTAAGAAGGAACTGGATAGAGGGAATTGGATTGGACCAACTACATATACCTTTTTTTTATTATTCCTTCAAAAAATTAGTAAAATATAAACTAAATATTATCTCATCCAATGATACAACAAGTGATAGCACAATAACTCTTCACTCAACGTCGCTTTCGTTAATATCTTAAGATTTGTTACTCTCTCTATCGTGCATGGGCACTCTTTAGTAGGAAAAAAAAGTGTCCAATTCCATTAGATCAGACCGGATCAAAATCAACAGTCCAATCCGATTTCCAATCCTAGGACCAAATGGTCTGGTCCCTGATTCCTAATTCCACCTTTGAACTGGACCAAACTAGGAACCAATCACCCCTATACTAAATTGGCCCCTCATGATTTTCCATCTACTTGAGTTCCAAAATGAGTAAATCTTATTTATGACCACAATAAAATATCCAAGTCCTCAATAATTGACATAATTGTATTTTAGCTTTTGGGCTGAGCTGGTTTCACGTGTTCTATTTTAGCATCACCTTCTAATGCTCTACTAATAGTCAATTATAAAGTTCTGACAAAGGGGTTAAACTGAGACTTAACATAAAAGATTTTCATATATCAGGAACTACATAGAACGACAATAAAGTTGGATATCACACTAATTTTTCAAGACCATTAGATCTACTCTAGTTTCGTTTCCTAAAAAAAAAACATATAACATTGGTGTTTTGTTGTAATTTATATTATTCTATGTTATTGACAAATTGAGATAAATTACCCTACAACCATTGATGGTTTCCAAAGTTTGTTGACTCCTAAAGTAATAGACACTTTTATTTGCCCTCGATATTGGTTAAAAGCCATTCATGTACCAATTAATGTTGAAGAGTGCATCAAGATGCAAAAAAGTTTGAGTTGGGTAAGTGATGTTTATATATTTTTATATTGTAATTGATTTTATTACTTAGTCTATTCTTCTTTTTAGATATGGATTGTTTTATTGATGATGTAATCATTGGTCAATAGAGTTCACAACTTGGAGTGGAATGAATATTTATGGTGAGGCTTTCTACTAATTATTTTAGTTAAATGAATAGTAATTTTAATTTAAACTATTGTTAAGTGATTAACTATATTTGTTATTTCTATTTATTTTAGATGGTTAGATTTTGAAGCAATTTTTCATGGATGATTGAGGATTAAAATTCTATAATTTAGGTTCTTTATTGCTTGTTTTGAACTTTTTATTATTTATTTTATTTTACATATTCATATTTTATAAATTATTCAATTCACAAATAGGAAACTTTAATTTTTGTTGCTTTGTTCACTTTTATATTGTGTAAATAAAAATGAAAAAAGAAGAAGAATGAACTTGTTATTCTCTAGAACCTATGACAAGTAAGTTCTAGAGTATGCAAGGTAGGTTCTGAGTTTTAAAAAATAAGAAACATTATTTGATGGGTAGGTTCTAGATAAAACCTGCAAGAAACTTAAAACTGATCACCCCTATCTTCCATTGCAAAATTCCTAGAAGAGCTAATAAAAGAGTTTGATTAAATATCTTTTGTGTACCTATCCAAATCTCATAATCAGTTTGCTAATACACTTGCCACGTCATCGTAAATGATTCAAGAAACTAATGGTTTAGTCATTGAACCATTGCAAATCGAGGAACTCAAGAAGCCTACCCACTACATGGTTATTGCATAGCATATTGGAAATTTTCTATAATATGGTCTTACATTAATTAATTAATTTTATATTTTAAATGATTGGGTTAATGAATATTCATATATATGCCGAATCCTTTAGCAATCCCATTGGATTTGGTTTTGGTATCTATCAATAATAGGCCTAATTGAGTAACAAAGCATAAGTAATTTTGTTTAACTGAAGTTTGTAATAGGAAGGGCCAAGTTAACACACTTGTAATTATAGTTTATTAGGTTCCCTTTTTAGCCTATATTAAGAATAGATTATACATATTAGTTGCTTAATCCCATTGAAAATTGCTATACTAAAATAAGTCATAAAAAAAAATCCATCATTTCAATAGATTGTTGATCAGACTGATCTATTTCCTTTGAGTTGAGTAACAACTCAAACTAGTACGATCTAATTCCATTATGCATGTCTTTTATGGTTTATTACATTCATACATGGATATGATTTGTTCTTATTTAATTGGTTGATATGATTGTAGAACCCCCCAAAAAAATTATTTAACAAATTCCAATTTTTTTTTAAGACCCAAACATAATATGAATTATTTTTATTAATCGATTCTGAAAATTTAAAGCTTTTGTTTTACATGTCAAGATTTTTCTAACCATATATAATTTGTATAATTTTATTGGATATTGAGTGAGAATTTGGAATTTGAAATTCTAAGGTTCATAATTTGAAAGGGTTTTAAAAGTTTCGAATTTCCTTCAATTGAATGATGTATGTAATAAATTGTTAAATGTCTATTGTTATATATAGGTTTTAGAACATTTTGGTTGCATTAAGCTAAGTTTTTTGGTTCAAAATTGAGAAAACCAAATTTTTGGCCATGGATGTTAGATCCAAAACTTTGAAGCTTGAATATGGACGATTTAGTTCGGCTTTTCTTCTACTAATTCATCTTGGATTTTGATTGGGTGCAAGATTTTCTTAAATACACATGAATTCACTTTCTTGATTTTTTTGAACTCACTATCAAGAGAACGGAAAATCCAAGTTAGACTGATAGACCAAATTATACAATGTCCTACTCCAAATTGTAGTCAATCTTTGTAAGTTTTATTTTTGGCAACACATATATCATGTGGGGATATTTTTCTTATTCAGTCTTCGCAAGAAGACCTCTAACTGAGCCAACTATCCCCTACACGCGTAGAATGGTGCATGGGGGCTCGTATACAGGCAAGAGCTTAGCTCCTATTGGCCGAGCTTGCGTAAAGGTTTGGGCCACGCGAGCCTATGGCCAATTTCTCATTCCAAGTCAAGAGAATTGTTTTGAGTAGCTGTGTAAAGGCTTGGGTGCATGGATCCTGGAGTGTTGGGGCCCGTTTCCAATTTTTGTTAATATGCCTAATTTTTAATTTAATGAATATTTGGTATGGTTAATTTTAATTTTGGCAAATTGAAATATTTATTTGGAATTATTTATTGTTATCCATATTTAATTCCACAAAAAATATGGAATATAAAAAAAATGTGGCAAAAATTGTTGTTTGATAAATGTAACATGATCATGGGAAGCATATGTCGTATAATGTTTCATATTATTTGATGAATTTTTAGGCATTAATTAAATGGAATCTTATTAACAAATTGTCAAAGTTTGTAAATTATTGAAGTTCCTTATTGATAAAAATCAATATCTACAATCACCCACCCAATGGAAGTTATTGTGTATATTAATTTGAAAATTATATGAAGATAAATTCCAAATTTAAATGATGGGGATATATGACTCAAAAGATTTATCTTCCCAAAGGGGATAAACTTTTTTTGAAAGTTATGTGCAATTCCCTTATATATATTGATATATTAGAGATAATTTATGGAAATGTATAACGAAAAGGTTTATCTACCTAAAGGGGATAAATTTTGAAAATTATGTTCAATTATCTTCTATGTTGAGATAATGAAGATGTATAATAAAAGGTTTTGTTTACCCAAAGTGAATGAAACCTTAATAATTATATGCAATTTCCATTATCATCTCTATATATTGATATAACGGAGATATATAATTTAAAAGATTTGTTTGCACAAAGGTGATAGATCCTTGACAATTATATGTAATTCTCTTTGTTGTCATTCTATAATCTTCATATTGTGGAAAAATAATTGTGCATTATACATTATGCCCAAATGGGAGTTTGTAATGGTTAATTATTTTGTAAAATTGCTCATTGCTCATAATTGATCATGTAGCATTATGTGTGATAAACAGTTACATTTGCTATAAACAACAACAATGTCACCATTGAAATATTAACTGGATCAAACTTCAAGAGGTAAAAAAAGACATAGAATTTGCTTTGGGAATTATGGATATGGATTTGGCTCTATGTGAGGATAAACCTCCCAAGCCCAATGATCAAAGTACTATAGATCAAAAAGCCCATTACATTAAATGGGAAAAATCCAACTGACTAAGCTTCATTGTTTTGAAGAGGTCCATTGCTAAACATCTCATTAGTGACTTACCAAAAATACAAATGTGAAAGGGTTCTTTCTAGCAATGGGAAAAAGATATAAAGTATTAAACAAGGCTAAGGCTAGAAACTTGATAAGTGAGTTAATGACTATAAAATATGATGCTACCATGAGAATTAGAGAATTTATACATAAGATGGTCAACATCCAATATAGACTTAAACCCATGCATCATGCCATAAATGTTCTACCAACTGAATTCAACTAGATTAAGACTAATTATAATGCTCAGAATGATACTTGGAGCGTTAATGCCTTAATTACCAAATGTGTGATTAAGAAAGAAAAGTTGAAAAATGAGAAGAATGAGTTCGCCCACTTGATTACCAATGCCAAGTTCAGTTCTCTAAAGGAAAGCAAAAGTCTAAAGGGGCAAATGCTCATGCTCCTAAGAAAGACCAAGATTTCAAGAAGAATGGAAATAATGAGAAATATGGAGATAAAGATTTCAAGTGTTTCCATTGCAAAAAGAAGGGTTATAAGATAGTCAATTGCTACAAATTCAAAACTTGGCTAAAAGCAAAGAAAGAAAGTGATTAAGCGTCTTATAAATCTAAGAAATTCAAGTCTAAAGGAGTCAAAAATTAAAGTTGAAAACAATATTGGAATTGATGTAGAACATATAGATCCAGTTATTTTGAATTTAAACTCTAATTTTCAGCTTATTCTGAATAATTAGATTTAGAAACTTGATATTTCTTTCTTCATTTGATAAAATCGAATGTTGTTTTAATTTTGTAGATAAAAGAGTGAATTTGATTTATGATTCTAGAATTATTAGGAATTGTGTTCTGCCTAATGGATTATATTGATTATTTTTATCTCCCAATAGACCATATCGTTCATTCAATATTAAAAATAATGTAGCTAAGAGATCCTTAATCAAAGAAAAATCTTCATTGCTATGGCATAAATAATTAGGGCATATCTCTAATGAATATGGGTGTTTTAGATTTTCTTGATCTCTTTTGTTAGTAAGAACTATGTGTATAATTTGTTTTTCTAAATATTATTTTTTATATGCAAAATGATGATGCTTTTATGATCTTTGTTAAAGCATTTACTTTTGATAATTATCACTGTTAATTTTATTATTGTCACTATTTTTTCTCTCGTAAATTGAGAAATCAAATAATATATTTAAACATATTTTAGTTTAAAGATGACTAAATTTCACTAATTTTGAGATCTTTTGTTGAACTGTGACATAGTTGTGCAATTATATTATTTAGAAATTGCACTAAGGAAATTTTATATTATTTAGAAATTATGTTAATGCAGTTTCATATCATTGAAAATTTGCATTGAGGATTGATAAGAAATAGTGTATTTTCTAATTACATGTTGACACTATTTCTTACTACACTACTAGATTTATGATTCATGAAAATATAATACTTATTATATATGATTATGGAAGTTTGTATGTTACGGTATTTTCTTAACACATTGATCGTCATAGTCATATATTGAGATTATATAGGATTTAGTTGGTTTTGAGACGTTATTATTGGAATATTATTTTTTTACAATTGTGACCACATAAAACAACTTTTCAGTTATTAACTTGAGAGTATCATTTTCAAGATAAAATCATTCTCAAAAATAAAAATAAGTTAATTAATATAACCTAAGTGGGAAAATGTTGGAAATTTTCTATAATATGGGCTTATATTAATTAATTGATTTTCTATATTAAATGATCAAGGTAATGAAAATTTCAATATATATTAAAGATTTAAGTGATCCTATTGAATTAAGTTTTAGTATTTATCAATAACAAACCTAGTTGAATAGTAAAATATAGGCAATTCTATTTAACTAAAGCATGTAATAGGAAGGTCTCAGTTAGCACATTAGTAACTAAGGTTTGCTAGGTCATCTCTCTAACTTATAAAATGATAAGTTATACCTATCAGTTATTTAATCTCATTGATATGCTGTTGTCAGCTTCAACACCCTCCAATTCCCTTCCCAATATTCCAAAAGATCGTTGATCAAACTGATCTATATCTTTTGAGTTAAGTAATGGCTCAAATACATATGATCTAAATCCACTGTGCATGTCTTTTTATGGTGTTTTACATTTATATATAGATCTGATTTGTGCTTGATTAATTTATTGTTTATATGTGGAGAAGTTCTGCATATGAGTCAAATGGCAACCCATGATACTATGACATATATCCAGAAAGGAGAGTTTCATTAAGGGAGCAACGACTTCAATAGAAAATATCTCATGAAACTCATTTCCAAATTCTTTATCAATGATGATGCCATTTTCAAAAGGTCACTTGATTCACTACTGCTAAGCTGTGTCAATGCCAAAGAGGCGATCTAGCTAATGACCAAAGACCTAACACCTTTGGAGTTCCTCCGACCTGGGACCTCATTGTTAAGATTTAGGAGAGTGACTTCATAAGTTTTACGACCAGGGACCCAACATCTTAGGAGATCTTTCGACGGGGGAGCTGACTTTCATCAGCATTTGAGATGTCGCCTCCGTAGTTCTTACGAGCAAGGGCCTAACATCTTTAGAGTTCTTCCGACGAAGGACTTATGTTAGGATTTGAGTCGTTGCATTCGTAGGTCTTACGACCAGGGACCTAAATTTTGTCAGGAGTTAGACGTCGCCAATGTAACTCTTAGGACCAAAGATCTAACACCTGAGGAGTTCTTCCGACCAAGGAAAGGTTCGAATTTATCCTCTAGATTTCCCGCAAACTCTTTTAAAAGAATAATTGTCCCCGACAGTTCTTCCGATAGGGTAAAGTCCCGAGGAGTTCTTTCTCCAGAGTGTCAAAATTCGGAAAATTATGAAGGATTTAAAACATCGGGCAAAGTAGCTTTGGACAAAACAAAGATTCATAAGAAGCAACATATTAAATTGGAAGAAAATGCAGCATGCAACAATTAAGTATTTCTACACGAAATATTAATATTCATAAGTTCATTATAATTAGCCATCATGCATAATTCTAATGTCTCATCGAGAAAAAAAGATCATGAGGTTTAATTCGATAATCAATTAAAAAGGAATTCTTCGCGGAATCTAATAAGAGACTTTTATTTCATTTATTAATGTAATGTCGGAATCACTCATAATTCGAGAATCAATTAAAAAGGAATTCTTCACGGAATCTAATAAGAGGATTTTTATTTCATTTATTAATGTAATTTCGGAATCACTCAACTTACTCAAAGCATACATTCGAGGAGCCAAGTTCACTTAATTGGACACATTTGACCAATCCAAGAGTTCTTTCGCATAACAAAAGGTACACTTAAGTAATGTTATGCGATTTTATTAAAAAAAAAAAAGGGGGGAAGAGGGGATCGGCGAGGGCTGAATAAAATATATTTTATAATTATTTAATATTTTATAATTAATTTTTCTATCCATGTTAGGATTTTGCAAAAATCCATATTGACAAGATATTTTAGATCACATCATATTATTTAATTTCACATTTTGCGTTCAACGTAATTACTCTTCATCAAAATCATTCATGCCATGCTTATGCTATAGACATTGATCATAAATCCATATATGCTATTAGAACAATATCTAATGAAATTATATTTTCAAATTTGTTTGATATTCTGCCTTTATAAATTGCATTGTGAATATTTACAGATCTAGAAAAAAAATCATATTTGCATATCTTAGCGTGTTCATATTTGGACATATCTAAGATTTTGCATTATTATTTAGTTGCCTTATTTGCACGTTTTCATCCATAAATCACATGTAGTAAAATGCAAAATATAAACAATCACCATCTTGCAAGTTAGTCATTTTAGTTTGCACCTTCACTAAAAAAAATCAACAAACTATGTCTAGGGGTGGATTTATGGATACTTGATTTATTTGCAAATTTGTTGTATACTCATGAATTTATTACTTAGCATTGATGTTCATTTTAGATTACCCCACGTAAATTTTCCATATTTATTAGTAGCTCAAATTAGTAAAAAAATTTTTTTTGGTTGGAACTCATATTAGTAATTTATTAAGTACAAATTTTTTCATAACATATCATATATGCATATCTGCTTTTCCTTCTATGAAATAATCGAATTCGAGAAACTTGGACGAGTAATTGTGAAAGCTTTCCCTTTTATCACTCACGGGATCCTATCTTAAGATGGTATTGGAAGGCCTCGTTTAAAATGCATGTCTTTTTTTCACTATTTAATCTTAATTTATTCACCACTTTACATGCATCATTTGTATTAGGTAAATTTTTAAATGTTTGATATTACCGTGAATATATGGACATATAGATGCATGTTAGGAAATAAAAATCTATCAAGATCGTATGAACATATTTCTCTAAAAATAAAAAATAAAATTTACCAATTCAAGGGCGTTGATTTAATTCAATATAATCAAATCTCCGAACTAAATTCTCTAATTAATAAAACATCACTCTAGATTGCTTTCCGCACTTCATTGGACTTCTAACCATCCTAGTGAATAGATTAGTATTGATTCAAAAATCATGAACGAATTTTAGAAATTCTATTACAATCTATATACTTCGGGAGAATCCGAAGCTCAAGTGCCGCCATTTAGCAATCCATTAGCTCTCCGGGTTCACTTCGAGAGGGTCGTGATAATCACAAAATCATTGAAAATTGATGCAGGTTTTATCTAATGTGAAATTTATATAGTTTATCAAAGTAAATATTTCATTGGAAAAAAAATTCATTGAATTAATCAAGAAATACCCTTTTTTTCTTTTTTTGGTCGGTCAAGAAATACCCTTTGAAAACTCCTCTATCCGCGAATTGCAGAGGGGCGTCAGCACGTGTACTCTCTCTCTCTCTCTCTCTCTCTCTCTCTCTCTCCCCCTCCCTCTCCCTCCGCGCGAGAGCGTCCGAGTTGAAGAGGCTGAAATGGGAAGCTCATCGAAGGACGAGTCGGGCAGCGACGGCGGCAATTCGAGCGGCGGTGGCCCTCCCAACTCCGCCTCCACTGTCTTCTCCGAGGGAGAGAAGGTCCTCGCCTTTCACGGCCCTCGGATCTACGAGGCCAAGGCATGGTTTTCTCCCTTCCTTCTCTCTCTCTGTCATCTTGTCTTCCTTCCCTCTCTCGTTTTTTGACAATTCATCGTCAAAGAAGCCGCTTCGTTCGCTTGCTTGCTGGTATCGATGGTGTTTCGTCATGGTTGGGTGGTTTTGAGTTGCTGGGTTCTACCCAGGTTCTGCTCAGCCTGAGATTATCGGTTGTGTTTATGAGAACTTGAAAGTGAAACGAAGATGGGCCTAAGAGACTATTTGGGTTTGTAGAAAGCGAGGAAACTCAGCCTCATTTGGCATTTGAGAATAGAATGCTGTGTAGAATTTAGCTTTGATGGACTTTTTGATGTTCTGTTGTTGATTTTAGTGTTGCTGGAACTCTATGCTTTCCGTTCCTCGTTTAATCGTTCTTCTGTTGGCATGTGAAGTTGTCGTTGCTGTAGCTCGTCAATACACAATTTACCCTTTGAGTAAACTACTTCTAGATGAGCCTGGGCTTATTAACGTTCCTTACACTGTGCACACAGACTATCAAGATCTTTCAACGTGGATTTGCTAGAAAAAAGAAGTGGTTAATGGGATTTTGGTCCCAAATTGGATTAAAATTTGGCCAAGTTGCATCCCATTTGATCTTGGATTGCTCTATAAATTTGTTGACACATGCTTTCCATCGGCACACCATCTTGGCAAGTCTGTAGTGTCAAGGTGGAAGTCTGGTTTGCAGGAGCTTCACACCTTCTTACGTTAATCACTTTTGGTCATTCATGCTTCTTCTTTTTCAGCAATTAGGTTGGCATACTGTTTCTACGAGCATAGTGTGTGATGGAGTTTATGCATGTGGGCTACTTGGTCTAATATTATAGTCAAACTCTGGTTTTACACTTTCCTCGGCAATTTCAACGTTCTTCATCGGGCAATAGTTCAGATATTTGGTTCCCCTCTCTCACGTACTTTCAGTAAATAATATAAACATGCATATGTTGGGAGAAAGCATGCATACGTTGGTTGACTGTTTGCTTACTTCTTTTCTAGGTGACGATTTAATATACAATATCGGTTGTTTTAATTTGATATATTATGCAAGATGTGCAATTGCTTCAACACAATCTTGTCCGGTTGCTTAATTTGCAAATCAAATGGTTGACCGGAATTAATCTTTTCCTTTTTGTGTAAATGGTTGACAGAAAAATAGCTGGGTACTTATAGTTACATCTGTCAATGACATTTTGTTACTTGATATGATGACTGATGATGTCGTCCAATATGGAATTTTCTGTTTTTGCATTTAGTATAGCCTCAAAATGTTTGATACAGAATTAGAATATGACTATGGCATTTTATCTAAATGAGTCACTTATCTTGTTTCATTTTCTCCTATTTCAAATTAGATATAACATAACATGTCTGATGTGACGTGCTAGTTGTTTCATCTTTTTTAATGGCCATATGTTTCTTATGATTAGGTTCAAAAGGCTGAGGTTCGGAAGAATGAGTGGAAATACTTTGTTCACTACCTTGTAAGTGGCTTGTTGTCTTTTACTTTTGCACCTGCAGTAGCTGAAGCAATCTCATGTCGTCTTTATAGCATGCTTTTTGTCTGATAAAACTGTCAATACTTCAAGCTCTAGGTTGCAAAATATCTCTAGGGAACTCATTATATCAAGTGTGTCTCTGAACTTTATTTGCCTGAAACCATATCTAATGATTTTTCTCTTGCTGCTTTGCAGGGATGGAACAAAAAGTGAGCATTTTCAATCACCTTCAGTATAGTGAATATCCCACCTCATTCTATTGTCTAACTCTCATGAAACATGATGTCTGCTTGAAATCAGTGGGACTATGGCTCATTGGTGATGGAAAATTGTCGAAACAATGATTTTTTTGTCTGCAGTCATTCCCTTCTCTTCTCTTTATTTGAACTGGTCCACTGGTCATATTGTTTTGACTTACTTAAAAAATGAATCTGATGCATGAATTTGTTGCTGAAATTGACTGGAAATTTTGGATTATCTCCATCATCTGTCTTTATGGCATATGGCCGGTACTTTTACTTTTCTTGTTGCAAAAGCAGATATCCCGCCTGACGATTCATGGCTTGCAGTTAAATATCAACTGTTATCTTTAACAAGAATTAATCACTATTTTCTTCTCCTTTGGGTCTCTAGTTCAAATAACATGGATCCTGCAAAATATTGTGCCGTCATGCTTATCCTGTCCACCAGTCTAGTCAGAGTTCTTTCCCTGTATTTTTCAAATCACCATTTCGTTTTGAAAACATAAATGAAGAAGCTATGAAATTTTTTTCTGTTATAGGATTGAGCTGTATTGGACTTAGACTGGTCGACTGTTTTTGAATCTTGAAGTTGTAAGTAGGAAGGTGTATAAACATGTAGTTTGGTCGTGGCATATCCTGTAAACCAATGGCAAAGGAGAAGTAACGAGTGTCCAATTCCCCTCTGTAGAAAATACATCTAATGTCTTGTTTGAGATGTTACCACATTGCATTTAGTATGTTAGTCATAAAGTTCCTGTCACCTGAAGTGAGAAAGAAAGTAGTGTATAAATAATTTCTATTGCCTGATTTGCAACAGTTGGGATGAATGGGTAGGCCCAGAACGTCTAATGAAATATACTGAGGAAAATATCGTGAAGCAGCAAGTTCTTGATAAGAAACAAGGTGTAGACAAGAACCCAAAGTCAGGTCGTATGACTCAGAACAAGCCAAAAAGTCTTACCGGTTAGTTTCTTCACAATGTATTTAACTTTACTTGCAAGCTTTGATGTTGCTTTACACAGTAATTTACTTTCATATTGCAACCATACAAATGTATTTGCTGGGTTCAAGCACATTCTTATGTGATGTTAGTGGAAGAGAACCTGTTCTTCTTGTTGTCATCATTTTGACCAAAATTACCTCCTTGATGAATTTTTTGAGTTAGTTTTCATATAGATACTTACTTCTTCCACAAGGAAATGGTCCTCTTTCAATCTCCATCTCAGATAAGGCAGGCTACCTGAATAGGTGTATGTTCACTACATCTAGAAATGATTTAGGCACATAAATTTTGAGAACTTTAAAAATGGCAAAACATTTTATGACATTTCATTATGTTTGGCGACCGACATGATTGTATGTTGTATGCATCATATATGATTTGGTATCATTGCTCACATTTATGTAGAAAAGGAGCTGAACCTGATAACTCAATCAATTTGAGAAATGGAAGCAAAAATACAATAGCTATTTCTTGGGATAGATATTTCTAGTGTGGTTTGCAAGATAGAATAGGCATTTGAGGTCTGCATGCTCAATTCACGGAATTTTGATGTGGAATTTCCCTTATGCGCCCATTTGCAATGAGTGACTTTTAAGTACAATTTTGGAACTTTATCTGATTTAATATGTTCATGAAAGTATTATGAGGAGATAGACTTACCTATTTCAAATTGTGTGCATTAAATAGTTTATATCCCAACAAGTTAGGGTTCAGTCAACAAGCGAAGGAATATGGACAAATAGAATAATGAAGGAGTGATTCCATAGTGCAACCATGGGAATTTGAAGATGGCCAAGACGAAAATGGTGACAGTGGAATTCAACTCGTTAAATGGATATTAGGGAGGGCCTTTATTGTGTTTGTCTTGGGCTGTCATATGGAAAGTTTCATGAGGGAGCATATGTTGATATCATAATTACTGTTGGAATATCTATCCAATGGGGACTTGAGTAATTGTCTTTCCATATTTATGAAGAGTAGCCCTTGCTTTGGAAAACTATTCCACAATATTCTTCCCACCAAACATTGGATTACTATACCATCCCCAATTAAATGAGCATTAGAATAACTTTTCATGTGAAGGAAGCATGTATAGAAAAGATTTTTAGTATTATTGTTTTTGGTTACAAGAGAAACTTTTGCTAAAAGTATACATGGTAAATTTGCTAGTAGTTCTAACTGTCAGAAGGAAATTCTTAATTTTAATAAGACCTCTGTTTGGGAGCCATTCCAGACCAGAGGGATGCCACTGTTTGATGATGTATCTTCAATTTCCAACATTTGTTAGGGTTCAAAACATAAATTTTGGTTTTTTTTTTAAAACTAACTATTTAATGCACTTGAAGATCTTAGATTAAGTTATAGAAGCATAAGAAGAATTTGGAGACATAACTTTATTTATTGATAGCCATAACACTCTCCCATCCTTTGCCAACAGATGGCCATAGTTGGCAAGTGCTTCCATTTGTAAAATTCTAAATCGCTTAGTAAGAGAACTTTTAAACACTTTGCCCTTCAGGAAAGGACCTTCTCTTTTTGAAATGGGAGACTTATAGGCTCAGCTGGATTTGTCCCTTTCCCACTATGCTTTGGATCGTTTTCTTTAACTTGTTTCTCTACCTCATCTCCTACCTTAATAAACGGTTCAAAATTAAGCTGGTGTTTTTCTTGGCTTTTAAGGCAGTACAATGGGTATAGCATGCTTTCTATTTGAGTTCGGTAAAAAAAAAAAACGAATAATTCAGAGGCCTCACCAAGTTTAGCTTTTTACCAGTAAGGCCTGCGTATTATGCACGACCGTGGCCTGTCGCTTGCCAGAAGAATTGTAGTGGTTATCGTGGGAAATGTGCTTTGCTTGGCAGGAATAATGTTGTCAGATGCTGTTTTAAGTGCTAGGTTGATGATTTATGCAAATATATGTACAAAATTATAGAGAATAGCCGGCACCGATGCATCTGCTGCAAGACCTGCTTGATATTTCCTAGTAGATGCGGACTCCATATTTTTGTCCTATGCATATTGCAGTTGTCCACAAATCTAGGATATATATTGTTTCAGGACTTGGCTTCGAAAAGTCCCTTCTGATTGGAAAGCAATTATTTCTTTCTAACTGCACACGGAATTCAATTAGGAATACCTTCTTTTGAAATCATTGGTTAGTGATTATGATAGCAAAAGTGTCTCATTTTTGCAAGTTGCTGACTATTGTTGGGTGTGCCAGTGCTTGTATTTTGCCATCTGTACATCTTACTGTGTTTTTCAAAATTTTGTAGATGTGAAAGTTGATAAGGAGGATCTTAAGAGCACTGGTATGTTAAATTTCTTGTTCTCTGATATTGTCTTTTTCCTGCTGAATTCAAGTCCATCTTGGCAATTTGCACGTTGTTTGCTATTAACATAAGAGAAAGGGCTTTGAGATGAGGTCTTCCTGATAAAGTAAATTAAACTGCTATTGGCTGTAAGCTGGGCCCAACAACTTGCAGTACATGTCCAACAGGTTTCTAGCTTGGACTTTACTTTGCTCTCAAAAAATGGCGAATAATACTGTTGACCAGCAATTACATTTTCTGTCCGGTTCTCTTTCTGGCTGCTGAATGTTGAGGATGGAGTTGATCTGCAATTTTTCTGGTTCCGTTTCTGTTAACTCTTACACATGTTTTCTTCACTGCTACAGTTTAATTCAATGGAGCATCATTATGGGCCCCATTTATTCTTTTCTTGTCCCCAGATTGGCATATGATATTGGCACAAGCAGATATAAGTAAAGAAGGGTACAAATGATGAAATTTGAGTTTCATATGGCAGTGCGATTGTGCTTAAATGTGATAAATTTGCCTCTATCAATCACCTCTGGTGAATTTATTTCATCCAAAATCCATAAACTGTGCATACCTTGTAGATCACCCAGATAATAGGTATTTCATCAATCAACTAACTTTGAAGTTGCTCGAGACATCAAAATTTTAATGTCTAGAATTATCCAACCTGCTCATTAAGATTTGCATCTTTTATGAGGAAGACACTTTTGGTTAGCTAATAGATGTTTGTTTGTTTGTTTTCGAAAGTTATGTTGGGTTATAAGTTATTAAAACCGATCTATAAATTTGTTGCAGTGACGAAAGGCAAGAAGCGAAAGAGTGAAGCTGGCGTTGAGGTCTGGTTTGTATCATGACAACATCCTTTCTTCTGGTTTGATTTTTGTTGGTAATATGTGTTAAACACTACCATGGTCAATGGCAACACATGTTTTCTCCCCTTGGCTCATCACTATTGTATTATGGGGGGCCTGTCTTATTAATGGCTTTACATATATTGCATTAACTAATGTTACCTTAAGAACGGAGTAGAATGAATATATTTAGAAGGATACATCTTGTGCCCAACACAGTCTCTCTTTAAATATCTTTTAAGATACTAGGTAATTGAATGAAGAGACTGAAATATTATAAAAAGAACTTAATAGTCTTTTATTACCTTGACGGAAATGTTGACTCATGAAAACGATATCCAAGATGACATTTTGAGCAAGTTTTATCAGAGTACATATTCGATCTAAAGCTATGCTTGTTTTAGTCAAGATCTGATAAAGTTTTATGATGATATAATCAGACTCTATTGAATAGGTTTTACTTCTATGTTAATGATCTGCATCTATATGTGTTTAATTGAAGGCATACTGTAGCATAAGTTGGTTATATCAGCGAATTTGAGTTGTATTTAGGGTTTTATGTTTTCTGTGGACCTTCTTAGAAATTGCTCATTTATGAAAGCAGTATGAAATTGGACTATGTACGTGACTTACACATCTGCCATGAAATTCCATCGACTAAAATTGTGACCTATCAATAACCATTATTTGCAAAAAGCAGGAGCGACTCTGTTAGAAGTTTTAAAAGGAGAACAATTCTGAAGCTCCCCTAGGATTCTCTGTCATATTTATCTTAGGAAGTAAGAAAAGAACTTGATTGACTTCATTTACAAAGTTTAACTATATCAATCAATTGATAAGTCAAAAAGACTAGCGTAAATTCCTCGTTAGCCTACACTTTGCTTTTGTCCCTGTACTTACAATTGAAGTCCATATACTTTAAGGGCATTCAACCAATTTCCACAGATGTTCATGACAATTGCAGGATTTGCACTTGATATTCCGACAGATCACACAGAAAATAAATTTTTCTTGGGATAAAATGTAACAGTTACTTATATCCCATAGGGCAGATTGTTATCTCTTCTATGTGACAACTTAAAATAGGAATGTCTATGGTCAAACTACATAATCTCAGATTTCCCTACAAATTGGGCGAATGTCTTTAAATTGGAAGATGATAACATAGATGGACTTAGACTGGCACAATGAGAAGTACAAGGACTAAATCGGAATGCAACCCAAAGCACAGCGATTAAAGAAGTTTCAGGCTTTTCATTTAATCACCCAGACATTATGATTAGCAGCTAAGGTATCCATAGTCTAATCAAAGCTTCTCCTTTATGCTGTAAAGGGAGTGAAATAGGCTTCATTTTGAAATCATCATATATTCCAGCAGTGCTACTTTTTAAGAGTGCTTTCTTTTGTAGTTGTAGTCTAATTGTAGTTGTACAATTGATAGAAAGACAATGAACCAGCAGAGAAGCTTGTCAAGATTCAAATTCCATCAGCATTAAGGAAGCAACTTGTTGATGACTGGGAATTTGTTACTCAGAGGGATAAGGTAACTATTAACAATCACTTTTTTTCCCTCAAGTGCGTGCTGAACAGTTTCCAAGAGCAATAGTTTTATTTTGCCATTGCTTGAATAGTTTGTGTACAAATAGGATAAATATCTGATAATTGTGCAGTGCTTTAAGTATGTCATTAAAGAAGTCTACTAATTTTTACTCATTATTCATGTTTAAATGTTTTGTTTTCTTTTGTTGATTGGGGGTTATCGATTATAAATTAATTTGAATTTTCTTTTTTTTCATCCCTGCAGCTTGTTAAACTTCCCCGTTCTCCAAGTGTGGATGAAATTTTCACAAATTACCTTGAATACAGGACCAAGAAGGATGGCATGTAGGTTCACGTACTATCCTTCTATAATAGCAACTGCATTGCAATCATCCAAATGAATAAGTCTACATCGAAAATTTTGCTTTTACATTGAGACAATTATTGTTCGCACAGCCACTTGTGCATGAGTCTTTATTGACATACATGCACTCTTGCATGCACATGCTCGCGCACACACATATACATATTTCCAGACCCTGCATAGATAATTGGCAGGTGGAACCTAAGAACCTTGCATGTATGAGTATGTTCACTAATACTTAGATGCTATAACTGTGAGAACTTGAAGTCATCCCTCTTAGGTTCTTTCAACTGTACTTTCATCACCTCATGTTTAACTTTATAGACTGGATGTTCTTGAAATGTTTTATCTCCTGGATCCAGTGCTTTCTCTTGTGCTGGCATGTTCCTTTTGTGGTGGGATATCAAATAAGACATATTTGAAGGATGAAAATGTTTGAAATGTAATTTGTTTGTTTTTGTTATTTGGACTTTCTCTTCTCTATGATCCATGGCTGGCACTCTGAATTTGTAATTTTTGAAATGGAACAGTGATTTTTGTATAACATTGTCATTGGACAAGTATTTTTTTCAAGTGTCTAAATATATCTAAGGGAACCTAGCCATGTGTGAGAGAAAGCAAAGAGAAACCACTTCTCCAAACTGTTTTGAGATTTCAAATTTCTCTAAGTTCTTTGGGAGATGAAAGTGATATTCTTTATGAATAAATGTATTTATCTGATCAATAAGCATGTCCTTTTCTGCCAGTAGAATCCTTTTAGCTATGCGCTGCGACTTGAATTTTGCACAAAGCACATTGTACCAGTAGAAAGTTTTAGCTGATGCTCTGTTACCTCAGCTATGGACAAAGTGCATTGTATATTCTCAGTTAATTCTTGGAAAAATAGGCAGATGGGATCTCATTTAAATTTCTCATCCTGATGATTTTACACCTAATTTCAGTTCCAAGTTTTTCACCTTTTGCTTGTGATGACGATACAGGATGACCGACTTAGTAGGAGAAATCTTGAAAGGATTGCGTTGTTACTTTGACATAGCATTGCCTGTGATGCTCTTGTACAAAAAGGAGCGCCAACAGTTTCGCGAAGCAGTTGTAGGCGACATCTCTCCATCAACTATTTACGGTGCTGAACATCTCCTGAGGCTTTTCGGTTCGTATGCTTGAATCCAATTATCATCCTCTCATATGTTCTTCATTCCATAACAAGTTAAGTATTCAGTTATGCCTGTCATGAATCTGTGATTGTGGCAATGCCCTTACTCGCTTGTCAGTGAAGAATTACAGAGGTAGAGGTGGTTTTACTAGTCTTTTCTTCCTTGAGATTTTACTAACATTATGCCACTATTTTCCATATGTGCATCCTGTGCAAATTTTAGTACACTCAAGATGATGCATACTGTACTCATAATGAGAGTTTGATTTTTTTGTGACCTATAACTTGCCTCTCTTCTTAAATCAATTTCCACACCACGGCATTTTGTCAATACCCACTTGTTTTTAGAATAGAAGTTGAAGATCTATTTTGGCTACTCAGGAGCTTTTGAAGTTTAGAGAGACTGCTTTTCTATGCAAGTTGAAGATTTTAGATATGTCGTTGGCAGTTTTACACGATCTAATTTCAATAGGTTAGGGCTTTAGAATTTTAACTACTACCACCATAGCCTGAGCTTGCTTGGAATATTTCTAAATTCAAATGTGTTTTTTGGGTGCACTAACTTTACATGTGAGTGCGAGACTGCTAAACTGGTACTTTTGAATGAGAGGGTGCTGATTAGCTTTTCATTGGTCTTTTGTCGTCTGGTATTGTCGTACAAGCGGCTGTGGTCAAGTGTTGTTTAAACTTTGGCAGAGAACATCTCTTGGCTATTGACTTTTGCAAGTATAATTCAATTTTCCATCACAGAAGAGTAATTGTCTTTTGATTCCCTAATGTGCTGCAATCTCTGCCTTCCAGTAAAGCTGCCCGAGTTATTGGCTCATGTGAACATTGAAGAGGACACCTTGACGCGGTTGCAGCAGAAGCTGCTCGACTTTCTCAAGTACTGATTCATACCCCCGTCTTTTCAACGGTGGTGTCCACATCTTTTTGAGTGCTTCGTCGTTTTGAGATTTGCTCGAGATCCATCATTTTAACTCAGCTATACTACTTGCAATTTATGAGGATGTACCTCTTAAGATCAGCTTCTGTGTCATGCTTCAAAATGCAGGTTCCTCCAGAAGAACCAAAGCACCTTCTTCCTTTCTGCATATGAAGTTTCCAAAGCTTCAGAAGGAAAAGGGAAGAGGAAAGATGAGGGAGCCTAGCCTAGCCGGAGCATCCACCGCTCTGTTTCCGACGATTTGCAATTCATTAGGGGACGCTGTCGGCTAACTGATTTCCGACGATTTGCAATTCATTAGGGGACGCTGTCGGCTAACTGATTCTGATACCGCGGAATTCTCTGCCCATTAAAAGCCGGAAGAATTCCTTTTGCTGTGTTGTTGTAACATTAGCATTGACTAGTTCATTCTTTCTTTTATGATCTGTTTCCCCTTTAGTGAAGTGGGGGATAGTTGGTGAACTACTGTTATACGATTCAATGTGGCGCTGGTCTCACGCCGACGATTGTTTCTCAGACATGACCAACTGTCGGGTATTTCGATTCATCGAGACTCGCTATTGAACTCGACAAGAACCTCGAGACTTAAAACGATTGAATAAGGAAAAAAAAAAACATTATTGCCTCATTAAGTTCTACTTTCTGAACAACGTTTCTTTTGTATTACTTTGTTCCCTTGACTTTATTTCGTTTCACATCTCTCTACATCTTCGGATTGGTGCACATGACTATACTACAAGCTACCAGTAAGTTCATATAAAAGCCTGCCGCTCACCACATTTATAAATGCACTTTGGAAAATTTCATATAAGTGCATGTAGTATCTTATATTTTTTACAAGTACAGACTTAAAATGAATATTGTCTCAAATAAGAGTATGAAATATCTTCATTTTCTCAGTAATGTCTTGAAGTGAAAGAAGGGTTTGAAAGAAGGGTTTGACGTTATTAGTTGGACATGGGTATTTTTGTTTTTTACATTTTGATTTTTTTTTCCTTTTTTTCTATTTTTCTTTGTAAATTTGTTTTTCTATAGAAAAGAGGAAAAAAAGAAGTACAGAAAATTAATAAATAAAAAAACTAAAGGGCGAAATATCATTAACTAACCGATAAAATTAGGCTCTCCTTTAATACTATTGAATGTCATTGAGTTTTTATTTAAAATAAAGTTCATTTCAATCTTTTATTTGAAAAAGTTCACAACAAGCATTTTATGTATTTAATTAAGATAATGTGCATTTCAAGTCCTTATTTGACAAATGCACTTTAAACCCTTATTCCGAATTTTCTCATGCGTTTATTTCATTTAATGAAAGGAAAATTAAAAAAACAAAGGAAAATGGGTTATGGCACTCTCGAACTCTCTCCTAAATCAAAAAAATTAAAAAAAAAAAAAAAAAAAAAAAAAAAAAACTGTCCTAAACGTGCCTAACAACACGTGTCATCTTCCAAGCACACAAGGACAATTAGATTATTATCGATTCCCCCAAATGTCAACCACCGCCTCCTCGCCGTCGTCCCCGGCACTCGCGCTCCCCCGCCCTAGCCCAAGAGCATCGTCCTCCGCCCGATCTCCAATCTTCCTCGCCTTCGCCCTCCGCTCCTCCATGGAAACCCCTCCTCCCCCCCACCCGAATCCGCCGAAGCGCGTCCTCGTCTGTGGCGGCGGCGTCATCGGCGTCTGCACCGCCTACTTCCTCTCCAAGTCCGGGGCCGCCGCCTCCGTCGCCCTCGTCGAGCAGTCCTCCGTCGCCTGCGCCGCCTCCGGGAAGGCCGGCGGCTTCCTCGCCCTCGACTGGTGCGACGGCGGCCCCCTGGGCCCCCTCGCCCGCGCCAGCTTCGACCTCCACCGCGCGCTCGCCGCTGAGCTCGACGGGCCCCGGACCTACGGCTACCGAACCCTCACCACCCTCAGCCTCACCGTGAAGGAATCGGAGTCCGGGTCGGGCCAGCAGCCGAAGCGGGCCCCTCGCGACGCCGTCCTGCCCGACTGGGTCGACGGGCCGGGGCGGGCGGCGAGGGCGATCGGGTCGACAGACACCACGGCCCAGGTCCATCCCCAGCTCTTCACCCGGGCTCTGCTGGACAAGGCCGTGAGGGATTACGGGCTCGAGGTGGTGATCGGGAAGGTGGCCAGGGTCGACGCGGACGGCGGAGGGAGGGTGTCGGCGGTGGTGCTGGAAGGAGGGAGGGTCATGGAGGCGGACGCGGTAGTGCTGGCGCTCGGCCCGTGGTCGGGTAAGTTCGGGCTCCTGTCGTCGCTGTTCGGGGTGTACGGGCTTAAGGCCCATAGCATCGTCTTGGAGCCCAGAGAGCCCAGCGCGATAGGCCCGCAGGCTCTGTTCCTGAGCTTCTTGCCATCCGGCGGCGGCCCGGCCATGGACCCAGAAGTCTACCCTCGACCCACTGGTTTGTATTCTTTCTTCTTCATCTTTTTTCTCAATTATTTTCTGTATTATCATTTTTAATTTAATTTTTAATTAGGGTCGAAGGCTGTCACGTGGACCGTCACATGTACTGTCACATGTCGTAGGTAGCAATTATTAGTTTCTGCTAGCTTGGCTTTGCCTGCCTGTCTACTGGCGAGCAATAGGAGATGGGCCTATTCTAAATCTAGCAATGCCTAATGCCTAGTTCTATTCTTCTATATGTTTAGCTGAACTATGAGTTTTGGCAAAGTACAAACATTGATACACTGAAATGGAAGGGCTGACAAAGTAGTAGCCTGCAACTAGAAGTATCGATTCTGGGATTGATCGATCGTTTTCTTGTACCAGAAAATTTTCGTTCCGGACGACCTATTCCATGTGCTTTTCCCTCATGCCATTAGCTAAATTTTGCCAAATATCACAAAAAATTTTAAGTGTATGCATATAAAATAAATTTATTCCAAAAACTCTAAATTGGTACGTCTATAATAAATTTATCTTCCGTTAATTTTTATTAAATTTTATTATCAAATTATTGAATTAAATGACATGATATTTAACAAGTGTATCAATTTGGGGTTTTACTCTCTATTTGTTATAAGTATATCAATTTGTAGTTTTTGATAGTATTAATCCAATTTAACATAAATTAATGAAGAATAAATTTATCACAGATGTATTAATTTAGAGTATTTCGTGGTATTAACATTCTTGCTAAATTTGATATTTCTCGATATCTTTGAGATCTATTTTAAAACGATTTGAGTTATGATCCTACTTATTTAGGGGAGGTCTATTTGTGTGGGATGTCGTCCCGGGAAGAGGTGCCTGATGACCCTACTGAGGTCTCGCCCAACCCGGAATTCATAAAGGTGCTGAAGCGGGTGGCTCGGGCCGTGTCAACTCACTTGGGGGAGGGCGAGGCGCACATGAAGGCGGAGCAAGCCTGCTTCTTGCCGTGCACCGAGGACGAGGTCCCCGTGATCGGGGAGCTACCGGGCTTGGAAGGTTGCTACGTGGCGACGGGCCACAGTTGCTGGGGCATCCTCAATGGGCCCGCTACTGGGGCCGCGGTGGCAGAGCTCGTGCTCGAAGGGCGGGCTCGGACCGTGGACTTGACTCGGTTCAGCCCTGCACGATTTGTAGTCTCTAGGAAGAGATGAAATGTGGCGTTCCGAAATGTAAATTATGTTTGTTGTCTATCAATTCGAGGATTTTCGCCTTTGTTTAACTTGATTTTTCCTTCATCTTCTTCAATAAAGTATGAAATTGACTAGAACATAATTTAAGGTATCTGTACTTACATATGAATGGAGGTTTGGTGACGCGTGTCCTAAAGGCAGAAATGGTTTTATATTTGGAGGGGGACCGGTCTATGTCGGTCCTAACCACTCTTCTTCCCCAATAATAAAAAGAAAAAAAGAAAAATACAAAGAAATCCTATTATTAAATTTTAGACGGATGTAAAATTTGCTTGTCTTTTTATTTTTTTCAGTGTGGGTCACATATTTGACATTTTCTTTTCAATCAACTCAAATTCTCTCATATTATTTTTCAAAAGAATTTAAAAATGATTATTATGTGGCAATCTTAAATCTAATTGGAATAAGTATGTGTATCGGGTCTTAGAATGGATTCAATTTAGCCAAATATAACTATATAGACGTTATATAGAGCAATAACATATCTTTTAATTGATATAAATTCTAATCACGTGAGAATTGATCTTTTGAGTTCAAAATTAAAAAGTTCAATATATAATTCACTCTTTTGAAAGAAAAGAATAACTGCCCTATTACGTGCATTGTGGTCAATTTATTTTATTGTAAAAATTTAATGTATATTTATATTAATCCTATCTGCCCTCATAAGTAGTGAACCTATCTACTATAGCATAAACATGTGGACATTTTAAATCTTACGGAATGGTATGACCAAAAAATAAATCTTACTTAATGGAATATTACAAATATCTTCAATAGCTTGGATGACAGGGAGTTCATGATACGCCATTGTTCTCTAACCGTTGAATTCTCCAAGAATCTCCACAAAAAAAAAAAGGCTATTCAAGGGAAAATTCAATCAATTTTCTAAGTCTTTCAAGTGTAAAATGGTACAAGCCAGATATGTTCACATGCTCCAAGCAATTCCATTTTCAATTGATTTATTTTGCTTGATTTCATAAATTTTTCCAAAGTAATATGGACTTAAATAAAATAATTAATGTTCAAGTTTAACAAGAAAAGCAATATGCTTCTCACTTGTTTTTCCATTATATATTTCTTGTGCATTATTGAGATATTATTTGATTTAACGTCTCTATCACATCCTAGCACTACTCCAAAATCCGACACAATTTCCAGATCTGTACTGATGGCCACAAATCGCACTTGATGCTCCTCGGACAATTTTGTCCTCCGTCCCAAGTGATGTCGTATTTTCCTGATCTCCTCAAAAATTGAATGAAATCAATCCAAGCAATATACAAAATCCCCATTAATTCTCAGAGTTTAGTCTTGTGAAACAAGAAATAGCCACATTAGCAGCGTCTGGGATGATCATGAACTATCTACATCTAAGTACACCCTTTGCTAAAACATCACACGATCAACAAAGCATCACTATCGACTCGAGTTCTGACTAATACTTTACCCAATGCATTGGATTAACAAATATCTTACTGGTTCGGTGTTCATCCTGGCCTTACTTACTCTCCTGTTCCTTGCGGGGAAAGTTGCTGTAAACGTACATTTGGACCACACGAAAAATTGTGGACGTGCATAATGCGCGGTGGGCTAAATTTGGTCGGTGTGAACTTCACTAGGCAACGTGGCCTCGGTCAATCCATGCCCATTTTCTTACCCTACTTTTCTTTAATGGTCCACCGGGGCTACCAGCTACGCTTTGCAGTACACGCTGACTGGCCAATGGAGGCGAGTGCTCTGTCAAGTTTCGTACGCCATTTCACGGCACGTCGTGGGCCATGTGACCTTGAATTCAGGTCTTCTGTCTTTGCCTGCCGAGAACGTAGAGAAGTACCTCTTCGATCGCCTCAAGCGTTCCGTCAAGTCAGTGTTTAATTCCATTCATAAATGTGAAGTTTGAAACTTCGGCCTGTTTCGTGTTACGAAGATAGCGGATCGAGGTCAGCAATGGGGGTGGTCTATGCCTCGTGTCAAGAGCAAATCTGCAAATGGTGGTGTCCATGTAGATGTTTTAGCCATTCCTATGGGTAATTCCTTTTTTTAGGTCAAACATTCCTATGAATAATTAAAAGGCTCAATACCATGAAAAATTCTAAATTGGTTTATATGTGATAAATTTATCTCAAAAATAATTTTTCTTATAATTAAAAATTTTAAATTAATACATTTGTGACAAATTTACCATTTATTAGTTTCGTTAAATTAGATTAATACCACGAAAAATTATAAACCGGTACCCTTTTGGCAAACGTAGGATAAAACTCTAAACTAGTATATTCGTCAACAGTCACGTGTCATTCGATTCAGCAATTGGATAGTAAAATTTAACATAAATTAACGGAGGGTATATTTACCATAAATATATCAATTTGAAATTTTTCGTAATATTAACCCTTATTGAAATAGTCTTTGTCACAGAGGATACTATAAGTCAACCAAGTGCTTACACTTAAAAGAGGCATCATATCATGCTCTATATACCGATGCGGGGAAATCCACCATGACATCGTTGAAAATGAGTTCTTAGGCATCTCTATTTTAAAGTATCATAGGTCAATAATCGTAAAGCTCTTGACGAGTGTAAATTAATTAACAACTTGACAATAGTGTTTGGATGTTTCAAGATATATGAAATAATTCTTTTTAAAGTAGTATTTCAGCCGAAGGGGGAAGTATGACTTACATTAAAGAGAGAAACTAACAAGGAAAACTAATACTTCATGAGAAGTCCTTTTGAATGAAAGCACTCATATGATAGTGGAACGAATATATCTTGAGAGAACCACGACACAGTTGTATCCTCTTGTGAAGAATTCCCAAGAATTCCATGCCAACAAGCGTTTCAATACTACACCCAAGAAGGCAACACCAACCTTATTGAGTAACCCTAGTCGCCATCATTATATCTTATTTACATGTAAGTTTTATTGAGTAAGCCTTATATATTGCTTTTGGGCAACCCTATCAAGAATTAAAAAGAAGTTATTGATATGAGAAAGATATTGTGCAAACTGTTAGCCAAACCATTTTCCTCGAACTTAAATTTTTGAACAAAAAGATTTGACTCACGTGATGGTCGAGCGCACCTTCAAACTTAGTATTTTTTTCAATATCATTCCTTGAGGAAAACAGTTTGGCTGACAGTTGCACGTTATCTTTCCCATATCCAAACCTTCTTTTTAGTAAAAATCCAATCATTTCCTTTATTTCTTTCTCTCAATATGTCAATACTTGAATCCTTTTCATTCTCTCTTAATAACTCCATCAGAATGAGTGTAAAGCATGGAAATAGGAGGAAAATAAGAAACCTGAAAAGACGTGAACTTTGATTAGTAAAAGGGTGTGGAGAAGTGACAAATTGTAGCAACTTTCTCTACGCATTATCATTTGGATCATATCTATTATTATGAAATATTCGATTTTACTTATAATTAATCCAACCATCATCGATCATAAAAGTCTAAGATTGGCAAGCCCTTTATTACAGTCTTACGAAGATACTATTAGTTAAAAAATCTCTCTATACGCGATATGTCAGCAATAGACAATTCAGCATAGGTAATTCAAAGGTTTGCCCTTTACCACCAAATGAACCACGTTGATGCTTGATAAAAGTAATTTTGAATTTCTCCAAAAGGGCTTTAAATTTGAGGATATTTATTTAAAGAGTGCAAATCCCAGGCTTTTAATGACATCTGGTCCCATCGAAATGAATGGTCGATGTTTCCTATATATCATTACAAGGGTTTCAAAAAGCTAAAAGGACAAAAAAAGTAGTAACCACTTACCCCAGCCATTTGCACCGTTATTTTTTACCTACCCACTTAAATGGGATAGATATTTGTCCCAGATCTCTCAGTTTGGTTGATGAATGATCAACATTTTCATTTTGTTTTTACTAGATATCCAACCAACCACCCAAATTATCCAAATTTACATCAAGATATCTCTAATAGTGATAACCACTTGCTTTAAAATGTACACAAGTCCTCCAGCTACATGAAAATCTATCGATGTAAATTTTCTCACTACATATATATAGACACACGCACACAAAAGGGGATAATACATCATTTGATCACGATAATAGGAAAAAGAAAAGAAACATGTGTGCATCTTGTTCCATGAATCCATCTTTCAGCACACAAAGCGTGAATGCGACACTTGCTAGCCGAAACAAACAAATCAAGCACTTATTGGAGGCCAAGAAAAGGGATACACTTCCCTAACTTTTCCTAATCATACATTTGATATGTGGGTTACAAATTATGAATGTTGCGCACGTACAATTTATTGAAATGTTAATGTGCATGGCGGCCATATTCATAATCCATCAATCAACTAGTTGGAGGACAGCAGAGCAACATGGTCCCTAAAAAAAATTAACAAAATACATATCCTTTTCCTCTGCTTTGCATTGTGGGTCTAATGAAAGGAAACGAAGACAAAAAGATGGCCTTGAGCATCGTTTCCCGCATAATAACTCTCTCGGGAAAGAAGAATCCGAATATTTGATCACCGAAAGCGGGAACAAAACCTTACCAGCAGAATCATAAAATTCCACCCCCACCATTTGCAGCTTACTTGGGAATCCAATTCCCTCGCATATAAAAGAAGATTCCGAAAGACGAAAAGACCCTCATAATGCAATGAACAACACCGCCCGCAATCTAATCTCCCGGAAAGAATCCTGCCCTAACGACACCGCTCCGGACAACTCGAAGATAGTATAATAAACCGCCACCGCATTCACACACGCCCCCGAATTCACATGATGAAAGACCAGTCTTCGCTCGTTCCGCACCGTGACTTCTCGTTCACGGGGTCGGTCGACTACGCTTTCCGAAGTCACGACCAGCTCACCCCCCATCTCTCTCTCCCCCCTCTCTCTCTCTCCCTCTCTCTCTCTCTCTCTGTGCGTGCATGTGTGGGGTTAATTATGGTGCTCAATGGGGGGATTAATCAAAGAGGGGAAGCACGTGCGAGTACGGAGGAGAAAGGCCTTTTTGACTAAGATGGGGCGAAGGCTTTTGTAATTATTGGGATGATAAAGGTAGTGGTGTTGGTAAAGTGCCCTTTAAGCAATGAGTGGTGGCGATAAAAGAGGATTCCTTTCTTTGTTCTCGAAAAGCAAAAGGCAAAGATGAGAGAGGGGGTCGTTCGGCTTTAAAAAAAACGACCTTGTCCCACGAAAATTTAGAATAGTACTCGGATCATAAACGATGTCACGAAAAGTTTTGATGTGAATTTGCGCGTCGACATTAGTCTTTAGTGAATATTTTAAGTGGTTTTGGATTTCAAAGTGCTCCAAATTGAAGAAAGAAGTCAAAATGAACAAGTAGCAAGATTTTGATCAAGCGAAAAGTAGAAGGTAAAAGTCAACATGTCTTGTGAGGCTCAAATTAAAGTTTAGTAATCTTATTGAGAGGTGCAATGGCAAATTACCTCAACACCGAGACAAAGTTTAAAGCTAAACCCATTTTTATTTCTAGTTCAATTCACCTTCACTTAAAAATTTATCATTCGAAGGTCCAAAATTGATAAACCCATCACTACAAGTAATGACAAGCCAATGCCCAGCCACCACCATCTTTGGTTGGGACCCTCAACTCCTGAAGAGGCATTGACAAGGGTTGTCAACCCACGAGCAACATGAACCGCTCTGATTATGACCTAATATGGGGGCAAGGGTAGCGGACCCTCATAAGCAGCTAGCGGGGGATAAACGACCCTCACCTTAGAATTTTTAGCGAGAGTTGGCAACCGTTGCCAATACTCCAAATGGGGGTCTCAACCCCCATCGGAGCAGTTGATAGCCACTGCCCACCACCTCTCCCTCCCTCCAAGTTTTCTTTTATAAAACTACTCTAATAATAATTATTCTATAATAAGATTATCTAAGTAAATTAATTGGAACAAAAGAGTTTACTGAGAATAAATAAGGTTTGTTAAGAAAGGAAAAGGTTTATCATAGACCGTTCTTTATTATTTGAAACTACTAATAAAAGTAAGAAGATTTGCTCGGACAAGTAAAGTTTACTATGAACAAACAATTTTTACAAACAAATCGACTCAATTTACTCTTGACAATTATGTTATACCATAAAATAAATTCTTCACTATAAAAGAATTTTCATTTTCCTTTTGAAAAATAAAAATTTATTAAAAACATTGAAGTGGTCTACTTTACTTTTGTTGAATACGAGTGAACAGAAATGAGCTTTTGACCTTATTACGTTCACCTAACCATTGAAGCTCTCGAAAAGTAGCTAGTTCATACCGCGTCTCAAATAGTTCGATATCTTTGGGAGATAAGCTTGTCTCATTTTGGAGTTTGGTGAATAATTAGACAACATCTGAATATATATATATATATATATATATATATATATATATAGAGAGAGAGAGAAATGTCCTAAAAGCAAGCAAGTTAGCTAAGATTTTGTTTGTTTTGTGAAAAATGAATAATTTTAAAAATATTTACTTGAAAATGATCAGTTGTATTGCTTGAAATAATTATTCAGTGAAAAATGATTCCATTATCAACAATAATTTATGTCTAAATATTTTCGTGAATGATGAAAATATTTTTCGTTCATTTATTTTTTTTAATAATACAAGGGATTATTTTTAGGAAGATATTTTCTAAATTATTCATTTTCTACAAAACAAACAAAATTTAAAACTCCTTGTATTTCTAAAGAAGAATCTTACATTGATCGTTGGCCCCTTATTACCCTTCTTCGCCATTGCATTCGAGAAGAAAAACAGTCACCAAGATAAACGGTAAGATTAATTACAAAAGCCATAACTTCTTCAAGGGTCATTAAGATCTCCGATTCAAAAATTGAAGCTCGTCTATCCAAATCTTGCCTTTACATGAAAACTCCTTTGTGTCAAGGCCACTGACTCGAATTGAAGAACTTGACTTAATTGACTTATAGGGTAATAAGGTGTTCCATGAATCTCTAGAGAGCCAGGCTTCTAGCTATCGTCAATCACAATTCATACTATGAACTTTGCGTGATCAAGTGGATAATAGGGAAGTGTTCAAGAAAGCGACTATGAGAATTCTCCCTTCATTGTGTCTCAATGATTATGTCTTGAAACACTTCGAACATCACTAATAAATGTCATCGTCTTTGGCTATGCTTATTGCTAAGATATGCCAATTTGTAAGGGTCTCAAGTTTCTGAATTATTCATTGGCATCTCAAAATCTCAGTTATTTACTTTCGGCCAAAAAAATAGTTTCTTAATTATTGACCGACCTAAAATCGAATTTGAATATGTTCATGTTCTCAACAGCAACCTCTTGTACGAAACTCCAGCTTCGACTTTAATTAATTGAGAAGATCATTGGCTTCACTTGGCCAATTGGAACCTATATTAGATACATCTCTTTAAAAATTCACGAAAGCATAGACCCGATATACATTCAAAGAACTCTGAAATTCCAATGTGCTGTTGTTATTCCTAGGAATCTTCGATTCCCGTATGATGTCGATGTTGAAGGTGGTGGTGGGGAGGTTTCAAGTCATGCACCATGTCCATCAGATGAAGTACCCTAATTTGGATTGCGTACCCATCTCAAAGATGCACAAACCTAACCATATCCCTCTAAGCCCTATATATAACCAAACAAGTAATTAAAAGCATACATTATTCCAATTTGCGATTGCATAATCAATTTAAGAGCGAATAGGAGAGTAACAAGTTCTGGCTGTTGACTCGTACCTGTCATTCTGATAAACTATTGCAGCAAAGACAGGACAATTTCTCTCTGCAAGTGATGCTATTGATGTGCTTTGCTCGCCAGGGTGAAAAATAAATAACACGATTCTGACCTTGCGTGCCCGAAATGGAGGGTGAACCTACGACCCATCATTTACTTGGGAGTGAAAGTGCATAACGTAGTTCAGTGTCGGTCGGCACTGGGGCAACGAAAGAGCGCATGGTTTGTAACGACGATATTGCCAGAAGATCACTGTTCTCGGACAAGACAGGTTCTGTCGCCTTTGTAACCAGAGATTGAAAGGACACAGAGGAAGGGGTCCGTCAAATTTTATTTGGTTTTGTCGACACGACGTAATTTATGACTCTGAGAAAGGCTGCTGTGCCAAAATATCACATCTGAGATCCATATATTTTCTGTACACATGTGACATTCTTCACTTATAAGTTTAAATTTTTAAGTTGGACATTATAACGTGATTCTAGAGTTAGGTTTTATTCTAATTAATTCGTGTTTATGGTTGTCTGTACGTTCAATTTCATGTGTTATTCCTAATTATATTAACTTGCATGTGAATGAGTATTAAAGAATCCCAACATCGCTTGGTTATGCAATTTATTTGCTCTTTATATACATGCAGTCCCCCTTCACAATTAAGTTTAAACTTACAGGAAACATTCTAATATACTATAAGATTAAGAAATGAGTGTGAATAGCCGCACCTAGATGTAAGACTAGTGGAAGTGTCAACCCCACATAAAAAAAAAAAAAAAATGGATTCTAATTTAACATAGGGAGCTCTTACAAGTTACAAGTAGCATGTTAAAAGTGACTATAATTATAAAACTAGGCTATTATCTACGGTTGACTCTTCAACCATATATAATGATAAGAGTTCAGAGTCTCTAAGAGGTATTCTAATTTTTATTTTGAGCATATGAGGCAGCTCCAATTGAGTTCCGATTGACGGAAGGCGCTCATGAGCGGCTACATTATTTAACCTATTTTGGCTTCCTAGCTCTCCATAGTACATATATATTATATTTAACGTACAATAATCTCTATGGGCCTATTTTTAACGGATGAGTGAGGTGTGAAGTTGGTTGAAGTTAATCTCAATTATTGAGTTAAGTGGAGTGATTCATTTGTTTGATAACCTAGTTATGTTTAGTAGCTGGTAATTAGGTCTTTCAATCCGACCTAACTTTGATTCTTATATATAGGTTTACCACGGACAAGTGAGGTGTGAAGTTGGTTGAAACTAACCTACTTAGATTAAGTAAGTACTAAATGCAGTGATTAATATGTTTAAACCGCTCGTAATTTGGTATTATGTCCATTTTGAGGTATTGTACTTTTTCACGTTCTCTATAAAGAAGAAGTATTAGAGTTAAAGGTGTGAATACGTGGTTTGTGGTAATCTATTCGTTAGTGTTCGAGAAGTATCTTAAGGAAAATCCTCGTGAATCATCACACTAGTCATTAGAAATTAGCTAGAAAACAATCTAGACTAAGAGTCGATACCTAGGTGAAGGTTCGTGTAACAAATGCGTTGTACTAACAAGCATTGATTACTCCAAACTCCCCTCAACTTTGGCATTTTTGTACCATTGCTGTCGAATTTTGAAAAGTTATAGATAATCCCTCTTAATTTTGGCACCGTTATACCATAGCCCGTGCACTTAGAAGTTGTTAATTACCCCGCTCAAGTTTGTCAAGTTTGTCTATGCGCTATGGAAGGCAAAACTTGTCTAAACTTATTATCTACAACGAATATTATTGGGTAATATTCTCCCCCATCTCTAATAGGATCATAAGGGGAAAACTCCCTCCAATAAGCCTTTTGATGGTGGGCAATGAATGTAGATGTTGCCCATATTTATATTTGGAAAAATCATCAAAAAATCATTAAACCTATTATACATATGCTAATGTAGTCATAAATGTTTTAATTTGATCAATTTAGTCTTAAGGCTTTTGATGATTTATCAATATACTCCTTCTAACTAATTTTGGTAGGCAAATGCTAACATGGATGCCAACTACTTTAAATGGCACAACCACTTGTAACATAGATTATTTTTGGCACTTCTTTAAATCTTTCTAATTTTTTTTACAATTTTTTTTTCTTTTTCTTTTAGTTTTCCCTTTCTTCCTCCACCAATCACTAGGCCTTGATGATGCCTGGCAACAGACCACAGGCGAGGGCTGATGAGGCTGAGGCTCAAGCTCACCCACATCAATCAAGACTTGACCTCACTCGAGGTTGGCGAGGGTGACCCTTGCCTACAGCTGGTTGTCGGCCATGGTGACTGATAGAGGAAAAAACGCAGCCAAATTTAATTCAAATGTGTTTAATTCATTAATTTCCTCTTGGAGAGAAGGGACTCAGTATAAAAACAATGCTCAAGATTCTTATGGGCGTCGATGTCAAATTGTCAATGCTCGTGCATCGCCATGGAAAAAGCCTGCCTATGCCTACGTACAAATCGGGTCGCGAAGGAAGTCGACAAAGAGCTTTCAAAAAGAGCCTTTGCCTTTTTTCTCCTGTTCGATTTTGTCTTGTGAAAACATGCCAAGAGCCAGCTTCCACCTCCACCAGCTCCTTTCATCAGCCTTTTTCTCCAACAAAAGAAAGGAAAAGCGGAACGCTTTGGATCTATTCCTTTTGGCAATCTTTTCAACCCTCATTTTCTAGACCCCGAGAGTAAACCGTAAAAGTGGCTTTAGTAGCTAAAGAGGGTCATTAAGGCAATCAATGCAATTTCCTGATCTTGATTTATGCATCTAAAGTCGATGGTCCACCATACAAAGGAAGAGACGAAATGCTAACAATATTAGGAATTGCGATGAATTTTGTTTTTTTTTCTTCTTCATTGTGATCTTGGGTTCGAATCTAATTCGGAGTGCTCTAGGACCAACGGATTGATGTAGGGAAATGCATCCTTAAAAATCGTCTAAGCAGGTGAACCAATCAAGTAATGCGGCAGACTTTTATTGATCTTGGATGGTACCCCTAGCTTAAGTGTCCACATGCATAAACTTCCACATAAAATAGTAGGTATAGCAATATTGCACATCAACCTTAATATGGCTATGATTGCTCCAAAAAGAAACGGACTTAGCTATTGCCCACCATTTATTGGATTCCAATTTTGTTTATCTCTTCATGTAAAAGCTACTTAACTAATGCCAGAGTCGTGATTGGTTGTCTTATACGGAAAATTGATGAATCTATAAAAAAAAAAAAAAATTGCCACTTAAAAGAAGATTCACCTGTTGTTTCCAGGATAGTAGCCAAATATTGTCTTTTAATGTATATGGAGTTTGGTAAGGCAGTGTAGTTTGAGCTTTGTGCTAGGAAATATGAAATTGTCTATTTTTGAAAAAGATTATTAGGTTCTATCAAAGTATCAAGTGACCATCCACCCAACTAATCAGGGGGCACTACGTGTCATTAACTTCCTTGTTTTCCTTACAGAAAATTTTCAGTGCAATTTGCTGCTCATTGATTGATTGCATGAATAGTTAGATGATGCTTTGGAAGTGCCAAAGAATTTTTTACGGCATCAAAAGGCTGGTGATGCTGTTTTAATCTTTATATTCTCTTTAATTCATCAACACTGTTCACGGTCTTCTCCCACCAGAGGATTAAGAGGATGATGCTGATGTATTTCCTCTTTCTCATCCACCCCATCTGCTGCATGCAGAGAAGTAATCAGCCCTTTTTCTGACGTGCTTCCGGAAGAATTCACCGAGCAATCATGGAAAGTGATCCAAAAATAGCTTTCGGTCCTAGCAGAGTAAGTGGAAGAGGGAGATCTACAGCTGTGTTGAGATTTCCATAGGAGGTGAAATTGAGGGCTATGAGTGTCTGGTGGTCTGTCACTTTGGAAGCCCACGCCATGTCCACCCAGAGGCTAAAGGACAAGTTGCAGGAGTCTGATGGCGCAGTAAAAAACAATGAGTCTTTTTTTTTCTTTTTTGGCTTAGCATTTATAATTATAGATTCTGGGCCCTAGATAAATAAAGCCTAGAAGCGTAAGAAACTAGTCCTTTCGTGGTTAGTTGAGTTGACTATAGTCACCCCTAAATAAGGCATTTCAGAGTCCCTTTCGTATTTATTTCGAGGGTATTGTCTACCGGCATTGTTGAACATAATCCCACTGTTTATTTTACAAAAAATAAATGATTTGTAAAATTTTTTTAAAATAATTGGCTTACGTCACTTGAAACAAGTAGTTAATGAAAAATATCTATATTATCGATAATAATATACATCTAAACATTTTCATAAATAATGATTAATATTTTCTATTCATTCATTTTCTTGAAAAGTTTATTCGAATCATTCATTTTTCCTAAAAAAATATATACTTAATAGGTTTTTTTAGCATAACAGTCTTTGAATTACTATGCAAACATTAGCTTATCAAGAACTATATATTCTTAAAGGAGTATACTCACAATAATTTATAATTATTTATTATTTAATTTTTATAATCCAAAATAAATTATTATTCTTATGGTAGATTAAAAATCTATTACGTAATCATTTCTCATCCTTGATATATTATTGCGCATATCACAAGTACAATTGCTACAATAAAAGATGTAGTGTTTCTGTGTACAATTGCTTGACAAGTACCCGGAAAATAGATTTTGATAAGATCCTCATCATAAATAAGGATTTGTACCGGCAAGACATTAAGATTTACTGAAAATATAAAATACATAACAATAAAAGTTTAAGACAACATCTTTTGAAATCTCAATCTAGATACAAGTATCTTATCCTGTTCTAGTTTTTTCATGTATGGAGCAAAATCAACGAGGTCTAATAGTTACATATTGAAGAATTGTGATAACATATATAACCTATCATGATTAGTATTGTGTACACTTCCTAATTACCTTAGTTATTCATAAAAGTACCTACTATATTTCTTACAAGTTGAATATATATTCGAAAACATAGTTTTTTTTATTATTTGTCAAGATTTTTTGAAATTAATTTTTTTTTTTTGAAAAGCCGAAGTGGCTTGACTCAACTTATAAGGTTTCAATTGTCCGCATGCCATACCTAGGTTCAAATCCATCTACTAGCAGTCCCCTTTGTTAGGTGGTTTGTAAATCCATTATAAAACATTTTAGGCTTATGGTATGTAAGAAAATCTATAAATCCATTATAAGACATTCTATGCCAGTGATATGTCCTACCTTGACATGGGGTAACCTCCACTCCTCCTAAAATTTTACTTCTAAAAACGAGAATGTTTCAAGAAATTTTTAAGGGAAATCCCATCAGAAGTATGGGTAAGAAGACCAATCTAATCGAATTTATTATACTAAAAGTGACCTTGCATATTAAATGCATTCTATTTTAATAAAGGAGTCTTTTCTTTCATAAATAAAAAAATAAAGAGCTTTTGCCAAGCAACATATCTTGACAATGAGAAATAGAATTAACTTTCTAAGACTAAGAAATATATTTAAAATATTAAAATATTTTTTCAAATGTTTGTGTAGTTATAATTTCATGTAAAATTGTTGCTATTATGCATGGCGTGTGATTTGGATATATATTTAGAAAAAGAACTCCATTGATGTAATTGTAAAGTTATATTATAGAGAGGAGATTTGACTTTGTCGCTTGCAATATAATGCATGATAGATAGTAAAATTATGTTTTATCCCTCCATATATAATGACTCATGATATTATTATTAAAGTTCCTTAAAGGACAATAATAATTAAATAGAATGACCAAAAAATCTAGTCAAAATGAACAGAAATAATCCATGATTCCTTGAATTAAATTGAATAGAAACAATCCACAATCAATTAAATTTTTGCAAAAAATAATTTAAGACATGTTTGACTATGATAAGCTATTCAAGTATCCAAATGGTATACACCATCGTCAAGTGATATTTATTTCCACTTATACAATTTCATGATAATTATTATCGGTATTACTCTATAAATATTATATTTCCATTAACAAGTTAAATGTGCAATAATAGAGAAGCAGTATAGACAAACATATATTTTCAGAAAATTCGAATATAAAAACTCATTCGAAGCATGGGCATATAAAATCACTTTCTTTTGAGAAAATATTTATTAAAGACACAGTTAATATTTGCTTTTATGGTATGGCAATAGAAAATTTCTATGTTTTCGCTGTTGGGCCGAAGGTATGCCTGTCGCATCGAGAACGTTATTTTCATGAATAGAGTGAACAAATGACTCGTGAGAATGTCGGACGACTTCTTAACGGATTAGGTAGATGTATTTTGTCATTTTCACCGCACACTAAAAAAAAATTTCTTTACACATTTATTACACATAAAAAAAAAAAAAAGCTGTATTAAATGACCCTGAAGATGCCTGACTTTCTTATCTTTTTCTTTGAAAATCTCGACGGGTAAGGAATTCGCAGTGTACTTCTCTATCCCCATGCACCGTTCCAGATGCAAAAAATTTACGTCTCGTGAATCCCTCGCCAAGGTTTCAGACATCAATCAATGAACATCTAATTTTTTGTAATCAAATAAAAATAAAATAAATATCATAAAAAAATTCAAATTATATCCATTATAATAAAAAAATTCCAAAATTTATTTTATGACAAAAAACCCTAAATTCCAAACTATGATATAAATATCCTCAAAATTTTTTGTGTTGCGGAAAAATTGACAAATATACTCTCTATTTTAGTTCAATTTAAAATATATTTATCATATTAGTATAAATTTGGAGTTTTGCTATGATTAGGATATGTATGTCACAATTGGGTAAATTTAAAAAACTTTAGTAGCACAAAAAAAGTTTGAGTTAATTGTGTCATAATAGACATAATTAGGATTTCTTATGATATTAATTTTAATTTTTAATCTATTGACTATTCTTTTGTGAGGTGTAGGATCAATTCTTACGAAATTGAATACTCTTTTTAAGCATCTTTAGCGTGTGTCCCGAAGGCACTCTCGATAGCGAGACTATTTCCGTTAGTCACCGAACAATATGCTTTTCGAATCAAATTCCGATTTCCCTGACCGAAAAACAAAGAGATAAAATAGGTCCGAAATCCCTTGGAAATCGTGACCTCTTTGCAATAATTCTGGCCACCGGAGAAAACATCCTCGTCCGCCCACGGTCACTCGATTTTCTCCGACCTCCATGCCAGAAATGGTAACGTGCCTTTCCTCATTCAACATGGACCAACATGCCGAAACCCCTGTCGAATGTTTCTGAGCCCCTCCCTCTTTCTTTATTTAGAGCTCAATCAGATCGAGCGGAATCTAATCTGATCAAATTGAATCATTAATCATATTTCCCCCCTTAAATTAACTGGCGAGAAACACTTTCCAACTGTAGAACCAGATCACACCGGCGGGACTCAGGTACTCGAAATTAAAATTTACCCGAATCTAACTAGCCCACCTATAGTTTAATCAAGCGCAGGCGCAGCATGTTACTGCCCAACAAAAAAAAAAAAAAAGAGTTCAGGGCAATTGATAAAGTCAATCTAAACGCTGAGGGACCTGCCACACTTCCTTAACTCCATCTCCATGTCCTTTACCCAAGATGCTATTCCCCTTACTCTCTGTGCTTCTTAAATGTGATCTCGATGCGAGGCCATGACACACCACTCGCGACCTAGCGGTGAGTGCATTAATCATGTTCCTCGTCCCCAAGCTAATTTTTTTAACTTCATTCCCCTTCTTCACGTAAGTATACATTTAATTTACTCATCTCCAGAAGAGAGAGAGAGAGAGAGAGAGAGAGAGCAGATGGGTTTGGTTTGGTGAGCTGTGCGGTTTCTGACCCCGATATTCATTTCGATCTTTATTAGCCGAGCGAAACCCACTTCCACATGGCTTTCTTCTGATGTACTACCGTGAGGTTCTCAGCTCTTTCTCTCTCTCCTCCTCTTTCTTCCTGTCGAGCGATGAGGTATGATTGCGAGTGGACTGGACGAGCACGACCATCATCATCATCATGAGGAAGGGGAAGACCGGTTCTTCGGCATGTCGGACGATTCTTGCTCTCGCGCTCGCGCTGGCGTTTGGTCGGGCGCGCGGCCTCAACATGGACGGAGTGCTCCTGCTGTCGTTTAAGTACTCCGTCACCAGCGACCCGCTGGGGGCGCTCTCCACCTGGAGTTACGGCGACGACACGCCGTGCGGGTGGTCCGGCGTCACGTGCGGCGCCCCCGGTGACGACACGACCGCCTCCCGCGTCGTGGGGCTCTCCCTCCGGGGCTCGCGGCTCGCCGGGTCGATCCCCTCCGACATGGGCTTGCTCAAGTACCTGCGCACCCTCGACCTGTCCAACAACTCCCTCAACGGCACCCTCCCCGACACCATCTTCGGCGGCGCCGCCGAGCTCCGCGTCCTGGATCTCTCCGACAACCGGGTCGAGGGACCGATCCCTGCGGCCGTCGGGATGCTCGGGAACCTCCAGCTCCTCAACCTCTCGTACAACGCCCTGACGGGGAGCCTGCCGGCCAACCTCACCGTGCTCCCGAACCTGACCGTCGTGTCGCTCAAGAACAATTACCTCGCGGGTTACCTCCCCGGCGGGTTCCACTACGTGAAGGTCCTCGATCTGTCGTCGAACCTGATCAATGGATCGCTGCCGGAGGATTTCGGCGGCGAGGGCCTCCAGTACCTGAATGTGTCCCACAACCAGCTCTCCGGGGGGATCCCCGCGGGCTTCGCCGCGAAGATCTCGGGCAACGCCACCCTCGACTTCTCCTCCAATGAGCTCACCGGCGAGATTCCGGAGTCCGTAGTGTTGATGAGCCAGGACGAGCGGTCGTTCGTCGGGAACCCGGACCTCTGTGGGATCCCGACGACGAACCCGTGCCCGATCCCTTCTTCCCCATCGTTCTCGCCGCCGAACATGTCCGCTCCTACCTCGCCTCCGGCGTTCGCGGCTTTCCCGAAGACGATCGACTCGACCCCCGGGACGACGAACGCGACGGGGAGCAAGTCCAAGAGACAAACGGGGCTTCGGCCGGCGGCCATAGTCGGCATTGTGGTCGGTGACATCGCCGGCATTGCGATGGTGGCCGCGATTTTCGTGTGCGTTTGCCGGATCAAGAAGAGGAAGAAGGGCCTCGCCGCGGCACCGGCCAAGAATGAACCCAGTGCGGCAGGGGATGCATGGTCGTCGACCTCCTCGGAGTCGCGCGGCTTCACGCGATGGTCGTGCTTACGGAAGCGAGGCGACAACGACGGAGAGAGCTCGGACAGCACCGCCTCCGACACCGACGACAACGACGACGTGAAGAGCTACGACAACGCTCAGCGGCACGAGAAGCAGGAGCCCTACAAGGAAGGGATGCTCGTGACCATCGGCGGCGGCGGCGGGGACAAGGTGGCGACGCTCGAGCTGGAGACGCTGCTGAGGGCCTCGGCCTACATACTAGGGGCGACGGGGTCGAGCATAATGTACAAGGCGGTACTGGAGGACGGGACGACGCTGGCGGTGCGGCGGATCGGGGAGAGCGGCGTGGAGCGGTTCAAGGACTTCGAGGCCCAGGTCCGGGCCGTAGCCAAGCTGGTCCACCCGAACCTGGTCCGGGTCCGCGGCTTCTACTGGGGGGCCGACGAGAAGCTCATCATCTACGATTTCGTCCCCAACGGCAGCCTCGCCAATGCACGTTACAGTAAGCAAATCGATCCATCATTTTTACAAAATTAATTTATCAAAATTAAAAATCATCGTACTAGATCAGATTTCAGGTCCTCCGCTGGGGAACCGATTTTTTCTTGGCGAGGTTGATTTCGGAAATATTTTTGCATGGCAAATCGAAGAAATTGGGAACCCGACCGGCTTTGACCGCCGGCGTACTTTAGCCCGGGGTAAGGGGGGCCCGGTATCGTGCGCCGGGGTGGGAGTCCGGCCGTGGAGTAGGTGTACCTGAACCTTTGTTTTTAATGCGATGGGGAAGTCAACCCCGTCCGCGAGTCCGGTTGCAATTTGTTAGCACGCGACGCGACGACCGAAAGTGACACGTCATCGCTTGCGTGCACAGCGAGTATTGCGTCTTTCTAGTATCTACTAGTAGGGCGAGGAAAATAGATCTGTTTTTTTATTTTTATTTTTATTTTTTTAATGTATATTTTATATATTTTTGGGCTTTGCTATTGTAGGGAAAGTGGGCTCGTCTCCTTGCCATCTGCCCTGGGAGGCCCGGCTCAGGATCGCGAAAGGGGTGGCCCGCGGGCTCGCGTACCTGCACGAGAAGAAGCACGTCCACGCCAACCTGAAGCCCAGCAACATCCTGCTGGGTGGCGACATGGAGCCCAAGATAGGCGACTTCGGGCTCGAGCGCCTCGTCACCGGCGACACGGGCTACAGGGCCGGTGGCTCCACCCGGAACTTCGGGAGTAAGCGGTCGACTGCCTCGCGCGACAGCTTCCAGGACCTTGGCCCCGGGGTGGGCCCAAGCCCGAGCCCAAGCCCGAGCTCGATCGGGGGGATCTCGCCATACCACGCGCCCGAGTCGCTGCGGAGCCTCAAGCCGAGCCCAAAGTGGGACGTGTTCTCGTTCGGGATCATCCTGCTCGAGCTGCTGTCGGGGAAGGTGGTGGCGGTGGACGAGCTGGGCCAGGCCAATGGGGTTGTGGTGGACGACCAGGCCCGGGCCATGAGGATGGCCGACGCCGTGATCCGGGCCGACCTGGAGGGCAAGGAGGAGGCTCTGCTGGCGTGCTTCAGGCTGGGGCTCAGCTGCGCTTCTCCCCTGCCCCAGAAGAGACCCTCCATGAAGGAGGCCCTACACGTTCTCGAAAAGATCCCGTTTTCGTCAACGTCTATGCACTACTATGGTCACTTGTTATGAAGAAGGTCAACGCTGTTGTAGAAAGCGATGTATCTAATCTATCATTGACTGACCAATTTGTCAAAATTTGTTTGTGGTTGGATCGTGAAATAGAGAGTTAGATAGAGATTTTTCTTTCGCTGTGGGACACTAATCGAGCCTCGCTTTGTCGCTAATCCATGCCGATTTTTTTTTTTTTTATAAAAATCATGGGAAAATTAAGCTTCGAATTTTTTATATGTTGGTTGGTTTCATGACTAGTCATGGGCCTCGTCTCGTTACTTTATGTCGTTGGTGGGATTAAACATTGTATCAGTTGGATATTGGGCAGCTACGGAGATTTTTTTAGACTGTACTTGAGGAGAACGACAATTGCATTAGGTGGGTTTGGTTTTGTGCTATATAGTATGTAATATGTATGTGGTAAGATATGGGATTTCTGAGGATTGTTGGGTCGGTCCTAGGGTCCATGCTGATTTCCCTTATGGCCCCACTTTTGATGCTAAGTTGTAAAGGGCATCTCATGTTTTTGTTGTTTTCCGCACAATTCATCCTATGACTATAGTTAGTTAGTTAGTTAGTCAGTCCCGACTCCATTACAATAATTCTCGTCGAAAAATGAAAATGAAGTAGGTCGTACTTAATTATTCTGGTTTGATGGGATTAGAACTTATATGTTTAATGGTTTGTCAATTTTACATGTTGACCCTTTGATAGAGCATAAAGGTGTGCAAGAGAACCGGGAATTGCTTACACTACTCGAAACCGAACTGAAACCAGCAATTCCAAAGAAAGCCGATCTGATTCTTGGTTCCAATAAATTGGATTTGATAGGTACTGGTCCGGTTTCTTGTTCTAGGTGTGAAAATGCTCACCTGTCCATCGGAACCAGACTGGTAATATATAAATATGTATTCAATTTCTACTAAAAACTTATGACAACAAATTTTAAGAAAAATGAAAACCCTAAAATCCCTAATTCAAAGCTCAACACTCATTAACTGAATTCTTATCTCACTTCACTCTCATCTCATTTTAGTCTCTCTATTTTTCACTCATGGCTTTACTCTCAAGCTAAACGCCCATCGACTCACGACCTTGACTCTCAACTTTTAATATGAGTCTAATCCTTTTACCGATCTTCTAATTAAGAATAGGGAAGTTCTGTATTTTTTACTTTACTTTGATTTGCTAAAAAATCTACATCAAGTGCGTGAAACTTGGTGGGATCGGTTCTATGAACCCACTCAAGAATCATACCAGATCGACAATTCAGTTTCTTGATGGATCCATGGAACCAATGAATGGTTTTTAGTTTCAATATTTTGGAATCAATCTTTAGTGGACGATTCCTGATTTTAGGATGGGAACTATTCACCCGAATCATGCTCATCCCTAATAGAGCATCAAATGGGTGGGTAGGTTTGAGTTTGAGGTTAGAGTTGAAAATGGTTTAACTCATTTAACTTATTTTGATATTTTTTTCATGTAATGTAAATTTGATAACTCAGATCGACTTGATTATACCGATATTACCAAAACACATGAATATTCTAAGAAAACTCATTCTAACCCATTTAACCCACTTTAAGCTCTTCACATGTATATATTACTTTGATAAAAACTTAATGTCAACTTAAAATAGTAAATTAAACAATAAAAAAATCAGTAAATATAATAATAGATGTTAAAAACCTATAAATTGACACACTAATAAAGAACTTAGGGCTGGTGAAATAGGTCTCGTTCTGTGACTTAGATTTAATGATCCCAATTTCGTACGAGTAACTTGCCTTTTTTTTAATGGGTTATAAATGAATTGAGAAAAAAAAATAAAGCAATGAGAGAAAAAAAAAGCCAAAAAAAGTCATTGATTGGTCACTTGTTAACCGGATCGATTCTCTCCAAGTCTCTGAGTTTCCAAGTTGTCCTCAAATGGATCGAAGGGCCTTTTTTTGATGTTGTTAGAATTTATAAGGTGTATAAATGTTTTGGTGCGAAAGAAAATAAGAATTCTGTTCATGGTGTACCGAACCAAACCTCACAATGCGCGACGATGTTTTGATGTAGGCTAGCTTCAATTAACAGGTATAACCAAATAGTCTATAGTACAATTCCATTTGACACGGATTTTATGTTTCAATTTGGTTCGATTAGATATCATTTTCGAAAGTGGGATATGGTTGGTTATAAACATTAAATCAAATTAGATTGCATCCCGCTTGCTCTTAAAGGCAAGATTTTGATTAATCGTAATTAATCTAGTAATTTGTTTAACAACTGACCAATTCAAAGAAATTACATATATTAATGGTACATGATTTTAATATTTTATGGTGAATCATATGATAACATAACGTGATCAAATAATTAATATATGAGAAATGATTGCGTGACGGTCTTAAACATACTGTGAGAATAATAAGTTATTATATATAAAAAAATTAAATAATAAATAATTATAAATTATTTTGGATCTCACCTTTTCAAAAATTTGTGATTTATTATAAATTGTTATTTTTATGGTAACTCAAACTATTATATTAACAAAGTCCTTATTATATTAGCGGACATAGGTATTTCGAACATTTTTCATCAGCGTTCCTCTGCAATTTCAGCGTCAAATTAGACAAAATACTACCAATTTCGTTGCCTAAATCAAATAGGCTCCTAATTATCCCGACTCCCTTTTATTACCGCAACGAGAACCGTCCCTTTTCAACCAATTCCGAAGAATAACTACGAAGAACCTTCATGAAACTCCTCGAACGACACCCTCGCCTTTTATCGTCGTTTTCGTTGGGTGTGGGGCCCACTACCTTTTCTTCTTTTTTTAATTTTTAAATCTGTTTTCACTTTAGGGGTATTTTCCCACTTTTTTCCAGCAGCGAAATTGGAAAAAATCGCGCAGTGGGCCCCCACCTGGTTTCTCTCGTGGGCCTAATACGACGCTGGGCCTCTCGATAGCCATCGTGTTCATATACTCCCCTTCATCCAACGCGACGTTTCGATCGGACCTTTGACGCGCTTCTGTTCTCCCCCTCATTTTTGAATTCCTCAAAGTCCCGCTCCTCCCCATCATCTCTCTCTCTCTCTAGCTGTCGCTCTCTCTCTCTCTAGCTCTCTCTCTCTGGGCGAACCAGAGGAAGAAGACGAAGAAGGAGAGGAGAATCCAGCAATGGCGACGAACATCGGGATGATGGATTCGGCTTATTTCGTCGGGAGATCCGAGATCCTCGCTTGGATCAACTCCACCCTCCATCTCAACTTCTCCAAAGTCGAAGAGGTTCGTTTTTTTTTTTTTTTTTTTTTTTTTTTTGGGGGTTTCGAAAACCTAGGCCTCGAGCTGGATGATGATGCGATGATGCTTCGAATGAGCGCTTGATTCTTCGGGTTTCCCTTCCTCGCAGGCGTGTTCCGGCGCCGTCCAGTGCCAGCTCATGGACGCGGTCCACCCCGGGATGGTGCCGATGCACAAGGTCAATTTCGATGCCAAGAGCGAGTACGAGATGATACAGAACTACAAGGTCCTTCAGGACGTCTTCAACAAGCTCAAGATCACCAAGGTCTGTTCGCTCGGGAATTGGAATAGGTTTTCGTGCTGAGTGCGTGTTGAATCGCTTCGTTTTCTGTGACTCTCTTTTGTCGTTAGATTTTGATTTGGTGTGGTTGAGTGTTGTTTTAGCATATGGATGTGAGCAAGCTCGTGAAAGGTAGGCCGCTCGACAATCTGGAGTTCATGCAATGGTTGAAGCGGTACTGCGATTCCGTCAACGGAGGAGGTATTCACAAGTAAGTCTGGATTTGGTGCTGCTATAGCTTGTAGATATAGATTGGTCTTTCGCTCTTTGGGCTCTGGGTAGTTGCGTTGCTTTTGATATAAGTGGATCCCTCCGGTCATCCTTTCGATTCTAGTCATTGTCTTAGCTACCTATTACCAGGTTATGTAAGAATTTGGATTCCATTGATGGGGAGCTTATAGCTCATTTGTAATCAGAAAAGACAGCAAGAGGTCGAAAGCTAATGAGTCTGAAACAGTGCCTGGAATCAAGCGCTCTCGATTGTGCTATTGAATGTCCGGTTCTAATAATCATTTAGCTCATAACTTTAGATCGATATATTCTGATTACTGCCGAATTTCCAATTTTCACAATTACAAAGCATCCAGTTCTTATAACTCTGCAGTAGGTTAAAACGTAAAGATTGCACGTTGGGTTTATTCTATGACCACGGATAAAGAAAGGCCTTTCTTTGAGGTTGTCTTCCTTAACAACGAGATTAGTTTTTTTTTTTTAATTATAATCTTCCTTATAATATTCTTACTCCAGTTCTTAATGCATAAAAAACATAGATAAATGCTGTTCATTTTGTATGATCTTGTGCTTCTGGAAGTTAACTATATGAGGTATTGTTTGATAAGACTTCTGCAAATGCTAGCTTTGATGTTGTATTTCTAAATCCCTTGTAGCTATAATCCATTGGAAAGGAGAGAGGCTTCCAAGGGCGGTAAAGAAGCTACCAAGAAATGTACACAGTCACAACCTTCCAAAGGTTCAGGACCTGCTCCCAGAGCTCAGTCCAACAATAGTGCTCGACGTCATGTTGACCCTTCTGCAACCATGACTAATCAGTCAGCCAAATCATCCAGAGCAGTTCCTATTGCTAGTTCAGCATATGATGAAAAGGTACTTCAAATTAGAAGTTGTTGAGCAAGCTGGTTGGTTTCTGACAATGGTAACGAAAATTTTGCTACAGATAACAGAGTTGAAGCTATCAGTTGATAGTCTTGAGAAGGAGAGAGATTTCTACTTTTCGAAACTCAGAGATATCGAGATCTTGTGCCAGTCTCCTGAAATAGAAGGCATACCTGTACTGTTTCTATCAACCATTTGTTTCAGGCATACTTGTTCTGTTCATCTCCTTTGTTGTCCAGACGCTGATTATTCATTTGCTTCGTGCTTTAGCAGATTGTGGGAGCAATAAAAAAGATACTTTATGCAGCAGATGATGATGCATCAGTTGTTGCAGAAGCTCAAGCCATGGTGTCCCTGCACGAGAAAGAAGCAGAGTTGCTGAGTCCCATTGCCGAGGTTCCTGAAGAACGAACAAACTCAGATACTCAGAAAAGGAAAATCATAATAAACCCGGAAGTTGATGCTGCTGCTTGTACTTTGTCTTCTCCGAGACAAAGGATTTTGGACGCTTCTGATGTGCGTTCTAGTGGGTCATCTCTAATGACCTACTAATTTCCTCCTTTTGGGATCCATTCCTTGTTCCATAAGCCCTGAAAACTGCTATTGTTGTACTTTCCTTTAATAGATATCTAGACAGCTCTCCCTGTGCAAAAGCCTATGTAGTTATAAAGGATTCTCGCGATAGTCGACATGGTATTTCATAGCCTATATACACTCGGAGTTTTTGTTGCTCCCTTGAGCTCTGCTTAGCTAGTTTGATCATTAAGTTTTTACAGGTACCTACAGTGACTTTACATCCTTCACAAGCTTCATGGTGGTTTGCGTTAGATGGTGGCATATTTGGATATGTTTCACAGGAAAGACTGGCGTGTTGGTGCCATGTTCCATGTATAACTTCTGCGTCGTTTGATTTGTGATGAGGTAATACGTTCACAAGTGTTTGATAACGTTCTGTTCTGGTTGGTGCACCTTTATGAGTTCTCCACTCATAGGTTGATGTGTTAGTCTGAATGGATTCTTTCAATTTGCTGGTCTAGAGTTTTGAATTTTGGTTTACTTGATTTGATCTACATTTTGTGCATATCATTGGTGGGCGTCAATCAGATTTGTGATTCTCCAATGACACCATTCTTAGCCATTGGCCAGACTGCGTTATTCACACACGGTCTGTTTAAGGGTCACACCTTTAATTATCTAGTATCATCTTTACGACTTTTGAGTTCTTTAGTTTACACTTTTTTGGTGACGACATCTATCGGCATATGAAAGTGAAGTCTAACTGGTCTTTTCATTACGATTAAATTTTGTTTGGGGAAAGTGAGCACCCCCAATTCTGGCATGTCATTTGCTCCGTTGGGAGGGACGAGTATATATACATTGCATGCGCTCACATGCTTATAAGTTGCTAAAGTCCATCCCCGATTATTTAGCCACTTAAAACATCATTGGATAATTCCTTCTTAAGTTTATCTTCTTGGTAACTTGGTAAGGCGCACGCCGCTCCTTTTGCAAGACTAGACTCGCGGATGTAACAATTGACGATGTATTCGAACTTGAGCAAAAGCATACTTTTATTCTTATGAACAAATTGGACGACAATAAGGTGTGTAGTCGAAGTCAATTAATCCATAAAAAAAAATGCTTGATCACACTCAGAGACAAATGGCTCACCGTTGATTATTTCTTTTCACGTGAGTTTAATTTGAGAGACCTCAAGGGTCCATCAAACATCGCTGATGTATCTTCACGATACTCTACAAGGAAAAGATATTATAGTTCTTCAAATAATAAACTACTCAAATTGACAAGCAATGAATAATGTTATTATAGTGCTTTAGTTTACAAGTAGAAAGAGAGGCTAAATTCTAATTTTATTGCATAGTGACATGAACTAAAGTTAGATGGTGTCACAATATGGACTAAGGAAAAAAATAATAATCATGTTGATATTCATGATAACATGCTACACATGCATATATTTGAGTAATTACCCAAAATCCATCTGAACTTTGATTCAGTTTGCGTAGCGACTCCCGAACTTTGAGAAGTTACCAACCTCCAATATAATCACATTGCATTAATTTTAGAAGGAAATACATATCTTAAATTTATACCATCTAAATAGTTCAAGCATACATGTACAGTTGGTTAAAGGATCAAAATTCATTCACTCACCCCATTTAATTCAACTTTAATTAGCTGGAATGCCACCACGCTTCGGGAGAGTCACCCATTCCGCCAAACTTTAATCCCCGAAAAGTAGTCTGGAGGAGATAATGAAAGAATCAAGATTTTAGGGTGAGCTTTGCAAGAGCAAGAGAGGTGTTCGAAAGAGGAATCAAGAGTATATGATTGATCGAATTGTCAATGAGAACCCCATATAATATCTAATCGAAGCGCATGAAAGTTACCGTTTGTTGGCCTATACAAGATCGAACTTATTCCAAGCCACCTACGTTCAGTTCAGTTTGGAAGCTAGCTTGGAAAGTAAAACATTAGACAAAGACTTTGATTGGTCAAATCGTTGCAGCCGGTCCTATCTGACTTTGGTACCTACTCTTCGCGAAAACCAGATGGATGTAAATCTTCCGTAGATAAGCCATGCGGTATTTCGATTCATTGATTTATGGCTTGATATAACAATCAAATGGAATTAATAAATCTTGCTTTTTCCCCTCTTCCCACTATCCTTATTCTGATAAAGTCTTGCGCTAATTGAGTGCGTAGTCAAGGGTTCTAGGATCACCTCTTTGGTCCGACCGAAAATAATACATCATGTACGCTTCTCGAAATATACAATCGTTCTTCAACTTATCCAACCTCAAATATTTTAGGAGGATTTAACTTCTTTGCACGCCGTAATGCATACGGTGTCAAGAATAGTGAGGAGAGTTAGAAGAACGTCGGCCTATTTTGGATCAATCGCGCCCGACTGTGCATTTTTAAAGGAAAGAAAATCAAATCTTGACTGTCCCAACAACACCCCGACACAAACCCCTCCACATATTCATCTCCTCTGACTTTGATCGTCTTTATTCTAAGCTCAAAACAATAATTATGCCCGCAGCTACATCCTATTATTAATATTTGATCCCCTTCCTAATCGTTTCTATGTTTACATACTCTCTCTTTGAAACCTAATCTTCTCATATTAGTATATCAAGATTGAATTGGTCGGTCTTCGCTCCACTATTGTATATATGTCATCCATCGTCTACTCGTTATCATTTGAGACTTGAAGTACAGTCAATAATTCAGTACTATCACGTTATTTGATTACATGACAACTTTTCAATGATAACTGCACCACAATTTATTAAATTACTTTTCTTAATACTTTTGGTGAGAAGAAGAGAACGAGAGGCGGGAAACTCAAATCCCAGTTGAAGTTCCCGCAAATCCCAGTTGAAGGCGGGATGACACTTTATTCATCTTCAAGTACATGCTTTAGGCCGGTCACAAGAGACATGCACTAAGGCATGTGATTATTACAATAGGCGAAAAAATAAAACAACTAATCAAAAGCTAAGAATTTCAAAATTCAGCAGTTTAAATATTGGTCTATGTTACTTGCACATTTCAGTATTATATTGCAATTATTTTTTCTTTTCTTTTCCTCTTTTATGGTCATAATGTGTCTATTCTATCTTCTTCTTCGCTTGTCAGACTAGGGCGAGGTCCCGCAAGCTCGTTGGAGGCTTGCCTAGCCACCAGTGAGGCTCACCCAGCTTGATGAGGCCGAGCCTTGCTGATGGTCGAATTAGGCCACCAGTAAGGCTCACCTAGCTTGACGAGGCCGAGCCTTGCTGATGGTCGAATTAGGCTCGCCCAACCCGACGAGGCTTGGCCTCACGTCGGCGAGCAAGGTTGAGCCTCGCTAGTGGTTGGGCGAGCCTTGCCTCGCCTCACCTAGATCTAGGAGGTGAGCCTTCCTCGGCCATTGGCGAGGCTCGACCTTGCACTACCTGGGCGAGGTTGAGCTTTGTCGGGTTGGGTGAGTCTCGCCCGGCCATCGGCAAGCTTGCCAAACCTCACCCTAGCCAGGCGAGCCTCTAGCGAGCTCATTGGACCTCACCTGGCCGCTCGCCGGCCACTGCCGGTGGCGGCGACTGCACTAAAAGAGTAAGGAGAGAAAAGGGAAAAAGAAAAAGAAAAAGAAAAAAAAGGAGAAATATAAGAAAATTATAATAAAAAGTATTAAAAATTAGAAGAATAAAAAAATTGAAGACTCCCATCAAATGCATTTCATTCCAATAATGAAAATTTTGAATAGTTTGTCAAATACCTTAAATACTCATAAATGATTTTTGGGAGCAGAATAAAAAAAATCATTTCTAATTAAAAATTGTTCCCAAGAGTAGAATTGTTACCAAATAGGCCCTTAGAGGGATATGCTCTCATGCTGCCAACTGTCAGTTATTTGGAGCTTCTCCCTAGTTTGAAATAAATGGGTTGTGAAATAATTAAAGTTAAAAATCTTGAAGGAATAAATACTTCGAAATTTGGGCATATATTTGATTTTTTTAGAAAATTTTTTCCGTACATAGCCACATGTGAAGTACTTTGATTTTAATTTTAATTTTTTTACATAAGTTCTTTTTGCTAAATATATTCTGATGACAATTTAGGCATGAATTTGCGATAGTACTCAATTTACAAACATTGAACCTAAAAAGGTCAAAATGGAGTTTCACATGGAGTTTCACACTTTCTTTAACCTGTCTTATCTTTCCAAATAACAGAAAAGTGTCACGGCTCGAAGACGTGAACGATCCAAGAGGGTTTCTGCACGACGCCGTGACCGATCCTTGGAATGAGCAACCCTTAGCCAGTATCCCTAAGTCTTAGGATTTTCTTGAGTAATTCTAGAATATTCCTAGGAGTGGGTGATACGGTAATTGTACACCTATGTAATTAAGGCAGGTAGATGGTAGTTGGGGAGATACAATCTCAACTGTATGATAGAAGAGAGATCTATGGATATGGTGTGGCCTGTATTTGTATATGTATGGGTCTCCTCCTCTTCATTTGTATTATCTCAATTTAAAAGAGTAATAGAATCAAAAACTTCTCTCTCTAAAATTTTTGTGAGTTGAGTGGGAAAAGCTACTTGGGAGAAATCATAAAGCCGAACGAGTTGAAGGGAACACTATATCGATCGGCCCGTAACAAGTGGTATCGGAGTGAGTTCGTTCCAAGGTGCAATAACTGATTCCCGTCTTGAGGTGTTGATCGCACTGGAGGCTGATCATTAGGATCATGGAAGGGCTGTCGAGAAGGCCAACAAGGGAAGGAAGAACTGTGCTGGTTCCAGTTCAAGGGATGCTATATGGAATCTAGAATGTCGGGTGACGAAGGTATAACTGTTTGCCACCAAGATCCAAGGATCGGTCAATGACCTGACCTAGACCGTCGATGGAGTGGAAGCCGGAAAGGAGGAACTCGCAACTGAGGTGCAAGAGCTCAAGATTGGCATGGGAGAGCTTTGAAGCAAGTTGCTGGGGACCCTAAGGTAGGAGCTGGAATAGTTGGATGAAACCTTGGAGACCATGATGGTGGCCATGCACGTGAAGATAGTGTAACTCAAGGGGAAGCTCGCTAAATTGGAAGCAGCACGCATGAATGGGGTGGTCACAGTGCATGCTGGTCCACGAATGGATGCACCTAAGCCAGACAAGTTTTAGGGCTTGCGGGTGGCCAAGGATGTGGACAACTTCCTATGGTATATGGAACGATACTTCCAAGCCATAGGGATCAATGACGACATTACATGGGTAAACATTGCATCCATGTATTTAGTTGATAATGCATTGTTATGGTGGCTTTGTTGGTCGGATGGTAGGAGTGGTGATCTTATCATGATGTGGAATGGATTCGTTGAGGAGTTTTGACGAATGTATTACCCTTCGTATGCGAAGGAGGATGCTCAAAATGAGTTAAAACGGTTCGAGCAAAAGGGCGCGGTACACGACTACATCAAGTGGTTTTCGGAGTTGCTACTCCAAATACCCTCGATGAGTGACAATGAGGCGTACCACCAGTTCATGAGTGGTCTCAAGTCGTGGACTAAGCAGGAACTCAAGCGGTGCAACGTGGGAGACCTCGCGATGGCCATAATTGTGGTCGAATCTCTTGTGGAATACAAGGAACCTTCCGCGTCCAAGACAAGGCCAATGGTGGAGAGATCGAGAATGGTTCAATCGCTCGAATGGAGGCAAACCACTGGCAAGCCTTCCTAAGGCTCATGCGAGTCGAGTGGCAGAGGACAAATGAAGGTATGCACTTACAAATGTTTCTTTTGTGATGGTTGTTGCGACCTATCTTTTCCCCGTCGCAACCTATTTTTTCTATCCCGAGGGGGAAAAGAAATTATCTAAATAAATGTTTAGGGGTATTGTCCAAAGGGTGGGTCTATGACCCTTAATTAGACGTGGGCTCTCCCAAGCCTATACTCCGCGTGACATTGGGTGTTCATGAAAATCTTCTAATGAAGAATCACCACTAGCCTATTAAGGTCGGCTAGAAACCAAGTGAGGCATGGGAGTGTGCCTCACTTTCTACACAATCAGAGAATCTAGGATTGGTGACTTGATTACACTAATTAACTAATTAGTGCCCTTTTGGTACCTAATCTTATTCACAAAAAGACTTTTGTTAGGCAGTTTGGATTGATTTTCGAATTATCCATTAACATGTGAGGTGATCATGCAGTTGTGTAATCATCAAAATAACAATTAGCAACATGAGGGAAGCAGTAAATAAATTACAGGAGAGAATAAACGCCCAGCATCATTAAGGGATAAACAAATGACGGTCCTAATTAGACTAAAAGGGGAACCATGATCATCGCATCATAAGCGTGCGATCAAGGGCAATTGTATCCGATAATAATTAAAACTCTAAGGTGAAGCCGTGAGGGCTTGTTCAATTTTTAGCATAATTTTAGGTTGATGATTTTCCCATACCTTTTAAGAGAAAATTGTCCAAGAATTATTTTAAGGCATTTTAGGGAACTCTAAAACAAACTTGGAGTTCCTTGGGTCATAAAAAAAAAATAAAAAAAAAAAAAAAATAAAACAAACTTGGAATTTTTGGAATTTTTTTGGAATTTCTAATATTTTAATATTTTCAATTTTTAAAAAATATATATATTTCGAATTTTTTATAAAATTTTTAGGTTTCTAATTTCCATGAATTTTCTGAAATTTCGAATTTTTAATGAATTTTTAATATTTTTAAATATTTTTTTGATTTTATGAATTATCAGATTTTTTTGATGATTTTTTTAATATATAAAAAAAATTTGAGCTGGGTCAAGAGACGCGGCCCTACTAAATCGACTCGAACCCCGTCGGTCCTGGTTGGTTAAAATCGGGCTGACCCCAAAGCCCACTTGAAAATAAAAAGGCCCACACGGATTTCGTTTTTTTAAAAATGAAATGGACAACTTTTGGCTTTTTTTTTTTCATTTTTCGTTTCTTTTTCGTTTCTTTTTCTTTTGCTCTTTTTTTTTTTTTTTTTTTTTTTTCTTTCTTTTGGTCTTCTTATTCTTTGCCTCCTGAGACTTCTTCCCAACCGAGCTTCTGCAGCTTCTTCCCCGACTAGTCAAAACGGCACCCTCTTAAACGAATTCTTACTGGCGCTTAAGCCGTCACCAGGCCGTCGCCATCCCACCAACCTCCATCAATCATCCACCCCAACCGTCGCTTGCTGACCAAGGGTGCCCTCCTCGTCAGCAGGAAAAAAAAACGACAATGGGGCAGCGAAATGAACCGAACGGCCAATGCACATAAAGCTAAGTATCACGAGAAAAAACTTGGCTCAATGGGATGAAATCGGGACGCTCGGGTCTGGCCAACATGGCAAAACAAAACTAGATCTCGCTATGGCATTACATTGAACACCTAGCATACGCTATGGAAAAGAGTGATTTTCAGTTTGACCGGACTTAAACTCGAGACTGGACTCTTGATAAGAGCAAACTAGAACATAGAAAAGCTTGATGAGGAGCCGCTGGGGCCGGAGTTCGCATGAGCCAAATTGTTGCAAGCTCCGGCCGAAGATTGAGTTCGGATTTTTCATTGAGGCGTTTCGTCAAACAGTTAACGGACGCTATCGAGGGGGACTACGGATTTAGATGAAACAAGTCGGAATGCATAATAACGTCGATGAGGGATCACTAGGGCCGAAGTTTGCGCGAATTGGTCAGTCGCAAGCTCCGGGCCAGCCTTATGCAGAAACGGGACGCCAAAAGTTTCGGAAACTTACCTGGTTTAGGGAGGAGCCATGGTGGATGGTTGCGGGTAGAAGGACCTTTGACGAAGGTTGGTCACTCTCCCGAGTTTGCCTTCTCTCTCGAGTTCGCCTTGTCTATCACGCTCTCGCTCTCTCCTCCTGCTCTCTCTTGAGCTCGCTCTCCTCTCTCCGTTTTTTTTTCCACTTTTGTCCCCCTTCTTTTTCCCTTTCCGTTCTGCTCCTCTTTTGGTCTCCCCTCCATTTTTTTCTCTTATGGTTTTCTTCTTGTGTTCTGTCCCTTCTGCTCTGCCTTTCTGCTCTGCCCTTCTACTCTACCTTTCTACTCTCCTGCAGCAACTTGCTTCATCATTTTTTCTTTGTCTCTGCTGTTGCTTCCGCTCGTGGAAGAAGAAGGGAAGAAGGACGAGGCGAGCGGGCCGGGCTGAAACAACGGGAGAAGGGCCGGCCCAGGCACCAAAAAAAGAAGGGAAAAGAGGAAGGGGCCAGCCCAAGGCTAGTCTAAACCCGGCTCGACTGCCCCCCCCTCTCTCTCTCTCTCTCTCTTTAAATTCGAATTTTTTAAATTTCAATTTTTTTGTAAATTTTTTTTGATAAATTTTAAAACTAGTGATGCAAATGCCCCATAATGTCTATATGCAATGTAATGAAAATTGTTTTTGTTAAGGTGTTAGAAATTAATCCATAAATTTTCAATGTAATTAATAAACACTTAAACGAATCGCCCAAAATTTAAGTGTCAACAATAGTCCACATATGGCGCGAGATTGCCCCGACATGGCCAAGTTGGCGGCTTCTTACGAAGAAGACGAGCTTACGGAGGAATTGCGACTGGGTTCGTTGTGAATCCTCAGATCCCTTAAGATGAAGAAGGCCAAAGAATCTAAGGGAATGATGTTTGTGGATGTGAAGATCGGTGACACCATAATGAATGCCCTTGTGGATATGGGGCATTCGATCATATTCCATATCCCAAGAGGCCGTGAAGAAGCTCAATTTTCTGGTTGAGAAAGGAGTGGGTTGGCTCAAGACGGTGAACTCCAAGGAGGTCCCAACTAGCGGTGTGGCTAGGGATGTGGAGCTTCGCCTTGGTCCATGGTCGAGCAAAGAAGACATCGAGGTAATCCCCCTAGACGACTATGATTTTGTGCTAGGTCTAGGATTCTTCGATAGAATCAATGCTGGTGTTCTACAATTTGCGGATTGCATTTGTATTTTGGACAAGCAGTGTCAATGCATGATTCTGATCCATTGCGCATCGGGTCGTGATTAGAAGATGTTGTCGGCCATGCAGCTTTCAAAAGGGGTTTGGAAGGGTGAGGTGACCCTCTTGGCAGCATTGAAGGTTGAGGAAGATAGGGACAATGTAGAAGATGTTCTGACTGAAGTGGCCCAAGTCCTCAATTCATTCCATGACGTGATGCCATCCGAGTTGCCCAAGAAGCTCCCACCTCGAAGGGAGGTGGATCATCGGATCGAGTTAGTGCCCGACGCTCGACCACTAGCTATGGCACCATATCACATGGCACCCCCCGAGTTGGAAGAACTAGTGAAGCAACTCAAGGAGTTGCTCGATGTGGGGTATATTCGGCCGTCCAAAGTTCCATTTGGCGTGCTGGTTCTATTTCAATAGAAGCATGACGGATCTCTTCAAATGTGCATTGACTATCGGGCGCTAAACAAGCTCACCATGAAGAATAAGTACCTGATCCCTCTCATTACGGATCTTTTCGATCACCTTGGAGGAGCATGATGGTTTACTAAGCTTGATCTTCGATCGGGTTACTATCAAGTGTGGATCGCTGAAGGGGACAAGCCGAATACCGCATGCATGACACGTTATGGATTGTACGAGTTTCTCGTCATGCCGTTCGGCCTGACCAACACTTTGGCTACTTTCTACAATATGATGAACAAGGTACTCCATTCGTTCCTCGATCGGTTCATAATGGTTTATCCTGATGACATTATTGTATATAGCTGGACATTCGAGGAGCATGTCGAGCACTTAAGACATGTCTTCCAAGTCTTGCGAGAGAACGAGCTGTACGTAAAGCGTGAGAAGTGTGCCTCGCCCAAAAGGAAGTTCCGTTTTTGGGGCACATTGTCAGGGACGGGCGAGTTCGAATAGATGGGGCTAAGATCCGAGCTATCATCGAATGGGAGTTGCCGACCAAGGTGATTGAGTTGAGGTTATTCATTGGCCCACCAACTACTATCGGCGCTTCATTCGGAGTTACCCAAACATCATTGTGCCACTCACGGACATGCTAAAGAAGAAGAAGCCATGGGAGTGGACAGATCGATGCCAAGAATTGTTTGATTGGTTAAAGCAAGCTATGACCGAGGAGTCGGTGTTGGTGTTACCTGATCACACAAAACCTTATGAGGTAGAGATTGATGCTTCCAATTATGCTATTGGTGGTGTTCTCATGCAGGATGGCCATCCAGTTGCATTCGAGTCTCGTAAATTGAATGATACCAAGCGTTGGTATACGGTTCAAGAGAAAGAGATGATCGCGGTGGTCCATTGCCTTCGAATGTGGAGGTATTATCTCCTTGGAGTGAAGTTCATTGTAAGGATGGACAACGTGGTCACGAGCTACTTCCAGACACAAGAAACTGAGTTCGAAGCAAGCTCAATGGCAAGATTTCTTGACGGAGTTCGACTATGTGCTGGAGTACAAGCTGGGGAAGGCTAACTCCGTGGCGAACGCATTTAGTCAAAAATGTGGAGCTAGCGAACCTTGTAAGTCGGCCTAGTTGTCCATGGATCGATTGTATCAAGGAGGGGCTCAAGCACGATCAAAGGGCTTAAGAACTCCTAAGGTACGCAGGAGAGGGAAAAACCCATCAATTTTGGTATGAAGACGATCTTTTCTACACCAAGGGACATCAATTGTACGTACCACTCCATAGGAAGTTGAGGAAGGAAGTGCTATGAGAGTGCCATGATTCGAAGTGGGTGAGTCATCCAGGGATCCATTGTACATTGGCACTCATCGAAGAACAGTATTATTGGCCTCAAATGCGGGATGACGTTGAGGCGTATGTGAAGATTTGTCTCGTGTTCTAACAAGACAAGCTCGAGCAACGGTTGTCACTAGGGCTTCTGGAGCCACTTCCTATCCCCACTCGTCCATGGGAGAGTGTTTTCATGAACTTCATCTTCAACCTACCAAAGTCTGAAAAGTTTCGGACACTTATGGTGGTGGTCGATCGATTCTTCAAGTATGCGACGTTCGTGCCTATGACAAATAATTGCCCGGTCAAGGAGGTGGCCAAACTCTTCCTAAAGCACATGGTCAAGTATTGGGGAGTCCCTCAAACGATTGTGAGCAATCATGATCCCCAATTCACAAGGCGGTTTTGGATGGAGCTCTTCAAGTTGCTAGGGTTGGAACTAAATTTCTCTATGAGTTTGCATCCCCAAACTGATGGTTAGATGGAGCGGATCTATGTACTCTTGAAGATCTACCTTTAGTACTACGTGAGCATGATGCAAGCAAATTGGTCAAAGTTGATTGACATGGCTCAGTTCTCCTACAACTTGCATCGGAGTGAGTCTACCGGCTAGAGCCCATTTGAGATTATGACGGGCCAACAACTGCAAACCCCAAGTGTGGTTGCATCGGGCTACAAGGGGAGTAGCCTCCCACATTCACGTTCGCAAAAGATTGGCAGGAGTAAGTTGACTTGGCGCGGGTGTGTCTACATAAGGCATCGAAGCATATGAAGAAATGGGCAGATCAAAAGCGTTGGCACGTGAAATTTCAAGTTGGGGACCTAGTGTTGGCTAAACTACATGCGGTTTTTCGATACAAAGACGTGCACAAGGGGTTGATTCGACGCTACGAAGGGCCATTTCGTGTGCCTTAACAGGTTGGGAAGGTCCTATACAAGCTGGAGTTGCCACCTAAACTAAAGGTACATCTGGTTTTCCATGTGAATATGCTTAAACCTTTCCATGTAGATAAGGAAGATCCGAATCGAGGGGAGTCACAACGAGCACCATTGAGAGCAAATGCCTCGTATGATCAGGAAGTTGACTACATCATGGCGGACCGAGTCATACGGAAGCGGTATTATGCGTCGAAGCGGGAGTACATGGTTTGATGGAAGTGTCTTTCGGAGAGTGAAGCTAGTTGGGAACTTGCAGACGTTCTTTGGCAATTCAAGAAACAAATCAAAGCATACCATGCTGAAGACGCGACAAGGACGTCGCTTGATTAGGTGGGGGAGAATGTCACAGCTTGAAGATGTGAACGATCTAAGAGGGTTTTGTGCATGATGCCGTGATCGATCTTTGGAATGAGCGACCCTTAATCGGTATCCCTAATTCCTAGGGTTTTCTTGAGTATTCTAGAATATTTCTAGGGGCGAACAATACGGTAATTGTACACTTATGTAATTAAGACAGGTAGGTAGTAGTTGGGAAGATACGATCTCAACCGTATGATCGAGGAGATATCTACGGATATAGTGTGGCCTGTACTTGTATATATAGGGGTTTTCTCTCTCTCATTTGTACCATCTCATTTTACAAGAGTAATAGAATCCAGAACTTCTCTCTCTAAAATTCTTGTGAGTTGAGTGAGAAAGGCTGCTTCGGAGAAATCTTAAGGTCACACGGGTTGAAGGGAATGTTAGATCAATCGGCCCGTGACAAAAGAATGTTGGTTTCTTCATATTATCCTTTGCTTACTATTTTCTTCACCCCCAATATAGCAGTGTCGCCCAAAGATCCTACTAATCGCTCCATAAGTAGAGTCAAATGTTTGACATCATCATCTAAAAATAAAATGAGAAATTGTCCTTTGTTTATTCGTTGCAGAACTTTCCGAAAAGCACATTTCTAGGCTATATTATCTTCAACATTTAAGCTTATGCAAGAGAAGATTGGCTGATTCTTGTTGCTTTTTCATTCGGAAAAATGTTATTTTAGCCACTATATTCATCATTCTCTCACCACAGGTTTGAGGACAAGAGAACGTAGTACAAAATACCAAAGTTGGACATCTCTAACAAGCTGAAGATCACTGAGGTGTGAGTCTCCTTAGAACCTAGTAGGTCTTGCACTGATTCTATGAAGTTGTTTTGGAATCCTCGGTGGCTGGGATTATATGCGAAAGAATTATTGAAGAGGATGGAATGAGGGAGAAAATTGTTGTTAACAACGCAGGTGGGAGTTCATGGAGTCCTCAAAGAAGTGGCTCATGTGCTGAGCTACGTTGGAAAAAAAGGGCAACTCAGGTCAGTCATATCAAAGTGTTCGATGAGCGATTATATATTCTTGAAGAAGAATACAATCCTCTCAAAAGGACTTTCTTTGAGGCCATGAAGGATTGGAAACTGTTGGCAGATGAAATTTATGAGCGAGTCTGGATCGCAGATGCTCTCTACGTGCAAAGATTGAAGAAGTGAGACTGATCTTTCCCTTGCAGACCAGCGTCGGCCAATAAAGGAAGACACGATAAATCATTTTCCATCTCTCTCTCCAAGTGGACAATGTATAATATCAAAAAAAATGAAAAAAAATGTGATGATTAGTGCGAAGATACGAGAGAGAGAGAGAGCGAGAGAGAGAGAGAGAGAGAGAGAGAGAGAGAGAGAGAGAGAGAGAGAGAGAGGCTTTCTGCAACAAAGCCGTGTGGTGAGATTTCACTTTGTACCATTCTAAATGAGGTTTTTAAAGAGAGGGAGAGGGTTTAATGGTTTCTTGAAGAATTAAGGAGTTGTGATATTATTTTTTAACAAGGACTTCTTCATATCAGATGACTTAAAAAAGCCCTAATTTTGTTTCCATTGTTTCTAATGTGATTGATATTAGTGTTTGGTGAAGTGGAGGTAATCAAATGAAGCAATTAGTCTACTTGGAATGGATCAAATAGTTAACATTTCTTTAAGTCGAGGGTCTAAGAAACAATACTGATTTATTATTATTATTTATTTTTACTACAAAGAAATGTATTCCAAACTTCCAAAACACAAACTTAATTTTTTAAAATTAAAACAGAAATTTAAAGTTTCCATTCAAGGTCAAAAGAATAAGTGTTAGAGATATTATATGGCATTTTTGAATTTGCTTCTCGTATCCACTATTTTTGGAAGTAAAAAAAACTCGAAAAATATTTAATCTCTTTTCTCATGATCATCACAATTACTCGATCCATTCATGCCCGGATACACGTGGTGCATGTAGTAACATGATAAGAAGGAGAAAACTATATTTATCTTGAAGGTCAAAGAACACATATACTTCGATATGTGAAATATGGTGAATGCCGTATTTTCACGTTTGATTGCAAAAAAGAGCATTTTTTTTAAAGATTAAAATAGGATGATGATGATAATGCAGAGAAAATTAGGAATATAAGACTTGCTATGGAGTATGTAAGCGATAAAGAATTGCAATCACCCCTATTTCTATAATTTATCTAGAACTTTCGAAACTCGAGCCAACATGTAACGCATGAAGCCAACGATCGGCATCCTATGGGAATATATATAAAGATAATAAGGCAAATGAAAATCGATTTCAAACTATCAAAGCAAAAATCAAAAGAAAAAATATGAAAGATTGAGAAATGTGTGTTCATCATGCTCTGCGATCGTGGCGCCCAAGTTGAGCTCGCTTTACCTTGGCGTTTTGCTAATCCCGAGTGAACACTACAATACTGATGTTGCTACCCGTGTTGCTCAATCGCTACCGGGAGAGATGATCGTAGCACACTATATTCATTTAGCGATTAAGTTAAGATTGCAGTTCTCCCGAAAAGCTTGTTAGTTGGGTTCACTTCTATGTAGAGGAAGTCCAATGAGTTGCAAGCCCAAAATGACTTGAACTTATATGATAAGTCATATGGAGAAATATAATCTCTCATTATCTTTGAAGTTGTAGTTGCAAAAGGATGCAATTCTCTTGAAAGCAGAAAATCTGAGAGTTTGGGGCAAAATTTGATTTACATCAAGTTGATATCGAATGTCGATTCGTGGTCCGATTGAGCTGAAATTTTGTCAACTTGTTCATGGCACAACCTTTTCGAATATGAATGATTTGATTTTCGTTTGAAGTTCCATACATTGAGTGTTTCGTGGATTGATCAAAACTTGTGTTTTTGGTTAGATTTATTTTTGATCTTTTGTGAAATTTATGCATATTGCCAAGAACTGTGTTCTTGAGATTTTTGCTGCTATGTACCTCTAGTATTTACTAGAAAAGAACATTGTTCACCCATTTTTGTTGATAGTGAAGATTCCATGATTTTTTATCTCCTCACACCGAGGAGGTTTTCTACGTAAAAAAAAGACCACGTGTTTGGTATTTATTTTATTCTATTATATTGATTTTTATTAGGTTTACACAAGAAGAGATATTATTTTATTCCGCCACGTTAATTTGATATTGTTTGAGTTGTTATCATTCTTCCATCAGAGTGGTATCAGAGTTTCAGGTTATTGCTTGATTTTTCTGTTTTGTATTAAACAATGAAAATGAATATGAGTAGAATGGTTACACTGAATGGTTCGAATTATCATATTTGAAAAGGAAAGAGGGAAGACATTTTATATGTGAAAGATTTTTATTTGCTCGTATTTGCTGAAGAGAAACTAGAGAATAAAAATGATACTAAATGGTCTACATTTCATTGTCAAGTGTGTGGTTATATTAGGCATTGGGTAGATGATACTATTTTGAATCATATTATTGAGGAAACACATACACGCAGTTTATGGGATAAGCTCGAACAATTATATACTCGAAAGTCTGGGAATAATAAGTTATTTTTGATAAAACATATGATGACTTTGAGATATCAAGATGGTACTCGTTTGACTGATTATTTAAATTCTTTTCAAAGAATTATATTAGTTGGCTGTGATGGGAATCAAATTTAATAATGAGATACAAGCACTATGATTGCTTGGTACTTTGCCGAACTCATGGGAAACATTCTAAACGTCTTTATCTAATTCTACCTCGGATGGTACAATTACTATGGATTTGGCCAAAAGTAGTATTTTGAATAAAGAGATGAGAATGAAGATACAGGGATCATCCTCTTCACATTATGATGTCTTGGTTGTTGAGAAAATGGGTCAAGTGAGTCTTGAGATTCGAGAAATAGAGAAAAAAAGAGAGGTAAGTATGATAAATTTGTTAATGTTGAGTGCCATTATTGTCTTAAGAATGGACATATTCGGAGGTTTTGCCGCCTATTCAAAAGGGAGGAACAAAATGAGAAAAGCAAAGAGAAGAAATGTGATAATAACAGTGATGATAATCGTGTTGCTGCACTTAAAGATGACTTTCTCATTATTTTTTATGGTAATGCGGTGAATTTTGTATCTCATGAAACCAGTTGGGTAATTGATAGTGGTATATCTATTCATGCTATATCTCGTAGGGATTTCTTTACAGCATACAAGTCAAGTGACTTTGGATCCGTGAAGATGGAAATAATAAGTTGGTTCAAGTTGTAGGTATTAGTGATGTGTGCCTAAAAATCAGCAATGGCATACGATTAATATTGAATAATGTTAAACATATACCTGATATCCGCTTGAATTTAATTTCCATAGGCAAGTTGAATGATAAAGGGTATTGCATCATTTTTAGTGATGATCGATGGAAGCTTACCAAAGGTTCTTTTGTTGTGGCTAAAGGTGAAAAATATTCTTTGTTGTATATTATGTAAGCAAAGTTATTCACAAACAAAATTAATGCAATAGATAGCGAACATGCAGTTGAATTATGGCATAAGTGGCTTAGTCACATCAATGAGAAAAGCTTGTTAATATTGGTAAAGAAAAAGCTCCTTTTAAGAATGAAAATTTTGGCGCTAAAGAAGTATGCTCCCTGTTTATCAAGAAAATAGAATAGAGTTGCATTTAAAAGCTCTATTTCTTCAAGAAAGTCAAGTATACTTGATTTAGCGTATTATGATGTTTGTGGTATTATGAAAACAAAGTCACTTGGTGGCTCTCTATATTTTGTTACTTTCATAGATGATTTTTCAAGGAAAACTTTGATTTATACCTTAAAAACTAAAGACCAAGTATTAGATGCTTTTAAGCAATTTCAAGCTTCAGTTGAGAGATAGACTAGAAATAAATTAAAATGCATCAGAATTGATAACGGGAGAGAGTATACTGGACTTTTGATGAATATTGCAAATAACAAGATATTCAATATCAAAAGACATCTTCTAGGACGCCTCAGTTAAATGGCCTAGTTGAGAGAATGAATAGAATACTAGTTGAAATAGTAAAATGCTTACTTTCATAGTCAAAACTACTTGGATCCTTTTGGGGTGAGCCTTTAAGTACAGTTGCGCATGTATTAAATCTTATTTCATGCGTTTCTTTAGAGTTTGATGTTTCTAATAGAGTTTGGATAGACAGAGATGTTTTTTATGATTATTTGCGTGTCTTTGGATGGAAAGCATTTGTGCAAATTCCCAAAGATGAGATGCCTAAACTTGATGTGAAAACACGGCAGTGCATATTTATTGGTTATGGACAGGATATGCTTAGCTATAAATTTTATCATCCAGTTGAAAAGAAAATTGTAAGAAGTAGAGATGTTATGTTTATGGAAAATCAGACAATAGATGATATTAAGAAAGTAGAGATGATTTCAACATCACGGGTTAGTGATGATTTAATTGATTTAGATCCAGTTTCTCTTACAAATATTCATACATAGGTTGATGAAGAGCAGTAAGAAGTCAATGTTCCAAATAACACACATGTTCCTAAACATATTGAAACATATAATACTATTGCTGAACCAGAGACTCAATTAGATATTCCACTAGATGTTCCGATTGAAAGATCCGTTAGAAATCGATGACCTTCCACTATTTATTCTGAAGATGAATATGTATTATTGACTGATGTAGGTAAACTAGAGTGCTATGTAGAAGTAATAGAAGATGAGTACAAAAGCAATTGGTTTGATACTATGTGAGATGAAATATACTCACTTTATGATAATTATACTTTTAAGCTGATGAAGTTACCTAAAGGTAAAAAAGCTTTCAAAAATAAATGAGTATATAGGTTTAAGCAAGATGAACATATTTCACAACCATGGTACAAAGCTAGATTGGTTGTTAAGGGATTTCGTCAAAGAAAGTGCATTGATTTTGATGATAAATTTTGTCTAGAAGTGAAAATGTCATCTATCCATGTGGTATTAGGCTTGGTAGCTACCCTAGATATGGAAATTGAGCAAATGGATGTCAAAACAGCCTTTCTACGTGGTGACTTAGAGGAATAGATATACATGAAATAGCTTAAGGTTTTCAAAGTAAAAGAGAAAGAGAATTATGTGTGCAAACTAAAAAAAAAAGTCTCTATGGCCTAAAGCAAGCACTAAGACAGTGGTACAAAAAGTTTACATTAGTTATAATAGAATGGGGTTATAAGAAAACTTCATCGGATAACTGTTAGAGGTGAGCAAAACAATCGGGACCTGCCCGGAGCGCTTGGACCCGGATCGGATCGGCCTGGAACCGGTGGTTCCTAAAGGGATCGTTCTGGTTCCCGGTTCCATGGATGGATCCGCCCACCTGCCCATCCAGACCGGACCAATATATATTAATTTTTATTATAAAAAAAATTGGTTGAAAAAATTAAAATTTTGAAGGACCCTATTTAGAATTTTTATTTTCCATTTAAAGCCCTAAAAAACATCTTGAAGAAAGAAACGGCTCAATTTTTATATTCCACATCTTGAGGCCATTATCTACTCGGTTTTGTGGTCGTGGAAGTGGAACAACCCTTGCTTGTAGACTGCAGTTCTCGTCAAACTCTTGAAGAAAGAAGCGGCTCAAGCTCAACTCCGTGAGTGTTCTCTTGTCAAGACTTCGACAATCTCGCGACCACTCACGGTTGTCGGCCATCGACCACACCTCTTAGCTCTCGATTGCGTCAACTCCGTCAACCGCACTCATGGCCGTCAACCGCGTCTCCCTCTCTCGATTTGGCCACGCCTCTCACCTTTGGTCGAGTCAACTGCGCCTCCCTCTTTCGACTCGAGCGCGCCACTCACGGCTTTCGGTTGTTGTAAGTTGAATCTACTCACTAAATCCCTAAATCTATGAGTTCTTTGTTTGTTTGGTTGATTTAACTAAAAACCCTATATCCCTAAATTTTGATGCTAGTCATGGTTAGTGTTGAGAGAGTTCGTGTGTTTGTGCCGAGTTCGCGCAGGATTAACGAAGATGATATTTCTTCAGGTAGAGAAGTTGGAGGAGGAGGAGGGATAGATGTGGAGTTGATGTGCAAGACGCTCTAGGTGGAGCACAAGCTCTTCTACTTGGATCTGAAGGAGAACCCTCATGGCCGCTACCTCAAGATCTTCGAGAAGACGTCAGCCACGTTATCCACCATCATTGTGCCTTTCTCCGGCATCTCCTGGTTCTTGGATCTCTTTAATTACTACGTCTATACCGACGATTAGGAGGCCTCAAGCAAGGAATTGTAGCTTGACACCAAGGCATGTGCTTTTCTTATTGGGGCATTATGTTCCTTGTTTTCTGTCATTTTTGGTATTCGCATTGCTTGAATTGCGTGTTGTTGGTTGCAAGTGTTCTATTTTAATGTTGGCAAGAATCGGCGGGGGCGCTTTTTGAAGGTAATTCCTGCTCTTGGGTCTTCATTCATTTGGGTTTTTGGTGCTGATTGGACTTGCAATTATTCATTTGTATATACTTTTGCAGCAGTTGTTGATGCCCTTTATCTAGGCTTTATTCTAATGTCCACTGTGATAGGCATAGTGACCACTTCGAACTAACTTCAAAAATTGCAATGACTCACCTTCTGACATTTGCGTCTCTCCTAATTACACTTTATCTTCGAAAAGGAAGGTTGCCCTATCACTTTTCCTGTCAATTTTGCTTTTAATTTTTTCACTTGAAGAACTTTTGCTTTTACACTACGAGATCTAAATATTCCTTTTGATGTCAAGCAATTCCAATCATTTTGATCCTTTCCTTTTTCTCCTCTACTTATTGATTCTAGTATGTCTTCATGCAGAGTATGCAGTTCTGTGATTGCCTTGACCTGGCAATTCATTTTCTGTTGATTAAATTAGTTGAAGTATGAACTTTTAGAAGGTCATCCACGGTCCGAGTACCTTGTGACTGTCACTAATCTCTTTGGATTTTTTGTGTATCAGGCTTAGTAAATTGTGCTTTGTGCATACCACATTCTTAAATTTGGATGAGCCGGGGTTGTGTTCAGTGATGGGGCATGTTGCTCCAGAGCGAACCTTAATCTTTTTGCAAGGAAAGGACTTATCGTCTCACATTGTTGGAGAAGTCAGGGGATTAGTGGTCAAGCTGAAGGTGATCCATTAACATGTTAATGGAAGTGGAGGGATCCTATAATGCGATAACGCCAATAATGGAATCAATAACACTAGAACATGGAGAAAGTGAAGACTTTGAAGAGGCATTCAAAACAAACAAGGTATTCGGCTCTTGTCCTACTCCTAATAAGAGAAAATCAACAGCCTGGCTTCATTTTCATAAAGGAATAACTCACTCGAGTGGGAAAGTTGATGTCTTCTGCAATTATTATGGGGCCAAGTATTCATACCATGTTGATAATGGTACTTCAAATATGTTGAAGCACTTGAGAAAGTGCAATAATTGATAGGGGGAAATACTAGTACTGGGAGTGCTCAAGTTTTAACGACATGGAAGTTTGATCAGGAGAAATGTAGGCAAATTTTTGTTCGAATGATTATAATTGAAGAACAACCATTTTCAATGGTTGAACGTGTTGGATTTCGTGATTATGTGAATCAATTGCAACCTCTCTTCAAGCAAATGTCACAATTTATGGTGGATAGGGATTGCGTGAAATTGTATTTTTGTGAAAAATGAAGTTTGAAGGCTTCCTTTCGTAAGCTTAATTCTAGGATTGCACTCATAACTAATACATGGAGTTCCATTCAAAATTTGAACTGTTTATGTTTCACTGCATATTTTATTGATGAAAACTGGAAATTGCATAAAAGAGTCATCAATTTTGTGGTGATGTCTAGTCATAAGGGCAAGAATATTGGGAAAGTGATTGAGAAATGCATATATGAGTGGGGAATAGAGAAGAAAGTGTCAACAACCACTGTGGATAATGCTAGTTCGAATGATGTTGCCATTGGTTATTTAAAAGAAAATTTTTCAAAAGATAGGCTTTTAATTTTAGATGGTGAAGTTTTACACATTAGGTGCACGGCTTATATATTAAATTTGATTGTGAAGGATGGCTTGGTCGAAGTACGTGATTCCATTACACGTATTAAAAATGTGGTTAGATATGTGAGGAGTTCTCCCATGAGAGCTAAGATATTTCAAAATTGCATTGAAAGTATAAGGGTCACTTATAAGGGTTCGGTTTGTCTCGATGTGTCTACAAGATGGAATTCCACTTATCTAATGTTAGAAAGTGCCATAAAACTAAGAAAAGCTTTTGAAAGAATGGATGAAGATGATAGTTCTTTCTCAACTGAGCTTAATTATGATATTCCAAGTAGTGTTGATTGGGAAAATGCCATTATTCTTTCAATGTTTTTGAAGCAGTTTTATGATGCTACTAACAAGATGTCTGGAATTTTGTATATCACTTCAATTGATTATTTTGAGGAGATAGCTTTTTTGTATAATTATATGAAAGAAGCGGTGAAGGCTTTTGATCATAGGGTGAGAGTTATGGGTATGAAAATAAAAGACAAGTTTGACAAATATTATGGGAGTTTTGAAAAGGTAAATATGATGGTGTTGATTGTAGTGACGTTGGATCCTAGAAAGAAGATGAATTATGTGAGGTATTGTTGTAGACTCATTTATGAAGATGTTGTGAAAGTTGATGAAATGTATGATAATGTGAAGTTTGCCCTGGAACGTTTGTTTAAATTTTATGAGAGAACTTATCCTATTTCTTGTGAGAAAAATCTAGATGAACTTGTGAGTTTTATTAGTAGTGTCAGTAGTAGTTACGATCCTCTTTGTGATGAGAGAACTTGAGAGGAAGATTGCGGTTTACTTTTCCATGTGCAACGGCTATTATATGATGACTTTCTTAATGAGGAGAAAAAAGGGTCCAATGGCAATTTATCTGAGCTTGATCGATATATTAAAACTGAACTTGAAGATACTTGTGATCTTGACATTTTGAAGTGGTGGAGTGTTGCCAGCCAAAAGTTTAAAATCCTATCTTTGATGGCTCGGGATATTTTGCTATCCCTGTAACTACGGTTGCTTCAGAGTCAACTTTCAGTGCATCCAGTCGTGTGTTTGATGGCTTTCGAAGTTCTTTGACTCCTAGAGTTGTAGAAGCTTTGATTTGCACTCAAGATTGGTTGTGAACAGTTCTTAAGCTGATTAATGTTGAAGAGTGCATTGCAAATGTGGAAAAGTTTGAGTTGGGTAAGTTCATGTCATTTCATTTTTTAATTCTTTTAGGTATCTAATAAATGTATTTTATTTAATACCTTCTTTTTTGTTAGATATGGATTATGTTAACACGGAGATTAACAATATATAGACTTTACAAGTTGAAGTGGGAGTAATACACGTGGTGAGATTTTTCAATAATTGTTTGAGTTCAATTTCTACTAATATTGAGCGATCATCTACACTTATTTTTTTTTTTACTTTCAGGAGGTTAGGACTTGGAGTTTAAGAGCTCTCCAACTTGGGATTCACAAGCTTTATAAGTCATGAATTTTTTGGCATCTTATTGCGATTGTTTGTCGTTGTAGACTCATGCTGGATGAGTTTGTTCCATGTGCTTGAGTTTCATTTGGTATGATTGTTGGACTTGTGTCGTCGTGATGGTGTGGTGCTCATGTGATCAACTTGATGGCCATTGTGATTTGTGGCTTTTGACTTTTGACTTGTTTTTTAATTCCACGTAATTGAATTTTGTTTGGTATGATTAGTACTGCATTTCTTTGTCCGTTCTTTTGTGCATGAAACTTTTATTTCTCTCCACTTTGAGTTCTTTTTTGCCTTTGTCGCTCTACTGATTTGAGGGGCTTGTTTAGAAAGGAAAATTGAACAAGGTCACGAGCAATGCTAGTAGCTGTGGAAGTAATGGTGCCGTGAATAAGCTGGACATGGAAGCACACCGTTTGGATTGTGAGACACTATGGGAAGACTTGACAATTGGAGAACAAATTGGGCAAAGTACGTCTTTCATGAAAGTAGTATGCTTTTTGCTTGTAGTTATTCTTTAATTTTTGGTGACATACTTTGAAAAAGCCTTAAATCACATACAATTCTTGAAAAACCAAAAATGAGCGCAATCGAATTTGATTCATCAATGCGTATTGAGTAGGCGTCATTGCTTGTGAGACCGGTTCCATGGATTCACCTGAGAACCGGATCGAACCGGCAGTCTGGTTCTCGGGTGGATCCATGGAACTAATGAGCGGTTCTCGGATCCAATTTTTCGGAACCGGTCCTTAGCGGGCAATTCTTGGTTCTAGGGTGGGAACCGCCCACCCGGACCATGCTCACCCCTAATAACTGTGTGTTTGTCCAAAAATTTTCTGATGATGACCTTATTATTCTCTTGTTTTATGTTGATGATATGCTGATTGTTGGCAAGAATGCTTCACAAATTGAGCTATTGAAGAAATAGTTCAGCAAGTCTTTTGCCATGAAATACTTGGACTCGGTGAAGCAAATACTTGGCATTAGAATTACTCGAGATAAAGATGCTATAAAGTTGTTTTTGTCGCAAGAGAAATATATTGAGAAGATCTTTCAAAAAATTTATACAGACAAGGCTAAAGTGGTTAGTACTCCTCTTGCTGCCTACTTTAAGTTAAATATGAAGCAAAGTCCTACGATTGATAAATAGAAGAAAGATATGGAAAGTGTTCCATATGCCTCAGCTATAGGAAGCTTAATGTATGTGATGATATATACACACCCAGACTTAGTGCGCGCAGTTGACGTTGTTAGTCGTTATTTGTCAAATCCAAGCAGAAAGCACTGGAATGTAATGAAGTGGATTATGAGGTATCTTCGGGGAACTTCAAATTTGAAACTAAGTTTCGGGATAGGGAAACTTGAGTTAGTTGGATACACAGATTCCGACTTGGCAGGAAAAACTACTTCTAGTTATTTGATTATTTTGCGAGTGGAGTTGTGTTATGGAAGTCAAGATTGTAGAAGTGTGTTACACTTTCTACAACCGAAGATAAATTTATTGTAACGATTGAAACTAGTAAAAAGATGCTATGGATGAAGAAGTTTTTAGAAGAACTTGGGTTTAAGCAAAAGAGGTATGCGTTATTTTGTGATAATCAAAGCACAATTTATCTTGGTAAGAATTCATCTTTTCATTGTTGATCAAAACATATTGATGTTAGATATCACTAGATAATGGATGTTCTAAATGAGAAGTTATTGGAACTTGAAAAAATTCATATGGACTATAATGACTATGATATGATTACAAAGGCTCTATCAAGAGAGAAGTTTAAACATTGCCGATTGATAGTAGGGATGGTGAATCCCTCCACATTGTCATGAGGGGGAGATTTATTAGCTAGGTTTACTTTTATGTGAAGGAGGTTAGTTGTAAGTCCAAAAGGGCTTGAGTCCATATGATAAGTCATATGGAAAAATATGGTTTCTTACTATCTTTGAAGTTATAGCTGCAAAAGGCCGCAGTAACAAGAGAAAAAGATAAAGTAGAAAATCTAAGAGTTTGGGGCAAAATTTGATTTACATCAAGCTAGTATCAGAGATTGATTCGTGGTTCAATTGAGCTGAAAGTTTGTTAGCCTGTTCGTGGCACAATCTTCTCAAATCTGAATGGTTTGATTTTCGTTTGAAACTCCCTACATTAGGTTTTTCATGAATTAATCAAAACTTCTAAAGCTACTGCAGAGTTATGGCACCATAGACTAGCTCATAATCCATTTTTTGTCAGATTTTCTTGTGAAATTTATGCGTATTGCCAAGAATTAGGTTCTTGAGATCTTTGCTACTATGTACCTTTAGTATTTATTAGGGAAGAACATTATTTACTCAATTTTCTTGATAGTGAAGATCTTCGGATGGACTCTGGTCCCGTGGTTTTTGATCTCCTCACATTGAGGAGGTTTTGCACATAAAAAAAATTGTTTTGTGTTCATGTACTTGGTATTTATTTTACTCCACTATATCGGTTTCTATTATGTTTATTTTAGTTCGTTGCGTTAATTTGATATTATTTGAGTTGTTACCATTCTCCCATGAAGCTAATTGAACAAACAAAAAGGAGCAAAACGAGTGGTCGAGTGATCGGATGAAAGCGAGGAAAAGAATTGGAGTAAAATGTTTATAAGCGCATTGCTGCTAAAAAATATTATATTCTACCGAAAAACCGTCAAATATGAAATTCAGTTTGTCGCGGTTGTACAGCGACGGTCACTGTTCATTGCCCGATTTCACCTCAGCTCACGGCAACTAAATTTATTTTCGTCACATTTGACTATTCTCTGATTTTAATTCCTAATTTTACCAATGAATTTTGTTACCATAAATGGCTCAAATTCAATGACTAGGCACTACAATATGAAGACATGTGAAGCTTGTTCACCTCACATATACTGATTTATGTTCCCACGACTACAGTGCCAACTTTGGTGCCCAATTTTTTTCAAACAATCATTTAAATTGCACGACTTTCAAAGAGCGATGACTTAAGTGACCACTATAACTTAGCTCACTGAAGAATTTAATATGGCTTGACGGAGTATGGATGTCGCTACAGAGAACTGAAACTAAAGTGTCCTTCATTTAAATTTTTTGGCAATAAACTTTTCAGAATTAGAAATTTGAGAAAACAATATAATAAACCAGGGCTTTGCTAGCAGAATAGTTTTTGGGCTACCATAAGAATAACATCATGTTGTTAGTTATAAATTCTTGAAGAAATGGACCTCATAGTAATTTCTTATTATTTATTTTTTGTAATTCAAAAATGGACTTTTATTCTCACAATGAATTAAGTACAATTACATCAGTATTTCTTGAAGCAAAACTTACAAAGTTGATATTCTATTTCTAGTTTTGCCACCATTTTCTTTGTCTTGTTAGACTCATAAGAAAAATCAAGAGAAAAACATTCTCTCCAAATAATTTCGTTTTAAAACTTCAGAGAACTATTTACTTTCCTACAAAATGCCACTGCACTTTAGAAAAATCACACCGCACCCATCAAAACTAATCTCTCTCTCTCTCTCTCTCTCAACGATGACTAGTGGGTGGGGACGACACATATGAGGTTGTCTACCTAGGAGAGTTTCTCTTCACGTTTGCAAAATATTTTTTATTACCCAAGTACAAGTAACTCAGTCAGTACGTATTTAATTTCACGTGTTTTATAATGTTTAACAAGTTTGTGTATTTATGTATCATATTTCATTAGGATTAAGAGTGATCTCAAACTTAGTCATAATGCAAAAATTGCATTAGAATGTGTTTTTCCAGTGAAATTCAATGTGATTCCCAAATCAAATTCATGTAATATAATCGGCTTCAATCACCAGAAAAAAAAGATATTCTAGCGTTGTGAAACAAATCACTTCATGATATTGACTTCATCTTGGCCATCGACTTACATAATGTCAAGTCAAACCATGTTGTAGGCAAAAGAGAAAAAAGAAACCATGCAATCTAATGTTGATTAGGAACATAATTTAAACTTGATCAAGATTTTGATTTAAATTATATTATTGTAACTCATTTAGAAACATAACTTACTCAAAATGTAAACTGGCTTCATAAAATCACGCATCAAGTTTGCACAATGAAGAACTCGATCGTAACTTTTGATTGCCTAATTTCTTTTCTTTAATACAATTTGATAACTATCGAGTATGGCTCCTTTTGGTATTTGCTGCATCAATAAGGTAAGGCACAAGCAATTTTTTTGAAAGCATTAACGTACTGTCGACATATAAAATGATGAATTTGTTAAGGACTTATTTGCCCATAAAAGAGTAACTTAATGCGATGATGGGGAATCCAGCCCAGCCGAGCCGAGCCGAGCCGAGCACCTCATGGAGCGTTGACCGTTGCCACGTTTTCCTTGGGTTTGAACAAAGATCCGGCCGGAATTATCTGCACCTAGGGGAACGCGCGATGGGAATGAATTATCTCGCGGGTTAAATTTTTTGTCGCCGGTGATTGGCCAGCGCTGCGTAGCCGAAGAGGGGGCAAAAAGAAATTGGATATTGTCATCTAATAATTAAATTCAATCTAGACAAAAAGAAAAAAAAAAGGGGGCCGGCTTTAACGTCAAAAGGAGTGAAAAGAGGTAGGTCCATTTCCGCAAAGGACCCTGCTTTTAACCATTTCTTTTTGTGCAATAAGTTCATGTTGGTACTCAGCTTTCGAACCATTGGAGATCGAACTATTTAACATTCTTTGTCCCATAATTAATACAAAGGTACGATCCTGTTATCCCGAAGGCTAAGGTGGTCTTCTGGCGGGATTTTGCCGTCAATCTCACTGTTAACTCAAGGCCGGATTGGCCTGAATGATGAAATAAGTTCTTAGGAGATAAGGTGGTGATTAGTTGAATAAATAAATTAGAAATTTTCTCTGGAAAAAAAAATAAAAGGAAAAGGGGAAATACATAGGCTTCTTGAAGAAGAGGCCTTGCAGGCCACGGATCTTCAAGAAATGCAGCTGTCGGAGAAGCAGCTCCCTCTAGTTATGCACCCTCTCCTCCCTCCTTTCACATTTTCCTAACTTCGCTCCTTCCATTTCTCTCTCTCTCTCTCTCTCTCTCTCTCTCTTCGCGATCTTCTCCTTAGTACTCAACTTTTGTGTTTGGATCGCTTTGATCTATGAAAAGACTTCTAACGCTCGAATGCTAATCTCGTGGTCTATCTCAAAAGGAAACCAAAACAAAGCAGGACTTGGCAGGTTAAAGTTTCGGTCTTCTTGGCCCCAGTTAGGCATTTTTGTCTCCATGCGAGGGATTAGACAGTGGAAGGAAAATAATCAAAATGTTCTCTCTGTCCCAACGACACCCCAATACAATTCCCTCCACATGTTCATGTCCCCTTCCCTTTGGTTGTCTTTTTGCTAAGCTCGACTCCATAATTACGCACACAGCTACATCCTTATATTAACATTTGATCCCCTTTGTAATTGTTTCTATGTTTTACAAACTCTACCTTTTAAACCCAATCTTGTCATTAATTATATCTCGATCAAACTGGGTGATCCTTAAATTGCTAATTTAAACATGCCATTCCTTATTCACTAATTATCATTCAAGATAGGTGTATGACTCTCTCTCTCTCCTTTTCTTTGGTCAAGAATTGGTCAAGAAAATGATGACAAGATGATTACACTTATTTGGATTCATCTCCAGGTATGCTTTGGGCCGATCACAAGAGGCATTCATTAAAGTTATGCCGATTATTACCTTATGTTACTCACGCATATTAGAATATACAAAAATTATTTTTCCTTTTCCTTTTCTTTTCCTCTTTTTATGGTCATAATGTGTTTATCCTAGCTCTTCTTTCATGTTTAATTTAAAGGACACAAATGATTACCAAAAGAAAACAAGATAAAGAAAAATGAAGCACAAATTTAGAGAAGAAATCTGTCATCTCGAGTTGAAAATTAAAGAAAGGGAGGGGGAAGGGGGGGAACAGGCGATAATTGAAAAGAGATATTCAGACCACGAGGCAAAAATAAAAAGAAAAGTAAATAATTACCTTCGAAATGGTAAAAAAAGAGAAGAGAAAAAACTTCAAGGTTTATAAACTTTACACGAAAACAAAAGGCGAAAATGATGTGGATGGTATTGATCTAGAGAGGATGGAGCTATCATGCATCTTCAACGGCCTTTGAACATAATTGCAAGGGGCAATTCTTGAAGGACAAGGGGTTATTATAAAGCAAAAAATGATAAGCCTGAGATGTCTCGGTGCACGCTTGTCGAATCAAGCGGAGATTTACAAACTCAAGTTCATGATCAGTGCGAAGATAAGAGAGATTCGAATTAAAGAAATTTTTGTCTAACTACCAAATATTTGGGGGGGGAGTGCTAATGCGCAATGCTGTGCCACTTAGGAATATTTCAATTGAAAATTACAGATTTATTTTCACGTGGTGTAAAAAGACTACATTATATTCACTAGAATTTTCAGTTCCATTCAAGAAAGGTATTAGCAACAAAGCTCGCGGAGGTGTGCAAAAATTAGAAGCCGCCATTCTGGCATAATGAGATAGTTTACTTCATAATATCCAGTGACTTTATATACCATTATTTTGTATTAGCCGTGTGCTAAAATTATTTATTTGTTGGGTTTCAGTAGGTCCATATTATCCCATATAGCTCACAGGTTTTAGCCTCACAGGCACCTCGGTTAATGCTTGGTATTTAAATATCTAATTTTGTTTTCGCTTAAAGGGTTTGTTTTCCTCAAATCTCAACGTCTTCGTCAAGTTTTTTGAATTACTAAGACAATAAATTAACATATAAAAAGAGAATTCTCATGGTTATCTATTTCTAGCTGGAAGAACTTTAAATTAACACGACACCATATATTAAGAAAAAAAGATCAGTGGAATGATTATTTTTTTATGGGAAAAAAAAGTACAGGATCCACTCTTATATGTTATAGGAAAATGATTTAACTAGAGATTTGTGTTGCAGTTGTCGCAAAAGTAAAATACTCTTGGATAACTACGTTAGAATTATTTGTGATAACTACGTTAGAATTATTTGTGATACATTGCAAATTTCTAACAAAGACAAATTAGGTGAATGTAGAAGATAAATAGGTGTTTTTCGTATGAAATAACACCCGGGTGGCTAGCTAACTCAATTAATGTTGTCAAAACTAAAATTAAAACAATCTATCGTTTAGCTTTTTAATACATAAACAAAGTCTTTTGCATCTCTAATCGCTTATTTGAAATTATTGGAGAGAAAATAACCCCAGATGAATTTTCCTTCTGTGCTTAATTTTTTTATGTAAATAACGATATCTATACAAATTGATCGTTTATATATATATGGATGGAACCTTTCAACAAGATGCTCCTCTTGATCAGTTAGTTGACAACAAACATTGCTTTTCTTTGACTTGAAATCAGACATTGATAGGTGGCCATTGATTTTCTTGTTTGAGGTGTTGCAAGTTCCAAATTAGTGGATGCTGCCAATGGGAGTGGTGATGCCTTAATCGCAAGGAGGTGATGCCAAAGGTAGGGCTAGTGACTTGAGTGAAGTTGTAACAAAGTAGCCATACTAGAAGGTACGGTTGGATCACTTCCTTTTCAAGGGGAGTTAATGCTTGTTGGGTATTTTGGTTTGTATATAATATATACAATGAAGTACCTTATGAGAGGATATATAGGAAACCAAATCTGTCAAATCACTCATGTTATAATCTTTAACATTCTAGGTCACCCCTCATCTGCCTTATGTTCTTCATGTATCATTTAGGCCAAATGACTATGAAATTGCATCAATACTTCCATATATTATAGGTAACGTTAGAGATATCTCCATTTTGCTGAATCTTTCAATTATCAAAGCTTAGCTTTCAATTCATCTCTAACCATTAAATGAAATGTAAATATATTTGTCTATTTAAGTTACTGATTTCAGTAAGTTTGCAAAAATTAAGTAAGAAATTTATGATTATTTTATCTAAAATAGACGTATTTTTATTTAATGTGATACAAAAATAATTCCAATTAAGAATAAAGTATACCTAGATTTCTTCCACATGTTAATATTCTTTCATACATGATTTTTTTTATTTGTTGTTTTGAATACGTCAGCTAACTATAATTTTAATGTGGTATTAAATTCTATGTCATTTAGCAAAATAACCTTTTGTCTTAGTGTAGGATCGAAGATCCTTGTTATTTCTATGTTGTCATGCATGTTCCATTATAAAATTGACGTGGAATTACACGAAACTCCCCCAAAATTTTAGTGGTAGTATATGTTTGTCCTTAAATTTTCAAATGTTACATGCTGCCTTCTAAACTTTGCTCTGTTACAGTCGTTAACCCTATGTTTTATTCTCCATTGGCACTTGCAATGCACAAGATTTTTAAGCGGTAATAATATATTTTCATCTCATTTGAAAAAGAAAGTCTTTCTTTCTTTACCCATGATTTCCATAAAAGTGAAATAAATAATGAATTGTGAAAAATAAATTAAGAAAATGTAAATATCAATTATAATGTTAAAGATGAAAAGTTGTTAACATTTGATTGTACACTAATAACATTTTTAAGATATTCCAATAAAGAGAAAATACGATTAAGTAAAATAGATAAAAAAAGGTCTCAAATTACAAAAAATGGATACTTACTATGTATTTTTAAATAGTTAATTAATGTAGGGATATTTGTCGTTAAAATATATTTAAAAATATCAACTAAGATTTTGGTTATTAATATGATTTCATGAATTGATCGTTTCTTGTATTAGTTAACCCTTTAAATATACATAATGAGTAATCATTTTTTGTCATTTGATCATTTTATTATTGAGGCCTCTTCCCCCTTGAATTTAATTTTTTATTAAAATATTTTATTTAGCTTAACGAAAGTGAATATATTTATCATTTTTAACATATTCTTATTTTTTGGAATTATTATTAATACTCATTTTTCTATTATTTTTTGGAAATTGAAGACTGGATTTACCCAAGAATCTTGGCGTGATAAGCTTCCTAGAACTCATGGCCAGTGGAAAACTTATCCGTCCCCCAACCAAAATTTGTATATCTGACTTCTTACCACCACATTAACTTCTTTATGCTTCAAATTGACGCATGCTATATGGAAACCAACTTACACTATGAGTGCCGGATAACTTGATCCTTGGGGAGTTCCAACCTCGTTCCAACGAGACGAGGTCACTCCACTGATCTACCTGAAATTGAATATATATTAGTAGTCTTAAGTTTGACCCTGTTTAGAAGTTTTTAATCTCTTTCTTTTTTTTCCCTCCTTTTCCTAATCTCTGTACTTTCCATACGGTTGTTGGCTAGAGACGGATTCTGCATGGAATAACTCTATTGCTATCGCGGAGCAATAAAATATTCTGAAAATAATATACGAAAAGTTTTTCTCGCGGTTAGGTGGCCGATGCAAGATTCAACTTTCAACCCTTTATCTATCATACCTCCATTTCATCGTTTCCTAAATGGAAAGTAATTCGTGCATTTAGTATAACACTTAACCTTTTCAAATGAGTCTTACAAAAAATTTAATAAATAAATTTGGTGCATTTATGCGGGCCATATGAGTCATGTGAGTGAAACATTGCCAATTATGCTATAATGTCAAACCATTATGATTATATCTAATTGCAAAAGAACGGATAGATGTATAGCATACATGTCCGAATATATGTGATTAACAATTTCAATTTTACAAGTCTCGTTCTTTTAACTTTGGATTGATCATCATAACTTCCAATTTTGCATTGAACAACTGTTTTGCTGTTGCATTCGTAGTCTGAAATCATAAGAATTTTGGAAAATAGTCAAAAGGTAAAGTTAGCTTTTCCTGCCATTTGGTCGCCACATGGTAGATACTAACTTAAAGTTTCAACGCGTTATTTACTATTCCTCCTCTAGAATAAAACGTTCTTTCCCTTTTATTTATTTCTAATTGACATAAATAAACTATCGATCTACTTGTTTAGGACGGTAAAGTATTTAATATAGTATTTGCAGGGTGTTCCAATTCAAATCTATCCAACATGATGGGATTATTTTCTTGGCACTTTAATATTCATAAAAGCGGAAAATTCATAAAGAAAGACATAAGAAGCACTTAGTTGCCTCTCCCGCACGCTTCACTCACGGTGCCTATTAAAGCTTTTTGTTTATTTTGGTATTTGGTAAAACCATTTGACTGCAAGGAATCTAGAGAAACAATTAAAGCTTTCTTGCCACCTAAATGAAACATTTGGGGTAAAATTAAATATGTATATGAGTTTGCATCATCTAAACATGGTTCGTTTTACTGGTGCATTGGTTTTGCATAAACTTAAACTAGCATGGCGAGTTACATAAAGTTGTGCAGGTAGAGGTAAGCTGCGACCAGAGCAAGTAATGTCATGTTAGCACAAGAATATTGATTGCCTTATGCTTTAGTAACATAATATTTTTTCATATACTATAATATCACAATTTCAATAAAACATTTGAATCAGCTAAGGTATATCAATGATTAAGTGGAAATTAACATGAATTAGTTGACTAAGCAACTTTCCTCGGAGACAAGAAGAGTCGCTATTATAACTGCTAGATGTAACATCTTATACATGAAGGAGTCTCTATTGTAGATTGTGATTTATGAATGTCTCATAGTAATGCTCTACTTATAGGCTGTTTTGGCTCTCTTTTTTTTATAAATGTTGAAGCCTTGGTCAACAACTATATCATTTTTTTAAAATATTAAAGATAATTCAAAAATTAATTGAGAGAAATTAATGAAAAACACTATTTCAATTTAACACAAATGAATACAAGTACATTTTCAAAAAAATGCGGAGCTTTGTATCTACTTTTGGGGTGATCGTTAAATATCCCCTGGCTTGTCAACATTATTGGTGGTAATCGTTGTTCTTGAAAATTTACGGGGTACATTATGTATATCAAATATATTTCTTCACTCTTCCCCTCTCCCTTAGTTATAAGTGATAAGCTTAGCGGTTAAGCGATTGGTTTGATTAGATTGTATTGTATATTTAATACACATTAATAATTTATAATAGCTATAACGATGCTGTAAATCTCGTGTTTGATATACAGTGTGTCTCACTCAGCGTTTGTGAGGTTTAGCAGTAGAAAAAACTTCTTCAAGGACAACACAACTAGTGCTACTAGCGGGTAGCAACGACAAGGTCCAAATTATGATTACGTACATGCGGTCTCAATCCATGAAGTTCAAGTCTCTGGGTAAATTAAAATGTCATTGCGTGGTTTTTTCCGATACTGATTGTAAAGCTTAGCAGCTCAAGGAAAGTCATCCCAAGCAAGCGGAAATCCAGTAAGACGATTTCTACGATCCAGAAAATTGGTGTAAAATGTCAGTGACCACGAGATTTCTAATATATTCTTTTGCAATTAACTTGATCGCAAGCAATTATGACTAAATATATCATTAGTCCAGGAACCCTCCACTAGGGCTCTTATCTAATGCAAAATTAAAAACAAAAAAACAAAAAACTCAAGAACACAAATCCTTTATGAAAATATCATAAGCAACCCCAGTTGGTCCAAGATACTGAACAGTGAACATCGATTTGCCGAAAAGAGTGGTGGTCAAGAGCGTAACCTTCTTTTCATCATCACGAGTGAAGTTGGAAGTCAAGACTGAGATTTCACTCGGGTACCAGCGAAGCTGTATTTGCCAGGAGCTGAAGAGAAGAGACATCTCCAAGATTTCCCTCGGAGACAAATGAAGCTGCAGATGCCAAGAGATGAAGGGATGTTGTCGAGTTCAGCCTCTGGGCACGGAGTGTTGGTCCTTGGCGTCCTCGTGGCAATCTCTTCTTTGAACCGACCCATTTAACACTGAAAACTTGCACGGAATTTAACTTCTGGGCATGGAATCTCTTCCTTTGCGGTAGCAGTGATCTCTTCTTCCTACCGTTCCATCCAACACTGAGATGAACTGATGAGGGATCGAGTTCCATCTTTCTCTCCCTCATTGAAAGATAATTTGGGTGTTAGGTTTTGTAATGGGGAGTATTAGGTTGACACACGAGAGAGGGTTTGTAATGGGGGTTTTGTAATGGGGTTGCCACACGAGAGAGAGAGAGAGATGGACAGGGTCGGGGTAGAGAGAGAGAGGTTTGTAATGGGGGTATTGTAGTGATGAACGGGGTTGGCGGCAGAGGGAAGCTGGGATGAGAGAGAGAGAGAGAGAGAGAGAGAGAGAGAGAGAGAGGGTGTGATGTACGGGGTAGGCGGCGGAGGGGGAAGCTGGGGCGGAGGTGGGGCCTGCATGGGCATACGACATATTATTTATGCTTGGGAGAACCACATCTGCAAACATTATTTATGTTTGGGGGATTAAAAAAATGGACATCAAATGGCGCACGCACGCGTCCTTTCTTTACAAATCTCAAGCCTTGTTAGTTTTGAACATACTGCATCGAACCCCCGGCCTAACCTGCTCTTCATGTAAACGAACTCCTTGTTAATTTCAAACATTCTGCATCGCATCCCCACTGGCTTGCTGTTGTTGCGAGTTTTCATCCTCTCGTTGGATTAATTGAGCTTGTAGAGAAGTATTGAAAAATTTTCATACATCCACGATTGAGCACATTAGGTTTAGATGAGATCTCGATTTTTCAGCGGGGGATTTAAAGTTGAGAACAGGCACCCACTCCCATCCTTGAAAGAAATAGCTGCAGTGGGATTTCTTCTTTTGTTCCGAATCATAGAAAAGCGACACAGCTGCCAAAGCTTGGAAGCTAGCTCAAAGAAAAAAAAAAACAAAAGGCGTTTACTGAGCACTTCAAATCGTCAAAGTCGTTGCGGCCGGTTAAACGATAACTTTAAAACAGACTTTTTTCTGTGGCGAAAGAAAGAAAGGTTCAATAAGTAGTACGTACTTCTGGACGTTAATCCCTATATTCTATATTCTATTATGAAATTTTATCTTCAGACCCCGGACCACCTCCCCATCGTTTTGACGCGGTGGGTCGCGTGAGTCCATCTCGTAGTGGTACTCACCAATGTATTAGTGCATTGCGAATTTAATAAAAGAATCGGCTGTCGTCCTCTGTACGGAAAAATGATGAATCCTTATTGCGTAAAAAATATTTAAGTTTCACTTGTAAAATGAGAAGATTTTACTTTGAACTATGAACAATTGGGATCCTTTCACTTGGTTTTGCATTTGCTTCTTATTAATGATAAAACGCCATGATCCCATCATAGATATTTTTATATCAACATGACAAATGGAAGGTCGAAAGTGAAAGATAATCAAACCATCCAATTTCGAGGGATGAATACTATAATTTAACACCATACTTCTCAAGAAAAGCTGAACGTTCTTATAAAGTCTTGTGCTAATTAAGTGCGTATTCAAGGGCTCTAGGATCACCTCTTTGGTCTGACCGATAATAATACATCTACGTACGCTTCTCGAAATATCCAATCTTAATCGTTCTTCCACTTATCCAATCTCAAATATTTTAGGAGGATTTAACTTCTTTGCATACTGTAAGGTATACAGTGCAAAAAATAGTGAGGAGAGTTGGAAGAACGTCGGCCTACTTTTGGATCAATCGGCCCGATTGTGCATTTTTAATCTCCATCCGAGAGATAAAAGAGTTTAAGGAAAAAAAAAATTCAAATCTTGTCTGTCCCAACGACACGCCAATACAAACACCTCCACATATTCATGTCTCCTCACTTTGATCGTCTTTATTCTAAGCTCAAGACCAGAATTATGCCCGCAGCTACATCCTATTATTTACATTTGATCCCCTTCCTAATCGTTTCTATGTTTACAAACTCTCTGTTTGGAACCTAATCTTCTCATATTAGTATCTCCAGATTGAATTGGGTGATCTTTGCTCCACCATTTTAGATGTCATCCATCATCCACTCGTTATCATTTGAGACTTGAAGTATAGTCATGACTCAGTACCATCATGTTATTTGATTACATGACAACTTTTCAATGATGACTGCACCACAATTTATTAAATAACTATTTTTGTTTAAACTTTTGGCGAGAAGAAGATAACAAGAGGCATTAAACTCCCTTACCAAAAAAAAAGAGGCATTAAACTCAATTCTCAGTTGAAGGCGGGATGAAACTTTATTTATCTCCAAGTATATGCTTTAGGCCGGTCACAAGAGACATGCACTAAGGCGTGTGATTATTACAATAGGCCGAAAAAAAAACTAATCAGAAGCTAAGAATTTCGAAATTCAGCAGTTTCAATATTATTCTATGTTACTCGCACATTTCAGTATTATATTGCAATTATTTTATCTTTTCTTTTCCTCTTTTATGGTCATAATGTGTCTTACCTATCTCTTTTTTAAGGTTTAATTTAAAGGAAATAAAAGATTCCCAAAAGAACACAAGAAAAAGAAAATGAAGCACAACTTTAGAGAAGAAAGGGGTAATGAAAAAACTAAAATAATGGAGCTATGGTGCATGATCCAAATTCTGCCGTTTTCAGATGATTTCTTCGTCTGTAGCGATAATGATGGAGTTATCGTGCATTGGTCAAGATTCTGTGGTGTTGCCTACGAGGGGGACTGCGGAGTGGGTGGGGAGAAATATATATTAATGTGGATGGAGCTCTCATGCACGTCCATTCATGCATATCTCAGTACTTTCCGTAGTAGGATGACTCCAACTTTTTGTTGGGGAGGCTGAGTTGCTCTTTCTCTCTATTGAAGACGAAAGGTTAGAGGAAAATGCTCTCATGTGATTAAGTGCTCTTGAGTAGAGGAGGAGGCTTGGACAAATGCTAACCGTTCGATTAAGGGTTTTGACTTTTTCCTTATTACGTGGGTTTAGAGAAAGCTAGAGAACCCAACTTTTCTTTTTTCGTTTCCTTTTTCATTTAACTTATTGTAGATTTTCGCATCCCCTTCCTTAGAAAAACCTCTCCTACCAAGATTAGATCGATGTGCTTAGTGAAGACGACAATTTTTCATCCTTTTCCTTAAATATAATATATTCATCCTCAAAAGACAAATCAATTGTAAGATGAGAACTGACATATAGACCAATCATATGATCACCTTTGAAATGAGATCGTTTACCTGAATTATAACACCGGATTTAACGAAGAATCTTCGTGTGATAAGCTTACTAGAACTCATGGCCAGTGGAAAACTTATACCTGCCCCAACCAAAATTTGTATATCTGACTTCTTACCACTACATTAATTTCTTTATGCTTCAGATTGACACATACAATATGGAAACCAACTTATACTCTTATTGCTGGATAATTTGATCCTTGGGGAGTTCCAAACTCGTATCAATGAGATGTGATACGAGACGAGGTCACATAATTGATCTAGCTGAAATTGAAATTTTATTAGTAGTCTTCAGTTTGACCCTGTTTAGAAGTTTCGAATTTCTCTTTTCTTTTTCTACCCCCATTTTTAATCTCTGTAGTTTCCATGCTGTTGCTGGCTGAAGTTAGATTCTGCACGGAATAACTGTTGCTATCGCAGTTGGAGCAACGAAACATTCAGAAAATAAAATATACAGAAAGTTCTCGAGGTTAGGTGGCCGGTGCCAGATACTAGTTTCAACTTTCAACGCTTTATCTATCATATCTCGGTTTTTTTGTTTCCTGACTGGAATGTGAATTTGTAAATCTAGGGTAACACGTGACAATGACATGCGAACCAACAACGTTTCTCTCACGAGTCTTTTTAAAAAAATTAAGAAATAAATTTAGTGCATTTCGTGCAGGCCAAACAACGAGATTTATTGATTTTATCCCATGAGCCATGTGAGTGAAACATTGTCATATATGCTAAAATGTTGAAGCATTATTATGTCTAATCGCAAAACAATACATGTCCGACAATATGGGATATACATAACAGTTTGAATTTTACAAGTCTCGTTCTTTTGACTTTGGATTGATCATCATAAGTTTCAATTTTGCATCGAATAATTGCTTTGCTATCGCGCTCGTAGCCGTGATCATGAGAAATTCAGAAAATAGTCAATAGGAAAAGTTTTCTTTTCCCACCGTTTGGTGGCCACATGGCAAATGCTAGCTTTAAGTATCAACGGGTTATTTATTATTCCTCCTCTAGAATAGAACGTTCTTTCCTTTTATCTGTTTCTAATTGAAAGAAAATAACACATAGATCTACGTCTTTAAGAAGGGAAAGTATTTAATATAGGATATTGCAAGGGTTCAAAGTCAATTTTCTTGGCATTTTAATACTCATAAAAGAGGAAAATTCATAAAGAAAGACATAAAGAGCACTTAGTTGCCTCCACTGCTCACTCCACTCACTATACATGTTAACACTTTCGTTTATTTTGGTATTCAGTAAACACATTTGATTGCAAGGAATCTAGAGATATAATAGAAGCTTTCTTGCCACCTAAATGAAACTTTTGGGGTAAAATTAAATATGTAACTGAGCTCGCATCATCTAAACAGGGGCCGTTGTGCTGGTGGATGCGTTTTGCATAAACTTAAAGTAGCATGGCGCGTTACATGAAGTTGTGCAAGTGGAGGTCATCTGCAACCAGAGCGAATAATGTCGTGTTAGCACACGAATGTTGACTGCCTGATGCTTTAGTAACATTTTCGAAGCTTCTTATTTCGAAATTTGCTTGTGCGGACAATTTACAATTGTGTGGAAACTTTGGAAGGGAAATAAAACCTTCCCCTTTTTACTTGTCAAAATTTTTTATATTCTTCTCCAATTTTCCGTACCCACATTCCAACTTTTTTCACCTCCCAAACGATGTCTTAACGAAAGAAAAATGATTAAAGGCACTAATTGAATGCGTTAGTCTATCATCATTGATCAATAAAAGTTACAGCAATTCATGTGGATGGGTTAAGTGTCATAAGCATCTAGCGTTGGTGGCTGAAAATAGCTAATATTCAGTTATCTATGCTGGGTTCTTTCGCAAATGGAAACGTGGCATTTCCGATGTTTTTTCTCAATTAGCAACATAAAAGGTCGTGCACTAAGACGTGGATGATTTAATATATTTCACTAACAGTTCCACACTATGTGATTTAGTACATAATATTTCGTACTTGCATGCTAAATGGCACTTCTCAATGTCCATGTACCTAAAGTACACTTGATTATGCGACCACCTATGTACGCTTTAGGTAATAGCGTTTTAAATGTTTGTAAAAGACTAAAATTAAAATTATATTCAATTATTGTTTTATCTTCGTTATATGCTCGAAGAGCCCCAACGCCCTGTTGATAAAAATGTTTACTAAATTGTCTTTCTTTGAGAAGAATATATATGTATGTGTGAATCTTTCACCGTAAAGGTAATAGACCGGATAAAGTGACCAAAATTCATGTTCAAATCAAATATTTTCAATACAATAATTGATATTGCGGTCTCGATGATAAAACCTGAATCTGCCAAGGTTTGTCGATGATTAAGTAAAAATTGACATAATTTAGCTAGTTTTCTATGTACCCTTTAGGTAATACTGTTTTATATTTTGTGGGGCTAACATTAAAAAAAATATATTTTTTTGTTACTCAAAGAGTCCTGAATGCCCTATGATGTAAAAAGATTACCAATTTGTTTTTACAATAATGTAATTATATCTTTCATCAAAAAGGTAACTTTTCTGGTGAACAAAATTCACCTACAAATCAATTTTTTCATATACTATAATATCACAATCTCAATAAAACATTTGAATGAGCCGAGGTATATCAATGATTAAGGGTGCATTTAGTTCAGCTTTGCAAATGAGCTTTAAGTGTAATGTAAATGTTGAAAGCTCAAAGCTACTCAGGAAAATGCAAAGTGTGTTTAGTAAAAAAATTTTGTAAATAAATTTTAAGTTGAATGTGTGTTTGGTAAAAAACACTTTTAACATGAATTAGTTGATTAAGCTACTTTCCTCGGAGACAATAACAGTCGCTATCATGATTGCTAGATGTAACATCCTATACATAATAGGAGTCACCGTTGTAAATTATGATTTATGAATGTCTCATCGTAATGTTCTAGTTATAGGCTGATTGGGCTTTTTTTTGAAAAAAAAATGTTGAAGCCGTTGGTCAACAACTATATCATTTTTTTAAATATAAAAATAATTCAAAAAATTAATTGAAAGAAATTAATGAAAAACACTATTTGAATTAAACACGAATGAATTTGTACATTTTCAAATTAAGAAAAGAAATGACATACAAAGGCCCTAATAATTATCAAAAGCAAATTACACCCAAGAGAATGTCCCATTAGTTCGGGCTAGTCGACATCGAGTCCCTTGCTATGATTCAGATGATAATAGGCTGTTGTTGTCCTCTTCTTCACGTTGGGCACGTTGCATTTGAGTCAATTGTTGCAATAGACAATCATGCCCTTAAATAATTATTTCTGGATTTTTCGCAATCAAGCCACGCCTATTGTCTTCCGTAATCCATCGGCTAGTATCGAGCGTGGACTCCAATGGTTCCGTAAACACCGATGGGATCAGCAAGTCACAAACCACAGTGGAAGGAATCGAAAAAAACAAAGCTCCGCTCTTCATGTTGTCTTTGCTCACTCTTTCAATCTAAAAACGCGAAGTTTTGTATCTATTTTTGGGGTGACCGTTAACTGTCTCATGGCTTCATCCCACCGAGAAGCTTCAAGCAATGAATTGGAGGATTGATTTGGTCATTTGACCCTCACATTAAGTTTAGTTGCCAACATTATCAGCGGTAATCATTATTCCTCAAAACTTGAGTTATCAAGAAAGGGGGCACGTGATATATTTCAAATATATTTCTTAATCTTTCCATCTCCTGGTTATAAGTGATAAGCTTAGTGGTTAAACGAAAGGCTTTGATGTGGTAAATCTCGTGTTCAAAATACAGCATGTCCCACTCAAAATAATCTAGATGGTCATATTAGTAATGCTATGGGCGATACTTTACTTGCTGCAATGTACATAGGAATGTTAGACAAATTTGTCGAAAGATGCTACTTCAGTTTAGTTAACAGCACACATATAAAAAGCTATAAATCAATAAAGATATTGAAAGATTATGATTATATCATATTTCAAAACAATGGACAGATCTATAGAATGCATGCCCGATGAACATGTAGACGCACTTCCCTTTGAAGGTCCAAACAATAAATATTTTTTTATTGTTTCTTTTTCCTCTGTGATGGAGATATTCAAGTTGAAATTCGGGATATCCGTGCAAAAGCTGAAACAACTGGGTTGGAGGCAGAAAAAGAGCACTGGGACGACCAATCCAGGGAAAATTCTTAAGCTAAACTTAGACTATCTCTGATGTTATTGTATAGACATCAGAGGTATATGTTGTCTCCCAGGGAAAAAAAGAAGAAGGAAAAAGCATAGATATATTGTGGGAGTCGGCGTAATTGCTAGATCAAAGCATCTTGAATTATCTATCTTGTTTACATCCATGGATCTTCTAATGGTTCAATAAGGCATCCCAGCAGAATCTGGAGGAATTTAACAAGAATCGGACAATTCTACAAGTATCAACACGAGATAAATATAGGATATGCTTTACAAGTTTACAGCAGGGTATGTCCTTTATATAAACATTAAGGGATGATTTTACAAGCATCGTTCCCTTCACTAAAAACCATTAAACAAAGACTTCAATTGTTCAAGTCGCTGCCGGTCACACGTAATTTTAGTACCTCCTCGTCCTTGGGGTTTTAGATGGACGCAAATCTACTGTAGATAGTGCGTGCCATCCTTTTCGTGCCAACTCTGCAATATGTTGCATTTGTTAAGCTCGTTCCCATCGATGTCCAACTCATTCTCATAGATTTTTAGCCTATAATTTTCCTAAGGAAGGCATGATGGGGAAAAGGTTAAAGTGTCAAAGGCTTTTCCAAGGGTGAACCATTTGTTAGGATTAAGCGCACAAGCATAACGAAATAGAGAGTAAAAGTGAGAAAAGAAATCAAGACATAAGATTTATAGTTCACACTTTAAACTAGGGCTACAACGAAGGTATCTCGTGCCTTCCTATCGATGAAGAGTATGAACCATATCCCAACGTTCTCTCACTTGGTGAATACTTTACATGTTTCTTTAAGCCCAACATAGTTGTACACCATTCAAAATTTTATGCATTGACTACCTTGGTAAAAAAAATCTGTAGTATTCCCCCATGTCTCATTTTTATCCAGCACTACAACCTTTTATTCCACTTTCTCTCGGATGAAGTGATATTTTATGTTGATATGCTTTGTTTTTTCATGAAATCCATAATCTAGCAAAAAAAAATATAGCAATCTGGCTATCACACCTATTCTTCACTCATCCTTGTGTAGAATCAAGCTCTTTACACAATTTGTGTAGCCATATCACTTTCTTATCAGCTTGAGTAAGGGCCATGTACTTTGTCTTAGTAGTAAATAAAGCAACCATGCTTAGCCTCTCGTTCATCAAACTCACAGCTCTGCCGAATAAGGAAATAATATATCCGATGGTTGACCTCATGCTATTAATGTCATGTCCCCAATTAGCATCCACAAAGCACTTTAATTGTAACGCTTGTTGTCCTTGCCTACCATGGCCAGCGAGTGTGTTGTGGCCCTTGCCAACCCTCACTCCAAAAACCAAAAAATAAAAACAAAAAAAAAAAAAACTCTAAAATTTTCAAAAAACTATCAAAATATTATTAAAAATGTCTACATCAGCTAATCATGTCATATAGGACGACTCGCGTCCATGTTAATGACTTCTAGCCAAAATTGGTGGGATTAACTCAATTAAAAAAATGTGAAAATATTTAGGATTTAATTGGCGTAATTAAAATATTTATGACAAAATAGAAAAAAAATACAATAATATTAGAACTTTTTTAATAATTGTCCCGTAATCTCTACATGCCATCGCGGGGCTTTAACTTCATGAGAATCACCCACATCCACTAAAATTTAGTCGCCAAATCTTTCTCTCCCTCCCTCCCTCAAACTAGGACCCAATTCCAGACGGAATCTAAAGGAGATGAGGAAAAATGAGGATATTGAGGCAGCGAGTGGAAGAGAAATGTCAAAGAGGAAATGAGGAAGTGATTGTCTTCATGTATAGGAGTCAAATAGTTGGTTTATTCCAGTGGCTATCCTTTTCACATGAGAAGGGGAAAATGGGAGTTTAGATTCTCATATTCTTGGGAAATTGGAATGGAGATGATTTAGTTTTAGGAATGAATTTCAATTCCCACAACCTGTAAAGAGACAAAACAAAAGTCTAAACAATTAGCATAGAAGTAGAGTAAGATCGATAAAAAAAAGAAGAAGAGAAAGACGGTAAAGATTCAAATCTTTTTTTTGGTTGAATTTATTTAGATCTACAGACCAATTTTTTTTTTTTCCAGATCCATGCGAGATCAGACTCCTTTATCTTTTTCATCTTTCCAAAGTTAGACATGGGTGTGAAATTAACGTCGTCCATTCCACAGGAGACAAACTACGTCCTTATTGTTTTAAGTTCGCGTTGTCATGGAATCATGAGACTCCCACTAGTGGTCCCGTCCAATGTATTAGCGCATAGCGCACCCAACAAAAAGGACTGGCTGTTGTCTTCCGTTCATGTTAATGGCGCATCTTTAGCTTGGTATTCTACATTGCAAGACATGATATGGGTGAAAGATATATAAGTTTTGCTTATACAATGAGACGATTGTACAATGAATCATGAACAATTGAGACCTTATCACTTGGTTTTGCATTCGCTTCTAATTTGTGATAAAATGCTATGATTCCATTATAGATCTCTTATATCAACATGATAAATGGAAGGTCGAAAGTAGAAGTTAATCAGACCATCCAGTTCTAAGAAGTGAATACTATAATCCAATGTCATGGGCAAAACATTACTTCCCGAGAAAATTTAACATTTGCATAGTTACAATTACCAAATCCTATCCAAAATCTTAAAACTATTAGATGGATAGAGATTACATGTTTAAAAGACCACGATGAATTTTATATGTGAAGATGTAACTAGCGGTTACAAAATGCCCAAATTAGAATACAGAGCTCGTTTAGTTTGCCATGGGCAAGCTTCGGCAATGTGAACGAGTGCACGAAACTTGGCTTCTTCAATCAACTTCTCTGTCGATGTCCAATGACTATAACGGGAGATTCATTGCCGAGGCCTTTCTATTGGCTTAAGCCTTTGTTTAGTCAGTCCCAACACTTAATTTACCAACAATAATGATATTGGCACTTACTATCTGTCCATAAATTAACCAACGTAGGGCCTAATTGGACCTGCCGGATTAGGCATAAAACAACATGTGCGTGACCAAGCCTTCAGATATTTTTCAAACTGACCCAACTCTTGCCATGTCTAAATAGAGAATGTCCGCCCACAGAGCATGCGAGAGAGGTGGATGCGACTAAATATGAAATGTCTTAATAAGGCGATAACATGTTGACTTGGGCTGAAGCAAGCGGCACCAAGATTTTCATAGCTTTTAACAAAATGATCTGATTGACAGGCATTAAGATAGTTCTGAACAAGACAAGTTCCAAATCGCGATTGTCCCTTCCATCACTTGCACATTGTTCCATTTCCAGGCACCTTCACAGTAAAGAGCGCGGCAATGCGCGTAAACTCAATTCATGCATGTGTCACTACTGATTTCATAGCTTCTGAGGTCCCGCCCAAGCCAGCATAGGCCTAGCCAAGGGGAAAACACGGGCGGCCCTGGCCTGTCCATTGGGCCACCCTTTTTTTAAAAAACTTTTGCATCTGAAAATTTTAGTTGAAGTCGAAAACAGATTTTTGGGCTCCGTGATTTTTTTCATTTTATCACTTTATCTATGATTTCCGTACTACTTTTCTCCATGAATTAGCAATCCGGAAAATTATCTAAAAAGTCTTAAACCTTTTGTACTTTGTCAATTCAATTTTAAACCTTTTAATTTTGCTAATTCAATTCTAAATTTTTTCAATTTTTGCCAATTGAGTCCATCTGACTAATTTTGACAGGAATTAACTAACATGGATAGCCGATGCTAATATATCACTTTTTTAATGATATTTTAATAATTTTTTGATTTTTTATGATTTTTTTTATACTTTTCTTTGCTTTTTTTTGGGGGTTTGGAGTTTGGTATGTGAGGGTGGCTGGCCGACCCTTGTTGGCCTTGAGTGAGGATGTCATGCCTCTTGCTAGCTCTAAGTGAGGGCTGCGATGCCCTCGTTAACCAAAGCAAGAGCACATGAGTCCTCGCCTAGGTAGATTTGGCAAGGGCATCGGGACCCTTGCCAATTATGGGTGAGGGCTCATGTGCCCCTGCTTTGGCCAGCGAGGGCGTCGCAACCCTCGCCCAGGGGCGATATGGGTTGGTCAATGAGGGTTAGTCGGCCACCCTCACCAGCCAGATTCCAAACCCCAAAAAGAAGTAAGGAAAAGTTAAAAAAGAAGAAGAAAAAAATATTATTAAAAAGTGCCATGTCAAACATTGGCCATCCACATTAGCAAATTCCCGTCAAATTGGCCGGATTAACTTAATTGGTAAAAAGTCAAAAATTTTAGAACTAAATTAACAAAATTGAAAAGTTTAAGACTAAATTGATAAAAGTGTAATAGATTTATTATTTTTTGAACAATTTTCCTATTAGAAATTTGGGGGTATTTTATCCTATTAGTGTTCATAAAGGTTACGTACCAAAGTAGAATAATTAATAAAAGAAATTTTTAATCTCTTCTAACAAATATACGGATGGGCTGGGCTAGGCCTTAAGGGTTTGCCTAGGCCCGGCCCACCTACTGATCGAGCTTGCGATTTTTATCCAGGCTGGCCCAACGGGCCTAAAAATTCAGCCGAGCTTACCCAGTTTATGGGTGGACGCCAGGGCCGCCCGCCTGTTGATGATGGGTTCTGGAAAAATTCAAAAAATATGCACCCTGGAATAAGAAGGGGACTTCCTACGTTTGTAGCCTGTTTGATTTAAATAAGAATATGATTTAATAGTTCTTGCGATGTAATGCAATAGAACTACAATAAACATTTTGTTGTTCTAATTTGAGTAATATTAGACTAATTACAGCTTTTGGTTTCATGAATAATACATGTAATAAGCAGCAAATAGCATCAAAATACCTAAAATGTCCCTCACATAAGGATAATACAGCATATAATAATTATTAGTTTAATAGTCAATCGTGATTCATGATTTTAATGACCTATATCAAATATTGTTTATACTGTAAGTTTATAATAATAATTACTAGTTTAGCACAAAAATAATATTATGAAAGGGCTAGGAAGGGATGAGCAGTTTAAAATTTTAAATTCTACGTTCCGTAAAAGGTTCCATTTAAAACCTGAAATCTACTCACTAAAATAGATTTCTTATTTTTTCAAACCTAGAACCTATTTTTGTCACAAGTTTTAGGATTGGTTTTAGGTTTTATCCAAATTCCATATGTATTATTAAAATAGCTCAAGAAGCTAGCTAGTATTGTAAGATAGATTTGATAAAAATAGCTCCAATAATGCGAATGTCTTTCCTCGAATGTTGAAGTAAATTAACAGGGAGCTTATTCGATAATCTGATTGTATCACACTCTCCTTCCCTCCCCTAGAATAGCTGGAGCTCGAACTACTTTGCTACGGAATTGCCTTGCCTTTTCATTAATATATATAATATGATAATAATTACAACTTTTATAGTCAATCATCAATGTAATATCCCATATATATTATTAAGACATTAGTTTTGCTATATTAATTTTTTTTATCTATTTTTAATAAATAAACTACAATAATAACTTAAAGTTAATCATATTAATGTGACTCTATTAGATAAATTTATTGTTATTACACAATTAATAGTATTGTTGAAATAATAATTGTTGCCACCTAAATTTTAACTCACTATTGAGTAATAATTGAATAGAAAATTAGGAATTAATATTTAACCCCTAAACAGAATTCATTATGTAGTTTGGTAATGGCATTTGCCTTGGACTGGTGGTAGTGAATGGACCCGCATCGGTCTCGCAAGTGCGGCCTACGCATAAAGCAAAAATTCGGCCCAAGAGAGTGGGGGAAGAGGCCGAAATTAAGTTGGGTTTAACCCGTTAAGATTGAAGGCTTCGAGTTTAATCAAAATACGCCCTAAAAAGATCAAGCCTGTCATCAATTGAGTCCGCAAGGAAAATTCGGCCAAGCCTATACGATAAGGGCTGGCCGAATTTCACTAAATGAGAGGGGCCTTAATTGGTATCGGCTTAATTTAGCCCATTACAACTTAATTGAAAAAAGGCCTTAGGTTATAGAGTTAATTGTTTAATTAAAGCCGAAATTAAAAAGTCCGCGAAAGACCTAGGTTCCACTATATAATCACACGATGTCTTCATTAATCGGGTCACACCTTGCATGGGACTGAGATGACGACACTGCTTCCGCTCTTTGCCAAACCTGACGATGGTTCTCACCTTTCCTGCGAGCTTCACTAACGCCGAGGCTGCTACTCTTGTCGCCCCGACGAAGCTTGTTGCTGCTTTTTTGACACCTTGACAGGCACAATACCACCAGCGATTGCTACAACAACGCGAACATCGACTCACTTATTTCGCTGCGGTTTATATTTCTTTAACATGCGGTTTTAGATCTTTTCCTGCGGCTTTTCTCCTTTCCCTGAAGTTCATGCAAATATACCTGCGGTTTTTGTCAAGAATTCGGCCAAAGACACTGCCGGCAGCCCTTCCAAGACTTCGAAGGTTATTATTTTGCCGGTTCTTGGGGCTTTCCAACTGAGCCGGCTAGGAGAAACGCTGTTGGTTATGCCGAGAACAATCGAGTAGCCCCTTGAGAAGCCATCACGATCAATCACTGAGCCGAAAGCCCCACGGACACGGCCGACCACTGTGAACCATCCACCAGCCCTCTGTCGCGCAGCACCCCTGTTATTTGATTTGATTAATTTCGTTAGCTGAATGAATATTTGAGTGATTATGCATATAAGTGAAATATACAAGTATCCTCAAAATTAAGAAACTTTCCTAATTTATGGATGAATCTGAAATATGATTTAGCTCCTTTGACTCAACTGTCGGTTTATTTTGTTTTCAAATTTTTGATTGATTTATCATTTGTGATAGATACTTTGATTGTTTTCAGAAGAGAAAAAAAAAAATCTCCCAATTAGATTAGGTTAGATTCTTAATTGATCTTTCAGGGAAATTCTTGGTAATATTTTTTTTTTATAGGTTAAGATAGATTTTTGATAGAATTAGACCAAGTTAGAATACATGCAAGATAGAATTTTTTTGTTGAATTTGGATAGTCTGGATAGATTGCATATTTGGGCTGATTCTAGAAGATTAGAATAATTTTCTGATTTAAATTAGGATTAAGCATAGACTATTTCCTAGTCAAGTTAGATAACATATTAATCTCGATAGTTAATTTAGGGTAATTTTCAATTACAAATCGAATATAACATACAAAAAATATTACATCTTTAAATTAGGGCATCAATTTATTACGAGTTTAATAAATGAAAAATATAAATATTATCATGTATATGTCATATAAAATTAGGTTCATAACTAGCACGTCATTTAGTAATTGCATGCTAAGTCATTGACATGTAGAGTAATTTAATTAGAATTGCACAGTAGATAGTTGTGTATTAATTATTGCCCATCATTAAAGTTAGATTATTTAATTAAATTGCACGTCATGTAGAATAATGTAATTATAAATTGCATGTCGCGTTAGAATAGACATGTCTTGTACGTCGTTACTTAGAGTAATAACATGATATGCATTGCACAAAGGGCAGTTTACATTTAAGTAAGAGAAAACCCTAAAAAATTGACTGGAATTGCGTATTAATTAGAAATAATATTTAAATTGAAAAATATAATTTTCTAGATAACATTATAAATGCTTATGTTGCTTTGAGATAAGTGATTCCTCCTTATCCTTACAATTTATGGTTGCTTTGATTATTGGTTGTTACATTAATGTTTGCACACCTGCATGATATTAGTGATTAGGTTTAAAATCAATTCAAGCTACCTACAAAATATTTTTTTAAAATATAAAGAATTGTACCGAAAGAGCGTTGGAGTAATCTAAAGTAATTTAGTCCCCGAATTCATAATCTCTTTTTTGTAGGAATAAAGTATATCTCCTAGTACTTTACTTGAACTTGTGCTGACTTCTAATTTAAATGATTTGAATCTTAAGTTGCAAATTGGTATGAGCTTGGGAGAGTCCAAGCTAAGTCTAGTTTAGTAATCCATTAGCTGAATCCTAAGTAATTCACCTAAGGTAAGGTTGCGACAGCTTAATGACTCCATTGGAGATTGAAAAATACTTAGTGGACTTAGGCCATTTGCTTTTCTTGAAAAAATGATTTTGTTTGATATGTCCCTAACATTTAAGGTATTAAACGTTCTCGTAGAATGAGAGATATGAGGGGAATTTTTTGCTGACCTTTTTTTTGTAGAGAGGTGTAAGAATGAATGGTTTATTTTTCAATATTAAAGCAGTATTTGATATAAATTGCCATGCATGATATTGCATTTCCACTACACTTTAGCACACACAATTTGTCGTTGGACCTAGGCTAGAAGGATTACTTGGGATGGTATTGCGGTGAATGCCATTTCCAACAACAACTTTATAATACGAGTCACCCATCTCAATCCTAAAATTCATCAAGAGTTATCACCCCAATTTGCAATAATGCGACATGAGTTAGCTCTTTGACCATGCCGGAGTCATGAGGACTTGACTCAGCTGCAACCTCATTGGTTCAATTTGATAATTCTTGTGGCTCCACTTTGCTAAGCTATCTAGAGCATAAATCGAGCTTCATGTTTCATGCGCATGTCTATATGATTGCCATCGTCTATTGGTGTAAGTTTTCTAATCCCTTGCTTTGCAATTTACTTTTTTGTAATTTTGGTTGGTCCATGGTGTTAGGTTGATTGTGAGTCTTGGTCTATATATAATTAGGGGTGTGCAACCGGACCGAATTTACCTAGCAACCGGTTTGAACCACTCAAAAAATAGGTCCAGGAATCGATTCTTGGTTGAATTGGTTTGAGAACCGGTTCCAGTTTTTGGGAAGTGGTTGGAACCGGTTGAGGAACCCGTTCCAAGTGAAGACCCCCTGGAACCGGGAACCGGTTTTTACCCTATTAGAAAACCGGTTTATTGCTAATGTTTATGTAATGTCAGGATTTTTGTTTTGTCTTATAATGTTTGCTTATGTAATTAGCCTTGTGGATCCCTAATTTTTCGTTTAGTCAAAAATTTCATGTACTTATTGATTACATGTGCTTTATGTTTCAATAAAAATTAGAAAGATCACGTTGTTGTTTTCTCGCAAATTAATATAAAATTTGAAGCCGTTTAAGATATCAGGCGATTACAAATTAGGTTCCAATGAAAATAGGATAGACCTTGTTCCAAGATCGAAAAAATAGGGTCGGGTCCAAAATAAGGTCTAGTACAAATAGGGTAAGGTATAGGGTTCAAAAAAAGAAAACCGATTATAATAGGGCCGAGTAGGGTAGTATTTTTTAGGAAAAGAATATTCTCTTTTTCATTTGATGTATACTTCAAGATTGCCTTTCGAAGTTTCATTCTTATATTAAGACAAAACAGACATTAAAAGGCCATTACAAAGTCATTGTAGAATAATGAATGGTTTATTTGAGAAGTAAATTAAACATTACAAAGCAATTCAAAAGCCCTTATATGACTGTTAAAAAGCCATTAGGTAACCGTTAAAATAATGGCGGCCTTCAATGTAGTCATAACTTTTATCAAAGCTATTACTATAAATATTTCAAGAACTATTCAACAATTCCTCACGTTTTTAAAAGATTTTGAAAAAATAATAATATTAATGCTAGGTTATTGAATTATAATGCATTGAAACTGGTGCTTGTTAGGCTATGAACTAGCCTTTGAAAGAGTGAAATATAATTCACGAAATCGTTGGTGAAGTTTGAAACTCCTATGAACCAAGAATTTCTTTTTATAAATTATAATTTTCACCAATCACATTGCACTCCCACAAACTTTGTTATACAACATGATTTTGCGCTAATAGGCTATGCGTGTGCTTGGTTTGTTTATAAGTGCTCTAGAGATTTTCACCAAAAATTCTAATGGGAGCGGCCCCACACCACACTTATATAGGTGATTCCATTAAGTATATTATGTAGTTTAATACACTACCACTAATGGTTATGAATTTCATTAAGAGCTTAGCTCAACTTCTCTTTCATTGTAGTCTTGCACTATATTCATCTTAGCAGGGACACCGATTTTTAATAATGCATCATTGGAAAAAGAAGTAACTTGTTATTACCCATATGAACCTACTTCATGGGATCACCAATCACATAAATTATGTTACCATCACCTATTGTTTTTCTTCAATTGACTTATGTTCCATTCCCCTCGATGTATCATAATTTAATTTTCTTCCCACAAGTTTAGTAAGAGTATCGGCCGAATTCATTTTTGACTTTACATTATCGATGGAGATAATTCCATCTTTGAACAATTGTTTTACCACATCATGTCTCAAATGAATGTGTCTATTTTTACCATTAAAAGTTTTATTCTTTGCAATGGCTATCATCATTTGGCAATCACAATGCATAGACATAGAAGGTGTCAATTTCATTCCCAAAGGAATATTCACTAAGGAGTTCCTTGGCCATTCAACTTCATTACCAATCAATTCTAGAGCCACAAACTCTAACTCCATGGTGGATTTAGCAAATATTGTTTGTTTGGCTGACTTCCAAGTTACAGTAACTCCACCAAGGTGAGCACATATCCACTAGTGGATTTTGTCTCATATGGATTCGAAATCCAGTTAGTATCACTATCACTATCTCCACATGGGGAAATCCACCATATAAAATACCTTAGTTCATAGTTCCTCTCAAATATTTCATTACTCCACTCAGAGCTATCCAATGATCATAATTGAGATTTTGTGTATATTTGCTTAGTCTACATACATCATAAGCTATATTAGGTTGAGTATAATTCATCAAATGCATCAGACTCCCAATAATCTAAGCATATTCAGACTGAGCCACACTATCTTCTTTATCTTTCACTTATTGGATATTAAAGACATATGGAGTACTCACAAATTTGACATCAAAGTGATCATAATTTTTAAGTAGCCTCTCCACGTAGTGCTCTTGAGTAAGCATTAGGCCATTGTCACTTCTTACAATTCTAACACCCAAAATAACATTAGCTTCTCCCATGTTCTTCATATCGAATTTAGAAGTCAAGAAATCTTTTGATTCATTCACAATATAAATATACGTACCAAAAATAAGCATGCCATCAATATATAAGCTAATAATTATAGATTCACCATCAACGGTTTTTGTGTATGCACATTTATCTACTCAATAGAAAAAAAATCCATTATTAGCTAGAACCTCATCAAATTTCCCATGTCATTGCTTTGGCACTTGCCTTAAGCCATATAAGGATTTAACAAGTTTACAAACTTTATTTTCTTGGCTAAGAAAAATACAGCCCTCGAGTTGCAACATGTAAATTTCTTCTTCTAAATCACTATTTAAAAATGTCGTTTTAACATGATATTTGATGAACAACAAGTTTTTAAATAGAAGCTAAAGCAATGAAGACTTGAATAGATGAAAATTCTAGTAACAGGAGAAAATGTGTCAAAATAATCAACATTTTGTTTTTGAGTAAAACCGTTTGTAGCTAATCTTGCTTTATATTTATCAATAGAACCATCAGGTTTAAGTTTCCTTTTAAAAGTCCATTTACAACCAATCAGTTTGGCACAAGATGGTAAATCAACCAATTTCCAAATTTTATTTTGTAAAATAGAAATCAATCTCAATTTTTATGGCTTCTTTCCATAAACTACTTTATCTAGAGGATATTGCTTCAAAATAAGTCAAAGGATTATTATTAATAAGATAAATATAAAAATCAATCCCAGAAGAAGTTTCTTTCCCTATTCTTTTAATCCTTCTCAATTCATCATTTGAATTTTCAAAAACATTTTTATGAAGAGGTGCAGGAGAAATAGCATCAATATCTAATGGAAAAATATGCTAAAAAAATTCTGCATTCTTTGTCTCAAATATGGTATTATTATCAAGCAAATCACTTTTTAATACAAGAAATCTATATGCAGCTCTATGTTTGGTATAACCAATAAACATGCAATTAGATGTCTTAGAGCCTATTTTCCTTCTCTTAGAACTAATAAGCATAACCTTAGCAATGCAACCTCACACTTTCAAATATTTTAAATTAAGACAATAACCTTTCCATAATTCCTAAGGTGTTTTACCCTTCTTTTTTTTATGAGGTATTCTATTTTGGATATGACATGCAAACAATATCGCTTCATCCCATTAATTATTAGGAGCTTTAAAACTTACGAGCATAGAATTCATCATTTCTTTCAAAGTCATATTTTTCCTTTCAATTACACCATTTGATTTAGGGAAATAAGTAGTTTCATTTTTCCTTCCTTTTCACAAAATTCATTAATTAAGACATTATTCATCTCAATTTGATCTAGTTCTTTTTATTCTTTTATTCAATTGGTTTTGTATCTCAGCTTTATACAAAAGAAACATATCAAAAGCTTCACCTTTAGTAAATTTTCTCTCTCCCATAACCAAGTCAATAGAGATTTGAACATAATTCCGTTCTCAAATCTTTCTCAAGTCCCTTTCTCTTTGGAAATCACATCATAGCACCATGGCTCCATTAGAGCTTTGCCCATCTGCTGAGCTTTCTTTGTAGCCATGGAGCTTTGTCATCCGCACCATCCCCAACGATGCGTCAGTCAATTTAGTGAAGTCCACAATGGGCAACTCCCTCACCAACATCAAAAGTAGCCTTGCGAGGAGTCGCATAAAGATGATAAAGAGGGATCACCTTTAGGAGATAGTCGTTGAGAGCAAGGAGAGAGTCTAGGGTTCCCATGTGGAGATTGAGTATATTGAAATGCAAAATTGGGCGGATCATAAGCTTCAAAGGATTTCAACAAAGATCGAATGGGGAGGGGAGCGAAACGAGAGAGCATGGTCTTGGAGTTGAATCTTGAAGAAAGAAGAAGAAGGATATATACCTAGTAGTGAAGGATGTCAAAGGAGTGTGTGGAGATCTGCTCCTAAAGGTTGTTCCATAGAGAAGTGGCAAACATGGAGCCCTACATCGGAAGCGACACCACCCAATATTAGCTCGCCATTGTCTCTCGAGCTTGCTGACGATGGAGAGAGAGGGAGGCAATTGGTGACGGCGAAGATCGGAGGTGGTGGAGTGCACCTTTGAGTGGAGTAATGTAGTGGTGAAGCTCCTTCCTTCCTTAGCTTGATGTCACTCCAAAATCTCACACAAGCTTCAAGGATAGTTGAATAGCTTCTGAACAGATAATATTGGAATACACAATCAATTGATTTTGTATCTCGGCTTTATACAAAAGGAACATATGAAAAGCTTCACCTTTATGCTTAAGCAAATAAACTTCAGTAAATCTAGTCACCTAATATTGTTTATTTCTTATAGTCATAGTTTGTCTTAAATCTCTTAGATCAATATGCACTAAACTCAACAAATCAATTTCTCTATTTACATAAATACAAGGCTTTTTTGTTAATTTTGTTTTGGCACATATTATACATTTATTAAAACATGGGTTTTCAATCCCAAAAATTAAACATTGTTGTCGCATTTTCTTAATATAAGAAATACTAACATGACCTAATATACCATGCCATACATCAATAGACTCAACCAAGTAAGTGAAAGAAGTAGCATTTTCATTGGTAACATTGGAAATGTTAAGAACAAAAAGTCACTGATTATAATAATCCTTTCCCAAAAAGACATTATTTTTTGTCATACAATCTTGTCAGATTTGAATCACACTTTCACCCAAAGTTACTAAAACTAGGTTTGCCCTTATATTAGGGATATGCAATACATTGTTCAGGACCAAGGTCTTGCTAGATGTGAGCTTGAGAACTTTCCCTTTCCCAAGAACTTGAGCTGTTTTTGAATCACCAAGATATATAATTTCTTCTCCTTCCTCTACTGATGTGTAGAAGTAAAAAGATTTTTGTTTGCGCAAATATGCATGGTAGCACTTGACTCTACCACCCACTCTTTCACATTGGCCACAATGTTGACTTGGGAAATGACCGCAACGATTATGTTATTAAGGTCATCTGCTTTAATTAAGTTGACTTTTGGTTTAGTAGGATTGTCATTTCCCATTATGTTGTTTTTGCAATGTGCTACATGATAACTTGGTTTTCTACAAACAAGGGAAGAGCCTTTCTTTTTTAAGGTGGGGTGATCAACTTTGGATTTGTAATTAGGCTTGTTGTTATTACATTTGTTTTGGCAATGTTGAGATTTGCCTTCCACCAAATTTTCTATGGTAGCAATTTCCTTACCTTTAGCAGCTTTGATTTCCTTATGAGTTGTTTCCCCAATAATAATATACGCAACTAAAACGACAAGTGATAGTTGCTTGTCTTTGTGCTTGAGTTGTTGCTTATAGTCATTCCAAGATTTAGGTAGCTTTTTAATTAGCGACCCCACAATAAATTCTTCTTGCAAATTGATGTTTTCCGCCTTCAAGTCCTCCATTAACTTGTGATATTCATTGATTTGTGTCTTGATCTCCTTATTATTGGACATTTCCCATTGATAATAATTTCGAATCATGAATTTTTGTTTGCGCACATCTTCAGCAGTGTACTTTGTAGTCATGGAGTCCCATATTTGTTTTGATAGCTTGTAGGGATGGTAGACATCAAACAATTCGTTCAAAAGCAGACTAATAATTGTGTGGCTACATACCTTGTTAGCATATTCCATGGATCTTGCAGGTATTAGCATATATCCATTGATCTTGTAGCTTATTATCAATTGGTTTGGCCTTCATAAGTGCGAAAGCTATGCCATGTACATCTATGATAGAGAAAACTCTTTTTTGCCACATTTTGAAATTGTTGCCATTAAAAATTTGAATGTTCGATATGTCATAGAATGATTTAGCATAGGACATGTGTGGCAATGGAGGTAGTGCAACTTGATTGGTGGAGATGAATGCATCAATGATGATGGCAGCGGCGGCATCAACTTGGGACTCTGTGGGGATTATCTTTATGATTGTTGGAAAAATTGATGAAATTAAATAAATTTATATGAGTTGTGCAATTGTTGTCCTTAAGGATAATTCCACCTAGTATGAAATGTTGGAAATTTTTCAATAATGGGCTTATATTAATAATTAATTTTCTATTTTATATAATCGGGTTAATGGATATTCCAATATATTTTAAACCCTAAAGTGATCTTATTGAGTTGGATTTTGGCATCTATTAATTACGGGCCTAGTTGAGCAGTAAAGTGTAGGCAATTGTGTTTAACTAAAGCCCGTAATGAGAGGGGCCTAGTTGACATGCTGTTGATTAGGGTTTGCTAAGTCCCATCTCTAGCCTATAAAATGGTAGGTTATACTTATCAGTCATTGAATACCATTAAAGCTGCTAAACCGAAATAGGTCATAGAGAGGAAGAACCAGCATACCGACAGATCACTGATTATATCAAGTTGATCCGTTTTCAATCAAGTAAGGCCATGGCTCAAACATGTATGTTCTAATTCCATTGTACACATATAAGTTTTGGTGTTTTACAATCATATATGGGTCTAATTATTCTTAATTAATTAGTTATTTATGTGGAGAAATTTCTACATGTGGTATCAAAGCAGGTTATATATGATTGTAGAACCCAAAAATAATTTTTTTTTTATAAATAAATTCGAAATTCTTTTCTCAAACCAAATATTGTCGTTATATTTTTCATTTGGATTCTTTGATTAATTAATTCTGAAACCTTAGGGTTTTTATTCTACATGTTGAGATTTTTCCAACCATATATAATTTGTATATTTTCGTTAAGAATTGAGAGAGAATTTTGAATTCGAAATTCTAGGGTTTGTACCTTGGAAGGGTTCTAAAAGTTTCGAATTTCCTTCAATTGAATGATGTATGTTATAAATTCTTATATGTGTATTGTTCTTGATGCTCTGATTGTCCTTGATGTTTCAATTCAAGCGATTTTTTACTAAAGATCTATAGATGTAGAGGATTTTTTTTTCCTATTGATTTGCATTTTAGTATGGGTCTTTTTCCTTTGATGAATCGGCAGTGATGAGATTGTATTTCTCTCCGCGAGATTCGGCTGAATTTGGGATTTAGGTTCTCATGTCTATCTTCGGATAGATTGGTGCCTCTTTCGAGGCTTGATACCATTGGCCTCACGTGTGTCGGTAGTCTTCTCTCGATGAATCTAGGTGTCTTCAAAACTTGTTTTCTGTTTTGATTGTTTGTTCTTCAAACATGTATAAACCAGAGTTGTGTTAAAGGTTTTTTTTTTTTTCCCCGATTGATCGAGTTTTGATCTTAGTCTTTGGCTTGGGAAGATACCACCGCTTGTATGCCAAGTGATACAATTTGCTTCCTCGTCCTAATACTTGTCCTCTTTGCCCAAAATATGGATTTTTTGGAATTTTCTTATCTGCCTTCTTAAGGAAGGCTACATCTATGGGATGGTTGGACCTTGGCTTTGCATGTGTCAATCTTGTAAAGGCAACCAAGTTCGTATGACTTTGTTGATGGTGTGATTTATGAAATTTTCTTACGAATTGAGATTTTAATTTTATTCCCGTCACTTGCATTGGTCAAAGCCGTTTATTTTTGTCTAGCTTCCATGTGATGCTTTATTTCCAAATAGAGCTTAACCACATGCATGATCAGCACTAATTGGGATACAATGTGCTTTAACTTTTCATTGTATGCTCAAGAGCAAAGGGGAGGACGAAAATCTTTGTTTTGTTTTGTTTTTGTTTTTTATTTTAAGGAGAGTTAGCAAATGTATCTTTGTCAATGCTAACCGAAACTTGGTTGCATTAGAATGAGTTTTTTGGCTCAAAATTGAGAAAATCAAATTTTCGGCCATGGATGTTAGATCCAAAACTTTGAAACTTGAATGTGGATGATTTAGTTCAATTTTTTTTTTTTTGAATTAATTCATCTTGGATTTTAATTGGGTGCAAAATTGTCTTAAATACACATGAATTCACTTTCTTGATTTTGTTGAACTCACGGTCAAGAAAAGGAAAAGTACAAGTCAGACTTGTTGACCAAATTATATGGTTTCCTACTCCAAGTTATAGACATTCTCTATGAGTATTATTTTTGGCAACATATATATTGTGTGGGTCAAGGGATAATTTTTCTTATTTATTGAAGCACCGTGGAGATTGAAAAAGATCTTCAATCAAGCCGCTAGCTCCACACATATATATTGTGTTTAGGGTCTTCCGAGACCTGTTCGTTTCAATTTGTTTTTTAATATGCCTATTTTTTTTATGATTTTTTGGTATGGTAAATTTTAATTTTGGCATAGTAAATATTTATTTGGAATTATTTATTGATATCCATATTTAATTCCATAAAAAAAATTTGTGCCTATTGTGCCTATTTTTCAAATTTTAATTTATGAAAATTTATTATAGTGTATGAGGGATAGGATGAAAATATCCACTTTCCCTAATTTAGCATAGATTATCTATACTTTTTTTATTTAGTTTAACTAGATAATCTTAAATGCTCAATTGTAGAAATAGGCACATAAAATTGTGGCAAAAATTGTTGTTTGATAAATGCAATATGATCTTGGGAAGCACATGTCGTAAAGTTTTTCATATTGTTTGATGAATTTTTGGGCATTGATTAAATGGAATATTATTTACAAATTGTTAAAGTTTGTAAATTATTGAAATTCTTTATTGATAAAATTAGTATATATAATCACCTGTCCAAATGGGGTTATTGCGTATATTAATTTGAAAATTGCATGAAGATATATTCCAAAATTGAAGGACGGGGATATATGACTCTAAAAGATTTATCTGCCCAAATGGGATAAATTTTTAAATTTTTATGTAATTTCCCTCTATATTAATATATTAGAGATAATTAATGGGATGTGTGACTCAAAAGGTTTCTCTACCCAAATGGGATAAAATTTGATAGTTATATGTGATTTCCCTTAGTGTTAAGATAATGGGGATGTATAATTTAAAGGATTTATCTGCCCAAAGGGGGATGGATCCTTAAAGAATATATGTAATTCTCCTTATCTATCTCTATATATTGATATTATGGAGATGTATAATTTAAATGATTTGTCTACCCAAAGGGGATGGATCGTGGACAATTATATGTAATTCTCCTTGTTGTTGTTGTTTTACAATCTTCATGCTGTGGAAAATAATAGTGTATTATACGCTCTGCCCAAATGGGAGTTTATAATATACTAATTATTTTGTGAAATTGCTTATTACCCATAATTAATCATATTGCATTATGTGTGTCAAACAATTACTTTTGTTGTGAACAATAGTAATGCCACGACTAAGATGTTAATCAGATCAAATATTATATTGTTAAGGACTTCATAAAAAATGGAGATATTGGGATTGAGAATATTAGAACTAAGTCCATATTATTTGATCCTCTAACAAAAGATTTATGACTCATTTTGTTTAAAGAACATGTAAAGAATATGGATGTTTTAAAATCTTTTGATCTCTTTTGTTAGTGGGAGCTATATAGCTTATATTTTTGGATATTGCAATTATATGCAAATTGATAATGCTTTTATGAGTTTTATTAAAATATTTATTTTTTATGATCATCACTATTGATACTATTATTATCATTTCTCTTGTCGATTGAGAAGTGGAAGTATATAACAGTATCTTTAAACAAATAGTTTGAAGATGACTAGATGTCACTAATTATGAGATCTCATGTTGGATTGTGACATAGTTGTGTAATTTCCTATTGTTTAGAAATCGCACTGAGGCAATTTCATGTTGCTTAGAAATTGCGTTAATGCAGTTTCATGTCGTTGAGAAATTGCATTGAGGACCGATAATAAATAGTGTATATTTTGATCACATGTTGGCACTATTTCTTACTACACTACTAGGCCCATGATCCATGAAAATATAATGTTTATTATATGTGATTATGGAATGTCATGTGTTGCGGTATTTTCTTAACACGTTGATCGCCATAGTCCTATAATGAGGTTATATATGATTGGATTGGTTTTGAGATGCTGTTATTGGAATATTATTTTTCAAAATTGTGGCCACATAAAAGAAATTTTCAGTTATTAACCCGAGAGTGTCGTTTTCAAAATAAAAATCATTTTCAAAATAAAACAAATTAATTAATGTAGCCCAAGTGAGAGAATATTGGAAATTTTCCGATAATGGGCTTACATTAATTAATTAATTTTCTATTTTATATAATTGGGTTAATGGATATTCCAATATATTTTAAACTCTAAAGTGATCTTATTGAGTTGGATTTTGGCATCTATTAATTACGGGCCTAATTGAGCAGCAAAGTGTAGGCAATTGTGTTTAACTAAAGCCCGTAATGGGAGGGGTCTAGTTGACATGATGTTGATTAGGGTTTGCTAGGTCCCCTCTCTAGCCTATAAAATGGTAGGTTATATCTATCAGTCGCTGAATCCCATTAAAGCTGCTAAACCGAAATAAGTCATAGAGAGGAAGAACCGGCGTATCGACAGATCACTGATTATATTAGGTTGATCCATTTTTAATCAACTGAGGCCATGGCTCAAATAGGTATGTTCTAATTTCGTTGTACACATATAAGTTTTGGTGTTTTACAATCATATATGGGTCTAATTATTCTTAATTAATTAGTTTTTTATGTGAAGAAATTTCTACATGAAACTCAATGCGATAAGCTTTAACAGCTATTCTCCCAATGCAACCGACCTTCTTCTATGTTCTATACTGAATATTAAAAGAAATAGGAAGAACATTGTGTATAAGCCAGCAAGAAAAAGGAAAGGAAACATTTTTTAAGAAAAGAATATTCTCTTTTTCATTCGCTGTATATTTGAAGATTGTCTTTTTAAGTTTGATTTTTATATCAAGACAAAATAGAGCTATTGCAGAATAATGAATGGCTTATTTGAGAAGTAAATTAAATGTTACAAAATGATTGAAAAATCATTATATGACCGTTAAAATGCTGTTGTATAACCGTTAAAATAATGACGACCTTCAATGCGGTCATAACTTTTATCAAAGCTATTACTGTAAATTATTGAAATATCCAATAGTTTCTTCCTTGTTCTTTTTTAAAACAAGAGCAAATCGATCAGAATTCAAGTGCTGGGCGTGCAAGGTCAGCCCTTGCGGTTGCGGCGGATCCTTCATCCTAACGATCCCCCAACATCACTGACTCAGAAGTGGGGGTCGCGACCGTCACCTTCTTCTAATCACCACGAGCGATGGAAGGAGTCAGACTGAGCTTTCTCTCGGAGACCAAATTGACTTCCATCTCTCTGCTTCCATTGAAAGACGATTCGCGAACTGACACCGCCTTCTTTGAGCAATTTGGCTGTTAGGGTTTATGTTGATTGTGCGCTTTGGGAGAGAGAGATTAAAACGGGCAATACTTGAAAAAAAGTTGTTTTACTTACTGATTTATCGTGCAATAAACAAATGGTAAACAAACGAGCAATACTTGGGTCACTTGCCTGTGTGTGAGTTGTGATGGAAACTTGTGTGTGAAGAACCGAGTTATACATAGATTAAGATGTAGGCATAAACAGATCAATCGTAATTAGGAAATATTTAATTTTAGAATAATTCGTATTCTTATTTCAATCCTGATGCTATTTGTAATCGTCAAGAAAAATTAGTAAAAAGATTACGTCGTTCAGCTGTACATTCAACGTGTTCATTGAGAAACATGTGAAATCGGGTTCTTCCTCTTACAATAACATTGTCCTGACTTCATTTTAACATTCTAGTTTGGTCCAAACTAAGTCCCACTATCTTTCCAATGTTAGAAACTGAGAAGGGGGGGGGGGATTAACTATGTTAATTTCATACAGCTAGATATAAGATCTAGGGAATAAATAATTTAATTGAGTCAACGCAAAATGATGCTCCCATTCTCTCACATTCAGCGATTTTGGCCATAGTTATGTACCTCTAAATTCGGAAGAGCACATTTCTAATTCCCAGACATAACAGTAGCAAGACCCTCCACATGATGATGTTACCTTGGGGAACCCACTTACTCTGTAAAAGCCGGAGAATTCGATCCTTGGGCCAGTTCCAAATTCGTACAATCAGATCACTCGGCTGCCCGAGCTTCAATTGATCAAACCTGAAATTGCAAATATATGTGGAACCTTAAGTTCGGCTTATTTAGATACTTGGAATTTCTTCTTTTCTTTTTTCTCTCCTTTTTTTATTATCCGTGCTGTAGTAGTTCCCATACTGTTGATGTGTGGAGAGAATTCTGCATGCGTTAGGTGGCCGCAGAAGTAAAGCTCAAAAAAGTAAAAACAAAGGCTTCAATTGGTAAAGGTCGTTGCAGACGGTCAAACAGAACTTTTCTACCCACTCTCTGGGAAGAACAGATGTACGTCGATCTGCTGTAGATAAGGCACGCGGTCCGTTCCTTTTTGGTTGCCAACCCGGCACATCTCTAAAACCTCTCTTTGTTTTTACCAAAGAAAATTTTTTTTTCTCTTTTATTTCCCCCGGGGTTGGTCGGAGATCAAATTGTTATATAACGTTAAAGAATTCAACCAAAAAGTTTTGTACTGTCAAAGAAACTGTGGATACAAATGTAACATCGCTGTAATTCAGCAAGAAACATTCAAATTGGACATAATGTCCGATGACTCACTAGAAGACTTTACAAACGGATACATTTTCACTCTATTGTTACAAAAATGAAAGTCTTTCATTAATTGCACTGAAATATTTTGATAATGATAACATTATAAGAATAAAGATGACAAAATATACATTGCGACTCCCAGCTCTTCGGCATCCCCAGCCTCTAGAGTATTTGGATAAATAGCAAGAAGTTAATTACGGCTGTGCCTCTAGGTTATCAAAAAGTTGAGATCCTAGGAAAGAAGAAGAAAATAACACATTTGAAATTCAAGTGTGTTGAAGTATTTTCTCATAGCAAAAGAAGAAGGATTATCTATGTGTGCAGGCATTTGATGTAGCAAGACAACATTTACCACTATTAAGACAACACAACAATTATTAGTAGCAAGTAGCATTGACGAGGTTCAACTAGCAAATACGTGCATGCAGGATTGATAGATATGTAAGTTTAATCTCTAAAAACATCTGCATATCATGCTCTCAACCTTCCATAGTGAACTCTTGTCACTAGCATGTAATAAAACTAGTCGTAAATCAACATTAAGTTTTAGTCTACTTTGATTTACAAAGTGTGATTGCGTGGTTTTTCCACTTGAGATTACATGGCACAGGAACTCAATGAAAGATATTTCGAAAAAGTATATATCCAGCTTGACAATTCATTGGATGCTCCAAAAAATAGGAGTAAAATGTTAGTGACTGTAAGATTTTCAATTTATAGCTGAACTCGCATCACCTATATTTCTATCAAATGCTTTTTAAGGTTGATTAGAATTTTTTTATGTAATGATCTAAGACCTACATAAATGTGGTGGTATGTAGCCTCCTGGCCACCGAACCGACTCGCTATGCATTTTCTACCCGTGCTCCAGTCGTGATTCATTTCATGAAGTTAATTCTTTCTTAAAAGTCCATATAATATATAGTATTTTTATTTTAGGGGTTTTGTAACCCTAGTAGTCTATAAAATACCTAATATTCTCCGACTCTAGAGACTTCACGCTTTGGTTTGACTCGTAAAAGCATAAAGAAACAAAAATACACACATGGAAAAGGAATAATAAAGGACCATTGCTAGGTGCGGATTAAAAAGGAAAAGCAGAGAGGGTCTTGCGGGATACATAAAGGAGCAAGGGGGGAGATTCTACGAAGAAGCAGAAGAAGAAAAAGCTCGGCCGAAGGGAGAAGCAGAACTCGTCGCATAAACACAGACGGGGGCTGGATGTGTACAGGCATCTTCTTCCATCTCCGTCCATACCATCCTCAGCCTTCACCAAACCACAAACTGACTGCATCGTCGTCGTCTTCTCCATCCCATCATCCCCCCACGCGCACCATTTCATCACTTCAATCATCAAACTATCTTCTGTGCATTTCCAGCAACTTCGCCAGTAGCCAGAGACTCTACCACCGCAGTGATGTCTCACCCACGTTGTCCATGCCGTGCAGTAGCCTCGCACTGCCATCCGCTATGTCTCCAGACCAGCCGCCGCGGCCTCGGTGACGATCCTGACCCTGGTGCGGCGGAATCTTGCAGCTCGTTTTGGTTCGAGCCCTCTAGTCATCGAACCATCGCATCGATACCTTCCGCTCATCTCGTTCAGAGGATTCCGACTCCTACCATAAGCTAAGTCAAGAATCCTCCTTTTGTGTTTCATCATGTGCCATTTCCCTTTGTATTCGATTTTTGTATTCTCTGTACTCAGTGCTTCCGTTCGTTAATGTTTCTTGTCCAGATCAAGCGAGCCACTAACCTTCTCCGCCGTTGGCCTGGAGTTGCGCCTAGCCGGGTCGAGTTGAACTGAGTCGACATCACTGAGCTTTAATCGCTGCCCAGGGCAGTCCAAGAAACACCACCGTCCGCTGTCCTCCTGTTTGGTCGTTCCTTGCTGTTTTCCTTCGACGAACTCGGTGTTGCCGACTATCAGTTTCCCTACATTCGCGAAGGCTGCTCGCTGGTGTTGCTCCTTGTCTACACGAATCAGGCACGGCGCATTTAGTAGCCAATGTTGCTGAATCGGTCTGAGTTAAATCAGACCCAGCCTTGCCGTTACCATTCGCATATCATTCAGAAACCACGATACAGACCCCCACACCGGGAATTGGAAGCAAGAGACAAAGCATTCGAGAATTGGATGACAGAACCACGGGGAGCAGATGCTCGAAGACGGGAACTTGGGCCTTTCGTGCAAGGAATTGACGATTCCATGTCAGATGGAGGAGTGTATCACGAAGAACAACAGGGTTTTGATGAGCCAATGGATGAGTGCTTCTGGCCATGTGTTGTTCTCATTGTTTACGGTCCCCCCTTGCTATGGGTAATACTCTGGATCTCTTTACCCTGTTAGATCCTTGCTTGGAATTGCAGGGGTGCTAGCAGCGATGCTTTTGATACAAATACGAAAGAAATCATCCACAATCATTATTCTCATGTCCTGATTTTGCAGGGACGAAAGTGGAGAAACCGATGCCCAAGAGATCATCCAGTGCGTGCCTTTTGATGGCCCAGGTGCTCTGGAACTGGGGAATCCAGCTCCTGTATATTGCAGAACAGAAACAAAGTTTACATAGTGGTCAAGACGAGCCCGATTTCTCGATCCAAGCATCTCAAGGCGCGAGGTTTCTAATCTACCCCGACTCCTTATCCTGAAGTTCAAGGTAATCTCTGTGTATTGGTCTGTATTGCTATCGAAAGATTCGGCGATTTATAATGGCTCTCTTATTCTTTGTTGACACCTTTTTTTTTTTTTTTGATAGATAAAAACGAAAAATAGCAAAAAATATATACATAGCAAAAATACAAAGATAAATTTAATAATAAAGAGCATGAATAAATTGGGCCTCAAAAACAGTAATAAAAGAAGGGGGAGAGCAGAGAATTTTATGTAAAAAAAAGGTAAAAATAATAAAAAATATGGGGCCAGTTCAACACAGCCCTTCCCCTTCAATTCAGGCCCATTTTTCAGCTAATTCTTGGCCCCATCAGCCCACTATCTCAAGCCCATAAAGAGAAGAACACAAAGGCCCGAGCGGAAGGAGTTCGGGCCTAAGAAGACCAAACCCAGCCCTTCCTTAATTTCCTTTATCTTCTTTCATCTTAGCCCATTTCGTTTCCTCAAGCCCAGCCTTTGTGTTTTCTCTTCTTCCTCTCGCTCATACCTTGAGCTACTTCTGTTATCTGTGACTTCAATCAGAGACTTTGTAGAAGACTTGGGTATTGGTTGGTAACCAGTTGTTGCTTTGTCTTGCTCTATTGACCAGGTAATCTCAGCCCCTTTATCATACCATGTTTTGAGTCCGAGATCCATGAATAAGCATATGAGAAAATAACTTGGAATCATAGCCAATATATGGTGATTCAGGTCATCGTTGTTGTTGATGTAAAGATTTCAAATGAGAAAACTACATTACTTCCGTGTTTACCTCTATTCTTGTAGTGCACATAATATGTTGGAAAACAGGTTTCTAAGAATTATTCTTGGTGAAATAGATCCTATGTTTATTGAATTTGAATATGTGCTGATAATCTTTACACAATAAGATTTCATGTTGTTAGCTACTAGATGAGGTGACTCGTGGTCACTGAAGTTTGCCTCTAGGTAAGTGACCTGTGTGAAATTCCTTATTGTTGTTGCTATCGCTAATGAAGTGATTTGGTTCATAAACATTAGAATAATTTTTGAATGACACTTAGTTCATGGGAGATTGTGATTTACTGAATTTATGTATCTTGTTGGCTAGTAGAATTGGTAAGGAAAGAGTATCTTGTGGCTACTTGTGGGAAGTACGTGGTGGGCTCTAGTAATTGTCCTTGCTCTTGCTCTTTTTTCTATTATGTGTCAAACAATTTCTACAGCTCTATAAACCTATATGATTTGAGAAAGGTAGTAATTGATTTGTGCTTTCCCACTGAGTTTTGACAAATGTTTGATATAATGCTCGATAGAAGTATAACATGAAATATTTTCTTTCAGTATTTACGTGTCTTAATTCACAATTCAATTTATTGACATGTCAAGATGTAACAATGATCAAGAAGAATATTCAATTATAGAATGATTTGAGAGATGTGAAGTTGCATTTTTAGTTCATGAGAATAAGAAAAATAACTCTATTTGCTCTAAACTATCGAAAGATGCATTTTTATTGTATGGTCCAAATTTGAAAAATTCACATAGGAGGATGGTAAAATGGCCAAGTGTTAGTGTGGACTAACTTACATGGCTAGCCATAGAACAAATCTTTTTTTTTTTTTTTTGCATTACTTAAGTACTTGTCCCAATCGAGAGGCTAGTGTTGATGATTCCGCAAAATGATTTGAACAAGCTATGTTTAGAGACAAGCTAGCAAAAGCCATAGTCATTCACAATTATATTTACTCTTTTGTAGAGCATGAGGCAATTAGAGATTTTGCTTAGTTATCTTAACCTCAATGTGAAGCACGTATCAAGAAATGTAGCAAGAAGTGATGGGGTGAAAGTTCATTAGAAAGAGGAGAACTTTGAAATCAAATGTAATGTTACTTTCAAGCATCATTTGTTTGACTTTTGATATGTGACCTATTACAACTAATCATTATACAACTATCATTGCCCATTATATGGATGAGAATTGGGAAGTACATACAAAGGTTTTATACTTCTATTATGTGCCACCTCTATATAGTGGCACCATTCTACTAGAAAAATTACTGACTTTGTTGAGAGGGTGAGGCATAAAGAGAGAGATTTTCAGTATTATATTAGATATTGCATATAGTATGATTGATATCTGGAGAAATAAACTTGTTATGAGATATTTATGTTATGGATGGATGCTTTCTTCGTGTATGTTGTTGTGTGCATATTTTGAATCTCATTATACAAGGTGCAAAGGTGATAGATCATTACCGAATATTAAAGAATCTATCAAATACATGAAAGCAACATAAGGGAGGATAGTGAAATTTGTTAAATGTATATCACAATCATATTTGAAGATAGCTAAAACTGTATGTTAAGATGTGGCTACTAGATGGAACTTTACGGATCTAATGCTTGGAGGTGTTTTTGTCTTTGAACATGCATTTTTCCATTAGAAGTTAATTGATTGTAACTCTCTTGCACGTCTATCACTTGATGATTAGGTCAGAGCTAAAAAAATTACATTATTATTATAATCTTTTTATAATATTTCTACTCCCTTCTCTATAGTTAGATATCCCACAACTAAGGTTTTATGGTTCTACGATGTGCCACCTCCATATAGTAGCACCATTCTACTTGAAAAATTATTGACTTTGTTGAGAGAGTAGGGCATTAAGAGGAAGATTTTCAGTATTACATTAGATATTGCGTCATACAATGACAATGATAATATATTGATATTTGGAAAAATAAACTTGCTATGAGATCCTCTATATTATGGGATAGACGCTTTCTTCATGTGGGTTGTTGTGCGCATATTTTGAATATCATTATATAAGGTGTAAAGGTGATTGATGGATCATTACCAAATATTAAAGAATCCATCAAATACATGAGAGAAACATAAGGGAGGAAAATGAAATGCTGAATGTACATCACAATCATATTAGAAGATAGGTAAAATGGTATGTCAAAATGTTGCTATTAGATGGAAACTCTATTGATCTAATTCTTGGAGGTGTTTTTGTTTTTAAACATGTATTTTTCCATTTGAAATTATTTGATTGTAACTTTTTCGCACATCCATCACTTGAGGATTAAGTCAAAGTTAAGAAAGTTGTATTTTTGTTACAATCTTTTTATAATATTTTTACTCCCTTCTATATAGTTAGATATCCTATCGCACATTTATATTTCTTTGGAGTATGGCAATCTAGTTTCATTTTTCTAAAGGTGAGGAACAATGATGTAGTCATTAGTTTCATGTCTATGGCAATGCTAAGGAAGTTTGAAAAACATTGGAACGCATTGTCTTATCTTTTGCTCCTATATTAATTTCTCACTATAAGTTACCCTTGTTAGATTTTTGCTATTCGAAGTTGGACACTGATGATCATATGGAATTTGTACGGAGCATTCAAGAAAAGCTGTATGTGCTTTTTATGAATATGTGAATTTTTGTCGAGAAATAATTGATTTACATCTAGTTGAGATAACATCGATCACTCTTGACATAGAGATCGCATATTCATCAAAAAGCATATGCAGTCTTTCACGAATACTCCATACAACTTTCACACGATCATCCATGTCCAACTTTGAATAGCAAAACTCTTACAATGCAACTTATAGTGAGACAAAAGATAAGACAACACTACAACACTTCTAATATTTTGCAAACTTCTTTCACATTGCCATAATCATAGGACTAATAGCTACATCTTTAGTATTCCTTACCTTTGTCAAACAAAACTAGATCTGCCATATATTCACTATGGGATATCAAACTATAAAGAATAGAGTAGAAATATTATAAAAAAGTTGCAACAAGAATGCAATTTTCTTAACTCTGACCCAATCATTAGGTAATGAGCATCTAAGAAATTTACAATCAATTAAATCTAAATGGGAAAATGCATTTTCAAAGACCAAAACACCAAGTACGAAGAGTTCAATCTAGTAGCCACATTTTTACATGCCTTTATGTCCATCTTTAAGCATGATTGTGATATAAATTCAATAAATTTTACTATCCTCCCTTGTGCATTCTCACATAATTCACAAATCTATAATATTTTGTAATGGTTTATTCAATCACCTTTAGACGTTTTTGTATAATGAGATTCAAAATATGTGTATCACAATGCTCATGAAAAAAATGGCCCATTACATAAGAAGAGGATCTAGCTTCTTCTTTTTTTCAAGTACTAACCATACTATCACTATATGATGCATTATCTAATATAATACTAAAAATCTTCCTCTCAATGCCTGACTTTTTTAACAAAGTCAGTAATTTTTCATAAAATGATTCTACTATATTGAAATGGCACATAAAAAACACAAAATCTTTGCATGTAATTCACAATTCTTATCAATAAAATAGGAAATGACAGTCATATAATGATCAGTTGTGATAGAAGTCCACAAATCAAGAGTCAAACACATTATGCTTGAAAGTATCATTGCATTTTGATTTCAAATTTCTCTTCATTTTTAATAAACTTTTATCACATCACTTCTTGTTGTATTTGTTAATATGTGCTTCACATTGAAGTTGAGATATTTAAGCAACTCTCTAGGAGCCTCGTGCTCTACAAAAGAGTATGTGTAATTGTGTTCGATTATTGCTTAGCTTGCTTCCAAACACGGCTTGGTCAAAGTGTTCCATGGAATCATCAACACTGGGACAAATACTTTAATTATACAACAAATTTTTTTGTCCCATGGTTAGCTATATACGTTAATTTGCACCACGTACATTCGACTTAAATTTAAATTAAGGCTATATAACTTAAAGTGCATATTTTCGATAGTTTAGAGCAAATAGACTAATTTTTCTCATCCTCATGAACTAAAGATGCAATTCTACATCTCTCATATCATTCTATAGTCGAATATTATTCTTGATCCTCATTAGATCTTGACATGTTAACTAATTAATTAAAGAAATGTGAATTATAACAAGTTGTAAATACTAAAAGAAAAAGATAAGATGTATATTTCTCTCAAAAATTAAATCATACACTTGCAAAAACTCAATGGGAAAGCACAAATCAATCATAAACATTTTCAAGTCATATAGGTTTAAAGAGCTACAAAAATTATTAGAGAATGAATAGAAATAAGAGCAAGGACAATTATGGAAACATAGTACCTCTAACAAGTAGCCATAGCATTCTATTTTCTTACCAATTCTACTAGTTGAAAACATGCTCAAATTTAGTAAATCACAATCACTTATAATTGGGCGTCATCCGAATATTATTCTAATGTCTATAAGTCGCATCACTTTATTAACAACAACAATGACAAGAAAGGGACATTCAAACATATCACTTAAGTAAGATAAACCTTACTAAGCATGATTCATCTCATTTAATAGCTAACAACATGAAATCTAGTCATTTAAAGATATCAACACATATGTTCAAATCCAACAAATAATGGAGCTATATTTTGATATTATAATATTTATTAATGTAATAATATTTTGATATTATAATATTTATTAATTAATATATGATCCTACATTTAATTTACAGTGATTGTATGCTCAATCGTTAAAGGTTTAGATTCTTCATGACGAATCCAATCTCTTTTTGTCCCTTTGAACATCATCATCCTCATGTTTAGACTCACAAGAATCCTCATTGTACAAATCCGAATCACATATGTACCTATCATGATCATGTTGAATGACATGCCTGAAATGCAAATGAGGGGGTTGGTAGGATTATTCAATGAAGATTATGCATGGTGCATTTTTTCTTAAAAAGTCTTTTCGAATGATCACTTGAGAGAAAAAGAATGTTTGAGCTAAGAGATCGTCCTTATATCCTCCGACTCTTCTATTTCATGAATTTTGAAAACTAGGAATTGTGAGGAAGTCTAGGCCTCAAAGCATCATCATAGGATTAGTTTAGCACCTCCTCACATCCTTAATAAAACATACATGCATTTGTATTAACATGATAAGGCCGTTTTACAATATTTATAATCTCGGATCACGGCTCACAATCCAAGATCTTGATTACAAAAAGAAAATAACAAAAGTAGCAAAACGACTTGTCCCATGCAAGGGAGAACATAAAGAAAACAATATGAAAGCTAAACAAAGCGGTCGATCAACATCCCTACTTCGATAGCTAGAAGGAAGTCATGGAAGGTCTTGCCTCCTCAACTTCGGTAATGGCGCACACAAGGTTAGGATTGAATAGGTCAACTATGCTTGAGATGACCCCTTCCTCTTCCTTACCAAATATCATGTTCACATATTCAATATGAGCAAGTAAATGATTTTGTTGAACATTGGGTTGCTCTCTAAATAATAAAATCCTTTTGTGAAGTATGCACTTTGTTTTTCAACGTAATGCAATTGTCTACATCATGGCATTTTTCTCCCATATGGTACTCACATGATTTTGCTAAATCAAACTCGAAAAACTTCCTAAGGTTGTCTCGAGGGATTTTTTTATCCACCAACCTTCTTTCCAATAGCATGGACAACAACTTGGATAGTGGCCTAGGCAAAGGGTATACTACCTTGGAGTCCACTTTGTTGACTTATAACTTTGATATTTCCCACGTGATGCAGAGGAACTTTGTGCACTTGCAAACAGCTTTGGCCTGACTGAAGCTTGTACATAGACTACCTCGGCTTTTTTCTCCTTCCTATTGGTGAACTTTTGGCTTGATCCCTCAGTTATACGGCTATCATGTATGGCTCCCTCAATTCTTTTACCCACGGCAACCAAGCAAGAGAAGTTTTCACAATCTAATCCTATCATTCTGTTATAAAAATCAGTAGGAAGAGTATTGATGAACAGTTCCACCATCTCTTTATCATCAAGTGGGGGTCGAACTTGCATGGCCAATGTACGCCACCTTTGAGTAAAAGATCTAAATGATTCTTTTCTTTTCTTTTCAATGTGAGCTAGTATGCTACGTGTCGGGGCAATCTCAGTATTATATTTGTACTGCATCACAAATGCTTCCACTACATCACGTGGGAAATATCAAAGTTATGAGCCAGTAAAGTGGACTCCAAGACAGTATACCCCTTTGCCTAGGCCACTATCCAAATTGTTGCCCATGCTGTTGGAAAGAAGGTTGGTGGCTAAAGAAATCCCTCATGACAATCTTAGGAAGTTTTTCAAGTTCGATTTAGCAAAATCATGCGAGTACCATATGGGAGAAAAATGCCATGATGTAGACAATTGCATTACGTTGAAAAACAAAGTGCAGAACTTATTTGACAAATGGATTTTATCATTTAGAGAGCAACCCAATGTTCAACAAAATCATTTACCTGCTCATGTTGAATATGTGAACGTGATATTTGGTGAGGAAGAGGAAGATGCCATCTCAAGCATAACTGACCTATTCAATCCTAACCTTGTGTGTGCTATTACCGAAGATGAGGAGGCAGGAACTTCCATGACTTCCTTCCAGCTATCGGAGTAGGGATGCTGATCGACCACTTTGTTTAGCTTTCGTGTCGTTTTCTTTATGTTCTCCCTTGCATGGGACAATTCGTTTCGCTACTTTTGTTATTTCCTTTTTGTAATCAAGATCTTGGATTGTGAGCCGTGATTCGAGATTATAAATATTGTAAAACGGCATTATCATGTTAATACAAATGTATGCATGTTTTATTAAGGACGCGAGGAAGTGCCAAACCAGTCCAATGATGACGCTTTGAGGCCTGGACTTCCTCATGACTCCTAGTTTTAAAAATTCGTGAAATAGAAGAGTCAGAGGATATGATGATGATCTCTTAGCTCAAACATTCTTTTTCTCTCAAGTGATCATTCAAAAAGACTTTTTAAGAAAAAAATGCACCATGCATAATCTTCATTGAATAATCTTACTAGCCCCCTCATTTGCATCTAAGGCATGTTATTTAGCCTAATCATGATAGGTAAATATGTGATTCGGATTTGTACAACAAGGATTCTTGTGAGTTTGAACATGAGGATGATGATGTTCAAAGGGACATAGAGAGAGACTGGATTTGTCATGAAGAATCTAAACCTTTGATGATTGAGCAGACGATCACTGTAAATTTGGGAGATGTGGAAAATGTCAAAGAAACCCGGATCGGAGCCAATTTGTCTGAGAACGAGGCAAATAGGATGGTTGAGCTTCTAAAAGAATATCACGACGTGTTCGCATGGTCAATGCTATCAGAAGCAAGTTGTGAAAGCTTCTAATTGCAAAGTTCAACCCAGACACTTCAAGAAGGCGACCTTGTGCTAAGGAAAGTATTATCTATCATACTAGATCCGTGTGGAAAGTTCACTCCGAACTACGAAGGACCATATGGCATCAAGAAGATATTACCTAGTGGCGCGTTAGTTCTGGTAGAGATGGATGGCCAAGAATTGCCAAAGATTGTAAATGCTTATTCAGTGAAGAAATACTTTCCATGAATGAAATCTGGAGACCTCAAAGCCCTTTTTGATACAATCTGAGTCACTTAGATCATACATTGTTCATAACATGCATATCACGCACTTCATGCATATTTGTGTATATGTTTTTGATTTGTAGGACTCCAATGACTTTCAAGAGGAGTCGCTGGCCACGTGACTTTTTCGAGGTAATCATTAAATGTCCAATTGGCGAGAAATAAAAAAAAAAACCTCAAGTTGGTAGGTTATTCACTTTGAATCAAAATTCCTCATGGAGATTAATCTACTTAGATGATATCGACTAAAAGAAATGGAGATGATAATCATGCCAAGCATGAAATGTTTAGGATGATGAAAGGCAATCCATTCCCAAATACGTCCTTTAAACACTATGGGAATTGAGTGAGAGAGAACCTATGTCGTTTAAGGACAAATGAGTCATTCGCAATAGGTACATGGACCAAAATGAAAAGAGGCGTTTATTTTCTCTATCTTATATACAACAGGTGACCATAGTTAGCCCCTTTGAGCCTTTAAAGCGAAGAAATAAAAAATAACCCATTCAAGAACCACCCCGCAGTGGGGCAAATTTGGAGGTTTTGGTTGATGTCATATGGTAAAAAGATGAAAAAGACTTCTTTTCTTTCACTTGTATTAATATTTTTGTGGTAACTTCAAGTGAATTCTTATGAAAGCTTGAAATATCACAAGGTGAAGAAGAGCATTCATTTCTCTACCCAAACATTGATGCCCATTACTTAAACTAAGTTGAGCCTAATCATTCATTTTTGAAACCCAAGAGATGATTATCTCCTCATATTGGGGCAAGGCACATGATCGACCAACACAATTGGCACTTATGTGAAAATGTTGAAAGCATCTTGAAAGTCCCGAAAACTTTAAAAAGTTCAAAAGAGCAAAAGTCCAATGAAAATTTAGGGCTCTACAATAGGTTTTTCTTGTGTTATGTTATATTTTTCCTTTTTCCTTTTTAGGGACAATATTAGGATATTCCTGCGCCTTATTTTATGATGATATTTTGGACATTATTTTCTTACTTTAGAACGGTTATGACAAACCTTAGACTTTTCGAAGAGATTGCCACGGCTTTATTAGCACACAATTAAGTTATGTACCGAAAGGGCGTTAATCGCGTGATTAACGTAATCAAGTCCCTAACCCTAAACTCTCTGGTCACGTAGAAAGTGAGGCACGCTTCTATACCTCGCTTGGTTTCTAGTTAACCCTAATAGGCTAATGACGACTCCTTATTAGAAGACTTTCATGAATACTCGACATCGCACGGGGTATGGGCTTAGGAAAGCCCAAGTTAATGAAGGGCCGTCAACTCGAAATTAACAATACCCCTAAACCTATTTAGATATTTTATTTCCCCCCTCAGGATGAGAAAATGAATTTTTAGGTCATGACAGCTTGGCGACTCTACTAGGGACTGGTTCTAAACCTTAGAGGACTTAGGCCTAATTAGCTTGATTATGTGTTATCTTAATGTGTTTCCTTGGCAGTGCATTCGAGAATGTGAGGTAAGTCCACTAATCTCATGTTAAATGTTGGGGCAAGAAAGGAGGATCGACGTAGGAGGGGTGTGGGCGGTTTTCGGATAGAAAGAAAAAAGAAATCGATGGCCTGAGAGAGGGCGGATTATGGGCAAGAAAGGAGGATTGGTGCAAGAGGGGTGTGGGCGGTTTTCAGTCAGAAGGAGAAAAGAAATCGATGGCCTGAGAGAGGGTGGATTCTAGGCTAAAGAGAGAGGAATATCGACGAGGAGCGATTTTGGCTGGTGAATGAGAGAAAATCGAAAAAAAAAAAAAAGGAGAGAGAGAGTAGGGGAGCATCGGTGATTTTTCGGACAAGGGAGAGACAATGAGGCGTAGAGGAGAAAAGGGGGAGAGATAGTGAGATTGGAGAGGAAGGGGGAGGAGAGAAAATGGAGGACAGAAGAAGGAAGGTTAGAAGAGCAGCCCACTGTTGCCAAAAGCTCGTCCGCCACCGTCGTTCGCCACGACTCGCCCTCAAACCAAGTAGGTTTGTCTCCTGCGTTTTTTATGTTCTGCTTGGTGAGGTAGCGGGCTGGAGCTTGCGCCGACCAGTTTGCGCGAGCCCCGGCCCTTGTCGCCCTTTCGTTTTGCTCCTGCTTTCCTCTGATGTTGTGTCTGAAGACCCTAGAGTATGTTCTAAGTTCGGTTGAGCCGAAAACCTCTGTTTCGTTAGTGCCCATTAGGTGTTCGATGAAATGCCCGAATGAGTTCCAGAAATTTGCATCCCTTGATAACCTAGTTTTATAAGCATTTGATCATATATTGTTTAACTCTCATGATTCTCTTAGTATTATGGCCATTTTCGTGAAGTTTCCATGCATTTTTTAAAGAAGAAAATGGATGTTTTTGGCTTCTGGCGAGGGAGGAGCATCATGGGTCGCCGGAAGTCACCATTGGTGGCGACCAGCGATGTTCGATGTTGGTTGGATGGAATGGCCGACGTTGGACGACACGGCAAATCCTTTAGGATCGGTGAGGACCCGCAAAGCAATGTCGACAATGGCGGGGAAGGGGGGAGTTGCGCATGTTTCCGGTGAGACTCCGGCGTGTCTCGGCTCCGTGGAGGAAGAAGACCGAAATAATAATAAAAAAGAAGAAAAGAAAAAGAAAAGAAGAGAGGCCGAAAATGAAAAAGGCGGGGGTTGGGCTGAATTGAGATTGGGCTAGACTAGGACTTGGGCCGAGTTTTTTATAAAAAGGAAATGGGCTATTTTATTCTTAATGGGCCATTTTTTAAATATTTTAATTGGGCTGTTCGGCAAGCCCGGTAATTAGCCCAGCCCGGACTGATAGGGTCTGGGTTGGTTTAGTTCTTAAATCCGAATCACTTTTTTTAATAAAAATTAAAAATAAAAATCCAAAAATTCAGAAATTCAAAAAAAAATATTATTAAAAATCTTAAAAAATTCGAAAATCCTTAAAAATTATTTTTTTAATTCAGAAAATTTTTGAAAGTTTTTAAAAAAAAAAAATAAATTTGAAAAACATAAAAAAAATAGAATATTCAAAATTCCAAAAAAAAAAAATTAGAAAAAATGAGAAAATTCCAAAAACATTAATAAATGTTTTTTTAAAATTTTCAGAAAAGCCAAAAAATATTAAAAATCTTGAAAGCTTGTTTTGTTTAATTTTGGAAAATTCGAAAATATTAAAAAATATTAAAAAATTCTTAAAAAATTCTTAAAAATTTCAGAAAAATCAGAAAATTGCAAAAATTCCTAAAAAGGAAAACATCCAAAATTGAATAAGCCTTTAGGGCTCTACAATAGGTTTTTCTTGGTTTACGTTATGTTTTTCTCTTTCCTTTTTAGAGATGATATTAAGATAATCCTGTACCTTATTTTGCAATGATATTTTGGATCTTATTTCATTTTCTTAGAACGGTTAAGACATACCTTAGATTTCTCGAAGAGATTGCCATGGCCTTATCAACACACAATTAAGTTAGATACCAAAAGGGCATTAGTCGCATGATTAGTGTAATCAAGTCCTTGACCCTAAACTCTCTAGTCATGTAGAAAGTAAGGCATGCTCCCATGCCTCGATTGGTTCCTAGTCAACCCTAATAAACTAGTGGCGACTCCTTGTTTAAAGACTTTTACGAATATCCAATGTCGCGCGGGGTATGGGTTTTGGAGAGCTTGAGTTAATTAATGGCCGTCAACCCGAAATTAATAATACCATTAAACCAATTTAGACATTTCATTCCCTCTCAGGTCGGGATGTGAAAAAAAATTAGGTCACGACAATAACTTGTCCGGCATTACACAAACTTGAGAGAAAACTCAAGACATATGTCCGGTGAATGAATGAGTTAATACAAGAAGAATAAGTCAAAAAGGACATCAACCATCGCCATTTATAGTTAAATAAAGGTTAGAAAGGATATCGACTGTCATCATCTTCAAGATCACCATCTTCAATGAACCGCCATCTTGAGCCTATTCTAATCTTAGTCTAGTGCTAGAATTAAAAGAACAATTCATAGCAACCACAACAAATCATGGCATTTAAGGATCAAGCATTAAATAAGACAATTAAGAAACGATCACAAGGATGGCCTCAAGGTTGGCCTTTGCTTATTCATGCAACGAGCCATACAAATGATCCTACCCATTCATTTTAGACTTGACTTATGGTAATTGATCATCATTGGTATTCACCACGGTGATTAATACCATAAGTACCATAAGTCCCTAAATCGGGTTCTAGGTGTTGCCCAAAGGAACCCACGAATACATGCATCATGCCTATGTATACATCAAATCACATGCATAAACCTTGAAAGTAAACATGCAAGTAAGCTTGAAAGCTTTCATTCTCAATCAAACAAACAATAAGAACAGACTTCTATTTCAAAAATATGTTCGGAATAGAAATCAGAAGTAACAATTTTTTACTTTGTTATTTCTGGAATAAAAATCAGAAATTATTTTTTACTTTTCTACTTCTCACCCGAAGGAGTCCCTCCCTAACCCCTAGCTGTCTGTCCGCCACTGTCATTGGTCGTTGGCTGCCGCCCCCTCCCTTGGTCAATGCCACCACTCGATAAAGAGAAATTTTGTATCATTATCAAATAAATTTCTATTCCAAGAATAAAAATTTTGCATCATTATCAAACATATATTTTTGCTTAGAAAATCATTCAAGAATATAAATATAAAAAGCTATATATGTTCCATATCTGACTAGAAATTTTATCATTTGTGGCCTTAGTAACTTGACACCAGGTCACTTCCCTCATTCACCATGTGCCCAAACACAATCACATGCTCCAAACATTTATTAAATGATCTTTTTATTATCTGGAAAAACAAATTTCTTAAATTTCAAGAAACGAGCATCAAAAGTCGTGAAGACATCAAAGATTGATTGCACATGTGTAAATTTCTAAAAATCCTAAAACATGATCATGTCATAAAGAGCAAAACAGGGGAAATCACAACACATTCGTCAAAAGACAAGCAAATGGGGATACATCCATGAATAATCAGCTATGAAAAATTTATAGCACATCAAACACATCATATGAAATGAATTTCATGGAGAAAGTTTCATGAGATAAGCAACGTATGAATTTACAAAAATCAAGGAACTTAGTTCAAAGCAACAAAACAAAGCAGGGCAGCGGCATTTCAAGGAAAATTCAAGGCAATTTGGTCAAGTTAATTATATCCAAAAATTTCCAAATTTTGTCACGACTTCGTCCTAAGAATGAAAATCAAATTTCGTGAAGAATATGACTTCAAAATCATCACTAAAAAATTCATACAAAAATAGCAAAAGGAGGACACAGAATTGAACCAACATGTATTTCAAATTTGCAATTTTCTATATTTCAAGGTAACTTCACAAAAATGGAAAAGGAGTCTACCGACATGCAAATGAGTCAGCATCGACATCTTTAGAAAGCTTAAAGTGTTCTTTGAAACTTTCTAATGGACATCAAACTCAATTAAAATCGATTTCATTTCAATTTATGACAATTACAAGAATGCGTGATGTGGCACCACAGAGGGCACTAAACCTATTTAAAAATACATGGCTTACGATTTTTACATAACAAGACAAAAATTGGAGAAAAATCATGTAAATTACATGCAAATGGAGCATTCTTCATGAAGTGACTTACGCCTAATTATGATCACAAAACGTTGTACAAAATTAGCAAAGCAAGTCAAAAGCATCAAACAAGTATAATTGTAGAATTGAAACTGAACTTATGCATGCAATCAATTGAGCAAATAATGTCCGATTAGCATGATCCACACCTTTTTAGAAAGGTAATGTGATGTAATATGACTTTTATGAAGACACCGAGGTTAAGAAATCATAATTACAAAATTAAGTCTACACAAATGCAATTCGGATTACTATAGGAGCAGCTAAGACCTGTGGACGATTTTATGAGCTTTTCACTTATTAAATGTTATCCAAAAAATCTGGAAAAAATGATCAATATGAGCAACTTTCATGAGACTTCAAAGTTTGAATCTAAACACAAGAATCAGAAAAAATTCGACAAGCAGCACTAGTCGGCCAGAAGTCACAAATCACAGCAGTAAACGCAAGTATTTAGAAGTCGATCAACATGGCTGAATGAGCTCTAAAAATTCCAGAAAAAAATGTCATAGAAAAGTATATTGTGATCTACTTTCATGAGGAACCAACTCAAAAATCAAATAACAAAAATCGGTAGAAAACTAATAAACCGCAAAGGCAAACACATATCAATATTACAAAACATATAACGGAATTTTGCAATAGCTTTCAGGTAGCAAACTACACCGAATCAAGACTTCTACATATTGTTGGAAAGCTCTTTGAGTCAACTTCGAATGTTGTGAAGACATCGAGCATAGAAAAACACATTTACAAGCTTACCTTTCAGATCTGTTATTCATGTATACAAAAATTGTAGGTCAAGTCCAAGCAAGTAATCAAACATGTTCAAGGCATCATCAATCATTCAAATCCATTCTATAGCATCCAAAACACCTCATAGCATGTATGATCATCATCAAACTAGATCTAGGTGTGAGCTCTAGCCTTGATTGCCTAAGATAATCTCGCCTCATCGAGCCTAAGAATAAGGAAACTATATATTGTGTGTTTCCTCGATGATCTGAGTTCAATCGAGCCAAAACTGATGCACGATAACACCTAGGAACGTCAAGGGAACTCCGAGGGATGTTGACGTTGCCTGAGTAGGTCGGATCAGTGTCAAAATGGCGCGGCTTGCTGCTGGACAGAATTGGGTCCGATTGGATGTTGTTTGAGTCGCTGTGGGAAGATCGGCCATAGAAGAGGCTCTAGTAGCTTTCCGATGGAACCCAAACCACCAGAGGGTCGAGGATACGCCAAGGGAGAGATCGGCATTCGTCGAACCACCAAAGAAGGCTGCTGGACCATCGGTTTGAGCAGGACAGGTTGTTGGTCTGGTTACCAACGTAATCGCCAGAGCTCGGACCCGTGGGAAGAAGCGATTGCACAGGGTGATCAGAGGCTCGCCTGGTGGTGCTCCAACCACCAGAGGCTTAGACGAGAGAGGACACTGGGAGGGCAGGTAGCGATTGCGATCTCGTCGGCAGTGAGGCGGAACTACGTGAGGCGAGTAGAGAGAGAGGGAGATTTTTTGCAATTTTTCTGTCCAAATCTGCATAAAATGAGCCCCTTCATTTTTGGAGGGAAAATGATATTTATACTACCCCTAAGATTGCATACTAGCCCTTGGTTTTATCCAAGAGCTAGGATCCAACGATATTCCCTTGATCTAATCTTGTCCCTTGGATCAAGCATATGTTAATTAATTAATTTTTTAAGGGTCATGATGCACTCTTAATGAATGATTGTGATCTAATCGTGAGATTATGAGCTTTTTCGTAAATTTCTTGAAGTTGAGGGGCAATTTTGCAAAATCTGTAAAATTTTGGGGCAAAATCGTGAATTTTGGAAATCAAAGACATGGGAAGCTTGGCTGTGAGGCGGGCCACCTCATGATGGTCATTGCCGACCAAAAATCGATAGGAGGAGGGCCGAATCGGCCTCCTCCACCGATGACCGGTCGGACCGGTTTGATTGTTTTGGCCATTTATAAGGCAATTAGGTTCCATTCACCTCTAAATTTTGCAATTTAGTCCTTTAAAGAAATTTAATAATCTTAAGGAAAAATGGTCCAACTAAAAGAGAAACGATCCAATTTTGATCTAATTAGGCCAATCAAACTTTGAAAATTCAATCCAATGATTTTTATTGGCATAATTATCTAATTGTTATGAAAAATGTTGGACCCATGCCATGGGTGCACTTAATTGGACTTTCCTAGGCTAGATTAAGCAATTTCACATAATTATATGCCAAAAATTACAAATTAATTGAGATTGGATTCAATTAAAATTGGAATAAATCTATTGACCTAATTGCTCATTTATAAAGGAACCTATTGCATTCAAATTGACCTTGAATGGATGGTAAGACTTTTATGTCAAAATTAAATTGTGGGCCAATGTCAAAATTGAACCTCAATTCATCAAATTAAACCTTAGTCTTGAATGGTCAAATTGAATTTCACCAATTGAAGCTCATTAGCCTACTTTCTTACAGCCAAGTAAGTTAAATTCCCCAAATTGAGAAGTTCCCAAATGAATTTCCCAATATTGACCTTTGAATTTGAACTTAAGTCATAATATTGAGTAGAATGAAAGTGTTTGCTCACAAATTGCATTGAATTCATTAGGACCACTAATTAGGGGCGAAAATGTCAATTTATATTATGGCTTACCCAATTATGAAATTGATCAAACGAGTGAATGGGTAATTGTCTTTACATCAAATGTCGTAAAAGGAACTAGGCTAATTATGACTAGAGCGAAAGTAATTTTATTTTTAGTTGATTTCAAAGTTAAAACCAAAAAATTAGGAAAACAAGTTCTTCATCAATTTTTAAGAAAATTTTTGCCAAAGTTAAATCAAAGCCAAAATGAGATGATTTTGAGGTTTTTGTATTTTTCTTCTTTTTTTTTTTTTGGTCAAAATCAAAAGTCAAACCCTAATTGGCTTTTCACTAAGAGTTTGATTTTGTGATCAAATTCTTGAATTTTTTCAAAATTTTTACTTCTGAAGTGAAATTAAACTTGAAATGAATCTTTTTGTGTAGAAAGCCATAATTTGACCCAGAGTTGAGTTTTGGTCAAATGTTTGATCAAAAAGTCAACTCAAAAATCAACCGTTTGACTTTTCGGGTTTTTGTATGAAATGAATAGGAAATTACCTACTGAAATTAAGCCACCAAGTAGAATTGAGAAATGACACTCTTCATTTGAAAAAGGGGCTCTGTCGCAATCGGAAACCCTAATTTCGATTTTCTTATTTTTATTGATGCATCAACTAAAAATCATGTGTGAACAGCCTTATTTTGTGCCTGGCCTAATTTTCCTTTGTAGTGTACTAAGATAAATTCTTCTCTTTGTTTTTGGACTTCTTTTTATATTGCTGCTATGCCGAAGATTCATCATAGTTTACCTGTATTGCTGACTTCACTGTTTGTCGGTTGCTACTATCTTCTGCAAATCCATGAGGCTAACTCATGAGGCTCGGAAAAAGTTTGCATCTGGAAAAATCATCAACTTGATGACAACTGATGTTGAAGCACTCCAGGCACGTGTCATATTCATTTATGAGTAAACATGCTGCTTAACATGTAGCTAGTCACAACTGAGTCCCATTTGATTTAGCAGTCTTATCTGGAAGTTGTAATTGCCATTTCTTAAAGTTGTTCCTTTTTCCAACTGCAAATATGTCAATCCCTCCATACTCTGGTCAGCTCCATTTTGTACAATAATAGCAATGGTGCCTCTATCCCAGCAACTTGGGGTTGCTTCACTACTCGGTGCTCTCATGCTTGTTCTTTTATTCCCTATACAGGTACCCCAGTTTTTTATTCTGTTTATTTTATCTTAAGTTCTGCTATACCTGATTTTTGTCTGTCTATGAGGTAAATCCGCAGCATAAGGCTAATAGTGCGATAAAGGTTAATGTTGATTGTACATCCAATCAGGTTTAAAATGATTGGACATCGTGAAACCTGTCTCCTATTTCTCGTATATCTTATTATACCCTTAAACTGATAGTGTTATCTTTTTTTTCTTTTTTTTAAAGTGATAAAGATAGCTAAATAGCTAAATCATCTAGAATAAATAAACAACTCTCCATTGTTTTGGATGATACTTTGTTGAAAAAGCACCCCGACCGTTGAAGGAACTACAAACAGATGAAGCATTGACCCTTGCTTAAGTTTACTTTCTCTGTAATGCTAAGTGATAATTCTAGTCATTGGACTAGGTCAAAAGTCTTAGCTCTGATTTGTCATGTTTCCTCTGGTGTTATAAAAGGATGTTTTTAACATCTTAAATGTGCGTAGCCGCTTTATTTTAGATAAAGTACTTGGATAAAGTTAACATGTGCCTGTGATATATCTTTCTTGAGCACTATGATAGACAATTTGTTCTGTATGGTATATACTTCACCCTAGTTCTAGTTCGGAAGTCACACGGTTCAAATTAGGATGAAGAATGCATGATTATAAGGTGAAGTTGCAAATCACTCTCCTAGGATCATCTTTTATACTCTATGAAGTGCACTGAGGCCGACTTTCCTTCTAGATCTATGCCATATAATGTTTGCAAAGCATAATTTGGGGGACTAATTTGTTGTGAACAACTGTCTTTCTTGAAAGCATAAAACCCTACGGAAAGGTCTCACAACATATGTCTAGCAATTTTCTTTACAGCATCTGGACTAATCACAATGGGTTAAAGGAAGACTAGAGCACTATGACTAGAAAAATGTAGAATGACTGGCAGATGGAGCGCCAAGAGAGGCTGCCTGTTCAACATTTGTGATTTGCCATCTTTAGAAGTGCTGGAGTACATTGATGAAAATGTGGAGAACTTTCTCTTCATTTAAGGAGGTGTTTTGGAATGCTACTGTCTTGCTGAAATTGAGTTTGAGAACGATTATTGGACAAAAAGTTTTCTATATTTCTGTAATCCTTTTCCTTTAACATCTTTTATGTCTTGCATATCGCAGATATGTCAAATAAAGTGTGTGTCTAGTAAACTAAAAATTAGAATATTATTTAGGCGATATCCTTGGTCTTAGTATGTTCTTATTGATTCATTTTACATTTTAAATAATTTTACTTGAGAATGTCAGTAACAAATACATTTTATGGTTCTGCAACTTGTCAACTAGCCTTCACTGTCTCTGTGATTTTTTTCATTCAATAACTTCTTTTAATCTTTACTTGAAACAGACATTTGTTATAAGCAGAATGCGAAAATTGTCTAAGGAGGGGCTGCAATGACCAGACAGGAGAATTGGCCTCATGAATGAAATTTTGGCTGCAATGGACACTGTGAAGTATGATTTCATCTTTAGAACAGTCTTTTTTTTTTTTTTTTGGGCTCAATGTGCTTCAGATGTTATGCATGGGAGAGTAGTTTCCAAGCCAAAGTTCAAAGCTTTAAGACTGATGAATTCTCACGGTTCCAAGAGCCTCAAACATTCAAAGCGGTATAGTGCTGTAATCTAATTTCTCTAACACCCATGCTATTTAAGATTTGGAGCACAGAGATTCCTGTTTATACTTTTAAAGAGGTCAAATGCTACTGTTTCGTATAGCATGGTTTGGTTTATACCGTGTCATGTATCAAGTACAGGGACCAAAGCAACATTCTTGATGTCTGAGCATGGTTTTCACTTCTCTTTCTACCAACTTGTATTGATTTTGCTGCAAGTGAAAGGAAAGTGTGCAGTGTGCTGTTATGCCAGACTTCACCCAGAGGAAATATAATAGATTTTACCAGTTTTTACAAGGACAACAGACTATTGGAGCCTCAAAAAATTATCTGGTTGCTCATAATGTGAGCAAAGACACTATGGCTAAATGAAAACACAAATTAAGAAGGGGCTAACTTTGCTCAGCTTCCTTCTTTGTGATAAAAAAGCTGACAACATTTTTTGCTTAGATTAGAAAACTAAGGGAATATCATGATTACTAAGAAAAGTTTCTTATATGGTGCCCAGCTCTTTTTTAGGTTTGAGAAGTTGGAGAGAATTTCAGTGTTGGGCAAAGGAAGCTTTTAAGTCTTGCTCAAGTGTTGTTGCGAAGATAAAAAATACTGGCACTGGATGAAGCGACAGCAGCTGTTGATGTTAGAACGGATGCTTTAATCCAGAAAACTATCAGAGAGGAGTTTAAACCATGCACATTGCTCATCATTGCTCATCGGCTATATACCATAAATGACTGCAACCGCATCCTTCTCCTTGATTCTGGCCAGGTAATAATATCGTCTTTCCACTGTGTGATTTCATCTCATCAGCCCTCTGGCAAAGAGTAAATAAGACCTGCATCTAAGAGTACTACATGCTCTGAAAATTCATGGACACAAGCTTGTTTAAGTGGGATGATAGTTTTTTGATATTATCCCAGTTCATGCATTAATTTCTCTGGCTTGAGTTTTAGGTTTTGGAATATGATCCTCCGGAGGAATTGTTGTCTAGAGAAGGAAGCGCCTTCTCCAAGATGGTACAAAGTACAGGGAAGCTAATGCTCAGTATTTATGCAAGTTAGTCGAGGAAAGCAGATCTGGCAGAGAAGAGAACAGGCGGTTGGATGGACAGAGTAGATGGCTTGCTTCATCTCGTTGGAACGATGTGGCTAAGTTTGCCCTGGCTGTCAGTCTCACTACTTCTCAAAACGATCTTCAAAAGTTGGAAATTGAGGATGAGAACAACATTCTGAAGGCGACGAAGGACATGGTCATAACTCTGCAGGGGGTTTTGGAAGGAAAGCATGATCAAATAATCGAGGAATTACTAAATCAGTATCGGATCTCTAGTGAAGCCTGGTGGTCGGCTCTTTGTCGAATGGTAGAAGGTAAAACTTGTCCAACTGTGTTGCTGTCCAAAGTAATTGTCATTTTTTTGTAGGACAAAAAACTAAAACAAATCCAATATTTTCTTCATAGAAGAGATGTCAATTGCATCTGATCAAATGTGAGTCGTTCTGATTGAATGGCTGAAAGTCCCTTGTGCTTTTACATTATCCTATCATCAAGAAAAGCCTTGAACGCATCTAACAACTTGGATTTGTCACTCTATGCTTTACTAGTTTGGTTATGGTGAATACAGTTTTGGATGCTCGTCTTTGTAATCATTTTACCTGAATTACTATCCTCCTAAGTGAAGGCAGAGTAATGATAACTTCACAAGTTTATATGCGGTTGCCTTATTATGCTCATACAGGGCCTGACAAAAATTTTCTTCTATGTTTTTGCAATTAGGTCTTGCCATGATGAGCAGGTTGTCGACAAACAGACTTCACCGATCCAAATATGGTTTTGAAGATGGAAGGTTGGACTGGGACCAAGTGGAGACGTAGGGAACAGCATGCCTCGGTACTTATGTTTTTTAGTAGTGTCTATTTATCAACAAAAGACCTGAATTATGAGATGGTTGTGGCAGCAAAAATGCATGGACCTCTTTTTTTGTACATTTGACTACTTACTGTGGCCTAGGCTCGACATACCTTCTGGTCTTTGAGTATATGAAGACGGCAAATTGAAGCACTCAGAACTGTAACTCTTTCGACAGAGCTTTCGTGTAGATTGGAAAATATTTCTGTTTTCGAATTTTCGCTCCGTCGGTGTTGGCTGAGAAATAGCCGGATTCACATGGTTGTTGCTTTGGTCTTATCAAATTAAGGCGTTAAAAGATTTAATCTTGGATTCTTCTTGCTCCGATGTCGTAAGCCACTTCATATTCCTATTCCACCACTCGACTGTTACCACCATGACCATCATCCGGCCACCACCTCTGCTCGATCTCCACTACCATCACCACAACCATCTAGCACTGCCGCCATCACTTTGCCAACAAGTTGTACTGGCAGTGGCAACAGTGGAGAAGTTGCGGGGCGGCGGCAGCGGTACTTGTGGTGAAGTCTTAAATGCGAGAGAATTTTGATGGTAAAAAGGAGCAGAATGTAAGATTGTTAGTTTCATTTCCATTTTTCCCCTTTCTATTGTTCTTGCAATTTATCTTTGATGTAGTCTGTACTTTGTCTTTAATGCCGAACACTTCATTGTTGTGGCTGATAGTGTTCTGCTAGATGCAATACATGATTAACCAGCTCTTAATGTTTCCATAAGTTTTTCAAGCTTCTGATGCTGTTTTACATGAGCAGACTGTAAATGCAAATGTATCCTTGAAGCACATGCTCTATATGCAATTTCACTAGTGTTTTCATTTAAGGTTTGGGTCTATCTGTAATTATTTTTTTATGCAATAGTTACTTAAATGGGTCGCTAAAATTTAGGTGTTGACAATTTCATGTCAATAATGCTTTAACAAAAGAATCTTTCATTTACTATTATTTTTTATTAATTTTGATTTATCTGCATATAGCATTAATCTATTATCTATCTGTGTTATTTCAAAATTGATTTGGATATATTTTCCTTCAAATTTTAAAGTGAAAATATTAACATAAAATATAATAATCTGTTATTATACTTCTGACTGATGGTGTTCTTACGGATAATTCACAATTACATTTTTGTATTATTTTCGTGTTAATGATGCTTTCACAAGGACAAGAAAAAGTTATAATGCATAATATTGATTTGTGGTTTTTATAAATTTATATGAAGAAAGTAAGAGAATGAATTATGTATGGAAAAATATATTTGAGTTAGTTATGCTCGATGTGATCTAAACAAATATATATATATATATATATATAGTAATAAGACTCTATATAATATCTAAGGAAAGAGACTAATAAAATAAAAAGAGAAATATCTCTTTTACTTGTACAAGGGATTAGTTCTTTTATTATTAGATAGTGCTTGTGTGGAAATTAAAAAAAAAAACTGATAAAAAATGTTTAGGCCATTGCAAGACTGATTTAATTAGCTTAAGAAGATTATTAATTATAATTAATGTGATTAGAAATTTAAAAATGTTTTTTTATGGTGGATCTAGAAAGCAACATTTTCTAGCCTCATAAATTATTTATGCTACTCTAATATAAAAAAAAGGAGTTAGAAATAAAAATATACTCTAAAAATTTTCATGAAAATATTGGCACAGTTATATAACAACAAAATTCTAAAATATGTTTTCTTGGCTTTATTTTGTGTTACCCAATGAATCCTAATTCATATGGTACCATTACGTAACAAATCGTGCTACATGTCACGGAAATTTAAGTGCATTGATGCAATCCATATTGACCTACCTTAAAAATGTGGATTTGCTCATTTATGAAGCCATTACTCAACAAAGCACGCGGCATATCACGAAAAGGTAAGCTATTTTTCCCTATATAAAAAAGGAGGATTCACTCGTATGGTACCATTACGTAACAAATCATGCTACATATCATGGAAATTTAAGTGCATTGATGCAATCCATATTGACCTACCTTAAAAAGGTGGATTCAATAGGTGAGCTATTTTTCTCTATATAAAAAAGGCGGATTCACTCATATATGAAGCCATTGCTTGACAAAGTAGACTACATATCATAGAAAGGTAAGCTATTTTTCCATACCTTAAATGCTGGATTTTCTTGAATTGGGAAGTAAATGACTTGTCCATATACGCAGATTGTCAAAGATTTCACTTTAGCCGTATGACTGACTCCTCCCACTATAAAAAGCACAAAGCGAGCAGCTCTAATCACTATTCTCATGGCGTTCAAGACATCCCGGCTGTTTGCTGCGCACACGCTAGACTTAACCTTGGTCATGCTCTCGACCTTGTACTAGAATGGTTAAGAGGTCGTATGAGTGGCAAACCGCTGTGATGTCGTGAAACACTTTTGTTTCTCGGGCAGTGTATGACCCATATATTTGGTGGGGAAGAGTATGTCTCCTTCCATCATAACCATCTTTTGCCTCTAAATCGTTCTCGTGAATGATTGTCTCATCATCATCAAGGTCAGGGCGTGAAATCCTACTTCTGTGTGTGCTTGGGTTTTTTGCTTTCTTACCCTCTAGCTTCATTGGTTCCAGTCGCTGCACATATCATTCGAACATCATTGGGTTCACGGATTTGTCTCTTTTTTCCCTCAGCCCAATTATCCCTAAGGTTGGTTGGTGGTCAAGTTATTGATAAGAGTTTGATAAGCCATGGATTGATTTGGACATAAAAACAGCAAAGTCGTTAGTTCTTAGGCATATGAGTACATAAGATATTTGATGTATCCTGTTGATATAGACAGTTGTTAGTAGATCCATGTATGCATATAACGTGCAAGCATCTTATTGAATTTCGTTCGAGATGTTGTCTTCATATATAGTCTTTGTGTATGTGCGTGTGTTAAGAAATGTTAATGGTGCAATTGTTATTTGATACAAGGTAGCGAGGAGCAATTCAAACCGGCGACTCCTTTTTATAATATGATGATGTCTTAAATCATTAATCTTCGCTAGAGATAAATGAATGAAGTAAGGGAATATTTATATTCCCTTCAACAAGTCTTGAAACTATTGTAAAATCCCTTTAATTATTTCATTGGTAGAGAAATATGAAAAGTTTTATTCGGCATCTCGGAATTAGAAAAGGATGCACATATTTACCTTAGTCTATTAAATAGTCAACAAGCTCACTCAAAAAAGTATTTGAAGTTTTGATGAACTTGTATTCATACTTACCCACATGAGGCTACGTACTAAAAGGGTAAAAGGGCGATACTCTTTTACGAATTGATCGAGATTTTCTTCGTAATTTTTTATTATTGGATTTTTTAAATATCTATTTTGTTCTCCCATAGACCTTTTAGATTTGTCAAAGATCGAATTATATTATGAGTATAATTTATAATATGATAAGGTATTTTTATTGTGGGTTAGTCAAATAGGACTTACTTTATATAGTTTGGATATACACGAAAAGTACTTCAAAAATAAAAACATTAAACGTGTAAAATTGTCATGTCATTGTATAAAGCAAAATGGAAAGTAAATTAACAGTTGTCTGAAAGGATGCACAAGATAATGAACATTTATATGTGGTGTTAATTCATACACATGATCACACCTAAATTAATGTAATCAACATGCATACATTAAAATGTATTATCCGTATGTGAAAATAATGTTAGAGTTATCCAAAATTTGTATCATTTTATGATATTATGTAAATCACTAGAAGCATGTGAAGTGTGTGGGTGACCCAATAATGGAAGTTTCATAAGGGGAAGAGTAGGTTACCACGAGACAAGAGAATTCTTTTTAAAGTTTAATGTGAGGCTATTGAATCAAATGACAAAGACATTATCAAAAATGTAAATATGAAAAAGCTTTAAAATCAACAGAGATATTAAAACATTCCAATTTTATCAAATTTCAAAATATTGAATCAAATGGCTATGGTGGTGGATGTAGTGGACAAAGTTATGATCGAGATAATCGTTAGTGTATATACTGCGGCAAACCTGGTCATTTGTTGACACTTGTTGGGCCAAGTATGGCAAGCCTGAGTGGACTCAACGATTAGTTATTGCAAATGCTGCTATATCTAAAGGAAGTGTTGGAAATGTGTCTTCTGGAAACACAAATCCATCTATCCCAACTGGGGGTAGTTCTTCTGAGTCCTTGGCTCGAGATTATATGGTTACACAACTCATCAAGCATGTCCAACAACTAGAGGTTTCCAATTTTTCATTCCGTTGCCACTCTTGCACATACAAGTAACATGGCATTTCTTTCTACTTTGTCTCCTCACACTTTTTGGGTCATTAACTTGGGAGCTTCTAGTCATATGACGGGTAAGCAAGACCTATTCTCTTCCCACAGTAACTTTAGTCCTTCATCTGAAGTTATTTTAGCTAATGGTTCCTCTACTCAAGTCATTGGATCAGGGTTGTTCCACTTACATCTTCCTTGTCTTTGTCCTCTGTTTTACAAGTTCCCCAACTTTCTTTGAATTTGTTATCTGTTAGTCAGTTAACAAAAGCTCTTAGTTGTTCAGTTACATTTTACCCCTCTTATTGCATCTTTCAAGACCTTCAGACAAAGAAGAAGATTGGTAGAGGGCATGAACGTGATGGACTTTACTATTTGGATGGTGTCTCCATTGTTGACACTAATGGTTTAGCTGCTAGTTATGTTACTCCTCTATTATGGCATTCTTGTTTAGGGCATTTATTTTTATTTAAGTTACAACAAATAATTCCCGAGTGTAAATCAATTTCTACTCTTGAGTGTGAAACTTGTGAACTTGAGAAACATCATCGTAGTTCTTTTTCCAGTCGTAGTGATTCCCGTGCATCTACTTTACTTGAACTTGTCCATTCAGATATTTGGGGACCTTTCCGTATTCCTAGTCAAATTGGTTTTAAGTATTTTGTTACTTTTGTGGATGATTATTTTCGTCTAACATGGCTCTACATGCTTCATGACCGTTCTAAATTTTTACATTTTTTTCAATTATTTCATCGTGAGGTTACTAATCAATTTAATACATTCCTTAAAATTTTGCGAACAAATAATGTTCTAGAATATTCACAAAAATCGATTTCTTTATTTTATTCAAATCTTGACATTATACATCAAACAAGTTATATTTATACTCCTCAGCAGAATGGTGTGACCGAGAGAAAAACCATCACCTTTTAGAAGTTGTTCGTTCACTCTTGTTTCATATATGCATGTTCCAAAATTTTTTTGGGGTGATGCTGTTCTTATTGCTTGTTACCTCATAGATTGCATGCCTTCCGCTGTCTTCAATCATCAGTCACCAATCAGTATTTTATTTCCTGATAAACTGTTATTTCCTCTTACCTCTCGTGTCTTTAGGTGTATTTGTTTTGTCCATAACCTACGTCCCGACGCTGATAAACTATCCCCTCGTGCCACTAAATGTGTGTTTTTGGATATTTACGTACTCAAAAGGGATATCGGTGTTATGATCCTACAACTTGTACCCAATATATAAGTGCTGATGTTACTTTTTTCGAGGGCACACCATATTATTCTGCTAAGGGTAAAGAGTTTTCAACTAATATTGTAGTTGATCCTCCTATCCCACAACATATACCCTTAGATTTTGTTAGTCCTTCTCCTGCACCTCCTCTTTGCAGGTTTATTAGCGGCAAAAGCAATCCACGGCACCACCAGTCTCCACATCTTTTATGCCCTCAATTCAATCTCCCTCCTTGTCTCCTGGTTTAGACGATTTACCGATTGCCCTTCGCAAAGGTACTCGTTCTTGTACATAAAAATCCTCTTTTGCTTACCCTATTGAGCGTTATGTGTGTCTCTCACATCTTCTTTCTCCAATACATGACTTTGCTCTATCATTACATACACACACAATTCCTACTTCTACCACTGAGGTATTGTCCCACCTTGAGTGGAAGAGAGCTATGGATGAAGAAATGAAAGCTCTGGTGCCTCACCAAACATGGTCTTTGGTTGATCTTCCTCTTGGAAAAGATGTGGTGAGGTGTCGTTGGGTGTACACTATCAAGTACAACCCAGATGGCTCAGTTGAATGTCTTAAAGCTCGGCTTGTCGCTAAAGGTTTTGCTCAAACTTATGGAGTGGATTATTTTGAGACATTTTCCCTTGTAGCATGTCTGAATTATGTCCATGTAGTTGTTTTTGTTGCTCTGAATTTTGATTGGCCATTATATCAATTGGATGTCAAGAATGTTTTTTTTTTATTTTTTATGGTGATTTGTCTGAAGAAATATATATGTAGCAACCTCCTGGATATGTTGCTCAGGGGAAGAATAGTAATAAAGTATGTCGACTATATAAGGCCATTTATGGATTGAAACAGTTTCCAAGAACATGGTTTGAAAAATTCAGTTAGTGATATCCAAAGTGTGGTTTCCACCAATGTTATTCTGATCATCATGTTTTTGTTCGCAAGGAGTCAGGAGTGGTCATTCTTGTTGTATATGTGGATGATATCATTGTTTCTGGCAGTGATGTAACCGGCATTTCTGAGGTTAAATCTTTTCTTCAACAACATTTTCAAATTAAAGACTTGGGAGCTCTTAGATATTTTCTAGGTATTGAAGTTTTAAGAAGTAAAAAAGGCATCAATTTGTCTCAGCGAAAGCATGTTCTTGATCTTTTGTCTGAGACTAGTACACTAGCTTCCAAGCCAATTGGTACTCTTATGGATCCAAATCAAAAGTTTGGAGTTGATGATGGAGATGATATTGAAGACAAGCATCAATATCGATATCTAGTTGGGAAACTAATTTATCTTATTGCTACACGTCCCGATATTTCTTTTGCTGTTGGGGTGGTGAGTCAATTTATGGAATCGCCCAAGAAGGTTCATTGGGATGCTGTTTGTCGCATCATTTGTTACCTAAAAAGCTCTCTTGGTAAGGGATTGATTTATAAACCGAATAGTTCTTCCACTCTAATTGGCTATTTTGATGCTGATTGGGCTGGTTCAACGTGTGATCGGCGGTCTACAACTGGGTATTGCACCTTTCTTGGTGGTAATTTGGTTACTTGGAGAAGTAAGAAACAAACTACCATTGCTAGGTCTAGTGCAAAGGCTGAATATCGTGCTATGGCACATACTGTGGCTGAATTGCTGTGGTTGAAGTCTCTTCTCTAGGAGCTTGGATTTTCTATTAATCAACCTATTGATATGATGTGTGATAATTAGGCAGTTATTTATATGGTTGGGAATCCTGTTTTTCAAGAGTGAACTAAGCATATAGAAGTTGACTGTCACTTTGGTCATGATATTGTGAAGCAGAAGTTGATTGCTATTCCTTATGTTGCTTTTAAAGATCAATTTGCTGATATGTTCACTAAAGCACTGTTTCGTCCTGCGTTTGTTGCTGGCTGTTCCAAGTTGGCATAGGTGATCTATATGGTCCAGCTTGAGGGGAAGTGTTACGTTACTTTTATAAATTAGTTTTTATTTTATTTTCTTAGCTTTATTTCTTTTTACATAATAAGGGCATTATCGTCATATATAATTTATATTTAATATAAATATATCACAATGAGTATAAGGCTTTTGACACACATAGAAACCTAGAGTCCCCTTTTGGCTTTACAATCTTTTTCTTCTCTTCTCTTCTCCTCTCTATTTCTTCTATCTTGATTTTCACAGCGGGTTCTCTAATCAGCTTAGTGACAGTTTTGTTATGGCTGGTGCATCTTTATGACTTCTCCATTGTTGGGTTAATGGGTTATCCGAATGGGTTCTTTCAATTTGCTGTTCGAGAGTTCTGAAACTTAGTTTACTTGATTTGAGCTACTTTTTGTGCATATCGTTGGTGGGTGGCAATCAGATTTGTCAATCATTTACACGCGTAGTTTGTTTTCTTGTATTGGCCTTTATGGCCTTGGCCTATAAATGGACCTTGATGAGCCTCTGAAATATCTTTTATGCCATGACCAATGCCACAATTGGTCCTATACATGTGACCTGCTTTCAAGAAAAAAATTACAATAACCAAATGATGACGAGCAATATCAGTCAACTATAGAACCCTAGTTACTAGATTTAATCCGCCACGAAAAGTAAGAAATTCCGTATATTTTGACCAATTCAAGATAAAAAAAGGTTGCTCCCTCGGCAAAATTGGGATAAAGTTGGGCCAAAAGATCCGGGAGGTCCAACATTAATTATGTAAGTATTATCTTTACGACTTTCCAGTTCTTTAGTTTACCCAAATAATTGGTGACGACGTCCACTGGCATGTGAAAGTAAGCTAGTGACGTCAAACTGGTCTTTTCATTATGATTACTTATTGTTGTTGAGAAAGTGAACAGCAATTCTGGCATTGCCATTTATGTTGAAAATTTTCTTCAATGCGGTTGTAACTGAGCCCGAGACCAAAAGAATATATGTGAGCAACGATGACTAATTTCACGTGTTTCTCTTCATGTTTGCAATATTATTCTTTTATTACGCAAGTACGTGTAACTCAGAACATATTGAATTTCACGTGTTTTCTAATGGTTAACAAGTTTGTGTGTTTATGTATCATATTTCATTAAGATTAAGAGTGATCTCAAAATGATATCCTAGCGTTGTGAAATACATCACTTCATGATAGACTCCTGTGACTTTCTCTTGGCCATCGACTTACGTATCATTATTGAATGTTAAAAAATAATGCAATGTCAAGTGAAACCATGCTGTGGGAATTTAACAGCGCCTAGGGAAACGTGTGGGAATGAATTGTCTCGCCGGGTTAAATTTTTTGTCGCCGGTGATTGGCTAGCGATGCGTGGCCGAAGAAGGGAAAAAAAGGAAATTGGATATTGTCATCTAATAATTAAATTCAATCTAGACAAAAAGATAAAAGGGGCCGGCTTTGACGTCAAATGGAGTAAAAAGGAGTGGGTTCATTTCCGCGAAGGAATCTGCTTTTTCAACCATTTCTTTTTGTGCAATAAGTTCATGTTGGTACTTGGCTTCCGAACTGTTAAAAAGATCAAATATTTTTCACCTGATCGTGATATCCTAAAGGATAAAGTGGATTTCTGATGAGATTTTGCCGTCAAATTTCACTGTTGATTGAATGTGTGATCGGCTCAGTTGATGAAACGCGTTCAAATTAGAAGAGTAGATGACGATTAGTTGAATAAACAAATTAGAAAATTTCTCTGGAAAAAAATAAAAAGAAGAAGGGGAAATACATAGGCTTCTTGAAGAAGATGCCTTGCAGGCCACGGATCTTCAAGAAATGCGAGCTGCAGGAGAAGCAGCTCCCTCTATTTATGCACCCTCTCCTCCCTCCTTCCATTTCTTTCTCTCTCTCTCTCTCTCTCTCTCTCTCTCCGCAATCTTCTTCTCCATAGTACTCAACTTTTGTGTGTGGATCACTTTGATCTATGAAAAGGCTTAATAGAAAAATTATCTTGCGTGAAAGTTATTTTCAAAGAAAATGATTGCTTTTCGGTTATTTAGTAGGGTACTTGAAAATAAGATGGAAATTTTTTTTCGATATTTAGATCTTACTTTAAAAAATCATTCTCTCAGTTATAATTATATTTTATTTTCTAATACAAGATTTTGAGATTATATCAAAGTGCTTGTGTACAATATTACTAATATATCAGGCATGTTCTTTTATTAAGAAAATAAGGCAATCTCAAAAAGGATGCCAAAAAATATAGGGAAAATTGTCCAAAAAGTCTTATATTTATAGCACTTTTGTTAATTTCAGTCTTAAAATTTTCAATTTACCAATTGAGTTCTAAATATTTTTACATTTTGTCAATTAAGTCAATTTAGCTAATTTTGATCAGAATTCACTATATAGATATTGACTGTCCGACGTAGTATGGCTAATGCTAATGTAAACAAATTCTAATAATATTTTCATATTTTTTTTGTATTAATTTTTTAAAATTTTTTTCTTCATTTTCCTTTATTTTTTTCCTCCTTTCCGAAAGGAAAAACTTGATCAAACTCTTTCTCAACGTGTTTTTTTTTATTTTATTTCAACTCGTCGAGACAAGTGCCCACACCTGATTATAGCTCTTAAGACGAGCTTTGAATCTGCGTTACTAAGCTTCCTCTCAAGACCAAAATATATAGTTGATGGGAGTCAAGACCCACGAGTTATTTCAAAGTGGAGCATCAATATACTTGAATTTATTCTTCTAATTAATTTCGATCAAAATAAGATGGTGTCAATAAAGATAATCATTAGCAAGAGGTTCTCTAAGCACCATTATAAACAGAATGCTTGTTTTACAGCAACCCAAATACTCACAAAAACCAAACATGCCCCGGTACACGTCGTTATCTTCTTTTATTTAGTTTTTATGTCTCTTAGCCTCATGCGAGGTGAAACATATTCTTTTGCACCACCCACCTGAGTGGCGTTGTTGGTTCACGCTCTCTTCCTCTCGCAAAATGTCGAGAGTTCGAATCTCAACTTCGTCATAGGGTGACTTATCTGGTTGCATGTGTGTGGTGGCTAGCACGTGCGGCCCCCAGGGTTTACTCCCCTAGCTGTCGGCGGGGTGCGGGGTTCCTGAGTCATCAAAAAAAAAAAAATTTCTTTTGCAATTAACTTGATCGCAAAAAATTATGACTAGATATTTTATTTTGTATGTTTTGAGCCACTTTTGCTTTTGGAAACAATTATGGAAGTCAGAGTGTGCATCCGATGCAAAATTCAATTTCATAGATAACGAAAAAAGTTGAAGAACGACTAAGTCCACCAAAAGAAAATTACAGACAACCACAGCAGATTCACAAAACTAAACTACCAAAACTCCAATCACTTCCTAACTTTATAGAAAAAAGAAAAAAGAAGGAAAGAAAGAAAGTAAAAAAAAAATTCACCAAGAAACCAAATTAGACATTGAAATATAACGAAGCTTACTCATGATTAGCTATATTTTCCACTGCCTCTGGTGGAGCTTCAAACCTTCATGAGGCAAAATCAAAGTTGCCATCCACTCTAAAGGACCAAAGCTGGATGAGGCCATTCTCTGTGAGTTCATTCCGCTCATACAGATGAGCAACTGCATCCCGACTCCACATCAACATATAAGAATAATTCTCGCCATTGTTGTAGTACTTCTTGAGCTGCAACCCATTAGAAACTTGGAGACAGGGCTCAATGAGGGAAACCTCAATACCCTCCTTATCTTCTAGGATTAGGATTTCTTCTTCACGCAAGAAATTCTACTTAATCTTATTCTTGGGTATAGAGAGCCTATGCCTTTTAATGTCGGTGGCAGTAAGTGTCTTCTCCACCACGATCCTGACCGCGCATCTCCCGTATTTTGTCCATCCTGGTTTCTTGAGTTTCGGTGGAATGAGTCAGCCTGAGTCCCTGGGACACCAAATCAGCTGTGTTTGCCAAGAGAAGAAGACGCGAGGGTTCGGATTCCATCTCTCTCCCCCATTGAAAGACGATTAGTCAAGTGAAAATGGAATTCCCCGAGTTACTGCTTCTTTTTACCACTCTATTAGCTATTTGGGTGTAAGGGTATTGTGGTTTTCAGAGAGCGAGAGAGGAGAGGGAGGGAGGAGGGAGAGGAGTAGAGACTAGGAAAATCTACATGGCATTTCAGCTTGTACGTGAGAATATATGGGCAACAGGTTTAATGGTGGTTGGCAACACGTTGAATGGGACGACATGGACCGGCATGTCTCTTTTGGGTACTCAGCAATTCCTAGAGTGGAATGCTTGAGGAGTCATACTCTGAGGAGTCATAGGGTGCGTTTGGTTCAGCATTTTGAAAGTCCATTGGGAAAATGCAAAGCAGTTTAGCCTAAAGGGCTTTAGGGAAATACAAATATTGTTTGGTAAATTCTGCTAGCCCATTTGAAAAGCCCATTTGAATTATTAATTTAAGTTTTTAATTTCTTGTTTATAAGTGAAAAAAATAATTCCTATAACTTTTTAAAATTATGTTTTGACAACAATGTAAAGATATTGTGTAAATAATTTAATTAAAAAGATACCATTTCTTTTTTGCTAAAAAAATTCAAATGGAAAAAATTCACATCAAAGTGGTCTATTTCTCAATTAAAAAAAAAGTTACTTTTATTACAAAAAAATGTAGCAACATATCTCTCGAGAAAATAAATTCATTATCTTTAAAATTATAAATAATCTTTAGTATGTCATAAACTCATATGTCATGAGCCGATTGTTTGAGATCGCAACTGTGCGGTGACTTAGGCTATTTCGGACCGCTTGGGATCATTGGGGCCTAAGCCAAGCCTTTTTGGATCGATGAATCACTCATTCACCTAGATCCTAGAGAGAAAAACTAGAGAGAGAAGCTCTGAACGAAAGAAATGAGCTTGCATTGCTAATGGTTGGATGGATACAAATAAAGGGGGAGGGCACCATTTCTTATACTTGAGGCACTCATATTACAACCATTGATCGAGTTTCTATCCGGCGGACGAGATCGTACTACCCCACCTACCATTACCGACATTTATATCGAGAAGATTCTAGGCCACGGTGCAATTACAGGATTGCCCGTCCCTAAGAATGTTCCGGAAGTGCTTGGATCCTTCGAGGGGCGTTTTGGTTGTTCTTTCTCAATTATAAATGCCCCATTGACCACGGAAACCTCTGCTCCATGACACAGCTATTTGATCACATAAATGTGCCATACCAGAAACTTCATCACTATTTGACACACTACCTTCTTCATTTACATCATCAATAATTATGTATCTTACTTTTGTGTGAATGAGTTTCAATTCATTTGAAGTTCTAAGAGAATAAAAGAAATTACAATATTTATATTAGATTTGCCAATTTTCATTGAGGAGGCACATAACCAAACTTTCGTAGTCTTCTGTTTGTATCTTAGTTTATAGCATTGCTTTGCCATAAGAAATTATCTTTGTAACTGAACCATTATTAAAATGAATTTGTCATCTCAAATAATTCATACCCAACTGAAATAATAGACATGAACCGAAATAAGCTTTCATCTTAGTTATCACAAGAAGAGCAAAATGTACACTTGTTTTTAGTGACTTCTCAACGGATTACAATCATTAACTATGAACATAAAAAAATGATAAATTTATCTTTGTAGCTGCTCTAAAAGAAAGGTAAGAATTCTTTGCTTCTTGTTGTACAAAAGAAAAGCCACTCACGGTGATGAAAGCAGAATAGCTCGTGCATCAAATTCAAGAGCATCTTCATAACTCCTTGTAAGGAAAAATAAAGCAGTTGTAATGTGTGCTGCCCTAAAAGCAAGGTGCATCCTTTCATTCTCTGCTTCTTCCAACAGGGCTTTGATCCAACCACCACTATGTTCAAACTTGCGGAGAGACCTTAGGTGCAGCAGCATTCCTCCCACCATTCCCGGAACAGTTGCTATGTTTCAAGCATCATTGCACGACAGCCATAGCGTCTCTGGAATGTGGATTCATCAATTCCAAGAAACAAAACATAGTTGTCAAGGTAAAGAGAAATGATTGAACAAAATGAACTTTTTCTCGATTTTCTACAATTTAGTGGTTGTCCCTTGGAGTTAGAGGCCCTAGAGGTCATTGCAAGGGAATGGGGAGCAAGTTACAATCTATATATAACAACCCATGATACCACAAAGAAATTATAGAAGGATAATAGCCACCAAGAGTAACAAATCAAGCCTAGTGGAAACAGAAATTTGAAAATAAAGGAGAGAAAGAACCATGAATCCTTTTATTCCTGCAATCTGTTTGATTTTTGAAGTCTTGATTAAGAAATCGGTTCGTTTATGGATGTATCTTCTCCTAATTTAGCTAGGTTTTATGAGTATGCATGCATTTTGCAGATAGTCCCCCCCCTCTCTCAAATACCATTCAGAAGTAGCCCATCTTTTCCTTTCCCACAAATGTGACCGTGATCCCAAGAGAATATATCAAATGCAGTTTCGTCACTTAAAAACTAGTACAAATTGCAAAGTTAAGCTGCAGATGACTAGATTTTCACAGATTCGATGCTTAACTCCACTTGTTTGGAGCATAACCAGTAGTAAACGTATATAAACATCTACGAGTCGATTGAAAGAAATCATGCATCGACACACCGAGAACATGCAAAGCCTCTAGAGAACAACACATTAGTGAACCGAGACGCATGAAGTCATCGTACCATGAAGCAGTTCTAAGGCCACTCGGATTAGACATAATTCAGCAGCTAAATTAGACAATCGTGCTTCACGCTACATTGATTTTGTGAAAAAACAAATCTTAACATCTCATCTAGGCAAAACAACAAACAAGTGATATGCCCTTGAATGCAACTACTTTACATTCAATTTATCATTCATTCACAGCCTCGGATCAGTTTCTTTTCTCACAAGATTTGTTCAAAATTTTGTTGATTTGAACCCAACGTTTCAAGCTTCGGTGGGGGTAGGGGAAAAATAGGGCAAAACTAGATGAAGTTTTGCTCATCCTGAGCAAATTGAAGAGGCCGATCGGAGTGAACAAATTGCTCAAGCGAGGAAAAGGAAAACCGAAGAAGAGGTGGAGGCAAAACATGGAGAGTAGGAGCAGAGAGGAAGTAGAGAACAAGCGGAGAGTGAGCGTAGAGGAGATCTAGGGTTTTAAAAGGGGGCAAAATCGGGTTTTTAGAAAGGTTTTGGGGGCAAAATAGGCAACCGACCGATTTTATTAATTCAGCCCTTCAGCATTCCGAAAATGCTGACTTTTACTTGAAAGCCCCTTGGGGATGGGTTGTCAAACACCCCAAATTTTCCCCAAGGGACTTTGGGGCCTCAAGGGGCTTTCTAAATGCCCAACCAAACGCACCCATACTCCACTTAAAGCCCTAATGGACTTTGATTATGTCATGCTTTTGAGAGGCGGAATCTCACTCCGTCCACCAGTGCCCCGCAGAATGATAAATTGACCCACTTACAATGCGGGACAAGCAAACAGGTTGCGATGCTGCTACTGCAATTGAGGGTTTTGAATTTTCTTCCTTATTTGTGGGTATAGATAAATCAATTCTCTAACTAATCTTAGCGTAACTCACTCTAGTTGTGTTCTTGGGGCTGGAAGAAAAATGTGGAAAAGAGAAAAAAAGAAGAAAAAAAAAAGAAGAATAGAATGCGATGATTCCAAGATGTTTCCCCGCCACAGCAATCACTTGAAAAAAATACTATAATTATTATCTAGTATTCTCATTTGAGACTTTATTATATCTTGGAGAATATTTGTCAATGAACACTAGCAACATTGTGGGATAAATAAATTCTTAAATAAAGTGATATCATACCTCAAAATTCGATTTGATTGTTTTATTAATTTGAATCCATATTGATTTCATTGTTTTACTCAAGTTTGAAGATATTTTTCCAAACATTAGCCAATTCCTTTTTATTAAATGTCCACTCCACTAATACTTTCGTGGGAAACATTTCTAGAGAGAGAGATGGGGGTGAAAACGATGGGGTAGCAGATTAAAGTTGGGCAGATGGGGTCTTATGGAGGTTAAAAACCCACTATCGAATTTAGAGATAATATCCAAATCGTATGAGGAAAAGCCATATAGAACCCTCTTTCTTTGCCCCAAAGAGTAGGCTCGACCAATTGAAGTGTTTGGTTAATGGCTTTTTTTCCTCTTAGCTAACTACCAAGCTGTGACCGATCAAAAAAAAAAAAAAAAAAAACTTCCAAGCTGTGCTTTTATTTGATCCTACGAAAACAGGAAATCCTTTATACAGAAAAATGGGGAATCCTTTACCTTGGAACTTCTACATTGCAAGATGTGATATTGTGCAAAAAATATGTAAGTTTCACTTGTGAAATGAGACGATTGTATGGTGAACTATGAACAATTGGGATGCATTTGCTTGGTTTGCATCTGCATTTTATTTATGATAAAACGTCACGCGATCCCATCATATATCTCTTGTATTGACATGACAAATGGAAGGTTGAAAGTGAAAGTTAATCAGACAATTCAGTCCCAAGATGCGAATATTGTAATCCAACGCCTTAGGCAAAACACGTTTCTTCTCGAGAAAAGTTCAACATTTGTGTAGTTACCGTCAGATGGATGGCAACCGTCTTCTTATCATTTGATACGTGTGCAATCTTGTCAACTAAAAGTGAGAAAATATTTGGTAGACATGTCCCACCATGTAGTATTGCAAATCAGTCCACTTATCATTTGATACGTGCACAGTTAAGGGCAACTCATAAATTGTTATTTGGCAAGTGGGAACCACTGCAACTCGCACGAACGAAGTTAGCTGTTTATAAGGTAAATAGTTTTGTGCTGAGCTGTTAATCGAATTAGTCAATGGAAAACACAAATAATGACTATTTCCCTTTGGTCAAATTTATTTAATAGCCACCGAACTACAGAGAATAATGATTCGATCCCTACATAGTTACCCGTTTTGCCTTTAGGTCAAATTTATTTAAAAGTCGCCGAAATAAAGAATTAGTTAAAACCACAAAAGAAAGAAGAAAAAGGGCATCAAACAAAGCTTTCAACCGGCGAGCAGATGCGCACTCATATCTTTTTATTAATTGAAAAGATAAAAAATAGTCGTTACATATTCATATTTTTTTTTCAATGTGAGATAAAGTACTAGACAGTACCACAAATGAGAAAACACTCCATTTGTAGCATATACATCACAAATGCCGAGTATATTCACAATATTGAAAGAGTAAGGAAATCACAAATGTAATAATCATGCCACGTATTAGGTCGCTGGGAATGACTTAACTAGTGCAAATGAGTTGGTCACTCCATGTCCTTATCAACTCTTGAAAGAGTAATGGGAGATTTCACAATATGAATTTTGATGCATGACCGTCATGGATGCTATATATCGATTCAACCGTAGGAATTTATCAGAACAGAAGTTTCAAGTTGCTATTCTCATTTTGCAGAATAGAACCACTCGACCTTATGCTACCCTCAAGTGGCAAATATGGTGATAAAAAAAAAAACCAATTTGATTGAATCATATGCTTCTGTTTTTCGTTTTGGTTGAAAGCCTGAAAAGAGTTGCCTTCCACCATGAAGACGACGATGGAATAATTCACGACCATCAAACGCCACCTCGCAAGAGGATTAATCGCGTCCGCTTTGTAATCCGTCAAACTCCCTCGAGCTCACCTCGAGAGGGTCATGACGTTTGTCCATGAAGATTGTCAGCAATTGACTGGGTTCGATTAGAGCTGCAAGGTCTTTCATCTTAGTTTTCTTGGGTGTCTTCCTTCCCGTTTCTTGGGTTTCAGTGGAACTGAACACTGATGACTGCCTCTAGCAGTTCTTGACAACCCTTCTCAGAGTTTCTTGCTTGTTTTTTTGTACAACAATGGCGACTTGATCAGAATCAAGTGCTGGGCAGGGAATGTCAGCCCTCGCGGTTGCAGCGAATCCTTCATCCTAACGATCCCTCCAACACCAATTGACTCAGAAGTGGTGGTCGCGACCATCGCCTTCTTCTCGTCATCACGAGCAATGGAGTCAGACTGAGCTTTCCCTCGGAGGCCAATGAAGCTCTGTCCGCCAGGTGATGAAGAGATGAGAAATCGACTTCCATCTTTCTGTCTCCCAATGAAGGACGATTTGCAAACTGACACCAGACCCCCTCTATCAGCAATTTGGCTGTCAGTGTTCATGTTGAAAGTGGGTTTTGAAGAGAGAGAGATTGGGACGGGCAATACTTGAAAAATAGTTGTTTTGCTTACTGATCCAACGTGCAATAAACAAATTATAAACTTGTGTGTGAAGAACCAAGTTATAAGTAAGTTTACATTCGAGGCATAAGCAGATCCATCCTAACTAGGAAATATTTAATTTTAGAATAATTCGTATTCTCATTCTGATCCTGAAGCTCTTTGTAATTGTTAACAAAATTAATAAAACGATTAGGTCATTCCTCAGTTCATTCAATGTGTTAATTGAGAAACATGCGAAATTGAATTCTTCCTCTTAAAGTAATATTGTGTGACTTCGTTTTAACATTCTAGTTTAGTTTGGATGTCCAAAATACGTCCTACTCTCTCACCAAAGTTAGAAACTAAAGGTGGGATTTCATTCAACTTGATAAAAGATTCAGGGAATAAAAACTACTGAGGAATTCAATTGACAAACGTAAGGACTCAATCGAATTACAAAACTTTGGCCAAAGTTTTGTACTTCTAAATTCGGAAAAACGCATTTCTAATTTCTAGATATAACATTAGCATAACACTCCATATGATGACATATCCTTCGGGCTGATGCATACAATATGGGAACCAACTTACCCTGTAAGAGCCGTAGAATTCGATCCTAGGGGCAGTTCCAAATTCATACAAACCAGATCACTCGGCTGCCCGAGCTTCAATTGATGAAACCTGAAATTGCAAATATATGTGGAACCTTTAGTTCGGCTTATTTAGAAACTTCGAATTTCTTTTCTTTTTTCTCCTTTTTTTTAATATCTGTACTGTAGTAGTTCCCATGCTGTTGCTATGTGAAGAGAGAATTCTGAATGCATTAGGCGGTCGCAGAAGTAAAGCTCAAAAAAGTAAAAACAAAGGCTTCAATTGGTAAAAGTCCTTGCAGACGGTCAAACATAACTTTTCTACCTACTCTCTGGGAAGAACAGATGTACGTTGATCTGCTGTAGATAAGGCACGTGGTCCGTTCCTTTTAGGGTTGCCAACCCGGCACGTCTCTAAAACTTTTTTTGTTTTTACCAAAGTTTTTTTTTGGAGGTGTTCGGAGATCAAATTGTTATATAACGTTAAAGAATTCAACCAAAAGTTTTGTATTGTCAAAGAAACTCTGGATACAAATGTAACATGGCTGTAATTCAGACATAATGTCCAATTACTCACTTGACAACTTTACAAACAGATACATTTTCACTCAATTGTTACAAAAATGATAGTCTTTCATTAATTGCATTGAAATATTTTGATAATGATAACATTATAAGAATAAAGATGACAAAATATACATTGCAACTCCCAGCCCTTTGGCATCCCCAGCCTCTAGAGTATTTGGATAAATAGCAAGAAGTTAGTTACAATTGTGCCTCTAGGTTATCAAAAAGTTGAGATCCTAGGAAAGAAAAAGAAGAAGAAAATAACACATTTGAAATTCAAGCTTGTTGAAATATTTTTTCATAGCAAAAAAAGAAGGATTATCTATGTGCGCATGCATTCAATGTAGCAATACAACATTTACCACTATTAAGACAACACAACAATTATTAGTAGCAAGTAGCACCGACAAGGTTCAACTGGCAAATACGTGCATGTAGGATTGATAGATATGTAAGTTTAATCTCTAAAAACATCTGCATATCATGCTCTCAACCTTCCATGGTAAACTCTTGTCACTAGCACGTAATAAAACTGGTCGTAAATCAAAGTTAAGTTTTAGTCTCCTTTGTAAATCAAAGTGTGATTGCGTGGTTTTTCCACTTGAGATTACATGGCACAACAACTCAGTGAAAAATATTTCGAAAAAGTACATATCCGGCTTGACAATTCATTGGATGCTCCAAAAAATAAGAGTAAAATTTGAGTGACCGTAAGATTTTCGCTTTATAGCTGAGCTCGCATCACCTATATTTCTATCAAATGCTTTCTTAAGGTTGATTAGAATCTTTTTATGTAATGATATGAGACCTACATAAATGTGGTGGTATGTATCTTCTTGCCCCCTGAACCGACTCGCTATGCATTTTTTACCCGTGCTCCAATCGCGATTCATTTCATGAAGTTGATTCTTTCTTAAAAGTCCATATAGTGTATAGTATTTTCATTTTAGGGGTTTCGTAACCCTAGGAGTAGTCTATAAAATACCTAATTTTCTCCAACTCTTGAGATTTCACGCTTTTGTTTGACTTGTAAAAACATAAAGAAACAAAAATACACATATGGAAAAGGAATAATAAAGGGCCATTGCTAGGTGCGGATTAAAAAGGAAAAGCAGAGAGATTCTTGCGGGATATATAAAGGTGGGGGAAAGTACAGCGCAAGTGCCAAAACTTGGCACAAAGGGATACTTAAGTGCCAAAAGTTACAAAATGTACACTTAAGTGCCACTTTTAAAAAAAATTGGATCACTTAAGTGCCAAGTCGCCGGAACCCCGCCGGAAATCCTACGTGGCATTTTTTTATTAATTTTTTTGCCTACGTGGCTCGCCGGAAACCGAATCGGCCAAAAATCAGCCAAAACGACGTCGTTTTGGGCGACGTGGATTTAAAAATTATTAATTAAATAATATTTAATAAATAAAAATATATTATTATAAAATCGATTTTATTAAAAAAAAAAAAAAAAAAAAGGGAGAGGGATCGGCGAGGGCTGTGTAGCCCTCGCCGCAAGCCGCCGTCGCCGCCCCACCTCGCCGGGAAGGGCCGGTAACGGTGGGGGAGGGTCGGCGGGGTCGTCGGGCCCCGGCCACCGGCCGGGCGACCGGTCGGGCGAGGGTCACAGCCCTCGCCGATCCCTCTCCCTTTTTTTTTTTTTTTTTTAATAAAATCGATTTTAATTTTTCAAAAATCTGCGTGGATAATTTTTTTTTTTTAAAAAATTGCCACGTGGATTTTTTATTTTGAAAAAAATGCCACGTCGGCAAATGAAGTCACCGGAAAATGGACATGTGGCAATTTGGCCGGAATTTTCGCCGTTGGCACTTAAGTGATCCATTTTGCTCCGATTTTGGCACTTAAGTGTACCTTTTGTAACTTTTGGCACTTAAGTGTCCCTTTGTGCCAACTTTTGGCACTCCAGAGGTCCGCATGTCTATAAAGGTACAAGGGGGGAGATTCTCCGAAGAAGCAGAAGAAGAAAAAGCTCGGCCGAAGGGAGAAGCAGAACTCGTCGCATAAACACAGACGGGGGCTGGATGTGTACAGGCATCTTCTTCCATCTCCGTCCTTACCATCCTCAGCCTTCACCAAACCACAAACTGACTGCATCGTCGTCTTCTCCATCCCATCATCCCCCCACGCGCACCATTTCATCACTTCAATCATCAAACTATCTTCTGTGCATTTCCAGCAACTTCGCCAGTAGCCAGAGACTACCACCGCAGGGATGTCTCACCCACGTTGTCCATGCCGTGCAGTAGCCTCGCACTGCCATCCGCTATGTCTCCAGACCAGCCGTCACGGCCTCGGTGACGATCCTGACCCTGGTGCGGCGGAATCTTGCAGCTCGTTTTGGTTCGAGCCCTCTAGTCATCGAACCATCGCATCGACACCTTCCGCTCATCTCGTTCAGAGGATTCCGACTCCTACCATAAGCTAAGCCAAGAATCCTCCTTTTGTGTTTCATCATGTGCCATTTCCCTTTGTATTCAATTTTTGTATTCTCTGTACTCAGTGGTTCCGTTCGTTAATGTTTCTTGTCCAGATCAAGCGAGTCGCTAACCTTCTCCGCCGTTGGCCTGGAGTTGCGCCTAGCCGGGTCGAGTTGAACTGAGTCGACATCACTGAGCTTTAATCGCTGCCCAGGGCGGTCCAAGAAACACCACCGTCCGCTGTCCTCCTGTTTGGTCGTTCCTTGCTGTTTTCCTTCGACGAACTCGGTGTTGCCGACTATCAGTTTCCCTACATTAGCGAAGGCTGCTCACTGGTGTTGCTCCTTGTCTACACGAATCAGGCACGGCGCATTTAGTAGCCATTTTTGCTGAATCGGTCTGAGTTAAATCAGACCCAGCCTTACCGTTACCATTCACATATCGTTCAGAAACCACGATACAGACCCCCACACCGAGAATTGGAAGCAAGAGACAAAGCATTCGAGAATTGGATGACAGAACCACGGGGAGCAGATGCTCGAAGACGGGAACTTGGGCCTTTCGTGCAAGGAATTGGCGATTCCATGTCAGATGGAGGAGTGTATCACGAAGAACAACAGGGTTTTGATGAGCCAATGGATGAGTGCTTCTGGCCATGTGTTGTTCTCATTGTTTACGGTCCCACCTTGCTATGGCCTATGGGTAATACTCTGGATCTCTTTACCCTGTTAGATCCTTGCTTGGAATTGCAGGGGTGCTAGCAGCGATGCTTTTGATACAAATACCAAAGAAATCATCCACAATCATTATCCTCATGTCCTGATTTTGCAGGGACGAAAGTGGAGAAACCGATGCCCAAGAGATCATCCAGTGCGTGCCTTTTGATGGTCCGGGTGATCTGGAACTGGGGAATCCAGCTCCTGTATATTGCAGAACAGAAACAAAGTTTATATAGTGGTCAAGGCGAGCCCGATTTCTCGATCCAAGCATCTCAAGGCGCGAGGTTTCTCAATCTACCCCGACTCCTTATCCTGAAGTTGACACCCTTTTTTTTGTTGATAGATAAAAACGAAAAATAGCAAAAAATATATACATAGCGAAAATACAAAGATAAATGTAATAATAAAGAGCATGAATAAATGGGGGGCCCCAAAAACAGTAATAAAAGAAGGGGGAGAGCAGAGAATTTTATGTAAAAAAAAAGGTAAAAGTAATAATAAAATTGGGGCCAGTCCAACACAGCCCTTCCCCTTCAATTCCGGCCCATTTTTCAGCTAATTCTTGGCCCCCTCAGCCCACTATCTCAAGCCCATAAAGAGAATAACACAAAGGCCCGAGCGGAAGGAGTTCGGGCCTAAGAAGACCAAACCCAGCCCTTCCTTAATTTCCTTTATCTTCTTTCATCTTAGCCCATTTCGTTTCCTCAAGCCCAGCCTTTGTGTTTTCTCTTCTTCCTCTCGCTCATACCTTGAGCTACTTCTGTTATCTGTGACTTCAATCAGAGACTTTGTAGAAGACTTGGGTATTGGTCGGTAACCAGTTGTTGCTTTGTCTTGCTCTATTGACCAGGTAATCTCGGCCCCTTTATCATACCATGTTTTGAGTCCGAGATCCATGAATAAGCATATGAGAAAATAACTTGGAATCATAGCCAATATATGGTGATTCAGGTCATTGTTGTTGTTGATGTAAAGATTTAAGATGAGAAAACTGCATTATTTCCGTGTTTACCTCTGTTTTTGTAGTGCACATAATATGTTGGAAAACAAGTTTCTAAGAATTATTCTTGGTGAAATAGATCCTATGTTTATTGAATTTGAATATGTGCTTATAATCTTTACACAATAAGATTTCATGTTGTTAGCTACTAGATGAGGTGACTCATGGTTATTGAAGTTTGCCTCTAGATAAGTGAGCTGTGTGAAATTCCTTATTGTTGTTGCTATCGCTAGTGAAGTGATTTGGTTCATAGACTTTAGAATAATTTTTGAATGACACTTAGTTCATTGGAGATTGTGATTTACTGAATTTAAGTATCTTGTCAGCTAGTAGAATTGGTAAGGAAAGAGTATCTTGTGGCTACTTGTGGGAAGTATGTGGTGGGCTCTAGTAATTGTCCTTGCTCTTGCTCTTTTTTCTATTATGTGTCAAACAATTTCTACAGCTCTATAAACCTATATGATTTGAGAAAGGTTGTAACTGATTTGTGCTTTCCCACTGAGTTTTGATGAATGTTTGATATAATGCTCGATAGAAGTATAACATGTAATATTTTCTTTCAGTATTTACATGTCTTAATTCACAATTCAATTTATTGACATGTCAAGATGTAACAATGATCAATATGAGAGATGTGAAGTTATATTTTTAGTTCATGAGGGACAAGAAAAATAACTCATTTTGCTCTAAACTATCGAAAGATGCATTTTTATTGTATGGTCCAAATTTGAAAAATTCACATGGGAGGATGGTAAAAAGGCCAAGTGTTAGTGTGGACTAACTTACACGGCTAGCCATAGAACAAATCTTTTTTTTTTTTTTTTTTTTTTGCATTATTTAAGTACTTGTCCCAATCAAGAGGCCAGTGTTGATGATTCCACAAAATGATTTGAACAAGCCGTGTTTAGAGACAAGCTAGCAAAAGCTATAGTCATTCACAATTATATTTACTCTTTTGTAGAGCATGAGGCAATTAGAGATTTTGCTTAGTTATCTTAACCTCAATGTGAAGCACGTATCAAGAAATGTAGCAAGAAGTGATGGGGTGAAAGTTCATTAAAAAGAGAAGAGAACTTTGAAATCAAATGTAATGTTACTTTCAAGCATCATTTGTTTGACTTTTGATATGTGGTCTATTACAACTAATCATTATACAACTATCATTGCCCATTACATTGATGAGAATTGGGAAGTACATGCAAAGGTTTTATGCTTCTGTTATGTGCCACCTCTATATAGTGGCACCATTCTACTAGAAAAATTACTGACTTTGTTGAGAGGATGAGGCATAAAGAGAAAGATTTTCAATATTATATTAGATATTGCATATAGTATGATTGATATTTGGAGAAATAAACCTGTATGGGATATTTATGTTATGGATGGATGCTTTCTTCGTGTATGTTGTTGTGTGTATATTTTGAATCTCATTATACAAGGTGTAAAGGTGATGGATCATTACCAAATATTAAAGAATCTATCAAATACATGAGAGCAACATAAGGGAGAATAGTGAAATTTGTTAAATGTATATCACAATCATATTTGAAGATAGCTAAAACTGTATGTCAAGATGTGGCTACTATATGGAACTCTACGAATCTAATGCTTGGAGGTGTTTTTGTCTTTGAACATGCATTTTTCCATTTGAAGTTAATTGATTGTAACTTTCTTGCACGTCCATCACTTGATGATTAGGTCAGAGCTAAAAAAATTACATTATTATTACAACCTTTTTATAATATTTCTACTCCCTTCTCTATACTTAGATATCCCACAACTAAGTTTTTATGGTTCTCCTATGTGCCACCTCCATATAGCGGCACCATTCTACTTGAAAAATTGTTGACTTTGTTGAGAGAGTAGGGCATTAAGAGGAAGATTTTCAGTATTACATTAGATATTGCGTCATACAATGATAATATAATGATATTTGGAAAAATAAACTTGTTATGAGATCCTCTATGTTATGGGATGGAAACTTTCTTCATGTATATTGTTGTGCGCATATTTTGAATTTTATTATAAAAGGTGTAAAGGTGATTGATGGATCATTACCAAATATTAAAGAATCTGTCAAATACATGAGAGAAACATAAGGGAGGAAAGTGAAATGCTGAATGTAGATTACAATCATATTAGAAGATAGGTAAAATGGTATGTCAAAATATGGCTATTAGATAGAACTCTACTAATTTAATTCTTAGAGCTGTTTTTGTTTTTAAACATGTATTGTTCCATTTGAAGTTATTTGATTGTAACTCTTTCACACATCCATCACCTAAGGGTTAAGTCAAAGTTAAGAAAGTTGTATTTTTGTTATAATCTTTTTATAATATTTCTACTCCCTTCTATATAGTTAGATATCCTACTGCACATTTATATTTCTATGGAGTATGACAATCTAGTTTCATTTTTCTAAAGGTGAGGAACAATGATGTAGTCATTAGCTTCATGCCTATGGCAATGCTAAGGAAGTTTGAAAAACATTGGAAATGTTATAGTGTTGTCTTATCTTTTGCTCTTATATTAGTTTCTCACTATAAGTTACCCTTGTTAGATTTTTGCTATTTGAAGTTGGACACTGATGATCATATGGAATATGTACGAAGCATTCGAGAAAGGCTATATGTGCTTTTTATGAATATGTGAACTCTTTGTCGAGAAATAATTGATTTACATCTAGTCGAGACAACATCAATCACTCTTGACATAGAGATCATATATTCATCAAAAAGCATATACAGTCTTTCACAAATACTCCATACAAATTCCACATAATCATCCATGTCTAACTTTGAATAGTAAAACTCTTACAATGCAACTTATAGTGAGACAAAAGATAAGACAATACTACAACATTTCCAATACTTTACAAACTTCTTTAACATTGCCATAGTCATAAGACTAATAGCTACATTTTCAATATTCCTTGCCTTTGTCAAACAAAACTAGATATGCCATATATTCACTATGGGATATCAAACTATAAAGAATAGAGTAGAAATATCATAAAAAAGTTGCAACAAGAATGCAATTTTCTTAGCTCTGACCCAATCCTTAGGTAATGAGCATCTGAGAAAGTTATAATCAATTAAATCTAAATGGGAAAATGCATTTTCAAAGACCAAAACAACAAGTACGAAGAGTTCAATCTAGTAGCCACATTTTTACAAGCATTTATATCAATCTTTAAGCATAATTGTGATATAAATTCAGCAAATTTTACTCTCCCCCTTATGCATTATCACATAATTCACAAATCTATAATATTTTGTAATGGTTTATTTAATCACCTTCAAACATTTTTGTATAATGAGATTCAAAATATGTGCATCATAACGCTCATGAAAAAAATGACCCATTACATAAAGAAGAGGATCTAGCTTCTTCTTTTTTTCAAATATCAACCATACCATCACTATATGATACATTATCTAATGTAATACTGAAAATCTTCCTCTCAATGCCTGGCTTTCTTAACAAAGTCAGTAATTTTTCATAAAATACTATATTGAAATGGCACATAAAAAACACAAAATCTTCGCATGTAATTCACAATTCTTATCAATGAAATAGTAAACGACAGTCATATAATGATTAGTTGTGATAAAAGTCCACAAATCAAGAGTCAAACACATTATGCTTGAAAGTATCATTGCATTTTGATTTCAAATTTCTCTTCTTTTTTAATAAACTTTTATCACATCACTTCTTGTTGTATTTATTAATATGTGCTTCACATTGAAGTTGAGATATTTAAGCAACTCTCTAGGAGCCTCGTGCTCTACAAAAGAGTAGGTGTAATTGTGTTCGATTATCGCTTAACTTGCTTCCAAACACGGCTTGGTCAAAGTTTTCCGTGGAATCATCAACACTGGGACAAATACTTAAATTATGCAACAATTTTTTTGTCCCATGGTTAGCTATATACGTTAATTTGCACCACGTACATTCGACTTAAATTTAAATTAAGACTATATAACTAAAGTGCATATTTTCGATAGTTTAGAGCAAATAGACTAATTTTTCTTGTCCTCATGAACTAAAGATGCAATTCTACATCTCTCTTATCATTCTATAGTTGGATATTATTCTTGATCCTCATTAGATCTTGACATGTCAACTAATTAATTAAATAAAATGTGAATTATAACAAGTTGTAAATAGTAAAAGGAAAAGAGAAGATGTATATTTCTCTCAAAAATTAAATCAAACATTTGCAAAAACTCAATGGGAAAGCACAAATCAATCATAAAAATTTTCAAGTCATATAGGTTTAAAGAGCTACAGAAATTATTAGAGATGGAATAGAAATAAGAGCAAGGACAATTATGGAAACATAGTACCTCTAACAAGTAGCCATAGCATTCTATTTTCTTACCAATTCTACTAGTTGAAAACATGCTCAAATTTAGTAAATCACAATCACTTATAATTGGGCGTCATCCGAATATTATTCTAATATCTATAAGTCACATCACTTTATTAACAACATCAATGACAAGAAAGGGACATTCAAACATATCACTTTAGTAAGATAAACCTTACTAAGCATGTTTCATCTCATTTAATAGCTAACAACATGAAATCTAGTCATTTAAGGATATTAACACATATGTTCAAATCCAACAAATAATGGAGCTAATGTAATAATATTTTGATGTTATAAAAGATTTATTAATTAATATATGATCCCACATTTAATTTACCAATTAATTTCGATTTATTGCCCGATTTATTACTCGAACTAAGCAAGAAAACTAGAGTTCTGGTCACATATTAGCTTCATTTTCTATCACAAGTAGATTGGACAATCCTAGTATATGATAGTAAGGTGGATGAGGAAGGAACATTTGACAAGCTCTTTCGCAGTGGCAAGCGATTTCAGAAGTTGATGGAAAGTGCGCGTAAAATGGAGGAATATGTGGAGGAGAAGGAAAATAGCGATTCGGTTGATGAGAAGAGTTCATCAAAACCTGTCACTAATGGCATTGCTAATGATGTCCCCAAGAACTCAAGAAACCCAAGTGAGAAAAAAGGAAACCAAATTAGTGCTTATTAAGCAGGCAGAAAAGGAAACGGGTGCTATTAGTTTGAAGGTATAGGCCAATGCATTAAAGTCATGCTAGGTTTCAAGTTTTGTGGAAATCTCTGGCAAAAGCTTGGGGTGAGTGACTTTTGAGGCTTGTTGTGGAGGGGGCAGAACTATTCATAAGAGTGTGAGGTTTCCCTAATCAATTAGGGGGACACCAACAAGGGTTGCCCTTGCCTAGGGATGAGTATCTGTCCAAGGTTAACCCTAGAGTAACTCTGGATCGGCCCAATTCTGCTAATCTCGATCCGGTTCCCAGGGGGATTGGATCGATCCTTGGTCTTGGAATTCCGGGGTGAGCACTGTGTGAATTGTTCTTTGGTTCTGGAAGTTTAGGGTCGGTCCAACTGGACCAACCCTATACACACACACATATATTATATCCAATATATTATTTATAATATTTTTATTTAATCAAAAGAGAAATTAATAATCAGATGGGTTAAATAGCATTAACCAGAAGACTCACGGTATTACCTATGGCGTCATGACTCACTCATGGCCACAATCCTCTTCCTCGTAATGTTGAACTTCTTCGTCATCTTCTTTCATTCTTTTTCTTCTTAGTTTGCAAATCAAAAGGCACTTAGCAAGCCTCGCCTTTGTCCACTTGCACCACTCACCCCGCTTTCCACTCCACACTAGCTTGGTCGCCTCGCTCGCGCCACTCGCCTTGCTAGTGTCGCTTGCTCGTTGTTGAGTTTCTTCTCCACGCTCACCTAGTCGCCCTTCTCGTGCCACTCACCCTGCTTATACCACTTGCCTCGATCACTTGCCTGCTGCCCAGTAAATCAAAAGGAAAAAAGCCCTAATTAGAAACCCTAACACTTGCCTTGCGGCTCACCCTTGCTTTCCAAACACAACTTGATTAGTAAGTTTTTGTTTGGGCTTGATTTTAGAGCTTCAAGCTATTGTCATGAAAAATAGAGTCCTGGCGGGTGTTTGTTTGACCTGCTTCAATCCCCTTTTCTCTTTCCTTTTGTTCTTGGTTTATTTTTTCAGGGTTTTCTAAAGCATTCTCTTTTTTGCTTCACTTTATTGTTTGTTTGATATCGTCTCTCCCCTATTTGCTATTTTGCCCCTGTCACCCTTTGTCGAGAGTACAGAGAGTTCAAGAATGAAGGGCTTTAATCTTGCTCTAGGCATGATGTATTGACTATGCTTGTCTCCAGAAACATCCAATCATATGCTAGAGCAAGAGTTATCAAAATGAAGCCGTTGATCTCACCTCAGGACTTGTCTCTATATCGTGTTTGATAGGGCACAAATAGTAAAATCTGAGTGTTGCTGGTATCGCTTAAAAATCTTTGCATTTAGAGGGCTTATACTTTATGCGACTCCTCTTGAAAGTCATCGGGGTCCTGCAAATCAAAAACATATACACAAATATGCATGAAGTGCATGATATGCATAATATGCATGTTATGAACAATGTATGATCTAAGTGACTTGGATTGTATCAAAAAGGGCTCTGAGGCCTCCTGATTTCATTCATGGAAAGTATTTCTTCACTAAATCAGCATTTACAGTCTTTGGCAATTTTTGGCCATCCATCTATACTAGAACTAACACGCCACCAGGTAATATCTTCTTAATGCCATATGGTCCTTCATAGTTCGGAGTGAACTTTCCACGCGGATCTGATATGATAGATAAAACTTTCCTCAGCATAAGGTCACCTTCTTGGAAGTGTCTGAGTCGAACTTTGCGATTAAAAGCTTTCGCAACTTTCTTCTGATAGCACTGACCATGCGAACACGTCTTGATATTCTTTTAGAAACTCAACCATCTTCTTTGCCTCGTTCTCAAACAAATTGGCTCCAATCCGGGTTTCTTTGACATTTTCCACATCTCCCAAATTTATAGCGATTGTCTGCTCAACCGTCAAAGGTTTAGATTCTTCATGATGAATTTGGTCTCTCTCTATGTCCCTTTGAACATTATCATCCTCATGTTCAGACTCATAAGAATCCTCATTGTACAAATCCGAATCAAATATGTACATATCATGATCATGCTGAATGACATGCCTGAGATGCAAATGAGGGAGTTGGTAGGATTATTCAATGAAGATTATGCATGGTCCATTTTTTCTTAAAAAGTATTTTCGAATGATCACTTGAGAGAAAAAGAATGTTTGAGCTAAGAGATCATCCTCATATCCTCAGACTCTTCTATTTCATGAATTTTGAAAACTAGAAGTCGTGAGGAAGTCCATGCCTCAAAGCATCATCATAAGACTGGTTTGGCACCTCCTCACGTCCTTAATGAAACATGCATGCATTTGTATTAACATGATAAGGATGTTTTACAATATTTATATCTCGGATCACGGTTCACAATCCAAGATCTTGATTACAAAAAGGAAATAACAAAAGTAGCAAAACGACTTGTCCCATGCAAGGGAGAACATAAAGAAAACGACATGAAAGCTAAACAAAGCGGTCGATCAGCATCCCTACTCTGATAGCTAGAAGGAAATCATGGAAGGTCCTGCCTCCTCATCTTCGGTAATGGTGTACACAAGGTTAGGATTGAATAGGCCAACTATGCTTGAGATGGCCCCTTTCTCTTCCTCACCAAATATCATGTTCACATATTCTACATGAGTAGGTAAAAGATTTTGTTGAACATTGAGTTGCTCTCTAAATGATAAAATTTCTTTGTCAAGTAAGTTCTGCACTTTGTTTTTCAATGTAATGCAATTGTCTACATCATGGCCTTTTTATCCCATATGGTACTCGCATGATTTTGCTAAATCGAACCCGAAAAACTTCCTAAGGTTGTCACAAGGGATTTCTTTAGCCACCAACCTTCTTTCTAGTAGCATGGGCAACAACTTGGATAGTGGCCTAGGCAGAGGGGTATATTGCCTTGGAGTCCACTTTGCTTGCTCAAAACTTTGATATTTTCCAAGTGATGCAGAGGAACTTTGTGCACTTGCAAACGGCTTTGGCTCGATTGGAGCTTGTACATAGACTACCTCAACTTCTTTCTCCTTCCTATTGGTGAACTTTTGGCTTGATCCCTCAGTTATACATCATGTATGGCTCTCTCAATTCTTTTACCCACGGCAACCAAGCAAGAGAAGTTTTTACAATCTAATCCAATCATCCTGTTATAAAAGTCAGTAGAAAGGGTATTGATGAATAGTTCCACCATCTCTTTATCATTAAGTGGGGGTTGAACTTAGGTGGCCAATGTACGCCACCTTTGAGCAAAAGATCTAAAGGATTCATTTGTTTTCTTTTTAGTGTGAGCTAGTATACTACGTGTCGGGGCAATCTCAGTATTATATTTGTACTGCATCACAAATGCTTCCGCTACATAACGTGGGAAATATCAAAGTAATGAGCCAGCAAGTGGACTCTAAGGCAGTATACCCCTCTGCCTAGGCCACTATTTAAATTGTTGCCTATGCTACCGGAAAGAAGGTTGGTGGCTAAAGAAATCCCTCGTAACAACCTTAGGAAGTCTTTTGGGTTTGATTTAGCAAAATCATGCGAGTACCATATGGGAGAAAAAGCCCATGATGTAGACAATTGCATTACCTTTACCTGCTCATGTTGAAGATGTGAATGTGATATTTGGTGAGGAAGAGGAATGGGCCATCTCAAGCATAGTTGACATATTCAATCCTAACCTTGTGTGCGCCATTAACGAAGATGAGAAGGCAGGACCTTCCATGACTTCCTTCAGCTATCGGAGTAGGGATGTTGATCAATCGCTTTGTTTAGCTTTCATGTTGTTTTCTTTATGTTCTCCCTTACATGGGACAAGTCGTTTCGCTACTTTTGTTATTTCCTTTTTGTAATCAAGATCTTGGATTGTGAGCCGTGATCTGAAATTATAAATATTGTAAAACGGCCTTATCATGTTAATATAAATACATGCATGTTTTATTAAGGACGTGAGGAGGTGCCAAACCAGTCCTATGATGACTCTTTAAGGCCTGGACTTCCTCATGATTCCTAGTTTTCAAAATTCGTGAAATAGAAGAGTCCAATGATATGAGGACGATCTCTTAGCTCAAACATTCTTTTTCTCTCAAGTGATCATTCGAAAAGACTTTTTAAGAAAAAATGCATCGTGAATAATCTTCATTGAATAATCCTACCAACCCCCTCATTTGCATCTCAAGCATGTCATTCAGCATGATCATGATAGGTACATATGTGATTCGGATTTGTACAACAAGAATTCTTGTGAGTTTGAACATGAGGATGATGATGTTCAAATGGACATAGAGAGAGACTAAATTCGTCATGAAGAATCTATACCTTTGATGGTTGAGCAGACAATCATTGTAAATTTGAGAGATGTGGAAAATGTCAAAGAAACCCAGGTTGGAGCCAATTTGTCTGAGAACGAGGCAAAGAGGATGGTTGAGCTTCTAAAAGAATATCAAGACATGTTCACATGGTCGGTGCTATCAGAAGCAAGTTGCAAGAGCTTTTAATTGCAAAGTTCGACTCAGACACTTCCAAGAATGCGACCTTGTGCTGAGGAAAGTTTTATCTATCATACCAGATCCGTGTGGAAAGTTCACTCCAAACTACGAAGGACCATAAGGTATTGAGAAGATATTACCTGGTGGCATTAGTTCTGGTAGAGATGGATGGCCAAGAATTGCCAAAGACTGTAAATGCTGATTTAGTGAAGAAATACTTTCCATGAATGAAATTAGGAGGCCTCAAAGCCCTTTTTGATACAATCCGAGTCACTTAGATCATACATTGTTCATAACATGCATATCACGCACTTCATGCATATTTGTGTATATGTTTTTGATTTGCAGGACCCTGATGACTTTCAAGAGGAGTCGCTGGCCACATGACTTTTTCGAGATAATCATTAAATGTCTAATCAGCGACAAAAATAAAAAAACCTCAAGTTGGTAGGTTATTCACTTTGAATCAAAATTCCTCATGGGGATTAATCTACTCAGATGATCTCGACCAAATGAAATTGAGATGTTAATCATGCCAAGCAGGAAATGTTTAGGATGATGAAAGGCAATCCATTCCCAAATATGTCCTTTAAACAATGTGAGAATTGAGCGAGAGAGAAAACTTATGTCGTTTAAGGACAAATGAGTCATTCGCAATAGGTACATGGACCAAAATGAAAAGAGACGTTTCTTTTCTCTATCTTACATACCACAGGTGACCATAGTTAGTCCCTTTGAGCCTTTAAAGTGAAGAAATCAAAAATACCCTTGTCAAGAACCACCCTGTAGTGGGGCAAATTTGGAGGTTTTAATTGATGTCATATGGTGAAAAGATGAGAAAGACTTCTTTGTTTTCACTTGCATTAATCTTTTTGTGGTAACTTCAGGTGAATTCTTATGAAAGCTTGAAACATCCCAAGGTGAATAAGAGCATTCATTTCTCTACCCAAACACTGATGCCCATTGCTTAAACCAAGTTGAGCCTAATCATTCATTTCTGAAACCCAAGTGGTGATTATCTCTCCATATTGGGGCAAGACACATGATCGACCAACACAATTGGCACTTATGTGAAAATGTGGAAAGCATCTTAAAAGTCCCGAAAACTTAAAAAGTTCAAAAGAGCAAAAGTCCAATGAAAATTTAGGGCTCTACAATACGTTTTTCTTGGGTTTCGTTATATTTTTCCTTTTTCCTTTTTAGGGACAATATTAGGATATTTCTGCACCTTATTTTACAATGATATTTTGGACATTATCTCCTTACTTTAAAACGGTTATGACAGACCTTAGACTTTTTGAAGAGATTGCCATAGCCTTATTAGCACACAATTAAGTTAGGTACTGAAAGGGCGTTAGTCGCGTGATTAACGTAATCAAATCCTTGACCCTAGACTCTCTAGTCACGTAGAAAGTAAGGCACGCTCCCATGCCTTGCTTGGTTTCCAGCCGACTCTAATAGGCTAGTGGCGACTCCTTATTAGAAGACTTTCATGAATACCTAACATCGTGTGGGGTATGGGTTTGAGAGAGCCCAAGTTAATGAAGGGCAGTTGACTCGAAATTAATAATACCCCTAAACCTATTTAGATATTTTCTTTTCCCCCTCGGGATGAGAAAATGAATTTTTAGGTCGCGGCAGCTTGGTGACTCTACTGAGGACTGGTTCTAAACCTTAGAGGACTTAGGCCTAATTAACTTGATTGTGTGTTATCTAATGTGTTTCCTTGGCAGTGCATTCGAGAAGGTGAGGTAAGTCCACTAACCTCGTGTTAAATGTTGGGGCAAGAAAGGAGGATTGACATAGGAGGGGTGTGGGCAGTTTTCGGACAGAAAGAAAAAAGAAATCGATGGCCTGAGAGAGGGCAGAATTTGGGTAGGAAAGGAGGATTGACACAGGAGGGGTGTGGGTGGTTTTCGAAGAAGAAATTGATGGCCTGAGAGAAGGCGGATTCTTGGCTAGAGGAGAGGAAGATTGACGAGGGGTGATTCTGGCTGGTGAAGGAGAGAGAACCAACAAAAAAAAAGGAGAGAGTAGGGGAACGTCCGCGATTTTTCGGACAAGGGAGAGATAATGAGGCAGAGGAGAAAAGGGGGAGAGATGGTGAGATTGGAGAGGAAGGGGGAGGAGAGAAAACAGAGGATAGAAGAAGGAAGGTTAGAAGAGCAGCCCGCCATTGCTAGAAGCTCGTCCGCCGCCGTCGTCCGTCGCGACTTGTCCTCGTACTAGGTAGGTTTGTCCCTTGTGTTTTTTCTGTTTTGCTTGGTGGGTAGCGGGCCGGAGCTCGCACCAACCAATTCGCATGAGCCCCGGCCCTTGTCGCCCTTCCGTTTTGCTCCTGCTTTCTTTTGATGTTGTGTCCGAAGACCCTAGAGTACGTTCTAAGTTCGGTTGAGCCCGAAACCTCTGTTTAGTGTCTATTAGGTGTTCAATGAAATGCCCAAATGAGTTCCAAAAATTTGCATACCTCGATAACCTAGTTTTATAAGCATTTGATCGTATATTGTTTAACTCTCATGATTCTCTTAGTATTATGGCCATTTTCAAGAAGTTTCTGCGCATTTCTTTTTGAGAAGAAAAGGGATGTTTTTGGCTTCCGACAAGGGAGGAGCATCATGGGTCGCCGGAAGTCACTTCTGGCAGGCTGGTGACGTTTGGTGTTGATCGGATGGAACGGCCGACGCTAGACAACATGGCAAATCCTTTAGGACTGGTGAGGACCCACGGCAGTGTTGGCGATGGCAAAGGGGGGGGGAGTTGCACATGTTTCTGGCGAGACTCCGGCATGTCTCGGCTCCATGGAGGAAGAAGACCGAAATAATAATAAAAAAAAAGAAGAAAAGAAAAAGAAAAGAAGAGAGGCCGAAAATGTAAAAGGCAGGGGCTGGGCCGAATTGAGATTGGGCGTAGACTGGGAGTTGGGCCGAGTTTTTTTATAAAAAAGGAAATGGGCTATTTTATTCTTAATGGGCCATTTTTTTAATATTTTAACCGGGCCGTTCGGCCAACCCAGTCTTTAGCCCAGCCCTGTCCGATAGAGTCCGGGTCGGTTTAGTAGGGCCGGGTCCCGACCCGATCCGAATCACCTTTTTTTTTTTTAAATAACAAATAAAAATTAAAAATCCAAAAGTTCAGAAATTCAAAAAATATATTAAAAATCTTAAAAATCTTAAAAAATTCGAAAATCCTTATTTTTTTTTTAAATTCAGAAAAGTGTTGAAATTTTTTTTCTTTTAAAAAGAAATTTGAAAAATATAAAAAAATCGAATATTCAAAATTCCAAAAAAAAATTTAGAATAAATTAGAAAATTCCAAGAAAACATCAATAAATGTTTTTTTTTTTTAAATTTTCAGAAAAAGCCAAAAAATATTAAAATTCTTGAAAGCACGTTTTTTTTTTTAATTTTGGTAAATTCGAAAATATTAAAAAAATATAAAAAAATTCAGAAAAAATTCAGAAAAAATCAGAAAATTGCAAAAATTCCTAGAAAAAAGAAAACATTCAAAATTGAATAAGCCTTTAGGGCTCTACAATAGGTTTTTCTTGGTTTACGTTATATTTTTCTCTATCATTTATAGGGACGATATTAGGATATTCCTGCACCTTATTTTGCAATGATATTTTGGATGTTATTTCGTCACCGTAGAACGGTTAGGACAGACCTTAGATTTCTCGAAAAAATTGCCATGGCCTTATCAACACACAATTAAGTTAGGTACCGAAAGGGCATTAGTCGCGTGATTAGCGTAATCAAGTTCTCGACCTTAGACTCTCTAGTTACATAGAAAGTGAGGCACGCTCCCATGCCTCATTTGATTTCTAATCGACCCCAATAAACTAGTGGCGACTCTTTGTTTGAAGACTTTTACGAATATCCAATGTCGCGCGGGGTATGGGCTTGGGAGAGCTTGAGTTAATTAAGGGCCATCGGCCCGAAATTAATAATACCATTAAACCTATTTAGACATTTCATTCCCCTCGGGTTGGGACGTGAAAAAAAATTAGGCTGCGACAATAACTTGTCCGGCGTTACACAACACTTGAGAGAAAACTCAAGACATATGTCCGGTGAATGAATGAGTTAATACAAGAAGAATAAGTCAAAAAGGACATCAACTATCGCCATTTACAGCTAAATAAAGGTTAGAAAGGATATTGACTGTCATCATCTTCAAGATCGCCATCTTCAATGAACCGCCATCTTGAGCCTATCTTAATCTTAGTCTAGTGCTAGAATTAAAAGAACAATTCATAGCAACCACAACAAATCATGGCATGTAAGGATCAAGCATTAGATAAGACAATTAAGAAACGATCACAAGGATGGCCTCAAGGTCGGCATTTGCTTATTCATGCAATGAGCCATACAAATGATCCTACCCGTTCATTTTAGACTTGACTTATGGTAATTGATCATCATTGGTATTCACCACGGTGATTAATACCATAAGTACCATAAGTACCATAAGTCCCTAAATCGGGTTCTAGGTGTTGCCCAAAGGAACCCACGAATACATGCATCGTGCCTATGTATACATCAAATCACATGCATGAACCTTGGAAGTAAACATGCAAGTAAGCTTGAAAGCTTTCATTCTCAATCAAACAAACAATAAGAACAGAGTTTTATTTCAAAAATATGTTTGGAATATAAATCAGAAGTAACAATTTTTTACTTTGTTATTTCTGGAATAGAAATCAGAAATCATTTTTCTCTTTTCTACTTCTCATCCGAAGGAGTCCCTCCCTAACCCCTAGTTGTCTGCCCGCCACTGTCGTTGGTCGTCGGCTACCGTCCCCTCCCTTGGTCAATGCCACCACTCGAGAAAGAGAAATTTTGTATCATTATCAAATGAATTTCTATTCCATAAATAAAAATTTTGTATCATTATGAAACATATATTTTTGCTTAGAAAATCATTCAAGAATATAAATATAAAAAACTATATATGTTCCATATCCGTCTAGAAATTTTATCATTTGCGCCCTTAGTAACTTGACACCAGGTCACTTCACTCATTCACCATGTGCCCAAACACAATCACATGCTCCAAACATTTATTGAATGATCTTTTTATTATCTAGAAAAAAAAATTGCTTAAATTTCAAGAAATGAGCATCAAAAGTCGTGAAGACATCAAAGATTGATTGCACATGTGTAAATTTCTAAAAATCCTAAAACATGATCATATCATAAAGAGCAAAACAGGGGTAATCACAATACATTCGTCAAAAGACAAGCAAATGGGGATACATCCATGAATAATCAGCTATGAAAAATTTATAGCACATCATACACATCATAAGAAATGACTTTTATGGAGAAAGTTTCATGAGATAAGCAACGTATGAATTTACAAAAATCAAGGAACTTAGTTCAAAGCAACAAAACAAAGCAGGGAAGCGGCATTTCAAGGAAAATTCAAGGCAATTTGGTCAAGTTAATGATATCCAAAAATTTCCAAATTTTGTCACGAATTAGTCCTAAGAATGACAATCAAATTTCGTGAAGAATATGACTTCAAAATCATCACCAAAAAATTCATACAAAAATAGCAAAAGGAGGACACAGAATTGAACCAACATGTATTTCAAATTTGCAATTTTCTATATTTCAAGGTAACTTCACAAAAATGGAAAAGGAGTCTATCGACATGCAAATGAGTCAGTATCGACATCTTTAGAAAGCTTAAAGTGTTCTTTGAAACTTTCTAATGGACATCAAACTCAATTAAAATCGATTTCATTTCAATTTATGACAATTACAAGAATGCGTGATGTGGCACCACAGAGGGCACTAAACCTATTTAAAAATACATGGCTTACGATTTTTACATAACAAGACAAAAATTGGAGAAAAATCATGTAAATTATATGCAAATGGAGCATTCTTCATGAAGTGACTTACGCCTAATTATGATCACAAAACGTTGTACAAAATTAGCAAAGCAAGTCAAAAGCATCAAACAAGTATAATTGTAGAATTGAAACTGAGCTTATGCATGCAATCAATTGAGCCAATAATGTCCGATTAGCATGATCCACACCTTTTTAGAAAGTTAATGTGATGCAATATGACTTTTATGAAGACACCGAGGTTAAGAAATCATAATGACAACATTAAGTCTACACAAATGCAATTCGGATTACTAAAGGAGCAGCTAAGATCTGTGGACGATTTTATGAGCTTTTCACTTATTAAATGTTATCCAAAAAATCTGGAAAAAATGATCTATATGAGCAACTTGAGACTTCAAAGTTTGAATCTAAACACAAGAATCAGAAAAAATTCGACAAGCAGCACTAGTCGGCCAGAAGTCACAAATCACAGCAGTAAACACAAGTATTTAGAAGTCGATCAACATGCCTGAATGAGCTGTAAAAATTCCAGAAAAAAATGTCATAGAAAAGTATATTGTGATCTACTTTCATGAGGAGCCAACTCAAAAATCAAATAACAAAAATCGGTAGAAAACTAATAAACCGCAAAGGCAAACACATATCAATATTACAAAACATATAACGGAATTTTGCAATAGCTTTCAGGAGCAAACTACGCCGAATCAAGACTTCTACACATTGTTGGAAAGCTCTTTGAGTCAACTTCGAATGTCGTGAAGACATCGAGCATAGAAAAACACATTTACAAGCTTACCTTTCAGATCTGTTATTCATGTATACAAAAATTGTAGGTCAAGTCCAAGCAAGTAATCAAACATGTTCAAGGCATCATCAATCATTCAAATCCATTCTATAGCATCCAAAACACCTCATAGCATGTATGATCATCATCAAACTAGATCTAGGTGTGAGCTCTAGCCCTGATTGCCTAAGATAATCTCACCTCATCGAGCCTAAGAATAAGGAAACTATATATTGTGTGTTTCCTCGACGATCTGAGTTCAATCGAGCCAAAATCGATGCATGATAACACCTAGGAACGTCAAGGGAACTCCGAGGGATGTCGACGTTGCCTGAGTAGGTCGGATCAGTGTCAAAATGGCGTGGCTTGCTGCTGGACAGAATTGGGTCCGATTGGATGTTGTTTGAGTTGCCGTGGGAAGATCGGCCATAGAAGAGGCTCTAGTAGCTTTCCATGGAACCCAAACCACCAGAGGGTCGAGGATACGCCAAGGGAGAGATCGGCATTGGTCGAACCACCAAAGAAGGCTGCGGGACCATCGGTTTGAGCAGGACAGGTTGTTGGTCTTGTTACCAACGTAATCGCCAGAGCTCGGACCCGTGGGAAGAAGCGATTGCACGGGGTGATCAGAGGCTCGCCTGGTGGTGCTCCAACCACCAGAGGCTTAGACGAGAGAAAAGGACACTGGGAGTGCAGGTAGCGACCGCGATCTCGTCGGCAATGAGGCGGAACTACGTGAGGCGAGTAGAGAGAGATTTTTTGCAATTTTTCTGTCCAAATCTGCATAAAATAAGCCCCTTCATTTTTGGAGGGAAAATGATATTTATACTACCCCTAAGATTGCATACTAGCCCTTGGTTTTATCCAAGAGCTAGGATCCAATGATATTCCCTTGATCTAATCTTGTCCCTTGGATCAAGCATATGTTAATTAATTAATTTTTTTAAGGGTCAAGATGCACTCTTAATGAATGATTGTGATCTGATCGTGAGATTATGAGCTTTTTTGTAAATTTCTTGAAGTTGAGGGGCAATTTTGCAAAATTTCTAAAATTTTGGGGCAAAATCGTGAATTTTGGAAATCAAAGACATGGGAAGCTTGGCTGTGAGGCGGGCTACCTCATGGTGGTCATTGCCGACCCAAAATCGATAGGAGGAGGGCCGAATCGGCCTCCTCCACCGATGACAGTCGGACCGGTTTGATTGTTTTGGCCATTTATAAGGCAATTAGGTCCCATTCACCTCTAAATTTTGCAATTTAGTCCTTTAAAGAAATTTTACTAATCTTAAGGAAAAATGGTCCAACTAAAAGAGAAACGATCCAATTTTGATCTAATTAGACCAATCAAACTTTGAAAATTCAATCCAATGATTTTTATTGGCATAATTATCTAATTGTTATGAAAAATGTTGGACCCATGCCATGGGTGCACTTAATTGGACTTTCCTAGGCTAGATTAAGCAATTTCACATAATTATATGCCAAAAATTACAAATTAATTGAGATTGGATTCAATTAAAATTGGAATAAATCTATTGACCTAATTGCTCATTTATAAAGGAATCTATTGCATTCAAATTGACCTTGAATGGATGGTAAGACTTTTATGTCAAAATTAAATTGTGGGCCGATGTCGAAATTGAACCTCAATTCATCAAATTAAACCTTAGTCTTGAATGGTCAAATTGAATTTCACCAATTGAAGCTCATTAGCCTACTTTTTTAAAGCCAAGTAAGTTAAATTCCCAAATTGAGAAGTTCCCAAATGAATTTCCCAATATTGACCTTGAATTTGAACTTAACTCATAAAATTGAGTAGAATGAAAGTGTTTGCTCACAAATTGTGTTGAATTCATCAGGACCACTAATTAGGGGCGAAAATGTCAATTTATATTATGGCTTACCCAATTATGAAATTGATCAAACGAGTGAATGGGTAATTGCCTTTACATCAAATGTCGTAAAAGGAACTAGGCTAATTATGACTAGAGTAAAAGTAATTTTATTTTTCGTTGATTTCAAAGTTAAAACCAAAAAATTGGGAAAACAAGTTCTTCATCAATTTTTAAGAAATTTTTTGCCAAAGTTAAATTAAAGCCAAAATGAGATGATTTTGAGGTTTTTGTATTTTTCTTCTTCTTTTTTGTCAAAATCAAAAGTCAAACCCTAATTGGCTTTTCACTAAGAGTTTGATTTTGTGATCAAATTCTTGAATTTTTTCAAAATTTTTACTTCTGAAGTGAAATTAAACTTGAAATGAATCTTTTTGTGTAGAAAAGCCATAATTTGACCCAGAGTTGAGTTTTGGTCAAATGTTTGATCAAAAAGTCAACTCAAAAATCAACTGTTTGACTTTTCGGGTTTTTGTATGAAATGAATAGGAAATTACCTAGTGAAATTAAGCCGCCAGGTAGAATTGAAAAATGACACTCTTCGTTTGAAAAAGGGGCTCTGTCGTAATTGGAAACCCTGATTTTGATTTTCTTATTTTTATTGATGCATCAACTAAAAATCATGTGTGGACAACCTTATTTTGTGCCTGGCCTAATTTTCCTTTGTAGTGTACTAAGATAAATTCTTCTCTTTGTTTTTGGACTTCTTTTTATATTGCTGCTATGCCGAAGCTTCATCATAGTTTACCTGTATTGCTGACTTCACTGTTTGTCGGTTGCTACTATCTTCTGCAAATCCATGAGGCTAACTCATGAGGCTCGGAAAAAGTTTGCATCTGGAAAAATCATCAACTTGATGACAACTGATGTTGAAGCACTCCAGACACGTGTCATATTCATTTATGAGTAAACATGCTGCTTAGCATGTAGCTAGTCACAGCTGAGTCCCATTTGATTTAGCAGTCTTATCTGGAAGTGGTAATTGTCATTTCTCAAAGTTGTTCCTTTTTCCAACAGCAAATATGTCAATACCTCCATACTCTGGTCAGCTCCATTTTGTACAATAATAGAATGGTGCCTCTATCCCAGCAACTTGGGGTTGCTTCACTACTCGGTGCTCTCATGCTTGTTCTTTTATTCCCTATACAGGTACCCCAGTTTTTTATTCTGTTTATTTTATCTTAAGTTCTGCTATACCTGATTTTTGTCTGTCTGTGAGGTAAATCCGCAGCATAAGGCTAATAGTGCGATAAAGGTTAATGTTGATTGTACATCCAATCAGGTTTAAAATGATTGGACATCGTGAAACCTGTCTCCTATTTCTCGTATATCTTATTATACCCTTAAAGTGATAGTGTTATCTTTTTTTTCTTTTTTTTAAAGTGATAAAGATAGCTAAATAGCTAAATCATCTAGAATAAATAAACAACTCTCCATTGTTTTGGATGATACTTTGTTGAAAAAGCACCCCGACCGTTGAAGGAACTACAAACAGATGAAGCATTGACCCTTGCTTAAGTTTACTTTCTCTGTAATGCTAAGTGATAATTCTAGTCATTGGACTAGGTCAAAAATCTTAGCTCTGATTTGTCATGTTTCCTCTGGTATTATAAAAGGATGTTTTTAACATCTTAAATGTGCGTAGCCGCTTTATTTTAGATAAAGTACTTGGATAAAGTTAACATGTGCCTGTGATATATCTTTCTTGAGCACTATGATAGACAATTTGTTCTGTATGGTATATACTTCACCCTAGTTCTAGTTCGGAAGTCACACGGTTCAAATTAGGATGAAGAATGCATGATTATAAGGTGAAGTTGCAAATCACTCTCCTAGGACCATCTTTTATACTCTATGAAGTGCACTGAGGCCGACTTTCCTTCTAGATCTATGCCATATAATGTTTGCAAAGCATAATTTGGGGGACTAATTTGTTGTGAACAACTGTCTTTCTTGAAAGCATAAACCCCTACGGAAAGGTCTCACAACATATATCTAGCAATTTTCTTTACAGCCCCTCGTATTTAAGCTAGACCTGGGAAACACAGCATCTGGACTATTCACAATGGGTTAATGGAAGACTAGAGCACTATGACTAGAAAAATGTAGAATGACTGGCAGATGGAGCGCCAAGAGAGGCTGCCTGTTCAACATTTGTGATTAGCCATCTTCAGAAGCGCTGGAGTACATTGATGAAAATGTGGAGAACTTTCTCTTCATTTGAGGAGGTGTTTTGGAATGCTACTGTCTTGCTGAAATTGAGTTTGAGAACGATTATTGGACAAAAAGTTTTCTATATTTCTGTAATCCTTTTCCTTTTAACATCTTTTATGTCTTGCATATCGCAGATATGTCAAATAAAGTGTGTGTCTAGTAAACTAAAAATTAGAATATTATTTAGGCGATATCCTTGGTCTTAGTATGTTCTTATTGATTCATTTTACATTTTAAATAATTTTACTTGAGAATGTCGAATCGTTGACACCTAAATTTTGATTAGGTATTAAAATCAAATTGCATAGAAAATTAGGGTTCAATTTGACCCTAACAAAAAGATTTTTGCATCACCTAAGTACTAGTATTATTTGCATTTACTAAGTTTGATTTTCCCATTTATTTTCTATTATTTTCGAGTAAAAAAATAAAAATAAAATAAAAAAAGAAAAGAAAAAAAGAGAGGCCCATAGAGGGGCTGGGCTTTCGCGCCCAGCCCTCTTCTTCCTCATTTCTTCTTGTCCACGCGGGCCCGGGCCCGAGCCCGTCTTTCCCATTCTTTTCTTCCACTTGGGTCCAGGCCCACTTGGGCCCATTTCCCTTTTGATTTTCCTTGGCCTGGCCCCATCCTCCTTCTTCTTCCTCCTTCCTTCTCCGCCTCTGCAACGCACGCACGCAGACAACTTCGACAAAGAGAAAGGGACAGACCGGCGACGGATGGGGACGTCTTGCGGGCGCCATTAATGCCGCCCAACGGAGTAGCGCGAAGACCGGCGGGAGACCCGGATGGATGGGACTCATCTTCAATGCAAAGCAAGTGGCGCGGTAAAACGGGGCACGCCGGTAGCTCACCGTCGATCGGCAGTCAAGCCCTCGGTCGACCGGGTCCTCCTCCGCCTATAAATAGGGGGGTCGAGCGAAGAAGAACAAAGCAAGCGACAGCAACACAGAGCTGCGAGAGAGATCTGAAAAAGGGAGAGTGAGGGTCGAAGTTCTGGAAAAATTCCAGATCTGAGAAGAGAAGAGAGAGATCTGAGAGTGAGTTCCGAAAGTGAGATCGGAGAGAGAGAGGAAACAGATCCGAGAAAGAGAGAGAGCCGCCGGTCGAGCCCCGTCGCCAGTCGGGCAACGCGAGTTGCCCGGTCCGACGCTACCGTTGCGCGGCCACCCCGACGCCGTCGCTGTTCAACCACCGACGATGCCGCCTGCTGGCGTCGTTTCCCCGGAGAGGCCGAGCCGACGCCACGGGCCGACGCCACCACCACTCCGCCACTGCTGTCGACGGCCGCTTGACTGCGTCGCTTCCGTCGCCATCCGCCCGCGTAGCCGTTGCGGTCTCTTTCGCCAACGAGCCGTTCCCGTCACGCCCGCGTCCGAGGCCGTTCGACTCACGACGACCCCGCTGTCCCCTCCGCCGACCGTCGTCGTCCCCCCGCGCTACCCGCCAGCCGTCGTTCTATCGGCTGGTCCCACGTTGACCGCCGCTGCTCGCCGTGACCAGGCCGGGACGCGCTCGGCCATCGCCCATCAGTGCTGCAGATGGACGCCGCGGAAGAGGGAGGTGCAAACCGGGTCAAGACCGGGTCGGGCACGAAGACCCGGTCGACCCTTTAGGGTTTGATTTTTGGGCCGGGATGTTTTAGGCTGTTGGGCAACCTCTCGTTTTGCTTGGGCCGAGTCTTGATTTTGGGCTTGACTTTCTTTCTTTTATTTCGAGGTAATTTCTATGGGCGGGTGGACCAAGCCCATGAACCGAGAAGCTTGGGTCATTCGACCCGGCCCGATCCCCGACCCGGACCGGACCGGACGACCCGACCCGGTCCGGCCGGTTTATTTTAATAATATATTATTATTTTTAATTATAAAAATATTTTCGAAAAATTAAATATTAAAAAACATATTTTATTTTCCAAAAAAAAATCAAAAAAATCCAGAAATAATTTATAATTTCCAAAAAAGAACAAAAAATCCAAAAATATTTCATATTTTGCAAAAAGAAGGAAAAAGCAAAAAAAATGTTTGTTTCAACAATGCATGGAAAAAGAAAAATCAAACCCGAGGATTTAAACAAGATTAGGTACCGGAAGGGCATTAGTGATTAACTAGTGTAATCAAGTCCCCGATCCTAGTTTCTCTGGTTGCGCAAGAGTAAAATATTTCTCCCGATATTTTACTTGGGTTTCTAATCGACTCACCCCAAATTGATTAGTGGCGACTCCTTTTTAAATGAAATTGAATTGCAGGTTTAAGACTCGACCCTTAAGTCGTGAATTGGTGGGCTTGGGAGAGCCTTGGCAAAAGCCCTGACGAAAGGCGTTCAGCCACGCCATTAGCCTCCCGGGCTTGGCGACTCTGCTGGGGACAAATTTTTGTGGACTTAGGCCATTTTCTCTTGTTTAAATATTTTCCTAACTTGGGTTTTTTTTTGTGTGTGCAGGTATACTAATTTTGTTGAAATAAATTTTTGTGTATAAATTATTGTGCATGCTTTAATTGTTTTAGCACTACACTGTGACACACACAACCCTGCCGCCATAGGATATTTTAGGATGGTGTTAAGAAAGATATTGCCTTGAACGCGAGACAGCGATGTAGAGGCCGCCTTTCTTTTCCCCGAAATTTTAGGTAGAGCCGAGGTTGAGAGAATTTGGCACGAACGCGAGACTGCGTCGGTCATATTACCTCTTAACCTCATTATACATTTTTAGTTAGAAATCGAACCACACGTATCATGTGTGTGTATGTGTGATTGCCATCAATTTCCTTTGATTAAATAAGTTTTTTATCCTTGTGCTTTGCAATTTACTTACTTTCTCGTATGTCTCAGTTGGTCCATGATTAATTTAGGTTAGTTATGATTTTAATGCCATGACCATCCTTTTAAAAAAAAAAAAAAAAAGAGGATTAAAAGAAAATTTCAAAAAAAAAACGTTCAATTCATTAAATTTTTTAAAAAAAAAAATTTGCAAAAAAAATGTTCAATTCATGCCTTTATTTCCTCGAATCGTGCCATGAATTTCTTGTTTTGAATTTCTTTTTTTAAATAAAATTTCCCGTGCCTTAAAAAAGAAAAATGGTGCAAAATGAAAAAAGAAAAAGAAAACTTGTTTAAATGTTTTCCTAACTTGCGTTTTTTTCTTGCAGGTAAATATTAATTTTGTTGATTTGTATAAATTATTGTGCATGCTTTAAATGTTTTAGCACTACACTATGGCACACACAACCCCGCCGCCGGACACAGGCCGCCATAGGATATTTTAGGATGGTGTTAAGAAAGATACGGCCTTGAACGCGAGACTGCGATGTAGGGGCTGCCTTTCTTTTCCCCGAAATTTTAGAAAGAGCCGATGTTGAGAGAATTTGGCACGAACACGAGACTGCGTCGATCATATTACCTCTTAATCTCATTATACATTTCTAGTTAGAAATCGAACCACACGTATCATCCGCATGTCTATGTGTTTATTGTGATCTTTGAGAGTAAGGTAATTTCTTAACCCTTTTTATTTGGTTATTTACTTACGTTCCTAAAACCCATGGCAACTGAGGTTAGTCTTTTAAGTCGTTTGTTTTATATGCGATGGGTAGACACAATGTCCAGTGCATTCCTGCTCCCAAGAAAAAGCTCCTCTGTTGGTGGGACCAGTTAGATCGACCCGGTCAAAAACATGTTGAAGATGGAATCGGCCATCTCCTCCCATTTCTCCAAATTAGAATCCACCCTAGAGTCATGCAAGTGATCCCTCATTTCTAGTGTCCTGAGACCTCCACTTTCATACTTGGCAAATTCGAGCTTCCCTAACTCTGGACAAATACAGAATTACCATCGGAATGCCTTTAGGAAATGAGCTCATGTCAACCCGGTAATTTGGCTAGCTCAATTTTATAAAAAAATTGTGACTCCTTTGGTAAGAAGGGTTTTTAGGCTAGTTGGGATGTTTGCCCACTATCGTTTTTAGTTGAATTTTTTTCTAAAAAAAAAACAACCCATGGAAAAAAAAGAAAAAAGAAAAGCAAAGTTTTTCTCCTGGCCTTCTTTGGGTTCATCGTCATTTCACGTCGAAAAAATGCTATAAATCCTTCAATTGCATGGGTTGTCAATCAAATTTGTGTCGGGATGAATTTTGTAAACGTTGTTTTACCAGAAACATTCATGTCCCTTAATCATTTCAAAGAAAACAAAAAAAAAATCTTGAGAGCTGCGCCAGGAAATTTTACAAATGCAATCTTTTCTCATATCAAAGGATTTGGGCATTAAGAATTTCATGCACTCATTGCAAAGGTTTCAAATCTTAGAAAAGTATGCCCTCAGTAGGATATACTCTTGTTGGTTTAATTTCCTAAGCGAACCTTGTTCCCAAGGCATTCCTATGGTGTGCTAATTTATTTAGAGAGGGAGAAGCTCACTTTGCACTGAAATATCACAACCCGATCCCATTACTTGGTTTGGCCAGGATCACTTCATATTATCCCTATGGGGTGGCTTGTCAATGCAGAGCCCTCTTGGAGATCCCTCCGCTGCTCAAGCCCGTTTTATTCCCAGTCCTCTTAATCACATGACCCAAGATCACTAAGAGGAAAGCCGCATCCTCGGGATGCATGGAGAAAATGCCACGTTGAAAAAATCATTGTGCCCAGGAGACTGAGAGGACAAGAGAAGGCTCATCATGCCTCCACTCTACATTCTTAATCACTGGGTCATTGGTAATCTGCAACTGATAGTCCCAAACGTGATTGACAAGCCAGCCAAACAAGAGCATATCGAGTCTTTTGAGCAGAGTTCAGGAATGAGCTGGATACGTGTCTTTGGGCTAGTCCCAGAAAGCAAATAACTTTGCAAGACCAAGGCTCCTCATCGCATATAAAATGGCGGTCATAACCCCAGTTTTTGTATTTAGGAAATTTCATTTTATTTATAGTCCGATGTTTAAGGACTTTTGTTAAATATCTAGCATTTCAATTTTATCATTTCAATTCCAATTTTAGATGATTAGGAATGTCTTGTCCTTGGAATCCTTTGTTGATAAATAAAAACGACTGGACCGTTGCTATGGGTCAATCTTCATTTATCTCGTGCTCACGCATGCCCTTTTTGCGATAACAGGTGATCGTGAATCGCCAACCACCAGCCATCCGTGCATGGCCACATGCAATTGTGACTAATCAAGGTGACGTGCAAAATCTCATTACTAATATTGAAGATGACGTAGGACAAATCCCCATTGTCCTTCAACAACTCTCGAGGCAAATGGAGTCTGCTCAAACTAGGCTCAATCTCATGACCGCCCTATCACGAGGGAAAGCACTTTTGACACTTGCAGACATGCCAAAAGGTGACCAACAGAGCAAACATTTTGCGAAGATCATGAGTAAGCTGCGGGATCAATACCCCCTTGATCTATCTAGCTACACTGCTGTCAAAATCCCAAAGGAGCTCAAGGTGCCTGAATGCGAGGCATTCGCCAACGTTTGTCACCCAGAAAGCTACCTGCAAGCCTACCTCGTCCAAAGGATGATTCGATCATACCAATCAAATCTAATTGGCCCCGCCTTGAGATGGTACATCATGAGGAGAATCACTCTTCTCAAGACTTGGGAGGAATTGATTGATATTTTCCTTAAAGAATATGACATTGACGTCAACATCACCCCACCTCACAAGGAGCTTGTAAGCAAGGAAGTGATAAGGGAAAAGTCCGTCATGGCATGTACTGCAGCAGAAAGAGACTTGATTGCCCATGATGGCCCAGAGCAAAAGAGACCAATAGGAGGAAACTTCAAAGCGATTCTGTATGACAGAAGGGCCACCAAACAATGCTCCATTAACGAGAAGCTTCCTACCAGGAGAGGCAAAGAACCCGAAAACATGGTTGAAGTTGTAAGACCCGTCCAAAATCGAGGCACCACGACACTACTTCCCAAACGTACTGCGAGAACTAGGGTCCAAAAGACACTGGCACCTATCGACCTGGGGAATGAAACTCTACCGTCTCCCGGTGCCCTTGACAAACTCAAGCTGGCAGAATGAAGGGCTTTACTCAAGAGGTCTGGACAAGGTGTCAAGAAGGGAAAGCTGGAACAATCCAAGCCATCGCCTGCCACCAGACAAGTGCAAAGTCCAACGGCCATTGAACAGCCACGCCGAGGCTTTGAACACCGCCCGTGGTACAGTCTTATGGAGAGTTGCCAGCACTATACATATGAAGATGACCATTCACATGGTAACCAGCTCTTGCCCGCATACGGACCCCAGAGCTTGCTAGGTGGAGGAACGCTCGCCCTTCATGATTTTCCTTCCAATGGGCTGCCGAATTTGTCACCCAACTATCTGGGTAACAAAGACGCCTCATCCTCGGTAGGAAATTTCGACCCCAAAGAAAATTATGAGATGATCTCAGAAGAATCCAGCTTCCCTGAAGGAGCAGAATTTAATGCTACCATGAAAGGATTGGCAACACCAGCAAGAGGAATGGTTCCTTAACCAAGATACGGCAGGCCCATCTCACCTTAATAGAATGGTGATTCCGGAAGGAATGGAAATTGTTGATTTCCATAAATATAACGATATGACTTGTCCCGTGACCCACTTGCAATATTTCCGAGCCAAAATGAGTCGGTACGCCGACCAGGCACCGTTCATGACTCAGGCCTTCCAAGAAAGTCTTATTGGGTCAGCGTTGCAATGGTTCTTCTTATCAAAGACCTACCTCATGCATGATTGGGATGTGCTAGCCTCTACATTCCTACATCAATACCAAGACAAGATAGGATTTGCATTCCCCCACAGGTTCATGTCAAAAGAAGACCAATGGAGAATTTCCGAGCGTATGCAGAAAGGTGGGAGGCTTTCGTGATGCAAACTATTCCTCAGTTGGCTGAGGAGGAAATGATGAAGCTGTTCATGAAAGCTTTGTCTCGTAAACTTTGTTCCTGGTTGCATGGAATGCACTTCTGTAACTTCAACAAAGTGGTCCTCTCGTGCGAATACTTCGAGTCTACCGGGGGCAAAGAACTCAAAGGCGCTTGATTCAGGGGTCGACACCAGCAGCTATCAAGATCCTCCCTTTCACATGAGTTTTCATGGGTTTCAGTTGCTTTTATGATTTCCCATTCTATCTAGTGTGTTAATACCACATTTTCCATTCCAGTAATGTAATTTGTTTTTACTAGTGAATGTACAATTTCAACATTTCATTTTGAGAGCATGAGGGGGTATCCCAAGCGGCGGTGATGCTATCCAACCATGAAAAAATATCATCCTAGGAAAATCCTGAGGGCTGGGCTTTCTCATGCTTCCTCCAAAACATGCTTGTGAAATCAAAAGCATTTCATTGCAACAAAAAAAAATTTCAAAAAAAAGGAGGTGTCAAATTTAACCCCGTTTGTTTTTTCGATTTACTTATATTGTGTCTCAGAACATCATCTCCTTGAAAACGGGACATTTGAAACTAGCATAGCAGGTCCCAAGGATGTGGACTCAACAAATTCAAGAGTATTCTTTCAAGAAAACCGAGGCAAACAGAAAGATTACTCAATTTATAAAAAGGTATGTCTTGCTTCCTAACATGATCTTAGGAATGACGCTTTCTTCCTTTTCATTTGCAGGGAACGAAAGACAGGACGTAATAGGTATATGCACACGATCAAACTCGAAACATGTAGATCATAGTAGCTCAAGAAAAGCTTCCAGAGACATTTCCTTCATGCTGTTTTTGGCCTCCCCCATCTCTCGAGTTATCTCGGCAAGCCGTCCCTAAAACTCTGCATAGGCTACCTCCCATCAGTGCAAGCCTAAGCAGTAGTTCCTTCCTGCAACATATTCCAAGAGGTCCAGCATTGCAATTTCATAGGTCGAACATTCAACTTCGGCAAATTGGAAAGCATGAAAAATGAACTCCTTCATTTCCCTTTAAATTGGCTACTATCAACGGGGAGAAAATCCGGAGCCAGTTGAGGCAAATTCTAACCACTGTTCTAGATGATGACTTTCGTTCCAGACACATGCTCTGCGAAGAAGTGATTACTGACAGAAAATTGGAGGTTTTGATCATCCATCTCAGATTCCATAGAAGTTTGAGGCACATGACTTTGCCCAACGCTGTTGATGTCCAACAACAAGAGAGGAAAAATTTCCATAGAAGGAAGGCGTTGAAGACGGATCAACCATCATCGGCCATTTGTTTAGGGCCATGGGCAAAGAGGGCCAACCAAAATGAAGCGCCAAATTGTGGCAAGACCATGGCAATCATCAACATTCAGGATATGCCAAGAAGTTATCAAATACCAACTTTGCAGAAGGGTAACTTGGTATCATTTCCAATACCCCCATCCAACTTCATTCGTAATATATTTTCCCTATTTTGACAGGAAGCATCAGCGAATAGCACGGAAAATAAACTCCTTCACTTCCCCTTCAAATTGGCTACTGTCAACAGGGAGAAAATCCATACAATTCCATAGAAACTTGAGGTACATGGCCTTGCCCAACGCTGCTGATGTCTAACAATGAGAAGAAAGGCGTTGAAGACGGATCGACCATCGTCGGCCATTTGTCTAGGGCCATGGGCAAAGGAGGGCCACCCAAAATGATGCGCCAAATCTTTGGCGAGGCCATAGCAATCACCAACATTCAAGATGCCGAGGAGTCATCGAAATACAAACTTTGCAGAAGGGAAGCATCGGCATTCAAAAAAAAAAAAAATTGACTTGGTAGGTCAATTCGAGCCAGCCGATACTGGTCAAGCAAACACCTGGAGACGACCCATGCTGGATTCACCTGACTTGGTGTAAAAGGACAGGTCATTCTAGCGGCCTGGTCCCTTAAATAAAAAAGAATGCGCTCCATGGACACCGCCGACGTCTTTAGCCGAGTGGTATCTAGGAATGGAGCGCCCGGATCCGAACGGGGTTCGAATCCCCAAAGCGGCGATAGCCACATGTGAAGAAAAAAAAAAAAAAAAAAAAAAGTTTTTTTAGAGAAAACAAAAAAGTTTTTTTAAAGAAAAAAAAAGTTTAAAAAAAAAAAAAAAAGTTTTTTTCTTCTTTTCTTCTCCTTTTCTCTCTCTTTGCTTTTTTTTGGCATACCGAGATCGAAATTTTAGTATCTCATGCTCGCTTTAAGCATCAAGACCCTAGGTCTATCCAATCATTTACAAATTGGCAAAGGGTAATGTTGTATTGTTTCCAGTTTTTCAACTCTGGAAAATTCATACACTAACACATTCCCTCTCATTCTTTGTAGGGTTATCTGTCCGCCAAAAGTGTGGATGACAAATGCAAATTGGCGAAGGGTAATGTTGTATCGTTTCCAATTTTTCAACTCTGAAAAATTCATACACTAACACATTCCCTCTCATTTTTTGTAAGGTCATCTGTCTGCCAAAAGTGTGGATGACAAATGCATACTGGCGAAGGGCAATGTTGTATCATCTCCAGTTTATCAATTCTGGAAAATTCATACACTAACACATTCCCTCTTATTCTTTATAGGTTCACTCGTCCGCCGAAGGTACGGACAACAGAACATAAAGAGATATGTCAAACTCTGATGACAATATTAAATCAACTCTCCTAAATGAAACGGCGTCCTAAGTATCGCCAAAATGGATAACAGGAATCTTTCAGGCCTTAATTCACATTTGCTTTTGGCTCTACTCAGCAATTGATTTCTGCACTTTCTCCTGTGCAGGGCCAAAAACAAATATGCCTGTCCAATCAAAGATGGGATTTTCAATCCTGACTGATCATTCATGTGTCATTCCCCTTTGAATAGGGACAATCCATGAACGCTCATTTTTTTAATAATTCCCCTATGTTCAAACACATCTGCAGAAACAATTTTGCATCTCATGCTCTTAGAAAATGTTCTTCTTTTGAATAAATTCAAATCATTCTAAGGCTGCAAACTCCTTCGTGCTTACAACAATTCATGCCTTTCAAAATGGTTTTTTGCATGATGATTTTTGTCTATCTAAGTCATTAATTCCACTGAGGATTATCAAATTAGACAGTTCAATAAACAATGAGTTCAATTGAGTATGCTAAATGCGGAACATCAGGATGATGAAAGGCAAACCATGACCTACACACAGTCCCCTGATTAAACACTTGTGAGGTGAGCATAGGAAATTCTATGTCTACTGGGGTAAAAGAGTTCTCTCGCGAATGGTACGATGACCAAAGTGATAAAGGGCATTTCGTTTCTCCACCCTAAACACGACGGGTTATCCATTGCCTAACCCCTTTGAGCCTCATGCCATTGTGAAGTTTCTTTCATATTACCCCTGTTAAGAACCACCCCACACTGGGGCAGATTGAAGGAAGGGACGACATCATAAGGTGAGAAAATGGATGAGAATTTTCTTGCTTGCACTTGCATCAATCTTTGGGTGTCTTTATTGCATATGAACACTCATGGTAATTTAAGTGCCCTAGAATGACGAATAGTAATTTTCTCTCTATTCTGCACACTTGTACCCGTTGTACAGCCCCATTGAGTCTATAATTTCATTTCAACTCCCCACATTGGGGCAAAGAGAAGGTCACCATCGTTCAAGCAGTATAAGCCGAAGTGGCCGACTGCAAATGAAGACTCAAGAGTCTAAGACAGTCTTGAAAAAAATAAAAAATGAATGAATGAAAATTAGGGGCAGGAAAAAGTAGTGTGCCTAGTAAAAGCAAGGCCAATGCCCTCAAGAAAAAAGATGCTCGAGCAAAAAAAAAAAAAAAAGTCTTTACAAAGACGAGCTCCATTAAGGAGGAAAAAGACCGGTGACAACATCAAGATGATCACCACCTCTTGTACACATTTTTGAGCCTATAAATCCAATTGTTTCTCAACCCATGAGTTAAATTTACATTGTGTCCCTTTGTAAAAGTCTCTTTAGACTAGGGCACTTGAATTAACATAGGAATTCATATGTTTATAAGCATCGCTCGAAGAAGTACGAGCAAGATCATTCCTATCTCTTTTCACAGGGTTCTTGACTTGTAAACCTGAAGATGGCTGTGCAACATCTCTTGACCTTCGTGGTCCCTTTTGCCAAGCCTTTGACCAAGCCTACATTACGGTCCTAACAAAGACTCTCAGATTGGTAAAGTCGTACCATTTGCGAGAATATTCGGACCTCTGTCGACATAATGATAGTGAAAGGCTGAGATTCCTATGATCCTACATTAATGGTCAGGACAAAAGAGCCTTTTCAATGAGAGTGAGTGAAAAGCCCTTTCAGACTGAAAGTCCCTCATTTGACATGTTCAAGACATCCTCATTTTGAGTATGAATTGTCTTTCTGAAAAATTTTCCCTAGTGGGACTTTGGTGATGAAAACTGACAAAAAAATTGTCATGCATAAATCCCATTTGAATTGAAAAATTTGCAGTATGCACAAATCAGTTGCACATATTGCATATTTGTCTGACAAGAGACATACTTTCAGAGCAGAGATATTATCAAGCCTGCAGCTTACCAGGAGGTGGGAGACCTTCAGGAGTATTTGAGGTGCGTCCTCAATATTCCCAACTTACCAGGAGGTGGGAGACCTTCAGGGATACTTGAGGCACGCCCTCGATATTTCCAACTTTCCAGGAGGTGGGAAACCTTCAGGGATACCCGAGGCGTGCCCTCGATATTCCCAACTTACCAGGAGGTGGGAGACCTTCACGAGTATTCGAGGTTTGTCCTTGATATTCCCAATTTACCAGGAGGTGGGAGACCTTCATGAGTATCCGAGGTCCAGCCTTGATATTCCCAGCTTACCAGGAGGTGGGAGACCTTCAGGGATACCTGAGGTGCATCCTCGATATTCCAACTTACCATGAGGTAGGAGACCTCCAGGGATATCTTAGGTGCGTCCTCGATATTCCAACTTTCAAGAGGTGGGAAACCTTCGGGGATATCTCGGGTGCGTCCTCGATATTCCGGATAATCAAGAGGTAGGAGACCTTTTCAAGCATATAAGGTAAGTCCCTCTTCATTGACACCGTGTGCTTCCATAGCCTGGAGTCCCTCTTTATTGACGTGGCGTGCCTCTGTGGCCCGAAGTCAGGTAATGAAAAACACTGGTGTCCTTGAGAAAAATCAAGCACTTAACAAGATTGTGTCCCGAGAAAAGTCGGTACATCCCTGAGAGAGTTTAGGTAAGCAAATTGGTATCCCTAAAGAATGGTTCGGGTACCTAACAACTCTTTGCTTCTATAGGCGACCGGAGAATGGTCCGAGTCCTGGAAAGGCAATCCCCCGTCAAGGTGACCGAAGAATGGTTCGGGTCCTAGACAAACAATTCTTTGCTTCTACAGGCGACCGGAGAATGGTCCGAGTCGGAAAGGCAATCCCCGTCAAGGCGACCGAAGAATGGTTCGGGTCCTAGACAAACAACTCTTTGCTTCTACGGGCGGCGGAGAATGGTCCGAGTCTGGAAAGGCAATCCCCGTCAAGGCGACCGAAGAATGGTTTGGGTCCTAGACAAACAACTCTTTGCTTCTACAGCGACCAGGAGAATGGTCCGAGTCCGGAAAGGCAATCCCCGTCAAGGTGACCGAAGAATGGCTCGGGTCTTAGACAAACAATTCTTTGCTTCTACGGGCGATCGGAGAATGGTCCGAGTCCTGGAAAGACAATCCCTCGTCAAGGCGACCGAAGAATGGTTCAGGTCCTAGACAAACAACTATTTGCTTCTATAGGCGACCGGAGAATGGTCCGAGTCTTGGAAAGGCAATCCCCATCAAGGCGACCGAAGAATGGTTCGGGTCCTAGACAAACAACTCTTTGCTTCTATAGGCGACCGGAGAATGGTCCGAGTCCGGAAAGGCAATCCCCGTCAAGGCGACCGAAGAATGGTTCGGGTCCTAGACAAACAACTCTTTGCTTCTACGGGCGACCGGAGAATGGTCCGAGTCTGGAAAGGCAATCCCCGTCAAGGCGACCGAAGAATGGTTCGGGTCCTAGACAAACAACTCTTTGCTTCTACGGGCGACCGAAGAATGGTCCGAATCACGGAAAGGCAATCCCCTGTCAAGGCGACCGAAGAATGGTTCGGGTCCTAGACAAACAACTCTTTGCTTCTACAGGCGACCGGAGATAGCTTCGGGTCCTTGGCAACAACTTATTGCTCGGAAAGGCGACCGGAGATAGCTTCGGGTCCTGGAAAAGCAATCCATCGTCGAGGCGATCGGAGATAGCTTCGGGTCCTTGGCAACAACTTATTGCTCAAAAAGGCGACCGGAGATAGCTTCGGGTCCTTGGTAACAATTCATTGCTCGGAAAGGCGACCGGAGAGAGCCGGGTCTGGAAAAGAAATCCATCGTCGAGGCGCCAGGAGATAGCCGGGTCTGGAAAAGCAATCCATCGTCGAGGTGACCAGAGATAGCTTCGGGTCCTTGGCACCAACTCATTGCTCGGAAAGGCGACCGGAGATAGCTTCGGGTCTGGAAAAGCAATCCATCGTCGAGGCGACCGGAGATAGCTTCGGGTCCTTGGCAACCACTCATTGCTCGGAATTGCTCGGAAAGGCGACCGGAGATAGCTTCGGGTCCTGGAAAAGCAATCCATCGTCGAGGCGACCAAAGATAGCTTCGGGTCCTTGACAACAACTCATTGCTCGGAAAGGCGACCGGAGATAGCTTCGGGTCCTGGAAAAGCAATCCATCGTCGAGGCGACCGGAGATAGCTTCGAGTCCTTGGCACCAACTCATTGCTCGGAAAGGCGACCGGAGATAGCTTCGGGTCCTTGAAAAGCAATCCATCATCGAGGCGACCGAAGATAGCTTTGGGTCCTTGGCACCAACTCATTGCTCGGAAAGGCGACCGGAGATAACTTCGGGTCCTTGGCAACCACTCATTGCTCGGAAAGGCGACCGGAGATAGCTTCGGGTCCTCAACAACAACTTATTGCTCGGAAAGGCGACCGAAGATAGCTTCGGGTCCTGGAAAAGCAATTTCCCTATATCATCACACAGGTATGTTTTCTATATCGTCATCAGATAAGGAAATACCCTGATACTTGCCAAAAACTCGGGGTTTGCACCCCAAATCACTCTTTCCTGGTAAGTAACTATAGGTATTTTTCTTATCCAGTTTAGTATGTATTATGCATTACTGCTTTTTTTTACTTTGGACACTTGGTCCCAGGTGAACTATCACCTATTGCATATACATGGATAAAATTTAGGTATCAGTTCATCTTTGAAGGCAACCTCTGCGAACTCAACTTCAAAGAGGGGCAGCTGTTAACACCTAAATTTTGATTAGGTATTAAAATCAAATTACATAGAAAATTAGGGTTCAATTTGACCCTAACAAAAAAGATTTTTGCGTCACCTAAGTACTAGTATTATTTGCATTTACTAAGTTTGATTTTCCCATTTATTTTCCCTTATTTTGGAGTAAAAAAATAAAAATAAAATAAAAAAGAAAAGAAAAAAAGAGAGGCCCATAGAGGGGCTGGGCTTTCGCGCTTAGCCCTCTTCTTCCTCATTTCTTCTTGGCCACGCGGGCCCGGGCCCGAGCCCGTCTTTCCCATTCTTTTCTTACACTTGGGTCTAGGCTCACTTGGGCCCATTTCCCTTTTGATTTTCCTTTGCCTGGCCCCATCCTCCTTCTTCTTCCTCTTTCCTTCTCCGCCTCTGCAACGCACGCACGCACGCGAACAACTTCGACAGAGAGAAAGGGATGACCGGCGACGGATGGGGACGTCTTGCGGCGCCATTAATGCCGCCCAACGGAGTAGCGCGCACAAGACCGGCGGGAGACCCGGATGGATGGGACTCATCTTCAATGCAAAGCAAGTGGCGCGGTAAAACGGGGCACGCCGGTAGCTCACCGTCGATCGGCGGTCAAGCCTCGGTCGACCGGGTCCTCCTCCGCCTATAAATAGGGGGTCGAGCGAAGAAGAACAAAAGCGACGACAGCAACACGAGAGCTGCGAGAGAGATCTCGAAAAAGGGAGAGTGAGGGTCGAAGTTCTGGAAAAATTCCAGATCCGAGAAGAGAAGAGAGAGATCCGAGAGTGAGTTCCGAAAGTGAGATCGAGAGAGAGAGGAAACAGATCCGAGAAAGAGAGAGAGCCGCCGGCCGAGCCCGTCGCCCGGTCGGGCAACGCGAGTTGCCGGTCCGGCCCGCCGCCGCTGCTCCGCCACCCCGACGCCGTCGCCATTTGTTCAACCACCGACGACGCCGCCCGCCGGCGTCGTTTCCCTGGGAGAGGCCGAGCAATCGATCCGAACCGATCCGAGAGAGAGAGAGACGGAGCCGCAAGGAAGAGAGCCACGGGCCGACGCCACCACCACTCCGCCACCGGCCGCCGGCTGCCGCCGCCCGACGTCGCGCGTCCGTCGCCATCCGCCCGCGTAGCCGTCGCGGTCTCTTCTACCGCGAGCCGTTCGCCATCGCTTTGCCGCGTTCGAGGCCGTTCGACTCACAACGACCCCGCCGTCCCTACTACCGACCGCCGTCGTCCCCAGGTGCTACCCGCCGGCCGTCGTTCTATCACCGGTCCCGCGTTGACCGCCGCCGCCGCCGTGACCAGGGCGGGGACGCGCTCGGCCATCGCCCATCAAGTCTTTGCGAGATGGACGCCGCGGAAGAGGGAGGTGCAAACCGGGTCAAGACCGGGTCGGGCACGAAGACCCGGTCGACCCTTTAGGGTTTGATTTTTGGGCCGGAATGTTTTAGGCCTGTTGGGCCACCTCTGTTTTGCTTGGGCCAGTCTTGATTTTGGGCTTGACTTTCTTTCTTTTATTTCAGGTAATTTCTATGGGCCGGGTGGACCAAGCCCATGAACCAAGCTCGGGTCATTCGACCTAGCGATCCCGGCCGGACCAGACCCGGACGACCCGACCCGGTCCGGCCGGTTTATTTTAATAATATATTATTATTTTTAATTATAAAAATATTTTCGAAAAATTAAATATTAAAAAAATATTTTATTTTCCAAAAAAATAGAAAAATCCAGAAATAATTTATAATTTCCAAAAAAGAACAAAAAATCCAAAAATATTTCATATTTTGCAAAAAGAAGGGAAAAAGCAAAAAAAATGTTTGTTTCAACAATGCATGGAAAAAAAAAAAATCAAACCCGAGGGTTTAAACAAGATTAGGTACCGGAAGGGCATTAGTGATTAACTAGTGTAATCAAGTCCCCGATCCTAGTTTCTCTCAGTTTGCACGGGGAGTAAAATATTTCTCCCGATATTTTACTTGGGTTTCTAATCGACCCACCCCAAATTGATTAGTGGCGACTCCTTTTTAAATGAAATTGAATTGCGGGTTTAAGACTCGACCCTTAAGTCGTGAATTGGTGGGCTTGGGAGAGCCCTGGCAGAAGCCCTGATGAAAGGCGTTCAGCCGAGCCATTAGCCTCTCGGGACGCGAAGGGGAGGTCGCGACAGTAACAAATACATGTTATGGTTCTGCAACTTGTCAACTAGCCTTCACTGTCTCTGTGATTTTTTTCATTCAATAACCTCTTTTAATCTTTACATGAAACAGACATTTGTTATAAGCAGAATGCGAAAATTGTCCAAGGAGGGGCTGCAATGACCAGACAGGAGAATTGGCCTCATTAATGAAATTTTGGCTGCAATGGACACTGTGAAGTATGATTTCATCTTTAGAACAGTCTCTTTTTTTTTTTGTTGGGCTCAATGTGCTTCAGATGTTATGCATGGGAGAGTAGTTTCCAAGCCAAAGTTCAAAGCTTTAAGATGATGAATTCTCACGGTTCCAAGAGCCTCAAAAATTCAGAGCGGTATAGTGCTGTAATCTAATTTCTCTAACACCCATGCTATTTAAGATTTGGAGCATGGAGATTCCTGTTTATACTTTTAAAGAGGTCAAATGCTACTGTTTCGTATAGCATGGTTTGGTTTATACCGTGTCATGTATCAAGTACAGGGACCAAAGCAACATTCTTGATGTCTGAGCATGGTTTTCACTTCTCTTTCTACCAACTTGTATTGATTTTGCTGCAAGTGAAAGGAGAGTGTGCAGTGTGCTGTTATGCCAGACTTCACCCAGAGGAAATATAATAGATTTTACCAGTTTTTACAAGGACAACAGACTATTGGAGCCTGAAAAAAATATCTGGTTGCTCATAATGTGAGCAAAGACACTAAGGCTAAATGAAAACACAAATTAAGAAGGGGCTAACTTTGCTCAGCTTCCTTCTTTGTGATAAAAAAGCTGACAACATTTTTTGCTGAGATTAGAAAACTAAGGGAATATCATGATTACTAAGAAAAGTTTCTTATATGGTGCCCAGCTCTTTTTTAGGTTTGAGAAGTTGGAGAGAATTTCAGTGTTGGACAAAGGCAGCTTTTAAGTCTTGCTCGAGCGTTGTTGCGAAGATAAAAAAAATACCGGCACTTGATGAAGTAACAGCAGCTGTTGATGTTAGAACGGATGCTTTAATCCAGAAAACTATCAGAGAGGAGTTTAAATCATGCACATTGCTCATCATTGCTCATCGGCTATATACCATAAATGACTGCAACCGCATCCTTCTCCTTGATTCTGGCCAGGTAATAATATCGTCTTTCCACTGTGTGATTTCATCTCATCAGCCCTCTGGCAAAGAGTAGATAAGACCTGCATCTAAGAGTACTACATGCTCTGAAAATTCATGGACACAAGCTTGTTTAAGTGGGATGATAGTTTTTTGATATTATCCCAGTTCATGCATTAATTTCTCTGGCTTGAGTTTTAGGTTTTGGAATATGATCCTCCGGAGGAATTGTTGTCTAGAGAAGGAAGCGCCTTCTCCAAGATGGTACAAAGTACAGGGGAAGCTAATGCTCAGTATTTATGCAAGTTAGTCGAGGAAAGCAGATCTGGCAGAGAAGAGAACAGGCGGTTGGATGGACAGAGTAGATGGCTTGCTTCATCTCGTTGGAACGATGTGGCTAAATTTGCCCTGACTGTCAGTCTCACTTCCTCTCAAAACGATCTTCAAAAGTTGGAAATTGAGGATGAGACAACATTCTGAAGGCGACAAAGGACGCAGTCATAACTCTGCAGGGGGTTTTGGAAGGAAAGCATGATCAAATAATTGAGGATTCACTAAATCAGTATCAGATCTCTAGTGAAGCCTGGTGGTCGGCTCTTTGTCGAATGGTTGAAGGTAAAACTTGTCCAATTGTGTTGCGGTCCAAAGTAATTGTCATTTTTCTGTAGGACAAAAAACTAAAACAAATCCAACATTTTCTTCATAGAAGAGATGTCAATTGCAGCTGATCAAATGTGAGTCGTTCTGATTGAATGGCTGAAAGTCCCTTGTGCTTTTACATTATCCTATCAACAAGAAAACCTTGAACGCATCTAACAACCTGGATTTGTCACTCTATGCTTTACTAGTTTGGTTATGGTGAACACAGTTTTGGATGCTTGTCTTTGTAATCATTTTACCTGAATTACTAACCTCTTAAGTGAAGGCAGATAACTTCACAAATTTATATGTGGTTGCTTTCTTATGCTCATACAGGGCCTGACAAATTTTCTTCTATGTTTTTGCAATTAGGTCTTGCCATGATGAGCAGGTTGTCGACAAACAGACTTCACCGATCCATATATGGTTTTGAAGAGGAAGGTTGGACTGGGACCACGTTGAGATGTAGAGAACGGCATGCCTCGGTACTTATGTTTTTTAGTAGTGTCTATTTATCAACAAAAGACCTGAATTATGAGATGGTTGTGGCAGCAAAAATGCCTGGACCTCTTTTTTTGTACATTCGACTACTTACTGTGGCCTAGGCTCGACATACCTTCTGATCTTTGATTATATGAAGACGGCAAATTGAAGCACTCAGAACTGTAACTCTTTCGACAGAGCTTTCGTGTAGATTGGAAAATATTTCTGTTTTCGAATTTTCACTCCGTCGGTGTTGGCTGAGAAATAGCTGGATTCACATGATTGTTGCTTTGGTCTTATCAAATTAAGGCGATAAAAGATTTAATCTTGGATTCTTCTTGCTCCGATGTCGTAAGCCACTTCATATTCCTATTCCACCACTCTTGACTGTTACCACCATGACCATCATCCGGCCACCACCTCTGCTCGATCTCCACTACCATCACCACAACCATCTAGCACTGCCGCCATCACTTTGCCAACAAGTTGTACTGGCAGCGACAACAGTGGAGAAGTTGGAGGGGCGGCGGCAGCGGTACTTGTGGTGAAGTCTTAAATGCGAGAGAATTTTGATGGTAAAAAGGAGTAGAATGTAAGATTGTTAGAGTTTCATTTCCATTTTCCCCCTTTTTATTGTTCTTGCAATTTATCTTTGATGTAGTCTGTACTTTGTCTTTAATGTCGAACACTTCATTGTTGTGGCTGATAGTGTTCTGCTAGATGCAATACATGATTAACCAGCTCTTAATGTTTCCATAAGTTTTTCAAGCTTCTGATGCTGTTTTACATGAGCAGACTGTAAATGCAAATGTATCCTTGAAGCACATGCTCTATATGCAATTTCACTAGTGTTTTCATTTAAGGTTTGGGTCTATCTGTAATTATTTTTAATGAAATAGTTACTTAAATGGGTCACTAAAATTTAGGTGTTGACAATTTCATGTCAATAATGCTTTAACAAAAGAATCTTTCATTTACTATTATTTTTATTAATTTTGATTTATCTGCATATAACATTAATCTATTATCTATCTGTGTTGTTTCAAAATTGATTTGGATATATTTTCCTTCAAATTTTAAAGTGAAAATATTAACATAAAATATAATAATCTGTTATTATACTTCTGACTGATGGTGTTCTTACGGATAAATCACAATTACATTTTTGTATTATTTTCGTGTTAATGATGCTTTCACAAGGACAAGAAAAAGTTATAATGCATAATATTGATTTGTGGTTTTTATAAATTTATATGAAGAAAGTAAGAGAATGAATTATGTATGGAAAAATATATTTGAGTTAGTTATGCTCGATGTGATCTAAACAAATTATATATATATATATATATATATATATATATATATATAGTAATAAGACTTTATATAATATCTAAGGAAAGAGACTAATAAAAAGAGAAATATCTCTTTTACTTGTACAGGGGATTAGTTCTTTTATTATTAGATAGTGCTTGTGTGGAAATTAAAAAAAAAAAAACTGATAAAAAATGTTTAGGCCATTGGAAGACTGATTTAATTAGCTTAAGAAGATTATTAATTATAATTAATGTGATTAGAAATTTAAAATTGTTTTTTTATGGTGGATCTAGAAAGCAACATTTTCTAGCCTCATAAATTATTTATGCTACTCTAATATAAAAAAAAAAAAAAAAAGGAGTTAGAAATAAAAATATACTCTAAAAATTTTCATGAAAATATTGGCACAGGTATATAACAACAAAATTCTAAAATATGTTTTCTTGGCTTTATTTTGTGTTACCGAACGAATCCTGATTCATATGGTACCATTACGTAACAAATCGTGCTACATGTCACGGAAATTTAAGTGCATTGATGCAATCCATATTGACCTACCTTAAAAATGTGGATTCGCTCATTTATGAAGCCATTACTCAACAAAGCACGTGACATATCACGAAAAGGTAAGCTATTTTTCCCTATATAAAAAAGGCGGATTCACTCGTATGGTACCATTACGTAACAAATCGTGCTACATATCATGGAAATTTAAGTGCATTGATGCAATCCATATTGACCTACCTTAAAAAGGTGGATTCACTCGTATATGAAGCCATTACTTGACAAAGCACATTACATATCACGAATAGGTGAGCTATTTTTCTCTATATAAAAAAGGCGGATTCACTCATTTATGAAGCCATTGCTTGACAAAGTACACTACATATCATAGAAAGGTAAGCTATTTTTCCATACCTTAAATGCTGGATTTTCTTGAATTGGGAAGTAAATGACTTGTCCATATACACAGATTGTCAAAGATTTCACTTTAGCCATATGACTGACTCCTCCCACTATAAAAAGCACAAAGCGAGCAGCTCTAATCACTATTCTCATGGCGTTCAAGACATCCCGGCTGTTTGCTGCGCACACGCTAGACTTAACCTTGGTCATGCTCTCGACCTTGTACTAGAATGGTTAAGAGGTCGTATGAGTGGCAAACCGCTGTGATGTCGTGAAACACTTTTGTTTCTCGGGCAGTGTATGACCCATATATTTGGTGGGGAAGAGTATGTCTCCTTCCATCATAACCATCTTTTGCCTCTAAATCGTTCTCGTGAATGATTGTCTCATCATCATCAAGGTCAGGGCGTGAAATCCTACTTCTGTGTGTGCTTGGGTTTTTAGCTTTCTTACCCTCTAGCTTCATTGGTTCCAGTCGCTGTACATATCATTCGAACATCATTGGGTTCACGGATTTGTCTCTTTCTTCCCTCAGCCCAATTATCCCTAAGGTTGGTTGGCGATCAAGTTATTGATGATAGTTTGATAAGCCATGGATTGATTTGGACATAAAAACAGCAAAGTCGTTAGTTCTTAGGCATATGAGCACATAAGATATTTGATGTATCCTGTTGATATAGACAGTTGTTAGTAGATCCATGTATGCATATAACGTGCATGTATCTTATTGAATTTCGTTCGAGACGTTGTCTTCATATATAGTATTTGTGTATGTGCGTGTGTTAAGAAACGTTAGCGGTGCAATTGTTATTTGATACAAGGTAGCGAGGAGCAATTCAAACCGGCGACTCCTTTTTATAATATGATGATGTCTTAAATCATTAATCTTCGCTAGAGATAAATGAATGAAGTAAGGGAATATTATGATATATGCCCTTCAACAAGTCTTGAAACTATTGTAAAATCCCTTTAATTATTTCATTGGTAGAGAAATATGAAAAAATTTACTCAGCATCTCGGAATTAGAAAAGGATGCACATATTTACCTTAGTTTATTAAATAGTCAACAAGCTCACTCAAAAAGTATTTGAACTTTTGATAAACTTGTATTCATACTTACCCACATGAGGCTACGTACTAAAAGGGTAAAAGGGCGATACTCTTTTACGAATTGATCAAGATTTTCTTCGTAATTTTTTATTATTGGATTTTTTAAATATCTATTTTGTTCTCCCATAGACCTTTTAGATTTGTCAAAGATCGAATTATATTATGAGTATAATTTATAATATGATAAGGTATTTTTATTGTGGGTTAGTTAAATAGGACTTACTTTATATAGTTTGGATATACACGAAAAGTACTTCAAAAATAAAAACATTAAACATGTAAAATTGTCATGTCATTGTATAAAGCAAAATGGAAAGTAAATTAACAGTTGTCTGAAAGGATGCACAAGATAATGAACATTTATGTGTGGTGTTAATTCATACACATGATCACACCTAAATTAATGTAATCAACATGTATACATTAAAATGTATTATTCGTATGTGAAAATAATGTAAGAGTTATCCAAAATTTGTATCATTTTATGATATTATGTAAATCACTAGAAACATGTGAAGTGTGTGGGTGACCCAATAATTGAAGTTTCATAAGGGGAAGAGTAGGTATAGTTTTAAATGTTTAATTGGTTAATTTAATCTTAAATATTCTGACATTTTGTCAATGTAATCTTTTTGGCCAAAATTTTGGTTAGGAATAAATGACATGAATGACCATCGTTTTATATGGCACGAATGATGTCACTGGCGCAAACGTGGCCAATTTTTTAATTTTTAAAAATCATTATGAATTTTCAATTATTTATTTATTTATTTATATCTATTATTATTATTGTTTTTTCAATTGTGGCAGGTGAAGATCACAACGGTTCACTGGCTGATAGACAAGGCCTACAAAGTTGGCCGCAGGCAAAGGCCATGAATCTCCTGTCAGCAAATTAATAAAAAGTTCAAAAAATTTTTAAAAAATTAAAAAATTATTTATGTTAGCACCAATCAGGTCATGTGGAACAATTGACATCTATGTCAATGATTTTGTGGCTACAATTTGCCAAAATGGTTAAATTGATAAATCTTCAAAAGGTTTAGAATTAAATTGGTAAAATTAAAAAAATTATGATTAAATTGGCATTAGTACAATATAGCTAAGACTTTTTTGGTAATTTTCTTTGAGATTACCTAGTAGCAAAGGAATTGATATGAACCGTTGCCATGATAGATAAGCTCTGCATGATCTTATACAAGCACGACAAAATTTATAAAGTTTTGATGGGGCAATTGAGCCGTAATTAGAGCAGATTATATAGTGTTAGCACATTAACATTGACGATCTTATGTGGCGACAACATTTTGGAAGCTTCTTACTTAGGATTAATTAAGCGTGCACATGACACATTTTCTAACAAGACCTTCGAGGGGGGCGAATTTTGGAAGTAAAGAAAACTTAAAATTTTTCCAATTTTTCTTCTCAAACAAATTTTCAATTCTTCTCCAATTTTCAATACCCACGTGCCATCTTTTTCACCTCTCAAACGAAGTCTAAATGAGATGAGCGAATGCGTTCGTCTTTCATCAATCAAATCCATGACGATTCATGAAATTATATTTGAACTTTTGGAGAGAATTTATATTATACGCAATCATGTGTTGCAAGTTTTGCTCAGTACTCAAAAAGTATCATCTAACAAGTTCCGATCGTCATTACGTGGATTTAAACAGCTTACACGAGAACTTTAAAAGTGTGTCTCATTGTATCGGATTTTAATTGGGGAGGAGGAGGGAAGAGATCGTGCAGGGGCAAATTTGTAATAAGCTACTTGGTAGAATTACGGATCTAGCGCATGACTAAAAAAATAAAAAAAAAAGTTAGTGGGTGGGTAAGTCGTCAAGGGCTCCACCTAAGACAACCCCAAGAAGCGTGGTACTACGTTGGACATGGTTCAATCACTAAAAGATATGTGAGCCCTAACTATACTTCAATTATCAATTCCCAGAAAAGTGGTTTATTGTTGTTTATCCTTGCCTTGCCTTTTTAGATTACAAATTATAAACATTATCTTCATGTAAATTAATTAAAAGTGGATAACTAACCCACCTTAGAAGAGTGGTTAGAAGGGCATAGAGCAAAAATACGACTCTTAGATAAGAAGAGTATTATGTATTATATGTATTAATATATCAATTGTTATGTCTCTCGCATGATATTGTCATATCAAGCAATGTCAAATATATAATCTACAAAATTTATGGCAAATTGAAAGTGAGCAATAAAACAAATGAATCATCTTCAACACCAAATGATCTTTGGTCACATTTAATATAATACACCAATTTGTTACTCAGACTCAATATATATAGCATTTCTTCATCAAGTACAATCAAACTCATCCATGAATCTCGAAAGTCTCTTTTTTTATTGATCGGCTTTTTCACATGTTGTCATCACATGATATAAATATTATGTAAAATACCTCAATAGAGCAAGGAAGGAAGTATTTCATGCATGAGTTATACTAACAACTTAAGAAAACCTTTTCAAATTTAATATTTGATTAGTGTTTTGATTAAGCATTCGATAAATGATAAACATTTGATTCATCACAGATCAAGTGTAACCAACTTTCTAAAAAAAAATCTGATATTTTGGTCATCTCAATTAATCTTAGGTTCGCGTATTATTCGATCCATAAATTAAAAACGACATTTCATGGGGGAATTACCTTTACTTACCGAACGTGCGTATTCTTAGCATAAGTGGCCCCACATGCTCACACATCACATCCCTCCTTAGTCCAATCTTCGAGTCCAACTCATCTATCTTCTCTTCTCTTCTCTTCAGTCTTGGTCGCGAACTCAAGTTGATTCAATGCAAAGGTTATGCATCCAAACATAAAAATAAAAAAAAAGGCAAAAACATCGAAAGCGAAACAATTGGATTAAGCAGCTAAGCAAAATCTCCTCCAAGAAGGAAAGAAGTCGATATTGTCTCTATTTTGGAGATGTACAAATATAGGAGGGCAAACATTGCATGCATGCAAGCAAATATCTCAATTATTGGGATCTGATTCAGTCCCTAGGGTGGAGGTGGTGAGGCTAGCTTCATTCGTAGCGTGATTAGTTCGTTGAGGAGGAACATCTTGGACCAACATACCGAGTAATCAAGATATTTTTGTCGACCCCTTCTTCAAGTCCTCCTATATGACGCCAACTATTCAATTGTCGAAGAATGACCATGCATATCATATCAATTATCACACATGTTTATATTATGTTTAATCTGACTCATTTTATTATGTATATTTGAAAGACGCAATATTGAGATGCATACAGACACACATTTTGGTGAAAGAGAAAGAATCCAAAAATATTGAAATTCGCTTGATATCTTCTATGAGAGAGCTTAGATGAGTATGGCGGTATCTAATTCTCACGCTATCCTTTTAAGGCTGCTCTTAAGGGAAGTGAGGCATTATCACCTATTCCAACATGCCAAAATTCTGCTATACGTGACTAACAATTTCTTTGCTGGTCCATCATCTCCTTCGTTGCTGCTTCCCTTTTGCCTGTGCTCACTTTTACCCAGACCTTGTATGGAGTCTATGGCTATTGGCTACTGCTACTGTCCGGGTTCTTGATTTCTCATATTGTGGAAATCAATTGATGAGCGCTTTTTATGAGTGATAAATTTCTAATTGTGGCTAATTGACAATTAGCAACCGATTTGCTAATCAATGATCAAGATGCGGTGGCCTCACCTCCTAGTGAAAAGAATGTGTGATAATGATATATAATGATCAAACTTAGACCGCATGAACTATATTTGTTACGCAACTTCAAAGTTCAATATTGCAATATATTTCACCAAAACTAATTTAATAAATTTTATATTTCGAATCCTAGTTTCCACTCTTGAATCTTTCAACCTTTTCTTTTTTATTTACATAACGAATCTAATGTTTTCCAGTAAAATCAAGCGAGTAGTGTAAAACATTTTTTAAGGGGTGATAAATAAGGCTATGAAAAAAGTAAAAGAATTTTATAAATAAAAAGAAAAGAAGAAGAAGACACGTATGCCTTCTTGCTAGGCCAAAAGAAGCTCTAAAAGCTCTCCTTTTTTGGGCGAATTTTTTTGACAAAAAAAGCCTATGAGAATTTGGAGCATCCTGCTTCTTGTGATATTGGCAAAAAGGTAATTTACATGATCCATTTATAGTAGTGGCTAATAATGATTTTTTTATGGCATTGAAAATCTAGATGTAACCTTTGAAGAGTTCATTTTCAGAAAGCGAGGTTCATGCTGACTTTGTCGATGAGTGATAATTACAATTTAATCATGAAATTTATCTTATTTGGAGGTTATTTTCGTCAATACAATGAAAATGGTGTGCATTTGGAAATTCTGGACATGGAACTAGCGCCACCAAAACAGAAGAAGGGAGGGGGAAAAAAACCGAAGAAGAGGAGAAAAGAGAGAGAAAAAGAGGCAGTTTCTCGAACTCGTTCGGAGTTAAATTTGAACATATGTGCTTATAATCTTCAAACGATTAGATTTCATGTTGTTAACTATAAGATGAGGTGATTCGTGGTTGTTGAAGTTTGCCTCTGTGTAAGTGACTCGTGTGAAATTTCTTATTGTTGTTGCTATTGCTAGAGAAGTGATTTGGTTCATCAGCATTAGAATAATTTTTGAATGACACTTAGTTCATGGGAGATTGTGATTTACTGAATTTGAGCATCTTGTCAACTAGTAGAATTGGTAATAAAAGAGTATCTTGTGGCTACTTGTTGGAAGTATGTGGAGGGCTTTTATAGGATGTGTTTGCTTCAGCATTCTTGAAAGCTCATTGGGAAAATATTGGACCGTTTGACAATAATTTAGAAGTGGCTTTCAACTAAAAGCCAGCCTTGAGAATGTTGAAAGCCCAAAGCTAGTAGGGCTGAATACTCCTTTAATTGATTTGGCTGAATGTTCAAATTAATTTTTCCCTTCCAAAACTATCTTTTGCAATTCCTCATATTTTTGATTTTGCCCCTAGTTAGATTTTTTATTATTATTATTAAAGGAGATAACCCTTTGTCGGTCCGCGAACGGCTACAACCGCCAACGAATCAGATCTAGCACCAGCGGCCGTCGGTTGAGGTCGACCAAGGTAGGGCAACCTCTAATGAGGGTTGCACGACCTAGCCGAAGGCCATTGGAGGTCCCCCAACCTAGGGGCCGTGCGACCTAGGTAACTGCTGCTTGAGTCTCACGGCCTCAAGCAGCCTTCACCTAGGTCTTGCAAGGGTCACAAGACGGCGGTTGGCAGTCGCATGACCCTTGTGAGACCTAGGCGACAATCGCATGGGTCTCACGAGAGTCGCGGGACGACGGCTGGCGGTTGCGTGACCCTTGTGAGACCCAAGTGAGGGTCGCTTGGGCTTGCAATTAGGCTTGCAAGGGTCATGGGACAACAGCCCGCGGTCACATAACCCTCGCAAGACCTAGGCAAGGGTTGCTTGGGTCGCACAACGCTTGGCTCAGGCAACCCTCGACGATTGTCGCTCCAAGCTGTATGACACTTAGGTCAGGCGACCCTCGTTGAGGGTTGCCTTAGGTCATGCGACCTCCAATGGCCTTTAGCTAGGTCGCATGATCATTGACGAAGGTCGCCCCACCTTGGGCGATCTCAATAGATGATCACAAGCGCCAGATCTAGCTCGCTGGCAGCTGTAGCTCTTCGCTAGACCGGCAAAAGGTTTGATTCGTTTTTAAAAGACCCTAAAGCTCAGTGCAATTTTTTTTTTTACCAAATACACATTCAACTTAAAGCCCATTTGTAAAGAAATTTTACCAAACGTAATTTGCATTTCCTCAAGTAGTTTTAGGCTTCGGTATTTGCATTACACTCAAAACTCATTTGTAAAACTGAACCAAACACACCCATAATTATCCTTGCTCTTGCTCTTTTTTTCTATTATGTGTTAGATAATTTCTACATCCCTTTAAACGTATATGATTTGAGAAAGGTTATAACTGATTTGTGCTTTCCTACTAAATTTTGACAATTGTTTGATTTAATGCTTAATAGAAGTATAACGTTCTGTATTTTCTTTGTTTTGTATTTTCTTTCAATATTTACAACGTGCTATAATTCACAATTTCTTTAATTGATTTATTATCATGTCAAGATGTAACGATGATCAAGAAGAATATTCAATTACAAAATGATCTAAGAGATGTAAAGTTGCATTTTTAGTTAATGAGGACAAGAAAAATAATTAGATTTGCCCTAAACTATCGAAAGATGCACTTTTATTGTATGGTCTAAATTTGAAAAATACGAGGATGGTAAGAAAAGGCCAAGTGTCGGTGTGAACTAACTTACATGGTGTCGCGACCTAAAATTAAAATATTTCGAGAAAATAATAATAATAATATAGGTTTAGGGGTATTGTTAATTTTGGGCCGACGGCCCTCAATTAACTCGGGCTCTCCCAAGCCCATACCCCGCGCGACGTGGGATATTCACAGAAATATTCGAATATGGAGTCGCCACTAGCCTATTAAGGTCGACTAGAAACCAAGCGAGACATGGGAGCATGTCTCACTTTTTTACGCAACCAGAGTCCGGGGGTCGGGAACTTGATTACGTTAGTCACATGACTAACGCCCTTTCGGTACCTAACTTGATTGTGTATTAGTGTAGTCATGGCAGCACATTAAAAAAAAAAAACCTATTGTAGAGCCCTAAAGGCTTATTTAATTTTGGTCTTTTTTCCCTTTTTTAAGGGTTTTCTGAATTTTTGCAATTTTTTCTGATTTTTCTGAATTTTTCTGAATTTTTGTGCTTTTTGATATTTTTAAATATTTTTTAATATTTTCGAATTTTCTGAAATTAAAGAAAACAAGCTTTTAAGATTTTAAAATTTTTTTTTTTGACTTTTCGATTTAAAAAAAACATTTATTAATGTTTTTTTTTTGGAATTTTCTAATTTTTTCTATTTTTTTGGAATTTTTGAATATTCGAAAAAATAAATAAAGTAAAATAAATTAAATTAAAATTTTAAAACCATACTGAAATTAAAAAAACATTTTTTTTTTATTTGTTTAATGATTTTTCGAAATTTTTCTTAATATTTTTTTAATATTTAATATTTTTTCGAATTTTTGGATTTTTTTAATTAATTAAAAAGTAATTCGGACCGGGTCGGGAGACCCGGCCCTACTAAACCGACCCGGCCCCTATCGGGCCGGGTTGGCGCGACCGGCCGGCCGAACGGCCCGGTCGAAAAATTTCTAAAAATGGCCCATAAATAACTAAAAAAAAAAAGGCAGCCCGTTTCTAATTCATAAAAATTGGCCCAAACTCAGATTGGGCCCACATCAAACAATCAGCCGAAATTCATGCTAGGCCCACTCAATATCAGCGCAGCCCACAATTTAACCGAGACCCGAATAAAAACAAGCCCACATAGCAAATTAAACATAAGCCCGGCCCAGTCCACTTCTAATAACCCAACAGATAAACCCTACCCGCTTGTACCTTACCCGACCCGGATCTTGACCCGGATCGGAGCTGCCGTGCGCCTCCTCTCTCCTTCCTTCGCGGCGCCGAGGGGATGGCCGAGCGGCGACCGGCGAGGCCGGGCGGCGGCGGCGGTCCTCGCCGGACCCTCCGATGGGGAGACGAAGTGGCGGGCGGCCCTAAAGGCGACGGCGGTCGGCGCGGGGCAGCGAGAGATCTAGGCGGGATCCGAGAGCGGCGACCCCGCCGCGGGTCGGAGCGGCTGCGGACGCGGACGTGTTGCGCGGCCTTCGGGTGCGAGGGCGGAGGTCGGTCTCGCGAGCCACCGGCTGTCCTCGCCGTCGGTGTTTTGGGTGGCGGTGGCGTCGGCCCTCCCTCTCTCTCGATCTGTTCTCCTCGCAGCTCTCTCTTCCTCTTTAGATCTGGATTTTTCTCTGCTTGCTCCCCGTCCGGCTCCCGCTCCGGTTCCGACGAAGTGCAATGGCAGACGATGAATCTCCGCCAACGGTCGGCCGCCGCCTCGCGTCGCCTTCTCTCTCTCGAGCTCACTCTTGTCGGAACTCTCTCTCTTCTCTCTCGATCCGGTTCTCTCGGATCGCCTTCCTCGAAGCTCACTCTCTACTCTTTCCTCAGATTTGATTCGGCGCTGTGCTTGAGGGCGGTTGACGGCGGCGTTCGACTCGTAGCGGGCGCGGCTTGAGGCTGGTGCGGCGAAAACAGAGGCGATGGCTGGCGGATGCAAGGGCGTCGAGAGTGTTTGAGTGGTGGTGGCGTTAAATCAGACCGGCAACTTTCGAGCGCAGCCGCGGGGCTCGGTCGTGCGCCTCTCTCCGCCTTCAGATCTCGAGCTCTCTCTCCTCGAGTTTTTTTCTTTCTTTCTTCTCTCTCTTTGTCATTCTCTTTTCCTTTTTTTTTTTTTTTTTTTTTTTTTACGGAAACGATGCCAACAAAGAATATAAACAACGCCGGCAGGTGGCGTCCTTGATGGCTGACCAGCAATGGCGTCGGGCCAGCAACCAGCGCCGCCGCCGCGGCGGGACTCAATCGAGCAACTCCTTTTCTCTCTCGTCTTCTCTTTCGCTCCGATCCGGATTAAAACCCAGAACCTCAACTCCTTCTCGCCGGCACTTTTTTTTCGCTTGCCGCCTCTCTTTTCGTGCGTCCGGGTGTCGCCGTCCTCCTCTCGCGCTTCTTTGTTCTCGCTCGAGCGGCGGAGCTCCGTGGAGAGAGTGGGGATGCGCTCCTCTCCTCTTTCCGCTGCTGTTTTTTTTTTTTTTTTTTTCTTCGTCCTTTCCTGCGTGCGTGTGGAAAAAAAAAAAAATCAGAAGTGATGGGCTAGGCTCAAAATAAATGGGAAGAGGGGCTGGGCCTAAAAGAAAGGAGAATAAGGGGAAAGAAAGAAAAGTGGGCTGGGTTGAGCCAGCCCATTCGAAAATAATAATAATTTTTTTTTCGACTTCTTCTTCTTCTTTTTTTTTGAATTTTTTCGATTTTTTTTATATAATTTTTTTTATATGTAATTTTTTTTATCTTTTCTATGAATTAATATATATTTATATAAGCAAAGTAAATGGGCATTTAAAACAAAATGGACCGAAAAAAAATCGGGTGTCAACAGCTGCCCCTCTTTGAAAGGGAGCTCGAAGAGGTTCATTTCAAAGACTAGGTGACACCCGACTTTTACCGATGAGCCATGGAAGGGAAAATTTATTCCATTCATCTCTTTTTCATTCATTTTTTTTTTTTTTTTTTTTTTTTTTTTTTTTACTCACCTCCCTTTTCTTTTCTTTTTTTTTTTTTTTTTTTTTTTTTGAGATATCGGCTCGTGCGAACGAGTTTCAACCCAGTTAGTAAAGTCTCACCGTGTAACACGGGTTTCGACTATGTTAGTGGAGTCTTGCCGTGTAAGAACGAGCTTCGACTGAGTTAGTAAAGTCTCACCGTGTAAGAACGGATTTCGACTGGGTTAGTAAAGTCTCACCGTGTAAGAACGGGTTTCGACTGGGTTAGTAAGGTCTCACCGTGTAAGAACGGGCTTCAACCGGGTTAGTAAGGTCTCACCGTGTAAGAACGGGTTTCGACCGGGTTAGTAAGGTCTCACCGTGTAAGAACGGGTTTCGACCGGGTTAGTAAAGTCTCACCGTGTAAGAACGGGTTTCGACTGGGTCAGTAAGGTCTCACCGTGTAAGAACGGGTTTCGACCGAATTGGGGTCTCACCGTGTAAGAACGGGTTTCGACCGAATTGGAGTCTCACCGTGTAAGAACGGGTTTCGACTTGAAATGTAGTCTCACCGTGTAAGAACGGGTTTCGACTTAAAATGGGGTCTCACCGTGTAAGAACGGGTTTCGACCGAGATGGAGTCTCACCGTGTAAGAACGGGTTTCGACCGAGATGTAGTCTCACCGTGTAAGAACGGGTTTCGACTTGAAATGGAGTCTCACCGTGTAAGAACAGGTTTCGACTTAAAATGGGGTCTCACCGTGTAAGAACGGGTTTCGACCGAGATGGAGTCTCACCGTGTAAGAACGGGTTTTCGACCGAGAATGCATGGCTTTAGGTTGACCATGAACCGATTTGGAAATTGCATGGTTTTAGGTTGACCATGAACCTTTGGAAATTGCATGGTTTTAGGTTGACCATGAACCATTGAAATTGCATGGTTTTAGGTTGACCATGAACCTTTTGAGATTACATGGTTTTAGGTTGACCATGAACCTTTTGAGATTGTACGGCTTCACTGAGTGAACCTGTCAAATTCAACTTGCACAAATGTCATTAGAGACAATATTAGAAAAAATGCATTGGCAATGTTGTAGCATCAATTGCATAAGCGAATCGAGCTAAGTCCGATCAAATTGAAAACATTTGATTTTTTGATTTTTTTGATTTTTTTTTTTTGATTTTGATTTTATTTTGATTTTGATTTTTTTTTTTTTTTTTTTTTTTGGTATCATGTACCACAAAATTGTCATTAAGCTTGGAAGATATCATCGATCATCAAATCCCTTTAAGAGAAAAATTATGTCAGAATGATCCTGCTCATGAAAAAGGTTCATTAAGCATGCCAAGCAAGAATTCCTTAGTTAGAAAAGGCTTATCATATGCTCTCAAAAAGGCTATTTGATCTCATCCATTCATTTGGGAAGTAATTTGATCACTCAATTTACCTCACATTTCCAATGTCGAAGGATTTGACAATCATTCACAATAAGTACATCTTGACCAATCCAAAAGGTCTTTCAAATGGACCGTAATGCGGGTTTGGTCGTGGCTTTAGCAATGGATATGCATCATTGGTCATGAAATGAAACAATTATCTGCCAACATCTTCGCCAGGTTTACAAGTCAAGAAACCTTAAGATGAGATAAGACAACTTTGCCCCCACTTCTTCGAGCGGTAGCTTCTTTGGAAAATCCTTATTCTCGCTTGAATCATCCCAATTTGAAGAGACTTCGGGAAGGGTTGTAATGTTGGTTTGGTTATGGCTCGAAAGGCTCAGAATTTTTCACAAAAAGGGTTGAAAGTTGGTGATTATCATGACATCATAGTCATATCACTCAATCTTTTTTTTAAAACATTTGACTTTTGGAATCTGAATTGTCTCGAAAGTCCATTGACTAATCGAATAAGAGCTTTGCCCTTCTCAATTTTTCTTTGCATTTGCAACGATTTTCTTTTCAATGTAAACATTTTGAATTTGACAAATTTTTTTTTTTTACATGGGAGTTTTTTTTTTTTGCCCCCTAATGTAAATCTTTTTTTTTTTCTTTTTTCCTCTTTTTTTCACGGGCATTGGCCTTGCTTTTACCAGGCACACTGCTTTTCCATGCCTCTTGGTTTTCATTGGACTTTTGCTCTTTTGAACTTTTTGAGCTTTCGAGACTTTCAAGATTCTTCCCACATTTTCACATAAAATGCCTATTGTGCTTGTCAATCATGTGCCTTGCCCCAACATGGGGAGATAACCACCACTTGGGTTTTAGAAATGAACAATCGGCTCAACTTGGTTTAAGCAAAGGGTATCAGTGTTTGGATAGAGAAAAGAATGCTCTTCTTCACCTTGGGATGTTTCAAGCTTCATAAGAATTCACCTGAAAATACCACAAAAAGATTAATGCAAGTGAAAGCAAGGAAGTCTTTCTCATCTTTTCACCATAGGATGCCAACCAGACCTTCCAAATTTGCCCCATTGTGGGGTGGTTCTTGACAGGGGTATTTTTGACTTCTTCACATTTAAGGCTCAAAGGGGCTGACTATGGTCACCTGTGGTGTTTAAGATAGAGAAGAGAAATGCCTCTTTTCATTTTGGTCTGTGTACCAATTGCGAATGACTCCTTTGTCCTTAAACGACATAGGTTTTTTTTTCGCTCGATTCTCACAATGTTTGAAGGACGTATTTGGAAATGGATTGCCTTTCATCATCCTAAGCATTTCTCACTTGGCATGATTAAACATCTCAATTTCATTTAGTCGAGATCATCTAAATAGATTAATCTCCATGGGGGATTTTGGTTCAGAATGAGTGATCCATCAAGCGGACATGCAATTTTGAGATTAAAAACAATGCTCAGAAACTTTGTGAAAAATTCATCTTTTCAATTTTCATCTTCTTTCTTTTTCTTTTTTTTTTCTTTTTACTTGCTCCAAGTAAAATGCGGATTTTTTTTTTTAGATGAAAATTCTCAATTTTTTTCTTTTGATTTTGAGAAGAAGGGTACTTACCTGTAACATGGTAACCTAGTAACCTGTAAAGAATAGGAAGGAAAGTGTTAGTGCCAGAATTTTCCAGGATTGGTGAATTGGAAACGATACACTATTACCCTTCACTCGCATTTATTGCTCAAGTACCAACATCATCTTCTTGGATATTTGGTGATCCCAAATTGCCCTTCCCTTGCTATTTTTTGGCATCTTTTTTTTTTGTGTGCATTTGATGTTTCCCTATCACAAGAAAAGGGGATCATGTTAGAGACAATATCAACATGAGCAATTGGAATCGATACAATTTACCCTTCACGTGTTTTTGTTTTTCGGGCATGAGCATTTATGTCTCAACATTGGAGGGCATTGTTCCTTGGATGTTTTGCCCCATTTATCGCTTGTGAAGAAAAGGATTGGGCATGGTATTTCCACACTCAATTGGAAATCATTTAGGAACGAAATACATCATTTACGCCAAAATGGATGGTTGTGCTTTAACATGCTTCTTTGGTGAAAGGCACTTTCGTAATCAATGCGCACAATTTCCTACAAAGGATGGGACATGTTATTTGCATTCTAACATCGAATTTGAATAATTCAAGAACAATACACCCTTTTTAGTGTCGAATTGATTGACTCTATTTCATCATGCTTCATGGGTGTGATTTACTATGCTTTGAGTGACTTGTGTTGATGATCGCCCTGCGACAAAAGAAAATGAATTGTGTCATCTCCCTACTTAATTGGGGCTCAATTTGGGAACGATACATCCTTTTGTGATGAATTTTTGCCCCAACACGCGTCATTGGTGAGGAAGAGGAGATATTGCCCGACAGTCAAATGCTGCTCAAATGTCTTTCACATTAAGACATGTAATTAAGCTTCACCATATCTTGCTCTGGCACATGTTGAAATCTTGTGCCCTGTCATGCTCATTTGATGGGCTTTTGTTTCATTCAAATTTACCAGCTCAACATCCCAAGGCATCTTGCGTCATGTCTTGTGCCTTGTCATGCTCATTTGATGGGCTTTTGTTTCATTCAAATTTACCCCTGCATCAAAGAAAAGGATGTGTCATTTCCTTATACTAAAGAGTATCAAATTTAGGAACGAAATACACCCTTTTTCAAAGTCAGACGGCTCAGCATCCCAATGCATCTTTTGCAAAGAAAGGGGAAATATTGCCCCAATGCTTAAATGTGCGCCTTATGAAGTTAGAATAACTTTGCCACACATAGCTCTATCATGTTGGATCAGCGAATCTTCGCCTCGTTCAAATTTTTTATCGCTCATGATCAACTAGGTTTGAGAATGCCTCGTTGCCTTGTTCGAACATTATAAAATTTGGTGCTCAAACTGTCTTCTTTTCGAATACTTGGCAATTCCCTTCCTTTGTCTCATCATGCAAAGCAATCGACGGACTGGTTTGATATTTGAAGGTCTTGCCTCATTTCCTCGCGAAAAAGCAGATAACAAAGCTTCGATGTCTCTTAGCAAGGCGGCTTCATATGGTTAATCTTCCCCATGACATTATTCGAAGCAACACACAAATATGATAGATGCATTGGTGATGCCAATTCACGAGCAAGTGAGTCATCAATGTATAAAGCTCATCAAAAGTTTAGTGATGGTGGCATCCAACCTCCAAATAAAGGAACTTCTTGGAAGTGAGAACTTGGCTTCATTTAGCCTCCGTGGAAGATTGGTACCAGCAAAGCTTCAACACATGCTTGAGGCACTTCGGGATCTCATCAATGATTGATTTTCAGTTTCAAGGAATGAGGAATCATGAACCTCCCATGTAATGTGTTCTTAAATGGTCGCTTCTCGACCAATAGCACTAATATGAGTATATTCATTTCTGCCTATGAAAAGATCATCTCTTTGCATTAAACCTTCAGAAGTGGATGTCATCATCAGTGATTGCTATTCAAGAGGACACCGGATTTTTAGTTGCACAATTCTTCTCCCGACCATGAAACTTTTTCCAACAATCATGTATAAGATCATCAAGATAAAAACCCAAAAATCCAGCAAGCTACACCGAGTATATTAGCGTGCAATGACTTTATCCAAATTCAAAATCGAACCAAGTGAGAAAAATTCTTCTCTCATCAGGGATGTTAACATTGGATTGCATCCCAAAAGATCCATTCTTTGATGAGGCACGATGCTATCTTGAGGCTTGAACAAGCTATGAGTCTTTGAGGCAGTGAACTCCCGTCACAAGAAGCTAATGAAATGCAATCTAGCCGGTGATCTTTCCAACCTTTAATGCTATATATCTGATAGCTTCAAAGATTTGGGACATGATGGAAGGCGATGCGTCAAAAGTGTCGTTTGGATTCATGAGTGCGAATTTCCGAAGAAATCAATGTCAAAGTTGGACTCTCATTTCTTTGAATTCCGCGGTCAAGACTTGTGAGAGTATTTGCTTGTGATCTAATTCAAATACCAATGTCAAAATTGTTTAGTTATCTCCTGTAGGAAAATGTATGAACAAATCAGTTTCAGAATAAATTGATTCCATTGGAACGATAACAACTTTACCATCCCAGGTTATCTTTCGTGCGGTTCCCTACAAAGGACGAACACGTGAGGAACATAATACATTGATTTTCAGAAACTCATGGAAATTCAATATAATACACCAACTTCTGAATTGCCTTCAAAGTCAAAGGATGTTTAACAAAAAAAAATTTAAATTTCTTTACCCAAAAGAATGAGTCACTTAGGTTTATGATCAACTTGGAATTGAAAAGATCATCCATAAAAAAGAATAAAGACACAAGGAAATACAATACATTCCTATGAGTAACAAAAATTCTCATCCTAAACTTAAAGTTCACTTCTTGGCACGGTCAAGTAAAACCAATTCGAAGGATGGCCGTCACACATCTGCAAGAAGAATAAACGATGTCGGTATGTGAATGAGGAAATGATCTCTCAATGAGATCGCCTCTTATAATGAAATCGAGGCGATGACACGTTTGAGAACTCCTATTACGGGATTTCGGTATTCTACCAAGATTTGATCGTAAGAGGAGACATCATCGAAAGATCAATCTACGATTATCAATCGAATGCCCGTTCTATTCCCAAAAATTTCACATGCAAAATGTGGCATTAATTTTGAAAGACTGATTTGTGTTTTCACTTTTGCCAAAATGAGGTGATTTTTTTTATTTTGAGAAATCTATATGCAAAATGTGATTTGAATTTTCAATCCCAAAATGTGAGGAAAAGAATTTGATTAAAGGTGTGATTTCAATTTTTTTTGTGCCCCAAAATTAAATCATGAATTTGAAGTTTTTTTTTTTTTTGACAAGATATGACTTTAAGCCCATGATTAGAAACTATGACAAAATCATCCGTTGTGCAGGGCTAAATTAATGATTTTTGAAATTGACATTGAATGTTTGCTTATGAAGGGTAATTGCCAATTTTCCCAATTAGAAGCTTACACTGAGGGCATTCGATTGACATCCACAAATTTAAAAAATGAAAGTTTCAATAAGAAATGAATAAGTAAAGGGAGAAATCATACTTACCAATGGTGATGATTTTTCTTTTTCTATCTTTTTTTTTTCAATCACATAGACATGCGCATGAGACTGTGGGTCGATTTCTATTCTAGACGGCTCAAATGAAGCCACGGGATTACCGGACTGAACCGACATGATCGCGGTTGGGTCGGGGTTCCCATGACTCCGGCTTTGTCAAAGAGTCGACCCGTGCTGCGTGTTTGCAAGCCGGGGTGGAAGCTCTCGACATCGAAAGAATTTCGGAATTGAGATGGGCGACTCGTACTACATGATGGTAGTCGGAGTGGTATCCATCTCAATACCATCCTAAGTGATCCTAATGCGGCCCAGTCCGGCGGCAAGTTGTGTGTGCTAAAGTGTAGTGCCATGTAAGGGAGACATGCACAACAATGTATATAGCAACCAACACTTCAAAAATTTAACTATACACTTAATTCACATTCGCCACCCTACAAAACAAAGTGTTAGCAAACACTCCACCCCTTATTACTCCAATCCTGCACCAACATTTAACACGAGGTTAATGGACTTACCTCACCTTCTCGAATGCGCTGCCAAAGAAACACATTAGATAACACACAATCAAGCAAATTAGGCCTAAGTCCTCTAAGGTTTAGAACCCGTCCCCAGCGGAGTCGCCAAGCTGTCGCGACCTAAAATTAAAATATTTCGAGAAAATAATAATAATAATATAGGTTTAGGGGTATTGTTAATTTTGGGCCGACGGCCCTCATTAACTCGGGCTCTCCCAAGCCCATACCCCGCGCGACGTGGGATATTCACAGAAATATTCGAATATGGAGTCGCCACTAGCCTATTAAGGTCGACTAGAAACCAAGCGAGACATGGGAGCATGTCTCACTTTTTTTACGCAACCAGAGAGTCTGGGGTCGGGAACTTGATTACGTTAGTCACATGACTAACGCCCTTTCGGTACCTAACTTGATTGTGTATTAGTGTAGTCATGGCAGCACATTAAAAAAAAAAAAAAAACCTATTGTAGAGCCCTAAAGGCTTATTTAATTTTGGTCTTTTTTCCCTTTTTTAAGGGTTTTCTGAATTTTTGCAATTTTTTCTGATTTTTCTGAATTTTTCTGAATTTTTGTGCTTTTTGATATTTTTAAATATTTTTTAATATTTTCGAATTTTCTGAAATTAAAGAAAACAAGCTTTTAAGATTTTAAAATTTTTTTTTGACTTTTCTGATTTAAAAAAAACATTTATTAATGTTTTTTTTTTTTTTGGAATTTTCTAATTTTTTCTATTTTTTTGGAATTTTTGAATATTCGAAAAAATAAATAAAGTAAAATAAATTAAATTAAAATTTTAAAACCATACTGAAATTAAAAAAACATTTTTTTTTTTATTTGTTTAATGATTTTTCGAAATTTTTTCTTAATATTTTTTTAATATTTAATATTTTTTTTCGAATTTTTGGATTTTTTTTTTTAATTAATTAAAAAGTAATTCGGACCGGGTCGGGAGACCCGGCCCTACTAAACCGACCCGGCCCCTATCGGGCCGGGTTTAGCGACGACCGGGCTGGCCGAACGGCCCGGTCGAAAAATTTCTAAAAATGGCCCATAAATAACTAAAAAAAAAGGCAGCCCGTTTCTAATTCATAAAAATTGGCCCAAACTCAGATTGGGCCCACATCAAACAATCAGCCGAAATTCATGCTAGGCCCACTCAATATCAGCGCAGCCCACAATTTAACCGAGACCCGAATAAAAACAAGCCCACATAGCAAATTAAACATAAGCCCGGCCCAGTCCACTTCTAATAACCCAACAGATAAACCCTACCCGCTTGTACCTTACCCGACCCGGATCTTGACCCGGATCGGAGCTGCCGTTGCGCCTCCTCTCTCCTTCCTTCGCGGCGCCGAGGGGATGGCCGGCGGCGGCCGGCGAGGCCGGGCGGCGGCGGCGGTCCCGCCGGACCCTCCGATGGGGAGACGAAGTGGCGGGCGGCCCTAAAGGCGACGGCGGTCGGCGGGCGAGGGCAGCGAGAGATCTAGGCGGGATCCGAGAGCGGCGACCCCGCCGCGGGTCGAGCGGCTGCGCGGACGCGGACGTGTTGCGCGGCCTTCGGGTGCGAGGGCGGAGGTCGGTCTCGCGAGCCACCGGCTGTCCTCGCCGTCGGTGTTTTGGGTGGCGGTGGCGTCGGCCCTCCCTCTCTCTCAGATCTGTTCTCCTCGCAGCTCTCTCTTCCTCTTTAGATCTGGATTTTTTCTCTGCTGCTCCCTGTCCAGCTCCTGCTCCGGTTCCGACGAAGTGCAATGGCAGACGATGAATCTCCGCCAACGGTCAGCCGCTGCCTCGCGTCGCCTTTCTCTCTCTCGAGCTCACTCTTGTCGGAACTCTCTCTCTTCTCTCTCAGATCTGGTTCTCTCGATCCGCCTTCCTCAGCTCACTCTCTACTCTTTCCTCAGATTTGATTCGGCGCTGTGCTTGAGGGCGGTTGACGGCGGCGTTCGACTCGTAGCGGGCGCGGCTTGAGGCTGGTGCGGCGAAAACAGAGGCGATGGCTGGCGGATGCAAGGGCGTCGAGAGTGTTTGAGTGGTGGTGGCGTTAAATCGGACCGGCAACTTTCGAGCGCAGCCGCGGGGCTCGGTCGTGCGCCTCTCTCCGCCTTCGGATCTCGAGCTCTCTCTCCCTCGAGTTTTTCTTTCTTTTCTCTTCTGTCATTCTCTTTTCCTTTTTTTTTTTTTTTTTTTACGGAAACGATGCCAACACCCCCGGCGAAACAACGCCGGCGGGTGGCGTCCTTGATGGCTGACCAGCAATGGCGTCGGGCCGGGCAACCAGCGCCGCCGCGCGGCGGGACTCAATCGAGCAACTCCTTTTCTCTCTGTCTTCTCTTTCGCTCCGATCTGGATTAAAACCCAGAACCTCAACTCCTTCTCGCCGGCACTTTTTTCTGCTTGCTGCCTCTCTTTTCTGTGCGTCTGGGTGTCGCCGTCCTCCTCTGCGCTTCTTTGTTCTCGCTCGAGCGGCGGAGCTCCGTGGAGAGAGTGGGGATGCGCTCCTCTCCTCTTTCCGCTGCTGTTTTTTTTTTTTTTTTTTTTTTTTTTTTTTCTTCGTCCTTTCCTGCGTGCGTGTGGAAAAAAAAAAATCAGAAGTGATGGGCTAGGCTCAAAATAAATGGGAAGAGGGGCTGGGCCTAAAAGAAAGGAGAATAAGGCTGGGAAAGAAAGAAAAGTGGGCTGGGTTGAGCCAGCCCATTCGAAAATAATAATAATTTTTTTCGACTTCTTCTTCTTCTTTTTTTTTTTTGAATTTTTTCGATTTTTTTTATATAATTTTTTTTTATATGTAATTTTTTTTTTATCTTTTCTATGAATTAATATATATTTATATAAGCAAAGTAAATGGGCATTTAAAACAAAATGGACCGAAAAAAAAATCGGGTGTCAACACATGGCTAGCCATAAGGCAACAAATTTTATTTTATTTTTGCATTATTTAAGTACTTGTCCCAATTAAGAGGCCAATGTTGATGATTCCACCAAATGATTTGAACAAGCTCTATTAGAGATAAGCTAGCAAAAGTCATAGTCATTCACAATTATATTTACCCTTTTGTAGAGTATGAGGCAATTAGAGAGTTTGCTTAGTTACCTTGACCCCAATGTGAAGCACATACCGAGAAATATAGCAAGAAGTGATGTGGTGAAAGTTCATTAGAAACATAAGAGAACTTTGAAATCAAATGTAATGTCACTTTCGAGCATAATATGTTTGACTTTTGATATTTGGTCCATTGCAACTAATCATTATAAGACTGTCATTGTCCATTACATTGATGAGAATTGGGAAGTACATGCAAAGGATTTATGCTTCTCCTCTATGCTACCTCCATATAGTGACGCTATTCTACTAGAAAAATTGTTGACATTGTTGAGAGAGTGGGGCATTAAGAGGAAGATTTTTAGTATTACGTTAGATATAGCATCATACGATAAACCTGCTATGAGATCCTCTATATTATGGGATGGACGCTTTCTTCATGTTTGTTGTGTGCATATTTTGAATCTCATTGTACAAGGTGTAAAGGTGATTGATGGATCATTACCAAATATTAAAGAATCTATTAAATACGTGAAAGCAACATAAGGGAGGATAGTGAAATTTGCTGAATGTATATACAATCATATTTGAAGATAGGTAAAAGGGTATGTCAAGAAGTGGCTACTAGATGGAACTCTACGGATCTAATGCTTGGAGGTGCTTTTGTCTTTGAACATGCATTTTTTCCATTTGAAGTTAATTGATTGGAACTTTCTCACACATCCATTGCCTAAGAATTAGGTCAAAGTTAAGAAACTTGCATTATTGTTACAACATTTTTATGATATTTCTATTCCCTTCTCTCTAGTTAGACATCCCACAGGGAATTTATATTTCTATGGAGTTTAGCTGATCCAGTTTCATTTTAAGAAGGCGAGGAACAATGATGTAGTTATTCATTTCATGCCTATAGCAATACTAAAGAAGCTTGAGAAACATTGGAAGTGTTGTATTGTTGTCTTATATTTTGCTCCTATATTAGTTTCTCACTATAAGTTATACTTGTTAGAGTTTTACTATTCAAAGTTGGACATTGATGATCATATGGAATTTGTATGGAGCATTCGAGAAAAGCTCTATATGCCTTTTGATGAATATGTGAACTTTTTGTTGAGAAATTATGGATATACATCTAGTCGAGATAACATTGATGACTCTCGACATAGAGATAACATATTTATCAAAAGCATATACAGTCTTTTCCAAATGCTTCATACAAATTCCACATGATTATCCATGTCCAACTTCGAATAGCAAAACTCTTACAAATGCTACTTATAGCAAGGAATTAATATAGTAGCAAAGGATAAGACAACACTATAATACTTCCAATATTTTTCAAACTTCTTTAGCATTGCCATAGTCATAAGACTAATAGCTACATCCTCACTATCCCTTGCCTTTGTCAAACAAAACTGAATCTGCCATATATTCATCGTGGGATATCAAACTATAGAGAAGAAAGTACAAATGTCATAAAAAGGTTGTAACAAGAATGCAATTTTCCTAACTCTGGCCCAATCCTCAAGTGATGAGCATCTAAGAAAGTTACAATCAATTAACTTCAAATGGAAAAATGCATGTTCTACCAAAGGAGTTCTATCTAGTAGCCACATTTTGACATACCTTTTTACCCATCTTCAAGCATGATTGTGATATAAATTCAACAAATTTTACTCTCATCCCTTGTGCACTCTCACATATTTGACAAATCTCCAATATTTTGTAATGATTCATTCAATCACCTTTAAACGTTTTTGTATAATGAGATTCAAAATATGTCTACCACAATGCTCATGAAAAAATGGCCCATCACATAAAGAAAAGGATCTAGCATTTTTTTTTCCAAATAACAACCATACTATCATTGTATGATGCATTACCTAATGTAATACTGAAAATTGTCCTCTCAATACCCCACTTTCTCAACAAAGTCAATATTTTTTTGTAAAATGATGCCACTGTATGGAAGTGGCACATGACAAACACAAAATCTTTACATGTAATTTCCAATTCTCATCAATGAAATGGGCAATGATAGTCATATAATGATCAATTGTGATAGAAGTCCACAAATCAAGGGTCAAACACATTCTACTCAAAAGTGACACCACATTTAATTTCAAACTTCTCTTCTTTTTCTAATAAACTTTTATCACATCACTGGTTGCTGTATTTATTAATATGTGATTTGCATTGAGGTTGAGATATTTAAGCAATTCTCTAGGAGCCTCGTGCTCTACAAAAGAATGGGTGTAATCATTGTTTGATTATCGCTCGGCTTGCCTCCAAACATGGCTTGATCAAATTATTCCGTAGGAATCATCAACACTCAGACAAATACTAAAATCACGCAACAAATTTTTTTGTGCCACAGCCAGCTACATACATTAGTTTGCACCACTTATATCAGGCCAAAATTTAAATTAAGGGCATATAACTGAAGTGCATCTTTTCGATGGTTTAGAGTAAATAGATTAATTTTCCTCGTCCTCATGAACTAAGGATGCAATTCTACATCTCTTGGATCATTCTATAGTTGAATATTTTTCTTGATCCTCATTAGATCTTGACATGTCAACTAATTAGTTAGAGAAAATGTGAATTATAACAAATTGTAATTACTAAAAGAAAATGATAAGATGTTATATTTCTATCAAACATTAAATCAAAGACTTGCAAAAACTCAGTGGGAAAACACAAATCAATCATAAACATTTTCAAGTCTTATAGGTTTAAAGAGCTACAAAAATTATCCAAGATGGAATAGAAATAAGAGTAAGAGGAAGGAAAATTATGAAAGCACTGTACCTTTAACAAGTAGCCACAAGATTCTCTTTTCTCACCAATTTTGCTAATCGACAACATGCTCAAATTCAGTAAATCACAGTCGCTCATAACTTGATGTCATCCGAATATTACTCTAATGTCTATGAATCGCACCACTTTACTAGCAACAACAATGACAATAAAGGGACATTCAAGCATATCACTTTAGTAAGGCAAACCTCATTAACCACAGTTCACCTCATTTAATAGCTAATGACATGAAATCTAATCATTTAAAGATATTAACACATATGTTCAAATCCAACAAATAATTGAGCTAATGTTATAACATTTATTAATTAATATGTGATCCCACATTTAGTTTCCCAATTAATTTGGATTTATTGCCTGATTTATTGCCTGATTTATTGCCTGAACTAAGCAAGAAAATCAGAGTGCTGCTCACAAATCAGCTTCATTTTCTACCACAAGTAGATAGGATAATCCGGTACATGATGGTAAGGTGGAAGAGGAAGGAACATATGAAGGGCTCTCTCGCAGTGGCAAGTGATTTCAAAAATTGATTGAAAATGTGGGTAAAATGGAGGAATATGTGGAGGAGAAGGAAAATAGTGATTCAGTTGATGAGAAGAGTTCATCAAAACCTATCGCTAATGGCATTGCTAATGACGCACCCAACAACTCAAGCAACCCAAGTGAGAAGAAGGAAACCAAATCAATGCTTATTAAGCAGGAAGAAAAGGAAACGAGTGTTGTTAGTCTGAAAGTATTGGCCAGGTAATAATATGTTCTTTGGGTACTCCAGAACTAAAACGCAGCACAAATTCTTTAATTACAAGTAAAATTATGCCTCTTTAATTACAAGTAAAATTATGCCCAATTGATTCCTCCAATATCCAAGGGCTTCAAAATACTGGTCTAGAAAGTATTTTTCCACTGAAGTTAGCTACAGTAGCAGGAGGAACTTGATGATATTAGGGATCTTTGGTGGTCTAATTCACATCCTTTTAAATTTCTAGAAGGGTTTGACACAGAAATTTGAGGAAGATGCTTTTTTATTTTTGTCTTTCCAGCTTTGTTTCTTCTTTGGTAGCAATGTGGTAGAAAATTTAAATAGCAGGAAACTGTTCCGTTAGTACAAGCTCAAGCATAATATTTTCTTACGCATGCCTCTCGATTCTATGGAGGATGCTAGAGCTTATTATACTTTTATCTACATTTCTGTTTAGATGGGGGAGGTATGATGGGAACTAAGATGGTGAGAGAAAGTCTGGGAATTATAAATTAAGGAGAATAAACAGATGAGGGCAGAATCTATGTACTTGACTTTTTCCTGTGGAAAAGAAATAAGGCTAGAAACGTCTTTGGGATTGGATGGCTCTTTACGACAACAATACTTATGAAAAAATGTATGGAAAAGAATTCTTTGCCGAATTTTTGTCATATTTTCTTTTGCATCAAATTAATATTTGCATTTCTTCCATCTCAGATATAAAAATGCATTGGGAGGCATATGGGTGGTTATGATCCTCTTTTCGTGTTATGTCCTTGCGGAAGTTTTAAGAGTTTCAAGCAGCACATGGTTAAGTTATTGGACAGATCAAGGTACCCAAGAGAGTTACAACCCGGGCTTCTACAATCTGATATATGCACTTCTATCATTTGGTCAGATATATGGTTACAGTTAATTGACAATTTTTGCAGACTTTTCTTTTCTGCAGGAATCCATGTGCAAATGCTACTTTCTCTAGTAACTATGACCTAAAGAAAAACCAGAAAGAACCAGGACATTTTTTTTTAAGTAAATATTTTTGCTTCGTTTGCGTGCTGCTATTATGTAGACTTATAGGTGCACACGCAACATTGACAAGATCATTAGTTTATTCGAAAACCGAGAAAGTATCTCTTGAAATCTCTATAGTGACCATCCGTGGATTCACTTTCCGGTTTTGGTGGCTCTCGCAAATTCATATGGGTTGATCATTTCAAGTCTGTATGCAGCAAAAAGATTGCATGATGCTATGCTTAATTCTATCTTAAGAGCTCCAGTGGTTTTCTTTCACACGAATCATCTTGGTCGTATCATTAATTGGTTTGCCAAGGATTTTGGAGACATTGATTGCTTCTTCAGCAATTTGTTAATATGTTTCTGGGTATGGTGTCTCGGCTTCTTTCTACTTTTTCTTTGATAGGGATTGTGAGCACAATGTCCTTGTGGGCTATAATGCCACTTCTGGTCTTGTTCTATGGAGCCTATTTGTACTATCAGGTATGTCCATCCTTCCGTGAATGTTTTCCCACTTTTGCTTATGGAGTAGTAGAAGCTGGTACTTTGTTGTTTAGTTCTTTTTATAGTTTAATTTATGAAATATTTAATATTATTTGGCATGATGAATTGATTGTAGTTTGACAATTTCAAAAGACAAAATGAATTATAGCGCTCAATGCAGAGAAAATCAAATCTGTTCTATGAAAAGTTCAAGAACTTATTTTATCAAGTGCCGTGACTCTTTTGCTTATGAAATTTATGACTGCTTCATTTGGCCTCATCCTTAGGTTTTGTTGGACAAGAATAAAATCACAGTGAAGCCACAAAAGAAAAAGATGGGTCAAGTTCATTGCCTTCCTCTTTAGGCTATTGTTAACTGCTAAAAGATGCAGACTTCTTGTTGCGTTTTCTTGTTTTGTAGCAAAACTGATAATGTAAGATACATTTCCACTGTGGCCATGTATCATTCTCATGGAATTGCAACTTTTTGGATATCCTGATTCCTGACTTAAAATTTCACTATTTTTATGTGAAAGTTGTGACAAGCTACCTCAAGTATTAACTATTTGTGCTTAAAAATTTTTATAGACGAGTAAGTTGAAGATTGGAAAACGTTGCTACCAATGATTTCACAAATATTCAGCATTATAGTTATTTAAATTGCTTACGTCTTTTTTCCAATCAAGATTGTTTGTGTTAGAAGTACTTGGTTGCTATTTTTCAACTTGAGTTCTTTCACGCCTTCGGTTGGAATGACTGCTGAGTAAATAGTGAGCATTCAAGTTGCTGCACATTGATCCCAATTCTTCAACCTTCTACTGCTATGCATAGTAGTTTTAGACTGATGTTTTTTTTTATCACTAAAAGTAATATGTTCTTTCCATGCAGAGCACAGCTCGTGAAGTGAAATGTTTCGATTCCATAACAAGGTCCCCTGTTTATGCACAATTTGGAGAAGCGCTGAATGGTCAATCAACTATCAATGCATACAAAGCTTATGATCTCATGGCAGAAATAAATGGAAATTCAATGGATAAGAACATTAGATTTAACCTTGTGAACGTGAGTGGAAACCGTTGGCTTGGAATTTGTCTCAAATTTTTGGGCGGCCTTATGATATGGTTTACAGCAACGTTTGCAGTCATGCAAAATGGAAGAGCGGAGAATCAATGGGCATTTCCATCCACTGTGGGTCTCCTTCTTAGTTATGCCTTAAACATTACAGGATTGTTGACTGGAGTTAATAGTTTAAATGCTGTTGAGAGGGGAGGCACATATAGAGATTTGCCTTCAGAGGCTCCACCTATTGTTGAGAGCAACCGCCCTCCTCTGGGTTAGCCGTCATCTGGATCCATAAAGTCTAAGGATGTTTTCCTATGTTATCGTCCAGAACTTCCTCCAGTACTGCATAGGCTATCTTTCACTGTTTTTCCAAGCAACAAGGTTGGAAAGTCGGAAGAACTGGTGCAGGGAAATCTAGCATGATTAATGCTTTGTTTAGGATTGTTGAACTGGAAAGAGGAAGAATCTCGATTGATGATTATGACAATGGAAAGTTTGGGCTGATGTATCTATGCATAGTTCTTGGCTTAATACCAGTCACCCGTTTTCTTTTCAGGTAAACTGTATGTAATATATCATTAATTGATCTTAATATAATAGAATTATATTAATTGATCTTAATATAATAGAATTCACTTTACCAAGATGGCAACAGCCTTTTTTTGATGGGTAATTTTCCTTGTGACTGAATCTGTTCCCTCTATGTCCAGGACCTGTGAGATTCAATCTTGATCCTTTCAATGAACATAATGACGCTGACCTTTGGGAGGCTCTGGAGAGGGCACATTTGAAAGATGTCATTCATAGAAACTCTTTCGGCCTTGATGCAGAGATCCATACTTTGTTTCTTCCTATTATCTAACAATTCAGGCTGTTGCAACTTATCAACTGGCATAGTAAAGCACATGCACCACTTAATTGCACTGTCATGTGGATAAAGTCACCTCATGTAGTAGATTTCCTTAAATTGGCTTTCCCTGAAGTGATATAATTAGGATTTGGATTTCCTATTGGCTTGAGAAATAAATCTAGGGGGTCAAGAACACCAACAACAGTGGTTGACATTGATATTAGCTCTGCATAGTGTACTTAGAGATAGATATCCATGCTCAAATAGGGGTATATATTTCTCTGCATTCATGACATGCATTTCTTTTATAACGTTACTTGTTCAATCCTCATGTTACCAACATGGATATTGAGAATTTGCTGGTAGTAAAATATCACCATTTAGCCACAGGGTAATTTACTCGTCAGCCTCTTCATTTTGAGGTTCAAGTAAATCGTTGAGGATCTGCAGTTTTACTTTCTCCTTTTCCTACGCGTCCATGTCCACTTCCTTTTTCATTCTGTTGCCTGGAACTTTCCATGATAAAATCCTTTGTTCTACTAGCATGTCTGCTAACATTGTTTGACTGATTTAAGTCACGCTTTTTAACATAGGACGATGAGTTCCACGACAAAGAATAAATCTTTAGGTTTCACATCCAAAGCTTCCTATGCATCACATTTAGGGTTTCTTATGCATCACACCTAAGAGAAGAATTGCATCACTCAATCTCAAAGAAAATATTTGCTAAATTGAATAATATATCACCTCTAATGATAAGAAAGAAATCTAACAATTATACTCTCTAAAAAGAACTACTCCAAGTCAAAGTAGGAAATCTTTAATATCCTATTAGAATAAGGTATACGCATTAAATTGAAAACAAAGAAAGCCACCATATGTGCACCAATTTTTGTGTTAACATAGATATCTAATGTGTGATTTGGCCTTTTCAATTCTCAACGCAGGCCTTTCTAATGCCTCTCACATGCATATAAGGAACATAAATTTATATTTTTTTTAGTAACATAATATATATTTTTTGTATTATATTATAGAAGATTTTTTTGGCAATCATGTCCATGATCATTTGGCAAAAGCATTGTTATAAATTCAAAAAAGACGTTCTCTCAATGATTTTAGCTTTGTAGACTATTGTGTGAAATTATGTCACATTACATCCATAATAACTTAAAAAAGTGTATGTTAGATCATGTTTTTATTGGAACATTAATGGGGCATATTAAGTGGAATTATTTAGCCATTTTTTGGTCTCATCAATGTAGAGGATAATTGACATAAGAGAAGTGGGGAGGGAATGGAGTTTTGTGATGACGTGACTCAACCAAAAAGCTCATTCTACCCACTTTTCTTACTATTTATAGATTTGATTTTACTGATCAAGAAAAGTGTAACTTCACTTAGAGGCAACGTTTTTATACCATTTCCAGGTTTCAGAAGTTGGAGAGAATTTAAGTGTTGGACAAAGGCGGCTTTTAAGTCTTGCTCGAGTGTCGTTGCGAAGGTAAAAAATACTGGTACTCGATGAAGCGACAGCACCTGTTGATGTTAGAACGGATGCTTTAATCCAGAAAACTATCAGAGAGGAGTTTATATCATGTACATTGCTCATCATTGCTCATCAGCTATATAACCATAAATGACTGTGACCGCATCCTTCTCCTTGATTCTGGTCAGGTAATAATATCGTCTTTCCACTTTGTGATTTCATTTCATCAGCCCTCTGGCAAAGAGTAAATAAGACCTGCATCTAAGAGTACTACATGCTCTAAAAATTCATGGACACAAGCTTGTTTAAGTGGGTGTTAACACCTAAATTTTGACTATGTACTAAGATAAAATTGTCTAGAAAATTAGGGACTAATTTGGCCCTAACAAAAAGGATTTTTGCGTCACCTAAGTACTAATATTATGTACATTTACTAAGTTTTATTTTCCTTTTTTATTTTCCCTTATTTTCGAATAAAAAAAAAGAGAAAAGAAAAGAGAGGCCCACGGGGGCTGAGGAGAGGCCCACGGGGGCTGAGGAGAGGCCCAGCCCCCTTCCTTTCTCCTTTCTCCCTGGCACGGGCTTTAGGCCCATTTCCGTTTGATTTTTCCTTGGCCCGGCCCTCTCCATCTTCTTCTTCTTCTTCCCTTCTTCTTCTGCTGCACGCGAGAAACAGAGGAGCGAAGCGGAGGACGGAGGATAAGGTGGCCGGCGACGGAAAGGGACGTCTCGCATGCGCCATCAATGCCGCCGCGCGAGATCCGGCGCAAAACCCGGGCGGAGGAGACGTCTTGGCAAGAAGCCTTCAATGCCGAGCAAGCGTAGCCGAAAGCGACGCCGGTTCGGCCAAGAGGGAGACCGGTCGGCACACCGGGGACCGGCAGCCAAGCTCTCCGTCGACCGGGTCCTCCTTGGCCTATAAATAGGGCGGAGACAGACATAAAAGACAGCAACACACAGCGAAAATCCAGAGGAAATAGAGAGAGATCTGAGGGCGGAGAGAGCTGTGAGAGAAAGAGAGATTTGAGAGAGAGAAGTGAGATCTGAGAGGGGCGGTGAAGCGAGAGCTCGAAAGCCTTCCTCGGAGAGACTTCCAAGGTGGCTGGAAATCGAGCAATCGCCGATCCGAGAGAGAGCTGCGAGAATGAGAGCGAAATAGAGAGAAAAAGAGGCAGATCCGGGAGGAGGGAGAGGCGAAACCGGAGAGTCGAGGTTCTGGAAAAATTCCAGATCTGAGGAAGAGAGAGAGCCGCGACGAAGGCCGAGAGGGACGGTAGAGAACCAGATCTGAGAGAGAAAGAAGCTGAGAGAGATCTGTGAGAGCAGAGGAAGAGAGACCGTCGGTTTCCCGTGCCTGAGTCACGGCCGACGGCTCGCTGCCGTGCTTCCTTCCCCAGATCGAGGCTTCGTCGCCGGCGCCGATGCTCCTTCAGATCCTGTTCAGGCCAGGGTCGAGTCCCGACGCCGCCGCTGAAGGCGCCGCTCGCTGCATCGCGCTATCCGCAGCCGTAGCTGCTTGCCTGGCCCGACGCCATCGCCGCTTGCCCCCGACGACCGAGGCACTCACTGATCTCAGCCGAGCCTCACGCCGTCGAGTTCACCGCCGTCCTTGTTGCTGCACCCGCCCCACTTCGCCGTCGTATATGCTGGTCTCACAACGACCGGCGTTGTCCGCGGCGACTAGGCCGTGATGCGCTCGGCCGCTCCATCGCCGCCGTGGAAGAGCCGCTCCATCGGCACCGCGGAAGAGGCAGGCACAAGTCGGGTCGAGGTCGGGTCGGGCACGAAGACCGGTGGACCAAGCCCATGAACCAGAAGCCTGGGTCGACCCCAGCCGGTCCCGAGCCCGAACCGGACCGGATATCCGACCCGGGTCCGTCGGTTTTAATATTATAATATAATATATTATTTTAATAATAAAATAAATAAATAAATGTTTTTTTTATTAAAAAATGTTTTTTTTGCAGAAAAATCAGAAAATTGGAAATATAGTTTATAATTTCCAAAAACCAGAAAATCCAGGCATATTTTCTATTTTCCAAAAAATCAGAAAATTCGAAAAACATGTTCTATTTTCTAAAAAAAAAAATCAAAAAAATCCAGAAATATTTTATAAAAATCAGAAAAACCCAAAAATATTTTATATTTTCCAAAAAGAAGGAAAAAGCCAAAAAAAAAAAGGTTTGTTTCAACAAATGCATGAAAAATCCTTAAAAAATGTAAAATTTTCAAACCCAAGGGTTTAAACAAGATTAGGTACCGGAAGGGCATTAGTGATTAACTAGTGTAATCAAGTCTCCGATCCTAGTTTCTCTGGTTGCGCAGGAGTAAAATATTTCTCCCAATATTTTACTTGGGTTTCTAATCGACCTACCCCAAACTGATTAGTGGCGACTCCTTTTTAAATGAAATTGAATTGCAGGTTTAAGACTCGACCCTTAAGTCGTGATTTGGTGGGCTTGGGAGAGCCCTGGCAGAAGCCTTGATGAAAGGCGTTCAGCCGAGCCATTAGCCTCCACAGGACGCGAGGGGGAGGTCGCGACAGCTTGGCGACTCCGCTGGGGACTGTAATTTTTGTGGACTTAGGCCATTTTCTCTTGTTTAAATATTTTCCTAACTTGGGTATTTTTTGTGTGTGCAGGTACACTAATTTTGTTGAAATAAATTTTTGTGTATAAATTATTATGCATGCTTTAATTGTTTTAGCACTACACTGTGACACACACAACCCTGCCGCCGGACCTGGGCTGCCATAGGATATTTTATGATGGTGTTAAGAAAGATACAGCCTTGAACGCGAGACAGCGATGTAGAGGTTGCCTTTCTTTTCCCCGAAATTTTAGGTAGAGCCGAGGTTGAGAGGATTTGGCACGAACGCGAGACTCGTCGGTCGATTACCTTTTAACCTCACTATGTCTATTTAGTTAGAAATCGAACCACACATATTATGTGCATGTCTCGTGTAATTGTCATCGATTTCCTCGATTAAGTAAGTTTTCTATCATTGTGCTTTGCAATTTACTTACTTCCTCTTGTGCCTTGGTCAGTCCATGATTAATTTTGTTTAGTTATGATTTTAATGCCATGATCATCCCTTTATTAAAAAAATTTGCAAAAAAAAAGAGTTCAGTTCATTAAGTTTTTTTTAAATTTTTGCAAAAAAAAAAAAAATTTTCAATTCATGCCTTTATTTCCCGAATTGTGCCATGAATTTCTTGTTGGAAATTTTTTTTCCCGTGCCTAAAAAAAAAAAAAATGGTGCAAAATTAAAAATTACCAAAAAGAAAAAACATTCAATTCATTAAGTTTTTTTTTTTTTTTTGCAAAAAAAAAAATGTTCAAATTCATGCCTTTATTTCCCCAAGTCGTGCCATGAATTTCTTGTTTTGAATTTCTTTTGCTTTTTTAAATAAAATTTCCGTGCCTTAAAAAAAAAAGAAAAATGGTGCAAAATGAAAAAGAAAAAGAAAACTTGTTTAAATGTTTTCCTAACTTGCGTTTTTTTTTCTTGCAGGTAAATATTAATTTTGTTGATTTGTATAAATTATTATGCATGCTTTAAATGTTTTAGCACTACACTATCACACACACAACCTTGCCGTCGGACCTGGGCCGCCATAGAATATTTTAGGATGGTGTTAAGAAAGATACGGCCTTGAACGCGAGACTGCGATGTAGGGGCTGCCTCTCTTTTCCCGAAATTTTAGGAAGAGCCAAGGTTGAGAGGATTTGGCACGAACGCGAGACTGCGTCGGTCAGATTACCTTTTAACCTCACTATGTCTTTTTAGTTAGAAATCGAACCACACATATCATGTACATGTCTGTGTAATTGTCATCGATTTCCTCTTATTAAGTAAGTTTTCTATCATTGTGCTTTGCAATTTACTTACTTCCTCTTGTGCCTTGGTCAGTCCATGATTAATTTAGGTTAGTTATGATTTTAATGCCATGACCATCCTTTTTTTTAAAAAAAAGAGGATTAAAATAAAATTTCAAAAAAAAAAAAGTTCAATTCATTAAATTTTTTTAAAAAAAAAATTTGCAAAAAAAAAATGTTCAATTCATGCCTTTATTTCCTCGAATTGTGCCATGAATTTCTTGTTTTGAATTTCCTTTTTTTAAATAAAATTTCCCGTGCCTTAAAAAAAGAAAAATGGTGCAAAATGAAAAAAGAAAACTTGTTTAAATGTTTTCCTAACTTGCGTTTTTTTTCTTGTAGGTAAATATTAATTTTGTTGATTTGTATAAATTATTGTGCATGCTTTAAATGTTTTAGCACTACACTATGGCATACACAACCCTACCGCCGGACCTGGGCCGCCATAGGATATTTTAGGATGGTGTTAAGAAAGATACCGCCTTGAACGCGAGACTGCGATGTAAAGGCCGCCTTTCTTTTCCCCGAAATTTTAGGTAGAGCCGAGGTTGAGAGAATTTGGCACGAACGCGAGACTGCGTCGGTCATATTACCTCTTAATCTCATTATACATTTCTAGTTAGAAATCGAACCACACGTATCATCCGCATGTCTATGTGTTTATTGTGATCTTTGAGAGTGAGGTAATTTCTTAACCCTTTTTATTTGGTTATTTACTTACGTTCCTAAAACCCATGGCAACTGAGGTCAGTCTTTTAAGTCGTTTGTTTTATATGCGATGGGTAGACACAATGTCCAGTTCATTCCTGCTCCCAAGAAAAAGCTCCTCTGTTGGTGGGACCAGTTAGATCGACCCGGACAAAAACATATTGAAGATAGAATCGGCCATCTCCTCCCGTTTCTCCAAATTAGAATTCACTCTAGAGTCATGCAAGTGATCCCCCGTTTCTCTAAATTAGAATCCACTCTAGAGTCATGCAAGTGATCCCCCATTTCTAGTGTCCTAAGACCTCCACTTTCATACTTGGCAAATTCGAGCTTTCCCCAACTCTGAACAAATCCAACATTACCATCGGAATGCCTCTAGTAAATGAGCTCATGTCAACCCGTTAATTTGGCTAGCTCAATTTTGCAAAAAAATTGTGACTCCTTTGGTAAGGAGGGTTTTTAAGGCTAATTGAGATGTTTGCCCACTATTGTTTTTAGTTGAATTTTTTGAAAAAACAACCCATGAAAAAAAAAAGGAAAAAAGAAAAGCAAAGTTTTTCTCCTGGCCTTCTTTGGGTTCATCGTCATTTCACGTCGAAAAAATGCTATAAATCCTTCAATTGCATGGGTTGTCAATCAAATTTGTGTCGGGATGAATTTTGTAAACATTGTTTTACTAGAAATATTTATGTCCCTCAATCGTTTCAAAGAAAACATAGAAAAATCTTGAGGGCTGCGCCATGAAATTTTAGAAATGCAATCTTTTCTCAAAGAATTCGGGCATTAAGAATTTCAAGCACCCACTGCAAGGGTTTCAAAATCTTAAAAAAGTATGCCCTCAATAGGATATACTCTTGTTGATTTAATTTCCTAAGCGAACCTTGTTCCCAAGGCATTCCTATGGTGTGCTAATTTGTTTAGAGAGGGAGAAGCTCGCTTTGCACTTAAATATCACAACTCGATCCCTTTACTTGGTCTCGCTAGGATCACTTCATATTATCCCTAGGGGGTGGCTTGTCAATGCAGAGCCCTCTTAGAGATCCCTCCACTGCTCAAGCCCGTTTTATTCCCAGTTCTCTTAATCACATGACCCAAGATCACTCAGAGGAAAGCCGCATCATCAAGGATGCATGGAGAAAATGCCACGCTGAAGAGATCATTGTGCCCAAGAGACTGAGAGGACAAGAGAAGGCTCATCATGCCTCTACTCTACATTCTCAATCACCGGGTCCTTGGTAATCTGCAACCGATAGTACCAAACGTGATTGACAAGCCAGCCTAACAAGAGCAGATCGAGTCTTTCGAGCGGAGTTCGGGAACGATCTAGATACGTGTCTTTGGGCTAATCCTAGAAAGCAAACAACTTTGCAAGACCAAGGCTCCTCATCGCATATAAAATGGCAGTCATAACCCCCAGTTTTTGTATTTAGGAAATTTCATTTTATTTCTAGTCCTAATGTTTAAGGACTTTTGTTAAATATCTAGCATTTCAATTTTTATCATTTCAATTCCAATTATAGATGATTAGGAATGTCTTGTCCTTGGAATCCTCTTTTGATAAATAAAAAACGACTGGACTGTTGCCATGGGTCAATCTTCATTTATCTCGTGCTCACGCATGCCTTTTTTGCGATAACAGGTGATCGTGAATCGCCAACCACCAGCCATCCGTGCATGGCCACATGCAATTGTGACCAATCGAGGTGATATGCAAAATCGCATTACTAATATTGAAGATGACGTAGGACAAATCCCCATTGTCCTTTGACAACTCTCGAGGCAAATAAAGTCTGCTCAAACCAAGCCCGATTTTGTGACCATCCTATCACAAGAAAAAACACTTTTGACACCTACAGACATGCCAAAAGGTGACCAACAGAGCAGACATTTGGCGAAGATCATGAGTAAGCTGAGTTGAACTGCGGGATCAAAACCCCTTCGATTTGTCCAGCTACACTGCTGTCAAAATCCCAGAGGAGCTCAAGGTGCCTGAAGGTGAGGCATTTGCCAATGCTTCTCACCCAGAAAGCTACCTGCAAGCCTACTTAGTCCAAAGGATGATTCGATCATACCAATCGAATCTGACTGGCCCCGCCTTGAGATGGTACATTGTGAGGAAAATCACTCTTCTCAAGACTTGGGATGAATTGATTGACATTTTCCTTAAAGAATATGACCTTGACGTCAACATCGCCCCACCTCACAAAGAGCTTGTAAACAACGAAACAAGGAGGAAAAAGACTGTCGTGGCATGTGCTGCAATAGAAAGAAGCTTGACTGCCGATATGGCCCAAAGTAAAGGAGACCAATAGGAAGAAATTTTGAAGCGGTTCTGTATGACAGAAGGGCCACCAAACAATGCTCCATTAATGGGAAGCTTCCTACCAAGAGAGGTAAAGAACTTCGAAGACATGGTTAAAGTTGTAAAACCCGTTCAAAATCGAGGCACCATGTTGCTTCCCAAACTTACTATGAGAGCTAGGGTCCTAAAGGCACTAGCACCCATCAACCTAGAGAATGAAACTCCACCGTCTCCGGAGCCTTTGACAAGCTCAAGCTAGCAGAATGAAGGGCTTTACTCAAGAAGTCAGGACGAGGTGTCAAGAAGGGAAAGCTGGAACGATCCAAGCCAACGCCCGCCACCAAACAGGGGCAAAGTCCGACAGCCAAAGAACTGCCACGCCAATGCTTTGAACATCACCTGTGGTACAGTCTTATGGAGAGTTGCCAATTCTATACAGATGAAGACGACCATTCACAGGGTAACCAACTCTTGCCCACATACGGACCCCAGAGCTTGCTAAGTGGAGGAATGCTCGACCTTCATGATTTTCCTTCCAATGGGCTGTTGAATTTGTCACCCAACTATCTGGGTAACATAGACGCCTCATCCTCGGTAGGAAATTTCGACCCCAAAGAAAACGATGAGATGATCTCAAAAGAATCCAACTTCCCTAAAACAGCAGAATTTGATGCCGCCATGAAAAGATTGGCAACACGGCAAGAGAAGTGGTTCCTTAACCAAGATGCGGCAGGTCCATCTCACCTTAACAAAATGATGATTCCCGAAGAAATGGAATTTACCGATTTCCGTAAATATAACGGCATGACTTGTCCTATGACCCACTTGCAATATTTTCAAGCCAAAATGAGTCGGTACGTCAACCAGGCACCGTTCATGATTCAAGCCTTCCAAGAAAGTCTTATTTGGGTCCACGTTGCAATGGTTTTTCTTGTCGAAGACCTACCTCATGCATGATTGGGATGAGCTGCCCTCTGCATTTCTACATCAATACTAAGACAAGATAGGATTTGCGTTCCCCTGCAAGAATTTGGTTCATGTCAGAAGAGGACCAATGGAGAACTTTCGAGCGTATGCAGAAAGGTGGGAGGCTTTCGTGATACAAACTATTCCTCGATTAGGCGAGGAGGAAATGATGAAGCTGTTCATAAAAGCTTTGTCTCGTAAGCTTCATTCCTAGTTGCATGGAATGCACTTCTGTAACTTCAACGAAGTGGTCCTCTCGTGCGAATACTTCGAGTCTACCGGGGCCAAAGAATTCAAGGGCGCTTGATTCAGGGGTCGACGCCAGCGGCTATCAAGATCCTCCCTTTCACATGAGTTTTCATGGGTTTCAGTTGTTTTTATGATTTCCCATCCTATCTAGTGTGTTAATACCGCATTTTCCATTCTAGTAATGTAATTTGTTTTTAATAGTGAATGTACAGTTTCAACATTTCATTTTGAGAGCATGAGGAGGTACCCCAAACCGGCCCCGTGATGCTATCCAACCATGAAAAAAATATCATCCTAGGAAAATCCTGAGGGCTGGGCTTTCTCATGCTTCCTCCAAAACATGCTTGTGAAATCAAAAGCATTTCATTGCAACAAAAAATTTTCAAAAAAAAAGGAGGTCTCAAATTTAACCCTGTTTGTTTTTCTGATTTACTTATATTGTGTCTCAGAACATCATCTCCTTAAAAACGGGACATCTGAAACCAGCATAGCAGGTCCCAAGGATGTGGACTCAACAAATTCAGGAGTATTCTTTCAAGAAAACCGGGGCAAACAGAAAGATTACTCAAATTTATAAAAGGCATGTCTTGCTTCCTAACATGATCTTAGGAATGATGCTTTCTTCATTTTCATTTGCGGGGAACAAAAAGACGGGACGTAATAGGTATATGCACACGATCAAACTCGAAACATGTAGATCGTAGTAGCTCAAGAAAAGCTTCCAGAGACATTTCCTTCATGCTGTTTTTGGCCTCCCCCATCTCTCGAGTTATCTTGGCAAGTCGTCCCTAAAACTCTGCACAGGCTATCTCCCACCAGTGCAAGCCTAAGCAGTGGTTCTTTCCCGTAACATATCGAGCATTGCAATTTCATAGGCGGGACGTTCAACTTCGGCAAATCAGAAAGCCCGGAAAATGAACTCATTCGCTTCCCCTTTGAATTGGCTACGTCACGGGGGAGAAAATCCAGACGGTTGAGGCAAATTCTAACCACCGCTCCAGATGATGACTTTCATTCCAGACACATGCTCTGCAAAGAAGTGATTACCTATAGAAAATTGGAGGTTTTGATTGTCCATCTCAGATTCCATAGAAGCTTGAGGCACATGACTTTGCCTAGCATTGTTGATGTCTAACAACAAGAGAGGAAAAATTCCACAGAAGGAAGGCGTTGAAGACGGATCAACCATCATCGGCCATTTGTTTAGGGCCATGGGCAAAGAGGGCCAACCAAAATGAAGCGCCAAATTGTGGCAGGACCATGGCAATCATCAACATTCAGGATATGCCAAGAAGTTATCAAATACCAACTTTGCAGAAGGGTAACTTGGTATCGTTTCCAATATCCCCACCCAACTTCATTCCTAATATATTTTCCCTATTTTGACAGGAAGCATCAACGAACAGCACGGAAAATGAACTCCTTCACTTCCCCTTCAAATTGGCTACTGTCAACAGGGAGAAAATCCATACAATTCCATAGAAGCTTGAGGTACATGACCTTGCCCAACGCTGCTGATGTCTAACAATGAGAGAGAAAAAAATTTCCACAGAAGAAAGGTGTTAAAGATGGATCGACCATCGTCGGCCATTTGTCTAAGGCCATGGGCAAAGGAGGGTCGCCCAAAATGATGCGCCAAATCTTCGCGAGGCCATAGCAATCACCAACATTCAAGATGCCGAGGAGTCATCAAAATACAAACTTTGCAAAGGGTAACCGGGTATCGTTTCCAATACCTTCCTCTAACTTCATTTCTAATACATTTTCCCTGTTTCCGACAGAAGCATCGTTGTTCAAAAACTGACTTGAAGAATTAATCCGAGCCAACCGATAATGGCCAAGCAAGCACCTGGAGATGACCCATGCTGAATTCACCCGACCGGGTGTAAAAAGACAGGTCATTCTAGCCGTCGGATCACTTAAATAAATAAATAAAAACGCGTTCTATGGACACCGCCGGCGCTTTAGCCGAGTGGTATCCGGAATGGAGTGCCAAAGGTCCGAACGGGGTTTCGAATCCCCGAAGCGGCAATAGCCGCGTGTAAAAAAAGAAAAAAGAACAAAAAAGTTTTTAAAAAAGAAAACAAAAAGTTTTTTTTTTTTTTTTTCTTTTCTTCTCCTTTTCTCTCTCTTTGCTTTTTTCTGGCATACCGAGATCAAAATTTCAGGATCTCATGCTCGCTTTAAGCCTCAAGACCCTAGGTCTATCCAATCATTTGCAAATTGGCAAAGGGTAATATTGTATCGTTTCCAGTTTTTTAACTCGGGAAAATTCATACACTAACACATTCCCTCTCATTCTTTGTAGGGTTATCTGTCCGCCAAAAGTGTGGATGAAAAATGCAAATTGGCGAAGGGTTATGTTGTATCGTTTCCAGTTTTTCAACTCTGGAAAATTCATACACTAACACATTTCCTCTCATTCTTTGTAGGGTCATATGTCTGCCAAAAGTGTGGATGACAAATGCAAACTAGTGAAGGGTTCACTTGTTCGCCGAAGGGCCAAAAACAAATATGCCTGTCCAATCAAAGATGGGATTTTCAATCCTGACTGATCATTCATGTGTCATTCCCCTTTGAATAGGGACAATCCATGAACACTCATTTTTTAATAATTCCCCTATGTTCAAACACATCTGCAGAAACAATTTTGCATCTCATGCTCTTAGAAAGTGTTCTTCTTTTGAGTAAATTCAAAACATTCTAAGGATGCAAACTCCTTCGTGCTTACAAGCAATCCATGCATTTTCAAAATGATTTTTGCATGATGATTTTTGTCTATCTAAGTCATCGATTCCACTGAGGATTATTAAATTAAGCAGCTCAACGAATGATGCGAGATCAATTGAGCATGCTAAATGAGGAACATCGGGATGATGAAAGGCAAACCATGACCTACACACAGTCCCCTGATTAAACACTTATGAGGTGAGCATAGGAAATTCTATGTCTACAGGGTAAAAAGTTCTCTCGCGAATGGTACGATGACCAAAGTGATAAGGGGCATTTCGTTTCTCCACCCTAAACACGACAGGTTATCCATTGCCTAACCCCTTTGAGCCTCGTGCCATTGTGAAGTTTCTTTCATATTACCCCTGTCAAGAACCACCCCACACTAGGGAAAATTGAAGGAGGGGACGACATCATAAGGTGAGAAAATGGATGAGAATTTTCTTGCTTACACTTGCATCAATCTTTGGGTGTTTTTATTCCATATGAGCACTCATGATAATTTAAGTGCAATAGAATGACGAAGAGCATATTTGGTCTATACGTTTGTATCCATTGTACAACCCCATCGAGTTTGTAATTTCATTTCAACTCCTCACATTGGGGCAAAGAGAAGGTCACCATCGTTCAAGTAGTATAAGCTGAAATGGCCGACTACAAATGAAGACTCAAGAGTCTAAGACAGTCTTGAAAAAAAAAATGAATGAATGAAAACTAGGGGCATGAAAAAGCAGTGTGCCTGGTAAAAGCAAGGCCAATGCCCTCAAGGAAAAATGATGCTCGAGCAAAAGTCTCTGTAAAGACGAGCTCCATTGATGAGGAAGAAGACCGGTGACAACATCAAGATGATCACCACCTCTTGTACACATTTTCGAGCTTATAAATCCATTTTTTTTTTTTTTTTTTCTCAACCCATGAGTCAAATATGCATTGTGTCCCTTTTGTAAAAGTCTCTTCGACTAGGGCACTTGAATTAACATAGGAATTCATATGTTTATAAGCATCGCTCGAAGAAGTACGAGCAAGAACATTCCTATCTCTTTTCGCGGGGTTCTTGACTTGTAAACCCGAAGATGGCTGTGCAACATCTCTTGACCTTCGTGGTCCCTTTTGCCAAGCCTTTGACCAAGCCTACATTACGGTCCTGACAAAGACCTCTCAGATTGGTAAAGTCGTATCATTTGCGAGAATATTCGGACCTCTGTCGACATAATGATAGTGAAAGGGTGAGATTCCTATGATCCTACATTAATGGTTAGGACAAAAGAGCCTTTTCAATGAGAGTGAGTGAAAAGCCCTTTCAGATCGAAGGTCCCTCATTTGACATGTTCAAGACATCCTCATTTTGAGTATGAATTGTCTTTCTGAAAAATTCTCCCTAGTGTGAAACTTTGGTGATGAAAACGACAAAAATTGTCATGCATGAACCCCATTTGAACTGAAAAAATTACAGTATGCACAGATCATTTGTACATATTGCATATTTGTCTCACAGGAGACATACTTTCAAAGAGCAGAGATATCATCATGTCTCCAACTTACCAGGAGGTGGGAGACCTTCACGAGTATTCGAGGTTTGTCCTCAATATTCTCAATTTACCAGGAGGTGGGAGACCTTCACGAGTATCCGAGGTCCGTCCTCGATATTCTCAATTTACCAGGAGGTGGGAGACCTTTAGGAGTATCCGAGGTCCGTCCTCGATATTTCCAACTTACTAGGAGGCGGGAGACCTTCACGAGTATCCGAGGTTCGTCCTCGATATTCCCAATTTACCAGGAGGTGGGAGACCTTCACGAGTATCCGAGGTTCGTCCTCGATATTCCCAATTTACCAAGAAGTGGGAGACCTTCACGAGTATCCAAGGTCCATCCTCGATATTCCGACTTACCATGAGGTAGGAGACCTCCAGGGATATCTCAGGTGCATCCTTGATATTCCAACTTTCCAAGAGGTGGGAAACCTTCAGGGATATCTCAGGTGCGTCCTTGATATTCCAGATAATCGAGAGGCGACCGGAGAATGGTCCGAGTCCTGGAAAGGCAATCCCCCGTCAAGGCGACCGAAGAATGGTTCGGGTCCTAGACAAACAACTCTTTGCTTCTACAGGCGACCGGAGAATGGTCCGAGTCCTAGAAAGGCAATCCCCCGTCAAGGCGACCGAAGAATGGTTCGGGTCCTAGACAAACAACTCTTTGCTTCTACAGCGACCGGAGAATGGTCCGAGTCCGGAAAGGCAATCCCCGTCAAGGCGACCGAAAAATGGTTCGGGTCCTAGACAAACAACTCTTTGCTTCTACGGGCGACCGGAGAATGGTCCGAGTCCTGGAAAGGCAATCCCTCGTCAAGGCAACCGAAAAATGGTTCGGGTCCTAGACAAATAACTCATTGCTCGGAAAGGCGACCGGAGATAGCTTCGGGTCCTTGGCACCAACTCATTGCTCGGAAAGGCGACCGGAGATAGCTTCGGGTCCTGGAAAGGCAATCCATCGTCGAGGCGACCGAAGATAGCTTCGGGTCCTTGGCAACCACTCATTGCTCGGAAAGGCGACCGGAGATATAGTCCTGGAAAGGCAATCCATCGTCGAGGCGACCGGAGATAGCTTCGGGTCCTTGGCACCAACTCATTGCTCGAAAAGGCGACCGGAGATAGCTTCGGGTCCTGGAAAGGCAATCCATCGTCGAGGCGACCGGAGATAGCTTCGGGTCCTTGGCAACCACTCATTGCTCGGAAAGGCGACCGGAGATAGCTTCGGGTCCTGGAAAAGCAATCCATCGTCGAGGCGACCGGAGATAGCTTCGGGTCTTTGGCACCAACTCATTGCTCGGAAAGGCGATCGGAGATAGCTTCGGGTCCTGGAAAAGCAATCCATCGTCGAGGCGACCGGAGATAGCTTCGGGTCCTTGGCACCAACTCATTGCTCGGTAAGGCGACCGGAGATAGCTTCGGGTCCTTGACACCAACTCATTGCTCGGAAAGGCGACCGAAGATAGCTTCGGGTCCTGGAAAAGCAGTTTCCCCCATATCATTACACAGGTATGTTTTCTATATCTTCATCGATAAGGGAATACCTTGATACTTGCCAAAAACTCGGGGTTCGCACCCCAAATCACTCTTTCCGGTAAGTAACTACGGGTATTCTTCTTATCCAAAGTGTAGTATGTATTATGCATTATTGCCATTTTCTACTTTAGACACTTGGTCCTAGGTGAACTATCATCTATTGCATATGCATGGATAAAAATTAGGTATCAGTTCGTCTTTGAAGGCAACCTCTACGAACTCACCTTCAAAAAGGGGCATTTGTTGACACCTAAATTTTGACCAAGTATTTGCACTTAAATTGCTTAGAAAATTAGGGACTAATTTGACCCTAACAAAAAAGATTTTTGTATCACCTAAGTACTAGTATTATATGCATTTCCTAAGTTTGATTTTCCCATTTATTTTCCCTTATTTTCGAGTAAAAAAAATAATTAAAAAAAAAAACAAAGAAGAGGAGGGAGGCCCACGCGGGCTGGGCCTTTGCGCCCAACCCCTTTCTATTTTTATTTTTTCCATGGGCTTGGGGCCCATTTCGGTCCCCTCATCCTCACCCACATGGCCCGGCCCTCTCCTTTTTCTTTCTTTCGGCCCGGCCCCTCCTTCTTCTTCTTCCTCCTTCCTTCCTCCTTCCTTCCTCCTCCGCAACTCACGTGCGCTTGGACGAGAGAGGAGGACGGAAAGCCAGCGACGGATGGGGACATTCGCATGCGCCATCAATGCCGCTGCGCGAGATCTAGCGCGAAACCCGGACGGATAGGACTCGTCTTCAATGCAAAGCAAGTGGCGCGGTAAAACGGGGCACGCCGGTCAGCTCACCGTCGATCGGCAGTCAAGCCCTTGGTCGACCGGGTCCTCCTCCGCCTATAAATAGGGGGGTCGAGCGAAGAACACAAAGAAGACAGCAACACACAGCGAAAATCCGGAGGAAATAGAGAGAGATCCGAGGGCGGAGAGAGCGTGAGAGAAAGAGAGATTTGAGAGAGAGAAGTGAGATCTCGAGAGGGCGGTGAAGCGAGAGCTCGAAAGCCTTCCTCGGAGAGACTTCCAAGGTGGCTGGAAATCTGAGCAATCGCCGATCCGAGAGAGAGCTGCGAGAATGAGAGCGAAATAGAGAGAAAAAAGAGGCAGATCTGGAGGAGGGAGAGGCGAAACCAAAGAGTCGAGGTTCTGGAAAAATTCCAGATTTGAGGAAGAGAGAGAGCCGCGACGAAGGCCGAGAGGGACGGTAGAGAACCAGATCTGAGAGAGAAAGAAGCTGAGAGAGATCGTGAGAGCGAGAGGAAGAGAGACCGTCGGTTTCCGTGCTCGAGTCACGGCCGACGGCTCGCGCCGTGCTTCCTTCCCGAGATCGAGGCTTCGTCGCCGGCGCCGATGCTCCTTCGAGATCTGTTCGATGGCCGGGGTCGAGTCCCGCCGCCGCCGCTGAAGGCGCCGCCGCCGCATCGCGCTATCCGCGCAGCCGTAGCGCTCGCCCGGCCCGACGCCATCGCCGCTTGCCCCCGACGACCGAGGCACTCACTGATCTCAGCCGAGCCTCACGCCGTCGAGTTCACCGCCGTCCTTGTTGCTGCACCCGCCCCACTTCGCCGTCGTATATGCTGGTCTCACAACGACCGGCGTTGTCCGCGGCGGCTAGGCCGTGATGCGCTCGGCCGCTCCATCGCCGCCGTGGAAGAGCCGCTCCATCGGCACCGCGGAAGAGGGAGGCACAAGTCGGGTCGAGGTCGGGTCGGGCACGAAGACCCGGTCGACCCGCTAGGGTTTGTTTTTTGTGGGTTATGGGCTAAAATGAGTTTTGCCCATTGGGCTTATGTTGCTTTGTTGGCCCACCTTTGTTTTGCTTGGGCCAGTCTTGATTTTGGGCTTGACTTTCTTTCTTTTATTTCGAGGTAATTTCTATGGGCCGGGTGGACCAAGCCCATGAACCGAAGCCCGGGTCGACCCGGCCGGTCCCGGCCCGAACCGGACCCGGATATCCGACCGGGTCCGTCGGTTTTAATATTATAATATAATATATTATTTTAATAATAAAATAAATAAATAAATGTTTTTTTTATTAAAAAATGTTTTTTTTGCAGAAAAATCAGAAAATTGGAAATATAGTTTATAATTTCCAAAAACCAGAAAATCCAGGCATATTTTCTATTTTCCAAAAAATCAGAAAATTCGAAAAACATGTTCTATTTTCTAAAAAAAAATCAAAAAAATCCAGAAATATTTTATAAAAAATCAGAAAAACCCAAAAATATTTTATATTTTCCAAAAAGAAGGGAAAAAGCCAAAAAAAAAAGGTTTGTTTCAACAAATGCATGAAAAATCCTTTAAAAATGTAAAATTTTCAAACCCAAGGGTTTAAACAAGATTAGGTACCGGAAGGGCATTAGTGATTAACTAGTGTAATCAAGTCTCCGATCCTAGTTTTCTCGGTTGCGCGGGAGTAAAATATTTCTCCCAATATTTTACTTGGGTTTCTAATCGACCTACCCCAAAGCGATTAGTGGCGACTCCTTTTTAAATGAAATTGAATTGCAGGTTTAAGACTCGACCCTTAAGTCGTGATTTGGTGGGCTTGGGAGAGCCCTGGCAGAAGCCTTGATGAAAGGCGTTCAGCCGAGCCATTAGCCTCCACAGGACGCGAGGGGGAGGTCGCGACAGTGGGATGATAGTTTTTTGATATTATGCCAGTTCACGCATTAATTTCTCTGGCTTGAGTTTTAGGTTTTGGAATATGATCCTCCGGAGGAATTGTTGTCTAGAGAAGGAAGCGCCTTCTCCAAGATGGTACAAAGTACAGAGGAAGCAGATCTGGCAGAGGAGAACAAGCGGTTGGATGGACAGAGTAGATGGCTTGCTTCATCTCGTTGGAACGATGTGGCTAAGTTTGCCCTGGCTGTCAGTCTCACTTCTTCTCAAAATGATCTTCAAAAGTTGGAATTGAGGATGAGAACAACATTCTGAAGGCGACGAAGGATGCGGTCATAACTTTGCAGGGGATTTTGGAAGGAAAGCATGATCAAATAATTGAGGAATCACTAAATCAGTATCAGATCTCTAGTGAAGCCTGGTGGTCGGCTCTTTGTCGAATGGTTGAAGGTAAAACTTGTCCAATTGTGTTGCGGTCCAAAGTAATTGTCATTTTTTGTAGGACAAAAAACTAAAACAAATCCAACATTTTCTTCATAGAAGAGATGTCAATTGCAGCTGATCAAATGTGAGTCGTTCTGATTGAATGGCTGAAAGTCCCTTGTGCTTTTACATTATCCTATCAACAAGAAAACCTTGAACGCATCTAACAACCTGGATTTGTCACTCTATGCTTTACTAGTTTGGTTATGGTGAACACAGTTTTGGATGCTCGTCTTTGTAATCATTTTACCTGAATTACTAACCTCTTAAGTGAAGGCAGATAACTTCACAAATTTATATGTGGTTGCTTTCTTATGCTCATACAGGGCCTAACAAAAATTTTCTTCTATGTTTTTGCAATTAGGTCTTGCCATGATGAGCAGGTTGTCGACAAACAGACTTCACCAATCCATATATGGTTTTGAAGAGGAAGGTTGGACTGGGACCACGTTGAGATGTAGAGAACGGCATGCCTCGGTACTTATGTTTTTTAGTAGTGTCTATTTATCAACAAAAGAACTGAATTATGAGATGGTTATGGCAGCAAAAATGCCTGGACCTCCTTTTTTGTACATTCGACTACTTACTGTGGCCTAGGCTCGACATAACTTCTGGTCTTTGATTATATGAAGACGACAAATTGAAGCACTCGGAACTGTAACTCTTTCGACAGAGCTTTCGTGTAGATTGGAAAATATTTCTGTTTTCGAATTTTCGCTCCCTCAGTGTTGGCTGAGCAATAGTCGGATTCTCATAGTTTTTGCTTTGGTCTTATCGAATTAAGGCGATAAAAGATTTAATCTTGGATTCTTCTTGCTCCGATGTCGTAAGCCACCTTCATATTCCTATTCCACCACTCTTGACTGTTACCACCATGACCATCATCCGGCCACCACCTTTGCTCGATCTCCACTACCATCACCACAACCATCTAGCACTGCCGCCATCACTTTGCCAACAAGTTGTACTGGCAGTGGCAACAGTGGAGAAGTTGGGGGGGGGCGGCGGCAGCGGTACTTGTGGTGAAGTCTTAAACGCGAGAGAATTTTGATGGTAAAAAGGAGTAAAATGTAAGATTGTTGAGTTTCATTTCCATTTTTCCCCTTTTTATTGTTCTTGCAATTTATCTTTGATGTAGTCTGTACTTTGTCTTTAATGTCGAGCACTTCATTGTTGTGGCTGATAGTCTTCTGCTAGATGCAATACATGATTAACCACCTCTTAATGTTTCCATAATTTTTTCAAGCTTGTGACGCTGTTTTACATGAGCAGACTGGAAATGCAAATGTATCCTTGAAGCACATGCTCTATATGCAATTTCACTAGTATTTTCATTTAAGGTTCGAGTCTATCCCTAATTTTCTTCATGCAATAGTTACTTAAATGGGTCACTAAAATTTAGGTGTTAGACAATTTCATGTCAATAGTGCTTTAACAAAAGAATGCTTCATTTACTATTATTTTTTATTAATTTTCATTTATTTGCATATAGCATTAATCTATTATCTATCTCTGTTATTTCAAAATTGATTTGGATATATTTTCCTTCAAATTTTAAAGTAAAAATATTAACATAAAATATAATAATCTATTGTTATACTTCTAACCGATTGTGTTCTTACGGATAAAATAACAATTACATTTTTGTATTATTTTCGTGTTAATGATGCTTTCACAAGGACAAGAAAAAGTTATAATGCATAATATTGATTTGTGGTTTTTATACATCTACATGAAGAAACTAAGAGAATGAATTATTTATGGAAAAATATGTTTGAGTTTGTTATGCTCGATGTGATCTAAACAAATTAAATAAATAAATACATAAATATAGTAATAAGACTCTCTATATAATGTCTAAGGAAAGAGACTAATAAAAAGAGAAATATCTCCTTTATTTGCACAAGGGATTAGCTCTTGTATTATTAGATAGTGCTTGTGTGGAAATTAAAAAAAAACTGATAAAAATGTTTTGGCCACTGGAAGACTGATTTAATTAGCTTAAGAAGATTAGTAATTATAATTAACGTGATTGGAAATTTAAATAATGCTTTTTTTATGGTGGATCTAGAAAGCAACATTTTATAGACCTCATAAATAATTTATGCTACTCTTATATAAAAAAAAAGGAGTCAGAAATTAAAATATACTCTAAAAATTTTCATAAAATATTGGCACAGGTGCATAACAACAAAATTCTAAAATATGTTTTCTTGGCTTTATTCTATGTTACTGAACGGATCCTAATTCATATGGTACCATTACATGACAAATCGTGCTACATATCATGAAAATTTAAGTGCATTGATGCAATCCATATTGACCTACCTTAAAAAGGTGGATTCGCTCGTATATGAAGCCATTACTCGACAAAGCACACTACATATCACGAAAAGGTGAGCTATTTTTCTCTATATAAAAAAGGCGGATTCACTCATATATGAAGCCATTGCTTGACAAAGTACGCTACATATCATAGAAAGGTAAGCTATTTTTCCATACCTTAAATGCTGGATTTTCTTGAATTGGGAAGTAAATGACTTGTCCATATATACAGATTGTCAAAGATTTCACTTTAGCCATATGACCGACTCCTCCCACTATAAAAAGCACAAAGCGAGCAGCTCTAATCACTATTCTCATGGCGTTCAAGACATCCCGGCTGTTTGCTGCGCACACGCTAGACTTAATCTTGGTCATGCTCTCAACCTTGTACTAGAATGGTTAAGAGGTCGTATGAGTGGCAAACCGCTGTGATGTCGTGAAACACTTTTGTTTCTCGGGCAGTGTATGACCCATATATTTGGTGGGGAAGAGTATGTCTCCTTCCATCATAACCATCTTTTGCCTCTAAATCGTTCTCGTGAATGATTGTCTCATCATCATCAAGGTCAGGGCGTGAAATCCTACTTCTGTGTGTGCTTGGGTTTTTGCTTTCTTACCCTCTAGCTTCATTGGTTCCAGTCGCTGCACATATCATTCGAACATCATTGGGTTCACGGATTTGTCTCTTTTTTCCCTCAGCCCAATTATCCCTAAGGTTGGTTGGTGGTCAAGTTATTGATGAGAGTTTGATAAGCCATGGATTGATTTGGACATAAAAACAGCAAAGTCGTTAGTTCTTAGGCACATGAGTACATAAGATATTTGATGTATCCTGTTGATATAGACAGTTGTTAGTAGATCCATGTATGCATATAACGTGCAAGTATCTTATTGAATTTCGTTCAAGATGTTGTCTTCATATATAGTCTTTGTGTATGTGCGTGTGTTAAGAAATGTTAGTGGTGCAATTGTTATTTGATACAATGTAGCGAGGAGCAATTCAAACCGGCGACTCCTTTTTATAATATGATGATGCCTTAAATCATTAATCTTCGCTAGAGATAAATGAATGAAGTAAGGGAATATTTATATTCCCTTCAACAAGTCTTGAAACTATTGTAAAATCCCTTTAATTATTTCATTGGTAGAGAAATATGAAAAATTTTATTCGGCATTTCGGAATTAGAAAAGGATGCACATATTTACCTTAGTCTATTAAATAGTCAACAAGCTCACTCAAAAAAGTATTTGAAGTTTTGATAAACTTGTATTCATACTTACCCACATGAGGCTACGTACTAAAAGGGTAAAAGGGCGATACTCTTTTACAAATTGATCGAGATTTTCTTCGTAATTTTTTATTATTGGATTTTTTAAATATCTGTTTTGTTCTCCCATAGACCTTTTAGATTTGTCAAAGATCGAATTATATTATGAGTATAATTTATAATATGATAAGGTATTTTTATTGTGGGTTAGTTAAATAGGACTTACTTTATATAGTTTGGATATACACGAAAAGTACTTCAAAAATAAAAACATTAAACGTGTAAAATTGTCATGTCATTGTATAAAGCAAAATGGAAAGTAAATTAACAGTTGTCTGAAAGGATGCACAAGATAATGAACATTTATATGTGGTGTTAATTCATAAATTGATCACACCTAAATTAATGTAATCAACATGCATACATTAAAATGTATTATCCATATGTGAAAATAATGTCAGAGTTATCCAAAATTTGTATCATTTTATGATATTATGTAAATCACTGGAAACATGTGAAGTGTGTGGGTGACCCAATAATGGAAGTTTCATAAGGGGAAGAGTAGGTTACCACGAGACAAGAGAATTATTTTTAAAGTTTAATGTGAGGCTATTGAATCAAATGACAAAGACATTATCGAAAATGTAAATATGAAAAAGCTTTAAAATCAACAGAGATATTAAAACATTCCAATTTTATCAAATTTCAAAACAATGTAATCTATAGCATGCATGTCTGATAATATGTGATATGATTAACAATATAAATATTAAAATTTTACAAATATTGCTTTTTTTTTCATAAAATTTATACAAGCAAAAGATATTATAGGTCTTGATAATAAATAATAATAGCCACAAACTAAAAAACAATGAATATTTTATGATTCCAAAGATTCATAGTATAAACAGTTAGAAACAAAATTCTATTTCCATAGTACATAAACTAAAGTTAGCAATGTCATAATATGGACTAATCATTTTAATATTCACGATGAAACATAATATTTTATAGATAAACTTGGGTTATTATCATATCCATAAGAACTTGGTATAGTTTGCATAACAGCTCCCGAACTTTGAGAAGTTACTAAGTACCTCCTAAATTTTCTAAGGGGGTAATCTATTACATTGCAAAGATCAAGAACTATTGTATGATAATGTCAAAGTTCAAGGAGATCATGAGCAATTATGCTATGAATGTTACTTAGTTCATCAATTACTTTTTACCTTGAAAGGTTACTTTATTATTCCTGCCAGAAAGACATTTTACTTTAAATCTCTTCAAGAATGATTTAATTTGTAGAGATGTATTCAACAAATTCTGATACATCCACAATTTAAGCACATCTAGTTTAAATGTTAATCTCACTTTCCTATCTTGAAGTTTAGATTTTTTTTTTTTGTAATTACGTATATCAAACTTATAATTTCTCTTATCAAATTCAACTTAGTCTATATTTTAGCTTAAACCTTAGCATTTTGTGGTTCCATTATAGAACTATTTTGGAGTTGCTGGTTTATTTAATTTCAATTTTATCTCTATTCATAGATCTATATTGATTCTCATTCGAAAATTTATTCGAGCTTTGACTTCAACTTAGCGGATCAAGTTTAATTCATCCTTTTGACCAAAAAATAAAAAAGTTTAACTCATCCGATATAATCGCATTTATTTAAGAGTTGATATACATCATAAATTTATTCCATGTAAATAGTTCATACATCTGCTGTCAATTAAAGGGTTAAAATTCAATCACTCGCCCCATTTAATCTGACTATAATTACCTTAAATGCCACCATACTTTATAAGAACCACTCACACTGCCAAACATGATTCCCAAATCCCTCCCTTCCTCCGTCCCTCCTAGAACAATGAGAGGAAAACGGTAACCTCTAACAAAATAGGTTTACCCTTGAGATTGACAGGATAATTATAAAAAAGAAAAAGAAAAAGAAAAATAGAACCAACATCCTGATGTGGATATAGTTTTAAATGTTTAATATGGTTAATTTAATCTTAAATATTCTGACATTTTGTCAATGTAATCTTTTTGGCCAAAATTTTGGTTAGGAATAAATGACATGAATGACCATCGTTTTATATGGCACGAATGATGTCACTGGCACAAACGTGGCCAATTTTTTAATTTTTAAAAATCTTTATGAATTTTCAATTATTTATTTATTTATTTATTTATTTATTTATATCTATTATTATTATTATTGTTTTTTCAATTGTGGCAGGTGAAGATCACAATGGTTCACTGGCTGATAGACAAGGCCTGCAAAGTTGGCCGCAGGAAAAGGCCATGAATCTCCCGTCAGCAAATTAATAAAAAGTTCAAATTTTTTTTTTTTTAAATTAAAAAATTATTTATGTTAGCACCAATCAGGTCATGTGGAACAATCGACATTTATGTCAATGATTTTGTGGCTAAAATTTGCCAAAATGGTTAAATTGATAAATCTTCAAAATGTTTAGAATTAAATTGGTAAAATTGAAAAATTTATGATTAAATTGGCATTAGTACAATATAGCTAAGACTTTTTTGGTAATTTTCTTTGAGATTACCTAGTAGCAAAGGAATTGATATGAACCGTTGCCATGATAGATAAGCTCTGCATGATCTTATACAAGCATGACAAAATTTATAGAGTTTTGATGGGGCAATTGAGCCATAATTAGAGCAGATTATATAGTGTTAGCACATTATTATTGACGATCTTATGTGGCGACAACATTTTCGAAGCTTCTTATTTAGGATTAATTAAGCGTGCACATGACACATTTTCTAACAAATTTTCAATTTTTCCAATTTTTCCAATTTTTCCAATTTTTCCAATTTTTCTTCTCAAACAAATTTTTCCAATTTTTGGAAGTAAAGAAAACTTAAAATTTTTCCAATTTTTCTTCTCAAACAAATTTTCAATTCTTCTCCAATTTTCAAAACCCACGTGCCATCTTTTTCACCTCTCAAACGAAGTCTAAATGAGATGAGCGAATGCGTTCGTCTTTCATCAATCAAATCCATGACGATTCATGAAATTATATTTGAACTTTTGGAGAGAATTTATATTATACGCAATCATGTGTTGCAAGTTTTGCTCAAAACGTGGTTACATCAGTACTCAAAAAGTATCATCTAACAAGTTCCGATCGTCATTACGTGGATTTAAACAGCTTACATGAGAACTTTAAAAGTGTGTCTCATTGTATCGGATTTTAATTGGGGAGGAGGAGGGAAGAGATCGTGCAGGGGCAAATTTGTAATAAGCTGCTTGGTAGAATTACGGATCTAGCGCATGACTAAAAAGAAAAGAAAAAAAAAAGTTAGTGGGTGGGTAAGTCGTCAAGGGCTCCACCTAAGACAACCCCAAGAAGCGTGGTACTACGTTGGACATGGTTCAATCACTAAAAGATATGTGAGCCCCTAACTATACTTCAATTATTAATTCCCAGAAAAGTGGTTTATTGTTGTTTATCCTTGCCTTGCCTTTTTAGATTACAAATTATAAACATTATCTTCATGTAAATTAATTAAAAGTGGATAACTAACCCACCTTAGAAGAGTGGTTAGAAGGGCATAGAGCAAAACACGACTCTTAGATAAGAAGAGTATTATGTATTATATGTATTAATATATCAATTGTTATGTCTCTCGCATGATATTGTCATATCAAGCAATGTCAAATATATAATCTACAAAATTTATGGAAAATTGAAAGTGAGCAATAAAACAAATGAATCATCTTCAACACCAAATGATCTTTGGTCACATTTAATATAATACACCAATTTGTTACTCATACTCAATATATATAGCATTTCTTCATCAAGTACAATCAAACTCATCCATGAATCTCGAAAGTCTATTTTTTTATTGATCGGCTTTTTCACATGTTGTCATCACATGATATAAATATTATGTAAAATACCTCAATAGAGCAAGGAAGGAAGTATTTCATGCATGAGTTATACTAACAACTTAAGAAAAACCTTTTCAAATTTAATATTTGATTAGTGTTTTGATTAAGCATTCGATAAATGATAAACATTTGATTCATCACAGATCAAGTGTAACCAACTTTCTAAAAAAAAATCTGATATTTTGGTCATCTCAATTAATCTTAGGTTCGCGTATTATTTGATCCATAAATTAAAAACGACATTTCATGGGGGAATTACCTTTACTTACTGAACGTGCGTATTCTTAGCATAAGTGGCCCCACATGCTCATACATCACATCCCTCCTTAGTCCAATCTTCGAGTCCAACTCATCTATCTTCTCTTCTCTTCAGTCTTGGTCGCGAACTCAAGTTGATTCAATGCAAAGGTTATGCATCCAAACATAAAAATAAAAAAAAAAGGAAAAAACATCGAAAGCGAAACAATTGGATTAAGCAGCTACGCAAAATCTCCTCCAAGAAGGAAAGAAGTCGATATTGTCTCTATTTTGGAGATGTACAAATATAGGAGGGCAAACATTGCATGCATGCAATCGAATATCTCAACTATTGGGATTTGATTGAGTCTTTGGGGGTGGAGGTGGCGAGGCTAGCTTCATTCGTAGCGTGATTAGTTCGTTGATGAGGAACATCTTGGACCAACATACCGAGTAATCAAGATATTTTTGTCGACCCCTTCTTCAAGTCCACCTATATGATGCCAACTATTCAATCATCAAAGAATGATCATTCATATCATATTAATTATCACACACATTTATCTTATGTTTAATCTGACTCGTTTTATTACATATATTTGAAAGACGCAACATTGAGATGTGTACAGACATACATTTTGACGAAAGAGAAAGAATCCAAAGAGATTGAAATTCACTTGATAGCTTTTGTGACAGAGCTTAGATGGGTATAGCATCATCTAATTCTCATGCTATACTTTTAATGCTGCTCCTAAGGGAAGTCAGGCACTATCACCGATTCCAGCATGCCAAAATTCTGCTATAAGTGACTAACTATTTCTTTGCTGGTCCATCATCTCCTTCGTTCCTGCTTCCCTTTTGCCTGTGCTTACTATTACCCAAACCTTGTATGGAGTCTATGGCTATTGGCTACTACTACTGTCCGGGTTCTTTTTTTTTTGGTAAGGTAAACTTGTATAAATGACAACCATAACCTGTACAAACTAACGGATGACGGCTCCTATTTGCACTCAGCTTAGACTACTGAGTGGAAGGAACCGCAATCCAAGGATAACTAATAGTTACAAACACAAAACATCAACAAAACACCCAGGAGGATATCACATTAATCTTAACCAGTAAAAATGGAGTTACTTAAACCCCAAGCTCTCTGAAGACGTCTATTCACTATATTGTCTTGCACCAACGGTCCAGACAACACCTTGTCCCTGACAGCCTTGAAAATATAGTACTTCATTGAGGGAATGGAGACCACTTTACTCCGAAATAAGATATTATTACGAGACTTCCAAATAATATAACATAGAGCAGCAAAGGAGAACCTGGGTATTTCCTTCTGGAAGCCTTTACCAAAAAGATTATTGCTGGCCCAAACCATGGTATTACTCCACGATCCTCCCGGCCAAGCCAAATTGCACTTGCCTGCCCACGAGACAGCAAGAACATGTGTTATATGGCAGTCAAAAAATAGGTGATCAATAGTATCGGCCTAGAATTACAAAAGGCACACACAAAGACACCGAGTAAGCCTCCCAATCGAAAGAAGGAACGTTTGGGTAGGTAATCGGTTTCTAGCAATCAACCAAAGTAGAAATTGATGCCTTGGTACTAAAGATTTGTGCCACACTAAAGAAGACCAAGGGACTCGCAAAGCACGATACCTGGTAGACTCCCAAGCCGAGGCAGTCGAGAACTCACCCGATGAGCGAGGCTTCCACGTGAAGACGTCCGTGCTATTGAGGAGAGGTGGAACCGGATATGACCAACTTCGAAGATGTTGAAGAACAGTGGCCCCCGCCGGTGAGAAGAGGTCTGCCACCTGTGCTTCCCTAGTAAGGCCGGACCGGTATATGAAGGAGTTAGAGAACAACTCATTTAGCAGGCCTATAGGATGCCAAGGATCAAACCAGAGCGACACCGAGCAACCATTGCCTACCCGCCAGCTTACTAGGCTAAGAATATCAGAACGCAATGCTAGAATTTTCCTCCAAGCCCAAGAGCACGTTGTCGGCGTAGACATAGTCCAGAAGTACTTGTGCTTTAAGTAAGTGGCATGGATCCATTTACACCATAGCGATTCATTGTCGGTAAACAGAATCCAAATATGTTTCATCATAGAAGCTCTATTACTCTCCTTTAGCGTCCTTAACCCAAGACCTCCTTCAGCCTTAGGGAGACACACATCTTCCCAGGCCACTTTGGCACCACTAGAGCCTAGATTGGGTCCCTTCCACAGAAATTGTTGTTGACACCCGAATTTTTATTTATTTTGTTCCAGTTGTCCATTTATTTTTCACTTATAAATATATATTAATTTACAAAATAAAGATTAAAAAAAAAAGATTTAAAAAATCAGATGTGCTCAGTTCAACCTAGTCCTCTATTTGCCCATCTCTTTTTCTTATTCTTCTTCTTTCAGCCCACCTCCCTCTTATTTTGGGCTTGGCCCATTCTCCCTTGGATTTTTCTTCTTCTCCCACGTTCACGCACACACCACACGGACACGCGAAAATGACAGCGGAGCAGAACGTGGGGTGAAGGGCAACCACGCCGCTCGAATAACCCCCATCACCGAGAGAGATCGTGGAAAGAAAAAGGAGAGGGAGAGGGCTGGTGGTTTCTTTTTTTGAGCCGAGAGCTGTTTGAAAAAGAGGAGGCAGTTTTTGGAAAAAAAAAAGAAAAGGGAGAGAGAAAAAACCAGAGAGCGAAGGGGAGAAAAGAGACTGGAAAGGAGAGAGAGGAACGGACGCCATCACCGTTCGACCACCCCCGACGCCGCTCGTGCACCATCCCTCATCATCGGTCGCGCCCAAGACCGCCGTCCGCGCTGCCCCACGACGGAGAAAGATCTGAGAAAAAAAGGAGAAGAGGATGGCCTGAACAGATAATGGGCGAGAGAAAAAAAAACGAGAGAAGAAACTAGAGAGAGAACTCGAGCGTGAGAGAGGAGAAACACGAGAGAGAGAGAACGAGTTCGGGGAAGAGAAAGGGCGATCCGGGAGGACAAGGAAAGTCGAGGAGTAGCTCGCCGTAGCCGGAGACTCGTGCCGTCGCCGTCCGTCCGCCGCGGCTCGTCCCCGAACCAAGTAAGTTCCCCCCTCTCCCGCCGGTTTTCATTGCGTCTTCTTGCGAGGTGGCGGGCCGGAGCTCGCGCCGACCGGTTCGCGCGAGCCCCGGCCCTTGTTGCCCTTCCGTTTTGCTCTTGCTTTCCTCATGTGCATGTCCGAAGGTCCTTAGAGCGGATGTGAGGCTCGGTTAAGCCGGAGGTCCCCAAAACTGATAGTGCCCAGTAGGTGTTCGCTGAAATGTCCAAACGAAACCCAGAAACTTCCATGGTTGAACTCGTCCCCGACAACCTGTTTTTGTAGATTTTTTATTTATATTGCTTGATTTCGTGTTTCTCTTAGTATTATACCTGTTTTCACGAGATTTTCGTTCATTTTTGAGTCGAAAGGAGGCGTCTTCGGTTTCCGGCGAGAGGAGAGTGTCGAGGGCCGCCGGAAGTTGTTGCGGGCGGTGGCCGGCGTCGGTCGGACAGAACGGGCGGCGCCGGATGATAGTGGGTGATCTTCTTGTAGGATCGGTGAAGACTTGGGGCGGCCTCAACGGCGGCGGCGCACGGAGGAGTCGCGGCGTTGATCGTCCGCGGGAAGACGAAGGTAAAATAAAAAAAAAAAAAAAAAAAAAAAAAAAAAAAACAAAAAAAAAGAAGAAAAACAAAAGAGGCCGAAAATTAAAAAGGGGCTGGGCGAGTAGGCCTAGGCCGAGAGTTTGGCTGATTTTTGGTGTGGGCTGAAAGTGGTCGGGCTAAAAAGAATAGAAAGAGGGCTGGGCCGGCTGATTTTTTATTTTTCGTGTGGGCCTAATATGAACTTAGGCCATTTTTTAGAAATCATAAATGGGCTTTTGTTTTATTTTTTTGGGCCATTTGAAATATTTTTTGACCGGCCGTTCGGCCGGCCGGTCGTTGCTCGGCCCGGTCGATAGGGGCCGGGTCGGTTTAGTAGGGCTGGGTCACCCGACCGGTCCGAATCACCTTTTAATATTAATTTTAAAAATTTTAAAAATTCAAAAAAATTCAAAAAATCAAAAAAAAAAAAAAATCTTAAAAATCTCAAAAATCTCAAAAATCTTAAAAAATATTAAAATTTTCTTTTCGGAAATCATTAAAAGTAAAAAAAATGTTTTTTTAATTTCAGAAAGGTTTTTAAAGTTTATTTTAATTTCATTTTATTTATTTTTCTTTCCTTTTTCGAATATTCAAAAATTCCAAAAAGAAAAATTAGAAAATTCCAAAAAGCATTAATAAAATTCAGAAAAGTCAAAAAAAAATTAAAATCTTAAAAGCCTTTTTTTTTTAATTTCAGAAAATTAGAAAATATTAAAAAACATTAAAAATTCAAAAAAATTAAAATAATTTAAAAAAATTCAGAAAAATTCAAAAAATTCAAAAAAAAATTGCAAAAATTCAGAAAACCCTTAAAAAAGGAAAATGACCAAATTGAATAAGCCTTTAGGGCTCTACAATAGGTTTTTTGAATAACTTGCCAAGACCACACTAATACACAATCAAATTAGGTATCGAAAGGGCGTTAGTCGCATGACTAACGTAATCAAGTCCCCAACCCTAGACCCTCTGGTTGCGTAAAAAGCAAGACACACTCTCATGTTTCGCTCGGTTTCTAGTCGACCTTAATAGACTAGTGGCGACTCCTTATTTGTAGTTTTTACGAATATCCCAACGTCGCGCGGGGTATGGGCTTGGGAGAGCCCAAGTTAATTAAGAGCCGTCAGCCCGAAATTAACAATACCCCTAAACCTATTATTATTATTTCCGAAAATTTTAAATTTTAGGTCGCGACAGCTTGGTGACTCCACTGGGGACTAGTTCTAAACCTTAGAGGACTTAGGCCTAATTTGCTTGATTGTGTGTTATCTAATGTGTTTCTTTGGCAGCGCATTCGAGAAGGTGAGGTAAGTCCACTAACCTCGTGTTAATAAGGGGTGGAGTGTTTGCTAACACTTTGTTTTGTAGGGTTGTGAATGTGAATAAGTGTATAGTTAAATTTTTGAAGTGTTGGTTGCTATATAAATTGTTGTGCATGTCTCCCTTACATGGCACTACACTTTAGCACACACAACCTACCGCCGGACCTGGGCCGCATTAGGATCACTTAGGATGGTGTTGAGATGGATACCACTCCGACTACCACCATGTAGTACGAGTCGCCCATCACAATTCCGAAATTCTTCTGACGTCGAGAGCTTCCACCCCGGTTGCAACCGCGCATCACAGGTCGACTCTTTGACAAAGCCGGAGTCATGGGAACCCCGACCCAACCGCGACCATGCTGGTTCAGTCCGGTAATCCCGTGACTTCATTTGAGCCGTCTAGAATAGAAATTGACCCACAGTCTCATGCGCATGTCTATGTGAATGAAAAAAGAAAAAATCATCGCCATTGGTAAGAATGATTTCTCCCTTTACTTATTCATTTTTTATTGAAATTTTCATTTTTGAAATTTGCGAAGATCAATCGAATGCCCTTAGTGTAGGCTCCTAATTGGGAAAATTGGCAAACATTCAGTGTTAATCATTAATTTAGCCCTACACAACGAATGATTTTGTCAAAGTTTCTAATTATGGGCTTAAAATCATACCTTGTCAAAAGTTCTTCCAATTCATGATTATGATTTGGGACACAAAAAAAAAAAAATTGAAATCACACCTTTAATCAAATTCTTTCCCTCTCACATTTTGAGATTGAAAATTCAAATAACATTTTGTATATAGGTTTCTCAAAATAAAAATCACCTCATTTTGGCAACAGTGAGAGCACAAATCATCCTTTCAAAATTAAGGCCACAATTTGCATATGAAACTTTTGGGAATAGAGTGGGCATTCAATTGATAATGGCAGATTGATCTTTCAATGATGTCTCCTCATACAATCAAATCTCGGCAAAATACCGAAATCCTGTAATAGGAGTTCTGGGGGATGTGTCATCGCCTCGATTTCATTGTAAGAGGCAATCTCATTGGAAGACCATTTTCTCATTCATATACTGACATTGTTTCTTCTTCTTGCAGGATGCATGAAGGCCATCCTTCGAACTTTCCTTACTTAACCGTGCCGATAAATTAAATTTAAATTTAGGATGAGAATTTTTGTTACTCATAGGAGTGTATTGTATCTCCTTTGTGTCTTTATTCTTTTTTATGGATGATGTTTTCAATTCCAAGTTAATCGTAAACCCAAGTGACTCATTTTTCTAGGTAAAGAAATTTAAATTTATAAACATCCTTTGGCCTAGAGGGCAATTCGGAAGTTAGTATATTCTATTGAATTTCCATGAGTTTTGGAAAGTCAATACATTTTATCTCTCTCACGTATTCTTCATTTGTAGGGAATCTTGGGAAGGATAATCTGGGATGGTAAAGTTGTGATCGTTCCAATACAATCAATTTGTTTTAAAACTGATTTGTTCATACATTTTTCTGCAGGAGAGAACTAAACAATTTTGACGTTGGTATTTGAATTAGATCACAAGCAAACATCCAACTTCGACATTTGACTCTGGGGGCAATATCTCTCATCCCCCACTGATGACACGTGTTGGGGCAAAAATCATCACAAAAGGATGTATCGATCCCAAATTGAGCCTAATCAAGTATGGAGATAACACGATTTATCTTTCTTTAATCATAGGGTGATCATCGACACAAGTCACTCCAAGCATAATAATTCGCACCCTTGAAGCATGAAGAAATGGAGTTAATCAATTTGACACCAAAAGGATGTATCGTTCTTAAATTAGTCCAATTCAAGCTTGGAATGCAAATAACATGTCCCATCTTTTGTAGGGAAAATGTGCGCATTGATTGTGGGAGCAGTGCATTCCACCAAAGAAGCACGTTAAAGCCCAATCGTCCATTTTGGCGTAAAGGATGTATTTCGTTCCTAAACGATTTTCAATTGAGTGTGGAAATAACATGCCCTATCCACTTTTTTTTTTCACGGGCAATGAATGAGACAAAGCATCCAGGAAACAATGCCATCAAATGTCGAAACATAAATGCTCATGCCCGAATAACAGAAACACGTGAAGGGTAAATTGTATCGATTTCAAATGTTCATGTTGATATTGTCTCTAACATGATCCCATTTTCCTTTGATAGGGAAACATCATATGCCAATTGCCAAATATCCAAGAAGATGATGTTGGCATTTAAGTGATAAATGCGAGTGAAGGGTAATAGTGTATCGTTTCCAATTTTTCAATCCCTAAGGATTATTGCACTAACACTTTCTTTTCTATTCTTTACAGGGTTACTAAGTCACCTTGTTGCAGGTTAGTACCCTTCTTCTCAAAATCAAAAGAAAAACAAAATTGAGAATTTTCATCAAAAAAAAAAAATTCCGCATTTTACTTGGAGCAAGTAAAAAAAAAAAGAGAAGATGAAAATTGAAAACATGAATTTTCCACAAAGTTTCTGAGCATTGTTTTTTTATCTCAAAATTGTATGTCCGCTTGATGGATCACTCATTTTGAATAAAATTCCTCCTAGAGATTAATCTACTCAGATGATCTCAACTAAATGAAATTGAGATGTTTAACCATGCCAAGTAGGAAATACTTAGGATGATGAAAGGCAATCCATTTCCAGACACGTCCTTTAAACACTGTGAGAGTTGAGTGAAAGACGAAGCCTATGTCGTTTAAGGACAAAGGAGTCATTCGCAATTGGTACATGGACCAAAATGAAAAGAGGCGTTCCTTTTCTCTATCTTATACATTGCAGGTGACCATAGCCAGCCCCTTTGAGCCTTAAATGTGAAGAAGTCAAAAATACCCCTATCAAGAACCACCCCACAATAGGGCAAATTTGGAGGTTTTGATTGATATCATATGGTGAAAAGATGAGAAAGACTTCTTTATTTTCACTTTCATTAATCTTTTTGTGGTAACTTCAGGTGAATTCTTATGAAAGCTTGAAACATCCCAAAGTGAAGAAGAGCATTCTTTTCTCTATCCAAACACCGATACCCTTTGCTTAAACCAAGTTGAGCCTAATCATTCATTTCTGAAACCCAAGTGGTGATTATCTACACATATTGGGGCAAGGCACATGATTGACCAACAGAATTGGCATCTACATGAAAATGTGCAAAGCATCTCAAAAGTCCTAAAAGCTCAAAAAATTCAAAAGAGCAAAAGTCCAATTAAAATTAATGGGCATGAAAAAGCAGTGTGCCTGGTAAAAGCAAGGCCAATGCCCGTGAAAAAAGAAGAAGAAGAAGAAGAAGAAGAAGATTCGCATCAAGGGGTGAAAAACTCCTATGTAAAAATATAGTTGTCAAATTCAAAATGCTTGCATAGAAAAAAAATCATTGCAAATGCAAAAAAAAAAAAAAAATTGAAAATGACAAAGCTCTTATTTGATTAGTCAAAGGACTTTTGAGACAAATCGGATTTCAAAAGCTGAGTGCTTCCAAAAAGATTGAGTGATATGACAATGATGCCATGATAATCACCAACTTTCAAACCCTTTTTTTTGGTGAAAAGTTCTGAGCCTTTCGAGCCTTGACCAAACCAACATTACAACCCTTCCCGAAGTCTCTTCAGCTTAGGATGATTCAAGTGGGTGTAAGGATTCTCCAAGAAAGCTACCACTCAAAGAAGTGAGGGCAAGGTTGTCTTATCTCATCTTAAGGTTACTTGACTTGTAAACCTGGCGAAGATGTTGGGCACCAATGATGTATATCCATTGCTAAAGCCATGACCAAACCTGCATTACGGTCCCTTCAAAAGACCTTTTGGATTGGTCAAGATGTACTTATTGCGAATGATTCTCAAATCCTTCGACATTGGTTGCGAGGTAAATTGAGTGATCAAATCACTTTCCACATGAATGGATGGGATCATATAACCCCTTCTTGAGAGTATGTGATAAGCCCTTTCTAACTAAGGAGCTATTGCTTGGCATGCTTAATAAACCTCTTTCATGAATAGGATCATTCTGACATAATTTTTCTCTTAGAAGAATTTGATGATTAATGATACCTTCCAAGTTTGATGACAATTTTGCGGTACATGATACCAAAAAACATTAAATGTTTCCCATGTGATCAGACATAACTTGATTTGCTCATGCAATTAATGCTACAATATTGCTAGTGCATCTTTCTAATATTGTCTCTGACATTTGCTCAAGTTGAATTTGACAGGTTCACTCAGTGAAACCATACAATTCTCACAATGGTTCATGGTCATCCTAAAACCATGCAGTTTCCACACGGTTGGTGAGCGTATCCTTAAACCACACGGTTCATGGGAGTATCCTTAAACCACATGGTTGGTAGGTCTATCCTTAAACCACACGGTTCGTGGGCGTATCCTTAAACCACACGGTTCGTGGGAGTATCCTTAAACCACATGGTTGGTAGGTCTATCCTTAAACCACACGGTTCGTGGGCGTATCCTTAAACCACACGGTTCGTGGGCGTATCCTTAAACGACACGGTTCGTGGGCGTATCCTTAAACCACACGGTTGGTGGGTGTATCCTTAAAACCACACGGTTCATGGGTCTTCCTTAAACCATGCATTCTCGGTCGAAGCCCGTTATTACACGGTAAGACTTTACCAACTCGGTCGAAGCCCGTTATTAGTCGAAACCCGTTATTACACGGTAAGACCTCCCCTTCGAGTCGAAGTCCGTTATTACACGGTAAGACTCCTCTAACCTATTCGAAACCCGTTGTTACATAGTGAGACTTTACTAATTTGGTCAAAACTCGTTTGTCCAAGCTAAGACCTAAAAAAAAAAAATGAATAAAATAAATTTGCTCTTTCATGGCTCATCGGTAAAAGTCGGGTGTCACCTAGTCTTTGAAATGAACCTCTTCGAGCTCCCTTTCAAAGAGGAGCAGCTGTTGACACCCGAATTTTTATTTATTTTGTTCCAGTTGTCCATTTATTTTGCACTTATAAATATATATTAATTTACAAAAAAAAGATTTAAAAAAATCAAATGTGCTCAGTTCAACCTAGTCCTCTATTTGCCCATCTCTTTTTCTTATTCTTCTTCTTTCAGCCCACCTCCCTCTTATTTTGGGCTTGGCCCATCCTCCCTTGGATTTTTCTTCTTCTCCCACGTTCACGCACACACCACATGGACACGCGAAAATGACAGCGGAGCAGAACGTGGGGTGAAGGGCAACCACGCCGCTCGAATAACCCCCATCACCGAGAGAGATCGTGGAAAGAAAAAGGAGAGGGGAGAGGGCTGGTGGTTTCTTTTTTGAGCCGGGAGCTGTTTGAAAAAGAGGAGGCAGTTTTGGAAAAAAAAAAAAAAGAAAAGGGAGAGAGAAAAACCAGAGAGCGAAGGGGAGAAAAGAGACTGGAAAGGAGAGAGAGGAACGGACGCCATCACCGTTCGACCACCCCCGACGCCGCTCGTGCACCATCCCTCATCATCGGTCGCGCCCAAGACCGCCGTCCGCGCTGCCCCACGACGGAGAAAGATCTGAGAAAAAAAGGAGAAGAGGATGGCCTGAATAGATAATGGGCAGAGAGAAAAAAAAAAACGAGAGAAGAAACTAGAGAGAGAACTCGAGCGTGAGAGAGAGGAGAAACATAGAGAGAGAGAACGAGTTCAGGGAAGAGAAAGGGCGATCCAGGAGGACAAGGAAAGTCTGAGGAGTAGCTCACCGTAGCCGGAGACTCGTCTGTCGCCGTCATCCGCCGCCGCTCGTCCCCGAACCAGGTAAGTTTCCCCCCTCTCTCCCGCCGATTTCTGTTCTATCTTACTGAGGTGGCGGGCCGGAGCTCGCGCCGACCAGTTCGCGCGAGCCCCGGCCCTTGTTGCCCTTCCGTTTTGCTCTTGCTTTCCTCATGTGCATGTCTGAAGGTCCTTAGAGCGGATGTGAGGCTCGGTTAAGCCGGAGGTCCCCAAAACTGATAGTGCCCAGTAGGTGTTCGCTGAAATGTCCAAACGAAACCCGAAACTTCCATGGTTGAACTCGTCCCCGACAACTGTTTTTGTAGATTTTTATTTATATTGCTTGATTTCGTGTTTCTCTTAGTATTATACCTGTTTTCGCGAGATTTTCGTTCATTTTTGAGTCGAAAGGAGGCGTCTTCGGTTTCCGGCGAGAGGAGAGTGTCGAGGGCCGCCGGAAGTTGTTGCGGGCGGTGGCCGGCGTCGGTCGGACAGAACGGGCGGCGCCGGATGATAGTGGGTGATCTTCTTGTAGGACTGGTGAAGACTTGGGGCAGCCTCAACGGCGGCGGCGCACCGGAGGAGTCGCAGGCGTTGATCGTCCGCGGGGAAGACGAAGGTAAAATAAAAAAAAAAAATAAAAAAAAAAAAAAATAAAAAGAAGAAAAACAAAAGAGGCCGAAAATTAAAAAGGGGCTGGGCTTCGAGTGGGCCTAGGCCGAGAGTTTGGCTGATTTTTGGTGTGGGCTGAAAGTGGCTGGGCTAAAAAGAATAGAAAGAGGGCTGGGCCGGCTGATTTTTTATTTTTCGTGTGGGCCTAATATGAACTTAGGCCATTTTTTTAGAAATCATAAATGGGCCTTTTGTTTTATTTTTTTGGGCCATTTGAAATATTTTTTGACCGGGCCGTTCGGCCAGCCCGATCGTTGCTCCGGCCCGGTCTAATAGGCGCCGGGTCGGTTTAGTAGGGTCGGGTCACCGACCCGGTCGAATCACCTTTTTAATATTAATTTTAAAAATTTTAAAAATTCAAAAAAATTGAAAAAAAAATCTTAAAAATCTCAAAAATCTTAAAAAATATTAAAATTTTCTTTTCGGAAATCATTAAAAGTAAAAAAAATGTTTTTTTAATTTCAGAAAGGTTTTAAAAGTTTATTTTAATTTCATTTTATTTATTTTTCTTTCCTTTTTCGAATATTCAAAAATTCCAAAAAAGAAAAATTAGAAAATTCCAAAAAGCATTAATAAAATTCAGAAAAGTCAAAAAAATTAAAATCTTAAAAGCTTTTTTTTTTTTTTAATTTCAGAAAATTCGAAAATATTAAAAAACATTAAAAAAAAAATTAAAAAAAAAATTGCAAAAATTCAGAAAACCCTTAAAAAAGGAAAATGACCAAATTGAATAAGCCTTTAGGGCTCTACAATAGGTTTTTGAATAGCTTGCCAAGACCACACTAATACACAATCAAGTTAAATACCGAAAGGGCGTTAGTCGCATGACTAACGTAATCAAGTCCCCGACCCTAGACCCTCTGGTTGCGTAAAAAGCAAGACACACTCTCATGTCTCGCTCGGTTTCTAGTTGACCTTAATAGACTAGTGGCGACTCCTTGTTTGTAGTTTTTACGAATATCCCAACATCGCGCGGGGTATGGGCTTGGGAGAGCCCAAGTTAATTAAGCCCAATATACTTGGATGGCATGAAGAACTGACTTGATAAGTAATAGCCGACCAGCAAAGGACAAGAAACGGAGAGTCCAAGAATGTACCCGGGCGGAAGAAGACTTACCGGGGCAATGCAGTCCGTTTTGGCCAACCTCTTAGTAATAATAGGGACTCCAAGATATTTGACTGGAAGTGACCCCATCCGAAAACCCCACATCGGCATATTTGATCCCGAGAGTTTGCGAGCCTCCAGCTAAGAACACCTCACTTTTACTCAGATTCGGTCCTAGACCACTCCAAGAGGAGAATAATTGCAACCCCTCCTTAAGGCATTGGCATGCAATCATAGAACCTTCACAGAAGAGGAAGACATCGTCTGCAAAAAATAAGTGTGACAACCAGATGGATTTACATCTCCAGAAGAACTTGAACCCAGGTAGACTAGCCTGCTGAGACATGATACCCGACCAGACCTCCATAGCAAGGGTGAATAGATAGGGAGACATTGGATCCCCTTGTCTTAGCCCCCTCCCACTTGGGAAAAACCCCCTGCAGCTCTCCATTGATAGAAATAGAGAATTTAGGAGTCCTTACACAAATCATAATACGATCAATCAACCATCTAGGAAACCCAAAAGCATGCAGGGTTAATTCAAGAAAGTTCCAGTCAAGAGTATCATAGGCTTTCTGAAAATCCACCTTGACTGCACATTTAGGAAGGTATGGCTCTACGTGAAAACGACTGAATAACTCTTGAGCCAGTAAAATGTTATCACTAATTCTCCGACCTTTGATAAAGGCATTATGAAAGGGGCCTACAAGGGAGGGGGTGATTGCAACCACTCTCTTGGCAATAATCTTAGTGATACATTTGTAGATAGTATTGCAACAAGCAATCGGTCTAAAGTCCTCCACAAAAGAAGCATTGGGAGTTTTAGGCACAAGGGCGAGGATTGTATTATTAACTTCCCTCAAAAGACTTCCAGTATTGAAAAAGTGTATAACAGCCTCAGTCACATCCTAGCCTACTACTTCCCAATTCTTCTTGAAAAACTCAGCATTGAACCCATCAGGGCCAGGGGCCTTGTTTCCCGCTAACGAGAATATAGCATCATAGACTTCAGAGGAAGAAACAGGACTAGATAATAAACGTACCTGATCATCTGTAATACCAGCTCTCAACACAGTTTTTATTTCCAGCAAAGACAGCCGAACCTTTGTGCTTCCCGAGCCAAGCAACTCCTGGAAGTGCTGAATAAAGAGGTTATGGACTTCCTTGATATCAGAGACAGAATTGCCCATATTATCCTTAATGGACAGGATTCTATTCCGGAGATGCCGGTTATTGACCGAATGGTGAAAAAATTTTGTATTGAGATCCCCTTCTTTTAGCCAGCATATTCTGGATTTCTGGCGGAAAAATGACTCCTCTTGGAACCTGAGCTCATAAAACTGCTTGAGCTGTGTTTTCTCCATTTCCGCCAAGTCAACATTGAGCGGATCCAAACGGTAGGCATCATGGGTAGTCTTTAGAGCCCCCCTAGCAACCGCTACACGTGTAGAGAGGTCAGAGAAGACATACTACTGTCCGGGTTCTTGATTTCTCATATTGTGGAAATCAATTGATGAGCGCTTTTTATGAGTGATAAATTTCTAATTGTGGCTAATTGACAATTAGCAGCCGATTTGCAAATGAATGATCAAGATGCAGTGGCCTCACCTCCTAGTGAAAAGAATGTGTGATAATGATATATAATGATCAAACTTACACCGCATGAATTATATTTGTTACGCAACTTCAAAGTTCAATATTGCAATATATTTCACCAAAACTAATTTATAAATTTTATATTTCGAATCCTAGTTTCCACTCTTGAATCTTCCAACCTTTTCTTTTTTATTTACATAACGAATCTAATGTTTTCCAGTAAAATCGAGCGAGTAGTGTAAAACATTTTTTAAGGGGTGACAAATAAGGCTATGAAAAAAGTAAAAGAATTTTATAAATAAAAAGAAAAAAGAAGAAGACATGTATGCCTTCTTGCTAGGCCAAAAGAAGCTCTAAAAGCTCTCCTTTTTTTGGGCGAATTTTTTTGAAAAAAAAAAGCCTATGAGAATTTGGAGCATCCTGCTTCTTGTGATATTGGCAAAAAGGTAATTTACATAATCCATTTATAGTAGTGGCTAATAATGATTTTTTTATGGCATTAAAAACCTAGATGTAACCTTTGAAGAGTTCGTCTTCAGAAAGCGAGGTTCGTGGTGACTTTGTCGATGAGTGATAATTACAATTTAATCATGAAATTTATCTTATTTGGAGGTTATTTTCGTCAATACAATGAAAATGGTGTGCATTTGGAAATTCTGGACATGGAACTAGCGCCACCAAAACAGAAGAAGGGAGGGGAAAAAAAACCGAAGAAGAGGAGAAAAGAGAGAGAAAAAGAGGCAGTTTCTCGAACTCGTTCGGAGTTGTCACCGTCTCTTCCGTGGCGTCCATCGCCTGACAGAAACGCGGGCCCGCCCCCTGCCGCCGTCGCTCCTCCACTGCCGCTGTCGCACCGGCTGCTCCGCCGTCATGAATTCCGTCGTCTATTTTTCGCAGCCTGCATGATGGGTAGCTGATTAAGCTCACCTAGGGTTTTTCTTGGATGAGGAAATGACCGAGGCTTCGAGAGGCAGAGTCACCATGGCTCAGGGGCGAAGTGTCCAGATTAGCTTCGTCATTTCGCGGGAAATCTCATTGAAGTTCAGGAAGTGAGGGTTTGCGTGTGGTTTCTCTCGTGGTCGAGCTGTGGCAATGTTTATTGAGGTCTGCTCATTCGGGATCCATGCATTTTATCGAATTCGTGTTATTGTATGATAAAGCGAAGTCCCGAGGCTTATTTGGCCGGTTTGCTTGTGCTCTGTGTCGCCTTGCTGAGGGAGAGATGTTGTTGGCGAGGAGGGTTGACTGATTTTTGGGCTTTTCTAGTTGAAAAAATTTGGAGCCTCTTAACATAGTTGAGATGGAGAGCGACATCGAAGTGGATGTCCTTTCTCTCCCTTTGAAATTTTGTTTTGTTACTCTGGTCGGACTGTATAGGGTCAAGGGTTTGATTTACTTAGGTCGCTTTCCAGGTGGTGAAGAGGACGGGAGTTGTTTCAGATGCTTCACATGTTGATTCGGTCCCAGCCGTTGGAAGTAAGCGCTCGGTAAGAGATTGATTTGGCTGTAAAGCGGATAGTACCCTGTTGCATGACAGGAGTAAAAGGCCTTGTATTCTCATTAGACTATCTTTCCCAGCTTGCTCTGGCTTGTTTTGTTCGACCTTTTATTCATCTGTACATCTTTTGGTGTCGGTCATTGTCATATCTGCTGCTATTGTTGATTGTGCAACATTACCAAAACAACATTATCTTTCCTCATTGACCCTATACAGTCAGACCATCACCACTGGGATACTCGAATTCCCCGCTACCGCCAAGAGATGAAGAAGAGATGAAAAGACACAGACGATGTTCGTGGGTTTTCGCACAGAGAGAGAGCAACGGAGAGGGGGACGAGATAGAAGGGGAAGAAAAGAGACGAGTGGGGATTTCAATGGGCAATGACCAATACTTGAAGAAGATCAGAATTCCGAGTGCAGCTTGTCTTTGGATCATCAGTGAGATACAATAGTTTCAAATTAGGAAACATTAGGGCAAATAGTGAGTGGATCACCTTTGTGACCGTTGAATTCTTATGCGGACGAGTGATTTTAATTTAGGTTTTTTTTTTTGTCAATCTCCGAATTGCTGTCAGCCTCCGAATTTGTCACCAAAATATTGTACTTCAATTTTAATTACACGTGTATTACAATTCTTTGGATTTTCATTATACACGTGCACAAATTGTTGTCAGTTCATTGTATCTATAATTTGGTATACTCGGCGTGGACGAGTATTTTTTTAGTTTTTAAAAGATTTGTTTAAAAAAATTATAAAAATTGTTTACACTAGCGTCAATTATACCATGTAAAACCGTCGACATCCACGCTAGTGATTGTCGGTCAAAATCGACCAAAAAACTAGATTGGCAAATTATCAAAATATGTATGACTAAATTAACTAAATTGAAAAATTTTGCACTGTATAGGCGTCTTGTGCAATAAGTATATGAATTTTATGGTAATTTTCTCAAGTCGAAATTTGGGAGAGACCTCTATGGTCCATAAAGCATCGATGATGTATCTTCATGATACTATGGGAGTTGAAGGCAATATAGGTCTCGACCATAAATAATAAGAGACACAAATTAAGAAAATAATGATTAATATGATTTTAGGGCTACACTATACAAGTAGAAAGAAACAGACTAACTTCAATTTTAAATCCATAGTACATTAATCGAAGTTATGCGACGTTGTAATGTGGACTGTGAGACGTAGTCCATGTGTATGATTGTTGAACGTGAGAAATGAGCCAATGTCAAGTCATTTCATGCTGTGGGGAAAAAAGAGAATTAAAATAAGTTAGAAAAAATGAACCAATTTTGGCTTTTCATCACTTATCAGTTTCGTTGACATCGACAGTGGAATACAACTTCGACATGGATGGTTCCAGTGGAATTAAAGCAAATTGTGGATACAGCGAACTGGATCATTCTAGTTGAGCTAAAAAAAAAAAAAAAATACGAGAAATATATAATAAAAAAATACGAGAGATTACAAGATAAAAGTAAAAAAATTATAAAATTGGAAAAATGGTTAGGAAAATAGGTCTTGATTAGGGTTTCATTTGTTTCATGAAAAATATATGATCTGGAATATATTTCTTAAAAATGACCGTGTAATGATATGGAATACATTTTTTAAAATAATTCCTTGTGTTGCTCATAAAAATAAATGAACAAAAAATATTTTTATCGCTTATGAAAATATTTCGGCATAAAGTGTTGTTGATAATAAAAATATTTTTACTGACCATTTTTTTCAAATGATATAAATAATTAGTTTTTGGAAAAAAATTTCAAATCGTTCATAAGATTAGTATTAAATTTAGCTTACTGTAATTAATTAGAATACATATAATTTAGGGTTTTTAATATAACTTTGAGATATTTTAGCTTTAGGTTGAATAATCTTTTAAAGAGTAAATCGAATTTGATTTGTAATAAGCTCATAAGGGTTACTATCTTGAGACTTAATAATGAGGCTTGCTTGACTCTTTTTATCTTTTACTCATTCTTTTAATACTGTTTTTGATGAAGTGATTGTGATTCTTTTTATATTGATCTTATGTTGTAATTTTTTTTAATTAAATGTTAGTTTCATTTTAAAGTCATTATAAACATTAAAAAAATTTCCTGGACACTTAGCAAATAAGAACTTTAGGATTCATAATTACATAAAAGATTGTGTGGACACTTGGTTAACAAATCAATCAAGGTTAGGTACTGAAATGGAATTAGTTAAACAATTAGTATAATCAAGTCATTGATTCTAAATTTTTGATTGCATAAAAAGTAAGATATACTTCGGTACGTCATTTGGTTCCAAGTTAGCCTCAATAAACTAATGACAACTCCAGATTATGATAGGATTCTCATGGATAAAAAAATCAATTGAACTTCCCATGTCGCCCGAGGTAAGGGCTCGAGAGAATCTGGACCGATTAATGACCATCAGTCTCCAACTCAGCATTATCTCTAAGCTTGTTTGTCCTCATCAAGATAGTCGCGATAATATCACGAAGGATTGAATTGTAGCTTTTGCTTGCCTAGTACAATTCAACTAATATCAAATGTGCCTATTTTCAGTATTTGCTATGTCAATAAGGTAGGACACGAGTGATGTTTGTGGATGGTTTTAATTTTGAAATATTCACATACTATCGGTATATGAAATTGGTTGATCTACAGTTCTTGTTTGTGAGAGGGCGTACTAAGTATTTATTAAAAAGTACATTATATAATATGATGATGTGATTTAGTGAAAATTTAAATGATGTAATTATGCAATTATTTGATTATGTGAACCATTCCATTTACTAGAAAAAAAAAGTGGGTATCCTAAATAACTTTAAAAACAAGTTCTAAAAATAGAGAAGAGATGAGCTCTTAAGTTTGTTACTTTCATTCAAGCAATTTGATTGTGAATAAAAGGAATTCACGAAATAAGAAAAATCAACATATTAATATAAAAGTAATTAAAAATAAAAATAGAATAATATATATTACTGTCTATAAATATTTATAACTTATGCACCTATTATTTCCTATTATCCCGAATTAAATTAAAACAAATAAACAATGAAATTGAAAAAGTTTGAAAAGTTGAAAGGGCAGTGCTTGCTTGAAGAGCAGCTTCTTTATAATTTGTACATATTTTTTCCTTTAAATTTCACTCAATTTAGATAAAAGTATTCAATTCAGCATATCCATTTAACTAAAAAACCAATGCACGTATCACTTAAATAAAAAATTTCTTACACCTCAAATTTTGACTTCTATAGACGGACTTCAGGCTAATTTATTCTTTCTATTATTAGCATTTTAGTTAGCTTATCTTTCTCGGATTCTCTACAATTTTCATTTTTCCACAATAATTAAGGGTAAAAGAGAAATTTTTTAAAAAATGAAATAAAAATATTCTTTCACCTCTTAAAAGTCATGTGCATTACACATTTTAACTGGAAAAAGTAAAGGAGAGTTAATGACCTTAAAAAATGAAAGCTAAAGGGAGGATTGCATAATAGCTAAAAAGTTTATGGACAAATTTAGGATTTTATATAATTTCTCATTTATTTTAATTAATTCTTTATCCGTCACATTTCGTTACCTAGACAATAGTGTCCGCCGTAAGAATTGTCTTTTGATAGGAATATACCTTAACAATTTTGAATAGGTGATGATCCTCACGTTATCTAGTGAAAGAATATGTTGTTCCTATGGAATTCTTCATACTTTGCTATGTTGTCACGTGTGTTTTACTATAAATTTTATTTAACTTTGATTTTGTTTGTTCATAAAAACGATTGATTAAAAAAATATTTTTCTTGTTTAAACTAACGAAAAATATTTTTATCAATCATAAAAAAATTTAGACATAAATTATTATTGATAATCACAAGATTTTTCGTTGACTAATTATTTCCAACAATATAATCTTTTATTTTTAGGAAATTATTTTTTATATCATACATCTTTCATGATAGAGCATTCTTTTTGGCCCGCCATTTTCGATCATCATGGGCATCTAAAGGAAAGGTAGAGAATCGGCACGTTGACAAGCCAATATTACTATATTGTCCTTGTCTCTTAAGAAAAATCACATAAAGATTCACACGTGAGCGGCACAACTTCTTTGAAATATGAAGTATTTTAAAAGAAAGAAATAAACCTAAATCCACCAATAGACTAGAGGTAAAACTCTTGAGGTACATGATGTTAGAATTCAGAAATTACCAAAATCTAACAAAATTATCCTTACTTACTCAAAAGTGGCTTTTCAAATCATGTTATATATAGATAGATTATCTGATCGGAAATCTATTTGTTAAGAATTTATAATGAATACACTCTGACATAAATATGAAAATCTATTTGTTAAGAATTTACAATGAATACACTCTGACATAAATATGAAAGAAAATGCGGTTCATGTTCATTTACTCTTTTTAACCTTGGGCTTTGCTGTCAAGGTCTCAAGGACTGGGTACAATTATCGAAGACTCAAGCATAGGCATCAAGGCCTTAAACACTACGAGGTTCCTGAACCCAAGCGACAAGGATCTCAACTTGGGCATTGGGGATAGGCCCTAGTCTTGGGGGATGTGGGCCTTGTCATTGGGGTCCCCAAGTTTAGGCACCAAGGTCCCAATTGCAAGAGATAGGTTTTCTTGAACCTAATGGATGGGAAGCCGAGCACGGTCGCTAGAGGCTTGGTGACTTGGGTGCGAGAGTCAGGTACTCAGGCATGGCCATTAGAGACTAGTACTATCGAGCCTCGAGGTACCTAGACCAAGCATGTGTGGACTCGAGGCCACCAACAAGGAATTGAGCTCGGCCTTGATAGACCTAGGCCCATCCTTGATGGATCCAAACCCAAGCACCAATGACTCAAGTCGAAGCTGGGTACTTGGGAGTAGCGGCCAAGGATCTAGGCATGGACATTGGGCTCCCAAGTGTAGCCTCTTTGGAATTGGGCTCAGCTATGGAAGGCTTGGGCACAAGCATTAGGGTTAAGCATAAATGACGAGGTCTAATCGTATTTTAAAAAATGATATTTAAGTTTTATGGAAGGTAATTATTTTCATAAATTTAAACATAGATTTTTTGTTAATTATGAAAAAAACTTATTTGACTTATTTTCTTAAATGATCAAAATGTTGGAAAATAAAGAAAATATATGTCAATAGAAAAAAAATTTCGCAAAATAAGCGAAATGGCTGATTGACTATTGGGAGTCATTTTGCAGTTAAATTCTTGAGATGTGGAGGTCTCACACATAGAGAAAATAATGGCCGTACCAATTCAGACCGCACGAAGGATGTTTGTGAAGCAATTTCGAGTTCAATATGGAAATGTATTTTACGAAGATCATCTGAACAATTTTTAAGTGTCAAACCACAACTTTCCACTCATAAATCCTTCACCCTTTTTTTTTTATCTTCTGTTAAATATTTAAATTACATAACAAATCTAAGGTTTTCCTATGAAATTGAGCGAAAGAGCTAAAGCAATCTTTAAGTGGTGATAAAGGGCTATAAAAAAAAAAAAAAAAAAAAACAAGACTTATCAAAAAAATAAAAGATATGTCTGCCTTTTTGCTACGCCAAAAAAAGACTAAAAATCTCTCTTTTTTGGTGGTAACCTGTACCGATTTATCAAGACCAATTATTTTTTTGGTGATGAGTTTGAATTAATAAATTTGACGACTAGTTACAATGAGATTATGAATAGTGATGGTTCATGAACAAACACTTTATTAATGCATGTTTCATTGAACACAATGTTTCTCATGACTACCTGTATTGTCCAAAGTTACTTTGCTTCATGTGAGTTTTTTGAAATCAATCAAGTATCTCTAATAAAGGCAAATTGCATGTTAGACCTTCAACCGGTGAATTTAACCCATCCCCTCAAATTTGCGGGTATTCAAGAAGAAGAACTCCTTAGAATCTTTGCCTTGTCGAAAAAATAGCGAAGACGCCAACTTAAATCTTCATGGAAGTTAGGTACCTAGTTGGAAGAACTTCGAAGGTGTTAGGCCCCAAGTCGTAAGAACTCCATAGGCCTCATTTTAAATCCTGAAATTAGTTAGGTCCATTCAAAAAATGTCCTATCTCAAACCCACGAAAGAACTCCAAAGATGTCATCTCGAATTCTGACGGTCTATAGAATACTGAATGCTCTATCTTAATTCCAAATATTTGTTAAGTCCCTAATCAGAATAGAAGTGTTAGGTCCTACATGGAGGAAATCAGTGTCACATCAAATCCTTATTGATGTGAGGTCCTTAGTCGAAAGAACTCACATATGTGACATCAAATCCTGATTAAATATTAGGTCCTTGTGGAAGAATTCTGAAGGTGGCATCTCACGGCTATAAACAACCAGAGTTTCGGATGACATCTCTGGAGTTCTGACGGGGACCAAACATGACATCTTTTGCCAGGAAGTGTTGTTTGTAGCATCCTATCCTTCTTGCTTAATAGTATGGTTTGTAGCCCTGATAATTTAACGACCATTTGCCAGAAAGTGCTATTCGTAGCCCCGAGTATCCTTTCCTTTCTGCTCGCTCGCTGATGTTATCTTGAATTCCATAAATTTCAATCAATTAGAAATTCGAAATTAAAAGTCAATCGAGAAATCTAGGAAGTCTTAAAGATTGCAAGCTATTTGTTTCAAATATATTTCCTAGATTTAGACCTATTTATAAGAGATTTTCATGGGAAATAGTCTCGATTCAATGTAACTGAGACATATCATGATATCTCTAATATATAGGGGATAATCACTGACGATTTATTAGTTAGTTTCAAATTTAATAATATCTTTAGGGATTTTTTGCCGAATCATGTAAATCTTCGTGTTCTTGATTATTATTGTTTTTCTTTCTCATCTAGTTAGGGTGTTCTTCCGCACAATACCGTAAGTGCAGTTTGTAGCCCGCAACGTTTCACCACCATTTTCCAGGAAGTGCGAGTCGGAGGTTCGAGCGTCCTGTCCTTTCCGTCCGACGAGGCTATTTGTAGCACAGAGCATTTCACCACCTTCCGCAGGAAGTGCTTTTGTTAGTCGGCGCAGTCCATCATTTCTACCTAGAGGTGCTTTCATGGAGTCCATCGTTAGAGGTGCTTTCATGGAGTCCATCGTTCTCTTGTTAAATCCTGGGACGAGTAATTCCGGGTATTAAGTCTATTATTTGCTATTAAATTGGAGTTGCACTGCATTCATTACATCTACATTTACCTCGATGGCGTGACTTTTGGAACGAACCTCGGGGGAAATTATCCAAAAAAGTCTAAATTTATTATACTTTTATTAATTAAGTTCTAAACATTTTTACTTTTTATCAATTGATATTATACTTTTATTAATTAAGTTCTAAACATTTTTACTTTTTATCAATTGATTCTACCCGATCAATTTAGACCTATAATCACTTATGTAGATATCAATCATGCCACGTGGAACAACCAACACTAATATGAATAATTTCTAATAATATTTTTTCAAAATTTTATTTCTTTTTTTTTTTTTATTTTTTTCTTGTTTCCTTCATTTCTTTTTTTTTTTCTTTTTCTTTTCTCTTTTTCTTTTTCCCTTTTTCCCACCACCGGCTTCTACCAAGGGCCACGTTTGCTTAGTGCAGCGTGGGCCGCCCTTGCCTACATGAGCAAGGGCGACGCCTGGGCAAGCGTCACCCGCCTTTGCCTAGGTGGGCAAGGGCAACCCTTGCTCAATGTGGTGAGGGTCACCCTCTCTAGCTTGGGTGAGAGTGACCCTTGCATGGGTGAGGGTGAGGGTCGCCTGTCCAAGCCTTGCCTAGGTGAGGGCTATCCTTTCTTGATATGGCGAGAGCGGCCTCATCTAAGGCAAATGACCTCAACCAATCATCAACAAGTTCCAGCCACAGTGGTAGCTAATAAGAGGAAATAGAAAAGATGAAAAGAAAAAATAATAAAATTTTGAAAAAAATCAAAATATTATTAAAGACTATCCAAGTCAATGTTGACCATGTCACTTAAGATAACGAGCATCTATATCAGCAATTTCTAGCTAAAAGTAGTTGAATTGACTCAATTGGTAAAAAATGAAACTATGTTAGAACTCAATTAGTAAAATTAAAATGTTTATAACTGAACTAGCAAAATCATAATACATTTGGGACTTTTTGGACAATTTTTCCCAAACTTAAGTATCATTTGTCTTTGAAAATACCTTCTCGAGCTCTTCCTGAAAAGGGCAATTGTTGATATCTAAATCTTTTTGTCTCAAAAATCTCACTTGCATATCATGAAAATTAAGGCTCAAATCCGTGGACAATTTAAGCTGTTATCAAAAACATTTACAATCTCGCATTCTCGTGCGCTGTTTTGTTGGTAATGAAAGGTCGTAGCGATAAGTGGCACACAGGCAAAACTTGACAGAAGAAGAGTGAAATTGGTAAAAAGGAAAAGAAAAACCGACAAGATGACAAAGAAATAATAATAAACTAGAATACATCTTAGCCATTGAATTCATGTGTGCTGGTCATGCGAAAGTCCAAAAAGACTTACTGGTCCTTCTTTTTTTTTATTCCAAGTTTGTTACTAGGCTTTCATGATCAACCACGAAGAGGACAATTAATCTCAACAAACTCTTAGGTGCAAATTCAGCTACATACGCAGCTGCAACCTAAATACTCTAATTGAATTTTCAATGAGAGGAAAAAGAAAAGAAAAGAGTAGAAGATAGAGTGGAAGTATAAATTTTTTAAGACATCTTGCATTTTTAACTAATTTCTTTTGCCAAACGTATTTAACTTATTGAGCATTGTAAAAATGAAGAGAGATGAAATCAAGTACAGAAAATCAAAGAAGGTAGCGGTGTGTTTTCAAAGTTTAAGCTAGTAAATATTCAAACATTAAAAAATATCTCTTGTCCTAACACTTCTTTGTGTTCATAAGAAAAATTCGAGAACAAAATCTACAGAATTTTAAACTTATTCAAAATTCTTGTGTTGTTGTTGTTGTTGTTGTTGTTGTTGTTATTATTATTATTATTATTATTATTATTATTATTATTATTATTATTATTATTATTATTATTATTATTATTATTATTATTATTATTATTATTATTATTATTATTATTATTATTATTATTATTATTATTATTATTATTATTATTATTATTATTATTATTATTATTATTATTATTATTATTATTATTATTATTATTATTATTATTATTATTATTATTATTATTATTATTATTATTATTATTATTATTATTATTATTATTATTATTATTATTATTATTATTATTATTATTATTATTATTATTGACTCCACATATGGTCTATGATTTTCGCCTCCCTCCCCCTACTTCAACCTAAAGAGTGATCCATCCTTAATTAAGTTCAAATCACGATTGGACGTGTTATAGTAAATTCAATTTTTATTATTGATTACAGCTATAATTAAAACTATACTGTACAAATAAAAATGTGGATTTAACTTGCTATTGTAGTTAATTCAATGTATTTTCTTAATTACGTTCTATTTTTTTGTGAATTATTATCTAATTCTAAAGCTAATTATAAAGTAGCGTGATATGATGATTTCTACCACTAATCAGTCATAACCATCAAGAATGGGGATATCTGAATTTCATTATAATGTGAACTATATTTAGTAAAACAAGTTAATTTTAAGCATAATGTATTAATAAAGACCTTTGTGATTTTTGAAGTACGAAATTGAAGATGTTCCCGGTTGCATTAGGAATAGCTAATCCCGTTGACTTGGTTCTGCACTAAAAAGAAAGAGCAACTGTTAGGTCAGGAGTGCTGAGAAAATGAAATGTCAACAACTTGCTCGGCCTCAGTCAAGAAGAAAAGAGAAACGAAGTTGAAATTTTCAAGATGGAAGCAGTATTGTTCTTTGAGATGTGCTCATTTGAGCTATAAGAATGTTACTGGATTTGTTTTATTTTTCGGAAAAGCGAAACCCCGTGGATTATTTGGTCGGTTTGCTCGTGCTCTGTGTCGTCTTGCTGGGAGAGGCGTGGAGTTGAAAACATGGAATGTTTAGCGTTGGAAAGAAAGAGAGCGACGTCAAAGTGGATGTTGTCTCTTCCTTCGAGATTTTGCTTGTTACTCTGATTGGAATGTATAGGTCAAGATTTTGATTTACATGGATGGCTTTCTAGATTGTGAAGATGGTCGGATTTGTCTTAGTAAGAGAGAGATAGGGCCGGATCGCTGATGGTACCCTGTCGCATGGAGACAACCTTAGTAATAAAGGTGCGTTAATTCTGATGAGACTTTCTTTGCCGGCTTGTTTTGTTTAACTTTTTGTTTATCTATTTATCATTTGGGTTTGGTCATCATCATATATGCTACTGCTCTTGATTCTGCAACCTTTACAATTCCAAAGTACCTTATTTTTTGACTATCAGGTCATTTGGGTTATGTTGTGTCTAGCAGGGAAGCATGGTGATACGTTGGCATTTTGCAAACACCGATGAGATATTTCCACGTCAAGTAGAGATGGTAATAGAATAGATGGTAATTTTTTTAAGCAATAACGAATGGTAATTAACCTTTTCTAACATTCCTAAGATAATAAGACTTATGTTATCTCCATTAACTGATATCTAACTATATATGTTGGATTACCAAGACATGCGAATTGGTAAAGCAGACCTTCATATTAAACTCATGCAAAAGAATTCATCTTGAAGCTCTTTGAGTAATGACGAACGTGATGTCGTGGACCTCCATCAAAAGCTGTCTATAACAACAGTTCACACCCCAGTAGCTACACTGGATTCAAGGAATCAGATGCACGAAAGCAAGGATAATAGTTTCTGGCATTGAATTCCTCCATCAAGCAAGTGCAAATGATTTGCATTAGACTGAGCTGCTCAAAAGTGCTTATCCTTCTTTAGGTTTCCAAAATTTAGGAAGATCATTAGAAAGGTATGTCGCCAGTTCTAAGCGCCTCTCCCATGGAATGAGTCCAAAGGATGCTCATAGAAGTCTGCCAATGAGGACTTCGTTGAAGTCAAGTCAATAGCTTATACGCAAAAATATGTGCCTAATCTATCCAGGCCTATGAACCTAATGTGAAAAGCTCAACACTGTCGCGACCTCCTTTTTCGTCTCGGAGGCTAATGGCTCGGCTGAACGCCTTTCATCAGGGCTTTTGCCAGGGCTCTCCCAAGCCCACCAATTCACGACTTAAGGGTCAAATGTTTGATTTCTTAACCTGCAATTCAATTTCATTAAAAAGGAGTCGCCACTAATCAGTTTGAGATGGGTCGATTAGGAACCCAAGTAAAATATTGGGAGAAATATTTTACTCCTGTGCAACCAGAAAAACTAGGATCGGGGACTTGATTACACTAATTAATCACTAATGCCCTTCCGGTACCTAATCTTGTTTAAACCCTCGGATTTAATATTTTTGCATTTTTTCAAGGATTTTTCCATGCATTTGTTGAAACAAACCTTTTTTTGGCTTTTTCCCTTCGTTTGGAAAATATAAAATATTTTTGGGTTTTTCTGAATTTTTAGAAAATATAAAATGTTTTTCCAATTTTCTGCAAAAAAAACATTTTTTTAAATAAATAAATAAAATTTATTTGTCTAGGACCCGAACCATTCTTCGGTCTCCTTGACGGGGGATTGCCTTTCCAGGACTTGGACCATTCTTCGGTCGCCTGTAGAAGCAAAGAATTGTTTGTCTAGGACCCGAACCATTCTTCGGTCGCCTTGACGGGGGATTGCCTTTCCAGGACTCGGACCATTCTCCGGTCTTTGTAGAAGCAAAGAATTGTTTGTCTAGGACCCGAACCATTCTTCGCCGCTTTGACGGGGATTGCCTTTCTAGGACTCGGACCATTCTCCGGTCGCCCTTTGTAGAAGCAAAGAGTTGTTAGGTACCTGAACCATTCTTCAGGGATACCAATTTGCTTACCTGAACTCTCTCAGGGATGTACCGACTTTTCTCGGGACACAATCTTGTTAAGTGCTTGATTTTTCTCAAGGACACCAGTTTTTTTCATTACCTGACTTCGGGCCACAGAGGCACGCCACGTCGGTAAAGAGGGACTCCAGGCTATGGAAGCACACGGTGTCAATGAAGAGGGACTTACCTTATATGCTTGAAAAGGTCTCCTACCTCTTGATTATCTGGAATATCGAGGACGCACCGAGATATCCCCCGAAGGTTTCCCACCTCTTGGAAAGTTGGAATATCGAGGACGCACCTGAGATATCCCTTAAGGTTTCCCACCTCTTGGAAAGTTGGAATATCGAGGACGCACCTGAGATATCCCTGGAGGTCTCCTACCTCATGGTAAGTTGGAATATCGAGGATGCACCTCAGGTATCCCTAAAGGTCTCCCACCTCCTGGTAAGCTGGAATATCAAGGACGCGCCTCAAATACTCCTGAAGGTCTCTCACCTCCTGGTAAGTTGGAGACATAATGATATCTCTGCTCTCTAAAAGTATGTCTCCTATCAAACAAATGTGCAATATGTGCAACTAATTTGTGCATACTGTGAACCTTTTTAATTCAAATAGGGTTCATGCATGACAATATTTTGTTGGTTTTCATCACCAAAGTCCCACTGGGGAAAATTTTCAAAAAGACAATTCATACTCAAAATGAGAATGTCTTGAACATGTCAAATGAAGACCCTCAGTCTAAAAGGGCTTTGCACTCACTCTCATTGAAAAGGCTATTTTATCCCGACCATTGATGCGGGATCATAGGAATCTCACCCTTTCACTATCATTATGGCAACAGGGATCCGAATATTCTCGCAAATGGTACGACTTTACCAATCTGAGAGGTCTTAGTCAGGACCGTAATGCAGGCTTGGTCAAAGGTTTAGCAAAGGGGACCACGAAAGTCAAGAAATGTTGCACAGCTGTCTTCGGGTTTACAAGTCAAGAACCCTGCGAAAAGAGATAGGAATGATCTTGCTCGTACTTCTTCGAGCGATGCTTATAAACATATGAATTCATATGTTAATTCAAGTGCCCTAGTCAAAAGAGACTTATACAAATGGACACAACGTAAGCTTGGCTCATGGGTTGAGAAACAAATGGATTTATAAGCTAAAAAATGTGTATAAGAGGTGGTGATCATCTTGATATTGTCACCGGTCTTCTTCCTCATCAATGGAGCTTGTCTTTACAGAGACTTTTGCTCGAGCATCATTTTTTCCTTGAGGGCATTGGCCTTGCTTTTACCAGGCACACTGCTTTTTTATGCCCCTAGTTTTCATTTCATTTTTTTTTTTTCAAGACTGTCTTAGACTCTGGAGTCTTCATTTGCAGTTGGCCATTTCGGCTTATACTGCTTGAACGATGGTGACCTTTTCTTTGCCCCAATGTGGGGAGTTGAAATGAAATTACAAACTCAATGGGTTTGTACAATGGATACAAATATATAGACCAAATATGCTCTTCGTCATTCTATGGCACTTAAATTATCATGAGTGTTCATATGGAATAAAAACACCCAAAGATTGATGCAAGTGCAAGCAAGAAAATTATCATCCATTTTCTCACCTTATGATGCCGTCCCCTCCTTCCATCTGCCCCAGTGTGGGGTGGTTCTTGACAAGGGTAATATGAAAGAAACTTCACAATGGCACGAGGCTCAAAGAGGTTAGGCAATGGATAACCTGTCGTGTTTAGGGTGGAGAAACAAAATGCCCCTCATCACTTTGGTCATCGTACCATTTGCGAGAGAACTCTTTACCCTGTAGACATAGAATTTCCTATGCTCACCTCATAAGTGTTTAATCAGAGGACTGTGTGTAGGTCATGGTTTGCCTTTCATCATCTTGATGTTCCTCATTTAGCATGCTCAATTGATCTCACATTGTTTATTGAACTATCTAATTTGATGAGCCTCAGTAGAATTGGTGACTTAGACAAACAAAAATCATCATGCAAAAATCATTTTGAAAAGGCATGGATTACTGTAAGCACAAAGGAGTTTGCAGCCTTAGAATGATTTGAATTTTCTCAAAAGAAGAAAACTTTTTAAGAGCATGAGATGCAAAATTGTCTCTGCAGACGTGTTTGAATATAGGGGGATTATTAAAAAATGAGTGTTCATGGATTGCCCCTACTCAAAGGGGAATGACGCATGAATAATCAGTCAGGATTGAAAATCCCATCTTTGATTGGACGAACATGTTTGTTTTTGCCCCTGCACAGGAGAAAGTGCAGAAATCAATTGCTGAGTAAAGCCAAAAGCAAATGCGAATTAAGGCCCAAAAGATTCATGTCATCCATTTTGGCGATACTTAGGACGCCGTTTCACTTGGGAGAGTTAAGCTAATGTTGTCATCAAAGTTTGACATATCTCTTCCTGCTCTATTGTCCGCACCTTCGGCGAACAAATGAACCTATAAAGAATAAGAGGAAATGTGTATGACTTTTCCAGAATTGAAAAATTGAAAATGATACAACATTACCCTTCGCCAGTTTGCATTTGTCATCCACACTTTTGGCAGACATATGACCCTACAAAGAATGAGAGAGAATGTGTTAGTGTATGAATTTTCCTAAGTTGAAAAACTGGAAACGATACAACATTACCCTTCGCTAGTTTGTATTTTGTCGTCCATATTTTTGGCGGACAGATGACCCTACAAAGAATGAGAGGGAATGTATTAGTGTATGAATTTTCCAAAGTTGAAAAACTGGAAACGATACAGCATTACCCTTCGCTAGTTTGCATTTGTCGTCCATACTTTTGGCGGACAAATGACCCCTTCGCTAGTTTGCATTTGTCATCCACGTTTTTGCGGACAGATGACCCTACAAAGAATGAGAGGGAATGTGTTAGTGTATAAATTTTCCAGAGTTGAAAAACTGGAAACGATACAACATTACCCTTTGCTAGTTTGCAAATGATTGGATAGACCTAGGGTCCTGATGCTTAAAGCAAGCATGAGATACTGAAATTTTGATCTCGATATGCCGAAAAAAGCAAAGAGAGAGAAAAGGAGAAGAAAAAAAAAAAACCTTTTTTTTAACTTTTTTTTTAAAAAAAACTTTTTTGTTTTCTTTGAAAAAAACTTTTTTTTTCTTCTTTTTCTTCACATGCGGCTACTGCGCGCTGGGATTCGAACCCCCGTTCGGACCTTGGCGCGTCCATTCCCGGGTACCGCTCGGCTACAAGTGCCGGTGGTGTCCATGGAGCATGCTTTTTTTTATTTAAGGGATCAGGCCGCTAGAATGACCTGTCCTTTTACACCCGGTCGGGTGAATTCAGCATGAGTCATCTCCAGGTGCTTGCTTGGCCGATATCGGTTGGCTCGGATTAATTCTTCAAGTCAATTTTTGAACAACGATGCTTCTGTCAAAACAGGGAAAATGTATTAGAAATGAAGTTAGAGGAAGCTATTGGAAACGATACCAAGTTACCCTTCTGCAAAGTTGGTATTTGATGACTTTTTTTGTATATCCTGAATGTTGATGATTGCCATGGTCCTGCCACAATTTGGCACTTCATTTTGGTTGGCCCTCTTTGCCCATGGCCCTAAACGAATGGCCGATGATGGTTGATCGATCTTCACCGCCTTTTTCTTACGTGGAAATTTTTTTCTTTCTTTTGTTAGACATCGCGGCATTGGGCAAGGTCATGTACCTCAAGCTTCTATGGAATTGTATGGATTTTCTCCCTGTTGACAGTAGCCAATTTGAAGGGGAAGTGAAGGAGTTCATTTTCCGTGCTGTCTGTTGATAATTCCTGTCAAAATAGGGAAAATATATTATGAATGAAGTTGGATTGGGGTATTGGAAACGATACCAAGTTACCCTTCTGCAAAGTTGGTATTTGATAACTTCTTGGCATATCCTGAATGTTGATGATTGCCATGATCTTGCCACAATTTGGCGCTTCATTTTGGTTGGCCCTCTTTGCCCATGGCCCTAAACAAATGGCTAATGATGGTTGATCCGTCTTCAACGTCTTCCTTCTGTGGAAATTTTTCCTCTCTTGTTGTTGGACATCAACAACGCTAGGCAAAGTCATGTGCCTCAGGCTTCTATGGAATCTGAGATGGACAATTAAAACCTCCAATTTTCTGTAGGTAATCACTTCTTTGCAAAGCATGTGTCTGGAATGAAAGTCATCATCTGGAGCAGGTGGTTAGAATTTGCTTCAACTGTCTGGATTTTCTCCCTGTTGACAGTAGCCAATTCAAAGGGGAAGTGAATGAGTTCATTTTCCGGGCTTTCTGATTTGCTGAAGTTGAACGTCCCGCCTATGAAATTGCAATGCTCGATCTCTTGGAGTATGTTGTGGGAAAGAACCACTACTTAGGCTTGCACTGATGGGAGGTAGCATGTGCAGAGTTTTAGGGACGGCTTGCCGAGATAACTCGAGAGATGGGGGGAGGCCAAAAGCAGCATGAAGGAAATGTCTTAGGAAGCTTTTCTTAAGCCACCACGATCTACATGTTTCAAGTTTGATCGTGTGCATATACCTATTACGTCCTATCTTTTATTCCCCGCAAATGAAAAGGAAGAAAGCGTCATTCCTAAGATCATGTTAGGAAGCAAGACATACCTTTTTATAAATGGAGTAATCTTTCCGTTTGCCCCTGTTTTCTTGAAAGAATACTCCTGAATTTGTTGAGTCCACATCCTTGGGACCTGCTATGCTGGTTTCAAATGCCCCGTTTCAAGGAGATGATGTTCTGAGATACAATATAAGTAAATCAGAAAAACAAACAGGGTTAAATTTGACACCTCTTTTTTGAAATTTTTTTGTTGCAATGAAATGCTTTTGATTTCACGGGCATGTTTTTGGAGGAAGCATGAGGAAGCCCAACCCTCGGGATTTTCCTTGGATGATATTTTTCATGGTTGGATAGCATCATTGGGCCAGTTTGGGATACCCCCTCATGCTCTCAAAATGAAATGTTGAAACCTGTACATTCACTAGTAAAAACAAATTACATTCTTTGGAATGGAAAATGCAATATTAACACACTAGATAGGATGGGAAATCATAAAAACAACTGAAACCCATGAAAACTCATGTGAAAGGGAGGATCTTGATAGCCGTTGGCGTCGACCCCTGAATCAAGTGCCCTTGAATTCTTTGCCCCCGGTAGACTCGAAGTATTCGCACAAGAGGACCATTTCGTTGAAGTTACAGAAGTGCATTCCATGCAACCAGGAATGAAGCTTATGAGACAAAGCTTTTATGAACAGCTTCATCATTTCCTCCTCAGCCAACTGAGGAATAGTTTGCATCACGAAAGCCTCCCACCTTTCTGCATATGCTCGGAAATTCTCCATTGGTCCTCTTTTGACGTGAACCAAATTTTTGTGGGGGAACGCAAATCCTATCTTGTCTTGGTATTGATGTAGGAATGTAGAGGACAACACATCCCAATCATGCACGAGATAGGTCTTTGACAAGAAGAACCATTGCAACGCTGACCCAATAAGACTTTCTTGGAAGGCCTGAGTCATGAACGGTGCTTGGTCGGCGTACCGACTCATTTCGGCTAGGAAATATTGCAAGTGGGTCACAGGACAAGTCGTACCGTTATATTTATGGAAATCAACAATTTCCATTCCTTCGGGAATCACCATTCTGTTAAGGTGAGACGAGCCTGCCGTATATTGGTTAAGGAACCATTCCTCTTGCTGTGTTGCCAATCCTTTCATGGCAGCATTAAATTCTACTCCTTCAGGGAAGCTGGATTCTTCTGAGATCATCTCATCGTTTTCTTTGGGGTCGAAATTTTCTACCGAGGATGATGCATCTATGTTACCCAGATAGTTGGGTGACAAATTCAGCAGCCCATTGGAAGGAAAATCATGAAGGGTGAGCGTTCCTCCACCTAGCAAGCTCTGGGGTCTGTATGCGGGCAAGAGCTGGTTACCATGTGAATGGTCATCTTCATCTGTATAGTGCTGGCAACTCTTCATAGGACTGTACCACGGGCGGTGTTCAAAGCCTCGGCGTGGCTGTTCAATGGCCGTTGGACTTTGCGCTTGTCTGGTGGCAGGTAATGGCTTGGATTGTTCCGGCTTTCCTTTCTTAACACCTTGTCCAGACCTCTTGAGTAAAGCCCTTCGTTTTGCTAGCTTGAGCTTGTCAAGGGCACCGGGAGACGGTAGAGTTTCATTCCCCAAGTCGATAGGCGCTGGCGCCCTTTGGATCCTAGCTCTCGCAGTAAGTTTGGGAAGCAGTGTCATGGTGCCTCGATTTTGGATGGGTTTTACAACTTCAACCATATTTTCGAGTTCTTTACCTCTGCTGGTAGGAAACTTCCCATTAATGGAGCAATTTTTGGTGGCCCTTCTATCATACAGAACCGCTTTGAAGCTTCCTCCCATTGGTCTCTTCTGCTCTGGGCCCTCCTGGACAGTCAAGTCTCTTTCTACTGTAGTACATGCCATGACAGTCTTTTTCCTCCTCGTTTCCTTGTTTACAAGCTCTTTGTGAGGTGGGGCGATGTTGACATCAAGGTCATATTCTTTAAGGAAAATGTCAATCAATTCATCCCAAGTCTTGAGAAGAGTGATTTTCCTCACAATGTACCATCTCAAGGCGGGGCCAGTTAAATTTGATTGGTATGATCGAATCATCCTTTGGACCAGGTAGGCTTGTAGGTAGCTTTATGGGTGACAAACGTTGGCGAATGCCTCGCATTCAGGTACCTTGAGCTTCTCTGGGATTTTGACATTAGTGTAGTTGGATAGATCAAGGGGGTATTGATCCCGCAGCTCACTCAGCTTACTCATGATCTTCGCAAAATGTTTGCTCTGTTGGTCACCTTTTGGCATGTCTGCATGTGTCAAAAGAGTGTTCTCTCGTGATAGGGCGGTCACGAGATTGGGCCTGGTTTGAGCAAACTCCATTTGCCTCGAGAGTTGTTGAAAGACAATGGGGATTTGCCCCACGTCATCTTCAATATTAGTAATGCGATTTTGCACATCACCTCGATCATCCACAATTGCGTGTGGCCATGCACGAATGGTTGGTGGTTGGCGATTCACGATCACCTGTTATTGCAAAAAGGGCATGCGTGAGCACGAGATAAATGAAGATTGACCTATGGCAACGGTCCAGTTGTTTTTATTTATCAAAAGAGGATTCCAAGGACAAGACATTCCTAATCATCTAAAATTGGAATTGAAATGATAGAATTGAAATGCTAGATATTTAACAGAAGTCCTTAAACATCAAGACTAGAACTAAAATGAAATTTCCTAAATACAAAAACCGGGGGTTATGACCGCCATTTTATATGCGATGAGGAGCCTTGGTCTTGCAAAGTTGTTTGCTTTTACGGGACTAGCCCAAAGACACGTATCCAACTCATTCCTGAACTCCGCTCGAAAGACTCGATATGCTCTTGCTTGGCTGGCTTGTCAATCACATTTGGGACTACTGATTGTAGGTTGCCAAGGACCCGGTGATTGAGAATGCAAAGTATGGAGGTATGATGATGATCTCTTCAACGTGGCATTTTCTCCATGCATCCCGAGGATGCGGCTTTCTTCTAAGTAATCTTGGGTCATGTGAGTAAAAAGGACTGGGAATAAACCGGGCCTGAAAAGTGGAGGGATCTCCAAGAGAGCTCTGTATTGACAAGCCAACCCGTAGGGATAATATGAAGTGATCCTAGCGAGACCAAGTAAAGGGATCGGGTTGTGATATTTAAGTGCAAAGCGAGCTTCTCCCTCTCTAAACAAATTAGCACACCATAGGAATGCCTTGGGAACAAGGTTCGCTTAGGAAATTAAACCAACAAGAGTATATCCTATTGAGGGCATACTTTTCTAAGATTTTGAAACCCTTGCAGTGGGTGCTTGAAATTCTTAATGCCCGAATCCTTTGAGAAAAAGATTGCATTTCTAAAATTTCCTGGCGCAGCCCTCAAGATTTTTCTATGTTTTCTTTGAAATGATTGAGGGACAGAAATATTTCTGGTAAAACTATGTTTACAAAATTCAACCCAGCACAAATTTGATTGACAACCCATGCAATTGAAGCATTTTTTTGACGTGGAATGACGATGAACCCAAAGAAGGCCAGCAGAAAAATTTTGCTTTTTTTTTTTCTTTTTCGCCATGGGTTGTTTTTTTTTTTTTTTTTCAAAAAAATCAACTAAAAACGATAGTGGGCAAACATCCCAACTAGCCTAAAAACCCTTCTTACCAAAGGAGTCACAATTTTTTTATAAAATCGAGCTAGCCAAATTATCAGGTTGACACAAGCTCATCTCCTAGAGGCATTTCGATGGTAATGCTGTATTTGTTCAGAGTTGGGGAAGCTCGAATTTGCCAAGTATGAAAGTGGAGGTCTCAGGACACTAGAAATGAGGGATCACTTGCATGACTCTAGGGTGGATTCTAATTTGGAGAAATGGGAGGAGCTAGTTGATTCTATCTTCAACATATTTTTGACCGGGTCGATCTAACTGGTCCCACCAACAGAGGAGCTTTTTCTTGAGAGCAGGAATGAACTGGACATTGTGTCTACCCATCGCATATAAAACAAACGACTTAAAAGACTGACCTCAGTTGCCATGGGTTTAGGAACGTAAGTAAATAACCAAATAAAAAGGGTTAAGAAATTACCTCACTCTCAAAGATCACAATAAACACATAGACATGCGGATGATACGTGTGGTTCAATTTCTAACTAAAAATGCATAATGAGGTTAAGAGGTAATATGACCGACGCAGTCTCGCGTTCGTGCCAAATTCTCTCAACCTCGGCTCTACCTAAAATTTCGAGGAAAAGAAATGCGGCCTCTACATCGCTGTCTTGCGTTCAAGGCAGTATCTTTCTTAACACCATCCTAAAATATCCTATGGCGGCCCAGGTCTGGCGGCAGGGTTGTGTATGTCATAGTGTAGTGCTAAAACAATTAAAGCATGCACAATAATTTATACACAAAAATTTATTTCAACAAAATTAGTATACCTGCACACAAAAAAAATACCCAAGTTAGGAAAATATTTAAACAAGAGAAAATGGCCTAAGTCCACAAAAATAACCTCCCCAGTGGAGTCGCCAAGCTGTCGCGACCTCCTTTTTCGTCTCGGAGGCTAATGGCTCGGCTGAACGCCTTTCATCAGGGCTTCTGCCAGGGCTCTCCCAAGCCCACCAATTCATGACTTAAGGGTCAAATGTTTGATTTCTTAACATGCAATTCAATTTCAAAAGGAGTCGCCACTAATCGGTTTGGAATGGGTCGATTAGGAACCCAAGTAAAATATTGGGAGAAATATTTTACTCGTGCAACCAAGAAAAACTAGGATCGGGGACTTGATTACACTAGTTAATCACTAATGCCCTTCCGGTACCTAATTTTGTTTAAACCCTCGGGTTTAATATTTTTGCATTTTTTCAAGGATTTTTCCATGCATTTGTTGAAACAAACCTTTTTTTGACTTTTTCCTTTTTTTTTGGAAAATATAAAATATTTTTGGGTTTTTCTGAATTTTTAGAAAATATAAAATGTTTTTCCAATTTTCTGATTTTTCTGCAAAAAAAAAACATTTTTTTAAATAAAAAAAATTATTTATTTATTTTATTATTAAATTAATAATATTATATTATAATATTAAAACCGACCGGACCGGGTCAAATATCCGGGTCCGGTCCCGGTCAGTGACCGACAGGGTCGACCCAGCCTCCGGTTGGGGCTGGCTTCCAAGTGGGCTCGGCCCAACCATGCTTCCCTACACAAACGAAGCCCGGCCGCGATTTGGGCTGAAACCCAAAAAAAAACACGAGAATAACTAAAATCTAGGCCCGGCCCAGCCCACTTGGTCAATCCAGCAACCAAACCCTACCCGAATTCAACCCGCGCCCGACCCGGTTCACGGCCGGATCACGGCGTCGCTGCCCTCCTTCTCTCTTCGGAACGTCGGGAACGGTGGGGTCGGGCAGCGTGGCCACGGCGAGCAGCGTCGACGGTTGAGCGACGACAGCTAAGGCTACGGGCAACGACGAGCGCGCCGCGGGCGAGCGGCACCATCAGCGGTGGCGTCGGGGTTTGGTCCTACAGGTCTGGACGGCTTCGGACGCGGGTGGCGACGGGAGTGACTTGCTAGCGGGAGAGACGGCGACAACTGCGCGGGCGGATGGCGACGGAAGCGCCGCCGTTAGGCGGTCGTCAGTGGTTGAGCGGCAGTGGTGTCATAGTGGTGTTGTCAACCCGTGGCTCCCCCCTTCGCGACTCTGTCTCTCTCCCTCAGATCTGGTTCTGAGCCACTCGCTCGGCCTCTCCGGGGAAATGATGCCAGCAGGCGGCGTCGTCGGTGGTTGAACAGCGACGGCATCGGGGTGGCGGGAAGCGGTAGCGCCGGACCGAGCAACTCGCGTTGCCCGCGGCGACGGGGCTCGACCGGCGGCTCTCTCTCTTTCTCGGATCTGTTTCCTCTCTCTCTCCGATCTCACTTTCGGAACTCACTCTCAGATCTCTCTCTTCTTCTCAGATCTGGAATTTTTCCAGAACTTCGACCCTCACTCTCCCTTTTTCAGATCTCTCTCGCAGCTCTCTCCCGGATCGGCGGTTGGTCGAATTTCGGCCTCCTGGATGTCTCTCCAAGGGAAGCCTTTCTGAGCTCCCGCCTCTCCTCCCCTCTCAGATCTCACTTCTCTCTCTCAAATCTCTCTCTCTCACAGCTCTCTCCGCCCTCAGATCTCTCTCTATTTCCTCTGGATTTTCGCTGTGTGTTGCTGTGTTCTTCTTCGCTCGACCACGCTATTTATAGGCGGAGGAGGACCCGGTCGACCGAGGGCTTGACTGCCGATCGACGGTGAGCTGACCGGCGTGCCCCGTTTTATCGCGCCGCTTGCTTTGCATTGAAGACGAGTCCTATCCGTCCGGGTTTCGCGCCAGATCTCGCGCGGCGGCATTGATGGCGCATGCGAGACGTCCCTGTCGTCGCCGGCCTCCGTCTTCCGCTCCTGCTCTCCTGCTACTCGCGTGCAAGGAAGAAGAGGAAGGGAGGAAGAAGATGGAGGGGGTCGGGCCGGGCCGGAAATGAAAGGGGCTGGGCCGGGCGGCGCGAGATAAGAAGAAAAGAAGGGGGCCGGGCCATAAAGAAAGAAAAGGAGAGGGCCGGGCCGTGTGGGTGAGGATGAGGGGACCGAATGGGCCCCAAGCCCATGGGAAAAATAAAAACAAAAAAGGGGCTGGGCGTAAAGGCTGAGCCCGCATGGGCCTCCCTCTTCTTCTTCTTTTTTTTTTTAATAAATTTTTTTTACTCAAAAATAAGGGAAAATAAATAGGAAAATCAAACTTAGTAAATACAAATAATATTAGTACTTAGGTGATGCAAAAAATCTTTTTTGTTAGGGTCAAATTGAACCCTAATTTTCTATGCAATTTGATTTTAATACCTAGTCAAAATTTAGGTGTCAACAAACACTAAAGTTCTTCCTTCAAAGCTTCATTTGAAAGTTGAAACCTTATAGGTGAATGTTAAGAGCGTGGCGGCCTTCATTCTACTTTCCTCCCCGGTATCTTCCTTAAAAGCTTCTTCGAAATTTGCAAAGTTTATACAAACTTTTGGTCATTGCAGTTATGATGTACGATGAAGTGCTCTAGCATCGTGCTTTTTTCTAGGAAAAAGGAAACCAATTTTTTTCCTCTTGGGAGCAAGGGCTCAAGTTATATTTCTTTCACTTTACATTTGTCAATCGATTCATGAACTTCAATGTGTCCCAATTTTTTCAACTGGGTGTGAGTTATAACTTGTGCTTTGGATTTAAGAGAGTTTTGGAAAGCATTAATCTTGTACCCCCACATCATGCTCATGCCACCTGCTCGCTGTTAATGCACTCATGTTTTGTAGGTTTTGCTCAAAAGACTAGCTCTAACTTGTGATCAATGCTAAGATAGATATGGTTTAACAAAATGTCTTTCCTCGAATGATGTAGGACTTAATTTGTTTAAAGACAGGTTGAAGGTATAACAAGGTGCTTATCTCATTAGAAGTGGGCACTAACATGACTCGTTGAATGCATATGATAATTCATACTTATATGCTTCTCATAATTCATAGCACAAACATTTCTCAAATTTATGGAAATTGCTCACAATTAATTTCACTCGGTGTATGCGTTCATATTATTCATAACTTGTAAAAGTCCAATAAGAGATGAATGTTGATGGAAAGTTCCTCCAATCAAAAATCGGCAATAATAGTATCCTTTCAATTTCAAATACCATCATTGATATGTACCTTCATGATTAGATGGGGTTCAATCTCCAAATGCACTTATGAGTCTGCATTATTTCCGAATGGCGAAATCACAATCATTATTATTACACCGTCTCATTGCAGCATCAGAAGATGAAACATTTCCTCCTCGACAAAGCTAAATTTAAGAAACTCTAAAAACAGGATGGCCGAGGTTGAAGGTTTCACATTAAGGGCAGATCCCTGAAAAAGGTTGGAAGAGCATTTTCTCTCCTTTTCTTGTAGAGATACAATCATAGCTATCAATATTAAATAACAGCGCAGAAAACAGTACAGAACCTTTGTGCTATAGTGAAGAGAGACTGACGTGAGTGTTATAAATTAGGTATGATTGACTCGACCTGCTAAAGTAGATCTGCCTACTACTCTGCTCCACATTTATGAGAAAATATTGGGTGCAGCCCTTTGGCAAACGGGAAGAGCCTCAGAGCGTGCCACGTGTCACATGGGCCCACCTTTTTTCTCTCCCCCTCTCTCTCCTCTGCAAGTCTTCTCTCTCCTCTCTTTCGCCTACCCCTCTCTCTCTTCATTAAATGCCATGTCCTTTGCCTCCCTCTCTCTCTCCATTTTCCATGCGCTCTCCATTTCAAAATTGGCCCTCGAAGGCTTCCATCAAGCCCCACCAAAATCTTTCCTCCATCTCCAACGAACCACTACTTTCATTTCTCCGCTCCTTTTTAAAACGCAATCATCCAAATCACCTCCTACCGCTTCGACACCACTATGCTTTGAGCTTTAGTAGCCCTCGATGTCCACCTAGTCCCCCACTCCCCCACTCCCATGGTGACATCGGTTGGCTGAAGACCAAACCTGTACTACCTCAGTGCCAACAACGTCATCCAAGTAAAAAAGGGCATTTACACCCCCTACTACTTCCGGGATTCCTTTTATTTGCTCCACGAGGTGAAATCGGCATTGGGTGACTGGGAGGTCGGCTCAAATTGGTTCGCATGGAGCTTGTGTGTAGAACGTGCTGGACTCAAAAAAATATTAGGTGATATTGGCCATTCCCCCGCCGTTGCCGACAAAGCACATTAAGGTCGCCCCTCCTTTAGCGCTCGCTTGCTTCACTCTCCACACCCATTGCTGCTCCGTCTATCAAGCCGCCGTTCTCTAATAATGGAAGATCAGCTAAGACTAGTGGGGTCTGTGTACGAGTGCAGGGATGGCAACGGCGACAACGGGATGTCGGGTTTCTAGAGAGTTGTCGAAGTCCTCTCCTCGCTTGAGTTTTACTTCTTTTTTTTGGGTATAAACCTTGCTTGAGTTTGATTGTTAGATGGGATTCGATTTCGTGGGATTTTCTTTCTTTCTTTTCTGTTTAGAAATTTCGATAATGTTTCGTTTGAAACAACGAGTGTGGAGAACATACGCCCCTCAGTCATCAAAACGAAAGCAAATCCAGTGCTCGGCTCTGGAACTTCCATTCCAATTTTTTTCTCATTTGAAAAGAAAAATGACATCTCAACTTCCAAGCCATTGAGTAATATAATATAAATCAACTCCCCATGATGTTCAGCACGAGATGATAAATTACAGGCGACAATTGAGTTTTCCTTTAGTATCATGTTCCCCACTCGATGCAATTCCTGAACGAAGAACCCAAATGAAAAACACTGCAGAATCACCATAAGCCAGCAATTCCTCGGACCCATTTTGAAGCTCTCGGCGGTTATGAAATTTTGAAAGGGAAAATACCCAAGCTCCAAAAGGAGATTGTACTTTCAAAAAAAGCAAATCTGGCTCCAGTTGAGTTCAAAACGGATTCTGCTATGAAAGGTTTTTAATTTCTCCCCAAAATTCTTCCTACTGTAAAATTAGATGCGAAAGCAATAATAAATGGCTGCCAACGAGAGTTGGGGGGAGTATGGATGCAGACAAACTACATGAGGGAACCTAGTTTCGTTTGGCCATGAATTTGCTTGTGCACATGATGGAATGCTAATAAATAGTAGGTAATAAAAAAAAAAAGTGCGAGATTGCCCTTCTGTCATACCCCAAAACTGCAAGAGAAGGGAATATGACACGGCCATCCTTCCACAAGAAGGACGCAACCTCAATATAACCAACAACCTGATATCAACATATATGAACTCAAACCCATATATAATATATATATATATATATATATATATATATATATCAGATAAACCAACACGTTGGCTACACATCAGAGTTTCTATAATCCTCCAAAATAATATTAACAATAAGAACTCAGTCAACTCAAAAGATAACAAACGCTAAATAAGTTTCTTCCTCAAGTCATACCCAAAAAGAATTAAAAGTTTCCCCCCAACAACGCTCCCGCTTTACTCGCCGCTAACCGAGGAACCTGAAAACATAAATGATGAGTGGAATGAGCAACCACCGCCCAGTAAGTAATACATATCTTCTAAGCAAATCGAGCAAGCACTATGCATGGATTCAAAGCAATCCCATAACCTTTAAACACTATTCAATATATAAAATACATAATGAATCATATAGGAGTTACTTTTATATTCATATGAAAACTCATTTAAACCACCATAACAATACAAGAATCAATGGTCAAGTCCATTGAATAATCTCCATTCAAAATCACGCGCCAATGGTCCATCCATTGACTAATCCATTGCTCAATCTCTTACCATGGTCACGACACAACGCCTTGTGACAAGGCGACCAAGATTCCCCCTTGGCAAGGTCTCCATCTATAATGCCGGTGGCTCGGCCCAAAAGGATATCCTAAACCCAGTATGCATACCAACATGCCCCTCAATGGGCTCACAGCAATAATGAGCAAAATAACAATCTTTCAATACTAGAAAGCCAATTCATAAATCAATATCATAAACCAAACAAATACCTTTTTGCAACATTAGCATCTACCATTTCTCAAATCATCCATGCACTTTTCCATAAACCATTTGCAAAGCAATTACAAATATATTTTGCCTTCCAAAACTTTGCATAACATGCTTTCCAAACCTTTATAAACAATCAAAAGGTAGTCCATGTCCGATCCGATTTTTATGCAATAATAATGTAAATTCCATAATCTCATACTATATATAATCCATATAATTTTCTCAACATGAATTTTACAAATTCAAAGAAGATATAGTACCACTCACCTCGTCGCCTACGACCCAATAAAATGATATTTGAATCGTCAAATTCGCGGTCCTAACAAATAATTGAGGAATGAGTTAAAACCCGATAAAACTTTATCTCAATTATTAAGACAACTAAATCACGTCTTAACACTAATAAAATGACCCCTAAGAGCTAACAAAACGCCTAACAAAAGCAATTTATTCAAAACCGTTTAAGAAGCGGGGCTAGGGTGCAAAACTCGATTATGCCATAACTTTCTCATCCGAACTCCGATTCAAGCAATCTTGTAGTCAAAATGAAGATAATTCCGAGCACTAGAAGACCCATAAGTTGGACAACCCAATTTTGAGCCAAAACCGACAAAATCAGACCCCACAGTCACCGCGCGCATACTGTTCATCCAGCGGGCAGAAGTTCAAAATTCCGTTTCGGACAAACCACAAACTCAAATCCAATTCCGTAAAATCTCACGGGTCCATGACGTCCTAAACTACCATTCTTATAAATTTTCATGGCTCAAAAACTCAAAAATCAGACTTCGCCACTCAATATTCCCAATATTCCGAATTTGAGCCCTAAATTGGAAAAATGCTTCGATTGGAGGAATAAGAGGCACGTGTACTCACCGGGTGTTGCATAAAATAATCGAGTCGGCTTTGCGAGGCTCCTGTGATGCGCACGTGCAAAACCCTCTCCTTCTTTCCCTTTCTTCTTCTCTCCCTCTCCTCTTTTCTCTCTTTTTCTTTTCTCTCCCGACTGGTTCAGTTTTCTGCGAATGAAAATGTAACCGCCACTTATTCTCTCTCCTCTTTGACTTTTCAACTCTCTTTCTTCTTTTCTTTTCTTTTTTTTTCTTTTTTTTTTAAACCCAAGTTGGTCCCACTACTTCCAAAAGACCTGAATATTACATCATTCCCTCCTTAAAAAAAAATTCCGTCCTCAAAATTTGAACTTGTCTTAATTCTCAAATAGATGTGGATATTTGCATCTCACTTCCTCCTCAAGTTCCCAAGTAGCCTCTCTCTTAGTATGATTTTCCCATTGTAACTTCACGTAAGGAATAGTTCGTCGTCGCAACACTTGATCCTTCTTATCGACGATGCGAATAGGGCACTCCTCATACGTCAAGTTTTCTCTTAATTTCAACAGTGAAAAATCCAGTACGTGGTTAGAATTTGGCACATATTTTCACAACAAGGATACATGGAAGACATTATGTACACTTGAGAGTGCTGGCGGCAAAGCCAATTTGTAAGCAACTTCACCAATCTTTTCCAAGATCTTGGACTTAACTTCCCACGGGTGTCAAATCTCATTACGCCCTTTATAGGAGAAACCTTTAGGAATACATGATCACCCACATTAAATTCTAACTTGCGTCTCTTAAAGTCTGCATAACTTTTCTGACGACTTTGAGCCGTTCTGAGACATTCTCGAACCAACCTAACTTTTTCTTCCGACTATTGAATGAACTCAGGGCCAAGTAGCCTTTTCTCACCAACATCGTCCCAACAAATAGGACTTCTGCATTTTCGGCCATACAAAGCTTCGAAAGGTGTCATTTTAATGCTGGAATGATAACTGTTGTTATAAGAAAATTCTGCCAAGTGTAGATGTTCATCCCAAGAACCGCCAAAGTCAATGATACATGATCTCAACATATCCTCTAATGTTTGGATTGTTCTCTCTGAATGCCCATCTGTCTGAGGGTGAAAAGCTGTACTCAAGTTGAGTTTAGTGCCCAAACTCTAAATGCCCATCTGTTCCTTGCAAACTCTTCCAAAAGTTAGACACGAATCTAGGATCTCTATCAAAAACAATGCTTATTGGAACTCCATGAAGTTTCACTATCTCATTAACATATCGCTTTGCCATGTCTTCCATTGAAAAGCCAAATTGATATGCCAAAAAGTGTGCGGACTTAGTTAATCGATCAACAATCACCTATATAACATTCTTACCACTTGGTGTTCTCGGTAGACCAACCACAAAGTCCATGGTAATATGCTCCCACTTCCATTTAGGTATCTCTAGGGGTTGTAACTGCCCCCCTGGTTTCTGATGCTCAATTTTCACTTGTTGGCAAACTAGACATTGATCGACAAATTCTACCACATCTTTCTTCATGTTGACCCACCAGAAGTTCTCTCTCAAGACCCTATACATTTTAGTACTTCCCGGATGAATAAAAAATCTAGTACTGTGAGCTTCCTGCAATATCTCCTTTTTCAGTTATGAATCATTAGGAACACATAGCTAACCACGAAACCTTAAGGACCCATCTACATGTAAACTGAAATCCACTTGTCTTCCAGCTTTCACACCCTCTCTGAATTTCTGCAATTGAGGATCTTCGTCCTGTTTAGCCTTAATCCTGTCAATCAACATTGGTTGTACTCGGAGGTTAGCTAATTGAGTACCAAGATGATGCACCAATACCTCTAAGTCCAACTTCCTCATATCTTCAAGGATAGGTTTTTGAGAAGTAAGTAAAGTTACCATATTTCCAAAGGACTTACGACTCAAGGCATCCGCCGCCACATTAGCTTTACCTAAATGGTACTTAATAGATAAGTCATAGTCTTTTAAAAGTTCTAGCCATCTTCTCTGCCTCATATTCAATTCCTTTTGAGTAAAGATGTACTTCAGACTTTTGTGATCAGTAAAAACTTCACATTTTTCATCGTACAAGTAGTGACGCCATATCTTCAAGGCAAATACAACCGCCGCTAACTCCAAATCATGAGTGGGGTAGTTCTTCTCATGTGTTTTCAATTGTCTAAAAGCATAGGCAATGACTTTATCACCTAGCATAAGAACACAACCCAACCCTTCTTTAGATACATCACAATAAATTATGAAACTGCCACTTCCTGAAGGTAGAGTTAGTATGGGAGTTGACACTAAACATCTTTTTAACTCTTGAAAACTGTGCTCACATTGATCTGACCATACAAATTTAACTATCTTCTGAGTTAGACGAATGAGGGGACCAGCAATCTTTGAGAATCCTTCCACAAATCGCCTGTAGTAACCGGCTAGCCCAAGAAAACTCCTCACTTCTGTAACATTAGTGGGGCGATTCCACTTAACAATTGCTTCCACCTTCTTTGGATCCACTAGTATGCCATCCTTCGAGATTACATGACCCAAGAATTCTATATGATCAAGCCAAAAGTCGCACTTACTAAATTTAGCAAACAGCTTCTTTTCATGCAAAATTTGCAAAACAAACCTCAAATGCTGCTCGTGTTCCTCCAAACTCTTTGAATACACTAGTATGTCATCAATGAACACCACAATAAATTTGTCAAGATACTCCCTGAACACCCTATTCATCAAGTCCATGAAAGTAGCGGGTGCATTTGTTAATCCAAAAGGCATGACAAGAAATTCATAATGGCCATATCTTGTTCTAAAAGCAATTTTTGGCACATATTCTATTTTTATCTTCAACTGATGGTATCCTGAACGAAGGTTGATTTTGGAAAATACTTGAGCTCCCTGAAGTTGATCAAATAAATCATCAATCCAAGGCAAATGATATTTGTTTTTGACTGTTGCCTTGTTAAGTTCTCGGTAGTCTATGCAAATCTCATACTACCATCTTTCTTTTTCACAAATAGAACTGGAGCTCCCCAAGGCGAAACACTAGGCCTAATAAAACTTTTATCCAAAAGCTCTTGTAGTTGCGTTTTCAACTATTTCAATTCAATAGGTGCCATCCGATATGGTGCCTTAGAGATCGGTGTGGTGCCGGGTATCAAATCAATGCAAAGCTCAATTTCTCTATCAGGAGGCAAACCTAGTAAATCCTCAGGAAACATGTTTGGAAACTCTGACAACCGGAACATTCTCCAACTTCACTACAACCTTACTTGTGTCTTTTACGCAAGCTAGATAACCCCAACAACCCTTTTTCAAAAGTTTCCTCGCTTGTAAAGCTGAGATCAACCTTGGAAAAGTGTCTTGACAACTTCCCGAAAAAGAAAATTCAGGTTGATTTGGAAGTCTAAATATCACTTTCTTTGAAAAGCAATCAATAGTAGCACGATATGTAGATAACCAATCCATACCTATAATAACGTCAAAGTCTCGAATATTTAACTCCACTAGATCTATAGGCATTTCTACATCATTAATCCATAACACACATCTCTTGAACACATGATGAGCAATCAAGAAGTCTCCAATGGGAGTATCAATACGCAATTCACATTCAAGAAGTGTAGGGAACATATCCAATTTCTTCTCAAATTCAGTAGAAATAAAGGAATGCGTAGCACCCGGGTCAAATAACGCATAAGCATATTGTGAGGCAATAAAAATATTACCTGCAACAACTGTGTTGGATGCCTCCGCATCCTCCTTTGTCATTGCAAAAACTTTCCCACTTGTACTTTGTCTTTGTTGGTTCCCTTGGGGCCTATCAATGGAAGGGACATTCCTTCGCATAGGACAGTAGTGCGATATGTGCCCTTGCTGTCCACATGAGTAACATGACCTATTCCCAATGGTAGGGTTCCTTCGTGTAGGACAATCTCACCGCATGTGTCCCGCCTTCCCACATAAGAAGCACACTCACAATTTCCTGCAACACTCACCACTATGATATTTTCCACATGTATTGCAAGGGCCCTGGTTATTCGGATTTCTAAACTGTCCTGGCCGACTGAAACCTCTTCCTTTTCCACTACCACTGGTACGATCATCTTGGAAATTTGTGGGCTTAAACCTCTTGGATTGAGGTACTCCTTGTGTGCCCTGTTTCAAATTGCCTTGCTCCACGATGATCACTCATTCTAGCACATCCTTATAAGTTGCCAGCATTAAAGGACCAAGCACGGAATTAATTTCAAGTCGGAGTCCTCTGAGGAAATGGTCAGCCTTAGCTTTCTCATTAGCTACAAACTGCTCTGCAAATCTGCTCATCTCATTAAAACGGACTGCATACTCCAAAACTATAGTCACCCTGAGATATATTCACAAAGTCACTTTTCATCTTTGATTGGAAGGACATAGGAAAGAACTGAGCATTGAAAGCATTTGTAAAGTCCTCCCACGATATGGTAGCATCTCTACCTCAAAGGGCTGGCCTCATCCCTTCCCACCAGTACTCCACTCCTCCCTCCAAATATTGGATGGCAAATCTAACCTTCCGATCCTCGGGGATCCCTTCAGCTCTAAAGATCCCATCAATCTTTTTAATCCATCGTTCGGCCATAAGAGGATCAACTTTCCCATCATAAGTTGGAGGTTTTGCCTTCCTGAACTGGGCAAGGGTACCTGAACCGATAACTCCATCTCCACTTAGATCCCTTGGATGGCGATACCAGTGGATCATTGCCTGCTCAAACTAAGTTGAAGGGGGTGGCTCTTGGTTCTCTTCCCTATTTTCAGGCAAGTCAGGATTCCTATCAAACCGATCCTCCAGTCTCCTCTTTAAAGCCACACCTCGAGAAGCTTGAAGAGTATCTCTAGTGTCAAGGGTAGCGACTCGCTTGCCTTTGCCGCTCCTACGAAGCGAGGCAAGCATCTCAGAGTCGGTATGCATGACCACCTGAATCTAAGAGTGAAACTGCACCTTAGTACCTAAAAGACTAACGCACAAAAATCTATCATACAACTCACAACGCCCTATATCTATCTCTAAAAAAAATCAAAACTTAAGCTCTGATACCAAAAGATGTCACACCCCAAAACTACAAGAGAAAGGAATATGACACGGCCGTCCTTCCACATGAATGACGCAGCCTCAATATAATCAACAACCCGATATCAACATATATGAACTCAAACCCATATATATATCAGATAGACCAACATATTGGCTACACATCAAAGTTTCTATAATCCTCCAAAATAATATTAACAATAAGAACTCAGTCAACTCAAAAGATAACAAACACTAAATAAGTTTCTTCCTCAAGTCATACCCAAAAAGAATTAAAAGTTTCCTCCCAACAACGCTCTCACTTTACTCGCCGCTAACTGAGGAACCTAAAAACATAAATGATGAGTGGAATGAGCAACCACCGCCTAGTGAGTAATACATATCTTCTAAGGAGATCGAGCAAGCACTATGCATGGATTCAAAGCAATCCCATAACCTTTAAACTCCATTCAATATATAAAATACATAATGAATCATATAGGAGTTACTTTTATACTCATATGAAAACTCATTTAAACCACCATAACAATACATGAATCAATGGTCAAGTCCACTGAATAATCTCCATTCAAAATCACGCGCCAATGGTCCATCCATTGACTAATCTATTGCTCAATCTCTTACCATGGTCACGACACAACACTTTGTGACAAGGCGACCAAGATTCCCCCCTTGGCAAGGTCTCCACCTATAATGCCGGTGGCTCGGCCCAAAAGGATATCGTACCCCTCAATGGGCTCACAGCAATAATGAGCAAAATAACAATCCTTCAATACTAGAAAGCCAATTCATAAATCAATATCATAAACCAAACAAATACCTTTTTGCAACATTGGCATCCACCATTTCTCAAATCATCCACGCACTTTTCCATAAACCATTTGCAAAGCAATTACAAATATATTTTGCCTTCCAAAACTTTGCATAACATGATTTCCAAACCTTTATAAACAATCAAAAGGTAGTCCATACCCGATCCAATTTTTATGCAATAATAATGTAAATTCCATAATCTCATACTATATATAATCCATATAATTTTCTCAACATGAATTTTACAAATTCAAAGAAGATATAGTACCACTCACCTCGTCGCCTACGACCCAATAAAATGATATTTGAATCGTCAAATTCGCGGTCCTAACAAATAATTGAGGAATGAGTTAAAACCCGATAAAACTCTACCTCAATTATTAAGACAACTAAATCACGTCTTAACACTAATAAAATGACCAATAAGAGCTAACAAAACGCCTAACAAAAGCAATTTATTCAAAACCGTACAAGAAGCGAGGCTAGGGTACAAAACTTGATTATGCCATAACTTTCTCATCCAAACTCCGATTCAAGCAATCTTGTAGTCAAAACGAAGATAATTCCGAGCACTAGAAGACCCATAAGTTGGACAACCCAATTTCGAGCTGAAACCGACAAAATCAGACCCCACAGTCACCGCGCGCATATTGTTCATCCAGCGGGCAGAAGTTCAAAATTCCGTTTCGGACAAACCACAAGCTCAAATCCAATTCCATAAAATCTCACGGATCCATGACGTCCTAAACTACCATTCTTATAAATTTTCATGGCTCAAAAACTCAAAAATCGGACTTCGCCACTCAATATTCCCAATATTCCGAATTTGAGCCCTAAATTGGAAAAATGCTTCGATTGGAGGAATAAGAGGCACGTGTACTCACCGGGTGTTGCATAAAATAATCGAGTTGGCTTTGCGAGGCTCCCGCGACGCGCGAGTGCAAAACCCTCTCCTTCTTTCCCTTTCTTCTTCTCTCCCTCTCCTCTTTTCTCTCTTTTTCTTTTCTCTCCCGACTGGGTTCAGTTTTCTGCGAATGAAAATGTAACCCCACTTATTCTCTCTCCTCTTTGACTTTTCAACTCTCTTTCTTCTTTTTTCTTTTTTTTTTTTTTAAACCCAAGTGGTCCCACTACTTCCAAAAGACCTGAATATTACACCTTCGATCAAGCGGCTCTTTCTTTGTTCTATTTCATTGACTAAATGTGAAATGCAATTTCGACCATTCTTGCTCTATTTAGTCACTGTGCATTGCTCAGTTTGGAATCTTTCACAGTTCATTCACCCCTGAGGAAGCTAAGACCCAATCCAAACGTTACAAATTTATTATGTATCGACAAGAAATTAGGAAATGATTCTTAAAAATTGAAGGCAACCATCGAACGCTCGAAAGGATCCTAATGTGATTTGACATGCTGGAGCAGCAACGTGTGGAGAGAGAAGCGAGCGAGCGCCGGAACAGGGGCGGCCTTAAGGTGCTTCATCGGCGACGGCGAGGGAATGGCCGCTTGACGAACAGAGCAGCAATGAGTGCGAAGAGTGAAGCAAGTGTGGGGGACCAGCCGCTTGACGAACGGTCTTTAGCCAACCGATGTCACCATGGGAGTGGGGGACCAGGTGGACGTTGAGCTAGTCAGGGGCGATTCGGGTGCTCATGTTCGCAGAGGAGAGGGCCAGGGGCAGGAGGACGACGGTCTCGAGGGCCACTAAAGCTCAAAGCATAGTGGTGTCGATGAGAAGACGATGATTGCAGCGGTTTTAAAAAAGGAGCGGAGAAATGAAAGCGGTGGTTCGCCGAAGACGGAGGGAAAGATTTTGGTGGGGCTTGATGGAAGAGAAGAAGGCGTCCCATTAAATGAAAAGAGAGAGAGAGACAATTTTGAAAGAGAGAGGGAGAGCACGGGCGGCAAAAGGGGAGAGAGAGAGAGAGGGAGGCAAAGGACATGGCATTTAACGAAGAGAGAGAGGGGGGCAGGCAAAAAGAGAGAGGGAGAGAGGAGAGAGAGGGGGATGGGGAGAATGGGATACGTGGCACGCTTCGGAGGCTCTTCTCGTTTGCCACGGTGGCACATGGGCTGCACCAATATTTTCTCCACATTTATATGATGCTAGGCGCGTCCTACCAAAAATAGACAACCGTCTGATCCGACCCTTTCACTTCTGCAACTTCCTGCTGAACGCATCATTACTGTTGGCCCCCACTCTCTACAGTCTCTACAGTCGTTTACTGCTGTTTGTGTAATGACTTCCATTCCTACAGCTTTCCATATATACAGCTTTATCTTGATGAGTAGATCATTCTGGGCTCTTTTTCATTGACGATTAAGACGACAAAATAAGTACTTTTTTAATGCTTCAGCGTTAAGATTTAATATATTATATAAATTTGGAATTAAAAAGGTAGAACTTCCATACTGTGGAACTCCTGAGGTATTGAGAACCAGGCGCTAATCAATCACTTGTAAACTGAGAGCGGCACAAGAAGAAGAAGAAGAAGCAGCTCGTGAAGGAAGAAATGAACCAACTAGAACAAAACAAGACAAATCCACACCCCCTTTGCCTTTAGGATGACTGACTCAGAGAGGCAACATTTCAAGGGGGGAACAAACGGCGGTCATGACGAAGACGCAGCAACGACGAGACACAGAAGAAAAGTTCCTCAGAAGAACATGGGAGAAATAAATACACCAGAAGAGAAGAAAAAGCCGTCGAGACTGTTCAAAGTGACGCGAGCAACGGACTTCCTCTAGTAGTCGGCGGTGGGCAACAGCTCGTGGCCGGAGTGGCCGATGAAGAAGACCTCGTAGATGAACCCGGCGAGCCCACCGCCGATCAGAGGCCCTGCCCAGTAGACCCAGTGGTTGTCCCAGCTCCAGCTCACCAAGGCGGGCCCGAACGACACGGCCGGGTTCATGGACGCCCCGTCGAAGGCACCCCCGGCCAAGATGTTGGCGCCGACGATGAAGCCGATGGCGATCGGAGCTATGATCCCCACGTTGCCCCTCTTCGGGTCGATTGCCGTGGCGTACACCGTGTATACCAGCCCGAACGTCATCACGATCTCCAGCACGAACGCGTTCCACACGCTCACCCCAGATGAAAGCGAGAACGCTGACGTGGTCTGCATGTTCAACAGCAACACACCCACTCATTTCGAGGCAACGTAACACATGGACCAAACCAAATCACGTTCAGAAGATTCGTGAGCGAGAAAATCTCTTACCAGTCCGCCAGTGGCGAACTTCAGGAGCAAACAAGCAACGGTGGACCCGAGAAGCTGGGCGATCCAGTAGAGGATCCCGCGGAGAAGTGTGATGTTGCCGCCGACGAAGGCGCCGAAGGTGACGGCGGGGTTGACGTGGCCCTTGGAGATGTTGGCGCTCACGGAGACGGCGACGAAGAGGCCGAACCCGTGGGCGAGCGCGGCGGCGACGAGGCCGGCGGGGGTGGTGGACCCGTTGTCCGTGAGCTTGTTGAAGGCCATGCCGGAGCCCTCGCCAGCGAACACGAAGATGAGGGTGGAGAAGAACTCGGCCAGCGCCTCCTTGAGGGCGTCGGGGCGGTAGTTCTCCTCGGGCCGGCCGACGGCTATATTCCTGAGCGGCATCTTTCCCGGCGTACGAACGGCGGTTGTGGTTTGGGAGTGGGAAGCGTTTCCGGGGCTTCGCTCGCTCACTCGCAAATGTCCCGAGGGACTGGTCTCCACATCCCATCGGAGAGAGGGCGCTTATATTGAACTCGTGGAGGCGGGAGGGGAACCGGCATTGCCGGTAGCCAGTGAGGGGCGGAGGAAATATTCGGATCGTGATTGGTGGACAGGTTGGAAGGATAATATGAGGCACTATTTTCATATATTTTTGGAAGTCCCTGGCCATCGAGGGAAAGGCCATTTACCAGTCATTACTGTGGTGATCCCACACAACGAAGCAGTCCGCAGTGACCAACACGTGGCCTTGCAGATAAGGGCACGTCGGAAGCAGTCCGTTTTTTTTTTTTCAGTGACCAAAATTGTACTCCGATTTTAATTACACGTGTATTACAATTCTTTGGATTTTCATTATACATGTGCGTGAATTGATGTCGGTTCATTGCATCTATAATTTGGTATACTCAGCGTTGACATGTGTCTTTTTTAAAAAAATTATAAAAATTATCTACATCAGTATCAATTATACCACATAAGATCGTCAACATCCACGCCAATAATTGCTAATCAAAATCGATGAAAAAACCACATCGACAAATTATCAAAATGTAAATGGCTAAATTGAAAAGTTTTGTACAATATAAACGTCTTGCACAATAGGTACAAGAATTTTTTGGTAATTTTCTCAGGTCAAAATTTGGGAGAGACCTTTAGGGTCTATAAAGCATAGATTATGTATCTTCATGATACTATATGAGCAAAAGGCATTATAGGTCTCGACCAAAACAATAAGAGACAAATTAAGAAAACAATGATTAATATGATTCTAGGGCTACGCTATACAAATAGAAAGACACGGACTAACTTCCATTTTAAATCCATAGTACATTAACCGAAGTTATGCGACGCTGTAATGTGGACTGTGAGACGTAGTCCATGCATATGATTATTGAAGGTGAGAAATGATCCAATGTCAAGTCATTTTATGCTGTGGGCCAAAAAGAGAATTAAAATCAGATTCGATTAAAACCAGATTAAAATCAGTTGGAAAAAATGATCCAATTTTGGCTTTTCATCACTCATCAGTTTCTTTGACATCGACAGTGGAATACAACTTTGACATGGATGGTTCCTGTGGAATTAGAGCAAATTGTGGATACAGCGAACTAGATCATTCTAGTTGAGCTATAAATTGGATTGCGGGAACAATCTCTTTTCCTTTTCTTGCCAAAAATAAAAATAAAATACAAAAAAATATATAAAAAAAAAACGAGAGATTACAAGATAAAATATAAAAAATTGGAAAGTTGGTTGGGAAAATAGGTCTTGATTAAGGTTTCGTTTGTTTCATGGAAAATAAATAATCTAGAATATATTTCTTAAAAATGACCACTTAATGATATGGAATACATTTTTTAAAAATAATTGCTTGTGTCGCTCATAAAAATGAATGAATGAAAAATATTTTTATCACTTGTGAAAAAATATTCGGCATAAAGTGCCGTTAATAATAAAAATATTTTTTATTGACCATTTTTTTCAAATGATATAATTATTTTTTGAAAAATATTTTTCAAATCGTTCATTTTTTCATGAAATAAACGGAGCCTATGTTGTCAACATTTGATATTAAATTTAGCTTAGCGTAATTTAGTTAGTATACATATAGTTTATGATTTTTAATATACCTTTGAGATAGTTTAGCTTTAGGTTGAATAATCTTTTAAAGAATAAATGGAATTCGATTTGTAATACGCTCATAAGGGTTACTATCTTGAGACTTAATAATGAGGGTTGCTCCATTCGTAGCAAGTTCCTTTACTACAATTTATCTTTTACTCATTCTTTTAATACTATTTTCGATGAAATGATTGTGATTCTTTTTATATTGATCTTATGCCGTAATTTGTTTGTTTTGATTAAATGATTAGGTTTCATTTTAAAATTATTATAAACACTAAAAAAATTTCATGGACACTTAGCAAACAAGAATTTTAGGAGTCATAAATATATAAGAGATTGTGTGGACTCTTGGTTAACAAATCAATCAAGATTAAGTACCGAAAGGGCATTAATTAGACAATCAATGTAATCAAGTTATCGATCATAAATATCTAGTTACATAGAAAGTAGAAAGTAAGATATACTTGTGTACCTCATTTGATTCCTAGTTGGCTTCAATAGGCTAATGGCTACTCTAAATTAGGATAGAATTCTCACAGATAAAAAACTCAATTGAGTTTCTCATGTCGCCCAAGGTAAGGGCTCAAGAGAATCTACACCGATTAAGGACCATTGGTCTCCAGCTAGCATTATCTCTAAATTCATTTTTCCCTATCAAGATAGTTGCGATAATATTATGAAGAATTGAATTGTACCTTTTGCTTGCCTAGTGCAATTCAACTAGTATCAAACGTGCCTATTTTCAATATTTGCTATGTCAATAAGGTAGGACACGAGCGATGTTTGTGGATGGTTTTGATTTTGAAATATTCACATACTATCGGTATATGAAATTGGTTGACCTACAATTCTTGTTTGTGAGGGGCGTACTAAATAAGTATTTATTAATAAGTACATCATATAATATGATGATGTGATTTAGTGAAAATTAAAATGATGTAACTATGCAATTTTTTGATTATGTGAACCATTCCATTTACTAGAAAAAAGTGGGCATCCTAAATTATTTTAAAAACAAGTCTTGAAGATAGAGAAGAGATGAGCTCTTAAGTTTGTTACTTTCATTCAAGCAATTTGATTGTGAATAAAAAGAATTCACGAAATAAGAAAAATCAACAATATTAACGTAAAAGTAATTAAAATCTATAAATATTTATAATTTATGCACCTATTATTTCCTATTTTTTCGAATTAAATTAAAACAAATAAACAATGAAATTCAAACAGTTTGAAAAGTTGAAAGGGCAGTGCTTGCTTGAAGAATAACTTCTTTATAATTTGTATATATTTTTTCCTTTAAATTTCACTCAATTTAGATAAAACTATTCAATTCAGCATATCCATTTAACTGAAAAACCAATGCACGTATTCACTTAAATAAAGAATTTCTTACACCTCAAATTTTGATCGGTAAAAAACGCCAAGAGTAAAAATTTAATGTACTTTGACTTCTATGGACTGACTTCGGGCTAATTTCTTCTTTCTATTATTAGCATTTTAGTTAACTTATTTTTCTCGGATTCTCTACATTTTTCATTTTTCCGCAATAATTAAGAGTAAAAGAGAAATTTCCTAAAAAAATGAAATAAAAATATTCTTTCACCTCTTAAAAGTCATGTGCACTACACATTTTAACTAGAAAAAGTAATGGAGAGTTAATGACCATAAAAAATGAAAGCTAAAGGGAGGATTGCATAATAGTTAAAAAGTTTAGGGACAAATTTATACTACCTCCAAAGTTAAGAGGGTTTTATATAATTTCTCACTTATTTTACTTAATTCTTTATCGTCACATTTGTTACCTAGACAATAGTGTCTGCCGTAAGAATTGTCTTTTGATAGGAATATACCTTAACAATTTTGAATAGGTGATGAATCTCATGTTATCTAGTGAAAGATATGTTGTTTCTATGGAATTCCTCATAATTTGCAATGTTGTCATGCATGTATTACTATAAGTTTTATTTAACTTTGATTTTGTTTGTTCACAGAAAATGATTGATTAAAAAATATGTTTCTTTTTTAAACGAACAAAAAATATTTTTATCAATGAAAAATTTTTTAGACATAAATTGTTATTGATAATCAAAATATTTTTTAATGACTAATTATTTTCAACCATATAATTGTTTATTTTTAGGAAATTATTTTTTATATCATTAGTCTTTCATGTACAACAATCTTTTTTGCCCGCCATTTTCGATCATCAGGGGCGTATGAAGGAAAGGTAGAGAATCGGCACATTGATAAGCCAATATTACTATATTGTCCTTGTCTCTTAAGAAAAATCACATAAAGATTCACCCGTGAGTGGCACAACTTCTTTGAAATATGAAGTATTTTAAAAGAAATAAATAAATCTATATCCACCAATAGATTAGAGGTACAACTCTTGAGGTACATGATGTTGGAATTCAGAAATTACCAAAAATCTACCAAAATTATTGTTACTTACTCAAAAGTGACTTTTCAAATCATGTCATAGATAGATTATCTCATTGGAAATCTATTTACTAAGAATTTATGATAAATAGACCCTAATATAAATATGAAAGAAAATGTGGTTCATGTTCATCTTCTCTTTTTAACCCTGGGCTTCGCCGTCAAAGTCTCAAGGATTGGGCACAATCATCGAAGACTCAAGCATCGGCACCAAGGCCTTGGACACTACGAGGTTCTTGAACCTGGGTGATGAGGATCTCAACTTGGGCATTGGGGATAGGCCCTAGTCTTGGGAGACGCAAGCCCTGTGGCTAGAGTCCCCAAGTTTAGGCACCAAGGTCCCGATTGCAAGAGATAGGTTTTCTTGAACCTAGTAGATGGGAAACCAAGCACAGTTGCTAGAGGCTTGGTGACCTAGGTGCGGGAGTCAAGTACTCGGGCATGGCCACCGAAGACTAGTACTATCAAGCTTCAAGATACCTAGACCAAGCATGTGTGGAGTTGGGGATACTGACGTGGAATTGAGATCAACCTTGATAGATCTAGGCCCATCCTCGAGGGATCCAGACTCGAGCACCAACAACTTAGGTCGAAGTTGGGAACTTGGGAATGGCCGCTGAGGATTCAAGCATGGGCATTGAGGTCCAAAGCCTAGCCTCTATGGACATGGACTTGGCTATGGAAGACTTAGGCAAAAGCATCAGGGTTAAGCAAAAATGACGAGGTCTAATTGTTTTATGGAAGGTAATTATTTTCCTAGATTAAACACAGGTTTTTCGTTAACTATGAAAAAAAAGTTATGTTAACTTATTTTCTTAAATGATCAAAATGTTGGAAAATGAGGAAGATTTATGTCAATAGAAAATTTTTCGCAAAATAAGCAAAATGGCTGATTGACTATTGGGAGTCATTTTGCAGTTGAATTCTTGAGATGCGGAGGTCTCACACAGAGAAAAGAATGGTCGTCCCAATTCAGACCGCACGAAGAATGTTTGTCGAGCAATTTCGAGTACAATATGGAAATGTATTTTACATAGACCATCTGAACAATTTTTATGTGTTAAACCGCAACTTTCCACTCATGAATCCTTCAACCTTTTTATTTTATTTTAATCTTCTGCTAAATATTTAAATTACATAACAAATCTAACGTTTTCCTATGAAATTGAGCAAAAGAGCCAAAGCAATCTTTAAGTGGTGATAAACAGGGCTATAAAAAAAAAAAAGACACTTAGCAAAAAAAAAAAAAAAAAAAAAGACGTGTCTGCCTTTTTGCTACGCCAAAAAAAAAAACCTCTAAATCTCTCATTTTTGGTTGTAACTTTTGCGGATTCATCAAGACCAATTACTTTTTTGGTGTTGTGTTTGAATTATGCACGACGACTAGTTACAATGAGATTATGAATAGTGATGGTTCGTGAACAAACACATTATTAATGTATGTTTCATTGAACACGATGTTCGTTATGACTACTTGTATTGTCCAAAGTTACTTTGCTTCATGTGAGTTTCTTGAAAATCAATCAGAAAATCAATCAAGTGTCTCTAACAAAGGCAAATTGCATGTTAGACCTTTAACCGGTGAATCCAACCCATCCCCTCCAATTTGCGGGTATTCAAGAGGAAGAACTTCTTAGAATCTTTACCTTGTTGAAAAAACAGCGAAAATTCTGCCAAAAAAGAAAGAAAGAAAAAACAGCGGAGACACCAACTTAAATCTTCATGGATGTTAGGTACCCACTTGGAAGAACTTCGAAGGTGTCAGGTCCCAAGTTGTGAGAACTCCATAGGCCTCATCTTAAATTGCGAAATTAGTTAGGTCCCATTCAAAAAGTGTCATGTCTCGAACTCACGAAAGAACTATAGAATTCTGAATGCTCTATCTTAATTCCAGATATCAGTTAAGTCCCTGGTCAAAACAGAAGTGTTAGGTCCTGTGCGGAGGAAATCGGTGTCACATCAAATCCTAATTGATGTGAAGGTCCTTAGTCAAAAAAACTCACAAATGTTACATTAAATCCTGATTAATGCGAGGTCCCTGTGGAAGAATTCTAAAGGTGTCAACTCATGGCTATAGAAAACCAGACTTTCGGATGACATCTCTGGAGTTCTCTGACGGGGACCTAACATGATTCACCGATTTTTTAGTTTTTTGGTTTTGCCTCTCATTGCTATTGTACATTTTCTTTACCTGAGAGTGACTAATGAGGACCGCTAAGGCTAGATCTAATCAGCAAATGGCCCGCGAGGGGCTAATGAGGTCATGTGACTTAGGTGACTATCGCATTAGGTTGCTCAACCTAGGCGACAGCATGATAGCCCAAGCAACTGTCGCCTAGGTCTCGCAATCTCAAGTAACCCTCATTTGGGGTTTGCCTGACCCTCGTTGAGGGTCACCCGAGGTCGGGCAATCTCAGTTGATGATCGCCAGCACCAGATTTGGCTCACCAGTAACCTAAGCCTTTTGCTAGCTCCAACGAAGAGTTCAAGTGTTTCTTTAATAAAAAATTGCAGTCAAAGCCCCTGGTAAATATGTTTTTTTGTCAAATATTACTTGAATCCAAAATTGTTTTGCAAAGGCTTTTATCAAATACAATTTACATTTCCTCAAAAGGTTTTGAATTTCAGTATTTATATTACAACCAAACCCATCCTCATTGGGTCAAGATTCAATATGAAGGACCACTGTGGAGGACAACTCGTGGTACATGGTACTACGTTGGGCATGCTCCATTCACCTAGAGATGGGAGCCCCAACCGTCCTTCAATCATTAATTTAAAAAAAAAAAAAAGGACTTTATTGCCGTTCGTCATTGCCATAACTCGTTACATTACAAATTATAAACATTACCACCATAAAAACTAAATATGAATATGAATCATGTTCATATTTGCAACCTTTCTTAGGAGAGTGGTTAGAGGAAAGGAATGGAACAAAGCACGACTACTAAAAAGAAAAGTAATACATGCATTAGTGCACAACCAAGATGTTATTATGGTTCTTCCATGATATTGTCACATTTGAGTAATGCTAGATATACAATAAAGGCGATTTACAAAATTTATAGCAAATTAAAAGTGGACAATAAAGCAATTGAGTCATCTTCGACGTTCAATAATAATTTGTCACGTTATTTAGTACATCAATTTTGTAGCCCAAGCTTAGCATCTCTCCATTAATTAAGATCAACCCGATCTGCGAGTTGTGAAATACTCATTCTTTAATGACTAGCTTTTTTATTTTTTATGTTTATTGTCACAAGATATAAATATTATATGAAAAACCTTCTCAACAAATGCAGGAAGAAAGTATTTCATGCATGAGTTATATGAATAGCTTAGGAAAATTCTTTCAATTTAACCTTTGGCGTGTTTGGTTAAGCAATTAATAATTCCCCGCAAAAAAAAAAATTTGACATTTGGAAACCATAAAGCCGTTGAAGAATGACCTCGCACTTTTCCTATATAGCACATTTATCGTATCACATCAATCATTTTCTATGATGTTCATATCGTTATGTATATACTCGAAGTGGGAACATGCACATATCTTGGTCAAAGAGAAATGTGAAGAAATCAAAACTCACTAAGCAGCATCTACGAGAGGTTGGATGGGCATGGTGGTGTCCTTAAACGCTGTTCTTGAGGGAAGTGAGGCATTTTCACTAATTCTGCATGCAAATTGCTACTACATCTGACTATCTTTTTCTCCCATTGTTAATTAAATCTTTGGCCTGTTAAAATGTGATTAAAAGGCTAAGCGGGGCAAGGTAAAAACCCCAACGATTCTGTGAGATGTGAACAGGCGGACTATATGTAAATGTATTTCCAGTGGAGCATGAGGTGTATGATTCCTTTTGGGCAGAAGAAAAGCCAGTCCAATAATTGTCTTGTAGTAAATGTAAGGTGGGGGCATGTTGTTTATCACAGTTTCTCATTATCAATACGATGACGAAATCGACGTGACATCACACGGGCTAGAATCTTACAAAGCTCATTGGAATCTCGATGTTGGAAAAATCCTTCCCTTGTTCCAATATCCCTATATATTAAAAACTCTCCCCTCTCTTTTGGGCTTAGATAGCATCAATTCAAAGATCAATACCCAAGAAAGGAGTAAGGCAGAGAAGGTTAAGACTAATTTTTCACCAGAAATGACTGGTGTCTTCAATATCTTGTCCAAGGTAAAAAAGTCACTGAGTTCCCTCCTGAAGAAACCAACCTCCAGTGCATCCACGGAAGTAGTACACCAGCACCACCAACAACAACGGCCTCAAGACAACTAGGTTCCCGATGTAAGATTTCTTAATATGAACAATCATTAAAATTAAAAACGAATTCGATTCATACATAATTGTAAAACACCAAGAATCCATATATGTACAGCGGAATTAGAACATACATATTTGAGCCATGACCTCATTTGACTGAAAAATGGATCAACCTGATATAATCAGTGATCTGTCGGTATGCCGGATCTTCCTCTTTATGACCTATTTCGGTTTAGCAGCTTTAATAGGATTAAACGACTGATAGGTATAATCTACCATTTCATAGGCTAGAGAGAGAACCTAACAAATCCTAATCAACAGCGTGTCAAGTGGGCCATTTCCATTACAAGCTTCAGTTAAATATAATTGCCTACACTTTGCTGCTCAACTAGGCCCGTAATTAATAGATGCCAAAACCCAATTCAATAGGATCATTTTAGGGTTTCAAATATACCGGAATATCCATTAACACAATTATATAAAATAGAAAATTAATTAATTAATGTAAGCCCATTATCGGAATTTTCCAACATTCTCCCACTTGGGCTACATTAATTAATTTGTTTTATTTTGAAAACGATTTTTATTTTGAAAACGACACTCTCGGGTTAATAACTGCAAATTTGTTTTATGTGACCACAATTTTGAAAAAAATAATATTCCAATAATGGCATCTCAAAACCAATCCAATCATATATAACATCATTATAGGATTATGGCGATCAACGTGTTAAGAAAATATCGCAACACATGACATTCCATAATCACATATAATAAACATTATATTTTCACGGATCATGGGCTTAGTAGTGTAGTAAGAAATAGTGCCAACAGGTGATCAAAATATACATTATTTCTTATCGGTCATCAATGCAATTTCTAAACGACATGAAACTGCATTAGCGCAATTTCTAAACAACATGAAATTGCCTCAGTGCGATTTTTAAACAACATGAAATTGCACAACTATGTCACAATCCAACATGAGATCTCATAATTAGTGACATCCAGTTGTCTTTAAACTAAAATTTGTTTAAAAATACTATTTTATATTTCCATTTCTCAGTCAACAGGAGAAAGGATAACGACAAAATCAATAATAATGATCATCAAAAGTAAATGTTTTAATAGACATTACAAAAGCATTATTAATTTGTATATAACCATAATATCCAGAAATAAAAACTATATAGCTCCCACTAACAAAATAGATCAAAAGACTCTAAAACGCCCATATTCTTTACATGTTCTTTAAACAAAATGGGTCGTAAGTCTTTTGTTAGGGGATCGGCCAACATGAACTCAGTTCTAATATTCTCTATCACAATGTCTCCATTTTTTACTAAGTCATTAATGGTATAATATTTGATCTCCATGTGTTTGGACGCATTGTTGATCTTGTCATTCTTGGAATAAAACACAATTGCAGTGTTGTCATAGTAGATCACCATAGGTCTAGCAATAGAGTCCACAACTCGCAATTCAGAGATCAAATTTCTAAACCAAACAGCTTGAGTTGAAGCACCGTAACACGCCACAAACTCAGCATACATTGTAGAGTTCGTAACCAAAGTTTGCTTTGTGCTCTTCCAAGAAATAGCACCTCCAGCCATCATAAAAATATATCTAAAAATTGATTTTATGTCATCCGAACAACTAATAAAATCAGCATCTGAATATCCAATCACATTTAGATCATCGACTCTTCTATACACAAGCATGAGGTCTTTTGTTCGTTGCAGATATCTCATCACTTTCTTAATTGCAACCCAATGTTCATGACATGGATTCGACAGATATCTCCAAAGAGTATTCACAGCAAAAGCAATAACAGGTCTTGTGCATACTTGTACATACATATGACTGCCAACTGCACAAGTATATGGAACATTCTTCATTGCTTCTTTTTCAACATCATTTTTGGGATATTGTTATATGCTCAATATATCTCCTTTCACAAAAGGAGCTTCACCAACCTTGCAAGTTTGCATATTAAATCTTTTCAGGACACGATTTATATAACTTTTTGAGATAATCACAGAATCTTCTTAGATCTATCACGATGAATTTCAATGCCTAGAACAAAAGAGGTTTCCCCAAGATCTTTCATATCAAACTTTGCAAACAGAAAACTTTTTGTGTCATTCAATAGATTAACATCTCTACTGGCAAACAAAATGTCATCTACATAAAGTACTAAGAAAATATATTTACTCCCACTTACTTTCATGTAGATGCATTGATCAAACTTGTTTTCTTCAAAACTAAATGATCTCACAACTTTGTCAAATTTCAAGTACCACTGACGTGATGCTTGTTTGAGACCATAAATAGACCTCTGAAGCTTGCACACCATATGCTCCTTTCCAGCTTCTTTAAACCCTTCAGGTTGCTGCATATATACTTCTTCTTCCAAATCTCCATTTAGAAAAGCTGTCTTGATATCCATTTGGTGAAGCTCTAAGTCGAAATGAGCCACTAATGTCATAATTATCCAAAATGAGTCTTTAGTGGACACCGGAGAAAAAGTTTTAGTATAATCAATGCCTTCTCTCTATGTGAACCCCTTTGCAACTAATCTCACATTAAATCTCCCTATATTGCCTTTATTATCTTTCTTAGTTTTGAATACCCATTTGCAGCCAATCGGTTTATGCACATCAAGTAAATCAACAAGTTCCCACACTTAATTATTTGACATGGAAATCATCTCGTTCTTCATTGCTCTTAACCATTCATCTGCCTGATCACTATCAAGAGCTTCTTTGAAGGTCGCCGAATCAACTATATGTCCAATGTCAAAATCAGCTTCTTTAAGATAGACATGATAATCATCTTGAAGTGCCGATCTTCTTTGTCGTTGTGATCTCCGCACAGGCATTTCTGGAGCTGGATCATTCGTCTGGGGAATTTCATTCGCAGTCATATTTCCAGTATTTGCTTCTTGCAGTGTTTCCACTCTACAAGGCTCTCGCATGGAATCATCATTTAAGATGGGCAATAGAATGGAAACTGTTTTGTTTGGTTCTTCTCTTTCAAAAGATTGAGAACAATTCTCTTCAGCAACATCTAACTCTAGAAATTTAGCAATTTGAGACTTAACGATTCTAATGCCCCGAGTAGGACAATAGAACCTATACCCTTTGGAATGGTGAGGGTATCCAATAAAGTAACATCTAGTAGTCCTGGGTTCAGTCTTTTTCTAAGAAGGATCATAAATTTTCACCTCCGTAGGACACCCCCAAACTCGAAAGTGATTCAAGCTTGGTTTTCTCCCCGTCCACAATTCAAAAGGTGTTTTCGGCACTGATTTACTAGTTACACGATTCAATATATATGTTGTTGTTTTAATCGCATCACCCCATAAGTATTCAGGCAAATTAGAACTACCCATCATACTTCGTTTCATCTCTATGAGTGTGCGATTGCACCGTTCAGCTACACCATTCTGTTCGGGACTTCCAAGCATTGTATACTGAGCAACAATACCACAGTCTTGCAAGTATTTAGCAAATGGTCCCATTTGTTGTCCAATCTTAGTATATCGCCCATAATACTCACCACCACGATCAAATCTGACAATTTTGATAATTTTTTCCAATTGTTTTTCAACTTCAGTGCAAAACACTTTGAACATGTTAAGAGCTTCAGCCTTCTCCTTAATCAAATAAACGTAACAATAACGGGAGAAATCATCAATGAATGTAATGAAGTACTTATTTCCACATAAAGTGGTTGAGTATGATCCGCTAATATCTACATGAATTATCTCCAATAGGTTTTGACTACGAATAGTGCATTTCTTCTTAATTTTAGTCAATTTTCCCCTCACACAATCAATACAAGTCTCAGTATCATCTGAGTCAAGAGGAGAAAGAATATCAGCCTTGATGAGTCGTTTGACCCTTTCTTTGGAGATATGCCCTAATCGCTTATGCCATAACGATGAAGATTTCTCCTTAATCAACGATCTCTTAGCAACATTGTTCTCGACATTAAAGGAACAATATGGTCTATCAGGAGAGGACAATCGATATAATCCATCACACATAACACAATTCTCAATAATTCTAGAATCATAACTTAAATCCACTCTTTTATTTACAAAATAAAGACAATATCCAGCTTTGTCAAGCAAATAAAGAGATATCAAGTTTCTCCTAAAACCAAGAACATAAAAGACATTGTTCAAAGTAAGCTAAAATCCATAATCTAAATTCAAAACAACTGTGCCTATGCGCTCCACATCAACTCCGACACCGTTTCCAACTTTAAGGTTTAACTCCCTCAGACTTAAATTCCTTAGATTTGTTAGACCCTGTAAGGTAGTAGTCACATGAATTCCTTAGATTTGTTAGACCCTGTAAGGTAGTAGTCACATGAATAGTAACACCAGAATCAAGCCACCAAAAATCCAGATGAACATCAACTAGATTTGATTCAAAACAAATCAACAACTCACCTTGATGACTTTCTTTTCTTCCTTTTAGCCAAGCTTTGAACTTATAGCAATTGGCTCTCCTGTGACCTTGTTTCTTGCAGTGAAAACACTCGAAATCATTATCTCCATTTCTCCCATTGTTCACATTTTTCTTGAAGTCTTGGTTTTTCTTTAGATCATGAGCATTTGACCCTTTAGGCTTCCATTTTCCCCTAGAGGAACTCGACTTGGCATTAGCAATTACATGAGCCGACTCATTCTTCTTCTTCTTCAACTTCTCCTCCTCAGTCACACACTTTGAAATTAGGGCATTAATGCTCCAAGTCTCATTCTGAGCGTTATAAGCAGTCTTAATCTAGCTGAATTCAGCTGGCAAAACATTTAAAACTTGATGCACAATATAATCTTCAGAAAGAACAATTTTATGGGTTTTGAGTTTGGACTAAATGTGGACCATCTTCAGTATAGATTCTCTAACACCCATAGTAGCATTATATCTCATATTTGTTAACTCACTCAGCAAATTTCCAGCTTCAGCCTTGTCCGAGACTCTATATTGTTCTCCCACTACTTTAAGGAATTGTCTGACATTCGTATTTTCTGGTAAACCACTAATGAGATGCTCAATAATAGACATCTTTATAGCAATGAGGCTCAATCGTTTAGATTTTTCCCATCTAGCATAATGGGCTTTTTGATCTACACTACTTTGATCATTGAGCTTGGGAGGTTCATTCTCACGTAGAGCCAAGTCCATATCCACAATTCCCAAAGCAAACTCTATATCTTGCTTCTACCTCTTGAAGTTTTATTCAATTAACATCTCAACCGTGGCATTGTTGTTGTTCACAGCAAAAATAAATGTTTGTCACAAATAATGCAATATGATTAATTATGGGCAATAAGCAATTCCACAAAATAATTAGTATATTATAAACTCCCATTTGGGCAGAGCGTATAATACACCATTATTTTCCACAGCATGAAGATTGTAAAATAACAACAAGGAGAATTACATATAATTGTCAAAGATCCATCCCATTTAGGTAGACAAATCCTTTAAATTATACATCTCCATAATATCAATATATAGAGACGATAAGGAGAATTACACATAATTATCAAGGGCTTATTCACTTTGTGCAAATAAGACATTTAAATTATACATCTCTATTATCTCAACATAGAGGAGAATTACACATAACTCTAAAATTTTATCCCCTTTAGAAAGATAAAACTTTTGAGTTATACATTCCCATAAAATTATCTCTATTATATTAATATAGAGGGGAATTACATATAATTTTCAAAAAATTTATTCCCTTTGGGCAGATAAATATTTTTCAATTATACATCCCCATAAATTAAAGTGGAAATTATCTTCATGCAATTTTTCAAATTAATATACACAATAACCCCCTTTGGGTGGGTAATTATATATACTAATTTTTATTAATAGGAACTCCAAAAATTTTATAATGTTCCATTTAATCAATGCCCAAAATTCATTAATATGAAGCACTTAACAACATGTGCTTCTCAAGATCATATTGCATTTATTAAACAACAAATTTTTTTTTTGCCACTTCCCCTTTTTTTTAAATTCATTTATTATTATTATTATTATTATTATTATTATTATTATTATTATTATTATTATTATTATTATTATTGCAGAGGAAAAAAAATGTCTCGGCGGGCTCGGGCCAGAGATTTCTAGCCACCGGCTCGCGTGGACCTATTCCAAAAGCCCTGATTCTGGGCTTCCGCCCAGAAACTTTGAGGCCTGGCCCGCCTAGGCTTTTTAAGCCCGGATTCTGGGCTTGCGCCCAGAATCCCCATAAGCCCATATTTCTGGCCTTCTGCCCAGACTCCACAAGCTGGGTCCATCTTCTTCCAGAAGCCCGAGATCTGGGCCTGTGCCCAGAATCAAAAGAAGGGCCCAACCGCTGGGCCTGTGCCTAGAATCAAACAAAGGGCCTAGCCGCTGGGCCTGTGCCCAGAATCTCGGCTGGAACAGGTGGGCCAGAAGGATACGGCCACAGGGGAGCCCAGAAGACTGCCTGGCCCGGCTGGAGGTCTTCTTCAACCTCCAGTCGGGTCCCGAAGTCTGCAAACCGGGTCATACGACCGGTTTTGACCCGAACTCAAAAAAAATATGATTTATGCCTATTTTTGTTATAATTTTCATGGGTTTTGATTCTAACACCATTATAAATGGATTATAGTGATTTAAATGAATATTAATCGAACAAAACATCCATATTCAAGCTTCATAAATTTCGGATCTAACACCCATGGCCAAACATGGGTTTTCTCAAGTTTAAGCTCAAAAAACTCATCTTAATCCAACCAAAAAATCCTAAAACATATATATAACAATACCCATGCAACAATTTACAACATACTTCATTCAATTGCAAGTAATTTAAAAAAAAAAAAATCGGAACTTTCAAAGTACAAACCCTAGAATTTCAAATTCGAAATTCTCTCTCAATTCTCAATGAAAATATATAAACTATATATGGTTGGAAAGATCTCGACATTTAGAATAAAATCCCTAAGTTTCAGAATCAATTAATCAAAGAATCCTCATGAAAAAAATAATGACAACATTCGGTTCAAGAGAAGAAATTTCGAATTTGTACATAAAAATAATAATAATTTTGGGTTCTATAATCATATATGACAGGCTTTGATACCACATGTAAGATTTCTTAATATGAACAATCATTAAAATTAAGAACGAATTCGATTCATACATGATTGTAAAACACCAAGAATCTATATATGTACAGTAGAATTAGAACATACATGTTTGAGCCATGGCCTCACTTGATCGAAAAAATGGATCAATCTGATATAATCATAGGACTCTATCCATTTATTCATTCAACCAACCAATGATCTGTTCAAGTATGTCGGATATTTCTCTCTATGACCTATTTCAGTTTAGCAGCTTTAATGGGATTAAGCGGCTGATAGGCATAACCTACCTTTTTATAGGCTAGAGAGGGACCTAGCAAACCCTAATCAACAACGTGTCAATTGGGCCCCTCCTATTACGGGCTTCGGTTAAATACAATTGCCTACACTTTGCTGCTCAACTAGACCCGTAATTAATAAATGCCAAAACCCAATTCAATAGGATTACTTTAGGGTTTAAAATATATTGGAATATCCATTAACCCAATTATATAAAATAGAAAATTAATTAATTAATGTAAGTCCATTATCGGAATTTTCCAACACCCGAGCCACAGCAAGAACCATCCGAGGCTCTTCAGACTGGGGTTGAGAACAATGGGGGCAAAGTCGGATCCAAAGACAAGTCGAGGTCGTCCGAGTCTGAATAGGTCATCTCCATCAAAAAGAATCTGGAGCAAGTTCGCCAAGACAACGAGGCATGCTCCAGGGCAAACCTCTCCATTTACCAGATCCCACAACATCTAAGGGATGGCAGAGAGAAAGCCTACGTCCCGGACATCGTCTGCCTTGGGCCGTACCACCACAATGAACCGCACCTCCGTAAGATGGACTAGCACAAGTGGCGCTGCCTCCAGTGCATGCTCGCGCGCAACAAGCACAACATAGGCCTCTATCTAGACTCTGTAAAGAAGGTCGAGAAGGCAGCTCGTGCCTGCTATGAAGGGTTCTCGACGGGTGCTTTGTAATTGAGCTGTTCCAGGGATTCACCGAGGGGTTCACTGAACTTGGCTACCCTCACAATGACCCTATCTTCTCGATGCAGGAATCATTGCACACGATCCAGCAGGACATGATCATGCTCGAGAATCAGATCCCGCTTTTCATACTTAAAGGGCTGCTCCGACTCAGCAAGCCCGACATGAAGAAGCACGTGGCCAATCTTGCGCTAGAGTTCTTCAGCCCTCTGAAGCCCACGGGGGACAGCAGCCTGGAGCTCGCCCAATTATCCGACCATGGCAGGCTCCATTGCCTTGAAGTGTTCCGGTTGAGCCTCCTGGATTTGGGCCGGAAGCCAGAGTCAAGAGAGCAGAACCGACAGTTGAAGACACCGCAACAGCTCATTCACTCCGTGACAGAGCTCCGGGAAGCCGGTATCAGGTTCAAGAAGAGTGAGACGGGCGGGTTATGGGACATCAAGTTCAAAGATGGAACCCTCTGGATCCCCCGGCTTCTGATCCATGATGGGACAAGGTCGCTCTTCCTCAACTCGATGGCCTTCGAGCAGTCTTACATAGATTGCAGCAACGACATCACCTCGTACGTAATCTTCATGGACAACTTGATCAATTCTGCCGAGGACGTCAGGTACCTCCACAAGTGCGAGATCATTGAGCAGTGGCTTGGGAGCAATGCCAATGTTGCGGACCTCTTCAATGGGCTTTGCCAGGAGGTGGTCTTCGACATCAACAACAGTTATCTCTCTGAACTATCAAAGAAGGTGAACCGACACTACCAGCGTAGGTGGAATGCCTGGAGAGCCAGTCTCAAGCACAATTACTTCAGCAATCCGTGGTCAATCATTTCCTTCATTGCTGCTTTATTTTTGCTTGTGCTTACTTTAGCACAGACCTTCTATGCAGTCTATGGTTACTACAAGCCGGGTTCTTGATTTCTCATGTAGTGGAAATTGCTTGATGAGCGATTAACGAGTGAAAAAATTCTGGTGAAAATCCAGGAATAGGATTGTGGCTAATTTATTAATAGAAGCCATTTGTAGGTGAATGCTCGAGACGTGGCGGTCTCACTTCCTAATGAACAAAAAATAGTTATGCTGGTTAAACTCGGACGGCATGAACTATATTTCTCCTGCAATTTATGATTTATATAGCAATATGTTTCCCCAAAAAAATCTTATAATTTTCATTTTCAAACCCTAACTCTCCACTCATCAATGAACCCTCTTTTACTTCTAGTAAATATTTAAATTAAGTAAAAATTTAACTATCTCGGATGATATTGAGTAAAGTTCTAAAGCAGCTTCTAAACCTCTCCTTTTTTTGGCGTAACCTACTCGATCCTGAGCACCCTCCTTTGTGATGAAGCTCTAATAATTGGCAAAAAGACAATCAGTTTAGGAGTGTGCACGACTCTCTTCCATGACCTAGTTTTAAAAAGGGCAAATCACAGTATGGACCGCAAGTGAATCTCATATGTAGGCCTCGCAAATTCAACGGCAGTGATTCACTTAACTTCTTAAATCTAGTGGATCCAGAGTATTATATCTCTCTCTTCTTATCAAAAGAAGCATTTTCCCACAATAGCCAAGGACAATTAATTTTGGGTGTCCTCAGTTTGGGGATGTAAAGCCATTTCTCCAAATCTTTCAGTCAAAGTGTATTTGTTCAAAGCAAATGTCATGTTTGGCTAACGTCTATTTTTGCAAGGTAGCTTTGAAATTTTAAAAAAAAAAAAGGAAAAAGAAATATTTGCTCTTATCATCACCATAGTCTCTATCGTCTCTATGGGTGAAAACTTCATGTCTCCATCGTCTGTCGGGGAAAGTTGCCAGACTATGTGAGAAATTGACTGTCCTTGAACCATTGCCCGTTGTTGGTCGACCTTCGGTTGTTGTCGTCAGATCCTTGGGTGGTGTCCCTGACCTCCTCCGCAACTTCCCAGCCAAGGGTTTCAAAGTTTTCTTAGATCTGGCCAAGTGAGGTCTCAACCGGTGTTGCTTGACCCCCAGCCAATGTCGCGACCTTCAGCCATTGTTGCTCAACCCTCGGCTGGCGTTGCCCAACCCTTGGCCAACACCTTTGCCCCCATCGAAGGGTTTCAAAGTTCTCTCAGATCTGGCCATGGAGGTCTCGGTAAGCATCACTGATCCTCGATCATTGCTGGCTGACCCTCGGTTGGTGTCACCTGACCCTTGGCCAGTATCTTTGTCCTCAAGTGAGGACAAATGGTGAGGCAAAAAGTCATCAAACTCCTAGAATTTGTATTTCCAAAATATTGAAAGCCTGCGGCAAGTCCTGGCCTTACAGATCCAAAGCCAAATTTTCCCTGAAACTAAAAAAAAAATTTGCCAAATGCCTCAACTTTTTCTATGAGACTTTAAAAGCCCAAAGCATCTTGAGAAAGCTAAACCATTTTTTCTATACCTCGAGCCTATGAGTTACTTTCATTGGTTTCTCTAGGTCTATTCCTAATGTGTCGCTAATAAAAAAAAGTAAAATTAATTTGAGTTGCAAACTTATCTACCTAAAATATGTTTAAAAGGGATCATATTTCTTAGCAAGGTGAGGGGAGTTTATGGTCCTCGCCAAATTAAGGTAAATGAAATTTTACTCCATCTCCTTACACACACCACGTGCATGATATGAAAACGATATTATGAAAACCTTGTGGGGTTGGAATGATATTTTGAGGCATTGTGAAATTTTTGATGATATCAAATCACTTTTATGTGAACACGGATAGTATAGGCATACGAGTGAATATGTAAATGTCTGAATAGGAATAATTAAATTACGTGGGGTAGTTTCTTTTGTTCTTTTTTATTTCCTAACCTTAATCCCCTGGTCAGCCATAGACAAAGGACCACAACTTTCCCCTCCCCGAATTAATAATTCTTGGTTTGTGCCTTGGAGTATCGAATGAGTTGTGTGGCATCTCCACAATTTGAAATCTAATCTCGGGTTGCACCTTTATTGCTTTGGAACTTTCTAAGGTAGATAATGTCATGTATTTGTCGTCATTTAGTGGTTGAGATTTGTCAAATCATTGACTTTTTTAAATCATCTGTTGATGTCACCCAATTATGATATTTTTAGATTAACTCATTGATGCATTATCCATTTTGACTGATCTCATATTAAGTCTCACGATTTTATCCTTTAACATACAAGTGGGCATCCACCCATCCCAGCAATACACCCACATGAGCATGCTTAATTTTGGAGTTCCAAAGCTAAGCATTTTAATTACGTCAAAAAGTGTTTTCATGAATTAATTCCAATTTTGAGATATATATTTTCAAATCGCACTTCCCCTATTCAATGAATAATTCAGTTCATTCATATCCCTTTGTCTATTGGAGAAATGTCCAAAAACATTTTGATGATTCCAAAACTATACTTAGTATAATATTTACGTTAATAACTGTATATGTCTCAGAAGATTTACTAAAGGACAAAAATGATATTTGAGAAGAAAGGAAATCATCTCGTCTTGTTCGTAATGGCACCGACTAACAAAAAGGATCAGCTGTTAAAGCCAGGAATGTCAGGTCATAGATGATGCCGGAATAATGGTCATCTACCGATGACTGTTAAAAGAACATATTATAGCCTTTGGTAGTCGGAGACGCACAACAGAAGAACCCCAAATCATTAGGAAATCGAAACAACTTTTATCATAACGTTAGAGCTATCAGCGACAGGACAATTGCAGTAGAAACTTGTGTGGGAAAGCTAGCTAATGTTCACAGGAAGGGACCATGTAGGCAATCTAGCTTGTACCCCAAGGATCCCAATGGTACCTGCTTCTCAGGACATTTTCTAGCAAGAACATTGAATATGCTTATTTCAAAGAAGATCTTTGAAGCCAAATGGATGGACACGAGCGAGAGCTGAAAAAGATCAATATTGCACTCTGAACTGATATTGTTTCATTATGAGATTTCCAAAATTATCATTCTTATAGCATAGTAATCATGAGAATGATTGAGTATACAAGTGTGATAGTAACAACTGAGCCTTGATAATACGATCTATCAACTTATAAAATTAATACTTGCTTATTTTAACTTACCTTGCAGATTAATAATGCATTACAACCCACTGTAATTTGCTGGGTGCGTTTAGTCTCTTCTAAATACCTTACTCCTACACATTAGCACATCATGATATTTCAATTTTCTTCTTCACCCGATCTTTACTATAGTTGTGAATTTTCGTAGAATCGCTAAAGTTTTTAAAACAACCTATTCACCTCTTTTTAGGTTGTATATTTTTCCCAACATCTCCATCCTAGAAACTTGCCAAGAGCCAATTCTTGTCAGGCCTCTAGCCCTAGTGATCACTTCTCGCTCTCGTCAAATTATGTTATTACAAGCCCACTAGCTTCTGCATGGTTCTTCCTCAAACACACACCTATTGGATTAGGTTATGCTCTGATATCATATTACAAGCCCGCCAACTTCCGAATAGTTTGTCCTCAAACAACGCATCTATTGGATGAGGTCCCGCTTTAATAACATACTATGACATCCATAAATTAACTCATTGAGATATTGTTTGTTTTGACATGTCCTATACCAAGTCTCACGGTTTTGTCATTTGATGTATATGTGCTCATAGTTTTGTCCTTTGATGTATAGGTAGACACCTTCCCAAAAAGTCACTCATCCTAGTAGTGCTCCATCTAAGTACGCTTCACTTTCAAGTTCCGAAGCTAGGCATTGTCTTTACGTCAAAAGGTGCTTCCATGAATTCATTCCAATTTTTATATATATTATATAATCACTCTCCCCTTATTCGATATATAGTTCGGTTCGTTCCTATCCCCCTTTGTCATCCTAGAAACCTACCTAGAGACTCTTCTTCTACTAGCCCTCTTGCCCCGGCAGCCACTCTCCACCCTTGTCAAACCGACTTGTTAAATCAACAACAAAGAGTTGATTGAATATATTGTGCATTGTTAATAACAAAAAGGGATATGTTTAGCAAAAGTCCTAAAACTTGTGAGGATAGTGCAATTGAGTCCTAAAATTTACAAAAAATGCAATCAAGTCATAAAACTTGTCATATTGGTTCATTTGAGTCTTTCCGTTAACACCGTCAACTTACACTAACGGAAATGTTGACGTAGCATTTTTTTTATTTTTTAATGCCACATCACATTTTTAATTGTTATTTTATTCAATCTTATTTTAATTAAATTAAAAAACTAAAAAAGAAAACCTAAAATTTTATTTAAAAAAAAAACTAGAGGGAGAGGGGCAGGGGCTTCGGCCACTACCGCCACCCATTGCCAGAAGAGCTAGCACCGATGGCCCTGGGTGAGGGTGGCTAGCCCTCGCCCGGGCCCAGGTGATGGCCAACAACCCTTGCGGCAAGCACAAGGGCGCCCAAATCTAGGCACGCCGGCCCTCAAAGGGGGGCCTGCGACGCCTCGCCCTGGGCGGGTGATGGTCGTCAATGTGCTCAGATCTAGGCGCCCTTGCACATAACCGCGAGGGTCGCCAGCCCTCACCTAGTGTTGGTGAGGACTCCCCTTCGCCGGGCAATGGTCCCCCCCACACTAAGGCCAGCCCAAGCCCTTCCGATGTGGGTAGCGGCAACCGAAGACTTGAATAATTATTTTTTTTGTTTTTTAATTCTACCACTTTTTTCTAGTTTTGTTTTATAATAAAAAAAATTCTTTTTGTTTTTTGATCTAATTTAAAAAAAATTGAATAAAAAAAGCCATGTGAAAAATAAAAATTACTTTAAAATGCCACGTGGAAAATAAAAATAAAATAAAAAAGCCACGTCAGCATTTCCATTAGTGTAAATTAACGGTGTTAATGGAAAAACTCAAATAAACCAACATGACAAGTTTTATGACTCGATTGCACTTTTTGCAAGTTTTAGGACTCAATTGCACTATCATCACAAGTTTTAAAACTTCTGTTGAACATATCCCTAACAAAAAAGTAGTGGATCAAAATTAGTGTCAAAAGTATAGAAATGCAATGATCACATGTATGACAAACCCAAATGCTTATAACAAGAAACAGCAAACATATTCAGAGTAATAGGAACCCACAATTACATCTTTCGCCCTCGAATGACACAAATCAAATTCACCAAATCCAATCGATATATAATTGCAATTTAACAATAAAAACTTTAATGACAGCTGATCCCAATCGTAAACCTAGGTTGGGTCGCTGCCATCAGCAAGGTGGCGATGGACCAAGGGTCGATCTTGTCGGAGCCAGGTGGAGAGGATGGGCCGTTGCCATCAGCAAGGTCCTAGAGCTCCAGGTCGACCTAAGGGGAGAGGAAGCCGATGAGCTGTTTCAACATATAGATGCCCAGCACAGACATCATGATGTAAAAGCCCTTCACAAATTAGCCCCAAACGAGGCACACACACCATCACTAGCATTACGATCCATCGTCGCGACACATGTGGCACCGAGTGCCAACTTATCTAGCAGGTGCTGGTACCACAGTGAGATGGCGAACGCCCACCGCGATGTGGCGAAGGCAATGGACGTTAGGGGCCTGAGCCTAGCCCTTAGAGATCGGACCTAATTTTTTTGCCCTGGCTTATGCAATATAGGAATAGTTTTGTGTTCATAGTACTTTGGGTCGGGCTTCATAACTAATTAACCTTGTCCAATTAATCTAGAATTGCCTTTCGAGTCCATGTCGCTTAGCATGTGCTCGAGCAGGCCCATGGCTTGCAGGCCTCATAATTAAGTCTTGATGCAATTTTTGGATAATTCATTATATAATTCATATTGACATGCTAGATTTGGGACAATTGCTACAGGCTATTGGGCCTCCCTCTTTTACAAAACTCATGTGCTATCAGAGCCAACCAGACCTAATGATCAGATTCTTTGTTCCTCTCCATTCAGTTTTTCAATTTTTCTTCCTTTTTTAAATTTGTGGGCAAAAAATATCAATTTTACCATTATATTCCATTTATAGCCATTATTATTACTGATTGCGGGGGATTTTTATATCACTATAAAAATCAAGATGAAACCTCGAGGAGTTGATCTTCAAAAATCATGGTTGAGGTTGATTTTCCCGATGAGTATTTAGTTATTTTTGGTATGGAAATAGAGCCATCGAAAATCCAAAAAAGAAAAATAAAGGAAAATAAATCCGAAAAGGAGGAGAAAAAGGAAAGGCGGTGAAGTTCCCTTTCTGCTCCAGCAGTGGCGCCAGATAAAAATGGGTTTGTACCGCTCTTTCGAAACCGACCCCGCCCGCCCTCCTCCTCCGAACCTCGTCGATCAACCGTTTCTTTAACTCCGTCCGGCGTCGCCGTCGTCTCTCCCCTGGCGTTTATCGCCTCACAGAAACGCCGGCCCGCCTCCTGCTGCCGTCGTGGATTGCGCCGCCACTTTCACTGACCGTGAAACGTTGTCTGTTATCGCAGCCTCTGTGATGTGTTGGGCTCGCCTAGGGTTTCTTTCTATGTGGATGCGGAAATGAGTGAGGCAGAGTTGCCATCGCTCTCGGGTGAAGTGACCAGGTTTCGCCCTCATCATTCCGCAAGATCTCTTGAAGTTTGGGAAGTGAGGGTTTGCGCATGGTTTCTCTCCATTCGAGCTTCTTCACCGCCCGCCCACCGTCATCCTCCAAACCTCATCAATCAACCGTTTCTTTAACTCTGTCTGGCGTCGCCATCATCTCTCCCCTGGCGTTTATCACCTCACAGAAACGCCGCACACCTCCTGCTGCCGTCGTGGATTGCGCCGCCACTTTCACTGACCGTGAAACGTTGTCTGTTATCGCGGCCTGCAATTGTGGTCGAGCTGTGGCATGGCATTTTTCTTTGAGATTCGCCTCGATGAATGTTACTGGGTTTGTCTGATTATTATATAAAAAGGCGAAGTCCCGTGGTTTATTCGGTCATTTTGCTTGTGCTCTGTGTCGTTTTGCTGAGAGAGAAATGTTGTTGGCAAGCAGGAGTTGACTGATTTTGGGCTTTTATTAGTTGAATAAGTTTTGAATATCTAACATAGTACAGAAAGAGAACCGGCCACATCGAAGTGGACGTAGTCTCTCCCTTTGAAATCTTGTATGTTACTCTGGTTGGACTGCATAGGGTACCAAGAATTTGATTTACATAGGTCGCTTTTTAGGTGGTGAAGAGAGCATGAGTTGTTTCAGATGCTTCATATGCAGATTTGGTGCCAGGAATTGGGAGTAAGCGCTCAGTAAAGAGGTAGATCAGGCTGTGATGCTGATAGTACCCTGTTACCTAGAGACGGCCATAGTAGTAAAAGGACCTCTTGTTCTAACGAGGATTTTGTACCCAGCTTTGCTCTGGTTTTTGTTCAATTTTTCCTCTCAATTAATACATCTTTTGGTGTTGGTCCTCATAAAATCTGTGCTTGCTGCTTGTTGATTCTGCAACCTTTCCAACCCCAAAGGACATAATTTTTCACTGTTGGTTCATTTGGGTTAGTTTGTGGGTAGTACAGTAGTGTGCAGATATGTTGGCGTTTTGCAGATATCAAGGAAATATTTCCATGTCAAGTAGAGGTGGTAGTAATGGAGTAAATGGTAATGAACCTTCTCTAACTTTTTTGTGATAGTAGAACTTTTGTTATCTTCATTAAAGTATATTTAACTATGATCATCTGCTGTTGGATTATCAAAACATGCGAATTGGTAAAGAGACCTTCGTTTCAAGCTCATGCGAAAGAATTCAACTTGAAGAACTCTTGAGTGATGATGAAGGTGATGTTGTGGATCTCTGTGAGAAGCTGTGTAAAACAGTTCACATCCCAACAACTGCACTTGATTCAAGGCTGTGGGATGCATGAAAGGAAGGATGTGGGTTGAATCCCTCCATCAAGAAGTAAAATGATTTGCCTCGGACTGAGCCTTTTTGAAGTTTTTATCCTTCTTTAGGTTTCCAGAGTTTGAGACGAAGATTTCTGGGAAGGTGTCTTGCCAGTTCTAGGGGCCTGTCCCTCGGAAGGAGTGGAGAGATGTTCATAGAAGGTTGCCAATGAGGACATAGTTAAAGTCAGGGCAATTGCTTATATGTCAAAATATGTGCTTGATCCTTCCAAGCCCATTACTAGTAGTGAGCCTTACGTGACAAACTCCGCATGAGAGTTTAACCACCAGGTTCAGGATGGATTGGTGTGGCTCCTCTACTACTTGCTTAAGGCTGGTAGCAACAGTTCTGGGTCAGGCTCGTCCCGCCAAGCACTATTGTGCAGAAAAGCTCATATTTGGTATGCAGCTTCTTGCCTTTTTGAATCACTCCAGTCTACTTTTACTCTGCAGAAGCTTATACAGAGTGATTAATTGTATCGGGCCAGTTTTTACATAGATAATTTTTTACAGGTTCTTGTTATTTTTGCTGCATCACATTATCTTATCATTTCTGTTACTTTTAATTTGGCCAGATTTTGGGAGCATGCTGATGATGCTGCATCGATTGAAGGAGAACCGCTAGCCAGTGTCACTACTCTAGAAAAAAGCAGCGTAACTATGGAGCAGTGACACTATGTCCCGGTGCCAAGGTTCCAGAACAAAGAACAAGCTCAAATACCCGGAATTGGAAAATATTCATCACCGAGCCTGTGTACCCATCTTTTGCCACATTTCTGGGTTTGTGATCATCACCGAGCAGTTCTCTAAGCTCCTTTGTGAACATAATACTTCTTTTATACCTACCCAAATGGTCAAAATCAATCAATCCTTTTCTTTTATATCTCTTGGTCTCAAGCAAGGTAAAACATATTCTGTTGCAATTAACCTGATGGCGAATAGTAACTTATCATTTCACTTTTGGTAAACGAGGAATATGGAAGTTGACTTCATATATTTAAAGAACATTTATGGACTTGACTGAGTGGAACTTCATTTCAACTTTTCATTGATCATTGATTCTGAATCACTATACACTTGTCATTTGAATATGTCAAATGCAGAATCTAACAAAAAATAACAACAACAAAAGACCCCAAAAATCACGGACAATCTCAGTTGATCCATCAAACTAAACTACTACAATTCAATGTATTTCCTAACTTCATAGAGACTCCAACAGCTATTCCTAAGTATGACAAAATATGAAATTGCCTAGACTGCACTGCCAAATTACCTAACTCAGAGAATATTGCTTTGAAACAATCATTCATGCGGACCCGAACTTTCCATTGCCTATGACTGGTGCTTTAAACCTTCGTGAGGCAAAAGCGCAGGTTACCATCCTGTCTAAATGACCAAAGCTGGACCACAGCATCCTTTTCCAGTCCGTTCGGCTTGTGAGGATGTGCGACCGCATTCCACCGCTCGGTCAGCACATAAGAAAACGTTTTGCTCCCGTAACACCACTTTTTTAGTTGCAACCCCTGATGCAGTTCGAGACAGGGATCGATGAGAAAAACCCTAATGCCATCCTTGCTATCTAGAGTTCTGATCTCCTGGTCGCTCAAAAAACCTTGCAGTATTTGCGATTTGGGTATGGACAGTCTACTCTGACTTGGGTTCATATCGGTAGCAGACAGTTTTTTCTGCACCACAAGCCGCACATCCCGACCACCCATCTCTATTACTTAGTCCATGAAGATTGTCGGCAATTCCCTTGGTCCCATCAGATCCACGACATTTTTCTTACGAATTTTCTTGGGTTTCTTGGAAACCCTATCCGAATCGTGGGTTTCAGTGGAATCGAATACCCGTGACCGCTTCTTGCAGTTCTGAGCGCCTCTCCGAATTTCTTGCACGTTGTTTTGGACAACTGGATCAGAATTTAGTTTCTGGGCTCGGAATGTTGGCCCTCGGGCTCTTGGCGACCTCTTCTTCCTAACAATCCATCCAACAATAGTCGGCCCGACAATGGTGGTCGCGACAGTAAACTTCTTCTCATCATCAGGTTCAGAGATGGAATGGGCAAGACCAAGCTTTCCCTCAGAGTCGCATGTGTTAGGGAGCCGAGGTTTCCGTGATCAATGGAGCGCTCATGATCGAGAAAGAATGACCAAAACGCCCCTCAAAAATCCAAGTGCTTCTGGAACATTTTCAGGGACGGGTGGTCTCGTAATTGCGCCGTGGTCTAGAATTTTCTCGGCATAAATGCCGATAGTGATAGGTGAGGCGGTACAATCTCGTCCACTAGATTGAAACTCAATCAATGGTTGTAATCCAAGCACCTCAAGTATAAGAAGGGGGTGTCATTCAGCTCATTTGTATCTATCCAACCATTTAGCAATCTAAGTTCCTTTCTTTCGTTCAGAACATCTCTCTCTAGTTTTTTTCTATAATACGGGTGAGTTGAGTGATCAGTCAATCCGAAGAAGACTTGGCTTAGGTAGCAACGATCCCAAGTGATCCAAAATAGCCTAAGTTGCCGCATGGCCATGATCCCAAACGATCGGCCTGTAATAAAAAAACTAAAGTAATTTGAGTAATTTGGAATTTGTTAGGTAAGAATTGATTTTTTTGAAATTTTCGGTTTATTTTTTTACATGTATAAATATAGCATGACGAAAATAGACAGAGATATAAAAAAAAAAAGAAAAAAGAAAAAATGGAATTGTTTGACCAATAGATGTCTTTCACATTCAACTAGAGAAATGAATAACTTTTTTTCAAATTTTTAATGGTAGTTCTAAAAAAAAGTACTTCTATATCAAAAAAACGTATTCGTAAAAACATTTGGAAAAAGAAGGTATAGTGGGCAGCGTTGAAAGCTTTTTCCTTAGCGAAGTCTCTTTCTACCGGGAATTCAAAAAAAAAAAAATTGTACGAAAATTAAATAGTCAAACACTAGATTAACTAATCTTAATCTGAAAATGGTACTTTTTTTTTTAAAAAAAAAAAAGAAAAAAAAAAAGATACAAGGTTTCACTTTTTTTTGAATATGTTTTATCCGGTGGGGATTCTTATTTTACTTCCCCACTTAGCTACTCTAGGTTGGGGTAGGTCCGGGTGGGAAAGTTATAGACACCTTTCCACATGTAGCTATGTCTGCAAAGAGATGGAGAGACGAGAGATCGAATTCCATCTCTTTCTGTCCCATTGAAAGACGACCTGCTGAAGACAAACCATCACCACTGGGATACTCAGATTCCCACTATCGCCAAGAGATGAAGAAGAGATGAAAAGACAGATACGATGTTCATGGGTTTTCACACAAAGAGAGAGTGCGACGGAGAGGGGACGAGACAGAAGGGGAAAAAAAGGGACGAGTGGGGATTTCAACAGGCAACGAGCAATACTTGAAGAATATAAGAATTCCGAGTGCAGCTTGTCTTTGGATCATAGAATTCCTAGTGCAGCTTGTCTTTGGATCATTAGTGAGATACGATAGTTTCAAATTATTAAACATTAGGGCAAGTAGCGAGTGCATGACCTTTGTGACCGATGAATTCTTAAAGAGAGTGATTTTAAGTTAGGTTTTTTTTTTTGTCAATCTCTGAATTGTTGTCACCCTCCGAATTTGTCACCAAATATTGTACTTTGATTTTAATTACACGTGTATTACAATTCTTTGGATTTTCTCATTATACATGTGCATGAATTGTTGTCAGTTCAGTGTATCTATAATTTGGTATACTCAGCGTCGACAAGTGTTTTTTTTTTTTTAATTTAAAAAAAATTATAAAAATCATCTACATCAATATCAACTATACCACATAAAATCGTCAACGTCCACGGTAGTAATTGCTGGTCAAAATCAACAAAAAAAACTACATTGACAAATTATCAAAATGTGTATGACTAAATTGAAAAGTTATGTACGATAAAGGCGTCTTGCACAGTAGGTATAAGAATTTTTTGGTAATTTTCTCGTGTCGAAATTTGGGAGAGATCTTTAGGGTCCATAAAGCATCGATTATGTATCTTCATGATACTATATGAGCAAAAGGCATTATAGGTCTCGACCATAACCAATAAGAGACAAATTAAGAAAACAATGATTAATATGATTCTAGGGCTACGCTATACAAATAGAAAGAAACAGACTAACTTCCATTTTAAATCCATAGTACATTAACCGAAGTTATGCGACGTTGTAATGTGGACTGTGAGACGTAGTCCATGTATATGATTATTGAAGGTGAGAAATGATCCAATGTCAAGTCATTTTATGCTGTGGGCCAAAAAGAGAATTAAAATCAGATTCGATTAAAACCAGATTAAAATCAGTTGGAAAAAATGATCCAATTTTGGCTTTTCATCACTCATCAGTTTCTTTGACATCGACAGTGGAATACAACTTTGACATGGATGGTTCCTGTGGAATTATAGCAAATTGTGGATACAGCGAACTGGATCATTCTAGTTGAGCTATAAATTGGATTGCGGGAACAATCTCTTTTCCTTTTCTTGCCAAAAATAAAAATAAAATACAAAAAATATAAAAAATATGAGAGATTACAAGATAAAATTAAAAAAATTGGAAAATTGGAAAAATGGTTAGGAAAATAGGTCTTGATTAAGGTTTCGTTTGTTTCATGGAAAATAAATAACATGGAATATATTTCTTTAAAATGACCACTTAATGATATGGAATACATTTTTTAAAAATAATTGCTTGTGTTGCTCATAAAAAGGAATGAACGAAAAATATTTTTATCACTTGTGAAAATATTCGGCATAAAGTGTCGTTAATAGTAAAAACATTTTTATTGACCATTTTTTTTCAATTGATATAATTATTTTTTGAAAAATATTTTTCAAATCATTCATTTTTTCATGAAATAAACAAAGCCTATATTGTCAAGATTTGGTATTAAATTTAGCTTCGCGTAATTAAGTTAGAATACATATAATTTAGGGTTTTTAATATACCTTTGAGATAGTTTAGCTTTAGGTTGAATAATCTTTTAAAGAATAAACCGAATTTTAATAAGCTCATAAGGGTTACTATCTTGAGACTTAATAATGAGGCTTGCTCGACTTGTATCAAGTTCCTTTACTACAATTTATCTTTTACTCGTTCTTTTAATACTGTTTTTATGAAGTGATTGTGATTCTTTTTATATTGATCTTATGCCGTAATTTGTTTGTTTTGATTAAATGGTTAGGTTTCATTTTAAAATTATTATAAACACTAAAAACACTTTACAACACTAAGCAAACAAGAATTTTAGGATTCATAAATATATAAGGGATTGTGTGGACTCTTGGTTAACAATCAATCAAGGTTAGGTACCGAAAGGACATTAGTTAGACAGTCAGTGTAATCAAGTCATCGATCATAAATTTCTGATTACATAGAAAGTAAGATATTCTTTTGTACCTCATTTGATTCCCAGTTGGCCTTTATAGACTAGTGGCAACTCCAAATTAGGACAGAATGCTCACAGATAAAAAACTCGATTGAGCTTCTCATGTCGTCCAAGGTAAGGGCTCAAGAGAATCTTCATCGATTAAGGATTATCGGTCTCTAGTTGGCATTATCTCTAAACTCGTTTGTCCCTATCAAGATAGTCGCAATAATATCATGAAGAATTGAATTGTACCTTTTGCTTGCCTAGTACAATTCGACTAGTATCAAACGTGCCTATTTTCAGTATTTGCTATGTCAATAAGGTAGGACACGAGCGATGTTTGTGGATGGTTTTGATTTTGAAATATTCACATACTATCGGTATATGAAATTGGTTGATCTAGTTCTTGTTTGTGAGGGCCGTACTAAATAAGTATTTATTAATAAGTACATCATATAATATGATGATGTGATTTAGTGAAAATTAAAATGATGTAACTATGCAATTATTTGATTATGTGAACCATTCCATTTACTAAAGTGGGTATCCTAAATAACTTTAAAAACAAGTTTTGAAGATAGAGAAGAGATGAGCTCTTTAAGTTTGTTACTTTCATTCAAGCAATTTGATTGTGAATAAAAAGAATTCACGAAATAAGAAATATCAACAATATTAACATAATATTAATTAAAAATAATATATATATATATATATATATATATATATATATATATATACACACACACATTACTGTCTATAAATATTTATAACTTATGCACATATTATTTCCTATTTTTTTAATTAAATTAGAACAAATAAACAATGAAATTCAAAAAGTTTGAAAAGTTGAAAGGGCAGTGCTTGCTTGAAGAGTAGCCTCTTTATAATTTGTATATATGTTTTCCTTTAAATTTCACTCAATTTAGATAAAACTATTCAATCCAGCATATCCATTTAACTAAAAAAACAATGCACGTATTCACTTAAATAAAAAATTTCTTACACCTCAAATTTTGATCGGTAAAAAACGCCAAAAGTAAAAATTTAATGGACTTTGACTTCTATGGACTGACTTCGGACTGATTTCTTCTTTCTATTATTAGCATTTTAGTTAACTTATTTTTCTCGGATTCTCTACATTTTTCATTTTTCCGCAAAAATTAAGAGTAAAAGAGAAATTTCCTATAAAAGTGAAATAAAAATATTCTTTCACCTCTTAAAAGTCATGTGCACTACACATTTTAACTAGAAAAAGTAATGGAGAGTTAATGACCATAAAAAATGAAAGCTAAAGGGAGGATTGATAATAATTAAATAGTTTAGGGACAAATTTATACTACCTCCAAAGTTCGAAGGGTTTTATATGATTTCTCGATTATTTTATTTAATTCTTTATTGTCACATTTGTTACTTAGACGATAGTGTCTACCGTAAGAATTGTCTTTTGATAGGAATATACCTTAACAATTTTGAATAGGTGATCATCCTCATGTTATCTAGTGAAAGAATATGTTGTTTCTATGGAATTCCTCATAATTTGCAATGTTGTCATGCATGTATTACTATAAGTTTTATTTAACTTTGATTTTGTTTGTTCACAGAAAATGATTGATTAAAAAAATATTTTTCTTTTTAAACAAACAAAAAATATTTTTATCAATCACAAAATTTTTTAGACATAAATTGTTATTGATAATCAAAAGATTTTTCAATGACTAATTATTTTCAACCATATAATCATTTATTTTTAGGAAATTATTTTTTATATCATTAGTCTTTCATGATACGACAATCTTTTTGCCCGCCATTTTGCGTCTGAAGGAAAGGTAGAGAATCAGCACGTTGATAAGCCAATATTACTATATTGTCCTTGTCTCATAAGAAAAATCACATTAAGATTCACCCGTGAGTGGCACAACTTCTATGAAATATGAAGTATTTTAAAAGAAAGAATTAAAAGAATTAAATCTATAACCACCAATAGATTAGAGGTACAACTCTTGAGGTACATGATGTTGGAATTCAGAAACTACCAAAATCTACCAACATCATTCTTACTTACTCAAAAATGGCTTTTCAAATCATGTCATATATAAATAGATTATCTCATTGGAAATCTATTTGCTAAGAATTTCTGATGAATAGACCCTGATATAAATATGAAAGAAAATGCGGTTCATGTTCATCTTCTCCTTTTAACCCTGGGCTACGCTGTCAAGGTCTCAAGGATTGGGCACAATCATTGAAGACTCAAGCATAGGCACCAAGGCCTTGGACACTACAAGGTTCCTGAACCTGGGTGACGAGGATCTTAACTTGGGCATTGGGGATAGGCCCTAGTCTTGGGAGATGCAAGCCCCGTGGCTAGAGTCCCCAAGTTTAGGCACCAAGGTCCTGATTGCAAGAGACGGGTTTTCTTGAACCTAGTAGATGGGAAACCGAGCATAGTTGCTAGAGGCTTTGCGACCTAGGTGCGGGAGTCAAGTACTCGGGCATGGCCACTGGAGACTAGTACTGTCAAGCTTCGAGGTACCTAGACCAAGCATGTGTGGAGTCGGGGATACTAACGTGGAATTGAGCTCAGCCTTGATAGACCTAGACCCATCCTCAGTGGATCTAGACCTAAGCACCAATAACTTAGGTCGAAGCTGGGTACTTGGGAATGGCCGCCGAGGATCCAAGCATGGGCATTGGGGTCCAAAGCCTAGCCTCTATGGACCTAGACTTGGCTATGGAAGACTTAGGCAAAAGCATCAGGGTTAAGCAAAAATGACAAGGTCTAATCGTATTCTAAAAAAATGACATTTAATTTTTATGGAAGGTAATTATTTTCCTAGATTAAATATAGGTTTTTCATTAACTATGAAAAAAATTATGTTAATTTATTTTCTTAAATGATCAAAATGTTGGAAAATGAGGAAGATATATGTCAATAGAAAAATTTTCGCAAAATAAGCAAAATGGCTGATTGACTATTGGTAGTCATTTTGCAGTTGAATTCTTGAGATGTGGAGGTCTCACACAGAGAAAAGAATGGTCGTCCCAATTCAGACGGCACGAAGAATGTTTGTCAAACAATTCGAGTACAATATGGAAATGTATTTTACGAAGACCATCTGAACAATTTTTATGTGTTAAACCGCAACTTTCCACTCATGAATCCTTCAACCTTTTTTTTTTTTTTAATCTTCTGCTAAATATTTAAATTACATAACAAATCTAAGGTTTTCCTATGAAATTGAGCAAAAGAGCCAAAGCAATCTTTAAGTGGTGATAAACAGGGCTATAAAATAAAAATAAAAAGACTTACCAAAAAAAAAAAAGACGTGTCTGCCTTTTTGCTACGCCAAAAAAAAAACCTCTAAATCTCTTTTTTGGTTGTAACTTGTGCGGATTCACCAAGACCAATTACTTTTTTGGTGATGTGTTTGAATTATGCACGACTAGTTACAATGAGATTATGAATAGTGATGGTTCGTGAACAAATACATTATTAATGCATGTTTCATTGAACACGATGTTCCTTATGACTACTTGTATTGTCCAAAGTTAGTTTGCTTCATGTGAGTTTCTTGAAAATCAATCAGAAAATCAATCAAGTGACTCTAACAAAGGCAAATTGCATGTTAGACCTTCAACCGGTGAATCCAACCCATCCCCTCCAATTTGCGGGTATTCAAGAAGAACTTCTTAGAATCTTTGCTTGTCGAAAAAACAGCAAAGATCCTGCCAAAAAAAGAAAGAAAGAAAGAAAAAACAGTGGAGACACCAACTTAAATCTTCATGGATGTTAGGTACCCACTTGGAAGAACTTCGAAGGTGTCAGGCCCCAAGTCGTGAGACTTCATAGGCCTTATCTTAAATCGTGAAATTAGTTAGGTCCTTTCAGAAAGTGTCATGTCTCGAACTCACAAAAGAACTTCAAAGATGCCATCTCAAATCTTGACGGTTTATAGAATTCTGAATGCTCTATCTTAATTCCTGATACTAGTCAAGTCCCTGGTCAGAACATAATTGTTAGGTCCTGCGCGGAAGAAATCGGTGTCACATCAAATCCTAATTGATGTGAAGGTCCTTAGTCGAAAGAACTCATAAATGTGACATTAAATCCTGATTAAGGCGAGGTCCCTGTGGAAGAATTCTAAAGGTGTCATCTCATGGCTATAGACAGCCAGAGTTTCGGATGACATCTCTGGAGTTCTCTGACGGGGGACCTAACATGACATCTTTTGCCAGGAAGTGTTGTTTGTAGCATCCTATCCTTCTTGCTTAATAGTATGGTTTGTAGCCCTGATAATTTAACGACCATTTGCCAGAAAGTGCTATTCGTAGCCCCGAGTATCCTTTCCTTTCTGCCCCTAAGTGCAGTATGTAGCCCGCAACGTTTCACCACCTTTTTCCAGGAAGTGCGACTCGGAGGTTCGAGCGTCCTAGCGTCCTGTCCTTTCCGTCCGACGCGACTATTTGTAGCACAGAGCGTTTCACCACCCTCCGCAGGAAGTGCTTTTGTTAGTCGGCGCAGTCCATCATTTCTACCTAGAGGTGCTTTCATGGAGTCCATCATTCTCTTGTTAAATCCTGAGACGAGTTATCCCAGGTATTAAGTCTATTAATTGCAATTAAATTGGAGTTGGGAATCACTGCATTCATTACATTCGCATTTACATCCATGGCATGACTTTTGGGACGAACCCAAGGGGAAATTATCTAAAAAATTCTATTATTATAATTTTGTCAATTAAGTTCTAAATTTTTTTACATTTTACTAATTGATTTCATACGACCAATTTAGACCTAAAATCGTTGATGTAGATGCCAGTTGTGCCGCGTAGGACGGATGGCGCTAATAGGAATAATTTTTAATAATCTTTTTTTCAAATTTTTATATTTTTATCTTTTATCTTTTTCTCGTTTCCTTCATTTCTTCTTCTTCTTCTTCTTTTTTCTTTTTCCCTCCACCGGCCTTCTGCCGAGGGCCACCTTTGCCTAGTGCAACATGGGCCACCCTTGCCTTCGCAAGTGATGGCGACGCTTGGGCAAGTGTTGGCCGCCCTCACCTAGGCAGGCGAGGGCAACCCTTGCTCGATGTGGTGAGGGTCACTCTCTCTAGCTCAAGTGAGAGCAACCCTTGCATGGGCAAGGGTGAGGATTGCCTGCCCAAGCCTTGCCCAGGTGAGGGCTATCCTTTCTTGATATGGTGAGAGCGGCCTCACCTGAGGCAAATGACCTCCGCCAACCATCATCAACAAGGTCCAGCCACAATGGTAGCTGACAAGAGGAAATAGAAAAGATAAAAAAAAAAAAAAAAAAAGATAAAAAGAAAAATAATTAAAAATTTGAAAATAAAATAAAATCTTATTAAAAATTATTTATATCAATAACGACCATATCACGTAAAATAGTCAACATCTACATAAGCGATGTTTAGCTAAAAGTAGTTGAATGGACTCAATTGGTAAAAAGTGAAACTATTTTAGAACTCAATTAGTAAAATTAAAATGTTTATAACTGAATTAGCAAAAGCATAATACATTTGGGACTTTTTGGACAATTTTTCCCAAACTTAAGTATCATTTGTCTTTGAAGAATACCTTCTTGAGCTCTTCCTTAAAAGGGCAATTGTTGATATCTAAATCTTTTTGTCTCAAAAATCTCACTTGCATATCATGAAAATTAAGGCTCAAATCCGTGGACAATTTAAGCTGTTATCAAAAGCATTTACAATCTCGCATTCTCGTGCGCTGTTTTGTTGGTAATGAAAGGTCGTAGCGATAAGTGGCACACAGGCAAAACTTGACAGAAGAAGAGTGAAATTGGTAAAAAGGAAAAGAAAAACCGACAAGATGACAAAGAAATAATAATAAACTAGAATACATCTTAGCCATTGAATTCATGTGTGCTGGTCATGCGAAAGTCCAAAAAAGACTTACTGGTCCTTCTTCTTTTTTTATTCCAAGTTTGTTACTAGGCTTTCATGATCAACCACGAAGAGGACAATTAATCTCAACAAACTCTTAGGTGCAAATTCAGCTACATACGCAGCTGCAACCTAAATACTCTAATTGAATTTTCAATGAGAGGAAAAAGAGTAGAAGATAGAGTGGAAGTATAAATTTTTTTAAGACATCTTGCATTTTTAACTAATTTCTTTTGCCAAACGTATTTAACTTATTGAGCATTGTAAAAATGAAGAGAGATGAAATCAAGTACAGAAAATCAAAGAAGGTAGCGGTGTGTTTTCAAAGTTTAAGCTATTAAATATTCAAACATTAAAAAAATATCTCTTGTCCAAACACTTCTTTGTGTTCATAAGAAAAATTCGAGAACAAAATCTACAGAATTTTAAACTTATTCAAAATTCTTGTGTTATTATTATTATTATTATTATTATTGACTCCACATATGGTCTATGATTTTCGCCTCCCTCCCCCTACTTCAACCTAAAGAGTGATCCATCCTTAATTAAGTTCTAATCACGATTGGACGTGTTACAGTAAATTCAATTTTTATTATTGATTACAGCTATAATTAAAACTATTCTGTACAAATAAAAATGTGGATTGAACTTGCTATTGTAGTTAATTCAATGTATTTTCTTAATTACGTTCTATTTTTTGTGAATTATTATCTAATTCTAAAGCTAATTATAAAGTAGCGTGATTTGATGATTTCTACCATTAATCAGTCATAACCATCAAGAATGGGGATATCTGAATTTCATTATAATGTGAACTATATTTAGTAAAACAAGTTAATTTTAAGCATAATGTATTAATAAAGACCCTTGTGATTTTTGAAGTACGAAATTGAAGATGTTCCCGGTTTCATTAGGAATTCTAATCCCGTTGACTTGTTTCTGAACTAAAAAGAAAGAGCAACTGTTAAATCAGGAGTGCTGAGAAAAATGAAATGTCAACAACTTGCTCCACCTCAGTCAAGAAGAAAAGAGAAACGAAGTTGAAATTTTAAAGATGGAAGCAGTATTCTTCTTTGAGATTTGCTCATTTGAGATATAAGAATGTTACTGGATTTGTTTTATTTTTCGGAAAAGCGAAACCCCGTGGATTATTTGGTCGGTTTGCTTGTGCTCCATGTAGTCTTGCTGAGAGAGGAATGGAGTTGAAAACATGGAATATTTAGCATCAGAGAGAAAGAGAGGGACGTCAAAGTGGATGTTGTCTCTCCCTTCGAGATTTTGCTTGTTATTCTGAGTGGAATGTATAGGTCAAGATTTTGATTTACATGGCTGGCTTTCCAGATTGTGAAGAGGGTTGGATTTGTCTTAGTAAGAGAGAGATAGGGCCGGATCGCTGATGGTACCCTGTCGCATGGAGACAACCTTAGTAGTAAAGGTGCGTTAATTCTCATGAGACTTTCTTTGCCGATTTGTTTTGTTTAACTTTTTGTTTATCTATTTATCATTTGGGTTTGGTCATCATCATATATGCTACTGCTCTTGATTCTGCAACCTTTACAATTCCAAAGAACCTTATTTTTTTACTGTCGGTTCATTTGGTTATGTTGTGTCTAGCAGGGAAGCATGGTGATACGTTGGCATTTTGCAGACATCGATTAGATATTTCCATGTCAAGTAGAGATTGTAATAGAGCAGATGGTAATTTTTTTAAGCAATAATAATAACCTTTCTAGCATTCCTAAGATAAGACTTTTGTTATCTCCATTAACTGATACCTAACTAGTCATCTGATGTTGGATTACCAAGACATGCAAATTGGTAAAGCGGACCTTCATTGTAAACTCATGCGAAAGAATTCATCTTAAAGCTCTCAGAGTGATGACGAATGTGACATTGTGGATCTATGTGAGAAGCTATCTATAACAACAATTCACACCCCAGTGGCTACACTGGCTTCAAGGAATCAGACGCATGAAAGCAAGGATAATAGTTTCTAGAATTGAATTCCTCCATCAAGCAAGTGCAAATGATTTGCCTTAGACTGAGTTGCTCAGAAGTGCTTAACCTTCTTTAGGTTTCTAGAGTTTAGGAAGATCATTAGAAAGGTATGTTGCCAATTCTAAGTGCCTCTCCCTTGGTAGTAGTCCAAACGATGCTCATAGAAGTCTGCCAATGAGGACATCGTTGAAGTCAGGTCAATAGCTTATATGCAAAAATATGTGCCTGATCTGTCCAGGCCTATGAGTAATGCCTTATGTGAAAAGCTCAACACTAAAATTCTTCCTTCAAAGCTTCATTTGAAAGTTGAAACCTTACAGGTGAATGTTAAGAGCGTGGCGGCCTTCATTCTACTCTCCTCCTTGGTATCTCCCTTAAAAGCTTCTTCGAAATTTGCAAAGTTAACACAAACCTTTGTTCATTGCGGTTTTCACGTACAATGAAGTGCTTTGATATCATGATTTTTCGTCTAGGAAAAAGGAAACCAATTTTTTTCCTCTTGGGAGCAAGGGCTCGGATTAAATTTCTTTCTCTTTACATTTGTCAATTGATTCATGAACTTCAATGTGTCCCAATTTTTTTAACCAGGTGTGAGTTATAACTTATGCTTTGGGTTTAAGAGAGCTTTGGAGAGCATTAATGTTGTACCCCCACATCATGCTCATGCCGCCAGCTTGCCATTAATGCACTCATGTTTTGTAGGTTTTGCTCAAAAGACTAGCTCTAACTTGTGATCGATGCTAAGATAGATGTGGTTTATCAACTTCAACATCTTTCCTCGAATGATGTAAAAGTTAATTTGTTTAAAGACAGGTTGAAGGTATAACAGGGTGCTTATCTCAGTGTGACTTGCTCTTCACCTCTCCACTATAAACCATTTTGTTAACATTTACTTTTTTGGCTAGGCTAAAAAGAACCTTTGAACCTCTCCATCTTTTGACGGTAACAATGCTAATTCTGAGCAACCTCCTCCTTGTGATAAATTCAAATAGCTGGCAAAATGGTGCAAGGTGTACGAGTTTGCAAGACTCCCCCTTTTGCTTCATCAATTTCTTCCCTCGACTCTGATATTGGACAAGGTGAAGCACTATTACTGATTTCATGACTCCCACGTGGGTTTCATGTGTGAATCCCATAAAATCGATGATTATGATTTACTTAGTTCATTGAAATCAGTCAAGTTTAAACAATTCTCCCTCTCTCCTAGTCCAAAGAAGCATTTTCCATCATTATCGAGTACGATTAATTTTGGTGCGCCTTAGACCTCTCAATGCGCTTCACTTCTGTGTCCCAACTCATGAGCTGCTCTCAGCGATTCTCTAAGATTTATTCCTAATTTCTCACTTATAAGAAAAAAATACTATTAATCTGAGTTGGAAGCTTATCTACCTAAAATGGATCTAGAGGGGAGCATTTCTTAGTAAGGTGAGGGGTATCATCCCCATCCATTATTATTTATTATAGTTTATTTTCCCTCCCAATTAAACTAAATGAAACTATCCAAAGTAGATAATATACCATAAATCATTATCATGCAGATCGAGACGTGTCAGTTAGCCATCGAAAAACGCCAAAAAAGAAAAATAAATGAAAATAAATCCGAAAAGGAGGATAAAAAAGGAAAGGCGGTGAAGTTCCCTTTCTGCTCCAGCGGTGGCGCCAGACAAAAATGGGTTTGTACCGCTCTTTCGAAACCGACTCCATTCGAGCTTCTTCACCGCCCCCGCCCCCGCCCCCGCCCCCTCCTCCTCCGAACCTCGTCGATCAACCGTTTCTTTAACTCCGTCCGGCGTCGCCATCGTCTCTCCCCTGGCGTTTATCGCCTCACAGAAACACCGGCACGCCTCCTGCCGCCGTCGTGGATTGCGCCGTCGCGTTCGCTGACCGTGAAACCTCGTCTGTTATCGCGGCCTGTGTGATGTGTTGGGCTCGCCTAGGGTTTCTTTCTATGTGGATGCGGAAATGAGTGAGGCAGAGTTGCCATCGCTCTCGGGCGAAGTGGCCAGGTTTGGCCCTCATCATTCCGCAAGATCTCTTGAAGTTTGGGAAGTGAGGGTTTGCCTATGGTTTCTCTAGCGGTCGAGCTGTGGCATTCTTCTTTGAGATTCGCCTCAATGAATGTTACTGGGTTTGTCTGATTATTATATAAAAAAGCGAAGTCCCGGGGTTTATTTGGTCATTTTGCTTGTGCTCTGTGTCGTTTTGCTGAGAGAGAAATGTTGTTGGCAAGCAGGGGTTGACTGATTTTGGACTTTTATTAGTTGATTAAGTTTGGAATATCTAACATAGTACAGAAAGAGAGCCAGCCCGATGGACGTAGTCTCTCCCGTTGAAATCTTGTCTGTTACTCTGGTTGGACTGTATAGGGTACCAAGAGTTTGATTTACATAGGTCGCTTTCTAGGTGGTGAAGAGGGCATGAGTTGTTTCAGATGCTTCATATGCAGATTTGGTGCCAGGCATCGGAAGCGCTCAGTAAAGAGGTAGATCAGGTTGTAATGGTGATAGTACCCTGTTACCTAGAGACAGCCTTAGTAGTAAAAGGACCTCTTATTCTAATGAGGATTTTGTACCCGGCTTTGCTCTGGCTTGTTTTGTTCAATTTTTCTTCTTAGTTAATACATCTTTTGGTGTCAGTCCTCATAAAATCTGCCCTTGCCACTTGTTGATTCTGCAACCTTTCCAACTCCAATGGACATAATTTTTCACTGTTGGTTCATTTGGGTTAGTTTGTGGGTAGTAGAGTAGTGTGCTGATATGTTGGCGTTTTGCAGATATCAAGGAAATATTTCCATGTCAAGTAGAGGTGGTAGTAATGGAGTAAATGGTAATGAACCTTCTCTAACTTTTTTGTGATAGTAGAACTTTTGTTATCTTCATTAAAGTATATTTAACTATGATCATCTGCTGTTGGATTATCAAAACTTGCGAATTGGTAAAGAGACCATCGTTTCAAGCTCATGCGAAAGAATTGAACTTGAAGAACTCTAAGTGATGATGAAGGTGATGTTGTGGATCTCTATGAGAAGCTGTGTAAAACAGTTCACATCCCAACAACTGCACTTGATTCAAGGCTGTGGGATGCATGAAAGGAAGGATGTGGGTTGAATCCCTCCATCAAGAAGTAAAATGATTTGCCTCGGACTGAGCCTTTTGGAAGGTCTTATCCTTCTTTAGGTTTCCAGAGTTTGAGACGAAGATTTCTGGGAAGGTGTCTTGCCAATTCTAGGGGCCTGTCCCTTGAAAGGAGTTGAGAGATGTTCATAGAAGGTTGCCAATGAGGACATAGTTGAAGTGAGGGCAATTGCTTATACGTCAAAATATGTGCTTGATCCTTCCAGGCCATTACTAGTAGTGAGCCTTACGTGACAAACTCCGCATGTACTTAGTTTAACCACCAGGTTCGGGATGGATTGGTGTGGTTCCTCTGCTACTTGCGTAAGGTTGGTAGCAACGGTTCTGGGTGAGGCTTATCCCGCCAAGCACTGTTGTGCAGAAAAGCTCATATTTGGTATGCAGCTTCTTGCCTTTTTGGATCACTCTAGTTTACTTTTACTCTGCAGAAGCTTACACAAAGTAATTAATTGTATCGGGCCAGTTTTTACATAGATAATTTTTTACAGGTTCTTGTTTTTTTTTACTGCATCACATTATCTTATCATTTCTGTTACTTTTAATTTGGCCAGATTCTGGGAGCATGCTGATGATGCTGCATCGATTGAAGGAGAACCTCTAGCCACAGTGTCACTACTCTAGAAATAGCAGAGTAACTATGGAGCAGTGACACTGTCCCGGTGCCAAGGTTCCAGAACAAAGAACAAGCTCAAATACCCGGAATTGGATAAGTATTCATCACCGAGCCTGTGTACCCATCTTTTGCCACATTTCTGAATTTGTGATCATCACCGAGCAGTTCTCTAAGCTCCTTTGTGAACTTAATACTTCTTTTATACCTACCCAAATGGTCAGAAACATAAAACTTGACCGACATAAGTCAATCAATCCTTTTCTTTGATGTCCCTTGGTCCCAAGCAAGGTAAAACATATTCTGTTACAATTAACCTGATGGCGAAAAGTAACTTATCATTTCACTTTTGGTTAACGAGGTATATGAAAGTTGACTTCATATATTTAAAGAACATTTATGGACTTGACTGAGTAGAACTTCATTTCAACTTTTCATTGATCATTGATTCTGAATCACTATATACACTTGTCATTTGAATATGTCAAATGCAGAATCTAACAAAAAATAACAACGACAAAAGACCTCAAAAATCACGGACAACCTCAGTTGATCCATCAAACTAAACTACTACAACTCAATGTATTTCCTAAATTCATAGAGACTCCAACGGCTATTCCTAAGTATGACAAAATATAAAATTGCCTAGACTGTGCTGTCAAATTACCTAACTGGGAGAATATTGCTTCGAAACAATCATTCATGCGGACCCGAACTTTCCAGACTGGTGCTTTAAACCTTCGTGAGGCAAAATCGAAGGGTGCCATCCTGTCTAAATGACCAAAGCTGGACCATGGCATCCTTTTCCAGTCCGTTCGGCTTGTGAGGATGTGCGACCTCGTTCCACCGCTCGGTCAGCACATAAGAAAACGTTTTGCTCCCGTAACACCACTTTTTTAGTTGCAACCCCTGATGCAGTTCGAGACAGGGATCGATGAGAAAAACCCTAATGCCATCCTTGCTCTCTAGAGTTCTGATCTCCTGGTCGCTCAAAAAACCTTGCAGTATTTGCGACTTGGGTATGGACAGTCTACTCTGACTTGGGTTCATATCGGTAGCAGACAGTTTTTTCTGCACCACAAGCCGCACATCCCGACCACCCATCTCCATTACTTTGTCCATGAAGATTGTCGGCAATTCCCTTGGTCCCATCAGATCCACGACATTTTTCTTCTGACTTTTCTTGGGTTTCTTGGAAACCCTATCCGAATCGTGGGTTTCGGTGGAATCGAATACCCGTGACCGCTTCTTGCAGTTCTGAGCGACACCTTTCCAATTTTCTTGCTCGTTGTTTTGGACATCTGGATCAGAATTTAGTTTCTGGGCTCGGAATGTCGGCCCTCGGGCTCTTGGCGACCTCTTCTTCCTAACAATCCATCCAACAACGGTCGGCCCGAAAGTGGTGGTCGCGACAGTAAACTTCTTCCCATAATCAGGATCAGAGATGGAAGGGACGAGACCGGGCTTTTCCTCGGAGACCCATGCAGCTACTTCTGCCAGGAGATGGAGAGACGAGAGATCGACTTTTTTTCCCATTGAAAGACGATCTGTAAACTGAAGACAGACCATGGCCGCTGGAATACTTTGATTCCCCTGCTGTTGCCAAGAGATGAAGGGATGAAAAGACGAAGAGATGATGATCGCGAGTTTTCTTGCAGAGAGAGAGCGTGACAGAGAGGGGGCCGAGAGAGACAGAGGGAGCGGGAAGAACAGAGAAGCGTGGGATTTCAACGGGTGAGGGGCAATAGTTTAAGAAGATAAGCTCGTCTTCGGATCATCGGAGAGACACGAGAATTTCAAAATAGGAAATATTAGGGCAAACAGCGACCGCGTGGCCTTTGAGACCGTTGTGACCGTTTGAGTGCCTTCTGCCTAGTTGGACATATTCTCCGAATTGTTGTCAAATTCTGAATTAGCCACGCAGACCTTATATGGAGTCTATGGCTACTACTACAGACTGGGTTATTGATTTCTCATATTTTGGAAATCAATTGATGAGATCTTTTATGAAAGAAAATTTTCTGATCTAATTGACAATTAGCAGCCAATTAGCCGATGAATGATTGAGATATGGTGGCCTCACATCCTAATTAAAAAGAATATGTGATGGTTGTAAAACTCAGACCACATGAATTATATTTGTCATGCAATCTCCACTCACCAAACCCCAGTGGTTTGTGAAAAAGCTTTAAAATCGATAGAGATATTAAAACAATCTAATTATATCAACTTTCAAAACAATGTGATCTATAGCATGCATGCTCGACAATATGTGGTATAATTAACAATAAAAATATTAATGGAGAATTTTGCAAATATTGTTCTTTTCATAAAATTTTATACAAGCAAAATATATTATAGGTCTTGACAATAAATAATAAGTGGCACCAACTAAACAGCAACAAATATTATATGATTCCAGTGCTTCACTTTATAAAAAGAAAAAAACAGACAAATCTCTAGTTTCATAGTACATAAACTAAAGTTTTTTCTTGGTTGGTCAGCCTCATAAACTAAAGTTAGCAATGTCATAATATGGACCAATCATTTTAGCATTCATGGTGAACGTACTATTTTTAGACAAACTTAGGTAATTACCATGTCCTCCATAACTTTGGCATAGTTTGCACAACAGCTCTTGAACTTTGAGAAGTTACCGAGTACCTCATAAACTTTCTAAGTGGGCAATCTATTACATTGCAAAGATCAAGAACTATTGTATGAATTAAATGACATTACGTCGAAAGATTTAAAATTAAATTGGTAAAATTAAAAAGTTTAAGATTTAATTAGCATTAATATAATAGGGTTAAGACTTTTTTGGTAATTTTCTTTAAGATTAACCTAGTAGCAAAGGCATTGATATGGACAAGTTCCACATGCATTTACACAAGCATGACGAGATGTATAAAGGCCCCGTTTGGTTCTGTTTTAGGTAAATATTTTTGGGAAAATGTAAATACCTTTGGGTTAAAGTGGTTTTTCAAAATGCAAATAGTATTTGATAAATTGTAATTTTAAATTGTATTACAAAACAACTTTAGCTTAAAATGCCATTTGATAAAAATCACATTTTGCAAAGGATTTTCACTAATTTTTTTTCTAATTATCGATAGTCAGATCTAGTTGTCGGCCAACCTTTGACGGCCAGATCTGGCCATCGGATAACCTCACCTAAGGTGTTGTGACATCAGGCAAAGCTGCCTGAGGTCGCGTGACCTTAGACAAGGCAGCTTGAGGTCGAGGAACCTCAAGCGTCTCCCGGCTCATTGCAACTTAGGCAACCTCAAGTGTCGCTTGGGTTGTCGTGACTTAGGCGAAAGTTCGCCTTTCCATTGCTTGGGTTCATGCGAACCCAAGGGATGAAATTGTTGCCTCCGTTGCCTGGGTTCGCGTGACCCATGCAACCATTGCCAGAGATCTGGCGACCTCAGGCAACAATTGCCGGGCTCAGGCCACCCCTTAGGCAACAGTCACCGGTGTTGGCGACCCCTTGGCTAGTAGTCATCGTCCTCCGTTCACTTTTCTAGGGAAGACGAACAGTACAACTTGCATTTCAAATGCGCAACTTCTCAAAATAACTCCATCTTGAATTAAAGACCTTAAAGCTCTTTGGAGATGCAATTACATTTGGTTAAAGTCGTTCAAAAAATTGAACCAAATACTTTTGCATTTGCCAAGGGGCTTTAGAGGCTTAAAGCTCCTTCGTAACGCCGAACTAAACGGGCCAAAGTTTTCATGGCACAATTGAGCCGCAATTAGAGCATATATAGATTGTTTGAATATTAAGCCTTTTGTTGCGATAACAAAAGGCCTTCTCAAGATATTTTCTATAAATTAATTAAGCATGCATCTGACACATTTTCTAACAAGACCTTCAAAAGGAGGGCGAATTTTGGAAGTTAAGAAAGCTTAAAATTTTCCCCAATTTTCTTCTCAAACAAATTTTAAATTCTTCTTCTCTGATTTTCAATACCCACATGTCATCTTTTTCACCTCTCAAATAAAGTCTAAATGAGATATGATCAAGAAATTAAGTCAATACGTTTGTCTTTCATCAATCGGATTTACGGCGATTTATGCCTCTGGAATTATATCCAGAGTTTTGGAGAGAATTAATATTGTATTGCGACATTCTCGTGTCGCCATCTTGCCATTAACGCATGATAGCTTTAGAAGAGTGTCTGCATCAGATTTTAATTGGGGAGGAGGAGGGAGGAGACTGTGTAGTGGCAAAATTGTAATAAGCTGCCCAGCGGAAATAAGGAAAGCTTATGACTAAAAAGAAAAAGGAAAATGTCACCAAAAATCCTAAATTATGCTCTCTGTGATAATTTTACCCTGAAATTTTTTTGTGTAATCAAAATCCTAAACTATGCCACTTGTGACAATTTTATCCTAAACTTTTTTTTATACCATCAAAAACCCCAAACTATGCCATTGATTACAAATTTACCCCAAAATTTTTGACTAATTAGCATTTTCGTCATTTTCTCTTCTTCTTTTTTTTCTCTCGACTGAGGGAAGCCGGCGAGGCCACCCTCGCCGGCGTCAGAGTCGGGCAAGGAACGCCGGCGAGGGTCGCCCAAGCGTGGGCAGCCAAATCTGGTGAGGGTGCTGGTGAGGGCCTCCCTCGCCTCGCCAAAGTTGGGCGAGGGCGCCCTCGCCTAGAGAGGCTCAGGCGGCCCTTGCCCGACGCCAAAGAGGGTCACCCAGGACTGGGCCGCCCTCGCCCGACACCAATGAGGGTCATCTAGGCTTGGGCCACCCTCACCCGACTCTGACGCTGGCGAGGGTCGCCCTCACCTGACTCCAACGCCAACGAGGGCAGCCTCGCCGGCTTCCTCCTGTCAAGAGAAAAAAATAGAAAAAGAAAAAAAAAATAGAAAATGACGAAAATGCCCTTCAACCCAAAAAACTTTAAGGTAAATTTGTCCTAAATAGTATAATTTAGGATTTTTTATGGCACAAAAAAAGAAGTAATATAGTTCAGGGTAAAATGATTACAAATGGCATAGTTTAGGGTTTTTGGTGATGCTAAAAGAAATTCATGATAAAAGAGGGTATAGTTTAGGATTTTTAGTGACATTTTTTCAAAAGAAAAAAAAAAAGTCAGTACACGGGTCGCAGAGGGCCCCACTAGGACTATGGACATGCTACTACGTTGAACGAACTCTGTCACCAAAAGATATGAGCCCCCAACTGTACTTTAATTATTAATTTCAAGAAAAGTACTATGTTGTCATTTTATCTTGCCATGCCTTTTTAGATTACAAATTATAAACATTATCTACATGTAAATTAATTAAAAATGGATAACTAACCCAAGAAGGGGACGAAGCAAAACATGACTCCTAGATAAGAAGAGTATTATATGTATTAAATATAGACATATATATGTCGATTGCTATGTCTCGTGTTGTATTGTTACTTCAAACAATATTATATATGTTAATCTACAAAATTTATGATAAATTGACAGTGGGTAATAAAGCAAGTGGACCATTTTCAACACCTAGCAACGTTTAGTCACATTTAATATAATACACCTCTTCTAGTTACTCAGACTTTGTATACCTAGCCTGTCTTCGTCAATTACAATCAAACTCATCCATGAGTTTTGCAACTCTCCCTTTTTTATTGACCAGCTTTTTTTTTTTTTTAGTCTAATCTTCACATGATATAAATACTATGTAAAATACCTTCTCAACAAAGCAATGAAGAAAGTACTTCATCCATAAGCCATAACAACACCTTAAGAAAACCCTTTTGCCAATTTAATCTTTGATTAGCATTTTGATCGAGCATTCGATAAATTTTTTATTCGTCACAGATCAAGTACGGACAATTCGATATTTTGGTCATCTCAATCAATCTTAAGTTCACATTTTATCCGAGCCGTAAATTAAATAACGATATTTCATGGGGGCATTACCTTTAGCCACCTAACATGCACATTCTCGGTGCATGGAGAAGGAAAATTCAGAAACAGAGAAAATGAGACTGACGATATGCAAAATTAGGCCCCAATGGTTTAGTGTTTGCTGTCTCGAAGTGACTGCGACCCCGCATGCTCATACATCACATTGCTGGACTCCTTCGTCCAAACGTCGAAGCACAACGCATCCGTCTTCTCTTCTACTCGGTCTCGGTCGCGAGCTCGGATTGATCCAATGCACGGTAAATGCACCCAAACATAACAATACTGGGATTTAGCTAACGTAGCTCCAATGTGTAGGAGAAATAAAAAAAGGCAAACCATCGAAGGCGAAGAACTTTAAGTAATTATTTAGGCAAAAGCTCCTCCAAGAAGGAGAGAGAACTTAATATTCTCCCTATTTTAAACATATACAAGTATAGGAGGGCAAATATTGCATGCATGCAATCAAATATCTCAACTATTGGGGCTTGATTTAGTCTCTGGGGAGGAGGAGGCTCACTTCATTCGTAGCACGATTAGTTAGTCAAGGAGGAACATCTTGCACCAGTACGCTGGACAATCAAGACATTTTTTTCAACCCCTTCTACAAATACACATATATGAGGCCAACTATTCAAAGTCATCAAAAAATGACCACATGTATCATATTAATTATTACACACATTTATCTTCTGTATAATCCAACTCATTTTATAACATACTTGAAAGATGCCGCATTGATATGTGCATAGGCTCGTACTTTGGTGAAAGAGAAAAGAATTTGAAGAGATTGGAATTCACTAGATAGCTTCTGCGAGAGAGCCTAGATGGGTATAGCGGCATCTACCCATGCTATCCTTTGAAAGCTGTTCTTAAGGGGAGTGGAGCGTAATCACCAATTCCCGCGTGCCAAAGTGCTGTTATATGTGACTACCTATTTATTTGCTGGTCAATCATTTCCTTCATTGCTGCTTCCCTTTTGCTTGTGCTTACTTTCACGCAGATATGGCTACTACTACAGTCCAGGTTCTTGATTTCTCATATTGCGGAAATCAATTGATGAGATATTTTACGAATGAAAAATTTCTTATCTGACAATTAGCAGCCAATTTGCAGACGAATGATTGAGATGTGGTGGCCTCACATCCTAGTGAAAATGAATATGTGACGGTTGTCAAACTAAGACCATCTTAATTATATTTGTCGCGCAATTTTCAAATTCAATATGGCAAAATATTTTGCCAAAACTATCATGTAATTTTTATATGTCAGACCCTAGTTTTAACTTGTGTTAAATATTTAATTTACATGACCAATCTAATGTTTTCCGGAGAAATTTTGCAGACAAATCAACGGACACCACAGTCTTAAGGTAATGAACTAAAGGTAAGTGCTTTCAAGCCAACATTATCTTCTGATCTCCTTGATCTCTAACCTGTAGACCATCGATGGAAGTCCCGGGAAACTCAAAATCGTATATTCAACGATTGAGAGACTGCGTAGCATCAAACTTCTAAAGCAGCATCCCAGTCAAAAACGAGGTCAAATTCACCTGATAAAACGGGATGCCTGGAGACACGGTCCGGTCCTCATCGAAAGCTTCTTCGACCTACCAAAAGCGCGAATTCAGTGGAAAGAAAACCATTCCGTCAATTTCAAATTCCTTGATAATTTCAATTGGATCAATTTGCTTGTGCTCTGGGTCGCCTTGCTTAGGGAAAAATGTTGTTGGCGAGCAAGTTTGACTGATTTTGGATTTCCTTCTTTGGTCGAAGACTGATTTTGGGTTTTTCTAGTTGGAAAATTACATATATTTCACTCCTCTTGAGAAGTTTCCACGATGGTTTCTGTAGGCTTATCTATAAGATCTCTTTAAGAAAGGTGTAGTATCAGGCAACATGCCAAAATAGTCTTTGAGCCAATCTTTTGCTGTGAGAAAGCTCCATTTGCTGGCATGACACCAGGGATAAGAGAAGCCTCCTCGAGAGCCAAGCCTCCTCGAGAGCCATAGATACATCGTACTCGAAATATTCAATCCCTTGGAAGGCTCGCACTATCAGTTGAAGATGCTCTCTTTCCATAGTAGCACTGGTGAAAAAGTATAGTCAAGAGGCAAAATAAGCATGCATGCCAAAGAATTTGCAGAAGCAGACATGCAGAAAAAGAGAGAAAAAAGGTTCACCCGTTTGCCGAGAGAAAATGGGACATATTTGTATTTGACCAAAAGCATTATTTGTCTCCTCGTTGTTCACGAGTGCCCATGTGATTTGTGATCTTCCATTGAGAGACAAGAAGAATATGTTCAGTAAGTAACCATCGAATCTAAGCAGTAAGTGAATTTATAAATCCTAAAGCTCTCTCAAAGGAACCAATGCAATCAGTGGATCAAAATTCGAATCTTCAAAAGTGCAGAAGCATTAGACCTTTCTATGGAGACTGATAAGGCGAACAATTATTGTATGACATTCTTGATTAAGTGCGAAACATCGTGTGGCTTTGAATCAATTAAGACAAGGATATTGCCAGTCAAAGATTGTTAAAGAAAAAGGCTATACATCTAAAAGGACATAAAAAAGGAAACGTGTCATCACAGGAGATCTGAGCTTCTCAATTCACTCATGAATAAACTCAAGCATCCACCTGTAATTGAAAAGAAAGACCATATACAGTTCTTGTTTGTGAGGGGGCGTGCTAAATAGTTCTTACTAAAAAGTACATCGTATAATATGATGATGTAATTTAGCGAAATTTAAAATCATGTAACTCTGCAATTATTTGATTATGTGAACTATTCCATTTATTAGAAAAAACTGGGTCCTTAGTAACTTTAAAAACAAGTTTTGAAAATAGAGAAGATAAGCTCTCGAGTTTGTTACTTGCATACAAGCAATTTGATTAAATGTAAAAAAATTCCTGAAATAAGAACATTCAATAAATTAAAGTGGAAGCGATAAAAAATCAAAAGGAACAAAAAGTATATATTACTGTCTATAAATTATTTATAACTTATGGACCTGTTTTTTTCCTACTTTTTCAAATTCGATTAAGACAAATAAACAATGAAATTGAAAAAGTTTTTGAAAAGTTGAAAGGGATAGTGCTTGCTTGAAGAGAAGGTTCTTCATAATGAGTATATATTTTTTCCAACTTTCAAATTTCACTCAATTTAGATAAAAGCATTCAATTCAGCATATCTGTTTAACAAGAAAACCAATGCACGTATCCACTTAATAAAAATTCTTATATAATATAATGTGATACAATATTATATATAAGGAATGCATCAACACCTCAAATTTCGATCTGTCAAAAAGGTCAAAAGTACGAAGTTAATCGACTTTGACCTTTATGGACTGACTTTTGTCTAGATTTATTTTTTCTATTATTAACATTTTATTTAATTTATTTTTCTTCGATTCTCTACCTTTTTCATTTTTCCACAATAATTAAGGATAAAAGAGAAATTTCCTAAAAAGGTGAAATGAAAATATACTTTCACCTCTTAAAAGTCATGTGCATTGCACATGTTCACTAGACAAAATAATAGAGAGTTAATGGCCGTAAAAAATGAAAGTTAAAGGGAGGATTGCACGATAGTTAAGAAGTTTGGGGACCAATGTGTACTACCTCTAAAGTTTGGGGGGTTTCAAATAATTACTAAAGTTATTTTAATTAACTTTATACAGTCACATTTTGTTACCTCGACAATAATACCCGTGGAAAGAATGTCTTTTGATAGGAATCTATCTAACAATTTTGAATCGGCGATGATCCTCATATGTTATCTAGCCAAAGAATATGTTATTTCTATGGAAAATCGAACTTCCTCATTATTTTCTATGTTGTCACGTATGTTTTATTACAAATTTTATTTAACTTTAGGTCCATTTGTTTCATGAAAAATGGGTGATTTGGATAATATTTTTCTAAAAATGATTGTTTACATCGCTTATAAAAATGAATAAATGAAAAAATAGATATAAATTATTGTTGATTATATAAATATTTTTGTTAATTAATTATTTCAAGTGATATAAAAAATTATTTTTGAAAAATATTTTTTAAATTATACATTTTCTGTGAAATAAAAGCACCCTTTATTTCTCTTACACACTTAGGTCCGTCTGAAAAGACAAAGTATGGAGGGAGAAATGAAAATTGGTAGAGAATCAGCACGTTGACAAGCCAATATTACTATGTTGTCCTTGTCTCTTAAGAAAAATCACATAAAGATTTACACGTGAGTCGCACAATTACTTTGAAACTTGAAGTATTTTAAAGAAAAGAAATAAATCTAAATCCACCAATGGATTAGAGGTGCAACTCTTGAGGCACCCGATATTAGTATTCAGAAATTACCAAATTTATTCTTATATACTCAAAAGTGGCTTTTCAAATAATGTCATATATAGATAGATTATATCATTAGAAATCTATTTGCTAAGAATTTCCTATGAATACACTCCAATATAAGTGTCAAGATCCCAAGGTCTTGGGCACCATCATTGAAGACTCCAGCATAGATGCCAAGGCTTGGGCTTGGCTATGAGGGTCCTAAACCCAGGTACCAAGGCTCTCAGCTCAGGCGTTGGGGGTAGACCCTAGTCTTGAGGGACCCAAGCCCTGCTGCCGAGGTCTCCAAGTCCCCAATCGCAGGAGCCTGGTTTTCTTGGACCTAGTACGAGCACAGTCTCTGGGGATAGATCTCCGGTAAGTTTCCAAGAATGCAGCTAATTAAATGACACATGTACAAGAGGATATTAATCCGAGGATTTTTGGATTTCAGGTACATATATCTTTATCAATTCTCACAGCTCTGATTATATTATCGTTGATAATGAGATAAGGACGGGGATTAGCTTTTGTGACTTGCATGTAAGTATAATGTGAATTATATTATAAAAATGAAATCTTCCAATTTAATATTGCTGTACATCAAGGAAATAGCTTGAAGTATTATTGAGCAGAAGTATATGAAAACGAACACGTACATTACGTAATCACACTACAAAAATGTAATCTTTTTTTTAAACTTTATAATGTCTATGTATATGTGAAACACCAGTAGTCATAATCTCAAATATTTTATCAACATCTGCTGTGAGAGAAGAATTACTTACATCGCAATCTACATTGTTTTCGTAAGATTTTCATTGTTGAGAAATATTATTAAGCATGGATGAAGCCAATATTAATTAAAAATTTTAACAAAAAATTTATGCTAAAACATAACCTTTAGAATTTGTATAATTATAATCAAGAGTCATCACTAAAAAAAATGTCTCTTGTCCAAATACTTATTCGTGTTCATAAGAAAAATTCGAGAACAAGATTTACAGAATTTTAAACTTATTCAAAATTCTTGTGTTTTTTTTTTTTTTTTTTTTTTTTGACTCCGCATATGGTCTATGATTTTCGCCTCCCTCCCCCATCTTCAACCTAAAGAGTGGCTCCATCCTTAATTAAGTTCTAATCATGATTGGACGGGTTACGGTATATTCAATTTTTATCATTGATTACAACTATAATTAAAACTATCCTGTACAAATTAAAATGTAGATTTCACTAGCTATTGTAGTTAATTTAATGTATTTTCTTAATTACATTCTATTTTTTTGTGAATTATTATCTAATTATAGAGCTAATTATAAAGTAGTGCGATTTAATGATTTCTACCACTAATCAGTCATAACCATCAAGAATGGGGTTATCTGAATTTCATAATAATGAGAACTATATTTAGTAAAACAAGTTAATTTTAAGCATAATGTATTAATAAAGACCCTTGTGATTTTTGAAGTACGAAATTGAAGATGTTCCCGGTTGCATTAGGAATAGCTAATCCCGTTGACTTGGTTCTGCACTAAAAAGAAAGAGCAACCGTTAGATCAGGAGTGCTGAGAAAAATGAAATGTCAACAACTTGCTCGGCCTCAGTCAAGAAGAAAAGAGAAACGAAGTTGAAACTTTCAAGATGGAAGCAGTATTGGTCTGTTTATTTTTCGGAAAAGCGAAACCCCGTGGATTATTTGGTCGGTTTGCTCGTGCTCTGTGTCGTCTTGTTGGGAGAGGCATGGAGTTGAAAACATGGAATGTTTAGCGTTGGAAAGAAAGAGAGCGACGTCAAAGTGGATGTTGTCTCTTCCTTCGAGATTTTGCTTGTTACTCTGATTGGAATGTATAGGTCGAGATTTTGATTTACATGGATGGCTTTCCAGATTGTGAAGAGGGTCGGATTTGTCTTAGTAAGAGAGAGATAGGGCCGGATTGCTGATGGTACCCTGTCGCATGAGACTTTCTTTGCCGGCTTGTTTTGTTTAACTTTTTGTTTATCTATTTATCATTTGGGTTTGGTCATCATCATATATGCTACTGCTCTTGATTCTGCAACCTTTATAATTCCAAAGTACCTTATTTTTTGATTGTTGATTCATTTGGGTTACATTGTGTCTAGCAGGGAAGCATGGTGATACGTTAGCATTTTGCAGACACCGATGTGATATTTCCACGTCAAGTAGAGATGGTGATAGAGTGGATGGTAATTTTTTTTAAGCAATAATAAATGGTAATTAACATTTTTCTAACATTCCTAAGATAATAAGACTCATATGTTATCTCCATTAACTGATATCTCACTGTATATGTTGGATTACCAAGACATGCGAATTGGTAAAGCATACCTTCATATTAAACTCATGCAAAAGAATTCATCTTGAAGCTCTCTGAGTGATGACGAACGTGATGTTGTGGACCTCCATAAGAAGCTGTCTATAACAACAGTTCACACCCCAGCAGCTTCATTGGATTCAAGGAATCAGACGCATGAAAGCAAGGATAATAGTTTCCGGCATTGAATTCCTCCATCAAGCAAGTGCAAATGATTTGCATTAGACTGAGTTGCTCAGAAGTGCTTATCCTTCTTTAGGTTTCCAAAGTTTAGGAAGATCATTAGAAAGGTATGTCGCCAGTTCTAAGCACCTCTCCCATGGACGGAGTCCAAAGGATGCTCATAGAAGTCTGCCAATGAGGACTTCATTGAAGTCAAGTCAATAGCTTATATGCAAAAATATGTGCCTAATCTGTCCAGGCCTATGAGTAATGCCTAATGTGAAAAGCTCAACACTAAAGTTCTTCCTTCAAAGCTTCATTTGAAAGTTGAAACCTTATAAGTGAATGTTAAGAGCGTGGCGGCCTTCATTCTACTTTCCTCCCCGGTATCTTCCTTAAAAGCATCTTTGAAATTTGCAAAGTTTATACAAACTTTTGGTCATTGCGGTTATGATGTACGACGAAGTGCTCTAGCATCGTGCTTTTTTCTAGGAAAAAAGAAACCAATTCTTTTTCCTCTTGGGAGCAAGGGCTCGGGTTATATTTCTTTCACTTTACATTTGTCAATCGATTCATGAACTTCAATGTGTCCCAATTTTTTCAACTGGGTGTGAGTTATAACTTGTGCTTTGGATTTAAGAGAGTTTTGGAGAGCATTAATGTTGTACCGCCACATCATGCTCATGCCATGTTTTGTAGGTTTTGCTCAAAAGACTAGCTCTAACTTGTGATCGATGCTAAGATAGATATGGTTTAACAACTTCAACGGCAATAACGTCTTTCCTCGAATGATGTAGGAGTTAATTTGTTTAAAGACAGGTTGAAGGTATAACGGGGTGCTTATCTCATCGTAACTTACTCTTCGCCTCTTCACTATAAACCCTTTTATTAACATTTATTTTTTTGGCTAGGCTAAAAATAACCTCTAAACCTCTCCTTTTGGCAGTAACCATGCTAATTCTGGGCAACCTCCTTGTAATAAATTCAAACAACTGGCAAAATGGTGCAGGGCGTATGAGTTTGCAAGACTCCCCCTTTTGCTTCATCAATTTCTTCCCTTGACTTTGATATTGGACAGTGTGAAGCACAACTACTGATTTCATGACTCCCAGGTGGGTTTCATGTGCGAATCCCATAAAATCGATGATTGTAATTTACTTAGTTTATTGAAATAGGTCAAGTTTAAAAAATTCTCCCTCTCTCCTAGTCCAAAGAAGCATTTTTCATTGCTATCGAGTACAATTAATTTTGGTGAGCCTTAGACCTATCAATGCACTTCACTTCCGTGTCCCAACTCTTAAGCTACTCTCACCGATTCTTTAAGATTTATTCCTAAGTTATCACTTACAAGAAGAAAAAAAAAGCACTATTAATTTGAGTTGAAGCTTATCTACCTAAAATAAATTTAGAGGGGGAGCATTTCTTAGTAAGGTGAGGGGAGTTCATTATCCCCATCCATTATTATTCCTTCTAGTTTATTGTCCCTCCCAATTAAGTTAAATGAAACTATCTTAAGTAGATAATATACCATAAATCATTGTCACGCAGGTCGAGATGTGTCAGTTAGCCATCGAAAAAGGCCAAAAAAGAAAAATAAAGGAAAATAAATCCGAAAAGGAGGATAAAAAAAAGGAAAGGCGGTGAAGTTCCCTTTCTGCTCCAGCAGTGGCGCCAGAGAAAAAATGGGTTTGTCGATTCCATTCGAGCTTCTTCACCGCCCGCCCACCCTCCTCCTCCAATCCTCGTCGATCGACCGTTTCTTTAACTCCGTCCGGCGTCGCCGTCGTCTCTCCCCTGGCGTTTATCGCCTCACAGAAACGCCGGCACGCCTCCTGCCGCCGTCGTGGATTGCGCCGCCGCGTTCGCTGACCGTGAAACGTCGTCTGTTATCGCGGCCTGTGTGATGTGTTGGGCTCGCCTAGGGTTTCTTTCTATGTGGATGCGGAAATGAGTGAGGCAGAGTTGCCATCGCTCTCGGGCGAAGTGGCCAGGTTTTGCCCTCATCAATCCGCAAGATCTCTTGAAGTTTGGGAAGTGAGGGTTTGCGCATGGTTTCTCTTGCGGTCGAGCTGTGGCATTCTTCTTTGAGATTCGCCTCAATGAATGTTACTGGGTTTGTCTGATTATTATATAAAAAAGCGAAGTCCCGTGGTTTATTCGGTCATTTCGCTTGTGCTCTGTGTCGTTTTGCTGAGAGAGAAATGTTGTTGGCAAGCAGGGGTTGACTGATTTTGGACTTTTATTAGTTGAATTAAGTTTGGAATATCTAACATGGTGCAGAAAGAGAGCCAGCCACATCGAAGTGGTCGTACTCTCTCCCTTTGAAATCTTCTCTATTACTCTGGTTGGACTGTATAGGTCGCTTTTTAGGTGGTGAAGAGGGCATGAGTTGTTTCAGATGCTTCATATGCAGATTTGGTGCCAGGCATCGGGAGTAAGCGCTCAGTAAAGAGGTAGATCAGGCTGTAATGCTCTGTTACCTAGAGACGGCCTTTAGTAGTAAAAGGACCTCTCATTCTAATGAGGATTTTGTACCCGGCTTTGCTCTGGCTTGTTTTGTTCAATTTTTCTTCTCAATTAATACATCTTTTGGAGTTAGTCCTCATAAAATCTGCGCTTGCCACTTGTTGATTCTGCAACCTTTCCAACTCCAAAGGACATAATTTTTCACTGTTGGTTCATTTGGGTTAGTTTGTGGGTAGTACAGTAGTGTGCTGATATGTTGGCGTTTTGCAGATATCAAGGAAATATTTCCATGTCAAGTAGAGGTGGTAGTAATGGAGTAAATGGTAATGAACCTTCTCTAACTTTTTTGTGATAGTAGAACTTTTGTTATCTTCATTAACTTATATTTAACTATAATCTGCTGTTGGATTACCAAAACATGTGAATTGGTAAAGAGGACCTTCGTTTCAAGCTCATGCAAAAGATTCAACTTGAAGAACTCTGAGTGATGACGAAGGTGATGTTGTGGATCTCTGTGAGAAGCTGTGTAAAACAGTTCACACCCCAACAACTGCACTTGATTTAAGGCTGTGGGATGCATGAAAGGAAGGATGTGGGTCGAATCCCTCCATCAAGAAGTAAAATGATTTGCCTCGGACTGAGCCTTTTTGAAGTTCTTATCCTTCTTTAGGTTTCCAGAGTTTGAGAGGAAGATTTCTGGGAAGGTGTCTTGCCAGTTCTAGGGGCCTATCCCCCGGAAGGAGTCAAGAGATGTTCATAGAAGGTGGCCAATGAGGACATAGTTGAAGTGGGGGCAATTGCTTATATGTCAAAATATGTGCTCAATCCTTTTACGCCTATTACTGGTAGTGAGCCTTACGTGACAAACTCCACATACACTTAGAGTTTAACCACCAGGTTCAGGATGGATTGGTGTGCTTCCTCTACTACTTGAGTAAGGCCAGTAGCAACGGTTCTGGGTCAGGCTCGTCCTCCAAGCACTGTTGTGCAGAAAAGCTCATATTTCGTATGCAGCTTCTTGCCTTTTTGAATCACTCTAGTTTACTTTTACTCTGCAGAAACTTATACAGAGTGATTAATTGTATTGGGCCAGTTTTTACATAGATAATTTTTTGCTGGTTCTTGTTATTTTTTGCTGCATCACATTATCTTATCATTTCTGTTAACTTTTAATTTGGCCAGATTCTGGGAGCATGCTGATGATGCTGCATCGATTGAAGGAGAACCTCTAGCCACAGTGTCACTACTCTAGAAAGAAGCAGAGTCACTATGGAGCAGTAACAATATGTCCCGGTACCAAGGTTCCTGAACAAAGAGCAAGCTCAAATACCCGGAATTGGAAAAGTATTCATCACCGGGCCTGTGTACCCATCTTTTGCCACATTTCTAGGTTTGTGATCATCACCGAGCAGTTCTCTAAGCTCCTTTGTGAACATAATACTTCTTTTATACCTACCCAAATGGTCAGAATCAATCAATCCTTTTCTTTTATGTCTCTTGGTCTCAAGCAAGGTAAAACATATTCTGTTGCAATTAACCTGATGGCGAAAAAGTAACTTATCATTTCACTTTTGGGAAACGAGGAATATGGAAGTTGACTTCATATATTTAAAGAACATTTATGGACTTGACTGAGTAGAACTTCATTTCAACTTTTCATTGATCATTGATTCCAAATCACTATATACACTTGTCATTTGAATATGTCAAATGCAGAATCTAACAAAAAATAGCAACAACAAAAGACCTCAAAAATCATAGACAACCTCAGTTGATCCATCAAACTAAACTCCTACAACTCGATCTATTTCCTAACTTCATAGAGACTCCAACGGCTATTCCTAAGTATGACAAAATATGAAATTGCCTAGACTGCACTGCCAAATTATCTAACTCGGAGAATATTGCTTCGAAACAATCATTCATGAGGACCCGAACTTTCCAGACTGGTGCTTTAAACCTTCGTGAGGCAAAAGCGAAGGTTTCCATCCTGTCTAAATGACCAAAGCTGGACCACAGCATCCTTTTCCAGTCCGTTCGGCTTGTGAGGATGTGCGACCGCGTTCCACCGCTCGGTCAGCACATAAGAAAACGTTTTGCTCCCGTAACACCACTTTTTTAGTTGCAACCCCTGATGCAGTTCGAGACAGGGATCGATGAGAAAAACCCTAATGCCATCTTTGCTATCTAGAGTTCTGATCTCCTGGTCGCTCAAAAACCTTGCAGTATTTGCGACTTGGGTATGGACAGTCTACTCTGACTTGGGTTCATATCGGTAGCAGAAAGTTTTTTCTGCACCACAAGCCGCACATCCCGACCACCCATCTCTATTACTTTGTCCATGAAGATTGTCGGCAATTCCCTTGGTCCCATCAGATCCACGACATTTTTCTTCTGAGTTTGCTTGGGTTTCTTGAAACCCTATCCGAATCGTGGGTTTCGGTGGAATCGAATACCCGTGACCGCTTCTTGCAATTCTGAGCGCCTCTCCAAGTTTCTTGCACGTTGTTTTGGACAATCGGGTCAGAATTTAGTTTCTGGGCTCGGAATGTCGGCCCTCGGGCTCTTGGCGATCTCCTCTTCCTAACGATCCATCCAACAACGGTCGGCCCGAAAGTGGTGGTGACGATGGTAAACTTCTTCTCATCGTCACGATCAGAGATGGAAAGGGCGAGATTAACCTTTCCCTCGGAGACCATTGCGGCTACGCCCGCCAAGAGATGGAGCTTCTTGGAAACCCTATCCGATTCGTGGGTTTCGGTGGAATCGAATACCCGTGACCGCTTCTTGCAGTTCTGAGCGACACCTTTCCAATTTTCTTGCACGTTGTTTTGGACATCTGAATCAGAATTTAGTTTCTGGGCTCGGAATGTCGGCCCTCGGGCTCTTGGCGACCTCTTCTTCCTAACAATCCATCCAACAACGGTCGGCCCGAAAGTGGTGGTCGCGACAATAGACTTCTTCTCATCATCAGGTTCAGAGGTGGAAGGGGCGAGACCGAGATTTCCATTGGAGACCCATGTAGCTATGTCCGCCAATAGATGGAGAGGGGAGAGATTGAGTTCCATCTCTTTCTTTCCCATCAAAAGACAGTCTGTAAACTGAAGACAGACCATCGCCACTGATTCCTCCACTATCGCCGAGGGATGAAGAAGAGATTGAAAGACGAGGAGATGATGTTCGTGGGTTTTCACGGAGAGAGAGAGCGAGAGAGGGGAGCGACACAGAGGGAGCGGGAAGGACAGGGGGATTTCAACGGGCAACGGGCTATATTTGAAGAAGATAACCTCTTGTCTTCGGATCATTAGTCAGATACGGGAGTTTCAAATTAGGAAACAATAGGGCAAGTAGAGACTGCGTGACTTTGTGACCGTTGAAAGCTTACTCGGACGAGTGATGTTAATCAAGGGTTTTTTGTGTCAATCTCCAAATTGTTGTCAGCCCCAGAATTTGTCACCAAAAAATTGTGCTTCAATTTTAATTACACGTGTAATTAAGTTCATCCCTCATGCAGACCCAAACTCCCGAGAATTGTTATACACGTGTATCAAGTTCACTTGATACTTTGATTCTTGGGTTCACGTGACCTTTTTATGAGTGATTTTAATTGTACTTCGAAGTATCGAGTGATGAACTTGATTAGAGATGAACTTAATTAAATCACTCATGCGGACCCTTTTTAAGTTCACGTGACCTTTTTATAGCCCTGTTTTGAAGTATCAATGGTCCGCATGGGCTGACGAAATTGTACTCGTATCAAGTTTATTTTTTGCACTTTATCTCTTACTTGTTCTTTTAATATTTTTTTTTATGAATTGATTGTGATTCTTTTATGTTGATCTTATGTCATGATTTGTTTGTTTTAGTTAAATGGTTAGGTTTCATTTTAAAATTATCATAAACACTAAAAACATTTCATGGGCACTTAGCAAACAAGAAATTTAGGATTCATAATTATATAAGAGATTGTGTGGATACTTAGGATGCGTTTGGTAACGATTATACTCCTAAGAACAATTTCAGATCAGAAATAATTTTTTTTTCCTACTCCCGAGAATAAATTCTGAGTATTTAAGGTGTTTGATAAACTGTTTAAAATTTTTACTCCGAGTAGATAATTAGTATATTCAAGTTATTGATCCTAAATTTCTAGTTGCATAGAAAGTAAAATATACTTCCATACCTCATTTGTTCCCAATTGGCCTCAATAGGCTAATGACAACTCCAAAGTATGATAGAATTCTCATAGATAAATAAATCAATTAAACTTCCCATGTCGCATGAGGTAAGGGCTCAGAAGAATCCATGTCGATTAAGGATCATTGGTCTCCAACTCGGCATTATCTCTAAACTCATTTGTCCCCATCAATAGAGTCACAATAATATCATGAAGAATTGAATTGTAGCTTTTGCTTGCCTAGTTTCTGTTCTATAGTACAATTTGACTAGTATCAAATGTGCCTATTTTCAGTATTTGCTATATCAATAAGGTAGGACACAAGCGATAATTGTGGATGGTTTTAATTTTGAAAACTTCGCATACTATCGGCGTATGAAATTGGTTCATCTACAGTTCTTGTTTGTAAGGGGGCGTACTAAATAAGTTCTTACTAAAAAGTACGTCATATAATATGATGATGTGATTTAGTGAAACTTAAAATGATGTAACTATGCAATTATTTAATTACCTGAACCATTCCATTTATTAGAAAAAAGTGGGTATCCTAAATTTATTTTAAAACAAATTTTGAGAGAAGAGATAAGCTCTTGAGTTTGTTGCTTTCATTCAAGCAACTTGATTATGAATAAAAAGAATTCACAAAATAAGAAAAATCAACATATTAACGTAAAATTAATTAAAAATAAAAAGTACAAAAAATATATATTGCTGTCTATAATTATCTATAACTTATGCACCTGTTATTTCCTATTTTTTCGAATTAAATTAAAACAAATAAACAATGAAATTGAAAAAGTTTGAAAAGTTGAAGGGGCAGTGCTTGCTTGAAGAGTGGCTTCTTCATAATTTGTACATATTTTTTTCCTTTAAATTTCACTCAATTTAGATAAAAGTATTCAATTCAGCATATCCATTTAACTAAAAAACCAATGCACGTATTCACTTATATAAAAAATTTCTTGCACCTCAAATTTTGATCAGTAAAAAACGCCAAAAGTAAAAATTTAATGGACTTTGACTTCTATGGACTGACTTTGGGCTAATTTCTTCTTTCTAGTATTAGCATTTTAGTTCATTTATTTTTCTCGGATTCTCTACCTTTTTCCACAATAATTAAGGGTAAAAGAGAAATTTCCTAAAAAAAAGTGAAATGAAAACATTCTTTCACCTCTTAAAAGTCATGTGCATTGCTCAGTTTAACTAGAAAAAATAATGGATAGTTAATGACCATAAAAATTGAAAGGTAAAGGGAGGATTGCGTAATAGTTAAAAAGTTTAGGGGCAAATTTATACTACCTTGAAAGTTCGGAGGGTTTTACATAATTTCTCATTTATTTTATGTGTCAAACCACAACTTTGCACTCATGAATCTTTCAACCTTTTTCATCTTCTGCTAAATATTTAAATTACACAACAAATCTGAGGTTTTCCCATGAAATTGAGCAAAACAGCTGAAGCAATCTTTAAGTGGTGATAAACAGGGCTATAAAAAAAGACTTATCAAAAAAAAAAAAAAGATGTGTCGGCCTTTATGCTACGCCAAGAGAAAAGGCCCTCTAAATCTCTCTTTTTTGGCAGTAACCTGTGCGATATTTTTGGTGATACGTTTGAATTATGCATGACGACTAATTAAAATGAGATTATAAATAGTGACGGTTCATGCACAAAAACTTTATTAATGCATGTTTCATTTAACATGATTTTCCTTATGATTACTCGTATTGTCCAAAGTTGCTTCACTTTATGTGTTCTCAAAGTTTAAGCTGCTAAATATTCAAATATTCAATTTTTGGTGAACTCTTTATTTATTTTTCTTTCGTACTAATTTCCACACTCTAACTTTAGTTGAATCTTAGCTGCTTCTATGAGAAAAATTACCAAAAAAATCCTTAACCTATACACTTGAGCCAATTTCATTCTAAATTTTTCACTTTTTGACAATTAAATTCATACGACCCATTTTGGTCGGAAATCACTAATGTGGACATCAAATATCCTACATGACACGATCAAAGCTAACATTGACATTTTTAATAATATTTTAATGATTTTTTGAATTTTTTATTTTTTTTATATACTTTTTTGACTGAGAGCCAATCCTCACCAACCACAGGTGACTAGAGAGGGTTGCAAAGCCTTTATTAATCTGGGCGAAAGTCACAATGCCCTCGCTACAGTCAATATTTATTACTTAGAGATTCTTTCTAAGCGTGCGTGTGTATATAAGTCATCATTGATTGTAATAGACACATAATTCAGAAATCAAAATATACAATTCTTCTATCTTCTCGTTTCTCTATTTTCTGCATCGTTATTTCTATCTAATCTTAAGCTAGCATCTTATCTCAATGATAAATGGAAAATGATAATTCATGGGCATCATTTTTACTTCCCTAACATGCACATTCTCGGCGTAGGAAGAAGAAAATTTAGAAACATAGGAAATGTAATTGACAATTAGATGGATTACGCGTGTGTAACATCATCCAAAAGTCGAACCTGATTTATCGTCTTGCTTTGGTTTGGCCAGACGTTGACAAGGGAGGTTTCGTACTCTGTTGCTTCACTGTTTCTGTGTCCGAATAGCTTATGTTTGTGATGGTAATTCCAACCGCGTAGGACCACGCTCTTTACAGAAAGTGGCCCCGCATGCTCATGCATCACATTACTCCCTAGTTCAAAGTCCAACGCATCTACTTTTTCTTAATTAAATTTTAGCCTAATATGTAATGTAATCTCTAAATTTTAATCAAGTATACAATGTTATTCATAAACTTTATACTTAATATGATCCATAAATTTTATATACATATTCAATCTAATTCTTGATTTTTTTATACATGTTCAAGTCCTCGCATGTCACGTGAGGCCAAACATTCAAGTCATTGAAGAATGACCTCGCATTTTTCCTGTATAACACATATATCATATCCCATCAATCACCTCACATGCTTTCATCTTCTATTCAATTCATCTTGTTCTGTATATATATTTGAAATGGGAAAATACCCAATTCTTGGTCAAGGAGAAAAATGAAGTAATCAAAACTCCCTAAGCAGCATCTAAGGGAGGTTAGATGGGCATAGCGGTGTCCTTAAACGCTGTTCTTGAGGGAAGTGAGGCATTATCACCAATTCCTGCATGCAAATTGCTACTGCATTTGACTATATAATAAAAATCTTGGCCTGTTAAAATCTGATTAAAAGGCTAAGCGGGGCAAGGTAAAAACCCCAACCATTCTGTGGGCTGTGAACAGGCGTACTACATGTAAATGTGTTTCCAGTGGGGCATGAGGTGTCTGATTCCTTTTGGGCAGAAGAAAAGCCAGTCCCATAATTGTATCTTGGAGTACATGTGAAGTGGGGGCACGTTGTTTACCAGTCTTACATTATCAATATGATGACGAAATCGACGTGACATCATATGGGCTAGAATCTTACAAAGCTCATTCGAACCTCGATGTTGGAAAAATCCCTCCCTTGTTCCAATATCCCCATATATTAAAAACTCTCCCTTCTCTTTTGGGCTTAGATAGCATCAATTCAAAGATCAATACCCAAGAAAGGAGTAGGGCAGAGAAGGTTAGACTAATTCTTCACCAGAAATGACTCGTGTCTTCAATATCTTGTCCAGGGTAAAAAAGTCACTGGGTTCCCGCCGGAAGAAACCATCCCCCTCATCATCCACGGAAGTAGTAAATCAGCACCACCAACAACAACAGCCTCAAGATGATCAGGTTCCCGAGCCACAACAAGAACCATCCGAGGCTCTCCAGACTGGGGTCGAGAACGATGGGGGCAAAGTCGGATCCAAAGACGAGTCGAGGTCATCCGAGTCTGAATGGGTCATCTCCATCAAAATGAATCTGGAGCAAGCTCGCCAAGACAACGAGGCATGCTCCTGGGCAAACCTCTCCATTTACCAGATCCCGCAGCATCTAAGGGATGGCAGAGAGAAAGCCTACGTCCCCGACATCGTCTGCCTTGGGCCGTACCACCACAATAAACCGCACCTCCGTAAGATGGACCGGCACAAGTGGCGCTGCCTCCAGTGCATGCTCGCGCGCAACAAGCACAACATAGGCCTCTATCTAGACTTTGTAAAGAAGGTCGAGAAGGCAGCTCGCGCCTGCTATGAAGGGCCAATAGACATGACCAGTGAGAAGTTTGTGGAGATGATGGTTCTCGACGGGTGCTTTGTAATTGAGTTGTTCCGGGGATTCACCGAGGGGTTCACTGAACTTGGCTACCCTCACAATGACCCCGTCTTCTCGATGCAGGAATCATTGCACACGATCCAGCGGGACATGATCATGCTCGAGAATCAGATCCCGCTCTTCATACTTAAAGGGCTGCTCCGACTCAGCAAGCCCGACATGAAGAAGCACGTGGCCAATCTTGCGCTAGAGTTCTTCAGCCCTCTGAAGCCCACGGGGGACAGCAGCCTGGAGCTCGCCCAATTATCCGACCATGGCAGGCTCCATTGCCTCGAAGTGTTCCGGTTAAGCCTCCTGGATTTGGGCCCGAAGCCACAGTCAAGAGAGCAGAACCGGCGGTTGAAGACACCGCAGCAGCTCATTCACTCCGTGACAGAGCTCCGGGAAGCCGGGATCAGGTTCAAGAAGAGTGAGACGGATGGGTTATGGGACATCAAGTTCAAAGATGGAACCCTCTGGATCCCCCGGCTTCTGATCCATGATGGGACAAGGTCGCTCTTCCTCAACTTGATGGCCTTCGAGCAGTCTCACATAGATTGCAGCAACGACATCACCTCGTACGTAATCTTCATGGACAACTTGATCAATTCTGCCGAGGACGTCAGGTACCTCCACAAGTGCAAGATCATTGAGCACTGGCTTGGGAGCAATGCCGAGGTTGCGGACCTCTTCAATGGGCTTTGCCAGGAGGTGGTCTTCGACATCAACAACAGTTATCTCTCTGAACTGTCAAAGAAGGTGAACCAACACTACCAGCGTAGGTGGAATGCCTGGAGAGCCAGTCTCAAGCACAATTACTTCAGCAATCCGTGGTCAATCATTTCCTTCATTGCTGCTTTATTTTTGCTTGTGCTTACTTTAGCACAGACCTTCTATGCAGTCTATGGTTACTATGAGCCGGGTTCTTGATTTCTCATGTAGTGGAAATTGTTTGATGAGCGATTTACGAGTGAAAATAGTTTTGGTGGTTAAATTCGGATGGCATGAAGTATATTTCTCCCGCAATTTTGAATTTATATGGCAACATGTTTCCCGAAAAAAATCTTATAATTTTCATTTGTCAAACCCCCAACTCTCCACTCATCAATGAACCCTCTTTTACTTCTAGTAAATATTTAAATTACGTAAAAATCTAACTATCTCAGATGATATTGAGCAAAGTTCTAAAGCATTCTTTTAAGAGGTGACAAATAAGGCTATGAAAGAAGAAAATAATAAATTATCTAAAAAAAGAAGAAGAAATGTTTGCCTTTTTGCTAGGCCAAAAACAGCTTCTAAATCTCTCCTTTTTTGGCGTAACCTACTCGATCCTGAGCACCCTTGTGTTATGAAGCTCTAACAATTGGCAAAAAAGACAATCGGTTTAGAAGTGTGCACGGCTCTCTTCGAATTTTTTTTGGCTTTTTTATATACTTTTTTGACTGAGAGCCGATCCTCGCCAACCACAGGTGACTAGAGAGGATTGCAAAGCCTTTATTGATCTAGGCGAAAGTCACAATGCCCTCGCTACAGTCAACAAGGGCTTTAGGAGAGGGCTACCACACCCTCATTGGCCATAGTGAGGGCCATGACATCCTCACCTAGTGCAGTTGAGGGTTGTTCTGCAACCCTCTCTAGCCCTATAAAAAAACAAATAAAGTTCAAAAAATTCAAAATTATAATTAAAATATTATTTAAAAAATACCCATGTTGGTATTGGTTATGTCATATGAGATAACTGGTATTTATATCAATGATTTCCAATCAAATTTAACTAGATTGACTCAATTGGCAAACGTAAAAGTAAAATAAAATTGGCAAAATCAAAAAGACTTAAGATTGAATTAGTGTAAATGCTATAGGTTTAGAACCTTTTTTTGTAATCATCCCGCTACTATGCCCGACTTGGTTTCTAAGGTTGTTAGTTTGCTAGGCACGATGGATGAACAGTTAATGACGAAGAGCTAGTCAATTTGGCTCTGAGAATTAAGAAAAAGACAAAACAGAAATGCAAAGGAGACTGATTGATTGGTTATTCTTTATGAATAGAATATGAATTGACCTAGAAAAAGACTTTCTGGTCTTTGTTTAGTCCAAGATTCCAAGTTCCGACTGCTGCCGTGTTGTTAAGCGCCCTTGAGCCATCACTTCCGAGCACGATCTATTGCTCGAGCCACTTCATACATATGTTGAAATTTCTGTGCGAGATCCGAAGACAATTAATTTCAAGCAACTCTTAGGGGAAAATTAAGCTAAATACTCAAATTGAATTTATGGAGGAGTAATAATAGAGTTGAAGTATAAAAAGGTTAATGCTTCTCCCATTTTTAATTAATTTCTTTTGCCAAACATGTTTATCTTAAGAGAGATGATATCAGGAAGAGGAAATTAAAGAGCGTAGCGGTTTGCTCTAACATCTTAAGCAATTAGATTTTGTAATGTTCCAATTTTTAGAAACTTTTTCTTTATTTTTCATTTGTGACTAATTTCCACACTCAGCTGCTATTATGCCTAAGAGATTGCTCACATATTAAATAAATATAAAGTTGCTAGTTTGATGATGGATGAACAATTAATAACAAGCAGCTAAGCAATTTGTCTTTTGGCATCAAGAGAAAAGAAAAATATAAATGAGATTCATTAATTTTTTATTCTTTATGAATAGAGTGTAAATCGATCTAAAAAGTACTTTCCGGTCTTTGTCCTATGATTGATTAATTGGAATTCTTTATGGAAAGAATATGAATTGATCTAGAACAAGACTTTTTTTTTAATTGTAAATATGTGAGTATCATTAATCAAATGAGCAAAGCTTAAGGATATTCCTAAGTATTTCAAAGAAACTAATTATGTGAGAAGACTTTCTAGTCCTTATTTATTCCAAGATTTTAACTTTCGACAATTATCCGGTTATTAGGCTTTCGTGAATCAAAATATAAATTGATCTAGTAAAGGAGTTCCTAGTCTTTGTTTACTCCAACATTTTAATTTCAGACAGCTGTCCCGCTGATTTAGGGAAAGACTTTTTGGTCTTTGTTTATTTGAAGATTTCGAGTTCCGACAATTGTCTCGTTGATCTAGAAAAAGACATTATGGCCTTTATTTACTCCAATTTTTGACTGTTGACCTACGAAATTTATGGTCACGTTACTAAGCTTACGTGAATCCCCAAGAAGACAAATCATTTCTTGAGCCACTTCTGTTGAAAACTTTGTATGAGATTCAAGGACAATTAAGAGACAAATATCTTTTGTTACTATTATTACTAGCAAAAAGCACACGCACAAGGTGTGTCTGCAAAAAATCGTCTTTGCATGAGATATTTGAACCATTAGTTAATAGAACAACTTTTCAACATAATTGAAGCGATTACATAAATATGTATGAAAAGAGTAAAATATATAAATATTTTTGTTAGGCCATTTATGAGATAAAAAAGGTTCAAAATTTAAAATTGAAATACGTTAAAAGATAAGATAAAGTTATTAATCAATAAATTTATTCATTGATAGAATTTTTACAAAATATCTCATGAAAAGCAAGAAGTCTTCTTTATTTTACATGAATGATTAGTTTTTGCTTCAAAAGACGCAATTGACTCGGTGTAAACAAAGCCACGTGATTGCAGCAAATTGTCCAATCATTTAATGGAGCCACAGCCTCCTTTTTGGGATTAAAGTTGAAATAATAGGCAAGAAGGTGATCACTCCCTACTCTCCTTTATTTCTTATCTAGTCTCGAATTCATTGGCCAAGGTGCATCACAACTTGATATAGACTACACAAGAAATTCATAAATTCAAAGTTTGTGATTCGGTTGATCCGTTTGGCTTGAATCTTTATAAGTATTTCCTTCTCTTTTTATCAAAAGATGCATTTTTACATTGTCAAGGATAATAAATTTTGGCATGTCTTGTACTTCTACATACGCTTCATATAGAGCGTGAGGTCTCCTATTCCTTTTGGGTAGATTAAAGGCGTCACAATAATTATTATACCTTGTATGGGCTAGGTGGGCATGTCGACAAACGCACTTTCAACTTATTCCAGGCAAAATTTTCTTTCCTCTCCCCCACCAAAGCATTGACGAGCCTTCACTCCATCGCCTTCGATGCATAGAGGATGTGCAAAATGTTAAAATACTCTTGTTCCATTTGAAATTGCCACACAACAATTATCTTTCACTAAAAGTCGTTCTTCAATTTTATTATTTTAAAGGGGGACAAGAGTTTTGTGCTAACTTCGGACAGAGAATATCTCATGTAATAAGGAATTGAACTTCTTTGATCCAAACAACATTGTATAATCTTAAACAAGATTGAGGTTAATTGACTATTAGCAGCTAATTTGCAAATGAATGTTTGAGATGTGGTGGTCTCACCTCCTAATGAAGAGAAGATGGGATGATGGTCAAATTCAGACCGCATGAATTATATTTGTCATACAACTTTAAGTTCAAAATGACGATATATCTCAAAAAACCATCTTTTAATTTTTGTAAACCACAACTTTCTGCGAATCTTTCAGCCTTTTGTTACTTCTATTAAATATTTAAATTACATTAGGAATCTAATGTTTTCCGATGTTTCCATGTGAAATGGAGCAAAAGTTGTAAAGCATTCTTTAAAGTGATAAATAAGGCTACTAAAAAAGTAAAAACAAATGATCAAAAGAAAAAAAAAATTGTCTTTTTACTAAGCCAAAAAGAACCTCTAAACCTCTCTCTTTTTTTCGCGGAAACCTATGTGAATTCTGAGCGGCCTCCTCTTTCGTGATAAAGTTCAAACAATTTGCAAAAAGGTCAAGGGTTTAGAAGTTTGGAGGCCACCTCCTCTTCCTCACCAATTTCTTGCTCGGACTTGGGTGCATTAGACAAGGTAAATTGCAATCATTGATTTGATGGACTCCAGATGAATCCCTCATGTGGATTTCATAAGATCAATGATTGTGATTTCCTTGATCTATTAGACCTAAATTTGGACAAGTATGTTCCTCTCTTCTTATTAAAAGAAGCTTTTTTTCTCATAATGTCAAGTACAATTAATTTTCGCATACATTCGGCCTCTAGATATCAACCCAAGCCTGTGATCTACACTCACCAATTCCAAAATTTATTCCTAATGTATCACTTAAAAGGAAGAAGTTCGATTAATTTCATTTTGAAGCTTACCTATCTAAAATGGATTTAAAAGAGGGCATTCCTTAGAAAGGGGATCTACATCAATTCTCTCTAGTTCTTTCCCCCCACCAAATTGAGCTAAATGAAACTTCAGTCCATCTCCTTATACATACCATGTGCATGATATGAGGATGATATTAGAAGAGCTTATGGGTGGATGAGTTATCTCTACAAGATAAATGATTTTTCAAAGTACTGTTAAATTTTTTATGATGTAAAAACAGATAGTGTAGGTAATTGATTGGTTATGTAAATGGCAAATCTGATTAATTAAATAAAGTGGGGCAAATTCTTTTGTTCTTTAATATTAAGTATTTTCGTTTAACTTTCTTTCTAAAAGGTGTAATATAATAAGTCAGTTGAAGCACAATAATCATATGTACCTTTAGTAATAGGTCCCATTCTTCTTGACTTTTTTTCCTTATTGAAGCCATAGCACACGGTTCCATAAGTCTAATCAAGCAGGTTATATATAAAGAAGATTTGACTAAGCATTTAGCAAAAGAAATACTTTTAAAAAGAATGGATAAGTATGTTGGAAGTCTTAAAACTTATTGTAAAAGTGCAGTTTTGTCATAAAATTTTCAAAAAATGCAATTGAGTCCTAAAATTTGTCACAAAAGTGCAATTAAGTCTCAGAACTTGTTAAATTGGTCTAATCAAGTCCTTTTATTAAATGCATCTTTTAAAAACTTTTAAGATTGACTTGCACTTTTATAACAAATTTTAAGACTTAATTATATTTTTTGAAAGTTTTAGGACTCGATTGTAATTTTATGATAAATTTTAAGATTTAGTTATACTTTTCAAAAGTTCAAGTGTTCAATTATACTTTCATGATAAGTTTTAAGATTTTTATTACACTTATTCCTAAAAAGAAATAGAGAAATCATAATCATAGTCACTATGATTCTTGCTTCTTCTTTTGTCCAGCTAGTCCCAATCCTCGGATCAATCATGGACACACTTTTTCCCCCACCTCGAATTAATAAATCTCAAATTGTGCCTTTAGAGTTTACAATGATTTGTGTAGGGCCACTGCACCTTGAGACCTGATCCTGGGCCTACCTTTATTGTGGAAATGTTCTAGGGTAAATAATTTACCACGACGGTCAAAAGCATAGGAGTAAAGTGATCACATGTGCAATGGGCCCGAGTGTTTATAACAAGCAACAACATATGACATTTAGTGGAATAATGGTGGAATTGAATTTATCAGAAATTTCCCTTAAAGATTAGACTGATGACCAAATGGTGTACCACAATAGGTATCAAATCTTCGACTTAAAATTAATTAATAAGAAAAAACAATAATTACAACATACTCGAGTTTGCTTTTTCTTTCCCTTTCTAATGGAAAGACCTCAACTTTCCCTTCTGTATTGATAATAATTTAATAAATATGAAAACCAAGCAGGAAAAGTAAGTGTCTCTGTGTTTTTCGTTTTCTACTATGCGTGGAATCAAAATTGAACCCTCTGATGACCTTCCCCACTAATTCTTTAATATCAAGATAACATTTTATATGTTATATAATCCTGTCGTTTCCCACCATTCGCGTTTAAATTGCTCCGGATTTGACCAATTTACACGAGTTAATGGCCTAAATTTAACTGGTTTATGAGGATTGTAGGATGTCCCATGGGTTTTACATCCACCGAACCTTTGCATGTGTCCTTGAACTTAAAAAAATAAATATATTTTCTTTAAAGTAGAAAGGAACCATATATTAATATTCTCTCGGCATGATTTTCTATATTTGTTGACCTGAATCCATCAGCTCGCTATATTTTTTATACGGTCTGCTATTTCTAACCTTTTTTTTTGGCTTCATCCAGAAAAAAAAGAGTTATAATATGCCATTAAATAAAAATAATCTATCGTAACAGTTGTCGCCCAGACAATAAAGTCTGCCATAGCAAATTTCTCTTGGCAAGAATCTACCCAGCAAATTTAACAAAGTATTGAATTCTAGGTGTTATTTTGTTAGAGAATTTTTTGTTTTAGTGGAAATCAGGACTTCCTTGTTACTTTCTATTTTGCCATGTGTGTTCCACGATTTAATTTAAGGAAAATTATATCTCCCCCGAATTTTAGGGGTAGAACATTTTTGTCCATAAACTAAGGTTGTTACCCATTACCCTTTGAACTTTCATCTTGTTACCGCCATTAACCCTCCATTCTTTTTTACATTGGTGTGTGTAATAATACACTTGACATTTAAGGGATAATTATGTATTTCTCATCTCAAATTTTTAAAGAAAATAGGGATAATAACATAAACAATCTATAAACTTTAGCCTAATGTGTAATTTGGTCTATGAATTTTTGATTTGTTTAATGTGGTCCATAAACTTGAACATAATGTGCAATATGGTCCATGAAATTTTAATTTATTTAATGTAGTCCTTCAAACTTTGATACATGTTCAATACAGTCCTTAAACTGTATGAAAATATTTAATGTAGTCCTTCAATTAATTCAAGACCAAAAATTCAGGGACATATTAAATATGTACCAAAAGTTTTGAAACTACATTGAACAAACTAAAAGTTTATGGACCTCATTGGGCTAAAATTCATGGATCACATCAAACAAATCAAAATTTTAGGAACTAAATTACACATTTGGCCAAAATTCAGGAACTGTTTAGGTCATTTTCCCAAGAAAATCTCTCGTTTAACCTTCATTTCCATAAAAAAAAAAAAAAAAAGCAAAGAAAATGAAAATGAAAAAAATAAACTAAGACATCAATACTAAAAAATGTAACACCAATAATATTATAAAACTAAAACCGTTAAGATTTGATGAATAAATGAATAGAGCTAATAAAATAGAAAAACTAAGACAATTAAGTAAAATGGAAATAAAAAAGGTCTCAATAAGAAAGATGTCGAACTAAAAAAATTAGATACTCATAATGCATTTGTAAATGGTTAATTAAAGCAAGAATGATTTATCAATAAAACATTTTTAAAATTATTACCTTATATTTCCTTTTAGGGAAAATTTTAAATAAGAGTTTAAAGTGCTCACATTTTCTCAAATAAGGCTCGAAGTAAATCTTGTTTTAAATAATGACATAAAATATCAATTATTATTTTAAATAAGGACTTGAAGTGGTCATTCTTGCTTCGTATAATGGCCTAAACTCTTTAGTCACCGTCGACTAAATATTCTGACAAGTCAAAGGGTGTTTTTGTCAAAATATAGTTTTAAATTTTAAATTATTTTTATTCTTTTCTTTTATTCTTTTTTTTTTTTTTCTTTTTCCCTATTTTGTCTCTTTCTCCCCTTCATCTTCAACCTCTAGCCACCTTCAATGAGCCCAAACACGCCTGCAACTCACCGAACCAGGACACCAGCTCTCAACGCTGCAACCAGCCACTGCTGCTGCATCATCACCGGCTCCTACACTGCCGCCGGGCCACCACCTGCCACTTACTCCGACCGGTGTCCGTCATCTCTGGCTGATCACTTGACAACCACAAAATTTAACGGAAAAAAAAAACTAACAATCCAAAACTTCTAAAAACCATCATTCCAGCAAACAAGCAAGCATGAATACATTAGTATGAGTAAGACTAGCCTAACTAGTGTGGCCTCAAACCACTGGCTTCACCGGCAAAAGGAGAGTATTCCAACAAGGTTTTCCTTCTACGGTGACTGGTTGAGGGATGCGGTTTTTTGCCATCGTACAATCGCTGGTGAATCTTTGACAGATGATGAGCAGCATTCTTTTCATCTAAGGGCTCGTGTCTAATGGCCAAATGCTCAACGATCAATCGTGGGTGGGGTGGTGGTTGGCCGCTGGCAAGGCAACCCTCACCCAAATCTAGCAAGGGTCGACCCCGCCGATGGTCATGAGGATGGCCTCCCCCCCAAGGTGAGGGTGCCCTCACCCAACCCTCTCTAAGCATTACTAGTGGCCAAGCCCAGCCACCGATGAAGAAGAAAGCAAAATCAGAAAAAAGGAAAAAGAAAGAAAATTTGAAAAAAAAAAACTGAAAAGAAAAAAGATAAATAGCAAAAATGCCCTTACCAACTGGAAACTCATGTCCTTTTTTAAAACAAATAGGGCTACTTCAAGCCTTTATTTTAGACAAGATCCACTTTAGACTCTTAGTTGAGAAAATAATAGCACTTCAAGCCCTTATTTGAAACAATTTCCATTTCAGATTCTTATTTAGAATTTCCCCTTCCTTTTATGAGTTGAGATCATCATTTCCTTTCATATTTTTTTTTTATGTATTTTTATTAGTTGGGATCGGTTAGAAACCAAGTGAAACATGAAAGTATTATCTCACTTCCTATGCAACTAAAGATATAGATTCAAGGATTTGATTGTACTAGTTATTCAACTAATGCCCTCTCAATACTTAAAATTAATTGTTCATCTGTTAAAAAAATCACCAATGTGGTGATTGTTGGAAAATCCCCATGTCTTGACAATGACAAGATTGCTCTACCAATTTTTGAAGTGAACATGATATTGGGCATTGAAGATGTCTACAAGGTGGAAGGATCTTCAAATAAAATGAACATTTGGAAGGACCTTGACAAGCTGAGAAGAACAAGGATATTCGTGATGGCTTGGAAGTATAAAGCGCAGGTGAACAACAAAATGAATCTAGTGATAGGGAACAAGTCTAGAACAAGAATGTTTGGTAAAGCTTTGAAGAATGATAAAGATGAACAGCTTGGAAGGGTAAGAAAAATCAACATCGTTAGTGAGTAGAGCAAATTATTATCGGAGTGGCAAATTGTCGACGAAGAGCAACTTCTTTATACATATGAGGTGGAAGATTTTGATGTATCAATGACTTATGTGAGTTCAACAAAGACTGGGTACAAGGATGAGGATCTTGATAGGAAGGAGAATAAATCAAAGATGACATGGCGTTCATGATGACTTGGAGGGACCATGGTCAATCTTTCATCAAGGTGATGTCTTTGGAAGATGAAATACTCAATAGGATCATTGGATGATTAATCGCAAGTCATTTCACATGATTTATCAACGAACGACATCAACAAATTAGTAATGATCTCCATGTCCTGATTATAGGTAAGGGATCATGTTGATATACAGTCTTGGAAAGTGCTAGTGACTTGATCACCTAATTAGAACATTAATCAACGTGGAATAGCTGTTACCAATGTTTGGAATCCGAAAAAAGACCACCAGAGTTTACTAGGAGCAATTATGGCAATAATGAGCAAGACTAACACTATTCTAAGAAATGGCCAATGTCAAAGAGTGGTATAAAGAAATCTGCTATAACTTTAGTACGCAACATCTGTATCTTATGTGCCCATCTTTGGCCACCCTTCTTCTTGCGTTACTCTAGGAAGTGAGCAGAACCATGAAATTTTCATGCACTCGTATGCATATTAGTTATTAGTCTCTTTCAAGCCCTCCAAAGACCAATTAAATCGTTCTCTCGGTCTCGCCTTATACATCCACTTAAACTTGATCGGATTCTTTGTTATCGATCTTTTAACTCGTCGAGACAAATGGATCGTTACTGATTATTGCTCATAAGATGAGCTTTGAATCTGTATTAATAAGCTTTCTGTCGAGACAACACCCACAAGTTATTCAGGGTGGAGCATCAACATACTCGAATTTATTCTTATAATTATTTTTTATGAAAATAAGATGTGGGGTTGTAATGACAATCATGAGCAAGAGGTAAAACGTATTACGTATGAACAGAATGCTTTTTTTGGCACCAACCAAATGGCCTCCTGCGAGGTAAATGATCATATTATGTATCGTAAAAACTTATGACTAGATAATTCTTGTTGGACGTCGCGAGCTACTTTCGCTTTTGGAAAACATACGAATGTGGAAGTTCACGGCCTACATTGGATGCAGGAAATTCTTAAGTACACTTATGGACTTAATTAATCGGAACAAAAATTGACACGGTAGTGTCTCTGTCTGTCGCAATGATCATTAAGTAAAAAGCACTATATACGCTTGCCATCTGAACATATCCAAGGCATAATTCCAAAAAAAAAAAACTATAAGAGCGGCAAAATCCTCCATCAAAAAGTCAAGGAGAACCGTAATTGATCCATGAAAATAAATTTCCAAGACCACGAATACTCCCGAACTTTATCGAGGCCCCAACAACTATCCCTTAATAACACTAAAAATACAAAATTACCTAGACACCACAAGTCATAAAATTCATACAACGCTCGCTTAAGTGCCATAATTTTTTTAATGATCACTTGAGTCAATGACTTTTAAAAATCATTCACTTAAATGATATAACTTTTTAACAATTCAATTAAAAATCATTCAAATTAGTGCTATAACTTAAGGTGTGATAACTTTATCACAAGTATCATTCCACTTCTTAATTTTGATACCTACGGTGGATATATTTTTTTAAGTTATAACTCTTATGTGACCAATTAAAAAGTTATGGCACTTAAGTGGGTCGTATGAAAATTATAACATTCAAGTAATTGATAAAAAAAAATCATAACATTTTAGTGAGCATTGTACAAAAGTATTGCCACTTGCGATATCTTTATTTCATAAAAAAAAGCATAAATTTGTCTACATATGCAAAGTTACTTTAACTCAAAGAAATTTAATTGAACAACTTCACGAATAAGAATGAGAATCACTCATGAGTAGCTATATTTTCCACTGCCTGGTGTTTTAACCTTCATGAGGCAAAAGTAAAGGTTGCCATCCACTCTAAAGGACCAAAGTTGGATGACGACATCCTTCATGAGTTCATTCCGCTCGTAGGGATGCACGACCACATTCCACTTCTACCTCTATCAGCTATTTGGGTGTCAGGTTACTGTAAGAGAGACACGCGACGTGGCGATAAACAAAGGATAGACAAGTGGGCAATTCCTGGGGTCACTTGCAGATATGTAAACGTCATGGAAACTTCAATGTGAAGAGACCTAGAGGCATTCGGCTTACGCTGTAGGGATAAGCAGATCTCTATTCTAATTAGGAAACATTTAATCCATCCTAATAAGATTGGGAGAGATAAAATTCCCTTAAGTAATACTCCAAGGACGCAGTTTGTTGTAACAAGTGATATACACACCATGACCCCTTATAGTTTCTTGTATTGGATGATATCTATTAAAAGATTTCTTGGATTTCATTTATATTATATATAAGTATCAATATCCATGACTCTGGTTATTTTATCGTTGATAATGAGATAAGGGCGTGGTGGATTAGCTTTGTGACATGCCTGCATGTAGGTATAAAGAGATCAAAAGTTTTTTCATAAGAAATAAAAATCTTCTGATTTAATATTGTAGTGCATTAAGGGAATAGCTTGAAGTATTAATGAGCAGACGTATATGAAAATCATCTCAAACATTATGTAATCAGCCTACATTAAAGTAATTTCTTTTGGACCTATATGACCTCTCCGCATATTAGAACGAAACCCATATTTTATTTTCAAACTTTTCCCAAAAACAAAAAGAGAAAAAGAATATGAGACTTCCCCAAGCGCTTGTGGTATCAAGAATAAGATAGAAGAGTTTCAAATTAGGCAATATTTGTGCAACTAGCGGTATGTGTTTAAGTGCTTACACCCACCAAACTTAATCTCCAAATCATTCTCTCTCTCCCCTCCAAACTTTAATCAATTGTACCAAATGGAAATAAGGTTATATAAATTTCATAATAATGAGAATTGTATTTAGCGATATTAGTTTACTGTAAACCTAGCTTATTTATAACAACCGTACGTCGTTTTCGAAGTATGAAATGGAAGATGCTCCCGGTTGCATTCGAAATAGCTATTCCCCTTGACTTTTATCAGGAGTGCTAAAAGGAATCAAATGTCAACAACTTGGGCCCAATTTTCTTACTTGTTGCGAGAAGAAAAGAGAAACGAAGTATAAAACTTTCAACATGGCAGTACACGAATTGGGCCGAGCCCGTGGGAGGACACAGTTTTCATGGGTTTGCGATCCGAACCGATTCGATAAGATGTTCAGCTTGCCAGGCTTAAATTAGACTGAGGTCTGCAATTGCCCATACCGTATCATGGTGTGCTGGCATTGGCAATGGCAGCGGGCAAGGTCCAATGAGATAACACGACTATTCTTTGACCCCATGACCAACAATATCAAGACAATTCACGGTATCATTCTTGAAATCTTATGGTCACGTTTCGTCGACTAGATTTATAATCACGATAGGACTAAATAGGATCCAATATTTAGTGATTGTAGTAAAGACAGATATATCTACATCATATTATGTATGTTATTTGGTATAAACGGCATATCAATATAAATAAATTTAAAGTTCACAAACGAAAACGGTAAAAATTTCCCGCGACACTCTTACCTACTTTATTTTTATTTGCTTTTGTATTTTATTTTGTTCTCTTTTTTAATTAATTTATTTTACCCTTCCATCATTCTCTAATAAAATTTTATTAAATATTAAATTGTACTAATATACCTAAAATACTAAAATATATAATAATTATAAATATAAATTAATATTTATATATATTGAATTTATATTATAAGATAGAACTAAATTCAAATATATAAATAAAAATAAGATTAAATTAAAAAAAAAATAAGTCATTGTTCTTTACATTTTAAATTTCTTATATTAGAATCCAAATATGATTTATATTGAAATATAATTTTAATTTTGTTAACTTAAGAAGCTTTTTATTTAAAAAAAATAACTTTCCTATTATGGATATTAGGAAATCATATTCACTATTAACCCACCTCCCCCATCAGATAATATTATCCAACTTATACCTCTCTTATATCAGATTTTATCCAATCATGAGTAAGTAATAATGTAGAATAAGATCGATTTTATTATATCTTGAACTTTATCCTAACTACCAAACGCAACCATAGTGTTATGGAGATTTGATTGATGAAGATAGATCATAGTTATAGATTTTTGATGCTTTTATACATGATGACAATCATTATTCTTAAAGTATTATTTGCCACAACTATTTTTGTTGTCAAGTTTGAAATAAATATACATTTGGGATATATACCAAAATCCCAAAAAAAAAACTAGTTTAGCAATTACTCACCTTTCTTAGAATTTCATATTGAATGTGTTATTAAACTTATGTGTAAAAAGAGAAGAAGAGAGAAAGAAGAGTGTTGTTGTTGTTATGAATAATTGAGATGGACGACGTATAATTTGGTCATATTTATAGATAATCAATCAACACATTCCTTGAGAATAAATATCTTATCCCTATCGTCAACATTTTTTGTGATCAAGCATTGCCACTTTTCATGATCAACCATCACTTCTCTTTATATCAACAACTATATCTTTTCATATCCACCAATCACATCTTTTCATGTCCAACAATCACATAGCAAACCATTTCAACAATTCTCAATGTAGTTTGATATCTATATTGATCTACATAAATCGATACATACATGAAAGTATATGTTAAGATTTGAACCTCCAATAAGCGTAAACAACTCTATTAACGAAATCAATGGTAGATAAAACTTTTAACCACGATTCTATTTATTAATCAAATTATCACGCATATGAATTTACACATATTCAGTTATAAATTTCCTCTGCCTCAGCAATTTTCTGATCTTGTGCTTCCTCTTACATCCATGAACAAATAAAATAATTCTTCCAACTTTTATTAGAAGCTGCACCAGTTCTTATGCTTATACAGGTGAAGTTCCTAACCTAATACCTTAGCCTTGTTAAAATATTGAATTTCATTAAAAGTATTTTATTACACTAATCCTCATAACTTTTCATGAGTATGAATTTTGTGTCCCAATACTTGATTATTGGCAAGATACGATAGCTTTTCATCACCCATTAAATGTTCACAATACTTGACATTTTTCTTCTGAATTTTCTTGGGTTTCTTGGAAACCCTATCCAAATCGTGGGTTTCAGTGGAATCGAATACCCGTGACCGCTTCTTGCAGCTCTGAGCGACACCTTTCCAATTTTCTTGCACGTTGTTTTGGACATCTGGTTCAGCATTTAGTTTCTGGGCTCAAGATGTTGGCCCTCGGGCTCTTGGCGACCTCTTCTTCCTAACAATCCATCCAACAACGGTCAGCCCGAAAGTGGTGGTCGCGACAGTACACTTCTTCCCATAATCAGGATCAGAGATGGAAGGGACGAGACCAGGCTTTTCCTCGGAGACCCATGCAGCTACGTCTGCCAGGAGATGGAGAGACGAGAGATCGAGTTCCGTCTCTTTTTTTCCCATTGAAAGACAGACCATGGCCGCTGGATTACTTTGATTCCCCTGCTATTGCCAAGAGATGAAGGGATGAAAAGACGAAGAGATGATGATCGTGAGTTTTCTCGCAGAGAGAGAGCGACAGAGAGGGGGCCGAGAGAGACAGAGGGAGCGGGAAGAACAGAGAAGCGTGGGATTTCAACGGGCAACGGGCAATAGTTTAAGAAGATGAGCTCGTCTTCGGATCATTGGAGAGACACGAGAATTTCAAAATAGGAAATATTAGGGCAAACAGCGACCGGGTGGCCTTTGAGTCCATTGTGACCGTTTGAGTGCCTTCTACCTAGTTGGACATATTCTACGAATTGTTGTCAAATTCTGAATTAGTCACGCAGACCTTATATGGAGTCTATGGCTACTACTACAGACCGGGTTCTTGATTTCTCATATTTTGGAAATCAATTGATGAGATATTTTACGAAAGAAAAATTTCTGATCTAATTAACAATTAGCAACCAATTTGCCAATTAATGATTGAGATATGGTGGCCTCACATCCTAATTAAAAAGAATATGTGATGGTTGTAAAACTCAGACCACATTAATTATATTTGTCATGCAATCTCCACTCACCAAACCCCAGTGGTTTGTGAAAAAAGCTTTAAAATCGATAGAGATATTAAAACATTCTAATTATATCAACTTTCAAAACAATGTGATATATAGCATGCATGCTCGACAATATGTGATATAATTAACAATAAAAATATTAATGGAGAATTTTGCAAATATTGTTCTTTTCATAAAATTTTATACAAGCAAAATATATATAGGTCTTGACAATAAATAATAAGTGGCACCAACTAAACAGCAATAAATATTATGTGATTCCAGTGCTTCACTTTATAAAAAGAAAAAAACAGACAAATAGTACATAAACTAAAGTTTTTTCTTGGTTGGTCAGCGTCATAAACTAAAGTTAGCAATGTCATAATATGGACCAATCATTTTAGCATTCATGGTGAACGTACTATTTTTAGACAAACTTAGGTAATTACCATGTCCTCCATAACTTTGGCATAGTTTGCACAACAGCTCTTGAACTTTGAGAAGTTACCGAGTACCTTCTAAACTTTCTAAGTGGGCAATCTATTACATTGCAAAGATCAAGAACTATTGTATGAATTAAATGGGAAATTGTCGAAAGATTTAAAATTAAATTGGTAAAATTGAAAAGCTTAAGATTTAATTGGCATTAATATAATAGGGTTAAGACTTCTTTGGTAATTTTCTTTAAGATTAACCTAGTAGCAAAGGCATTGATATGGACAAGTTCACATGGATTTACACAAGCATGACGAGATGTATAAAGGCCCCGTTTGCTTCTATTTTGGGCAAATACCTTTGGGTTAAAGTGGTTTTTCGAAATGCAAATAGTATTTGATAAATTGTAATTTTAAATTGTATTGTAAAACAACTTTAGCTTAAAATGTCATTTGATAAAAACCACATTTTGCAAAGGACTTTCGCTAATTTTTTTTCTAATTATCGACAGTTAGATCTAGTTGTCGACCAACCTTTGACGGCCGACAACTAGATCTGGCCATCGGATAACCTCACCTGAGGTCGCGTGACCTTAGACAAGGCAGCTTGAGAACAAGGAACCTCAAGTGTCTCCTGGGTCATTGCAACTTAGGCAACCTCAAGTGTCGCTTGGGTCGTCGTGACTTAGGCGAATGTTCACCTTTCCATTGCTTGGGTTCATGCGAACCCAAGGGACAGAATTGTTGCCTCTGTCGCCTGGGTTCGCGTGACCCATGCGACCATTGCCAAAGATCTGGCGACCTTAGGTGACCCCTTAAGCGACAGTCACCGATGTTGGCGACCCCTTGGCTTGTAGTCATCGTCCTCCATTCACTTTTTTAGGGAAGATGAACAGTACAACTTGCATTTCGAATGCACAACTTCTCAAAATAACTCTGTCTTGAATTAAAGACCTTAAAGCTCTTTGGAGATGCAAATACATTTGGTTAAAGTTGTTCAAAAAATTGAACCAAATAGTTTTGCATTTGCCAAGGGTCTTTAAAGGCCTAAAGCTCCTTCGTAACGTCGAACTAAACGGGCCAAAGTTTTCATGGCACAATTGAGCCGCAATTAGAGCATATTATAGATTGTTTGAATATTAACAATTAAGCCTTTTTCACCTCTCAAATAAAGTCTAAATGAGATTGGATCAAGAAATTAAGTCAATGCGTTTGTCTTTCATCAATCGGATTTACGGCGATTCATGCCTCTGGAATTATATCCAGATTTTCGGAGAGAATTGTATTGTATTGCGACATTCTCGTGTCGCCATCTTGCCAATAACGCATGACAGCTTTAGAAGGGTGCCTGCATCAGATTTTAATTGGGGAGGAGGAGGGAGGAGACTGTGTAGTGGCAAAATTGTAATAAGCTGCCCAGTGGAAATAAGGAAAGCTTTTGACTAAAAAGAAAAAGGAAAATGTCATCAAAAATCATAAATTATGCCTTGTGTGACAATTTTACCCTGAATTTTTTTTTTTGTACCATCAAAAGCCCCAAACTATGCCACTTGTTATAAATTTATCCCAAACTTTTTGACTAAGGGGCATTTTCGTCCTTCTCTCTTTTTTTCTTTTTCTTTTTCTTTTTCTCTCGATTAAGGGAAGCTGGCGAGGCTGCCGGCCGATGTCGGAGTCAGGCGAGGCTCTAGCAACCCTCGCCCAACGTCGGCAAGGGCCGCCCTCGCTTAGGCGAGCCTCACCGGCGTCAGGCGAGGGTCGCCCACGCCTAGGCGAGCCTCGCCGGCGTCGGGCGAGGGTCGCCCACGCCTAGGCAAGCCTCGCCGCGTCGGGCGTGGGCGGCGAGCCTCGCCGGTGTCGGGCGAGGGTCGCCCACGCCCGGGCGAGCCTCGCTAATGTCGCGAGGGCTGCCCGGGCCTAAGCAATGCCAGCGAGCAAGGGTGACTAGATCCAGCAATGAGAGCCACCCTCACCTCGCTCAACCCAAGCGAGGCTCGCCCTCGCTGAATCTGGCAAGGGCAACCTTCGCCTAAGTCGGGTGAGGGCGCCCTCGCCCAGCAAGGCTCGGACAGCCCTCGCCCGACGTCGACGAGGGTCACCCAGGATTGGGTCGCCCTCGCCGATGCCGGCGAGGGCAGCCTCACCAGCTTTATCCTGTCAAGAAAAAAAAATATAAACTAACGAAAATGCCCTTCAGCCCAAAAAATTTTAGAATAAAATTGTCATAAGTAGCATAATTTAGGATTTTTTGTGACACAAAAAAAAGTTTGAAATAAAATTGTCACAAACAATATAGTTCATGGTAAAATTGCCACAAGTGGCATAATTTGGGATTTTTAGTGATACAAAAAAAAATTCAAAGTAAAATTATCATAGAGGCTATAATTTAGAATTTTTAGTGACATTTTTCCAAAAGAAAAAGAAAGTCGGTACGTGGGTTGTCAAGGGCCTACCTAGGACTATGGACACACTACTACGTTGTTGAACGGACTCTATCACCAAAAGATATGAGTCCCCCAACTGTACTTTAATTATTAATTTCAAGAAAAGTACTATGTTGTCATTTTTCCTTGCCATGCCTTTTTAGATTACAAATTATAAACATTATCTACATGTAAATTAATTAAAAATGGATAACTAACCCAAGAAGGGGACGAAGCAAAACATGACTCCTAGATAAGAAGAGTATTATATGTATTAAATATATATATATATATATATGTTGACTGATATATCTCTCGTGTTGTATTGTTACTTCAAATAATATTACATATGCTAATCTACAAAATATATGATAAATTGACAATGGGTAATAAAGCAAGTGGACCATTTTCAAGACCTAGCAACGTTTAGTCACATTTAATATAATACACCTATTTTAGTTACTCAGACTTTGTATACCTAGCCTGTCTTCGTCAATTACAATCAAACGTTTTGCAACTCTCCCTTTTTTATTGACCAGCTTTTTTTTTCTTTAGTCTAATCTTCACATGATATAAATACTATGTAAAATACCTTCTCAACAAAGCAATGAAGAAAGTACCTCATCCATAAGCTATACCAACACCTTAAGAAAACCCTTTTGCCAATTTAATCTTTGATTAGCATTTTGGTCAAGCATTCGATAATTTTTTTTATTCGTCACAGATCAAGTACGGACAATTCGATATTTTGGTCATCTCAATCAATCTTAAGTTCACATTTTATCCGAGCCGTAAATTAAATAACGATATTTCATGGGGGCATTACCTTTAGCCACCTAACATGCACATTCTCGGTGCATGGAGAAGGAAAATTCAGAAACAGAGAAAATGAGACTGACGATATGCAAAATTAGGCCCCAACGGTTTAGTGTTTGCTGTCTCGAAGTGACTGCGACCCCGCATGCTCATACATCACATTGCTGGACTCCTTCGTCCAAACGTCGAAGCACAACGCATCCGTCTTCTCTTCTACTGGGTCTCGGTCGCGAGCTCGGATTGATCCAATGCACGGTAAATGCACCCAAACATAACAATACTAGGATTTAGCTAACGTAGCTCCAATGTGTAGGAGAAATAAAAAAAGGCAAACCATCGAAGGCGAAGAAATTTAAGTAATTATTTAGGCAAAAGCTCCTCCAAGAAGGAGAGAGAACTTAATATTCTCTCTATATTAAAGATATACAAGTATAGGAGGGCAAATATTGCATGCATGCAATCAAATATCTCAACTATTAGGGCTTGATTTAGTCTCTGGGGAGGAGGAGGCTCACTTCATTCGTAGCACGATTAGTTAGTCAAGGAGGAACATCTTGCACCAGTACGCTGGACAATCAAGACATTTTTTTCAACCCCTTCTACAAATACACATATATGAGGCCAACTATTCAAAGTCATCAAAAAATGACCACATGTATCATATTAATTATTACACGCATTTATCTTCTGTATGATCCAACTCGTTTTATAACATACTTGAAAGATGCCGCATCGATATGTGCATAGGCTCGTACTTTGGTGAAAGAGAAAAGAATTTGAAGAGATTGGAATTCACTAGATAGCTTCTGCGAGAGAGCCTAGATGGGTATAGCGGCATCTACCCATGCTATCCTTTGAAAGCTGTTCTTAAGGGGAGTGGGGCGTAATCACCAATTCCCGCGTGCCAAAGTGCTGCTATATGTGACTACCTATTTATTTGCTGGTCAATCATTTCCTTCATTGCTGCTTCCCTTTTGCTTGTGCTTACTTTCACGCAGATATGGCTACTACTACAGACCGGGTTCTTGATTTCTCATATTGTGGAAATCAATTGATGAGATATTTTACGAATGAAAATTTTCTGATCTAATTGACAATTAGCAGCCAATTTGCAGACGAATGATTGAGATGTGGTGGCCTCACATCCTAGTGAAAAAGAATATGTGACAGTTGTCAAACTAAGACCGTCTTAATTATATTTGTCGCGCAATTTCCAAATTCAATATGGCAACATATTTTGCCAAAACCATCATGTAATTTTTATATGTCAGACCCTAGTTTCCAATGTTGATTCTTTTAACCTTCTTTAACTTGTGTTAAATATTTAATTTACATGACCAATCTAATGTTTTCCGGAGAAATGTTGCAGATAAATCAACGGACACCACAGTCTTAAGGTAATGAACTAAAGGTAAGTGCTTTCAAGCCAACATTATCTTCTGATCTCCTTGATCTCTAACCTGTAGACCATCGATGGAAGTCCCGGGAAACTCAAAACCGTATATTCAACGATTGAGAGACTGCGTAGCATCAAACTTCTAAAGCAGCATCCCAGTCAAAAACGAGGTCAAATTCACCTGATAAAACGGGATGCCTGGAGACACGGTCCGGTCCTCATCGAAAGCTTCTTCGACCTACCAAAAGCGCGAATTCAGTGGAAAGAAAACCATTCCGTCAATTTCAAATTCCTTGATAATTTCAGTTGGATCAATGTGCTTGTGCTCTGGGTCGCCTTGCTTAGGGAAAAATGTTGTTGGCGAGCAAGTTTGACTGATTTTGGATTTCCTTCTTTGGTCGAAGACTGATTTTGGGTTTTTCTAGTTGGAAAATTACATATATTTCACTCCTCTTGAGAAGTTTCCGCGATGGTTTCTGTAGGCTTATCTATAAGATCTCTTTAAGAAAGGTGTAGTATCAGGCAACATGCAAAAATAGTCTTTGAGCCAATCTTTTGCTGTGAGAAAGCTCCATTTGCTGGCATGACACCAGGGATAAGAGAAGCCTCCTCGAGAGCCATAGATACATCGTACTCGAAATATTCAATCCCTTGGAAGGCTGGCACTATCAGTTGAAGATGCTCTCTTTCCATAGTAGCACTGGTGAAAAAGTAGAGTCAAGAGGCAAAATAAGCATGCATGCCAAAGAATTTGCAGAAGCAGACATGCAGAAAAAGAGAGAAAAAGGTTCAGCATACCCCGTTTGCCGAGAGAAAATGGGACATATTTGTATTTGACCAAAAGCATTATTTGTCTCCTCGTTGTTCACGAGTGCCCATGTGATTTGTGATCTTCCATTGAGAGACAAGAAGAATATGTTCAGTAAGTAACCATCGAATCTAAGCAGTAAGTGAATTTATAAATCCTAAAGCTCTCTCAAAGGAACCAATGCAATCAGTGGATCAAAATTCGAATCTTCAAAAGTGCAGAAGCATTAGACCTTTCTATGGTGACTGATAAGGCGAACAATTATTGTATGACATTCTTGATTAAGTGCGAAACATCGTGTGGCTTTGAATCAATTAAATGACAAGGATATTGCCAGTCAAAGATTGTTAAAGAAAAAGGCTATACATCTAAAAGAACATAAAAAAGGAAACGTGTCATCACAGGAGATCTGAGCTTCTCAATTCACTCATGAATAAACTCAAGCATCCACCTGTAATTGAAAAGAAAGACCATATACAGTTCTTGTTTGTGAGGGGGCGTGCTAAATAGTTCTTACTAAAAAGTACATCGTATAATATGATGATGTAATTTAGCGAAATTTAAAATCATGTAACTCTGCAATTATTTGATTATGTGAACTATTCCATTTATTAGAAAAAACTGGGTCCTTAGTAACTTTAAAAACAAGTTTTGAAAATAGAGAAGATAAGCTCTCGAGTTTGTTACTTGCATACAAGCAATTTGATTAAATGTAAAAAAATTCCTGAAATAAGAACATTCAATAAATTAAAGTGGAAGCGATAAAAAATCAAAAGGAACAAAAAGTATATATTACTGTCTATAAATTATTTATAACTTATGGACCTGTTTTTTTCCTACTTTTTCAAATTCGATTAAGACAAATAAACAATGAAATTGAAAAAGTTTTTGAAAAGTTGAAAGGGATAGTGCTTGCTTGAAGAGAAGCTTCTTCATAATGAGTATATATTTTTTCCAACTTTCAAATTTCACTCAATTTAGATAAAAGCATTCAATTCAGCATATCTGTTTAACAAGAAAACCAATGCACGTATCCACTTAATAAAAATTCTTATATAATATAATGTGATACAATATTATATATAAGGAATGCATCAACACCTCAAATTTCGATCTGTCAAAAAGGTCAAAAGTACGAAGTTAATCGACTTTGACCTTTATGGACTGACTTTTGTCTAGATTTATTTTTTCTATTATTAACATTTTATTTAATTTATTTTTCTTCGATTCTCTACCTTTTTCATTTTTCCACAATAATTAAGGATAAAAGAGAAATTTCCTAAAAGGTGAAATGAAAATATACTTTCACCTCTTAAAAGTCATGTGCATTGCACATGTTCACTAGACAAAATAATAGAGAGTTAATGGCCGTAAAAAATGAAAGTTAAAGGGAGGATTGCACGATAGTTAAGAAGTTTGGGGACCAATGTGTACTACCTCTAAAGTTTGGGGGGTTTCAAATAATTACTAAAGTTATTTTAATTAACTTTATACAGTCACATTTTGTTACCTCGACAATAATACCCGTGGAAAGAATGTCTTTTGATAGGAATCTATCTAACAATTTTGAATCGGCGATGATCCTCATATGTTATCTAGCCAAAGAATATGTTATTTCTATGGAAAATCGAACTTCCTCATTATTTTCTATGTTGTCACGTATGTTTTATTACAAATTTTATTTAACTTTAGGTCCATTTGTTTCATGAAAAATGGGTGATTTGGATAATATTTTTCTAAAAATGATTGTTTACATCGCTTATAAAAATGAATAAATGAAAAAATAGATATAAATTATTGTTGATTATATAAATATTTTTGTTAATTAATTATTTCAAGTGATATAAAAAATTATTTTTGGAAAAATATTTTTTAAATTATACATTTTCTGTGAAATAAAAGCACCCTTTATTTCTCTTACACACTTAGGTCCGTCTGAAAAGACAAAGTATGGAGGGAGAAATGAAAATTGGTAGAGAATTGGCACGTTGACAAGCCAATATTACTATGTTGTCCTTGTCTCTTAAGAAAAATCACATAAAGATTTACACGTGAGTCGCACAATTACTTTGAAACTTGAAGTATTTTAAAGAAAAGAAATAAATCTAAATCCACCAATGGATTAGAGGTGCAACTCTTGAGGCACCCAATATTAGTATTCAGAAATTATCAAATGTATTCTTATATACTCAAAAGTGGTTTTTCAAATAATGTCATATATAGATAGATTATATCATTAGAAATCTATTTGCTAAGAATTTCCTATGAATACACTCCAATATAAGTGTCAGGATCCCAAGGTCTTGGGCACCATCATTGAAGACTCCAGCATAGATGCCAAGGCTTGGGCTTGGCTATGAGGGTCCTAAACCCAGGTACCAAGGCTCTCAGCTCAGGCGTTGGGGGTAGGCCCTAGTCTTGAGGGACCCAAGCCCTGCTGCCGAGGTCTCCAAGTCCCCAATCGCAGGAGCCAGGTTTTCTTGGACCTAGTACGAGCACAGTCGCTGGGGACAGATCTCCGGTAAGTTTCCAAGAATGCAGCTAATTAAATGACACATGTACAAGAGGATATTAATCCGAGGATTTTTGGATTTCAGGTACATATATCTTTATCAATTCTCACAGCTCTGATTATATTATCGTTGATAATGAGATAAGGACGGGATTAGCTTTTGTGACTTGCATGTAAGTATAATGTGAATTATATTATAAAAATGAAATCTTCCAATTTAATATTGCTGTACATCAAGGAAATAGCTTGAAGTATTATTGAGCAGAAGTTTATGAAAACGAACACGTACATTACGTAATCACACTACAAAAATGTAATCTTTTTTAAACTTTATAATGTCTATGTATATGTGAAACACCAGTAGTCATAATCTCAAATATTTTATCAACATCTGCTGTGAGAGAAGAATTACTTACATCGCAATCTACATTGTTTCGTAAGATTTTCATTGTTGAGAAATATTATTAAGCATGGATGAAGCCAATATTAATTAAAAATTTTAACAAAAAATTTATGCTAAAACATAACCTTTAGAATTTGTATAATTATAATCAAGAGTCATCACTAAAAAAAATGTCTCTTGTCCAAATACTTATTCGTGTTCATAAGAAAAATTCGAGAACAAGATTTACAGAATTTTAAACTTATTCAAACTTCTTGTTTTTTTTTTTTTTTTTTTGACTCCGCATATGGTCTATGATTTTCGCCTCTCTCCCCCATCTTCAACCTAAAGAGTGGCTCCATCCTTAATTAAGTTCTAATCATGATTGGACGGGTTACAGTATATTCAATTTTTATCATTGATGACAACTATAATTAAAACTATCCTGTACAAATTAAAATGTAGATTTCACTAGCTATTGTAGTTAATTCAATGTATTTTCTTAATTACATTCTATTTTTTTGTGAATTATTATCTAATTATAGAGCTAATTATAAAGTAGTGCGATTTAATGATTTCTACCACTAATCAGTCATAACCATCAAGAATGGGGTTATCTGAATTTCATAATAATGAGAACTATATTTAGTAAAACAAGTTAATTTTAAGCATAATGTATTAATAAAGACCCTTGTGATTTTTGAAGTACGAAATTGAAGATGCTCCCGGTTGCATTAGGAATAGCTAATCCCGTTGACTTGGTTCTGCACTAAAAAGAAAGAGCAACCGTTAGATCAGGAGTGCTGAGAAAAATGAAATGTCAACAACTTGCTCGGCCTCAGTCAAGAAGAAAAGAGAAACGAAGTTGAAATTTTAAAGATGGAAGCAGTATTCTTCTTTGAGATTTGCTCATTTGAGGTATAAGAATGTTACTGGATCTGTTTATTTTTCGGAAAAGCGAAACCCCATGGATTATTTGGTCGGTTTGCTCGTGCTCTGTGTCGTCTTGCTGGGAGAGGCATGGAGTTGAAAACATGGAATGTTTAGCGTTGGAAAGAAAGAGAGCGACGTCAAAGTGGATGTTGTCTCTTCCTTCGAGATTTTGCTTGTTACTCTGATTGGAATGTATAGGTCGAGATTGTGATTTACATGGATGGCTTTCCAGATTGTGAAGAGGGTCGGATTTGTCTTAGTAAGAGAGAGATAAGGCCGGATTGCTTATGGTACCCTGTCGCATGAGACTTTCTTTGCCAGCTTGTTTTGTTTAACTTTTTGTTTATCTATTTATCATTTGGGTTTGGTCATCATCATATATGCTACTGCTCTTGATTCTGCAACCTTTACAATTCCAAAGTACCTTATTTTTTAACTGTCGATTCATTTGGGTTATGTTGTGTCTAGCAGGGAAGCATGGTGATACATTGGCATTTTGCAGACACCGATAAGATATTTCCACGTCAAGTAGAGATGGTAATAGAGTAGATGGTAATTTTTTTTAAGCAATAATGAATGGTAATTAACCTTTTCTAATATTCCCGAGATAATAAGACTTATGTTATCTCCATTAACTAATATCTAACTATAGTCATCTGATGTTGGATTACCAAGACATGCAAATTGGTAAAGTGGACCTTCATTTTAAACTCACACAAAAGAATTCATCTTGAAGCTCTCAGAGTGATGATGAATGTGATGTTGTGGACCTATGTGAGAAGCTGTCTATAACAACAGTTCACACCCCAGCAGCTACACTAGATTTAAGGAATTAGATGCATGAAAGCAAGGATAATAGTTTCCGGCATTGAATTCCTCCATCAAGCAAGTGCAAATGATTTGCCTTAGACTGAGCTACTCAGAAGTGCTTATCCTTCTTTAGGTTTCCAGAGTTTAGGAAGATCATTAGAATGGTATGTCGCCAGTTCTAAGCGCCTCTCCCATGGAAGGAGTCCAAAGGATGCTCATAGAAGTCTACCAATGAGGACTTCATTGAAGTCAGGTCAATAGCTTATATGCAAAAATATGTGCCTAATCTGTCCAGGCCTATGAGTAATGCCTAATGTGAAAAGCTCAACACTAAAGTTCTTCCTTCAAAGCTTCATTTGAAAGTCGAAACCTTATAGGTGAATGTTAAGAGCGTGGCGACCTTCATTCTACTCTGCTCCCCGGTATATTCCTTAAAAGCTTCTTTGAAATTTGCAAAGTTAACACAAACTTTTGTTCATTGCGGTTTTGACGTACAATGAAGTGCTCTGATATCGTGCTTTTTCGTCTAAGAAAAAGGAAACCAAATTTTTTTCCTCTTGGGAGCAAGGGCTCAGGTTAAATTTTATTCTCTCTACATTTGTCAATAGATTCATGAACTTCAATGTGTCCCAATTGCTTAGACCGGGTGTGAGTTATAACTTGTGCTTTGGGTTTAAAAGAGTTTTGGAGAGCATTAATGTTGTACTGCCACATCATGCTCATGCCGCCAGCTTGCCATTAACGCACTCATGTTTTGTAGGTTTTGCTCAAAAGACTAGCTCTAACTTGGGATCGATGCTAAGATAGATGTGGTTTATCAACTTCAACGTCTTTCCTCGAATGATGTAGGAGTTAATTTGTTGAAAGACAAGTTGAAGGTATAACAGGGTGCTTATCTCATTTTAACTTGCTCTTCGCCTCTCCACTGTAAACCCTTTTATTAACATTTACCTTTTGACTAGGCTAAAAAGAACCTCTAAACCTCTCCTTCTTTTGGCGGTAACCATGCTAATTCTGAGCAACCTCCTTGTGATAAATTCAAACAACTGGCAAAATGGTGCAGGGTGTACGAGTTTGCAAGACTCCCCTTTCGCTTCATCAATTTCTTTCCTTGACTCTGATATTGGACAGGGTGAAGCACAACTACTGATTTCATGACTCCCAGGTGGGTTTCATGTGCGAATCTCATAAAATCGATAATTATAATTTACTTAATTTATTGAAATCAATCGAGTTTAAAAAATTCTCCCTCTCTCCTAGTCCAAAGAAGCATTTTCTATTGCTATCGAGTGCAATTAATTTTGGTGCCCCTTAGACCTATCAATGCACTTCACTTCCGTGCCCCAACTCTTAAGCTACTCTTACCGATTCTTTAAGATTTATTCCTAATTTATCACTCGTAAGAAAACAAGTAATATTAATTTGAGTTGGAAGCTTATTTACCTAAAATAAATTTAGAGGGGGGAGCATTTCTTAGTAAGGTGAGGGGAGTTCATCATCCCCATCCGTTATTATTCCTTCTAGTTTATTTTCCCTCCCAATTAAGCTAAATGAAACTATCAAAAGTAGATAATATACAATAAATCATTATCATGCAGATCGAGACGTGTCAGTTAGCCATCGAAAAGGCCAAAAAAGAAAAATAAAGGAAAATAAATCCGAAAAGGAAAGGCGGTGAAGTTCCCTTTCTTCTCCAGCGGTGGCGCCAGATAAAAATGGGTTTGTACAGCTCTTTCGAAACCGATTCCATTCGAGCTTCTTCACCGCCCGCTTCACCGCCCGCCCACCCTCCTCCTCCTCCGAACCTCGTCGATCGACCGTTTCTTTAACTCCGTCCGGCGTCGCCGTCGTCTCTCCCCTGGCGTTTATCGCCTCACAGAAACGCCGGCACGCCTCCTGCCGCCGTCGTGGATTGCGCCGCCGCGTTCGCTGACCGTGAAACCTCGTCTGTTATCGCGGCCTGTGTGATGTGTTGGGCTCGCCTAGGGTTTCTTTCTATGTGGATGCGGAAATGAGTGAGGCAGAGTTGCCATCGCTCTCGGGCGAAGTGGCCAGGTTTCGCCCTCATCATTCCGCAAGATCTCTTGAAGTTTGGGAAGTGAGGGTTTGCCTGCGGTTTCTCTTGTGGTCGAGCTGTGGCATTCTTCTTTGAGATTCGCCTCAATGAATGTTACTGGGTTTGTCTGATTATTATATAAAAAAGCGAAGTCCCGCAGTTTATTTGGTCATTTCGCTTGTGCTCTGTGTCGTTTTGCTGAGAGAGACATGTTGTCGGCAAGCAGGGGTTGACTGATTTTGGACTTTTATTAGTTGAATTAAGTTTGGAATATCTAACATGGTGCAGAAAGAGAGCCAGCCACATCGAAGTAGACGTAGTCTCTCCCTTTGAAATCTTCTCTATTACTCTGGTTGGACTGTATAGGTCGCTTTCTAGGTGGTGAAGAGGGCATGAGTTGTTTCAGATGCTTCATATGCAGATTTGGTGCCAGGCATCGGGAGTAAGCGCTCAGTAAAGAGGTAGATCAGGCTGTAATGCTCTGTTACCTAGAGACGGCTTTAGTAGTAAAAGGACCTCTCATTCTAATGAGGATTTTGTACCCAGCTTTGCTCTGGCTTGTTTTGTTCAATTTTTCTTCTCAATTAATACATCTTTTGGAGTTGGTCCTCATAAAATCTGCGCTTGCCACTTGTTGATTCTGCAACCTTTCCAACTCCAAAGGACATAATTTTTCACTGTTGGTTCATTTGGGTTAGTTTGTGGGTAGTACAGTAGTGTGCTGATATGTTGGTGTTTTGCAGATATCAAGGAAATATTTCCATGTCAATTAGAGGCGGTAGTAATGGAGTAAATGGTAATGAACCTTCTCTAACTTTTTTGTGATAGTAGAACTTTTGTTATCTTCATTAACGTATATTTAACTATAATCATCTGCTGTTGGATTACCAAAACATGCAAATTGGTAAATAGAACCTTCGTTTCAAGCTCATGCGAAAGAATTCAACTTGAAGAACTCTGAGTGATGATGAAGGTGATGTTGTGGATCTCTGTGAGAAGCTGTGTAAAACAGTTCACATCCCAAAAACTGCACTTGATTCAAGGCTGTGGGATGCATGAAAGGAAGGATGTGGGTTGAATCCCTCCATCAAGAAGTAAAATGATTTGCCTCGGACTGAGCCTTTTTGAAGTTCTTATCCTTCTTTAGGTTTCCAGAGTTTGAGAGGAAGATTTCTGGGAAGGTGTCTTGCCGGTTCTAGGGGCCTATCCCCCGGAAGGAGTCAAGAGATGTTCATAGAAGGTGGCCAATGAGGACATAGTTGAAGTGGGGGCAATTGCTTATATGTCAAAATATGTGCTCAATCCTTTTAGGCCTATTACTGGTAGTGAGCCTTACGTGACAAACTCTACATACACTTAGAGTTTAACCACCAGGTTCAGGAGGGATTGGTGTGCTTCCTCTACTACTTGAGTAAGGCCAGTAGCAACGGTTCTGGGTCAGGCTCGTCCTCCAAGCAGTGTTGTGCAGAAAAGCTCATATTTCGTATGCAGCTTCTTACCCTTTTGGATCACTCTAGTTTACTTTTACTCTGCAGAAACTTATACAGAGTGATTAATTGTATTGGGCCAGTTTTTACATAGATAATTTTTTGCTGGTTCTTGTTATTTTTTGCTGCATCACATTATCTTATCATTTCTGTTAACTTTTAATTTGGCCAGATTCTGGGAGCATGCTGATGATGCTGCATCGATTGAAGGAGAACCTCTAGCCACAGTGTCACTACTCTAGAAAGAAGCAGTCACTATGGAGCAGTAACAATATGTCCCGGTACCAAGGTTCCTGAACAAAGAGCAAGCTCAAATACCCGGAATTGGAAAAGTATTCATCACCGGGCCTGTGTACCCATCTTTTGCCACATTTCTAGGTTTGTGATCATCACCGAGCAGTTCTCTCAGCTCCTTTGTGAACATAATACTTCTTTTATACCTACCCAAATGGTCAGAATCAATCAATCCTTTTCTTTTATGTCTCTTGGTCTCAAGCAAGGTAAAACATATTCTCTTGCAATTAACCTGATGGCGAATAGTAACTTATCATTTCACTTTTGGTAAACGAGGAATATGGAAGTTGACTTCATATATTTAAAGAACATTTATGGACTTGACTGAGTAGAACTTCATTTCAACTTTTCATTGATCATTGATTCTGAATCACTATACACTTGTCATTTGAATATGTCAAATGCAGAATCTAACAAAAAATAACAACAAAAAAAGACCTCAAAAATCACGGACAACCTCAGTTGATCCATCAAACTAAACTACTACAACTCAATGTATTTCCTAACTTCATAGAGACTCCAACGGCTATTCCTCAGTATGACAAAATTTGAAATTGCCTAGACTGCACTGCCAAATTACCTAACTCGGAGAATATTGCTTCGAAACAATCATTCATGCGGACCCGAACTTTCCAGACTGGTGCTCTAAACCTTCGTGAGGCAAAAGCGAAGGTTTCCATCCTGTCTAAATGGCCAAAGCTGGACCAAAGCATCCTTTTCCAGTCCGTTCGGCTTGTGATAATTTTGTGCGACCGCGTTCCACCGCTCGGTCAGCACATAAGAAAACGTTTTGCTCCCGTAACACCACTTTTTTAGTTGCAACCCCTGATGCAGTTCGAGACAGGGATCGATGAGAAAGACCCTAATGCCATCTTTGCTATCTAGAGTTCTGATCTCCTGGTCGCTCAAAAAACCTTGCAGTATTTGCGACTTGGGTATGGACAGTCTACTCTGACTTGGGTTCATATCGGTAGCAGAAAGTTTTTTCTGCACCACAAGCCGCACATCCCGACCACCCATCTCTATTACTTTGTCCATGAAGATTGTCGGCAATTCCCTTGGTCCCATCAGTTTCTGAGTTTGCTTGGGTTTCTTGGAAACCCTATCCAATTCGTGGGTTTCGGTGGAATCGAATACCCGTGACCGCTTCTTGCAGTTCTGAGCGACACCTTTCCAATTTTCTTGCACGTTGTTTTGGACATCTGAATCACTTCCGAGCACGAATTTAGTTTCTGGGCTCGGAATGTCGGCCCTCGGGCTCTTGGCGACCTCTTCTTCCTAACAATCCATCCAACAACGGTCGGCCCGAAAGTGGTGGTCGCGACAATAGACTTCTTCTCATCATCAGGTTCAGAGGTGAAAGGGGCGAGACCGAGATTTCCATTAGAGACCCATGTAGCTATGTCCGCCAATAGATGGAGAGGGGAGAGATTGAGTTCCATCTCTTTCTTTCCCATCAAAAGACAGTCTGTAAACTGAAGACAGACCATCGCCACTGATTCCTCCACTATCGCCGAGGGATGAAGAAGAGATTGAAAGACGAGGAGATGATGTTCGTGGGTTTTAGCAGCCAATTTGCAAATGAATGTTTGAGATGCGGTGGTCTCACCTCCTAATGAAGAGAAGATGGGATGATGGTCAAATTCAGACCGCATGAATTATATTTGCCATACAACTTTAAGTTCAAAATGACGATATATCTCAAAAAATCATCTTTTAATTTTTGTAAACCACAACTTTTCACTCGCGAATCTTTCAACCTTTTTTTACTTCTATTAAATATTTAAATTACATAACGAATCTAATGTTTTCCGATGTTTCCATGTGAAATGGAGCAAAAGTTGTAAAGCATTCTTTAGAGTGATAAATACGGCTACCAAAAAAGTAAAAACAAATGATCAAAAGAAAAAAAAAATTGTCTTTTTACTAAGCCAAAAAGAACCTCTAAACCTCTCCTTTTTTCGCGGAAACCTATGTGAATTCTGAGCGGCCTCCTCTTTCGTGATGAAGTTCAAACAATTTGCAAAAAGGTCAAGGGTTTAGAAGTTTGGAGGCCACCTCCTCTCCCTCACCAATTTCTTGCTCGGACTTGGGTGCATTAGACAAGGTAAATTGCAATCATTGATTTGATGGACTCCAGATAAATCCCCCTTGTGGATTTCATAAGATCAATGATTGTGATTCCCTTGATCTATTAGATTTAAATTTGGACAACTATGTTCCTCTCTTCTTATTAAAAGAAGCTTTTTTCTCGTAATGTCAAGTACAATTAATTTTCGCATACATTTGGCCTCTATCAACCCAAGCCTGTGATCTACACTCACCAATTCCAAAATTTATTCCTAATGTATCACTTAAAAGGAAGAAGTTCGATTAATTTCATTTTGAAGCTTACCTATCTAAAATGGATTTAAAAGAGGGCATTCCTTAGAAAGGGAATCTACATCAATTCTCTCTAGTTCTTTCCCCCACCAAATTGAGCTAAATGAAACTTCAGTCCATCTCCTTATACATACCATGTGCACGATATGAGGATGATATTAGAAGAGCTTATGGGTGGATGAGTTATCTCTACAAGATAAATGATCTCTCAAAGTACTGTTAAATTTTTGATGATGTAAAAACAGATAGTGTAGATAATTGATTGGTTATGTAAATGGCAAATCTGATTAATTAAATAAAGTGGGACAAATTCTTTTGTTCTTTAATATTAAGTATTTTCGTTTAACTTTCTTTCTAAAAGGTGTAATATAATAAGTCAGTTGAAGCACAATAATCATATGTACCTTCAGTAATAGGTCCCATTCTTCTTGACTTTTTTTCCTTATTGAAGCCATAGCACACGGTTCCATAAGTCTAATCAAGCAGGTTATATATAAAGAAGATTTGACTAAGCATTTAGCAAAAGAAATACTTTTAAAAAGAATGGATAAGTATGTTGGAAGTTTTAAAACTTATTGTAAAAGTGCAATTTTGTCATAAAATTTTCAAAAAATGCAATTGAGTCTTAAAATTTGTCACAAAAGTGCAATTGAGTCTCAGAACTTGTTAAATTGGTCTAATCAAGTCCTTTTGTTAAATGCATCTTTTAAAAACTTTTAAGATTGACTTGCACTTTTGCAACAAATTTTAAGACTTAATTATAATTTTTGAAAGTTTTAGGACTCGATTGCAATTTTATGATAAATTTTAAGATTTAGTTATACTTTTTCAAAAGTTCAAGTGCTCAATTATACTTTCATGATAAATTTTAAGATTTTTATTACACTTATTCCTAAAAAGGAATAGAGAAATCATAATCATAGTCACTATGATTCTTGCTTCTTCTTTTGTCCAGCTAGTCCCAATCCTCGGATCAATCATGGACACACTTTTTCCCCCACCTCGAATTAATAAATCTCAAATTGTGCCTTCAGAGTTTAGAATGATTTGTGTAGGGCCACTGCACCTTGAGACCTGATCCTGGGCCTACCTTTATTGTGGAAATGTTCTAGGGTAAATAATTTACCACGACGGTCAAAAGCATAGGAGTAAAGTGATCACATGTGCAATGGGCCCGGGTGTTTATAACAAGCAACAACAGATGACATTTAGTGGAATAATGGTGGAATTGAATTTATCAGAAATATCCCTTAAAGATTAGACTGATGACCAAATGGTGTACCACAATAGGTATCAAATCTTCGACTTAAAATTAATTAATAAGAAAAAACAATAATTACAACATACTCGAGTTTGCTTTTTCTTTCCCTTTCTAATGGAAAGACCTCAACTTTCCCTTCTGTATTGATAATAATTTAATAAATCTGAAAACCTAGCAGGAAAAGTAAGTGTCTGTGTGTTTTTCGTTTTCTACTAAACGTGGAATCAAAATTGAACCCTCTGATGACCTTCCCCACGAATTCTTTAATATCAAGATAACATTTTATATGTTATATAATCCTGTCGTTTCCCACCATTCGCGTTTAAATTGCTCCGGATTTGACCAATTTACACGAGTTAAATGGCCCAAATTTAACTGGTTTATGAGGATTGTAGGATGTTCCATGGGTTTTACATCCACCGAACCTTTGCATGTGTCCTTGAACTTAAAAAATATATATATATTTTCTTGAAAGTAGAAAGGAACCATATATTAATATTCTCTCGGCATGATTTTCTATATTTGTTGACCTGAATACATCAGCTCGCTATATTTTTTATACGGTCTGCTATTTCTAACCTTTTTTTTTGGCTTCATCCAGAAAAAAAAAAGAGTTATAATATGCCATTAAATAAAAATAATCTATCGTAACAGTTGTCGTCCAGACAATAAAGTCTGCCATAGCAAATTTCTCTTGGCAAGAATCTACCCAGCAAATTTAACAAGGTATTGAATTCTAGGTGTTATTTAGTTAAAGAAGTTTTTGTTTTAGTGGAAATCCGGACTTCCTTGTTACTTTCTATTTTGCTATGTGTGTTCCACGATTTAATTTAAGGAAAATTATATCTCCCCCGAATTTTAGGGGTAGAACATTTTTGTCCATAAACTAAGGTTGTTACCCATTACCCTTTGAACTTTCATCTTGTTTCCGCCATTAACCCTCCATTCTTTTTTACATCGGTGTGTGTAATAATACACTTGACATTTAAGGGATAATTATGTATTTCTCATCTCAAATTTTTAAAGAAAATAGGGATAATAACATAAACAATCTATAAACTTTAGCCCAATGTGCAATTTAGTCTATGAATTTTTGATTCGTTTAATGTGGTCCATGAACTTTTAATTTATTCAATGTAGTCCCTCAAACTTTGATACATGTTCAATACAGTCCTTAAACTGTATGAAAATATTTAATGTAGTCCTTCAATTAATTCAAGACAAAAAATTCATGGACTATATTAAATATGTACCAAAAGTTCCAGAACTACATTGAACAAATTAAAAGTTTATGGACCACATTGGGCTAAAATTCATGGATCACATCAAACAAATCAAAAATTTAGGAACTAAATTACACATTTGGCCAAAATTAGGGAGAACATTTAGGTCATTTTCCCAAAGAAAATCTCTCGTTTAACCTTCATTTCCATAAAAATGAAAAAAAAAAAAAGCAAAGAAAATGAAAATGAAAAAAAATAAACTAAGACATCAATACTAAAAAATGTAACACCAATAATATTATAAAACTAAACCATTAAGATTTGATGAATAAATGAATAGAGCTAATAAAATAGAAAAACTAAGACAATTAAGTAAATGGAAATAAAAAGGTCTCAATAAGAAAGATGTCGAACTAAAAAAATTAGATACTCATAATGCATTTGTAAATGGTTAATTAAAGCAAGAATGATTTATCAATAAAACATTTTTAAAATTATTACCTTATATTTCTTTTTAGGGAAAATTTTAAATAAGAGTTTAAAGTGCTGACATTTTCTCGAATAAGGCTCGAAGTAAATTTTGTTTTAAATAATGACCTAAAGTATCAATTATTGTTTTAAATAAGGACTTGAAGTGGTCATTGTTGCTACATATAATGGCCTAAACTCTTCGGTCACCGTCGACTAAATATTCTGACAAGTCAAAGGGTGTTTTCGTCAAAATATAGTTTTAAATTTTAAATTATTTTTATTCTTTTCTTTTTCCCTATTTTGTCTCTTTCTCCCCTTCATCTTCTACCTCTAGCCACCTTCAATGAGCCCAAACACGCCTGCAACTCACCGAACCAGGACACCAGCTCTCAACGCTGCAACCAGCCACTGCTGCCACGTCATCACCGGCTCCTACACTGCCGCCAGGCCACCACCTGCCGCTTACTCCAACCGGTGTCCATCATCTCTGGCTGATCACTTGACAACCACAAAATTTAACAGAAAAAAAAAACTAACAATCCAAAACTTCTAAAAACCATCATTCCAGCAAACAAGCAAGCATGAATACATTGTTGGAAATTTTCCGATAATGGGCTTACATTAATTAATTAATTTTCTATTTTATATAATCGGGTTAATGGATATTCCAATATATGTTAAACCCTCAAGTGATCTTATTGAATTAGGTTTTGGTATCTATTAATTACGGGCCTAGTTGAAAGTAAAGTGAAAAGGCAATTGTGTTTAAGCGAAGCCCATAATGGGAAGGGCGGACACGCTGTTGATTAGGGTTTCCAGGTCCCCCTCTCTACCTATAAAAGGGTAGGTTATACCTATCGATTCTTGAATCCCATTAAAGTCGCTAAACCGAAATAGGTCATAGAGAGGAAGAACAAAGATACCGACAAATCACCGATCATATCAGGTTGATCCGTTTTCAGTTAAGTGAGGCCATGGCTCAAACATGTATGTAATTAATTCCGCTGTACATATTTGGATTATTGGTGTTTAACAATCATGTATGAATCGAATTCGTTCTTAATTTAACAATTGTTCATATTAAGAAATATTACATGTGGTATCAGAGCTTGTCATATATGATTGTAGAACCCAAAAAAATTTTATGAACAAATTCGAAATTTTCTCCCTTTAACCTAATGTTGTCGTTATTTTCTCATTCGAACTCTTTCATCGATTGATTCTGAAACCTTAGGGTTTTTATTCTGCATGTCGAGATCTTTCCAACCATATATAATTTATGGATTTTCGTTGAGAATTGAGAGAGAATTTCGAATTTGAAATTCTAGGGTTTGTACTTTGAAAAGTTCCGAATTTTTTTTAAATTACTTGCAATTGAATGATTTATGTTATAAATTGATGCATGGGTATTGTTATATATATGTTTTAGATTTGTTTGGTTGCATAAAAGTGAGTTTTTTGGCTTTAAACTTGAGAAAATTGATTTTCGGCCATAGGTATAGGATCCGAAAATTTTGAAGCTTCAATATTGATGATTTGTTCTATTAATCTTCGTTTAAATCACTCTAATCCCTTTATAATGGTGTGATAATTAAAGCCCATGAAAAATCTCACAAAAATCAAGCATAAAACGTGTTTTCTGAGCTTCGGGTCGAAACCGGGTCGTGTGACCCGGTTTGCAGACCTCGGGGCTCCGGCTGGAGGTTGAAGAAGACCTCCAGCCGAGCCAGGCTGTCTTCTGGGCATAAGCCCAGCGAATTGGGCCTGTTTTTCGGCTTGCTGAAGATTCTGGGCACAAGCCCAGCCGGGCCAGATGGCCCTCTGGACTTTCTTCTGTTTTTTTGGGCTTCTGAAAGAAGTTGGGCTTGCGCCTAGCTTCTGGATTCTGGGTAGAAGCCCAGCTTTCTGGGCTTCTGGGGATTCTGGGCTTGCGCCCAGCTTCTGGATTATGGCTAGAAGCCCATATGGGCTTTTGGGGATTTTGGGCTTGCGCCCAGAATCCGGGCTTCTAGATGAAGTCCCGCGGGCCGGTGACCAAAGTATTCTGGCCCGAGCCCGCTGGGCCTAATAATAAATAAATAAATAAAATATTAAATGAAAATGAAATTTCAAAAAAAAAAAAAAAAAAAAGGAATTTGTGGCAAAAATTGTTGTTTAATGCAATATGATTTTGGGAAGCACATATTGTTAAGTGCTTCATATTGATAAATTTTGGACATTAATTAAATGGAACATTATAAAATTTTTTGGAGTTCCTATTAATAAAAATTGGTATATACAATTACCCGCCCAAAGGGGGTTATTGTGTATATTAATTTGAAAAATTGCATGAAGAATTCCCACTTTAAAAATAATGGGGATGTATAATTGGAAAAATATTTATCCGCCCAAAGGGGATAAATTTTTTGGAAATTATATGTAATTCCCCTCTATATTAATATAATAGAGATAATTGATGGGAATGTATAACTCAAAATTTGTATCTTCCTCAAGGAGATAAATTTTGGAGTTATGTGTAATTCCCATCTATGTTGAGGTAATGGAGATGTATAATTTAAAAGGTCTTGTTTACACAAAGTGAATAAGCCCTTGATAATTATATGTAATTCTCATTATCGTCTCTATATATTAATATGGAGATGTATAATTTAAAGGATTTGTCTACCCAAAGGGGATGGATTCTTGACAATTATATGTAATTCTCCTTGTTGTTGTTTTACAATCTTTATGCTGTGAAAATAATAATCAAAACCCATGAATTTGCCTGAATACTTATGGGGTGATGCGATTAAAACAGCGGCTTATATATTGAATCGCGTGCCCAGTAAATCAGTGCCGAAAACACATTTTGAATTATGGACGGGTAGGAAACCAAGCTTGAATCACTTTCGAGTTTGGGGTTGTCCTGCAGAGGTGAAAATTTATGATCCTTCTCAAAAGAAGACCGAACCCAGGACTACTAGATGTTATTTTATTGGATACCCTCACCATTCCAAAGGGTATAGGTTCTATTGTCCTACTCGGGGCACTAGAATTGTTGAGTCTCAAACTGCTAAATTCCTGGAGTTAGATGTTGCTGAAGAGAATTCTTCTCAATCTTTTGAAAGGGAAGAACCAAACAAAACGGTTTCCATTCCATTGCCCATCTTGAGTGATGATTCCATGCGAGAGCCTTGTAGAGTGGAAGCGCAGCAAGAAGCAGATACTAGAGATATGGCTGTGAATGAAATTCCTCAAACGAATGATCCGGCTCCAGAAATGCCTGTGCGGAGATCACAACGACAAAGAAGATCGACACTTCAAGATGATTATCATGTCTATCTTGGAGAAGTTGATTTTGACATTGGACATATAGTTGATCCGATGACCTTCAAAGAAGCTCTTGATAGTGATCGGGCAGATAAATGGTTAAGAGCAATGAAGGACGAGATGATTTCCATGTCAAATAATCAAGTATGGGAACTTGTCGATTTACCTGATGGGCATAAATCGATTGGCTGCAAATGGGTATTCAAAACCAAGAAAGATAATAAAGGCAACATAGAGAGATTCAAGGCGAGGTTAGTCGCAAAGGGGTTCACGCAGAGAGAGGGCATTGATTATACTGAAACTTTTTCTCCGGTGTCCACTAAAGATTCATTTTGGATAATTATGGCATTGGTGGCTCATTTCGATTAGAGCTTCACCAAATGGATGTCAAGACAGCTTTCCTAAATTGAGACCTGGATGAAGAAGTATATATGCAGCAACCTGAAGAGTTTAAAGAAATTGGAAAGGAGCATATGGTGTGCAAGCTTCGGAGGTCTATTTATGGTCTCAAACAAGCATCACGTCAGTGGTACTTGAAATTTGACAAAGTTGTGAGATCATATGGTTTTGAAGAAAACAAGTTTGATCAATGCATCTATATAAAAGTAAGTGGGAGTAAATATATTTTCTTAGTACTTTATGTAGATGACATTTTGCTTGCTAGTAGAGATATTGATCTATTGAATGACACAAAAAGTTTTCTATCTGCAAAGTTTGATATGAAAGATCTTGGGGAAGCCTCTTTTGTTTTAGGTATTGAAATTCATCGTGACAGATCTAAGAAGGTTCCGGGATTATCTCTTAAAAGTTATATAGACCGTGTTCTGAAGAGGTTTAATATGCAAACCTGCAAAGTTGGTGAAGCTCCTGTTGTAAAAGGAGATAAATTGAGCATAGAACAATGCCCCAAGAATGATGTTAAAAAAGAAGCAATGAAGAATGTTCTATATGCTAGTGCAGTTGGCAGTCTTATGTATGCACAAGTATGCACTAGACCTGATATTGCTTTTGCTGTGAATGCTCTTGGGAGATATTTGTCGAATCCAGGTCATGAACATTGAGTTGCAGCTAAGAAAGTGATGAGATATTTGCAACGAACAAAAGATTTCATGCTTGTGTATAGCAAAGTAGATGACCTCAAGGTGATTGGATATTCGTACGCCGATTTTGCTGGTTGTTCGGATGACAGAAAATCAACTTCCTGGATATATTTTTATGATGGTTGGAGGTGCTATTTCTTGGAAGAGCACAAAGCAAACCTTGGTTACAAACTCTACAATGTATGCTGAGTTTGTAGCGTGTTACGGAGCTTCAACTCAAGCTGTTTGGCTCAGAAATTTGATCTCTGAATTGCGGGTTGTGGACTCTATTGCTAAACCTATGGTGATCTATTGTGACAACACTGCAACTGTGTTTTATTCCAAGAATGACAATATCAGCAATGCGTCCAAACACATGGAGATCAAATATTATACTGTTAAGGACTTAGTCAAAAATGGAGACATTGTGATAGAGAATATTAGAACTGAGTCTATGTTGGCTGATTCCCTAACAAAAGGCTTACGACCCATTTTGTTTAAAGAACATGTAAAGAATATGGGTGTTTTAGAGTCTTTTGATCTTTTTTGTTAGTGGGAGCTATATAGTTTGTATTTCTAGATATTATAGTTATATACAAACTAATAATGCTTTTATAATGTTTATTAAAGCATTTACTTTTGATAATCACTGTTGATTTTATTGTTATCCTTTCTCCTATTGACTGAGAAATGGAAATATGAAACAGTATCTTTAAACAAATTTTTGTTTAAAGACGACTGGATGTCACTGATTATGAGATCTCATGTTGGATTGTGACATAGTTGTGCAATTTCATGTTGTTTAGAAATCGCACTGAGGCAATTTCATGTTGTTTAGAAATTGCGCTAATGCAGTTTCATGTCGTTGAGAAATTGCATTGAGGACCGATAAGAAATAATGTATATTTTGATCACATGTTGGCACTATTTCTTACTACACTACTAGGCCCATGATCCATGAAAATATAATTTTTATTATATGTGATTATGGAAGGTCACGTGTTGCGGTATTTTCTTAACACATTGATTGCCATAGTCCTATAATGAGGTTATATAGGATTGGATTGGTTTTGAGATGCCATTATTGGAATATTATTTTTCAAAATTGTGGTCATATAAAACAAATTTTCAGTTATTAACCCGAGTGTCGTTTTCAAAATAAAATCGTTTTCAAAGATAAAACAAATTAATTAATGTAGCCCAAGTGGGAGAATGTTGGAAATTTTCCGATAATGGGCTTACATTAATTAATTAATTTTCTATTTTATATAATCGGGTTAATGGATATTCCAATATATGTTAAACCCTCAAGTGATCTTATTGAATTGGGTTTTGGCATCTATTAATTACGGGCCTAGTTGAGCAGCAAAGTGTAGGCAATTGTGTTTAACTGAAGCCCGTAATGGGAAAGGCCCAGTTGACACGCTGTTGATTAGGGTTTGCTAGGTCCCCTCTCTAGCCTATAAAAGGGTAGGTTATACCTATCAGTCGCTAAATCCCATTAAAGCTGCTAAACCGAAATAGGTCATAGAGAGGAAGAACCAGCATACCGACAGATCACCGATCATATCAGGTTGATCCGTTTTCAATCAAGTGAGGCCATGGCTCAAACAGGTATGTAATTAATTCTGCTATACATATTTGGATTATTGGTGTTTTACAATCATGTATGAATCGAATTCGTTCTTAATTTAACGATTGTTCATATTAAGAAATATTACATACATTAGTATGAGTAAGACTAGCCTAACTAGTGTGGCCTCAAACCACTGGCTTCACTGGCAAAAGGAGAGTATTCCAACAAGGTTTTCCTTCTACGGTGACTGGTTGAGGGATGCGGTTTTTGCCATCGTACAATCGCGGTGAATCTTTGACAGATGATGAGCAGCATTCTTTTCATCTAAGGGCTCGTGTCTAATGGCCAAATGCTCAACGATCAATCGTGGGCGGGGTGGTGGTTGGCCGCTGCCAAGGCAACCCTCACCCAAATCTAGCAAGGGCCGACTCCACCGATGGTCATGAGGATGGCCTCCCCAAAGGTGAGGGTGCCCTCACCCAACCCTCTCTAAGCATTACTAGTGGCTGAGCGCAGCCACCGATGAAGAAGAAAGCAAAATCAGAAAAAAGGAAAAAAAAAAATTGAAAAATTGAAAAAAAAATTGAAAAGAAAAAAGATAAATAGCAAAAATGCCCTTACCAACTGGAAACTCATGTCCTTTTTAAAACAAATAGGGCCACTTCAAGCCTTTATTTTAGACAAGATCCTCTTTAGACTCTTAGTTAAGAAAATAATAGCACTTCAAGCCATTATTTGAAACAATATCCATTTCAGATTCTTATTTAGAATTTCCCTTCCTTTTATGAGTTGAGATCATCATTTCCTTTCATATTTTTTTTATGTATTTTCATTAGTCAATCATTTTTTTCTTAACTGACTTTTTAAATATACATAATGAGTAATCAATTTTTGTCATTAGAACTTTTTATTATTAAGGATTTTCCCTTTTTATTTTTACCAAAATGACTTTATTAATTAATATTTAAATAGATTCAAGAGGGTTGCAACAAGAGATCTAAATTTGGGATTTTCATTTAATTCAATTAACCCTATGAGAGTTTAAAATAAGGGAGTTACCACTAGCCTATTGGGATCGGTTAGAAACCAAGTGAAACATGAAAGTATTATCTCACTTCCTATGCAACTAAAGATATAGATTCAAGGATTTGATTGTACTAGTTATTCAACTAATGCCCTCTCAATACTTAAAATTAATTGTTCATCTGTAAAAAAATCACCAATGTGATGATTGTTGGAAAATCCCCATGTCTTGACAATGACAAGATTGCTCTACCAATTTTTGAAGTGAACATGATATTGGGCATTGAAGATGTCTACAAGGTGGAAGGATCTTCAAATAAAATGAACATTTGGAAGGACCTTGACAAGCTGAGAAGAACAAGGATATTCGCGATGGCTTGGAAGTATAAAGCGCAGGTGAACAACAAAATGAATCTAGTGATGGGGAACAAGTCTAGAACAAGAATGTTTGGTAAAGCTTTGAAGAATGATAAAGATGAACAGCTTGGAAGGGTAAGAAAAATCGACATTGTTAGTGAGTAGAGCAAATTGTTATCGGAGTGGCAAATTGTTGACAAAGAGCAACTTCTTTATACATATGAGGTGGAAGATTTTGATGTATCAATGACTTATGTGAGTTCAACAAAGACTGGGTACAAGGATGAGGATCTTGATAGGAAGGAGAATAAATCAAAGATGACATGGCGTTCATGATGACTTGGAGGGACCATGGTCAATCTTTCATCAAGGTGATGTCTTTGGAAGATGAAATACTCAATAGGATCATTGGATGATTAATCGCAAGTCATTTCACATGATTTATCAACGAACGACATCAACAAATTAGTAATGATCTCCATGTCCTGATTATAGGTAAGGGATCATGTTGATATACAGTCTTGGAAAGTGCTAGTGACTTGATTACCTAATTAGAACATTAATCAAGGTGGAATAGCTGTTACCAATGTTTGGAATCCGAAAAAAGACCACCAGAGTTTACTAGGAGCAATTATGGCAATAATGAGCAAGACTAACACTATTCTAAGAAATGGCCAATGTCAAAGAGTGGTATAAAGAAATCTGCTTTAACTTGTACGCAACATCTGTATCTTATGTGCCCATCTTTGGCCACCCTTCTTCTTGCGTTACTCTAGGAAGTGAGCAGAACCATGAAATTTTCATGCACTCGTATGCATATTAGTTACTAGTCTCTTTCAAGCCCTCCAAAGACCAATTAAATCGTTCCCTCGGTCTCGCCTTATACATCCACTTAAACTCGATCGGATTCTTTGTTATCGATCTTTTAACTCGTCGAGACAAATGGCTCGTTACTGATTATTGCTCATAAGATGAGCTTTGAATCTGTATTAATAAGCTTTCTCTCGAGACAACACCCACAAATTATTCAGGGTGGAGCATCAACATACTTGAATTTATTCAAGATGTGGGGTTGTAAAGACAATCATGAGCAGGAGGTAAAACGTATTACGTATGAACAGAATGCTTTTTTTGGCACCAACCAAATGGCCTCCTGCGAGGTAAATGATCATATTATGTATCGTAAAAAATTATGATTAGATAATTCTTGTTGGACGTCGCGAGCTACTTTCGCTTTTGGAAAACATACGAATGTGGAAGTTCACGGCCTACATTGGGTGCAGGAAGTTCTTAAGTACACTTATGGACTTAATTAGTGTCTCTGTCTGTCGAGTAAAAAGCACTATATACGCTTGCCATCTGAACATATCCAAGGCATAATTCCTCAAAAAAAAAAAAAACTATAAGAGCGGCAAAATCCTCCATCAAAAGTCAAGGAGAACCGTAATTGATCCATGAAAATAAATTTCCAAGACCACGAATACTCCCGAACTTTATTGAGGCTCCAACAACTATCCCTTAATGACAATAAAAATACGAAATTACCTAGACACCGCAAGTGCCATAAAATTCATACAACGCTCACTTAAGTGCCATAATTTTTTTAATGATCACTTGAGTCAATGACTTTTAAAAATCATTCACTTAAATGATATAACTTTTTAACAATTCAATTAAAAATCATTCAAATTAGTGCTATAATTTAAGGTGCGATAACTTTATCACAAGTATCATTCCACTTCTTAATTTTGATACCTACAGTGGATATATTTTTTTAAGTTATAACTCTTATGTGACCAATTAAAAAGTTATGATACTTAAGTGGGTCATATGAAAATTATAACATTCAAGTGATTAATAAAAAAAAAATCATAATATTTTAGTGAGCATTGTACAAAAGTATTGCCACTTGCGATATCTTTATTTCATAAAAAAAGCATAAGTTTGTCTACATATGCAAAGTTACTTTAACTCAAAGAAATTTAATTGAACATCTTCACGAATAAGAATGAGAATCACTCATGAGTAGCTATATTTTCCACTGCCTGGTGTTTTAACCTTCATGAGGCAAAAGTAAAGGTTGCCATCCACTCTAAAGGACCAAAGTTGGATGACGACATCCTTCATGAGTTCATTCCGCTCGTAGGGATGCACGACCACATTCCACTTCTACCTCTATCAGCTATTTGGGTGTCAGGTTACTGTAAGAGAGACGCGACGTGGCGATAAACAAAGGATAGACAAGTGGGCAATTCCTGGGGTCACTTGCAGATATGTAAACGTCATGGAAACTTCAATGTGAAGAGACCTAGAGGCATTCGGCTTACGCTGTAGGGATAAGCAGATCTCTATTCTAATTAGGAAACATTTAATCCATCCTAATAAGATTGGGGAGAAAAAAATTCCCTTAAGTAATACTCCAAGGACGCAGTTTGTTGTAACAAGTGATATACACACCATGACCCCTTATAGTTTCTTGTATTGGATGATATCTATTAAAAGATTTCTTGGATTTCATTTATATTATATATAAGTATCAATATCCATGACTCTGGTTATTTTATCGTTGATAATGAGATAAGGGCGTGGTGGATTAGCTTTGTGACATGCCTGCATGTAGGTATAAAGAGATCAAAAGTTTTTTCATAAGAAATAAAAATCTTCTGATTTAATATTGTAGTGCATTAAGGGAATAGCTTGAAGTATTAATGAGCAGACGTATATGAAAATCATCTCAAACATTATGTAATCAGCCTACATTAAAGTAATTTCTTTTGGACCTATATGACCTCTCCGCATATTAGAACGAAACCCATATTTTATTTTCAAACTTTTCCCAAAAAAAAGAAAAAGAGAAAAGAATATGAGACTTCCCCAAGCGCTTGTGGTATCAAGAATAAGATAGAAGAGTTTCAAATTAGGCAATATTTGTGCAACTAGCGGTATGTGTTTAAGTGCTTACACCCACCAAACTTAATCTCCAAATCATTCTCTCTCTCCCCTCCAAACTTTAATTTTCATGTTTGGGGGATTATTTCCATTTTTTTTTTTTTGTAATTTTTTAGGAACTGTGATTCTTATTGGCACTAGTAATGCAATCTATGTTGTTTTCATAAGATTTCGGTCATTGACAGATACTATGAAACTATTATGAAGCAAATATAAATTGAAATATTTTACTTGAAAGTTCTCGGTAAAATATAAATTTTAAAAGTTTGTATAAATATAATCAAGAGTCATCAAGAAAAAATATTTCTCTTGTCCATATACTTATTTAGGTTCATATGAAAAGTTCAAGAACAAAACTTACATAAAAATTGAACTACATTTTGAAAATGATATACTAATATACATTGAATAGTGTGCAGATTTTATCAAAATTACCATGTTAAGATTTTTTTTACTCCGTATTTCGTTAATGATTTTCGCCTTCCCCCTCCCCCCCCTCTTCTCTCTTAATACCTGGCTCCATCATTAAGCTCTAATCATGATTGGAAGTGTTATAACTAATTCAGTTTACATTATTAATTACTGTTACTGTACTTTTGTTTATATGTATTATTTTAACTTGCTATTATAATTCACTCAATTTGATTTTTTAAATATATATTTTTTGTGAATTACTATATGATTGTAAAGTATTGCGATTTGATGGTTTTTACTATTAATCAATTGTACCAAATGGAAATAAGGTTATATAAATTTCATAATAATGAGAATTATATTTAGCGATATTAGTTTACTGTAAACCTAGCTTATTTATAACAACCGTACGTCGTTTTCGAAGTATGAAATGGAAGATGCTCCCGGTTGCATTCGAAATAGCTATTCCCCTTGACTTTTATCAGGAGTGCTAAAAGGAATCAAATGTTAACAACTTGAGCCCAATTTTCTTACTTGTTGCGAGAAGAAAAGAGAAACGACGTTGAAATTTTCGACATGGTAGTACACGAATTGGGCCGAGCCCGTCAGAGGATATAGTTTTCATGGGTTTGCGATCCGAACCGATTCGATAAGATGCTCAGCTTGCCAGGCTTAAATTAGACTGAGGTCTGCAATTACCCATACCTTATCATGGTGTGCTGGCATTGGCAATGGCAGCGGGCAAGGTCCAATGAGATAACACGACTATTCTTTGACCCCAAGACCAACAATATCAAGACAATTCAGGGTATCGTTCTTGAAATCTTATGGCCACGTTTGGTCGACTAGATTTATAATCACGATAGGACTAAATAGGATCTAATATTTAGTGATTGTAGTAAAGACGGATATATCCACATCATATTATGTATGTTATTTGGTATAAACGGCATATCAATATAAATAAATTTAAAGTTCACAAAAGGAAATGGTAAAAAAATTTCGTGACACTCTTGCCTACTTTATTTTTATTTTCTTTTTTATTTTATTTTGTTCTCTTTTTTAATTAATTTTCTTTTTCCCCTTCCATCATTCTCTAATAAAATTTTATTAAATAGTAAATTGTACTAATATACCTAAAATACTAAAATATATAATAATTATGAATATAAATTAATATTTATATATATTGAATTTATATTATAAGATAGAACTAAATTCAAATATATAAATAAAAATAAGATTAAATTAAAAAAATAATAAGTCATTGTTTTTTGCATTTTAAATTTCTTATATTAGAATCCAAATATGATTTATATTGAAATATAATTTTAATTTTGTTAACTTAAGAAGTTTTTTATTTAAAAAAATAACTTTCCTATTATGGATATTAGGAAATCATATTCACTATTAACGCCCCTCCCCCATCAGATAATATTATCCAACTTATACCTCTCTTATATCAGATTTTATCCAATCATGAGTAAGTAATAATGTAGAATAAGATCGATTTTATTATATCCTAAACTTTATCCTAACTACCAAACGCAACCAGAGTGTTATGGAGATTTGATTGATGAAGATAGATCATGGTTATAGATTTTTGATGCTTTTATACATGATGACGATCATTATTCTTAAAGTATTATTTGCCACAACTATTTTTGTTGTCAAGTTTGAAATAAATATACATTTGGGATATATACCAAAATCCCAAAAAAAAACTAGTTTAGCAATTACTCATCTTTCTTAGAATTTCATATTGAATGTGTTATTAAACTTATGTGTAAAAAGAGAAGAAGAGAGAAAGAAGAGAGTGTTGTTGTTGTTATGAATAATTGAGATGGACGACGTATAATTTGGTCATATTAATAGATAATCAATCAACACATTCCTTGAGAATAAATATCTTATCCCTATCGTCAACATTTTTCGTGATCAAGCATTGCCACTTTTCATGATCAACCATCACTTCTCTTTATGTCAACAAATATTTCTTTTCATATCCAACAATCACATCTTTTCATGTCCAACAATCACAAAGCAAACCATTTCAACAATTCTCAATGTAGTTTGATATCTATATGGATCTACATAAATCGATACATACATAAGATCTGAACCTCCAATTAGCGTAAACAACTCTATTAACGAAATCAATGGTAGATAAAAATTTTAACCATGATTCCATTTATTAATCAAATTATCACACATATGAATTTACACATATTCGGTTATAAATTTCCTCTACCTCAGCAATTTTCTGATCTTGTGCTTCCTCTTACATCCATGAACAGATACAATAATTCTTCCAACTTTTATTAGAAGCCACACCAATTCTTATGCTTATACAGGTGAAGTTCCTAACCTAATACCTTAGCCTTGTTAAAATATTGAATTTCATTAAAAGTGTTTTTTACACTCATCCTCATAACTTTTCATGAGTATGAATTTTGTGTCCCAATACTTGATTATTGGCAAGATACGATAGCTTTTCATCACCCATTAAATGTTCACAATTTCATTAGCAAAAGTAAATTTGGGTTTCCATTATGCTGGACATTATCAATTGGTCTAAGATCTATTCCTATGGCAATGCTACTAGCTAAACCTCTCGAAAGTCCCTTAGTGAACATAAATTATTGAAATAATTCCAGCAATAATTAACTGTTGAACATACTCATGTCATAAGTCAATGTCTAGATTTTATATTGTATATTTTACTATATGCATTAGATATTGTTGCCTCACTATCAGAACATAAAGATAAAGCTACAATTGTTTGTGGTTACAACTTTTTATCCAATAGCAAATTTTCATAGTCATTTAGCCTCTTTATCAGCCACCAACGATGCTATATATTCATATTCATTCATTACATAAGTTATACATATTTGCTTCTTGATGCCCATGAGACTGCACCATTTGCAAGATTGAAACCCATCCAAATGTCGACTTGTTATCAGATTGTGCTAGTTATCTAGCTAATAATAGTGTTGGTTGTCTTCTATAGAATGCCATAATTCATTGTTTTCTTTAACTAATTAAGAATTCTACTTATAGCCTTCCTATGCACAGTATTAGGATTACGAGAATCTTGACAACTTACACACAATAAAAGATATATCCGGTCTAGTGCAATGCATTGCAATATATCAATCTTCTAATTGTATAATTAACCAATATTTTTTATCAATTTAATTGATGCATCATATGGTATATTCGATTCTTTAATTTCCAAAACTAATATTTTTTTCATAATTTTCTTCACATAGTGGTTTTGACTTAAAGCATGACCCCCACTATATTTGATCACTTTGATGCATAAAAGTGTATTCCCTTTTCCCAAATCTTTCTTTTTAAATTGAAAACATAGATATTTTTTAGTTTCATTTGTGCCATGCATATTGTAACAATAATCAATATATCATCTACATATAAGTAGATTTTAACTCCATGCTCTTTGATAAACTTTGAATAAACACTCCAATTAGTATTATTATGCTTATCCATAAGATAATACCACCAAATTAATTTTTTTATGCCATTGTTTCTATGCATGCTTCAAACCATTTAATAATTTGTTTACTTCTTATTTTCTTTGTCTCTACTCTTGTTGTTGTTCTCAACAAATTGAACATTGTTTGCAACTTCTATCACATAATTAGTCTCACAATCCCAAGATCCTTCCTAAATTGAAATGTGTTTTATCAAATCATCCACAATTAGATTCTCTGACATGTGGAGAAATTTCTTTCAATAATCATTCCAAGTTGAATGCAATTTTAAAATAATTGCAGCAATTTGAAGAGATTTAGCAACTTCAATTATAAGGTCTTTGAATTTGGCAACATATATTTGAATTTTCTCCACTTGCTTAGAGATTTATTTCCATAAATCATGGTACACTCAAAATATTTCCAAGCAATAAATCTATATGTACCTTATTTTATACTATTACATTTGATCTCCAATGCATTACAAATGCCCTTCAGGTTTGTGTGTCAAAAATTTTCATATAAACAATGCGATAAAGCATTGAGAATCCTTCCTCGACCTCCTTTCATTATCAATTGCTTCTTTCAAAATTATGCATCTCTAGATGTAATTGCCTCACTAATTGTTCTTGGATCTTCACCCAAATAAATAACATGCATAATTAATTCACAATATATTTCCCATCTCCTTGTACCAAGAGAGTTACAAAATCATAACTGAAATTTTTCATTTTTGTCACTATTTGACTTCTCATCAACTTACTTGAAGAATCAAAGCAATTTTCTTTTACTTGATGAACGATTACTTGTGTTAATTGTTGTTTGTGAATATCTTAAGGTATTACTTAAATCTTTTAAGAAATTTGTGTCGAAGAATTCAACATTTCTTGATTCTACAATAATAACAATTTCAAAAGCTAATCATCAATAAGCTTTTGAATTTTCAACATATCTAACAAACACACTTCTCAATGCCCTTAACCCTAATTTAGTTTGCTTAGGATCAGAAATTCTATAAAACACAAAGCATGCTTATACTTTAAAAGTACCGGATATTTGGTACCTTTCTTTTCCATAATTCATATGGAAATATCTTAAATGTTTTTAAAGGATTTAATGTGAACATGACATGCAGCAAGAAGTACTTCACTCCACAAATTGATTGGCAATTTTGCTTGTAAGATTGTGAAATTAACCATATCTATCAAAAATTCAATTTTTTTCTTTATGCCAATCTACTCTATTGTGGTATATAAGGTATACTTATTAAATCCATAATACCATTTTCTTCATAAATATCAAAATGCACCAATACAAGTACTTTAGTAAATTTTTCTATCTTTGAGAACAATTTTTTAGTCATCTTTATATGTAAATTAATCGTAGTTCGTAAGAGGGGGAGAGAGGGGGAAAGAGTTTAGGATTTGGGCTAAATTAATCGTTTTGGCTAAGAGTGTTTTGACTGGACATGCAAAGTGTACATTTCAAAATTAAAGAGGCCAGCCGCGGTTGGTGAAAAAGCTAGGGACTAACATCCTAAAAATTTCAAGTCGATGAATGATAAGATAAATGAGGGGTTATGTGGCAAATGAGGCTCAATCCATTCTTGTCCCACCCCACCGCGGGGTAGGGCGATCTTATCTCTGCCCTGAAATTCACGGATGATAGATTTTACCTCCAGTAATTGGGCTGTGTCATCTTAGAATGGAAGAAGTACAATAGTCCCCCAAAAGCCTCCCAAGCTAAAGGAAAATTGGAAAAAAAAAAAAACCGGAAAAGAAATTTCGAAGGTTGGACCATGCAGTAAATTAAAAAATTGGACCATTTTCCAGAACATGACATTAGTAGGTGAAACCTAATGGTAAATGGGGTCCATAAGAGAGAGCTCTTCATAGTTTGAGCCAAGCACTGCTGCTGCAGAACATGATGAGACCTCCCAGTGTACAATTCAGACGCTTGCACGTATTAAAAAAATAAGTGCTGCCCCAAGAGATCCAAAGACACCTGCACCCTTTGTCCCCTTCCAATGCATTTGGCCCATTGACCACTTCAAGCTTTTGCCTTTCTTGGTTTTCATATTTTAGCAATTTCCCTCTGATTGAGGGAATGCCGGAGACTCCACAAGAAAATTTTACCCACTGCCATAGCTATACAAAGAGTCTCTGGTTCTTCCCTGTTTCAGATTCAGCAATTGAGAAAGAACAGCTTTGAGTTTTGCCATTTTCTCCAAGATAGTATAGCAAACAAGCTTGCCCGGCTGCTTTCGACCATCTCTTTTGCTTCGTTAGCGTCACATGTTGGTTTCGTCGGCACATCTGCCTATTTTCCGTAATAATCACGACCATGGAGATGGATGTCGTGATTCTCACAAGGCGTTTGACAATCTCCTCCCAACTGCAGTACCCTCATTACTGCAGTAATTTATTGCAACTTTCAGGAAATTGTCTCGGTTTTGAGGTTCTGTAACTTTAAATCATCCGTTACCAAATATGTGACTCACAATGCTACACAACACAATTACAGTATAGCGATAATCATCCCAAAAGGATGATTGGTTCATTGTCGCCATCGTCATTATACTTGGTTCCACAACAATGATAGAAATAGACATAATCATCTCAAGTTAGAGTTTTGACTCATTCCTTTTAAACATTTTGCATGAACTAAAATGCATATGAACCTCTCGTGTACTTCTGGGTAAGAAAGTATCGTTCAAATGATCAAAAATTGATCTTAATCCATTCATGCGCTTTGTCAGATACGTTCCTCTCGGAAAAATCTAAATGTGATCAGCTATTTGAGAGGACTATAATCTTACTTTTCATCCAATATGAATCTCCTTTCTTGATTTATACCATACATGCAATAACTCTGCCACTAGACCTCAGGGCACGGTGCTCTGAAGCACCATACAAAACATGATCAATCTAGTCACGTCTAATACAAATTAGATAGTCATTCCCATCTCTCAATCGACAATTTTTGAAAGAGTAATGCAAGGTTTCACAAAAAGAATTTCGATACCGTTGACCAGGAAGTTTTATATAAAACCATCAACAAGAGATTACCACCATGGACACTATCAATCGATTTAGCCATAGAAATTCGCTAGAACCAAAGTTTCAAGTCTCTCTACCCATCTCAAAGGGTTAAACCATTCAAACTTCTGCTCCCCTCAAGCGCCGAACATGACTACTTTGATGAGAATATTGGTAATGAAGAATGATTGAAGCATAGACTTCTGCTACTCACTGGCCAAAGGCCTGAAAAGAGTAGTCTTTCTTCTGTGGAGGCAAGACAATGGATTGATTTACCGCCATCAAACTTCTCACCGAGATTTTGCCTACTCCCGCTTTCAAAATAAACAAAGGAACAGTTTTCACCTCGAGCAATATTGGTTTAAAAATCGCTCGTAGTGGCCCTCTCCATAAACCTGTGCTTATTTCTACTTCTCCCCCTACGGAGGAACTAGGGTCTATGGCTTTTAATTTGAAGCATGACGCCCGGATTCCCCGAGACCTGGACTTCTCAAGAACACAGACATCCGATCAGCACCAGCTCCTTATTTTAACGGGTAACATGGCACATTCAGAAGAGCGAAGATTCAAAAGGCAGATCAATCACAAATGTTGTATGCTCCTTCGGTAATTACAGGGGACATTGAAGTCTCGAATGACGAACAATCACCCCCAAGGAAATCAATGCTGTATCATTAGGAACTTGGTGAGATACGGAGTACCAAATTCTTGAACAGCATTGACACATGCCACACAAGCATATAACCACTTCCTCAAACAGCAATCAGACTTCACCAACTTAGAGCACATTAAATTAGTCATCACCAACACCAATAATCTTCGTTTAGTCAAGAAAGTTGTCAACATGTCTGGAAACAGTAGACAAAAGTCTACCTTGTGAGAGAGAGAGAGAGAGAGAGAGAGCATTGTGAATAACTGACCCTCTGCAAATCCAACAATATATTTATTATATACATATGTATACTAAGAACCGGTGGACCTGTCCAAAAAAGACCCACATGACAACTGGTGGGGTGCAAAGTGTGAGACTTCCCAGCTGCTCTAAGTTAGCTGACTTTGTGTGGAAAATTGGAACCTAAAGAACCTACATTTTCAAACGAGTCACAACTACCATCTGTCTAGGGAATGAGATGCTTGCTTATAATATTAAGCATCATTGTTTATTCATCTCAATCGATGCACCTCATGGACATGCTTCCTCACCTTGCTTTCAAGAGAAAAGAGGGGTCGTTTCCCAACTTTTACCCCCCTCTTTTCTTCCTGATAAGTGTGAAAGAGAGGATTGAACTAGTCATCCAATCTGGCTTTATCAGATCTTGCTAAGGTAAAAATAAAAAAGAACAAAAAATTCAAAAAAAAAGAAGAAGAAGGCAACGACTAAGTGCAACATCCGAGAAAGGCTGAAAAAGTGTTCAGGCAATTTGAGATGTGCATAGTCCAAGAGGACTAAGTTAAAAGAACTAATCACATTTAAGTTTAGCTCTAGAGATGCGGAGAGATGTCCTGAGGACAGGATGAGCTTGTCGGCCAGCGGGAATTCTGTTGTCCCTAGCAAGGACTTTGCCTCGTTTGTTTGACCTTGATGAAAGAGCTCTTCCACATCAATTACCTAATCTATCTCTAAAATACAACACATACGTCTAACAAGAGTATGAGAACTTCAACATCTCTCTCTCTAACAGAGATATATTTAAATGTGAACTATGCAACTGTCATCCATTTGAGAAACCCAAGACATTAATCTATTCATTCAAAGTTAACATCTAAAGACTCCCTTACCCCTCATATCTACCTCTACTCTCTACAAGTAACTAGTCCATACAAAAACTAATGATACCAATTTTTCAAAATGACAACCAAATTAATTGGGAAAGATGTATTAGGGGAAACATGTGCCATTCTAAACCAAGAACTACCATCACTTCTCACCTCTCCTTCAAAAGAGTCTCAATAACCCTGTCTTGAATTAAGGAGGAAATTCCAAGTCCACCCTTTTTTGGCTTATCGTTATGCATTTGCATATCTATCGAAGAAGGTGAGGCAATCAAAATCCAAACAACTAGATGATGGTCCACAGAATATAAGCAACGAAAAGACTGCTTTATAGTATGTCCAATCAAAGATAATAAGGGAAGTCTAATAAGAACTATTAAGCACACCCATGGATGAAACATTTGTAGATGGCAGGCCCATCTGTTGATCCTGGAATCTGCTCCTCTTGAACCGAGGCTCTGGCGAAGAAGAAACAGATGACACAACACTCCACGAATCATTTGAACTATCACAACTGAAAGAAGCATCGATCACACCACTCGGGCTACTGGGTACTGATAGCTTCTTACGCTTGTGCTTGTAGTTGAGGATCTCAGGATGGTCAATTGACAATTCAAGAATGAGTTCAAAACACTCATTTACTTGGTCCTGCCCAAAAGCAAGCACAACGAAAAAAACATGACTAACAAACCTTCATCAATGAAACCACTAGAACCAATTGCAGGAGACTAAATTAGAGCATGTGGATACAGGGAACGACAGTTAATATATACAAAAAACCAGACCTTGTTGATCTTGAGCACGCTCAGTAACTGGTCCAGGAATTCACCGCATATACACGGTTCTATCTCCTTGTTAACATACAACATTGTAGCTGTAGCAACAACTGACGGAAGAAAACTCCCAAGCCTCACATCTGGAAACAAAATTTGGTGTCAATTGGTACTCTTACACTGAGTGCGATCATCAGAAAATGATACATATTGTCTATGCAATTGCTGACTAATGAGACAAAGAGCTAATTCACTGCTTACCTGCAACCAGAGAGAGAAGTAAATGCTCACACATCCAGAAAAACTGCCTGTGCAAATGAGTAGTCAAGCCAAACCTCCTAAGGATGTGATCAAAGAAAGAAATCGGAGTCACCGAGTTCATTCTCCAACCAAGTGTAGACATCAGCAAGAGCTCCATTCTCTGAATCGTCCTCGATTCAAACACATATTTCGCATCAGCCACCTACAAAAGCACACCAAGACGAGCTCTTTCAACGCAAATGCAACAGCAAGTGTCCCAAAACTTTTCAGTTAGACATTTTACCAAACATTTAAAGCACAATGACACAATGTGCATACTTGCAGATCAAGGAGAAGAGGCACTTGGGTTTCCTCCACCTTGGCAGCAACAGAGAGACAAGCCACAGCTACTAGTTGGCTTATCCAAGGCCTGTCTCTCTGGTACCTCGGGCTCAAAACGAACCTGTCGAAGTAGTTCACGGCCAACATAGCAGTCAACGGACGAAACCCGTAATGCGCATGGACCCTCAGAATCCACCCAACCGCGTCCTTGCGAGCAAGCGCTACCGACCCATCAGAGATTAGCTTGTCGCAACAGGGATGGGACTCGGTTTCTCTCGAAACCAGACAGGCCAGCTCACCATCTTCCCAAAACAAGTCCTGTCCGAGCAAAGGCGGAGGCAAAGTCGAGTCCTTTATCTCGTAGGGGCTATCTCTCGCGTCTTCGCCGGCGTTTCCACCGGCATCGTCCGCCGGATCTTCATCGAAGGTCTCGTCCTCCTCACAGTAGAGTCCGTCGAGCGAAAACGGAGCGTTCCGGTACATGTGGTGGGTGTCCTCCTCTTGCAGAGCCATCGCCTTCTGCGAAGAAGAGAGCCAAGGCTTTGCTCATTATAACTGGAGCAGGAAAAAGCACGAGCTGGTGCCCAGATTCATGTCTGCACTTGTGATTTGTCTCTCTCAGGAATGTGGGGGAGACGGAGAGAGAGAGAGAGAGAGAGAGAGAGAGTGAGTGTGGGGCGGGGGAAGAGCTCCAAGCGATTGCGTGAGGAAGGAGATGAAGGGGCCTTTTGTCTCGGAAGATTTTCGATAAAAAAAAATTTATTTATTTCTGCAAAAATGTTAATGTAGGTTTTGTGCAATTTCTCCTCGAAAAGATTTTTCATTTTTTTTTTTTAGATTAGAGCAACTCTCGAGTCATTCTCGAACTTTATTTTACCTTTTTGCAGGTTATGAAAGTCGAACTCCACGTTTAAACCTAAATCGTTTCTACTTCAACTCTGAGAAATAACTTTCCATCCCACATTTTCACGTGAGAATGATAATGATCATTCAAGTAACCCGTCAGAGATTGGTTAGACGACAGGCAAGAGCCAGACATGGCCTAGCTAGACTTTATTTAATTGCCTTACAAATTAACGCGATATAAATCGTAAGTGAGTAATAAATATATTGCGCGTTGGTATTTAATAAAGAGCCTAGTGTATCATTTTATAAATCAAATTCGCGAAATTTTCTTAATATTTTTATCAATACGTAAGTTCAAGCCCCTAATCCAAAGTGCATCGATTGGGTGACATCTCTTTTCGCGTGTTACCTAGCCACTTGTCTAGTAAAGATGATCAATGAATGGAGTAGATCAGACTTTGATGTATAGGCCAATTGAACCCCAAATTTTATGAGGGCTTTATATTTCGATACTTGTTGAATAAAATCATTTGCTAATATCCTATTTAGAAAGTTATTTATCTTTCCTAACCTACCATGTGAGTATCAATAGTTATTTAAACCAAAAATCTACCACATAATCTCTTTAAACACCCTCGAAATTAAAAACTTTATGTATCCACATTCTTTTAATCAAGTAAGGAAACTCATTCATTAGCACGCTCAACATAAAAGAAGAAAACCAAGTGAATTGTATAATTTGGTTACAATACTATGATGATAGTAAATATGGTCAGAGAAATGTTAGGTGGTGCATCTTACAAGAATATCATGAGTTATTTGTTATTCTCTGTCCTTCTCGTTGCAATTTACATTTAGTGATCCAAGATTTTTCGTATGTGCTATTTAAAGATTAAATTAATGGTTAGTTGCTTTAAAGAAATTACAATTGTTAATGAGTTCCCTTCATTTAGTTTCTTATATTACCTATCCATCTTTAATCATTGAACTTTAATTACAGAGCAGATTAGGTGATTGTTTGATAATGCATATCTCAAATTTTTCTACTTGTAATGAAAAATACTTATAGAAATTAGAAAAATGGAAAATTTGCTCTTAAACTCTTGATACAATAAAATTTATGAATTAAATATATTTGTACAAGTGGGAGCCTTTATGTAGCAGTTTATCTATTTTAGATGGAAATCATCGTCACGACGATTCAAATAATCTCAAATCATATTATAGTTTTTGTAATTAGATAAAATTTAAAATCCTAATTGAACGCGGGAATATTGCGAAATAATCAAAGGTCAATTGAAAAATTTGACGTGTTTTCAATTGAAGATTTTTCTACAGTCCCCAACACGTGTTTACGTTATTTACTTTGTTTTTTACATGATTTTCTATTTCGACATGAAAACCAATGCAAGAAAAGTAAAAAAATAGGGGAGAGGGGCCACCGGGATATGATCTTCAGGCCAAAATCTCAGAGTTATTTCTGGGGGTACTTTTGTCCCATCACCCAGAAAGCTGTGGGTTTATTTTTACCGCTTCGTTTTTACTTTTCTGCCCTCTATTTAATTTTCTCAATTTTCCAACCCGTTATTTCTCTTAAATTCTTACCTCAATTTTTTTTTTGGTCGAAAATCTTTACCTTAAGTTATTAGAAATTCAATTGTTCTATTTAGGTATCTAAAGTTGCAATTACAACACACTCCTGCAAAGTGCAAATCAAATATCTTGTTCATCCTTAAACATTGGCATCAAGTACTTGATCTTCTTGGATTTTCACCAACAAAAATTTGATTTTACTTTAATTTTTTTAAGTTTGAGATTCTGCATGAATATCCACATTTAAAATCATATAGGCCATGCAGAATTCTCTATAATAATTTTTTTGAAATTAAAGATGATTTTCTTACTTTGGTGATAAGATGATAAAGATGAACTCAATTTTGTTAAATTACAATGTCAATACCATATATATGAAATTACTATGACACTTCTTATAAATTTGACACTTCTCTTTCTAAGGAATTAAAACCGTCAATTATGCTTTAAAGAAATAAAAGCTATTGATCAATGAGCAAAGGTCCTTTCTAGATTTGATCAAGTCTTTAGACTATATTTTTTTTAATCCTAAGATGTTAAAATACGGAGAATTCTCACTTACATAGGAAAGATAAAGATACTAGCTTATAATTTCAAAATGCCATCATCGGACAAGTTGTCTTAAGTTTAATTAGAAGATTATTTAAATGAATTTTATTCTATTGCTGTCTGTAAGTAGTCAAAGTTGCAGCCGACGTCGTGCAAGAGGGGGGAAGGCAAGTCACATCGAGCATTTAAGACCGTACTGAAAGGGCACTCCAAATTAATCACGATTGATTATTGATCTCGAATTAATTGATTTTCTAACAAAATACCCAATTGATCTTAAATTAATTGATTTTCTAACAAAATACCCAATTGATCTTAAATTATTCCAAATTAAAGATGCAAATGTCCAAGTACCAATTGCCTAGAAAAATCTATTGCAATTGCAATGTTTTATTTAATTCGTAAAAGTCAAGTGCACAAGTATCTAAAAACTTAGACTATTAAAGCACGACGACAAAATTGTGCTCTACATCTTGACAGGCTCTCCTATGCTATTATGGACCCAATCAATGCGGATGAAAAAACTGGAGAAATCCAAGAAATGTAAATAAGGAAAAATGCATACAAACGAGTAAAAAGCACGTGTGAGAAATTGAGCTCGAAAAGTCCAAGTTACTCCCAACAAGGAATTACCCAAAAACTTCAAACCAGCGCAATTTTGTCAATTTAGTTATAAACATTTTTAATTTTGTCAATTGAATTATAAACATTTTCATATTTTACCAATTCAATCAATTCAGTCAATTTTAACCGAAAATCACTAAAATAGATGTTGATATCATGCATGACACGATTGACACTAACATGAACATATTTTTATACTGTTTTAATTTATTTTTTTTTATTTTTTTGATTTTTTTATAGTTCTTTTTTTTTTCCAGGCGAGGGTTTTCGAGCCCTTGTCAGTTGTGCAAGAGGTCATCACAACCGCAAGCAATGCAACCTCACTCAAATCTAGGCAAAATCGCCTTGCCTATGGCGACAATGATCTCAACAACCCTCGTTGGCCACAATAAATAAATAAATAAAGAAAAGAGAAGAAAAATAAACAATAGAAATTTCGAGATAATATTAAAAAAATATTAAAATTATCAATATCAACACAACTAGTATCACATAAGACGGTTATCATCCACATTAGTAATTTTTAATAAAAATTGATTGAATAGACTCAATCGACAAAATATGAAAATGTTTAAAATTTAATTGATAAAATTAAAAATTTTAAGATTTGATTGGTAAAACTGCAATAAATTCATAACTTTTTCAATCATATTTTCAAAGAAAACTATGCAAATGATTTGCCGACCTCCTATCTAATTCGAGGATAAGTTAACTTTTAGAAAAAAACTCACGAGAGCATACCTAAATCTCTCTTTTAATGAGTGTGCAAATCGTTGATAGTGAAGCTTAAGTTAGTAAAAGGCAGTCAAGCATCATATCTATAAAGATCGCATTCGATTCACACCCACAAAGTCTTCCAAATTCTCCAATCGAACCGCGACATGCGCAGCTCTTTCTCCTCACAGCATCACCATCTACAATTCGCTCCCAACCTCTACCGACAATCAGGAATTATAGTCATTTTGAATTAAAGTTCGCGTCGGTCTCAAAAGTTTACTCAAGGAAAACTCCCAATCAGACGCAATTGGATCGGATCGACAGCCGTTTGAACGGGAAAATTTAGACGGTTTGTTTGATTAAACCTAGAATCGTTGCGTCCTGTTTTCGTGTTCCTGGTGGGAAGTTCTGAAAAGTGAAAAGATGTCGGAATGGACAAATTTTAGAAAGCAAGAAAAACAAGGCGGGAGAAAACACGAAGCAACTACGCAGAAAGAGCACTAATGTTGACAGCGGGGATGTACTGCATTGTCGCGAAGTCGAGTCTGTCGAGAGCTCTCCTCCTATTCTTGGAAATAATCATTGAACTTGAGATTATATTTGGAAAAATGTTCAATGGGATTTAAATTTACATAAAAAGAGGAAAAAAATTATCTAAAAAATCATAAATTTAATATATGATGACCAATCAGTTTTAAACTTTTCAATTATATTAATTTATTAATGAACATTATGATAATTTATCAATTTAGTCATAAGCCTTTTAACAATATGCTAATGTAGCAATTTTGGATAATTATCAAAATAATAAGTTTATGACTAAATTGATAAATTTTCAAAAGATTCAGGATAAAGTAACATAATTGAAATATTTGAAACTACATTGACAAATTGTCAAGAGATTTAAAATTAAATTAACACAATTGAAAATTTTGAAATTAAATTGGCCATCATACATTAGGTTTATGATTTTTTAAACAATTATCCATTAAGAGAGCTGACATATAAATTTTGGTTTAAGCTTAATCTTGACTATTGAGGCAACTGAGCTTGAACTAGTTATTCTTTTCTTGTTTTAGTTTGGGACTTAGAGAACAATATGATGACAAATTAGTAGTGTCCTGATTAATTTTTTTGTGGTATAACCATATTAAAACATTTGGATTAAACATCAAAAATAAAAAGTCATTGAATTGAACAATATCCTTGAGGCTAATCTCGGGTTCAATAAGCAACCGAGCATCTTCATCTTCTTCATTCAAGCCTAAGATGTGAACCTCTGCATCTCTTGGGATTGCTTCGAGGAGTTTGAACTCACTTACTTCGTTGTAGTTATAGTATAAGTGTCAAATAAATGAGTCACAGGTGAATGCATCCGGACTAGTTCAAAGGATTAAGATCCTCTAAAGTAAAATTGCAACTTTAACATGTAAAGTTTCACTAATGATTGGTTCTTTGTGAAACTTACTCGAAAATGCGTACCCAAATCCTTGACTAACAAATTCTCACTCTCGGCCTCACCCACTAATTGTCGGGCTCTCCATTGTCGTAGCATCGCATTGCCATCACAGTCAAGCGGCCGTCGTCCATAAGTCATCCCTTTTGTCGTGTAATACTCCATCGCTCCCTTTGTCAACAAAATGCACAGGGGCTTGGGATGGCCATCGTGAGAGCGAAACCTCCTCGGGTTACCCCACGTTTAGGATCGTGTCGGTTCCAAGGTAGGTGTTAAAGGTTGTGGGATCGATTTCAGGTTTCAAATTATCAGAATTGGTGAATTCATGGCAAATTTCAGGATTAGGGTTCATACCCGTGTTATTTCTCTCTACCATGCTTATGAAATTGAACTATACGATTAAGTATGCACACAAACTTAATTAGTCATGGTTCATCTTTTTCTTCACAGATTATTCATGTTTGAATATATGAACTTGGGAGGAAGCATATTTACAATTTGATGTTTACTATCATATATGAATATACATACATACATACACACACACACACAATTTATTATAAATGGACTGGTCATTTCGTGTTGTATGTCATAATTAGTAGAACTATGACATTTATGATTCAAAAATATTTTTTTAAAAATGTACAAGACGATCTAAAAATTTAGAATCAAAGCCTATAAGCTAAGTTTCCTTATAGGGAAATTATTCTTATCCACCCTTGTGCTCCTGACATAGATTAAACAAGCAAAACTAGAGAGGTTTGCCTTGAAGAATTTTCTTCTCTTATATAAGATTTGAAATTAAGATTTCAATAAAACTTGTTTGACATTGAAAATCTAGGGATGAAAATCAGACACAAAGGCTAAATTACCTAAGTCCTTTTTTTTTTTTTTTTTTTTTTATATGTATCTCTGTTTCTTTAGTGAGTGTCGATCTGAAAAACAGAACGTTTCGTTCTAAATTTTTCAATAGGATTTTTGTCTGATATAACAATAAATTTTTTTTGTTCATTCTATGAAATATTGGGTAATTGAATTCTCTGTTCGGGGGTGTTTCTATCCTTTTTATGACTTAATCCTTCGGTCACTTGTATCAATCATCGGATCGAATTTGTCACATGGCACTCTTTGTTTTTGTTTTTAACCCTAGGGGGCGAAATAATGTTATGTTGACACATTCAACACTCTTTATATTTCTGTCCTTCATTCACAATTTTAGTCCAAGATAAGAAGGCTTCACAAAAGAACGCCGAGAGGACGCTGTACCCAAAATTAGAGCGGCCCGAAAGGGACCGGTCATTGGGTGTGGGAAGGAAGCACGGGAAGGTACGGTCGGAAGGCGAAGGTGGAGGAAAAGCAGGGATGCACCCACATGACTATTGTACCCAAAAATAGCCTCTAAAATCTCTCTGTTGGGGGGAGATTTTCACGTGTTTTGAATCATCCCATCTGGCGCGTGTTTTCGATATAGATGTGACCGAATTATAATTGTGCATAATTCGCTTGCATCGTGAAGTGTCGCAATCCGTGCATTGGGTAATGCATATTTCAAACTTGCAACACCGAAAAGTTGAGTGGAGCAGTAATTATGTGGTCTCTCTTAGTCCCAAAAGTTAGCTTAAACAGTGAGATTTTCCCTCGTAATTATAAATCATTCACCTCTCTCTTTTGATAACATGTACTCTGTTGCAGTGTTGGGTAGTCTTAGGCTTCTATCATCCTAGGAATTAGCTTAAACGGTAAGATTTTCTCTCATAATTTTAAACTGACCATTGTTATTTGCAGCAAGGCTATAAGAATCCTTTTAAAGGTTTTCTTTCCCATGTGCCTATCTATTGGGGAAAAGTCATAATAGCATTAATACCATGAAAAACCCTAAACTGGTACATTTGTAATAAATTTATCTCAAATAAATTTATTTATCACAAAAAATCTCAAATTTGTATATATGTGACAAATTTGCTCTACGTTAATTTTCGTTGAATTTAACAATCACATTGCTAAGTTGTATGACACGTGACGGTTGATAGGTATACTTGTTTGAAATTTTACCTTTTATATGTCACGTGTGCACAAGTTTTAATTTTTTGTGGTATTAATTAAATTTAATAAAAATTAACAAAAGAGTAAATTTGTTATAAATGTATAATCACTCTTTAATTGGAAAAAAAAAACGTACTCAATTCCATTAGATTGGACCACAATTGACAGATCTAGTTGAGTGCCTCATCCGGTTCCCAATTTTCAAAATAAAGATCCAATTCCTTATTCTACCTCACAAAAAGACGAAACTAGGAACTGTTCACTTCTAATCAAACGTACCCATTTGACCGGTATACTTGTGAGGTACAATCACATTGTTAAGTTGTATAACACGTGACAGTTGATAGGTATACTTGTTTGAAGTTTTACGTTTTATTTGTCACGTGTGCACAAGTTTTAATGTTTTAATTAACAAAAAGATAAATTTGTTATAAATATATAGTCACTCTTTAATTGAAAAATAAAATAAAAAAGGTACTAAATTTCATTAGATCGGACCACAATTGACGGATCTAGTCGAGTGCCTCATCCGGTTCCCAATTTTCAAAATAAAGATCCAGTTCCTGATTCTACCTCATAAAAAGACGAAACTGGGAACTGTTCGCTTCTAATCAAACGTACCCAATTGACCGGTTCTAGCCTGGCTAAGCCGAACGCGACCTGAAAAAGGATTTTAGGGGGGACGATCCTGGCAGAGGATGGGGCCACGCGAGCACAGCTGCCTGTGGGGGGAGGCGATCGAGGGAGCAACCAAACTTTGTCTCCCTCACCATCCATTATTTCCCGCCGCCCGTGTCAGGTGGAATCGCAGGCCGTGCGCCTCCTCTCGGTCGTCCCTCCTGGGCCTCCCCCCCCACCCCCCACCTTCCCTCCTTTGTCTCCTAGCTTCCTTCGTATCCTGTGCTGCTCTTCGTTTCTCATATCTCAGCTGAGGAGGAAGAAGCCATTCGACGACGAAACTCTGATAAAATTATGGCTCGCTCTACTGCTGCGGCTGTAGCTGAGGGATCGCTCTCGAATTGGACTCGTGCGTTGGCATTGTCCGCCTGCCCTGCGATCGATCTGCGGATCGCTCACACTGTTGGAACGTTGAACCGCAATAATTGATTCTCTCGTTCGTCGTCGTCGCCAGTTTCGCAGATGTCCTGTAAGGATCCAATCCACTCCACTCCACTCCACTTGTCGCCTTCTCCGAAATGAATATTCCGAGTCACCACGCGATGTGGTCTCGACTGAGTTGGATCTTCAGTCGGTAGGTAGCTTCGGTCGTTGGACTTAATTCGGCCGCGGACCGCACATCTGCTGAGGGCGGTCTCGCCCTGATTTCAATTTGTAATGACTCGACACAGGTGGTCAAGCGCCCAAAAAATGCCTCGAGCATTCATAGTAAGTAATGTTGATTGTGATGTATTTATCAAATGTTTTTTTTTTGACATAAAAAAGCATAAACTTATATTCTTGTGACATGTTTATATTAAATTTATACTGATGTAACGCATTTATCCCAAATTTTTTGTGATGAAAAAAACTCTAAACTTTTATCCGTACGACATATTTATTTCAAAATTTGAGATAAACGTGGCACATGAGTACAAATTTGAGATTTTTAATGTCATAAAAAATTAATTTAGAGTCAATATGTCACACGGTTATAAGCTTGGGAACTTTTGTATCACAAAAAAGTTTTTTTTAATACAAAAAATTCCAAACTTATATTTATGTAGCATATTTGTTTCAGACTTATGCTGGCGTGACACATTTATCCTGATTTTTTTTTTTGTGATATCAAAAATTCTAAACTTTTATTTGCACGACATATTTATCCTAAAATTTGAGATAAATGTGACACACGAGTACAAGTTTAAGATTTTTAGTGTGATAAAAATTTAATTTAGGGTCAATTTTAGCCCGGATATAAGCTTGAGAATTTTTGGATCACAAAAAAGTTTAGATAAATATATCATAGTGGGTATAATATAAGATTTTTTATGACTTTTTTTCTTTTTTTGGTCTTGAAGAAGTTCCATATGGGGCTGATCTAATCAATGGGGATCTTACCTGTGAATGTATCGTCCATCCCATTTATCCCTTGAATGTCACATTTTATTTCACAATGGGAGGTTCTTTGTGCTTGTAGTCCACTGCTAATGTCTTAGGACTTTATCCAGTTAATTAGGTGTTTTTGAGATTGTTTGTATCTAGATTGAACATTATTTTTTGTGCTTAGGTAAATGCGGATGTGCAGACATCTTTGTAAAAATTTTATCAAAGGAAAATTATACCATCAATTCTAAATGTTTTTTCTAATGTGCAATTAAGTCTCAAAATTTTTGAATCAATGCAATTTAAGTCCTCACGACAATCAATTAAACAAATTTTTTATGGGCATCGCACACTGGAAATCCCACGGGACATTTTAAAGTTTTTGGAGCTAATGTGGCATCTTGTAGAAAATATGTAAAACAAATTAAAAAAGTAAAACAAACAAAAAAAAGCCAAAATTAGAAGAGAGAGAGAGAGAGAAAGAGAGCGACCCTACTTTTGCCAGCAACAAACCCCACCCCAACCGTTGCATTTCCTGTCTCCTGGAAAGTGCATTTTTTTTATTTTTTCTTTTGGGCTTTTCTTTTGCTGATTCTCCAACTTTTTCTTTTTGCCTTTTTGCACCTTTTTTTCGATATTTAGCCTGTTTGGCCCTTTTGAACTTTTTTTTTTAAATATGATTAGCCTGTTTTAATGATGCCAAGTCGGAGCCACGTATGCTAATAAAGATATCAAAGAACACAAGTTGGATTCATGTTGGTTTTTTTTTAATTGATCATATTCTACTTCTACTTTAATACACAGACTTTTGCCTTGCCTCCTGCAACGATACACATATTTTTGCCTTATCTCCTTGTAGGTTGTAGAAGTCGAAATCCACTCTTGAAACTAAATCGTTCCTACCTTCATATCCGAAAATATTTTTTTTATAAATTTTTTTTAAGCCATCAACATTGTTAAAAAGACTTTATTGCATTGAATTCAAGATATGTTGGATTTAGTTATGCTTTTTTGAAAACAATTAGGATTAAACTGTGCAGTAGACAAAACAACGATAATTGTTGGTATTAATTTTCACTTTTACCAACTTTCATTGAGATTTAGCAAGAATCTTTCTTTCTTTTTCTTTTGTAAACTTTTGGCTTGAATTAATGTTTGGTCAGTATCCATAATGGCAAGTCAGTGAGCAGCAGAACTACTTGACCAGGGAAAGCCAGAAGAAGAATCTCTCTGAACAATTGCAATAATCTTTTAGAAATTCATGAACTATTTATTCGACTATTGCCAGTTTATCCATAGTATTATATAAAGTAAAAGATCTCATTCATTTTCTTTCCTCTAAATATGCCTATTTCATAAATAGTGTGTCCATGGACAAAAGCTCAATTTCATAACCTTATTTTATCTTTTGCATTTTTCAATATTAAAATTTGGATATCTTCTATCCTATGAGAACTTCCCTCACAATATTTCATATCTCAAAATATTTTTCTTTCCGTAAATATTTGTGCATATTGCTCGTATTGGGTATTTCTATCGATAATTTCTTTGCATTATTTATAAAGCCAAATATTACATGAGGGGTGTGCATATTTGCTAGTAAACATCTAAATGTTTATGGAGGTGGGTATTTTTTATTTGTAACATTTCCTTTATCTTTTGGTGATTATTTTTTTTTTATTATGCCACATGGATAAATAAAAATGAGGAGTTATGGTACATTTAGCAGCCGGCAATTTAAGAAACGACATGTGGCTAAGCATGTTTTGATTGATTTTAATCATGTTCATTGCATCAAATGACAAACCATTTATATATGCTCATTAAACATGTCATTCGTGGTTGAGCCTTTCAACCTATTGACAATGGAGTGCATCTAGATATATTAGATGCCCATAGCATACATCTCGTTACATTTTTATTGGTCTGTATAAGATTCGGATACCTTAAACATGTCAAAAATGACAAGTTGTGTAAACTTTTTTGAGTTCATGCTTTATTTGGATTTCAAAAACATGACATGGTTAATACCGATATTATACTCAATGATTGAAAACCCCAGGTACTACTAATTGGTGAGAGGAGTTCAGTTTTTGTTCAATAAAGCTGAAAATTAAATATCGATAATCTTTTTGATAAAAAAAAAATATTGATAATCTTAAGTCGTTGGAATTATAAATAAAAGGCTGTTCGATAATAGAAAATTGATAGCCGAACATTATTAATTTTTCATCAAGGTAGAATGACAATCATTATTGGTAGGTTTTAAGCAATATAATTGGTAAAATTTTAGTTGGCATCAATTCTTCTTCCAGCTGAATAAATTAAGTAGCTCCTTCCCTTACTCCCTACCTTAAGTGGATGAGAGACTTTAATAGAATTTTTTTAAGTCAATGTCAATTCAGATTGATAAAAAAACTCAATTTCATTCTGAATTTTCAACTGCACTTAATTTGATTATCAAATGCGCAAGTGTAATTTGCATCCATCGATAGTATGTTCATGTTGTCGTGATCCAATACAAAGTTTTGCAAATTGATGTCGGAAACACAATTAAACTGTGGATCTTTAATCTTTTGTACCTTAAGGATTACACATGTCTTACTCCATTTATAGACCTCGCTCCAAAAGGAAACTAGACTAAAACAAGAAATCAATGTACAGACTAAGAAGTTGTTAATGTGTCAGGCAAAGGAGGCGATCATGATGATACGGAGGATCACCTCAAGGACACTAAACTAGTTGGTTTCCGTTTGAATCTTTGTGGGCCTATGTGATTCACTTTAACGGGCCTCCAAAATACATGGCCCAAATAAAGTTATCCCTTGCACTTTCGGTTTGGTGATTATCATCCATTGGCTGGCCACCCTATACATACAGATGAATTCGTTAAGATTTCTTAAATTTTTATTATTTTTATTTTGTGGCAAGTTCTAATTAAAAAAATATTTTTTTTCTTTTAATGTTGGGAAACTCTCACTCATAAAGAATAGATGAAACAAAAGAAGAGAAGAAAAAATCACGGGTTCCAAAGTCATGTGAGCTAGTTCCTAGTTTCACAAACGGGGACCGATCTTGGCAACCGGAGCTTGCCATTAATTTATACACCCTAAAATTGATCACCTAATTTATAAACGTATGGAACCGTGCATCGGCGACCACAGCTTGCCATTAATTTATAAGAATGCGAGCTTTTATGCCCTGTTTTACTCCCTCGATTCAACGCACCTAGGCCTAATCAAGAGCTTACTGGGCCTACGAGGACTAGTGGGCTCGAAGTACGATTGACGTGGGGCTTCCATATCCTTCCGTGGTCGGGGCTTACCCACTAAATCCTAGTCAGCCCACCTAGGCCCAATCGTTTTGTGGAAGAAAATTTTATTCTTTTTTAAATACAGGAAGGCTCGGGTTAAGAAATTTTAGCTTAGGGTTTCGCGGTCCGGCTCGACCGCTTTTCACCCAATTAACATGGTCTAAAAAGCACTCAGCCCTCACGTCATCAAGTCGCTAAATGTAAATTACAAATGTCTGGATAACGAGGAGCGACGTAAAACAAAAAAGATGGTCTTTTCATGTGTCAAAACAACTTATTTTTGATTTTTTACTTATTTGTAATATTCTCCTGACATATGAAATTCGAAAGTATATCGAGTTCTAAAAAATTCACCAAACAAACATAAAATTTTACGATCAATATTCAATAATTTTGAAAAGTAATGGATGTTTTGCTTTTCGCAATTAAATAAAATCAATTGTAAGTGTGATGAAATTTGCCCCAAAAAAAAAAAGAGAATCAAAATAGAAGTCGGCCCAACCAAACAACAATGGGGGGAAAAAAAAAAAAAAACGAAAAAGATCTTATTAAAATGTCTAAAGACAAGGTTGATTGTTCAAAGCCTTTTGGGCCTTCGCAGTTCGCATTTTGCAACCCCTACTTGAATCTCTTCCTTTGCCACGGTCCTCTCCTTTGGCGCCTCTCTCTCTCGCTCGCAGCAATGGAGGAGCAGCTCGACATCGCAGAGAAAAAAGTAAGCTTTGCCCTTCTTCCTCCATGCTGCCCTGGTTCTGTCTGCATCTTCAGCTCTTTTTGCGGCCGTCAGTTGCCGTGCATCCGCGTGAATTCATCTGGGTTCTCTTTCTTTGCGCCTCTCTTGAGGCTTTAAACTGTAACTAGGAGCACGGACTAGGTCTTTCACGGGTTTTTGGTATACTATAATTCACGGTATGAAGCCCAGGTACTTGCAGTTCTAGATAAAACGTACTTTGCCTAAGAAAAGGGCGTTGAAATTAATAGCGTGACCGAATCCACCAGTTCAAGCTGTGTCTGGCTCTGTGGTAGGCGTGTCTGTGCGGGTTTTTCGAAGAATTTCTTCTAAAAGAATGATTTTGGCATACTTAAATCATTCTTGGGGTGGTTAATTCAGAGTAATATAGCTTATGTATACTGGAAGTGTCAAGTTTCTTGGTTTTTCTACCGTTGGCAGGTTCTTGTTGAAGTAGTGAAACTGGCCCAGAAACGGGGAATGAGCGGTGCTAAAGGTGTGTGGAAGGATTTTTTGAACAGTCATGACAAGCAATTAGGGTCCTCTTTGAGTGATCCCTCGAGGAGGTCCAAGGAGGTATTGGTTGCTTTCTTGAAGACTTTCACTGACGAGAACGATTTGAAGGTAGTTAATATTGGAGAAATGCTTTATTGAGGCTTAATTTAACTCTAACTATTAAGATGACTGTTGATTATGATTTGGTTGTTGCAGCTTTTTGCAAAAGTTATTCAGTGCCATTCGAACCGTGCCCTAACTAATCTATTCAAAGAGGAATCTCCACAGCATGAGACCCCGGAGCAGGTATGATTTGGTAATTTTTGTTTTTAGTGCTTTATTCTTGTCGGAAGATGAATGCTACTTCTATGGAAGACTATGATCGTAGTCCTAACTAGTAGGTAATGTGCCATTGAGCCACTGCATCTCTTTTGGCTACAAGTGGAAGTTAAACTATTAAGTTTGTTTTTCCTTTTCCTGGAAATTGTTGGATTTTTCCTACTTGTTGCTTTATTATTTTTTCCAAATTGACCAAAGTTGCAATTGTTTTTCTCCTTATGTACATTTTTCCTTGGATCTTTCTTTCAGAAGATAAAATGATTGCAGCTTTTGTTCGAAAAGATAAACCTCTATTCTCAAATTGCATGCAAGAAGTGAATTTTCTTTCTCTTGTTCTATTTCCTGTAACTCTGCTTGATGGTAATCTTTATTGCTGTCGAATGATGTGCACCTATTGGTTCAGGGTTGGTGATGGTGTTATACATCTAGATTCTTGATAATGGTTTGATAATTTTCTTTCTTTTAAGTATGCTCACACATGTCTCCATCCATGTCAAATGCAGTAATTCACTGATTCATTCCTAGGCAATTCTATTTGTTCTTTTTCTGTGGCTAATGTATATGGTTATAGTTGCAGATTCTTTTTTTTTTGCTTGGTTGGTTCTACTATTATGTGTGGTAAGCTAGACTCTGAATTTGTATAATTACATCTTTGCTAATTGCCGCTGCTTAGTGGAGTATAATGAATCTTGATATACTCTTTTTCTTATGTCTAGTGTTGATAACTCCTTATGCTATACATCCTTTAGCCTTTCATCTCCTTTCGTGGCCTCCAGTTAGAAATGTTGTAATACTTTTTGATTGGGATGTTGGCAGTGCAGAGATTAGTTCGTCTCACTTTGGAACATCCACAATACCCGTCGGAATATTCTTTCCCATCATATGAAGAGGTTTGTTATCAGAACTGCCGGTTTTCTTTTGAGTGCCGCTTGGCAGAAAATATTCTGAAGTTCACGTTATCATTTGTTGCTGCAATATAATGAATTATGTGCAGTGGTATAGAATATTGACTTGTGAGATGTTCAGTGAGGTTCTGCATTGAATTGAGTTTCCTAGTTTAATACTTGAATCTGCAGAAATCCTGTCTTAAGTGTCAAACCTCAGTCTTATATAGGGGGATATATTGTCTGCAACAACCAGTTATAGCGTGGAAAGGAAGGCTCTGTTGACATCAAGGGCTTAGTTGGCGTAATTAAAATCTAGGCTGACCATTATGGACAGTAGCAGCAGTGGCCTTTTATATTTCAGTTCTCTTCATTCTTTCTTCAGCTCAAGATATGAGAAGGGAAATTAATAGTCCAACTAGTTTTAGATTTGGAAGTCTGCAAAAAATACTGTCAATTAGCACATCTGCAGTATTATTCCCTTTGCCCTTGTGAGTTGCAGGATTAATTTATCCAGGGCATCTTTTTACGTGTGCCCTTGTGGGCCTTTCAGTCAGTAAATGTAAACTTGAACTAAAGGAATATCTGTTTAACGAAATAGTAATGCTGATGTGCGGATGGGTTGGTGGGATCTCCTCCACCCATGTCAATCATGCATTTTCTCATTTATCTGTCCAAATTTAAGAATGAAATTTGCGTCAAATCTAATGTGGAACAACCTTCTTTTGATGTATTTCAAGCTATGATTGCATTGAGAATCAAGAATCATTCTGAATGATATAATATTGTCTAAAACGCAGACATGTTTCAAATATTAAAGGTTAATTTATTATTTGCCAATTTTGGGGACAAAAATGATGAGATAGCTAACTGCTGTCTCTTAATTTATTAATGTTTTACCCTAGTTGCCTTAGCTAAGGCAATGAAATTGCAGTAATGCGGATTGCCATCCTCATGGTCATCCTTGCATCCTTCAAAGCAGGCAATGCTCATGAAATTGCTATATTTTGATAGGCTGTTAGGGTTGAGATCCTATTTGGGCAGAGCTTACTCTGCTGCTCCAAATTCCAATGTAAATGTTTCTGATACGTATCTGTTTTGTGGATGAAGATCTTCCACTTTTAATCTAAGCGCAAGACTGCCAGTGATGAGGAAAAGAGTGCCTTTTTTGGGTTAAGTTCTGTCAAAGGGCACTTTAATGTCTAGGCTAATTTTCATCATGAGGGACTACTAAGTGTAAGTTATTAGAAATTCACTGTCATAGCACTTATCTGCACTAAGAGAAAATTAGCAACTAAAGTTTGATGTGAGATATAGAAGGAACAAGTGATTATTTGTTGTTAGGAAGCCAAAAATTCTAGTAATATGCTATTTTGATCAATTAGTTTGTTTGGCTAAATGTGTGGTTTCATATCGTCAAGTTCATGCTGGATGCTGATAAGACCAATGAAGTTTTCCTTCAGTTGTTTTTCATTCCCTAGATGATCTCAGCATGCAACTTTGTTGCTAAATGTGCTGCACAATGCATATGTACATTATGTTTCTACATTGTCTTTTCCCCTAATATGGTTAGATGGTGAAGCAGGAATGGGTGGTTACAAAGCTCAAGAAAAAGTCCAAGGCGATGAGGTCAACTGATTTGGTTGCTGTCGACTGTGAGATGGTGCTATGTGAAGATGGCACTGAAGCTTGTGTGAGAGTATGTGTTGTGGATCGCACTCTGAAGGTACTTGTTTATTCAAGGCCACATTTGATGATGTAGTATGATGGTTAAAAGGGCCTTTGAAGAAGGGAAGAAACATAAAACCATGCTGTATTTCTCTCCTTTTAGTTTTAACTTGCTGCACTTTTTGGTTTCTCTTTTTTTATTTTCTTGTTTTTCTTTTTGGTTGGGAAAGAGGGGGTGGTTGGGTGGGTGTTGGTTGTGGAGCTTTTGTGGTGGAGGGAGAGAGATGCAATTTCCACTCTAGAAATAATCTTATTTGAAAGAAAAAAATGTTCTCCCAAAATAGAAGGTTCAACCTCTTCTGCTCCTTTCCAAGATTTGTTGTTGTACATTTTGAGCTTCATTGAGACCTTTGTTGTTGCAGGTCAAACTTAATGAATTTGTGAATCCTGGTAAAGCAATTGCAGATTACAGAACTGAGATTACAGGAATTGCTGCGGCAGATTTGGATGGAGTTAAATGCTCATTATCAGATGTACAGGTGCATCCTCTCTGCTTGCCCTTTTAGACTTCATGCTTAGTCTATATAGTTGAGTGCTACTTCACTGTGACAAAGTTGGTTTAATTTGCAGAAATCTATGAAGAAGCTATTGTCACATGGAACTATTCTAGTTGGCCACAGCTTGAACAATGACTTGCAAGGTAATTGAGCATTTTTGATTTGATACATTAAATTTTGCTCTCTGCCAGTACTAGAACTTTGAGAATCATTTAGTATTGGTAGTTTCATCTGGTTGCAATATATCCTTGTTTCTACTTTTCATTCTGTATCTTTGGTTTCAGCACTGAAGCTGGATCATGCGAGAGTAATTGATACCTCTTACGTCTTCAAGTATTCTGATGCTTCTTTTCAAAGAAAGCCATCTTTAAATAATCTGTGTAAGGCAAGTAACTTGAAATTTTGATGTATCGTGTCCACTTTCTGTGCCTATCCAGTGATAATCTACTCTAGTGTTTTAAGGCCAAAGCATCTATTTATTCTGAAGTTTCCACTTAAATGCTAACATCTGAGTTTTATGGCTTTTGGATGTGGTATACTGCTTACAAGTCTTACTTCCCCACCCTTATGTTGGACACCCCTTTGGCAGAATTACAGCAAGCACAGGATGCATTCTGTGCATTATTGATGAGTTTGATGTGTCGTTTTGGCAGTCTGTTCTGGGCTATGAAGTAAGAGAGAAAGGTGCACCTCATAATTGTCTAGATGACGCTTGTGCTGCAATGAAGCTTGTTCTTGCCGTTGTTGATCGTGGATGCGATACAAATATTCCGTGTCTCCATGATGAGGTGAGTTTCTATACTTGCCACTTGAGTTTCTGTGATGTTGCAATTGTTAACCTTTCTTTCTTGATCTCTTGATTTACTCCATTTCTAGGTACCTGACTCCGAAGTGGCAAAGCTGCTGCTTCACAGGATACCTAAAACTGTGTCCATAGGAGAATTGCATAGAGCAATACCTGGGGAATTTAGAGTTGAACCAAAGGTTTGAAAATTTGAAACGCCGTAATACTTAATTGATATGGTTACAGCATGTAGTTGGACCCACCTTGTTGGGTATTGGTGATGCTGTCTCCTAGAGTACTTAACTGTGTGTGCTTTCTCTTCACGCTTCTTAATGTGTATTAATTAGAGAAATAGCATGGCCTATCTAATTCCAACTAAATGTTAAGACATGTTACAGGTTCTACTTGGCGAGCAAAACTGTTCCCAAATTGTTATTTTCGAATAATCCATGCAATTTCTACAGACATAGGAAATTAGAGAAATGAGTGATGAAAGAACAGTGCATGCATGTATGTTTGTGTTTGTTATTTATTACAACAAACTTGTCAACTTGAAAATATTATCTAAACAGTACTGTCATCTCAGGAAAAAAATAAAGTTGGGATCTAAGAATTTTGCTCTTTACTTAAGTAATAGTTGTTCAGTGATAGGCTATTGGATAAAGGGCATTAAATCTATACAGCAACATTTCTATCTTTATACTTTAATTTTAGCCTTTAATTAACTATCTTTTTAAGCTTGCTACATTTGATGGTTTGCTCAAGTGGTCCGGGAGTTAGTGAGATGAACTGGTATATTGCCGTGTATCTAGATGTGTGGCTTGATGTGCTAATATGCCACACCTTGTTATAGGTTTCATTATGTTTGTTCAGTGGTGGATTATTTCTTCTTGCAGCCATCTAAGAATGCTCGTGGGGATACGTATTCAGCTTTGGCCATTTTCAGCAGTATGGAAGAGGCACATCGAGTCTATGAAAGTTTAGAGGGCACTTTAGAGAAGGTACATTTTTCTTCTCTTAACCTATAAATGATACATGAGGGGATTGCTTTTTCTCTATACTTTTCTAGATGCAGGCTCTTGGTAATTGCTCATTTCACTCTTAATTTCCAAAACTAATTGAAATATTTTGTTGGGTTAATTAAAGGACTCATTTGGACGGTCTCAGAAAGTAATTACATTTCATCTCAGTACCGGTACTGAGGCTAATTTATGTGTCCGTAAAACAATGCGTGACAACTCCCTCGGCCAGTTGTTGAAGAAGAGAGCAGCTGAGATGTTGGATTCTGGGGAATTGAAAAAACTGAAGGCGAGCATGAATGGAGAGATTGAGGTGGCAGCTGTTAATCAGTGCGGTGATCACTTGAAAGAGATTGAGAGGTTGAAGGAGGAGCTGAGGCAAAAGGATCTTCAAATAGTAAATCGGTGTGAAGACCACTTGCAAGAGATTGAAAGATTGAAGCATGAGTTATCCCAAAAGGATCTCGAGATCTCTGTTCTCCACAAGATTGTGCAACAATATAAGGAAAAGGAGCAGCGGAGAAAATCAAAGAAGTTATAAATCAGGATCTGATAAAGAAAAAGTTGATGGCTTAAGTGTATGATTAATTGTGCTCCTACCATTTTGCCAAGCACAATGACAGATTTTTGCCTTTGCACCAGAATGGTGCAGAAATCCAATTTTGGGCAATGATGTAACTGTGTGGACCATTTAATTGATAAGTTAGGTTTTTTTCTTGGCCTGCTTTTGTATTTTAGGCTGCGGAAATCATATATGTGCTACTACTGCTTTTGAGGAGAAATTCGTTGCCTCTCAGAGCCGATTTCTGCATTTTGGCGTTTCTTTTTTCATAGAAAACTTCATATGGAGTTTGTATTTCTAAAGTAGTACGTTTCAAGAGACATGCTTAAAACAGTGCTGTTTCATCACCCCTAATGTAAAGAGCGTATTAAATTTTGTGTGCACAGGGCTGACTTTTCACTCTGTTTGCTGGTTCTTAAGCTCAGCTTCATTTATAAAGTAATAGAAATTTCTTGTTGACCAGTATTCAATGCATTGATCTGCCTTTTGGAAATGGCGAATGCTTAAGGCATGAGCAAGTTCATCACGCACGCTTTGACACATGCATGAAGACTGTATTACAAATTTCAGCATTCGACGTTTGTTTTCCAAACATCACTAAAATGTGAAGTAAGCAATGGGAAGTAAGCATCTTGGCCTTTTGATTCTGTTATGACCATTACAGTGAAAATTTTTTTTCAGCCTTTCTGAGGAGATAAAGTTATGGTAACATTATAAGAAAAATAAAAATTAAAGGAAAGCAGGAAGATGATTTCAATGTGACATCTGAAACTGAACCGCAAGCAACTGAGAAGAATACGAAGTTGACCCCGACAGGGACGAGAAACAAATGAATGTAACAAATATGCATGGAAACCCGTTAACCAACTCTTCTCAAGTTTAGATGTTCCTGTACTCTTCCAATCCATGTCTTGAAATTCTTTGTAGTGTTCAAGGTCAAACAACAATGGACCATATAGTGTCATTCGCTTTCGTAATCTTCTTCATCTCCGAATGTAAAGACTGAGGCATCAGCTGCTATGGCTTTAAAGTCACTGACTCCACCAGTGTCTACCTTATGCATCTCCAGTCCAGAAGCAGATTTCTCCGCTCCATCACTATGCACTTCCTTATTAGCATGACTCTGTGAGTGTTGCTCACTGCCTAGCGACAGCTTATCAGCACTTTGCGTCAAGGTCTCCATTTGCTTCCCTGAGGAACTCCTAGTATCACGAACAAGGGTTGGCTCATCACCATGCCGTACTTGCTTGTTATTTGAGGGATGGGTCTCCTCTCCTTCACTGTCGGAGAAAACATCATCATCTTTGTCATCTTTTTGAGATGCCTTTGTACTGTTCGATTTGGTTGTGGCTTTGCCTTTTGGATCTGAACTTCTTGACATAGTATCAGGTTCCTTGCCAGTGGAGTCACCATTGGCCTTCGCTGGCATGGTGCCATCATAATCTATCATTACAACTTCCACGTGGAATCCAGGAGAAGGAACATTTCTCTGCGTGGTGATTAGCAGTAGTTCTTGAATGAGGAAAGAATAAAATTATAGAGAAACTTACATATGCAAAAAGTAACACAGGTAATAACTACATCTTTTACCTTGTCAAAGCCATCAAGATCAGATGAGCTTAAAAGTGTTCTGTTTTCCATCATTGTCGTATTTAACCAACTGAAAGAAAACAACAAATGAGGTAATTTAAATGATGCATATGGCCTAAGCCAGCACAAGAAAAAAGGAAACTCTGTCCATCATCAATGAATTTACAAAAATCTTTCAAATAGTATCTGATAAACCAGGTATTGCAGACATGCTCTATTTTAGCAGGTGGTTCATAAGGTTTTTTTTCCGTTGACATCAATTCCCGTCACATCTTCATGGACAGAAATAATCACGGATAAGTAAAGCAATCTGTATAACCAAAATACTAGTTTGAGATCTAAGCCTCCCCTAGTAGTTATTGTTTACACAGTATTGCATTGAGTCATCTTTTTGCTTTATTTATTACATAGAGTCATTGTAACAATTTTGTGGCCTTGGCTACAATATTGAGCCATCGTCATTTCTGATCCAAGTGAACTATTGTCCAACAAAAAAACATAAGGAGAAGAATAAAGGTAATTAGCAAACCAGTAAAAATCTCCTTGGTACTCATGAAAGTGGATTTTAAAGTCCCCCTTCAACTCTGTCAGGCCAGGCTCTCCTGGTACAGCAAAAACGACCACTCCCTTCTTGGGTGGTTTGATCCAGAAATCTTGTGGCTTCAAATGCATAATAGCTCAGGTTAATATGACTCCACAAAGAGGAAATGTCTATGGAGGCTGATGTAGATGAAGTTGCCAAGAAGTTGTTCAAATAAAGACTTTTCAAATATAGGCTTTACCATTAGATCTTTAGTCTTGGGATGCTTTTTGGAGGAGAAGAGAACACCTATCGATTTGAGACATTCATCAATAGTCTTTCAAGTAACATGTGATAACGGTAATTGGTTAGAAGCAAACAAGAAATATGAACAACACCAAGACAGAATTCCAGAGGCTGAAGATTTTCCCATTATCAAGTTTTGTGCAATTGACATAAATGAAGTGCAGGAAATTTGACTTATTCAACTTGACACTGAAGAACTCACTAAACATCAAATGCTTCAAGACCAACATGATGGTACCTCAGGACAGGATGGTACCATACAGATGCGATGAGACGCGATAGTTTTATAGACAGAGTACAAGTGAAATGGTGAAAAGATATGTTTCAATCATCAGACTGCTTTTTAAGGAATGAATAGAAAAAAGCACTTGAATGAAGAAAGCCCACCAAACCCAACTCATCCCAGGTCACCAAACATCAGGGTCCTCCAAATAAGCTAATACCTGGTCCTAATGTTAGTGATGAGGCGCAATATACTGGGAACTAGCAAACAAAAAAAACAATGATGGAAACTGAAGAAGGTAAGACTTCTTGAAGTTTGACATGAACTACTAAATAAGATAATGCTTCAGCTTAAGAGAAATCTATTTTCTTTCTGACATCCACGTTCATTTAGTATGCAGAATGAAGCTGCAGTAACCTTCCAAGCAAACTCTTTTATTGACATCTGATGCCATGGACATCGGGACTTACTTCAGTAGTCTTTCCTACTGCATTTTAGAAGCATCAGAATTTTCAGTGTCAAACGAAAAGCAAACAGCCATGACTTCTCATATCAGATCTCAATAAATCCATAGAAAGCCACTTTGAAAATTCAAAAGTAGCTTAAAATCAAATTTTTTTGGCTGAAGTGCACATACTTAAAACGCAAAACTATCGAGCTCCTGACTTTTCGATTGCCTATTGGGTTTTTCTACAAACAAAAATGTTGCAAAATAATCATTTCCAACTTAATCCGACTGTCCTAGTTCTTTCAGTCCAGTTATCAGTATTTCTGTTAATAGTTTGGATTAGATAGTGCCTAGTTTATTCTTTTGGTTCTTCTTTTCTTACGAGAAAGTATCAAAGCTTCAAAAAATTTTATAAGCTAACTCTACCAATGAGAATGCGTTTACTGAATTACAGAGAAAAGGGCATGTGACGTAGGCATAGAAGTCCTCCAGCAAATGACACCTGTTTCGAATATGTTACGGATGGCTACATTACTATGTATTAAAATGAATCATATCGGCCACTAATTTTCATGGTTGAAAATAACAAAAATATCCTGATATGGTGAAGGTATGTATTGACATCAGACCAGATTCTGATGTGTGAGTTATGTCATAAAGGGCATCCACAATCAACATGAATACATGTCAGAGACAAAATTGTTTGTTATGTCTTCAATTCACAAAATACAGGGAGACAGTATGAAAACTAGAACCTGCAAAGAGATGCAAAACATACCACTATGATCAGATATCGTAATCGCTGGCCTTATCCAGGAAGGACATCTGTGAAGCCGAAATCCTCTAAGCATGCATCTGATGAATATCAATTTTAGGATGAGGTGACACCAACATATGTTGTTTTATGACTGATTTGAAGGAGCATACCTACGTCCTGCTGGAATTTCTCTACTGAAGCCGGTTAAAACACGCTCAAAGTACTGGACGGATCTCTGTTCACAGAATAAAGAAAATTGTCAGAAAGATATGATGGTGAATGGTGATTGACACCTCGCACTAGAAATTGTTGTGCATGTGATATTGACTGACAATTTGACTTGGAAGAACAAGAGCCTTGCCATCTATACATCTTTTCTGATTGTAGTAAGCAATGGCCTCATCAGCTGTAGGGAAGATCTGCATCAAGTGGCAAATACAAAACAGAGGAACAAAGGAAGTCAAGTAGATACTAAACATAGACCAGTTCCATAAACAAATGTGAGTGCCCCGCAGATGAAACGTATGTCTCTGTATCTGATTACCTTCAGGAACAAGAGAAGGCTACAGATCATCAACCCCGTCCTACCCATGCCAGCTTTACAGTGAACTGCCACTACATTTTCTATGTCCTCCTTCAACCATGAGTATGCACTTTGACAAAAGGATAGTATAAGTGGCATAGGTGGGCAATTGTGATCAGCAAATGGAAAAGTCGCAACCTATTGATGCATCCAAAAAGTCAAAAGCTCATACTTATAAAATGGCAAAAGCCATAATGATCATTGCACTAACAAATAATTAGCTCTGATTTTGAGAGGTCAAAACCTCCCCCACCGACAGAAATTATGTGAGAGAGAGAGAGAGAGAGAGAGAGAGAGAGAGAGAGAGTATAAATATTACCTTTCCACCAAAAAGTGATGCATCGTATAGCCTTTCTGAGCAGAGATTATAGACTTTGTATTTTCCCTGCAGATAAAATGTTTGTATAAAGCAGTAGTTATGACAATGACAAAGGTACTAATAGGAAACAATGCAATCAGAATGTCAAACGAGTCTTCCCAAGCGCCATCTCTTTCTTAATGAAGGAAAGGTGAGATCAGTTGCTGAACTAGTTCAGCGTAGGAGCCAATTAGACAGTAATGACATTTTTGTAGGAATGAAGCACATAAGCAAACTGAACTTATCTCAAGATTCTCAACGATCTAATCTGCTGACTTAAGTTGCCCAAATAAAATGCTATCTCACAGAAGACTCTGACCCAGTACATTCATGAAATCCTTGAAAAGGAATACAATGTACTTTAGCAGGAATTTGAAATAGAGTGGATCTAATATATCTACCATTAAGACAAAATTATGCAATTCCTCACATCTTGGAAAAAGATGCAGCCACCCTGACTAGGTTATAAATAAGAAGTGCAAAGAATGGAAAGTGACAACATATCTGTTCTTTTCCTGTTAGATATTGAAGCTAGAAAAAATAGTTGTTTAGTACTAATAGACACATTTCGGGGACATCATCTCATTTCTGGATACAATTTCATTTCGTTAGAAAGAAAGTGTTCAATGTAACAGAACAAACCTATGTTCACATAAAAGCTTTGTTACAATGCAGCAAATTTTGAATGATTGCAATAGAACAAACCTATGACTCCTCAATAACATGTCTTACCATGAAATATGTGCAGATTTACAGATCCCAGTGTAGATCAACATATGGATTACTAGAAGTGCGTTATATGGGGGGAAGAGAGCATGAAAAAAAATTAAACAAATAACTCATACAAATGGCTTGTTTGAAAGATAACATTACCTGGTGGTGCGTCTCAAAAAATTTTATCACCTCTTCCATATGATTACGATAAAAGCCCTGGAAAATAAGCTTCAGTTAATATATTGTCAGAAAGTCTGAGGTCGAACAAATATTAAATTCTGGCTGAACTTTTCACCTCAAAGTACCCAAATAGACCTGAGCTCATATCTCCAGCTGGGAATCCCATTGCAATTACATTCTCAGTGATATAAGTCATATCCAAATCAAATCCTCCTTCCTATTGAGCACATGGAATGATTAGCACAATAGAAAGACTAAGCTAACTACTGAGTGAGCATACATAAGAGTTATTAGCAGACAAATTGGTGTGTAAAGAGATTAAAAGAATGTACATGACAGCCCACATGTGAAAATAACACAAAGTTATGCTCAATAAAGCAACCACCAATTTATAACAGAAAATTATGAATTCATAACAGAGAAGGATAAGCATAAGTATTGGAGATATGCATATGGAGTATCTGTAGCTCTTCTCCACCAGTTTTATGTGATGATTTACACAAGACCTCCATTCAAAATACCTACACCCAGCCTCTTCTGAAAGATGATTACTACTCAAACTTTGCGTTTTCAAATGCATATTTTAGTACAGTTGGTTAGTATTGCTCAACTCATTCCTTTAGATATTAAGATTGAACATTTAATTTGCATCCATGAAATACAAACATTGCAAGATTAACACCTATGGTTGGGGTTGTTGCATAGGTCCCTTGGACAGGGTTTTCCTCGATTTAGACCTTGTAACTTCCCTCCATGTCATGCTAGTTGTTCATTTCTTACAAGGCTTACATATTTTTGAAATGATCCCTAAAACATATTAGCATTACCTGGTATCTCCTCTTATTTTGTGAGACAACATGACGTGCCTTGACCTGCACAGCCTTCACAGCATTGCGGGATGAGTCAAGCAACCCTTTTGCAACTGATCCAAGGACACCAGATTGAGCATTTTCTGAGGTGCCTTGAACAGCCTCATTTGTTGTAGGAGTTCCCGCGGGTAATCGAAATCCCATGCCATTGGCAAATCTTGATAGTGTCCCAGTCCCTGAATTTGGGTTCTGTGAACTGTCTTTTGAAGTTGCTAGAGGCTGCGGAAGTTTCAAATTTCTTGTCCAAGATGATATGCTGGAGGCAGATAAGAAAGATGGCAATTCATAGGAAGGGTTCTCTGTCCGGGAAATGCTAGGGACAGTGGGTTTATCTTCAGAAGAAGTGGAAGGAGATTGAGATGATGAGTCCACTGGTTTGGCATCCATTTTGCCACCCGATGCAATGATCAAAATCTGTAACTCATCCAGGTTAGACCAGGAATTTGAAGCATGTACTGTTTGAATCTCACAAGCTACTCATAGGGCACTTCAGCATCATCCAGCTAAATGCCTTCTGATATAATTGGCAGAAAAAGATTTATGGAAAAGACAGTCACTGTCAGATGGCTAGTTATTAGTCACATGGAACAACATACAGAGGTAATTGAAGAGGAGAGTTTGAAAAGCTGGACTTGCGTTGTGATCAGCAATTAGCATTACCCCTCAGAGCTGACATAACATCGTGGACATATTAGTTGGCATTCAAGGTCGGTAATGACAAGTGATGCTCATAAGAAGCTATGCCACAAAATCGCGCCAAAGTGAAATGTGCAGTGTGACAAAACTCCCTTTGATAATTAGCGCATTGTGTCACAAACAATTCATCGGTAAGGTTACACCGCCAGAGATCTAGCCCTCCTATTCAGAAATTACAAACAGCTCTTTGATACGACAATAAAGAACAAACAATCACTCTTTGTTATAATCGGAACTTCATTTGCGGGTATTCAGATATAACTTAAACAGCAAACATAAACACAGTTAAAGAGGCCTTCCTCATTGACAAGTGAGCATTCGATAATCTGGGCATGAGAAACAACAAATCTTGGGGATCTCTCGGGCAAAATTATCAAGCACATAAAGGAACGATGTCTGCCCAAACGCAGGTTTTTGCCATTTTTTCGATGGAGGCCAAACCCAACCGAGTTGATCTTGTGAAGCATTCACAACTATGATTAACGACGGTCCTCAGAGACGAACAAAAACAGAGACAAAGAGGGATCTGGGCAAGAAGGCTAAATGGGCACGTACATTAATACATACAGATCAAGAATCTATGCACATTGAGAAAATGGGTGTCGAGATGGAGAGACAAGAACGATGATTACGTACGGATTGCTTTAACTCTAGGAGATGCTGAGATCCACTGAAACAAGCGAGCGAGCGAGCGAGCGAGAGAGCTTTGTCTTTCCCGAGGAAATGCAGGCCCGAAGCGATGGCGGACTTCAAGTCCGGTCACTCCCAGTTTAAGCCATTTTTCCCGGGAATTTCGTTTTAATTTAAGAAAAAATAATGGCTACCAAAAAAATTTATACTTAACATAGATCAAAACGCTTTGACCCAAAAAAAAAAAAGAAAAAAAAGAAAGAAAGATCAAAGCGTAAAATGAATTGAAAATAATAGATTAAAACCAAGTTTGACCGAAATAGAGATAATGCATATTCTTAGCTGCACACCTTTGATCGAAGATTGACAAAATGTATTTTCTTTTTTCTACTCGCATCCTTTTTCGATATATAGTACTTTGATCTTGTTATTTTTTTCCTTCCAAAACTCTTCTAATCAAATCCTATAATTATAATAATTGATATTTCTTAGCAAAGATTTTAAATTATTGTGAATTATCTGATGGTATAATGATTGATATTTCTTAATGATAGTTTAAAGTAATTAATTATTTAGTATTAGTGTTATTCTATTTATTATAATCTGAAGCTATAATTTCGAATTATTAATTATTCATAGTTGAGTATTCTAGTTATGTTATATTTATTAAATATTGAATCAACATATTTCTTTTTTCAAAAAAATGAGGAAGGTGATCCCATTTACAGATGGAATGGCATATTCTACCTCTTGTGGAGCAACCTAACGCAACTTATGAGTTCAAGGACAAAATTGTCCAAATCACAATTTCGAAGATCACGATAGAAAGATAGAATAAATTCAGAAAACCACCGTGCATTTTCATCTATTCATAATGGGTTTTATTCCATCTACGACATATGCTAATCAAGCTTCCAAAAAGTATATAAAAGAAATTGCTATTCTCAATTCGAGTACCTATAGTTTATTTTTCCTTTTGAATTTCATCATATGGTTTCTTTTGAATTCTTTTTAATGGTGCAAATCATATACTTTTGTCACCCACTAACTACTATTATTACAAAGAAAAACATTAATACTTTTTGGCATAATCATAATTGATGTGAGAATCTAATCCTACAAATTGAGTAGATTTCTACAAATTATATATAAGTTAAATCATTAAAAATCTCAAATCGATAGATTTAGGACAAATTTATCATAAATTAATATTTTAACAATAAACAAAATTTCAAATCGATATTTGTGACAAATGTATAATTTGTTAATTTTTATTAAATTTTATTATCAAATTATTGAATTAAATAATATATGATAATTAATGGATATATTGATTTGAGATTTTATCTTCCATTCATTATAAATGTACCTGATTTATGATTTTTATAGTATTAGTTTAATATTTATAGAAGATAAATTTACCACAAATATATATTAATTTAATAATTTTTATGATAAAAAATTAATTTAGGTAAGTCGGGATTTTTCATCGCAAGAAAAGACAAGTGTTAACCGACCCAGATTCACGAGTCGAACCCGCCGGTCAAACGATCGGGCTGCGTCGTCCATGCCCGCTCGAAATCAGGACCATTACAGAATCTGAGATTGCACAGAGACCAGACCCCGACATAAAAGGTAAAACCAGAGCGAGAGATCCTCGAAACGCTCGAAACCTCACGCCGCTCCCCCATCGATCAACACGCCCTCGCAGGAGAAAATCAAGGGGGGAATCAACACGAACGCACGGCAGCCATGATGGATCCGGGCACCTCCACCTCCGCCGCCGCCGCCGCCTCCGCCCCCGCCTCGTCCGCCGCGTCGCGGTGGGTGTTCGCCGTGTCGCAGCGGTACCAGCACCTGCTGGACAAGTCGGTGCCGCACGTGTCGCGGCGGTGGGTCGCGACGCTGGCGGTGGCGTGCGTGTACCTCGTCCGGGTCTACTTCGTGCAGGGCTTCTACATCGTGTCGTACGCGCTGGGCATCTACATGCTGAACCTGCTCATCGGCTTCCTCTCCCCTCAGATCGACCCGGAGCTCCAGGAGCTCGGCGGCGGCGCCGGCCCGTCCCTCCCCACCCGCGGCTCCGACGAGTTCAGGCCCTTCGTCCGCCGCCTCCCCGAGTTCAAGTGTTGGTAGGTTTACGATTGGGATCGCTTCGCAGTATTATTTTCGATTGGTGATTGCTATCGGCTATCAATTAGATTAGGCAGGATTTGATCTGCGACGCTTTGGGGGCGAAAGATGCAATTGTGTGTTCATGGTATTCCGAACTGGAGGTATTTTGTGAGTGGAAAGACTCGTTGTAGTTGACAATTTGTGCCTTCAAGTTTGGATAACTTGTAGGCACACGGTATAGATTGAATTCGTAAGAGATCGGTAAAGTTGGTGTTTTTAACGTTTAGGGAGTGTTTTGTGATGCTTTTCAATTGAAGACCGATCCTAGTTTTTCTCAGTGGGAGTTGATTTTGGGGGCACTTTGATATTGGTTATTACGATTTGATTGGATTTGGTGGGATTGATCTTTTTCATTTTGAAGGAGACAGATGAGATTGTGGGTCCTGGGTATTCTGACTTCAAGTGGAAGGATTCGATTGGCATCATGATTTTTGCCTTAAATTTGGATTTCTCGGAGGAAATGGAATAGTTTTGAATTTGTGCGAGATTGGTGAGAATGGTCCTTATTGAGTTTTAAGACTGATGTTTTTTGCTGGGTTGGGGTGAAAGAGAGGCGCCAGAGGTCTCATGACTAGGTTTAAAATCTGGCAAATGAAGAAGTTGAATGATGTGGAAGCATCATGGAGTCTCGGTTTAATTTTTAATTTTGTTATCACAGGGCGGTTGCTTGTTCTTGACTTGAGACTGGTTTTAAAAATGCTCACCATGATGTAAAAATGCCTTTATGATGTGATTTTACTGTGCCAGTGTTCTTGATCTGCTTTGTATACGTTCTTTCTTTCCAATTACATGCGGATGCTTGAGTTTATTCATGAGGGGCAATTAAAATTGACAATTAAAAGTTAACTCCAGGAATGAATTGAGAAGCTCAGGTTTCCCCTGTGATGATATGTTTCCTTCTTTTATGTCCTTTCAGATGTATAGCCTTTTTTTAACGGTCTTTGACTGCCAATATTCTTGTCATTTAATTGATTCAAAATCAAACAATGTTCTGCACTAAATCAAGAATGCCACACAATAATTATTCAACTCATCAGTCTCTATAGAGGGTCTAATGCTTTTGCTTTTGAAGATTTGGATTTTGATCCACTGATTGCGTTGGTTCCATTGAGAGAGCTTTTGGATAGAAAAATTCACTTCCCACTTAGATTTTTTCTTTTTTTTTTATTCGGTTGGAACTTTCTGCTTAGATTGGATGGTTACTTATTGAAAACATTCTTCTTGTCTCTCACTGGAAGGTTACAAATCACATGGGCATTTGTCATTGCTTTCGTGATGACGTTCTTCAGCGTGTTCGACGTACCTGTCTTCTGGCCAGTACTCCTTTTCTACTGGGTCACGTTGTTTACGCTTACAATGAAGAGACAGATAATGCATATGGTCAAGTACAAATATGTCCCATTTACTTTTGGCAAACGGGTATGCTGAACCTTATGTTCTCTCTTTTTCTGCATGTCTGCTTCTGCAATTATTTGGAATGCATGCTTATTTTGCCTTTTGACTCTACTTCTTTTATATCAGCGCTATGATGGGAAGAGAGCATCTTCAACTGATAGTGCGAGCCTTCCGAGGGATTAAACATTTCGAGTAGGCTTCTCTTATCCCTGGTGTCATGGCAGCAGACGGAGCTTTCTCACAGCGAAAGATTGGCTCAAAGATTGTTTTGGCATGTTGCCTGATACTCCACCTTTCTGAAGGGGATCCTATAGATAAGCCTGCAGAAACCATCATGAAAACTTCACAAGAGGAGTGAAGTTTTTGTACTTTTTCTATCTTAGATTTAGTATGGGGTAGTCCCAATTTGTTCTCTAGACATGGCATTTTTTGTATTGCCGTCATTTTAATATGGCTGAAGTTCTCACTTCCCTTTTCGTTAGCTATCATGTGTTTGTCTGCGCTTGTCTTTTATTGACCGTCCCTTTCCCATTTAGGTTGCATGGCCGATTTACGAGAAAATGTACTGTTGTAAATGGAGTAGTTTCAAAATCCTCATGATTTCCGTATTCAAACACTACTATTTTCTCTTGGTGCTTGAAGGAGGATGATTATCAATGTCCGATGCGTGTACTTGCAGGTTCATTGAGCGAGGACCCCATAACATTAATTGGTAATAGTGTTGTTTTAGACGACAACCTTCTGCTGAAGCTAGGATTGTTTCTACTCTCGGGTAGACAATGAAAGCCTTGGCCAGCTCGGAGTCCCTCTCTTGTCTGCCTTTCATGAGTTCACGTTACATATACTGTCAGCCATGATTTGTTCTAATTTAATATGGAAGGGGTTACCAGAAAGCTGATTTAAAGATGCCTGTGGAGTCAGGAGGCATTGAGGTTTGTTCTGATGGCACAAGGCTTTTAGGAATTGGTAGAACAAACCTATTTGCATACAAACCGTTTGGACATTCCGACTGGACTCGCATCTCAGCCAAAACCGATACTTGGACAAACTGCATAGTTGTTGTTTCCCCTCCCGTAGCTTATGATTCTATTTCAATACAAGGAAAAGAATAAAAGAAAAAAACAACCAATTTTGAATGAAATTTTGTGTGTAAAATCTTTCAGGGGCATGTTCCCTGGGAGGAAAACCGAGCAAGAACTGAGACCGCAGAGATTAAGAGCCCGGCCTGTAGTAGGCATAGACTCCATAGAAGGTCTGTGTCAAAGTGAGCACAAGCAAAACGAAAGCAGCAATGACGGAAATGATTGCCCAGGGACTGCTGAAGTAATTGTGCTTGAGACTGGCTCTCCAGGCATTCCACCTATGGTTGTAGTATCTGTTCACCTCCACAGACAGTGTAGAGAGGTAACTGTCATTGATGTCGAAGACCACCTCCTGGCAAAGCCGGTTGAAGAGGTCAGCGACCTCTGCGTCGCTCCCAAGCCAGTGCTCGATGATCCCGCAGTAGTGGAGGTACCCGACATCCTCGGGGGAGTTGATCAAGTTGTCCAGGAAGATTACATATGAGGTGATGTTGTTGCTGCAATCGAAGTGAGATTGCTCGAAGGCTATCAAGTTGAGGAAAAGCGACCTCGTCCCATCGTGGATCAGAAGCCGTGGGATCCAGAGGATCCCATCCTTGAACTGGATGTCCCAGAACCTGTCCGTCTTCCTCCTTCTGAACTTGATCCCGGCTTCTCGGAGCTCTGTCACGCAGTGGATGAGCTGCTGCCGCCTCTTGTCAGCGACCCGGTTGGAGTGCGACCATCGCTTGATCCATGTCCTTGGCTCTGGCTTCGGGCCTGAGCAGAGAAGGCTTCGCCGGAACACTTCGAGGCAGTGAAGCTCGCCCTGATTGGATAATGGGTCGAAGGTGGTGGTGTAGCCGAGAGATTCCAGCCTGTTGCGGCTAAGCTTGGTCAAAGGCTCGTCTGTTGGCATCAGATGGTCGAAGAACCGGAGCGCCAGCTTGGCCACGAGCCCCTTCTGGTTGGGGTCGCCGAGCTGAAGGCCGAGCAGCTGGTCTAGTATGAAAAGAGGGATCTGATTCTCGAGCATGATCATGTCCCGCTGGATTGTGTGCATTGATCCCCGCATCGAGAAGACGGGGTCATTGCGAGGGTAGCTGAGTTCCTTGAACCCCTCGGCGACTCCCCGGAACAGCTCGATCACAAAGCACCCATCAAGGACCATCATCTCCACGAACTCGTTGCTGCTCATGGATATCGTCCCCTCGTAGCAGGCACGAGCTTTCTCCTCAACCTCCTTCACCGCGTCTAGATAGAGGCCTATCTCATGACCGGTGCGCCTGAGGATGCGGTGGAGGCAGCGCCACTTGTGCCGGTCCATCTGGCGGAGGCGCTTCTTCCCGTGGTGGTACGGCCCGAGGGAGACGATCTGGGGGATGTAGGCCTTGTCCTCGCCATCCTTGAGATATTGCGGGATCCGATAAATGGAGAGCTTTGCCCATGAGCAGGCCTCGTCGTCCTGGCAAGCTTGCTCGAGCTTGTCTCTGATGGAGATGACCCATTCGGACTCGGGCGACCTCGGCTCATCTTTGGAAACATTTTCGCCCCCTTTGTTCTCAACCACGACCCTGAGAGCCTCGGAGGGTTCTTGCTGTAGCTTGAGAACCTGGTGTTCCTGAGGCTGTTGCTGCTGCTGCTGCTGCTGGGGGTGATCTATTAATTCCGCGGATGCATTGGAGGTCGATTTGTTGGGGAGCCCAGATTCCACAGTCTCTCTGAGCTTGAGGGTGATCAAGTACCAACTCAAGAGCTCTTTGTTGTAAACAGCAACCATTTCTTGTGCCTAACGTATCTCTCTGCCTTTGCCTTTCTTGGGTTTTGGTCTTTGAATTGATGCTTTCTAAACGCGCGCACACCCAAAAAGAAGCAGCTGCAGCAGCAGCCGAAGTGGTATTTCAATGTCTAGGATTACTGGAACGAAGCAGAGACTTTTCCAACAAAAGGAGCTTGGTGTATACTTCTCTTTTATTGATTATTCTAGATGAAGCGCTCATCAGATAAAAAGGAGTTCAGTTTTTCAATCGAAACCCAATACTCAATTCCTCAGTTCTCGTTCTCTTGAGTTCGTGAACGCCACCATGTCCATCATGCGTCGATGTGCTCCGTGGGTCATGTGGTGGGTTATGATAATGATAATTGGTGTTAATTTGACTGAACACCCAATGGAAAATTCAACATTTTGCACATGCGATATGTATGGAAAGGAGGTGGAGTGAAGGCTCATACATGATTAACATGCCCCACCTTACCCAATTCAAGCTATCATTATTGGCCGTCGCCAGGTCAATCACGTAAAATGAAAATGATGGGATCGTGTTAAGGTGGGGAAGGTGGTGAGATTGCGAGGGCTCAATTTTGATTCACAGTTTAGAAAACCGAACAACCTACGGAACACTAACTTTTTCCTCTAGGTCTTCAGATCTTAACGTGATTATTACCGTAAAAACAAAATTCGAGGTCCTTTGACTAGAAAGGTAAAGAAATATTGCTTACACGACTCATCCGCCGCTTTTTGCAGAATAACGGACCATCATTAGCCTCATATCTTGTCTCAAAAACGAATGATTTACTTATCCAGATTTAAGAGAAATTAATGCTTTCTAAGAAGAACATCTATGTAATGCAACTCGGACATATATGTAATAAAAAGAAAATCTTAATTACCTTACAATGTAGCTGGTTGTAGACAATTGTGTGAAATAAATAAATTTTGTCTATAATGATTTTGGTAGGACGTTTTGCCTTTACTTAGACAAAAATTTAGAATTCGTAATATTAAATAAGAATTGCATCTTAAGTACACGGCAGTTAATTTAGTGTACTAACCCCACAAGTACTAAATTTTGTTTAAACAAAATGTGGAATGTTAATATAATCTCATATCACTTAAATACGTGATTATAATATGTTTTACATACATGTATTTGGAAGATGTGTGGTTATACTAATAGCTGTAATCTGAGGTGATCATTGCGACTAATGCGACACCACCATCGCTGTAACCATCGTAATTGCGGTAACTTGATATGGTCAGCCAGCCACAATTTCCTCTCCCAATTTTTTTTTTTTGTAATTTTTTATGATGTCATTAAGTGATTCTTTTGAATATTTTTATCTTTAACTACATCAGACATAATATCCGATATTTTACCAAACAAAAAAATTTCCCACATTTTTTTGATCCTTATAACCATATTTTAGTCATCATTTTGCAACCAAATATTGCCTACAGCTTTAAAGGTCGCTTCTTTTTCTAAATTATTTTCGGAGGTTGTTTGCAATTATCCTTCAATAAAATATTGTTGGCACGCGAACTTTTGCAAATTATTGACCCAAAAAACTTTTGCAAATAAACTACACCTGCATTTCTGAAAAGAAGAAATGATGATAGTGAAAATAAAATAGATATAGTGGAAAAAAAAGAAGGAAGAAAGAGAATTAAAATCAGAAAAAAAGGGGGCCTAATTCGGTCAAATTGGAAAGGCTTAACATGATTTTTTGGGCCTGATGGAATTCGCGCAGCCCACTAACTCATTGGACCGGAATCCAAGCTTGGTTCGTGGTCCCAGACCCATTAATGTCAGTTGAGCCCACAAGCTTAGTTGAATCGGAAAGCTTTCCTCATTGATTTCAGGCCGTTGTAACCACCGTTGGTCGACGCCGTCCGCCGCTCCACCGCGTCGATCTTCTCTCCGTTCCGTTCTGTTTCTCGGTAGGGAAGCTCAGAGTGCACGGAGCTCGGTCGCCTTGGCCGTGTCCGATTTCAGTAGTCCACCCTTCTCGAAGCTCTTTTCACTGATTTGGTCGCTAACTGCGGCTTCAATCGGTTTCACGGACAATGCAGCAGCTCACACTTTCCTTTTATAAACAAGAGACCGTCATGATATGCTCGTCTCTGTTTAGATCGGGACTGGCTTTATTCAAGACTAGTTCGTTGATTCTAAATATCTTGAATTGATTTTTCATAATGACCTTAGTCTAACATGGGGAGGGAGTGGTCGCTAGATTTGAAGGATTTCAATAAGGAGCGACTCTTGACAGGTTTTTAGAATGGCGAAGGGATCGAGAATGAACTGAATTGTGTATCGAATAAGAAGAGAGTGATTATGGAAAATATAAATAAAAATTAGAATTAACTCACAAAAGTGTCTTTGATGTAACTGCAAAACTCCAAAGCTAAGCATATTTAGGTGGAGCACTTCTCAGATAGATGCCTCTTGGAAATGTGCTAAAATGTATATCAATGGACAAAATTGCGAGGTCCGATATGAAATAGGTCAAAGCAGATAATACCTCGAGTTAAATCCAGAGTGTTACATTTTATATTTAGCTCTGTTTGTTTCGCGAAAAATGTGGCGTTTTTGGGAAATATTTTTGAAAAAGTTATTTTCCGAGAAAACGTAATTATTTTCCGATATTTGGATGAAACCTAAAAATAAAGTGGAAAATATTTTCCGTTGTTTGGTAGGGAAAAATATTTTCCTTTATACACTCTTTTTCAATAATTTTATTGTTATTTTATTTTTTTCAAATCAATTTTTAATTATTTTTTAAAAAATCCGATTATTATTATTATTATTATTATTATTATTTTGTAGTCCTTCTTCTTCCTTGGCTGGTCGCCAGCCACGGTGATGGCTGGCGACCGGCCACAAGCGAGCCTCGAGGCTCACCCACCTCTAGTGAGCTTAGCCTTGTGGCTTGCCGGCAAGGTGAGCTCGAGGCCAGTGAGGCAAGCTCGCCCAAGCCTTGTTGCCATTTGGCGACGCCAAATTGGCAAGCTCGGCTTGCGTGTGGCCGGTGACTAACTGAAAAAGAAGAGGAGCAAAAAGAAAGAAAGAAAGAAAAAGAAAAAATCGATTTTGTTAAAAAATAACAAAAAAATTGAATTCTTATAAAAATAAAAATTGAAATTTAAAAAAAAAATAGAAAGAAAGAAGTAGGGGGGTGTGAGATAAGAGAGTGAAGTGGGGAAATATTTTCTTCAATTTGAAAAGTGAAAAACATTTTTCTCCATTTTAGAAGACTTTTTTTCCTTTATGGAAATTGTTTTCCTCCAATGAATTGTTTTCCTGTAAATTATTTTTCGTAAAATGAACGGAGTTTTAGTGTATTTTAGAATTTGAGTCCATTGATGTCTCATCCTGTTCCTCAATCGAATGCACGTTAACTATTTGATGATATGTTTGTTTGAGTTAGCTCATTATGGGTTTGCTTTCATTATTGGTCGACCTGAAAGCCTGAAAGTAATATTCACATGATTTGAACGCTCTTCACTGGTATATTGATCTGATTGCCTCATAATCTTTGCTGGTTGAATCTTGAACTCAACTCGATGACACCTTACTATAGCTAGTCATGCTCGAATTGGTTCATGATTCACGCCGTTCGCCGATCACCTTGAACGGATTTGATTAATCAAGTTGTTGCGTATGCATTCGGTTCTGCCATGCTTTGTCATGTCTAACTTCCTTTTTCTGTTGTTTGTTCTTACAAAAATATTTTAAACAATACAAAAATTTTAAATTATTTCGATTTTAAATTATCTTTTATTTAAAAAAATCAAAATTTTAGTTATTTTTAATTATATATATATTTTGCTTCTTCCTTGGCCGGTTGTCGTCTCACTAGATGGGTGAGCTTCAAGCTTGCCATAGGCTAGTGAGGTTGAGCTCACCCAAGGCGCTCACTAATTTGGCAAGGCTGTGGTGAGGCTCGAGTCCACCAATATGGCGAGGCTCGAGTCCACCAATATGGCGAGGCCTCAAGCCTTGCTAGCTGTCGATTGACTAAGGAAGAAAAAAGAAAAAAAGGAAAAAAACAATTAAAAAAACAAATTTTTTGATAATTTTTCCTATAATTAGGAAGTACCGTGCAGAAAAAAAAGGAGTAAAAGGATGAAAAGAGGAAAGCATAAAGAGAGATGAAGAGCTTTATGGAGAAGAAAGACAATATATATACTTAAATAAATAAAAATGCGAAAATTAAAAATAATATGAAAATGAAAGTCTCATTTAGATAGCTAGATCTTAGGCTTAGATTTAGTCGTATTTCAATTAGTTCATGTTCTTACAATTTAGAAGGTTCCATTTTTTATTTTATTTTTAAGATAAAAATAAATTTTTGATAGCTTTCTTCTAGGTGAATTAAAGAACAAAATAAACAGAATAAAAAATACGAAATAATAAAAAAATGATAAAAGATCTCTTCATGTTGTTTATAGTATGACTAGTTTATCTTCATTTTAGAGTTAATATCACGAAAACTCTAAACACCAAAAACTAATATTTTGATCACGAAAAATCAAAAATTAAAACTCCTATGACAAATGCACTCTCAATTAGTTTTCGTTAAATTTTATTTTCAAATTGCTGAGTTGGATGGCAATTGGCGGATGTATCATTTTGGGGTTTTATCCTCTATTTGTCAGAAATATATTGGTTTTGTGATTTTCATGGTATTAATCCAATTTAATGAAAACTAGTGAAGAATATATTTGTCACAAATATATCAGTTTAGGTTTTTATCTATCAAAAATTAGTTTGAAGTAAAATTGTTACAAATGTATTAATTTGAGAATTTTTGTGATATTAACATTTTATCACAAAAATTAGTCTCGTGTTTTTTACTTTAGTCTTTATTACTTTGTTTTATTGTGATTTGGTTGAGTTCTTAGCATGTTTCTCATGTTTTGATTTCCTTAGATTGTGTTTGATGATTAGGTCACCGTCACACTTTAAAAATAGTCTCTATCAATGCAAACGACCGTTCATGAACGCTTAATGAAAAAGAATCTACAATTCCATAATTTGATAAGTCTGCATGGATCACTATCATAGACAAATAAATTGAATTTAAGTATCAAAAGGGCGTTAATTAAATGTTAGCATAATCAAATCCCCAAACTTTGGATTTTTAGTTTATAGAAAGTAGAACATCCTCCTGTGTTCTATCTCCATCAGGTTAGTAGCGAGTCTCTTTCATAGGATATAATTCCTCGTCTTTAGATATATCGAATTTAATTAAATTTCCAATGTTGCGCTTGATAAGAGTTTGGAAAAATCTGTGCTGGGCAAGATTGAACAAACCTTCAACGAGAGGTGACGTTCTCGCTCGACAATCCGCTGAACTGTTTTCCCCCAACCCTGCTTTAGGAGGGTCATGACAAATATTTTTCTAATCCACTTATCAATAATCATTCCTGGTTGCAAGTTGCCTGAAAGGGAGTTCTTATGATGTAGAACTCAATGATGTCAATGGTTCAGCTCTGTTCGGATCACCACGGTGCCCTCACTGAACACAGAATAAATGCCATTATAAACCCGAACTGAGATCTGTACCGCATAATGTCTGAACCCAAAAATGGTTCGAGTTGATTCGGGTTGGGTTTCTGTTTTTCCTTTTTTTTTTGTTTGTTTGTTTGGGCCTTTTCTTCATTTTCCATCTTCGCATACCTCTATGTTTGTCCGTTACAGCAAGCTCCAGTCCCTCTATTACAGCAAGTTTGCAAGCGCCAAGGTCAAACACAAGGCCATGGACAGAACTTGTGATCAGACGAGAGCTACTCTACGCCATTGGCAGGATATTCTTCACCGGCGACGTGTCCCCTCCAGATCTGGAGACGATGAGGCTCCATGACCACCGCTCTTGTTGAGGTGTGGACGGTCACCGAGAAGAGAAACAAAGCTCGACTATGGACAACCATGGACTCATCCAGGTCTGAACTGCCATGAAGAGCTAAGCGATCCTGGACGATGGCTCCGGCGAACTCGATGGTGAGCTGTTAGCTTGGATCTGGAGGAGGCTCCGTTGACCACGGAGGCCGGGTGGAGTCAGACGAATACAGCAGCGAGAAAGGACCCACAGACGGGATTCGATGGAGGTCAGGCTCTAATCGCGATACTTATTTTGACTATTTGAGGACTGTAAGTGTTCTAATTTGGTTTCTATCCGAGCTCTCGCTGACACGTAACGCACAAACAAAGAAGAAGAAGACTACAGAACCAGAGGGATTTAATAATGGTTGTTTCGGTTCGATTCACTCGATCCAAACGGAACCGTCTATGTACCCTAATCATTTTACTCATAACCGAATTGAAAATACCCAAAAAATTTTCGGGTCAGTCATATTGGTATTTTTGACATCCATCATTATCTGAGAATGATTGTACCGCTTTGTTAGTTGGGTTTCACCCCCCTTCGACCTTGACTAGTGCGGGTGGTTATTATACCGGTCTACCAATTCCTTAAACATCTTCGAAGAGATGCGGTGGAGTTTACTCTCGCCATCTCGAAAGCCCCCTAATTGCTAGGTCTACATTTTTCTTCCCGACCAAGTAAGGAATACCAACATTATACTTTGTAGTCTATGTTGGCTCACTATAGAGTAGTAGTTTAAAGACTTGCTAAGGTCCAACACTCAAGATAAAATTAAGGATATGATAAATTCGGCATTTGATTCCTACCCAAGATAAGATAAAATCAGACATAAGAATGATAACTTGGATAAAAGTATCTTACGAGGGAGGTGGAATAAATATGGATATGATTTCTAATATTCATAATATGAAGGGATAATTACAATAGAAGTCCTAAAATTTATTGCAAAAGTATTATTAAGTTTCAAAACTTTCAAAAAAATACACTTAAGTCTTAAAGTAAGTTTTGCTAACATGACCTTTTTAAAAAATTTTTCTTCTCCAACATGGTGTCAAAGTTAATTAAAGCACTAAAACGATGTCGTTTTAATCCAAGTCCCAATTTTTACACTGAATCTTAATTAAACAAGTTCAAAAATTCCAAAAGCTTTTCCCAAAAAAGAAAAAAAGAAAAAAGGCTAAAAGTTTAAAAAAAGACACACACACACACAAAAACTAGGCCCTTCACCTATGGTAGTTGTTGCATTGCCATTATGGCATCGACAATGGTTGATGAGGTTACTAGCGCCTTGGCGAGGGCTAGCAACACTTGGCAATCATCAGCGAAGGTTGTTGGCTGTAGTCAATGCCCTACTAGGGATAGGGTGGTAGCCACAGGCGAGACAACCCTCTCGCTTGTATTTTATTCTTTTTTAATTTTTTAAATCTAATTTAACTAAAATTTAGGTTGAAAATGATATTTTGATTAAAATGGCATTGTTTTAGTGTTTTAGTTAACCTTAACACTATGTAAAAGAGTAAAATATTAAATAAAAAGAAGTTAGATTAGCATTTTCTGTTAATCACGTTAGACAGTGTTAATGAAAGAATTTTAGCATACTAATTTGACAAGTTTTAGGACTTGATTGCATTTTTTACAAATTTTAAGACTCAATTGTACTTTTGTGATAAGTTTTAAGACTTTAAATGCATTATCCCTAGTATAAAAATTATTCTCATGAAATAACAAACTTTTTAAATTAATAAAATTAAAATGACATTTGAATTCTAATATAAAAATTCATAATGATAGAAAACAACAACAATTTCTTTTATATTTTTATTTGTTTGGGATAAGTGCATTTGAAATCTTAAAACTTATTAACAAAGTAAAATTTAGCTCTAAAACTTTTAAAAAGTGAAATCAAATTCTAAAACTTGTTACTAAAGTGCAATCAAGTCTTAAAACTTGTTACTAAAGTGCAATTAAGTCCTAAAACTTGTCAAATTGATCAAATCAAGTCCTTTCATTAATACCACTTTTTAAAAGTTTTAGGATTTGACCGCATTTTTATGACAAACTTTAGAACTTGATTGCAATTTTTGAAAATTTTAGGACTCAATTGTACTTCGTGACAAGTTTTAAGATTTTATTAAAAATTTCAAAAGTTTTAAGATTCAAATTTTCATGATAAATTTTAGAACTTCTAGTGCACTTATCACTATTTATTTTTATTTATATATTTGAATTTATTTCTATCTTATAATATAAATTCAATATATAAATATATACTAAGTATTTATATTCATTACATATTTTAGTATTTTATGTATATTAGTATGGGTTAGTATTTAATAAAATTTAATTAGGGAAAGATAGAAGGGAAAAGGATAATAAAAAGGAGAGGGAAAAGTAATAAAAAAATAAGCAAATGAAAATGAAATTGGCATGAGTGTTGTGAGAAATTCTTGCTATCTTTGCTTGTGCAATTTTTAGGTTTATTAACATTGATCTGCCATTTATATAAAAAATAGACAAAATAGGATGTGAAATATCTGGTCTTATTATTACGATTTACCAAACAGTGAATATGATATAACAAAATCCTTAGATTTTATATCATATCCTATTTAATTTTATTTAGATTAGAAATTCACACAACCAAACGCAACCTTAAGACATGCCACTTGATCCTAAATCTCATTTGAACTTAAACTAGTAGTTGAGTCTGATCATATTGAACAAGAAATTGCGTGACTCGATATAATTCAAGTGGTCTGAGTGTGACCACCATCGCATATTCTTTTCAAAGGTGAGAGACCAATTTCGGGCATTCATCTGCAAATTGGCTGCTAATAGGCAATTAGCCACAAATCCTAATCCCCATAGTTTCACCAGAACTTTATCATTTGCAAAGCGCTCATTAGATGAATTCCCTCATATGAGAAATCAAGAAACAGGCCTGTAGTAGCCATAGACTCCATAGAAGGTCTGTGTTACAGTAAGCACAAGCAAAACGAAAGCAGCAATGACGGAAATGATTGTCCAGGGATTGCTGAAGTAATTGTGCTTGAGACTGGCTCTCCACTTATTCCACTTGAGGCTGTAGTATCTGTTCAAGTCGAAAGACAGTTCAGAGAGATAACTGCCGCCGATGTTGAAGGCCACCTCCTGGCAAAGCCGGTTGAAGAGGTCAGCAACCTCGTCGTCGCTTCCAAGCCAGTGCTCAATGATCCCGCAGTAGTGGAGGTACCCGACGTCGTCAGGGGAGTTGATCAAGTTGTCCATAAAGGTCATGTACGAGGATATGGCGTTGCTGCAATCGAAGTGAGACTGCTCGTAGGCTATCAAGTTGAGGAAGAGCGACCTTGTCCCACTGTGGATCAGAAGCCGGGGGATCTGGAGGGTCCCGCACTTGAACTTGATGTCCCAGAACCTGTCCGTCTTCCTCTGCCTGAAGTCGATCCCAGCTTCCCGGAGCTCCGTCACGGAGCGGATGTGCTGCTGCCGCTTCTGTGACCCCCTCTTGATCCATGTCCTCGCTTCTGGCATTGAGCCCAAGCGTAGGAGGCTCCGCCGGTACACTTCGAGGCAATGGAGCCCGCCCTCGTGGAAAAGTGGGTCGTACTTCAGCCTGGTGCGGCTATGCTCGTCCGTTCGCATCAGAGGTTCGAAGAACCGGACTGCCAGCTCGGCCACGAGCCCCTTTTCGTCAGGGTTGCCATGCTGGATGCCGAGCAGCCGGTCGAGGATAAAGAGTGGGATCTGATTTTCGAGCATGATCATGTCCCGCCGGATCATGTGCAGCAATCCCCCCGAGGAGCAGAACACGGGGTCATTGCGAGGGTAGCCGAGTGCCCTGAAACTCCCCTTCTTGACACCCCGGAACAGCTCGATCACAAAGCATCCATCAAGAACCATCATCTTCACGAAATCTTCGCTGCTCATGGATATCCTTTTGTCGTAGCAGGTATGAGCTCTCTCCTCGACCTCCTTCACCGACTTTAGATAGCGGTCCATCTGGTGATGGGTGCGCTCGAGGATGCGGCGGAGGCAGCGCCACTTGTGCTGGTCCATCTGGCTGAGGTGCTTATCACCGTGGTGGTACCGCCCGAGGGAGACGATCTGAGGGACGTAGGCGTCCTTCTCCGCATCCTTGCGATAGCTCGGGATCCGGTAAATGGAGGGCTTCGCCCTTGCGCACGCCAGGTCGTCCTCACGAGCTTGCTGAAGCTCTTTGATATAGACGACCCACTCGGACTTGGGCAGCCTCGGCTCACCTTCGGGGACGTTTATGCCCTCGGATGGTTCTTGCCGTAGCTCGTGAACCCGGTGGTCCTGAGACTGTTGTCGTTGGCGGTGGTGATTTATTGACTCTGTGAATGCAGTGGAGGCTAATCTCTTCGAGAGTCCAGATTGCACGGTCTCTCCGAGTTGGAGAGTGATAAGATAATAAGTCAAGAGCTCCTTACTGGAAACAGCATCCATTTCTTTGTGAAGAATTCGCCTGTTTTTCTCTGCCTTTTGCCTGCCTTTCCTACGTTTTGTTCTTCCAATTGATGCTTTCTAAGCCCAAAAAATGAAGAGCAGAATTTTGTACTTCAATAATGTTCAGGGATATTGATCCAAAGTAGAGGTGTTTCCAATATCGAGATTTCACCGGCGTGCCCATTATGGACCCGTTTGGTTCAACTTTTGGGGAATGTATTTGCATTTCCCCAAGTATTTTTAGCTCAATGGGCATTTGGTGAAAGTAAAAATGTTTGGCAAATTGAGTTTTCCGAAATGACTTTGGGCATTTGGTGAAAGCAAATACAATTTGGTAAACTTGCATTTACAAATAGTTTTTTTTTTTTTTTTTTTTTTAACTAGGCCGGTGGTCGGCCAGATTTGGCCATCGGCATTGCTGTCTGGCGGCCAAATTTGGCCAGCGACAACGCTTGGGTCGCACAAACCCAGGTGTCGTGCTTGAGGTCACGACCTTCGCCGGCGACGGCTGGGTTCGCGTGAACCCAGGCGTTGCGACCTTCGGCGGTGTCGCGAGAACCCAGCCTTGCCACCGGAGGTCAGAGGTCGCTGTGCGATGCTTGGGTTCGCGCGACCTAGGCGTTGCCGCTGCCGAAGGTCGTGATGCTTGGGTCACGGGAACCTAGGTGTTGCGCGACCTCGGCGACTCCAGGCGACTATTGCCGAGGGTCACGCGACCTCCGACGGCGGTTGCCGGGGGTCATCGCCATCAAAGGTCGCGCCCAGTAGCTGCTCCACCTTCATGATTTATACAAAAAAAAAAAAGTCAAAGGAGGGGTTGACTCGCATTCTTGAAATGTTGAAAACTCGATGCTGGTCCTCCCCAACATTGAGCTTTCAGCATTCCAAATGCCAGCATTTGGCTAATGGAGTTCCCAAATGCTGAACCAAACACTAAAATTTTTTCTCAAGGGGCTTTGGGAGTTGAAAGCCTCTTGGGAAAGTTGAACCAAACGGGGCCTATGTGATCAAGAAGTGGAATCAGTTGAACATATGTTCTTGCTTAGTAATTTCAGAAAATGAAATCGCCAAAGTTTGAAACTTTACACAGAAAAAAACTCAATCACCAAAGAATTTGAACCCATTGAAATAGCGTATCTTGAAAATCAATGTCGATGGAGCTTTTTCTGAAGGCGAAACAGTTGGAGCAATTTTGGGGATTCTTCGCAATGAGACAGGAGCTCTACTGGATGGCTTGGCTATGAAGGTTCCAGCTTCATCGGCATTTCAGACGGAAGCCATGGCTTTGATCGAAGCTTTGAAACGTTTTCAATCAAGGAGAGAGTCTGCTAGAATTGGAGTCTGATTGTGAAGAGTTGATCGACGTACTTTTGAAGAAGATGCAGGTGAGGTGGTAGATGGAAGCATTAATAGAGGAAGGACAACTATCTTTGGCCCAATTTCAATTTATCTCCTTGGCCCACTGTCATAGGTCCACAAACAAAGTGGCTAATTAGATTGCAAAACCCAGTGTTCAAATAGTCTCCATTTCTCTTGGGTGACCTCGTTCCCCCCCAAATCTTTGTGGGATCTTTTATGTCTAGATGCCTCTTTGTTGGGCTTTTGCTGTAAAGACACTTGAGTTTTTACTAATATCATGAAGTATTTTGACAAAATTAAAAAAGAGCTTTATGCTTTACGCCATCACGTCAATTTTGTCATCCTATTAATAATGTAAAAAGGGTGATAAACAACGTGCCCCAACCTTACCCTTTAGAGAAGTCCAATAACCCCTAAGAGAGGTCCATGCAGGAATTGGTGATAATGCCTTACTCCCCTTAAAGAACAAAGTTAGCATGAGGATTAGTGTGGTGTCTTTCAAGAATATATGAATGTATAATTGCACTATAAATTCTAAAATTTATTGTGAGAGTTTAATTGAATCCTAATTATTTTAAAAATTATAATCAAGTCATAAAATTTATCAAATTGGTGCAATTAAGTCATTCCGTAAACATAAAATGCTTACATAGCACTTTTAAGTTAATTTTTGTCTTCTACATGGCATATTTCTTATTTTCTTCTTCAGATCTTAGTTAAATTAGATTAAAAAAAACTAAAAAAAGGCTAAAATCTTGTTTAAAAGAACAAAATAAGAGAGAGAGAGAGAGAGAGAGAGAGAGAGAGAGAGAGAGAGAGAGAGAGATTGGTAGGCCTCGCCAGTTGGGTGCTGTCATTGTTAGGATCAAGCGTGGGCCTTTATGGCCCTAGCTTGTAAATGAAGATTTATGAGCCTCTAAAATATCTTTTATACCATGACCAATGCCCTAGTAGGTCTTATACATGTGACCTATTATTAAGAAAGAGAGAGAGAGAGAATGGCAGGCCTCGCTAGTTGGGTGCTGTCGTTGTTAGGATCAAGCGTGGGCCTTTATGGCCCTAGCTTGTAAATGAACATTCATGAGCCTCTAAAATATCTTTTATACCATAACTAATGCCCTAGTAGATCTTATACATGTGACCTATTATTAAGAAAAGAATTGCAATGACTAGAATTGCAATGATTAAATGATGATGAGCAATATCAGTCAGCCATAGACCCCCAGTTACTGGATCTAATCCGCCACGAAAAGTAAGAAATTCCGCATATTTTGACCAATTCAAGGTAAAAAATGGGGTTGCTCCCTCGGCAAAACTGGGATAAAGTTGAGCCAAAAGATCCCGATTCAAGATAAATTCATGAGGAAGTGGGATCTCTTTAGGATCTACTCCAGCGTTTAGAAATTGGTTAATTGGTAAAGATACATGTACTTGATGCCCTGCCCAAGAAAGAGACTCAAGTTCTAATAGCCCTGTTGAATGGTGATTTAACATAGATTATACATCTTGACTACACCAATTTTATAACTTTTGAGATTTGATTGCACTTTTTTTTAAAGTTTTAAAATTCAGTTACACTTTCGCAATAAGTTTTAGGATTTCTAATACATTTATCTCTATATAGAATGAGTTGGATGGAGAAAAAGATAAATGTAATGATGCGTGTGCTCATTCCGTGATGACTGAATGTTTGGCTTGTTGTATAACTACTTGAAGAAGGGGTCGAAAAAAATATCTCGGCTGCACGGCGTACAGGTTCAATGTGTCCCTCCCCAACTAATTAATCACTTTACAAATGAAGTGAGCCCCACGGCCACCACCTCGAGGACTTTCATTGTATGCATGTAATAATTACCCTCTTGCTTATCTCCAAAAAAGAGAGAATATTGACTTCTTTCCTTCTTGGAGGAGCTTTTGCTTAACTTACTAATATACGGAAAAAGTGTCAAAAGTCTCGGAAAAGTTTTAAATTTATTATAATAGTATCAATTTAGTCCTAAACTTTTTGATTTTGTGTCAATTCAGTCCTCAACCTTTAATGGTGCCAATTTAGTCTTAAACCTTTTAAATCAGTCTCAATTTATTCATAAACTTTTTGATTGCCAATTCATTTATTTCTGCTAATTTTGGTCGGATTTTGCTGATGTGGATTGTCTTACGTGGCACTGTTGGTGCCGATGTGAACAATTTTTAATAATATTTTAATAATGTTTTTATTTTTTATTATTATTCTGATTTTTTTCTTATTTTCATTCTTTTTGTCTCTCATTCCTTTCTTCTTCCTTTAGGCGGTGGCTGGCCTGCAGGTGATGGTCAGCCTATAGGCGATGGTTGGGCAAGCTAGCCTCACCTAGCTAGTGCAAGGCTAAGCCTTGGCAAGGGTCGGCCTTGCCTGATTTGGCCGAGGCAAGGTTGACCCTTGCTTGGGCAAGGGCTCTCCTTGTCAAATCCGACGAGAATGACCCTCGCTTGAGTGAGGGCTCCTCTCGCCAAATTCAGTGAGGTCGGCCCATGCCCAAGCCAGGATGGCCAAGCTGGGTGTCACTCGAGTGAAGGCAATGCCAATGAGGAGAGCCCTCACCCAAGCAAGGGTAGGCTTTGCCTAGGCCAAATTTGGCAAGGCCAACCCTTGCCCAAGATAGGGCAACCTTGTCAAGTGTCATCTTCGCTTGAGCGACACCTAATGAGGTCACCTTGGCATAGGCGAGTGCCGGCCTTGCAGGATTTGGCGAGGGAAGGCCTTGTTGGGGCTACCCTAGCCAAGGCGAGGCCGGGTTGAAAGAAAGGAGAGAGAAACAAATAAAGAAAAAAAATTAGAAAAAATAATAGCACATCAAAAAATTATTAAATGTTGTATACATCAATATCGACAGTGTCACGTAAGTCACCAAGCATCCACATAAATAAAATCTGACCAAATTAGCTAGAATGATTGAATTAGCACCAAATAAAAGGTTTATGATTAAATTTATTACAAAGTTTAGCACTAAATTGACATCAATGCAATATGTTTATGAATTTTTTGATACTTTTCCCTTTTGCCTTTGATGGTTTGCCTCGTGCATGGAAGCCTTTTTTATATTTTTTTCCTATTACACATTTGAGCTGTGGTAGCTAACTCCCAGCCGCGCTTTCTATATTTCTGAGTTTCCTTCTCTCCATGCCGAAAATGCGCATGTTAGGCAAGCAAAGGTGATGCTCCCATAAAATATCACTATCGAATTTATGAATACGATTGATAGGCCCATATATCAAATTTTTTGAGATCTCTAGGGGATTGAACCTTTATTGAGTGCTTAATCGAAACAAAAATTGACGGTAAAATTTGAAAAGGATTTTCTTGAGGTCATAACTCACGCTAAAATACTTTCTTCTTCATATGATGTGACATTAACATGTAAAAAGAGCTGGTCGATAAAGAATGAGAATTCAAAATTTATGGATTGAGTTGATTGTAATTAAGGGAGAAATGCCATATTCATTATGTTTAGGCTACTAAATTGATATACCTAATAAAGAGGCAAACTGTTATTAGGTGTTGAATATGACCTTCTTGCTTTACTGCCCACTCTCGATAAGCCATAAATTTTGTAGACCAATTTTATAATATCCAGCATAACTCGGATGTGACAATATCATGCGAGAAGCATAATAGTCGATATGAGTAATCTTGGTTGAGTACCAAATTGCCAATTAATACAACATTTTTTTTTTCCAGGAGTCGTGTTTTGCTCCACTTTTTTCTCCTGACTACTCTTCTAAGATAGGTTATAAAGATAATATCATTCATATTGATATTTAATTAGTTTACATGTAGGTAAGTGTTTATAAGTTATAATCTAAAAAGGGACAAACGACAATATAGTCTTCTCTTGAAATTAATAATTGAACGACGGTTTTGGGGGCGGGGGGGGGGTGGTCAACATCTTTTGGCGATTGAGCCTTGTCCAACATAGTATCTTGTCCCTTGATATTATATTTAGTTTTCGTTTTATTAGATTTTAGGAAAAAGAATAGGCTAAGTGCCAAAACTTAGCATGGAGAGACACTTAAGTGATAAAAGTTATTTAAATATATATTTAAGTGTCACTTTTTTTGAAAATTGGACCACTTAAGTATCAACTCGGCAAAGATCGTCGGAAATTTGACATGGTTTATTTTAATAATATAATTTGCTTATGTGGCTTGCCGGAAGATGAATAAGCAAAAATTCAACCAAAACAATGTCGTTTTGATGTTGACATGACATTTAAAAATATATTAATTAAATAATAGAAAAAGGAAGAATATTATTATAATTTTTTTTTTAAAAAGGGAAGGGCACTCGCCCATTCCCCACTAGGGGTGTGCATGGTCCGGGTGGGCGGTTCCCACCCTAGAACTGGGAACCGCCCACTAAGGACCGGTTCCAAAAAATTGGATCCGGGAACCGCCCGTTGGTTCCATGGATCCACCCAAGAACCGGACCGCCGGTCCGGTCCGGTTCCCGGGTGGATCTATGGATCCGGTCTCACAAGCGGGCGGAGAAAAAAAGCTCCACTGGACACGTATCGTAAAAATGGTCTATTTAGAGATTTCGCAAATGTTCTCGCGCTTTTTTCTTTAGCTCTCTTGGTAGGTTGCTTCAAATAGAATAATAAAAATTATAAACACGGGGTTTCAAAATTTTAATTTTTTTTTTCAACTAAAAAAATTATTTTTATAATAAAAATTAATATATATTATTATTATAATATCAGTCCGGTCCGGATGGGTGGGCGGGCAGATCCGCCCATGGAACCGGGAACTGGACCAGTACCCAACGGTTCCAATTTATTGGAACCGGGAACCGGACCGGTCCCTTTAGGAACCACCGGTTCCGGGCTGGTCCGATCCGGTTCCGAGCGGTCCGGGCTGTTCCCAGTTCTTTTGCACACCCTATTCCCCACCCCTTCCTTCTCTATTTTTTTTTTAATCAATGAAATCGATTTTTGGGATTTTTTTTTGATATGGCATTTTTTTTGCCACGTGGACAATTTTCTTTTTAAAAAATTGCCACATGGATATTTGTTTTGAAAAAAATTGCCACATCAGCAATAAAGTCATTGGAAAATAAAACGTGTGCATGTTGGTCAGAATTTTTTGCTGTTGACACTTAAAAGATCCATTTTACTCGATTTTGATATTTAAGTGTACTTTTCATAACTTTTGACACTTAAATATCCCTTTATGCTAAGTTTTGGCATTCTAGAGGTTCGCACCTCTAGATTTCATATAGTTAGGAAAGTTCTATTCCTTGATTTTTAGTGTACTTCGTAGCTTTATTTGATTGATTGATGATTTGCATGTTCATTACCAGTTAGATTTAGGATTCCTAGCTTAGATTAGGATCGCTTAGAATAAGTTAGCTAATTAGTCCTCATGAATAAAAAATAAATTTAGTTTGAAGAAATCTAATCGAAAAAAAATAGTAGTTTAGAAACATCACTTCAAATGATAAAAATTGTTATAAATAGCTTAGTTGAAATAGAACTTGCCTCAAATAATTAAATAGGTAACATGGGAAGTGCCGTAACTTAGAAGAGGCTTGAAAAGGACTAACGAGCACCTACAATTCTAAAGTCGTGGCACCCCAACTTAGGATGACAAGGCGCCAACCTGGGATTTCTCGTTTCCCTCAAAGTTTCAAGGACCCGTTTTATCCATTTTAAGATAGGGAAGTCTTTAAAATCAATCTCATGGGGTTCTTGCTGTCGGGCTAAATAACAATGTCATGTTATATTTTTTGTCTGACTTGTGTGGAATAGCTATCAGCACTTCAGCTTTTAATTTGTTCTTTTATTACTACTTTTGATAAATTTGTTGTGGTTCTTTTATATTGCTTTCGTGTATTTGCTTGTTGCAATTGAATGATTATGTTACATTCTAGGGTCACAGAAACATATAAACTTTGCATGGACATTCGGACGAGTTTGGGAGTCATAAGTGAGTAAAAGACCTTGTGAAAGCTTATACGACAAATAACCAGTTTTAGGCATTAATAGGGCATTAGTTAAAAGATTAGTATAATCAAATCCTTGAATCTAAAATTTTGCTTGTGAGATATATTATTGTATCTCGCTTGGCTTTTTGTGGGCTCCAATATGCCAATTGCGATTCCTTCACGTAAAATTCTCATAGGCTAAATTAAATTAAAGTGAAAATCCTAGCGTCACGTAAGGTGAAGATTTTGGAGAATCCAAGCCGATTGAGGGCTTTACCTTTAAATCTTGTCTCCCCAGTGGCGGACCGGTGCAGGAGGGTCCCGCCACCTTAGAGTTGGGGTGTCTTTAATTATCTGCACACTCCTTTGTGTAGGAGTATTTACAACTTCCTAGGGTTTGCTTCTTAGGACTTGTTTGTTTTATAGAATTTCCCTTTTCAAATATTGTAATTTGTTTCTTTCTATTCAATAAGTTGCAGTTCATGAAAATTTTCGAACTTTGTGGGCACGTTGAAGTACACTAAACTAGCTCTATGATAAAATCATATTCATAAAATGTGAGGCAAAAAGGTTATTCAATCGGGCTTCTTCATGTTCCCCCCAAAATTTTGCAAAAATGGTTTTCATAGACGGCATGCATTTCTTTAAGTTAATGGATAGGTTGCAAACCATCACATCATAAACATAGCACCTTGCATATTTCAAATAAATAGTTGTAGCTTGAAAACATACGTGAGGACCATAGCATATTCTGATGATCTAGTGGAGGAACAAAGCCCCAAATCATATAGATGCTCCAAGAAGCCATTTTATGTGTAGATCAAGTCGCAACTTGATCATGTATGGTGCATAATGTTCATGCATTGTGCATTATGTCCATCAGTATTAGTTTCTGCATACAACACGAGAAAGATTGAGCCATACTAACAATGATCCTTGTCTTTCCTAATTTTGTCTTTGCAAGACCGTCTGAAAATGTTTTCTTCTTCAAGATCTGACTTTGTAAGTGAACTTTCAAGGACACACCTTTGAAGGGAAAGGAAGACAAGATTAATATGCGGCAAGTCTCATATGGAAAAAAGGATCGCTTCCTGGTTGGGTTGATGCCATCTTCGAAAAAACAAAAAGGAGTGTTAGTCCCTAATCTCTCAACACTCACAAATTTCATGCTTGATCTAACCCCTTGCTCGCACACCGATGACACAAGTCGTCATTGAATAAGGAGATACAAAGGAATGAAGATAAAAGATGATCATCCAACTTTGGAAAAGAGAGAGTATCTCGTTCGGAACAAATCTCAATAAATTTTGGAAATAACACTCCAATTTTTCCTTGCAGATGACAAATTGAAGGGCGTATCAAACTTTGATAGCAGTAGCGGACCGAATGATCTGCCTTGACTATAGCAAAAATGGACGATCGGAATTTCTCAAGTTTTTGTATATGTTGATTTCCCATCGGCCCAGAGATGCTTCTTCAGAGTTAATCGAGTCGCAACTTGTAGCATCCCGTTCATGCACATTTTGTTGTACAGAGGTAAAAGCATAATCAAAATTTAAGGATGTTTTTGGTAACGCTCCATTTTTTTTGTTTCGTGTAATAGGAAAAGAACAAAAATTCATTTGGTAATGTTTGCTAGTGTTTTTATTCTCCAAAATAAAATGTTATTCTTTGGAATAGATTTGGAATAAAAATAAGAAATAGAAAAAAATAACTTCTTGTTCTTGGAAACAATTTCTAAAAGGTTATTTTTTGAGTTGTCGTTACTCATAACTGCCATTGACCATTGCTCGTTGCATGCCACTTGCCGTCGCTAGTGCTGCCTGCCGTCACAACCGACTATCGACCGTCGCTACAACCAGTTGCCAACCGTCGCCCATCGTCACTACCGCCCTCTACCTGGCGATCGGTGATTGGTGGATAGGCAACCTAGTGGTCGTCGGTCATCATCGCCATAAAAAAAAAAAGGAATAATTTTTTTTAGTTGGTACCAAATGCATTCCTATTCTTTTTCTATTTCGAGAATAGAAAATTTGTGTTGTTACCAAATGTTTTGTTTTACTTAAAAATTATTGTAGGAAGTAGAAATAAAAAAATATTATTTCTAAAAAAAAAAATTGTTCTCATGAATAGAAATGCTACTAAACACATCCTAAGTGTCCAGTTGGAGATAGGACTTCTGCTCCAATCAATAAATTCAAGAATCTTGAATCTTCACAGAAAACTTTTGCAAGCTCCTCTTCAAAGAGGGGCAATGAACATGAGGTCGCTCTCATCATAGGGATTAGCATTCTATTTCTTGTAGAGTTACTTCTTTAGAGAAACTTGCTCATATTGAATAATTTAGAATATATTGACACTTAAATTTTCCCCTTTTTATTTAGAACTTAATTGCATTGAAAATTAGGGATTAGTTTCTGAGAAAAAAAGTAAAGTAAATAATTTTCATTAAAATGCATCACATGTGGACTTTAAAGATATTTCCATTATTATTTTAATTATTAAAAATATTTCGAAAATTTAATAAAAATAAATAAAAATATAAATAAATCGAATAGGGCTGGGGCACTTTTTCCCCCACGCGGCCCATCCGATTTTCCTCCATGCGGTCCGACAAAATTTTTTTGTTTTAGTTAACCTCAAAACTATGTGAAAGAGTAAGAATATTAAATAAAAAAAGTTACATTAGCATTTTCTATTAATCACGTTAGACAGTGTTAATGAAAGAATTTGAGCATACTAATTTGACAAGTTTTAGAACTTGATTGCATTTTTGTAAATTTTAAGACTTATTTGTACTTTTGTGATAAGTTTTAGGACTTTAAATGCACTTATTCCTAGTATAAAAGTTATTCTCATGGAATAACAAACTTCTTAAATTAATAACATTAAAATGATAATTGAATTATAATATAAAAATTCATAATAACAAAAAACAACAACAATTTCTTTTATATTTTTATTTGTTTGGGATAGTGCATTTAAAATCCTTAAACCTGTCGATAAAGTGCAATTTAGCCCTAAAACTTTCAAAAAAGTGCGATTAAGTTCTAAATCTTGTTACTAAAGTGCAATTAACTAAAACTTGTCAAATTGATTAAATCAAGTCCTTTCGTTAATACCACCTTTGAAATGTTTTAGGATTTGACTGTATTTTTATGATAAACTTTAGGACTTGATTGCATTTTTTGAAAGTTTTAGGATTCAATTGTACTTTTGTGACAGGTTTTAAGATTTTATTACATTTTAAAAAAGTTTTAAGATTCAAATTTTCATGATAAGTTTTAGAACTTCTAGTGTATTTATCCCTATTTAGTTTTAGTTATATATTTGAATTTATTTCTATCTTATAATATAAATTCAACATATATATATACTAAGTATTTATATTCATTACATATTTTAGTATTTTAGGTATATTAGTATGGGTTAGTATTTAATAAAATTTAATTAGGGAAAGATAGAAGGGAAAAGAATAATAAAAAGGGGAGGGAAAAGTAATAAAAAATAAGCAAATGAAAATGAAATTGGCACGAGTGTTGTGAGAAATTCTTGCCATTTTTGTTTGTGTAATTTTTAGGTTCATTAACATCGATATGCCGTTCATAGACAAAATAGGATGTGAAAATATTCGATTTTATTATTGCGTTTACCAAACAATAGATAATGATACAACAAAATACCCATATTTTATATCATATCTTATCCAATCTTATTTAAATTAGAAATCTACACAACCAAACGCAATCTTAAGACACACCACTTGATCCCAAATCTCATTTGAACTGAAACTAGTAGTTGAGTCTGACCACATTGAACACGAAATTGCGTGACTCAATATAATTCTTGCGGTCCGATGCGACAACCATCACATATTCTTTTGAAAGGTGAGAGACCACGACATTTCAGGCATTCATCTGCAAATTGGCTGCTAATAGGCAATTAGCCACAATCCTAATTCCCAGAGTTTCACCAGATCTTTATCATTTTGTAAAGCGCTTATCAGATGATTTCCACTATATGAGAAATCAAGAAACAGGCCTGTAGTAGCCATAGACTCCATAGAAGGTCTGCGTTAAAGTGAGCACAAGCAAAACGAAAGCAGCAATGACAGAAATGATTGTCCAGGGATTGCTGAAGTAATTGTGCTTGAGACTGGCTCCCCAGTTATTCCACTTGAGGCTGTAGTATCTGTTCAAGTCGGCAGACAGTTCAGAGAGATAACTGTCGTTGATGTTGAAGGCCACCTCCTGGCAAAGCCGGTTGAAGAGGTCAGCGACCTCGTCGTCGCTTCCAAGCCAGTGCTCAATGATCCCGCAGTAGTGGAGGTACCCGACGTCCTCAGGGGAGTTGATCAAGTTGTCCATAAAGGTTATGTACGAGGATATGGCGTTGCTGCAATCGAAGTGAGACTGCTCGAAGGCTATCAAGTTGAGAAAGAGTGACCTCGTCCCACTGTGGATCAGAAGCCGGGGGATCCGGAGAGTCCCGCACTTGAACTTGATGTCCCAGAACTTGTCCGTCTTCCTCTGCCTGAAGTCGATCCCAGCTTCGCGGAGCTCCGTTACGGAGCGGATGTGCTGCTGCCACTTCTGTGACCCCCCTCTGTTGACACCTAAATTTTGACCAAGTATTTGCACTTAAATTGCTTAGAAAATTAGGGACTAATTTGGCCCTAACAAAAAGGATTTTTGATCACCTAAGTACTAATATTATTTGTATTTACTAAGTTTGATTTTCCTATGTATTTTCCCTTATTTTCGAGTAAAATAAAATAAAAAATGAGGCCGTAGAGAGGTTGGGCTTTCGTGCCCAGCCCTCTTCTTCCTCCTTTCTTCTTATCCACGCGGCCCGGGCTGTCTTCCTTATTCTTTTCTTCCACTTGGGTCAAGGCCCATTCGCCCCCCCCCCTTTTCTCCTTCACGGCCCGGCCCCCTCCATCTTCTTCTTCCTCTTCCCTTCCTCTCCTGCTGCACGCGAGACACAGAGGAGCAGAACGGAGGACGGAGGATAAGGCAGCCGGCGACGGATGGGGACGTTCGCATGCGCCATCAATGCCGCCGCGCGAGATCTAGCGCGAAACCCGGACGGATAGGACTCGTCTTCAATGCAAAGCAAGTGGCGCGGTAAAACGGGGCATGCCGGTCAGCTCACCGTCGATCGGCGGTCAAGCCCTCGGTCGACCGGGTCCTCCTCCGCCTATAAATAGGGCGGTCGAGCGAAAATCAGGGAGAGAGGCAGAAATCGGGGAGAGAAAAACCAGAGGAAAGAGATCAGTGAGGGAGAGAAAGAGAGAGATCTGAGAAAGAGTGAGAGCAGAGGTTCTGCAAGTCCAAAAAAAGAGAGATCTGAGAGAGAAAACGCTTGAGCCTCGGTGACCTTCGACAGCCGACGACTGGTGGGTGTTGTTCTTTTTTTTTTTGTCGTTGTTGTTGGTCTGAAATCGGGGTCGGCTCCCCAATAATCTCGGCTCGGAGGCTGCGTGAGGCAGACGGAGGCAGCTCGGTTTCTGAGCTTGTCCGCTGTCCGACGCCACGAGTCGCGTAGGGAAACCTTCGCCGACCCCTTACTGATTTGCTGTGTGTGTCGCCATCGCCGATTTCGCCTCCTGAAAGCAAGTTCATCTTGTCCCGGTCATGCATGTCGTCTGTCGCCCCCTCCCTCTGCTGCCTTCGGTCTCCGCTGAGATGGAGGTCCTCCCGACCAGCGATGGCCGCCGCCTTGCATGTCGTCTGTCGCCCCCTCCCTCTGCTGCCTTCGGTCTCTGCTGAGACGGAGGTCCTCCCGACCAGCGGTGACCGCCGCCTTGCATGTCGTCTGTCGCCCCCTCCCTCTGCTGCCTTCGGTCTCTGCTGAGATGGAGGTCCTCCCGACCAGCGGTGGCTGCCGCCTTGCATGTCGTCTGTCGCCCCCTCCCTCTGCTGCCTTCGGTCTCCGCTGAGATGGAGGTCTTCCCGACCAGCGGTGGCCGCCGCCTTGCATGTCGTCTGTCGCCCCCTCCCTCTGCTGCCTTCGGTCTCTGCTGAGACGGAGGTCCTCCCGACCAACGGTGGCCGCCGCCTTGACACTATCGGTCGGTCTAGGACCTGACCATCCACCCCACGCAGCCAGCAACGGCGTCCCGTTAAGCCCTGGGCGGAGGAGAGGAGGCGACGCTTGAAGTCGCCGTCTCGGTCGGGCCGCCGCAAGGAGAGCTGCGGCAAAGGAGGAGGAAACCGGGTCGGCCCGCGGGTTGGCTCGACCCGGTTTGCTTCAGCTAGGGTTTTGTTTTTCCCTCGAGTGGGCCCTAGTCGATGGTGGGCTGGGTTTTCATTTTAATGGGCTCAATTTTGTTTTGTTTTTGGGTTTGGAGTGTCTTAATTAGAAGATGTTGGGTCGGGCTCATGGACGAATCGAGTCGGTTCCAACCCCGGAAATCGACCGGTTCCTCATAATAATATTTTTTTTTAGTTTTTTTTTTTTAAATAAAATAAATAAAAGATAGTTTTTATTTTTATTTTTAAAAAAATTTTAAAAAATTTTAAAAAAATCGAAAATCGAAAAATATTATATATTTTTAGAAAAAATCAAAAATCGAAAAAAAACAGTTTAATTTTTTTTTCCAGAAAAATCAGAAAATCCAAAAAAATAGTTTATATTTTCAAAAAATCCGAAAATATGTTTTATTTTCCAAAAAATCAGAAAAATCCAGAAATAATTTATAATTTCCAAAAAGAACAAAAAAATCAAAAATATCTCGTGTTTTGCAAAAAGCCAAGAAAAACCAAAAAAAATACTTTTCTCATAAATGTATGAAAATCCTTGAAAAATTCAAAATTTCCGAACCTGAGGGTTTAAACAAGATTAGGTACCGGAAGGGCATTAGTGATTAACTAGTGTAATCAAGTCCCCGATCCTAGTTTCTCTGGTTGCGTAGGAGTAAAATATTTCTCCCAATATTTTACTTGGGTTTCTAATCGACCCACCCCAAACCGATTAGTGACGACTCCTTTTTAAATAAATTGAATTGCGGGTTAAAAACTCAACCTTAAGCCGTGAATTGGTGGGCTTGGGAGAGCCCGGGCTAAACCCTGATGAAAGGCGTACAGCCGAGCCATTAGCCTCCGAAAAAGAAGAAGAAGGGAGGTCGCGACACCCTCCCCTCTTGATCCATGTCCTTGCTTCTGGCATTGGGCCCAAGCGTAGGAGGCTCCGCCGGTACACTTCGAGGCAATGGAGCCTACCCTCGTGGAAAAGTGGGTCGTACTTCAGCCTGGTGCGGCTATGCTCGTCCGTCCGCATCAGAGGTTCGAAGAACCGGACTGCCAGCTTGGCCACGAGCCCCTTTTCGTCAGGGTTGCCATGCTGGATGCCGAGCAGCCGGTCGAGGATGAAGAGCGGGATTTGATTTTCGAGCATGATCATGTCCCGCCGGATCATGTGCAGCGATCCCCCCGAGGAGCAGAACACGGGGTCATTGCGAGGGTAGCCGAGTGCCCTGAAACTCCCCTTCTTGACACCCCGGAACAGCTCAATCACAAAGCATCCATCAAGAACCATCATCTTCACGAAATCGTCGCTGCTCATGGATATCCTTTTGTCGTAGCAGGCACGAGCTCTCTCCTCGACCTCCTTCACCGACTTTAGATAGCGGTCCATCTGGTGATGGGTGCGCTCGAGGATGCGGTGGAGGCAGCGCCACTTGTGCCGGTCCATCTGGCTGAGGCGCTCATCACTGTGGTGGTACGGCCTGAGGGAGACGATCTGGGGGATGTAGGCGTCCTTCTCTGCATCCCTGCGATAGCTTGGGATCCGGTAAATGGAGGGCTTTGCCCTTGCGCACGCCACGTCGTCCTCACGAGCTTGCTGAAGCTCTTTGATGTAGACGACCCACTCGGACTTGGGCGGCCTCGGCTCACCTTCGGGGACATTTTTGCCCTCGGATGGTTCTTGCTTTAGCTCGTGAACACGGTGGTCCTGAGACTGTTGTCGTTGGCGGTGATGATTTATTGACTCTGTGGATGCAGTGGAGGCTGATCTCTTCGAGAGTCCAGATTGCACGGTCTCTCTGAGTTGGAGTGATGAGATAATAAGTCGAGCTCCTTACTGGAAGCAGCAACCATTTCTCTATGAAGAATTTGCCTGTTTTTCTCTGCCTCGCCTGCCTTTCCTAGGTTTTGTTCTTCCAATTGATGCTTTCTAAGCCCAAAAAATGAAGAGCATAATTTTAGTACTTTAAAATTGTATAGGGATATTGATCCAAGGTAGTTGTGTTTCCAACATCGAGACTCCAAACAAGCTTTATCCTTTACGACGTCACCTCAATTTCGTCATCCTATTAATAACGTAAAAAGGGCGATAAACAACATGCCGCAACCTTACCCCTACGAGTGGTCCAATTATTGGACTGGCTTTTTATCTGTCCAGAAGGAATCGGACATCTCCTGGTCCGTCGTGAAACACATGTGCGCATAGTCCGCCTTTTCACATCTCAACGAGATTTTCATAGCCCACGAAATCTAATTATTGATGGGAGAAATAGATGGTCAAATATAGCATCATTCTCCATGCAGGAATTGGTGATATTGCCTCACTCCCCTTAAAGAACAACTTAGCATGAGGATTAGTGTGGTGTCTTTCAAGAATATATGAATGTATAATTGCACTATAAATTTTAATATTTATTGTGAGAGTTTAATCGAATCCTAATTATTTTAAAAAGTACAATAAAGTCATAAAATTTATCAAATATGTGCAATTAAGTCATTTCGTAAACATAAAATGCTTACATAGCACTTTTAAATTAATTTCTCTCTTCTACATGGCATATTTCTTATTTTCTTCTTCAAATCTTAGTTAAATTATATTAAAAAACTAAAAAAAAGGCTAAAATCTCATTTAAAAGAACAAAAGTAGAAGAGAGAGAGAGAGAATGGTAGGCCTCACTAGTTGGGTGCTATGATTGTTAGGATCACGCGTGGGCCTTTATGGCCCTGGCCTGTAAATGGACCTTTATGAGCCTCTAAAATATCTTTTATGCCATGACCAATGCCCCAGTTGGTCCTATACATGTGACCTGCTATCAAGAAAAGAATTGCAATAGCTAAATGATGATGAGCAATATCAGTCAGCCATAGACCCCCAGTTACTGGATCTAATCCGCCACGAAAAGTAAGAAATTTTTCTATATTTTGACGAATTCAAGGTAAAAAATTGGGGTGGCTCCCTTGGCAAAACTGGGATAAAGTTGAGCCAAAAGATCCCGATTCAAGATAAATTCATGAGGAAGTGGGATCTCTTTAGGATCTACTCCAGCGTTTAGAAATTGGTTAATTGGTAAAGATACATGTACTTGATGCCCCGCCCAAGAAAGAGACCCAAGTCCTAGTAGCCCTGCTAAATGGTGATTCAACATAGATTCTACATCTCGATTGCACCAATTTTATAACTTTTGAGATTTGATTGCACTTTTGTTAAAGTTTTAAAATTCAGTTACACTTTTGCAATAAGTTTTAGGACTTCTAATACACTTATCTCTATATAGAATGACTTGGATGGAGTAGAAGATAAATGTAATGATGCGTGTGCCCATTCCGTGACGACTGAATGTTTGGATTGTTGTATAAGGACGTGAAGAAGGGGTCGAAAAAAATATCTCGGCTGCACAGCGAGCTGGTTCTAGGGGTGGCAAAAATGCCCAGCCCGACCCGACCCAATCTGACCCAACCCAACTCGACCCGTAAATTATGAATATTTTGGGGTTTGGGCTCAATTTTGTTTGGGTAGGATTTTTTCGTTTGGGTTTTGTTTGGGTTGGGTCGGGTCAAATAATAACCCTACCCATTACCCATTACCCAAATCAAAACATTTTTCCTTTTTTTTAACCCTTGTCTCCCCCTTCTCTCTTCTCTCTCAACGCGGATCCCCCCCTTCTCTCTCAACGCCCTCTCAATCAGCGACCGTGAGCCCTCACCATCGTCGCCGGCGAATCCCGGAGCGCAGCATCATCGTCGACGGATTCCCCTCATTGACTGGAGATGAGCGTGCCCCGCCCGGAAATCAGCTGATCTCGCCTCGTCGCAACAGCAAATCGTGAGTTCTTTTCTGCCTCTCTTTCGCTTCTGGGGACTCATTGTCATCGCGATGCCAGTACGGAATTCAGGGTCTGATGCTTTTTGTTGTTTTGGTGATCGTTCGGTGCTTCTCGCGTTTGATCGAGCCTCCGCTTGCGGTTCTTGACTCGATTTGCTTGGAGATGGGTGTTTTGTGTGCTTCCTTTTCGAGCGCGTTGGCCTTGCCCGATTTGGCTAGGGCAAGGTCAACCCTCGCTTGGGTGAGGGGTCTCCGGGGTCTCCTCATCAAATCCAATGAGAACAACCCTTGCTTGAGTGAGGGCTCCTCTCGCCAAATTCGGTGAGGTCGGCCCTTGCCCAAGCCAGGATGGCCGAGCAGGGCATCATTCGAGTGAAGGCAAACCTAATGAGGAGAGCCCTCACCCAAGTGAGGGTCAGCTTTGCCAAGGCCAGATTCGGCAAGGCCAACCCTTGCCCAAGATAGGGTGACCTTGTCGAGTGTCATCTTCACTTGAAGAACACCCAACGAGGTCACCTTGGCATAGGCGAGCATCGGCTTGCCGAATTTGGCGAGGGAAGGCCTTGTTGGGGCTACCCTAGCCAAGGCAAGGCCAGCCCTCACCCAGGCTTGGGGAGGGCCGGCCTCATCTTGGCCGGGTTGAAAGGAAGGAGAGAGAAACAAATAAAGAAAAAAATTAGAAAAAATAATAGCAAATTGAAAATTTATTAAATGTTGCATACATCATATCGACAGTGTCATGTAAGTCAGCTGGCATCCATAGAAATAAAATTTGATCAAAATTAGTTAGAATGATTGAATTGGCACCAAATAAAAGGTTTATGATTAAATTGACACTAGTTCAAAATGTTTAGAATTAAATTAACACCATTAAAAAGTTTAGAATTGAATTGACATCAATGCAATATATTTATGACTTTTTTTATACTTTTCCTTTAATATATTGATTTGCCTTCAATGGTTTGCCTTGTGCATGGAGGCCTTTTTTATATTTTTTTCCTATTACACATTTGAGCTGTGGTAGCTAACTCCCAGCCGCGCTTTCTATATTTCTCAGTTTCCTTCTCTCCATGTCGAAAATGCGCATGTTAGGCAAGCAAAGGTGATGCTCCCATAAAATATCACTATCGAATTTATGAATACGATTGGTAGGCCCAATTATCAACTTTTTTGAGATCTCTAGGGGATTAAACCTTTATCGAATGCTTAATCGAAACAAAATTCAACGGTGAAATTTGAAAAGGATTTTTTTGAGGTCATAACGCATGCTGAAATACTTTCTTCCTTGCTTTGTTGAGAAGGTATTTTGCATAATATTCATATCATGTGACATTAACATGTAAAAAGAGCTGGTCGATAAAGAATGAGAAGTCAAAATTTATGGATTGAGTTGATTCTAATTAAGGGAGAAATGCCATATTCATTATGTTTACGCTACTAAATTGATATACCTAATAAAGAGGCAAACTGTTGTTAGGTGTTGAAAATGACCTACTTGCTTCACTGCCCACTCTCAATAAGCCATAAATTTTGCAGACCATTTTTATAATATCCAGCATAACTCGGATGTAACAATATCACGCAAGAAGCATAATAGTCGATATAAGTTATCTTGGTCGGGTACCAAATTACCAATGGATAGAACATTTTCTTTTTTTTTCCAGGAGTCGTGTTTTGCTCCACCTTTTTCTCCTGACTACTCTTCTAAGATAGGTTATAAAGATAATATCATTCATATTGATATATTTTTTTTTTGTTTTTTATTTTTGTTTATGACCGAGGAACCGCCGGAGCTCACTCTTCGGGGGAGCACACGACCCTCCAGTGCCCGGTGGCACTATCAGGCCTCGCCACAAGCCGCTATTTAGACGTAAACCTCGGGGGAGGTTAGCCCAAGACCCTCCTCTTACAACACTTTAGCAACAAGAGGGTTCGAACTCTCGACCTCGGCGATGAGGGAGAGAACGCACACCAATTGCGCTGCCTGTGGTTGGGTTTGATATTTAATTAGTTTTCATGCAGATAAGTGTTTATAAGTTATAATCTGAAAAGGGACAAACGACAGTATGGTCTTCTCTTGAAATTAATAATTGAACGACAGTGGGGGCCTCACATCTTTTGACGATTGAGCCTTGTCCAACATAGTATCTTGTCCCTTGATATTATATTTATTTCAGTTTCATTTAATTAGATTTCAGGAAAAAGAATAGCCAAAGTACCAAAACTTAGTATGAAGAGATACTTATGGTGTTTTAGTAATATTTTTACTTCCAGGAATGATTTCTTTTGAGAAATAATTCGTTTCTATTTTTACTTCTTTGGAACAATTTCTAAGTAAAATAAGACGTTTGGTAATTATAAAAATTTATTATTTTCGAAATAGAAAAAGAATAGAAATGCGTTTGTATCGACAAAATTTTTTTGTTTTTTTTTTTCCCCAATGGGCGGCGGCGGGGGCGGCCAACAAGCGGCCGCTATCGGTGGTCGTGCCTACCACCCGCTGGTCGTCACCGCCACCGGTTCTTTGCTACCCGTCGGTTGGGGCCGCCGGTCACCACCGTCGATTGCCGCCGCCGATCACCGTTGTCGGGTACCTATTGCATCGAGTCGTCGATCGTGATGGGTCGCCACTGTTGGTCGCGTTGGGTCACTGCTCGTTGTGGCGGGTCACCGATCACCGGTCGTGCTGGGTTGCCGGCCATCGAGTGATGGGTAGCAATGAGTGGCCGGCAGTTGGCCGGTGGCGAGCGGGCAAGGGTGGCAGACAACTGGTGGCGGCAAAGCGGTGATTGACGATCGGTGACTAGCGGCTGGGGTAGGCGACGGGTGGCGGTGAGGCCAGCAGTGTGTTGTGGCTGGTGAGTAGTCCCCAAGAAATAAGTTTATAGAAATTATTTCTAAGAACAAGAAGTTGCTTTTTTTTTTTACTTTTCATTTCTACTTCAAATCTATTTTCAAGAACAACTTTTTATTTCGGGGAATAGAAAAATCAGTTAGCGTTACCAAATGGATTTTTATTCTTTCTATTATGTGGAATAAAAAAGAACAGAGAAATAGAGAAATAGAAACGTTGCCTTGCACCACCTTAAGTGTCAAAAGTTACGAAATGTATACTTAAGTGTCACTGTTTTTGAAAATTGGATCACTTAAGTGCCAACTCCGGCAAAGGCTATTGAAAATCTAACATGGCTTATTTTAATAATATAGGTTGCTTACGTGGCTCACTTTGGAAGATGAATCGGCAAAATTCCGTCAAAACAACATTGTTTTGATGTTGACATGACATTTAAAAATATATTAATTAAGTAATAAAATATAAAATTATATAAAAAAGGGAAGCGTACTCGCCCATTCCCCACCCCCTTCCTTCTTTTGTTTTTAATAAATAAAATAATTTTTGAGCTTTTTCCTGATATGACATTTTTTTTTTGCCATGCGGAAAATTTTCTTTTTAAAAAATTGCCACATGGATATTTTTTTTGAAAAAAATTGCCACATCAGCAATAAAGTCGTCAAAAAATTATACGTGTGCATTTTGATTGGAATTTTCTTTGTTGGCACTTAACTAATTCATTTTGCTCGTATTTTGACACTTAAGTGTATTTTTCGTAACTTTTAGCATTTAAATGTCATTCCATGCCAAGTTTTGGCACTTAAGAAGTCCGCACCTTTAGATTTCATATGGTTAGGAAGTTCTATTCCTTGATTTTTAGTGTACTTCGTAGCTTTATTTGATTGATTGATGATTTGCATGTTCATTACCAGTTAGATTTAGGATTCCTAGCTTAGATTAGGATCACTTAGAATAAGTTTAGCTAATTAGTCCTCATGAATAAAAAATAAATTTAGTTTGAAGAAATCTAATCGAAAAAAAGAGTAGTAGTTTAGAAACATCACTTCAAATGATTAAAATTGTTATAAATAGCTTAGTTGAAATAGAACGTGCCTCAAATAATTAAATAGGTAACATGGGAAGTGCCGTAACTTAGAAGAGGCTTGAAAAGGACTAACGAGCACCTACAATTCTAAAGTCGTGGCACCCCAACTTAGGATGACAAGGCGCCAACCTGGGATTTCTCGCTTCCCTCAAAGTTTCAAGGACCCGTTTTATCCATTTTAAGATAGGGAAGTCTTTAAAATCAATCTCATGGGGTTCTTGCTGTCGGGCTAAATAACAATGTCATGTTATATTTTTTTGTCTGACTTGTATGGAATACCTATCCGCATTTCATCTTTTAATTTGTTCTTTTATTACTACTTTTGATAAATTTGTTGTGGTTCTTTTATATTGCTTTCGTGTATTTGCTTGTTGCAATTGAATGATTATGTTACATTATAGGGTCACAGAAACACAAACTTTGCATGGACATTCGGATGAGAACTTTTGGAGTCATAAGTGAGTAAAAAATCTTGTGAACACTTATATGACAAATAATCAATTTTAGGCATTAAAAGGGCATTAGTTAAAAGATTAGTATAATCAAATTCTTGAATGTAAAATTTTACTTTGTGTAGGAAGTGAGATATATTCTCGTATCTCGCTTGGCTTCTAGTGGGGCCCAATATGCCAATTGTGATTCCTTCACGTAAAATTCTCATAGGCTAAATTGAATTAAAGTGAAAATTCTAACGTCACGTAAGGTGAAGATTTTGGAGAATCCAAGCCGATTGAGGATAGTTGGTCCCCAACTTGACTTTACCTTTAAATCTTGTCTCCCCAGTGGCAGACCGGTCCAGGAGGGTCACGCCACCTTAGAGTTGGGGTGTCTTTAATTATCTGCACACTCCTTTGTGTAGGAGTATTTACAACTCCCTAGGGTTTGCTTCTTAGGACTTGTTTGTTTTATGGAATTTCCCTTTTCAAATATTGTAATTTGTTTCTTTCTATTCAATAAATTGCAGTTCATGAAAATTTTCAAGCTTTGTGGGCATGTTGAAGTACACTAAACTAGTTCTGAGATAAAATCATATTCATAAAAAGTGAGGCAAAAAGGTTATTCAACTGGGCTTCTTCGTGTTCCCCCCAAAATTTTGCAAAAATGGTTTTCATAGACAGCATGCATTTCTTTAAGTTAATGGATAGGTTGCAAACCATCACATCATAAACATGGCACCTTGCATATTTCAAACAAATAGTTGTAGCTTGAAAACATACGTGAGGACCACAGAATATTCTGATGATCTAGCGGAGGAATAAAGCCCCAAATCATATAGATAATCTAAGAAGCCATTTTATGTGTAGATCAAGTAGCAACAATCATGTATGGTGCATAATGTTCATGCATTGTGCATTATATCCATTAGTATTGGTTTCTGCATACAACATGAGAAAGATTGAGCCATACTAACAATGATCCTTGTCTTTCCTAATTTTGTCTTTGCAAGACCGTTTGAAAATGTTTTCTTCTTCAAGATCTGACTTTGTAAGTGAACTTTCAAGGACACACCTTTGAAGAGAAAGGAAGGCAAGATTAAGGGGCGGCAAGTCTCATATTGATAAAAGGATCGCTTCTTGGTTGGGTTGATGCCATCTCCGAAAAAACAAAAAGGAGTGTTAGTCCCTAATCTCAACACTAACCAATTTCATGCTTGATCTAACCCCTTGCTCACACACCGATGACACAAGTCATCATTGAATAAGGAGAGACAAAGGAATGAAGATAAAAGATGATCATCCAACTTTGGAAAAGAGAGAGTATCTCGTTCCCAACAAATCTCAATAAATTTTGGAAATAACACTCCAATTTTTCCTTGCAGATGACAAATTGAAGGGCATATCAAACTTTGATAGCAGTAGCGGACCGAATGATCTGCCTTGATTATAGCAAAAATGGACAATCGGAATTTCTCAAGTTTTTGTATATGTTGATTTCCCATCGGCCCAAAGATGCTTCTTAAGAGTAAATCGAGTCGCAACTTGTAGCATCCCATTCATGCACATTTTGTTGCACAGAGGTAAAAGCATAATCAGAATTTAAGGTTGTGTTTGGTAGGGGTGTGCATGGTCCGGGTGGGCGGTTCCCACCCCGGAACCGGGAACCGCCCGCCAAGGACCGGTTCCGAAAAATTGGAACCGGGAACCGCCCATTGGTTTCATGGATCCACCCGGGAACCGGACCGTCGGTCCGGTCCGGTTCCCGGGTGGATCCTCGGAACCGGCCGAGAGGTGAAGCTGTAACCAGACCGGAAGAGTCGGTTCCTCATTTTGGGAACCGACGTAGACGGAACTGAAAAGAACCGGACCTTAAACTCCAAACAAAACTCTGAAATTTCAACCTCCTTTGGTCAGAGACTAAAACACAATCTCAACCACAAGGCCGTTGCAAACACCAAATTTATTAATCTCCTTGGCTGGATTTTATAGGCAATCTCTCAAATGCTCTTTGAGTAATTGCTCAATGTGGGACAATTGGAGACTTGTTGGGGAAACTTGCAAGCAAGGGGCAAAGAGAGAGAGAAAAGAAGGGAGAGGGAGTGAGTAGCTCAGTCCCACATTGATTGTTTAGGAGAGACAACAAGCCATTGATCTCTATAAATAGGAGAAAGAGGGCTCTTTTTGTTGGTCAAATATTTTTGACGTGAGCAAAACAACTACAATGAGGAAAGCCTTGACCATTATTTTGAATAATTTGAATGTTACATATTGAAAATTAAATTGAGTAAAGAAAATCGGTCCGGTCCGGGTGGGCGGATCCGCCCATGGAACCGGGAACCGGACCGGTATCCACCGGTTCCAATTTTTTGGAACCGGGAACCGGACCGGTACCCTTAGGAACCACCGGTTCCGTCCCGGTCCGGTCCGGTTCCGGGCGGTCCGGGCGGGTTCCGGGTCTTTTGCACACCCCTAGTGTTTGGTAATGCTCCATTTTTTTTTCTTTTATTTCTTAAAATAGGAAAGAGCATAAATATGTTTGGTAACGCCTGCTAGTATTTTTATTCTTCGGAATAAAAAAGTTGTTCCTGGGAATAGATTTGGAATAGAAATAAGAAGTAAAAAAAATTAGCTTATTGTTCTTAGGAACAATTTCCAAAAGTTATTTCTTGAGTCGCCATTACTCATTACGCCATTAACCGTTGCTTGCCGCATGCTGCCCGCTGCCCGCTGCCACCGTCACCCTTGTTGTTGCAATTGATTGTTGGCCGTTGCCACAACCAACTGCCAACGGCCACCTGTCACTGTAGCCACCCTCTGCCTAGTGACTTATGACCAGGTGGTTGACGACCCATGGATAGGTGATCGGCGGCCGTCGGTCGTTATCATCGATCTCCGCCACCATAAAAAAAGTGGAATAAAATTCTTTTTAGTCGCTACTAAATGCATTCCTATTCTTTTTTTATTCCGAGAATAAAAAATTTGTGTGATTACCAAATGCGTTATTTTACTCAGAAATTGTTCAAGGGGGTAGAAATAGAAAAGAACTATTTCTAAAAAAAATTGTTCTTAGGAATAGAAATGTTACCAAACACATCCTAAGTGTCTAGTCGGAGATAGGACTTTTGCTCCAATCAATAAATTCAAGAATCTCAAATCTTTGCAGAAAACTTATGTGAGCTCCTCTTCAAAGAGAAGCAATGAACATAAGGTTGCTCTCATCGTAGGGATTAACATTCTGTTTCTTGCAGAGTTAATTCTTTGGAGAAACTTGCTCATACTGAATAATTTAGGGTACATTGACACTTAAAACTTTCCCAATTTTTTTTTAGAATTTAATCGCATTGAAAATTAGGGATTAGTCTCTAAGAAAAAAAAGAGTAAAGTAAATAATTTTCATTAAAATGCGTCACACGTAGACATTAAGGATATTTGCATTGTTAGTGTTAAGTATTAAAAATCTTTCGAAAAAATTAATAAAAATAATTTAAAAAATATAAAGAAATCGAATAGGGCCGGGGCACTTTTTCCCCCACGCGGCCCATCCGATTTTCCACAATGCGGTCCGCTCCCCTTTCTTCTTTTCCCCCGCGCGAAGCCGACCCACTCTCCTCCCTTCCGGCCCGGCCCACTCGCCTCTCTTCTTCCTCCTCCCCTAGCTTGGACTCTCGACGACAGAAAGTGCGCAAGGACAGAGGACAGGAAGGACGCTGGCAACGAACCTCGCGCGCAACGCTCAGCCGACGTTGGTCGGGGCAGCTGGCATAGTCCTGGAGGAGGAGAGAGAGAGAGGGCTGAGACGAGATAAAAGGGAGAGAGAAGAGAGCTCTAAAGGGGGTCTTCTTGGGGGGCCAGCTGGTTTCTTCTTCTTCGAAGGGTGAGCGAGAGTGAAACCCAGAGAGAGAGAGAGAGAGAGAGAGAGAGATCCGAGAGCGCTGAAGTGAGAACCAGGAGTGAGAGGACCTCTCCGGCGACCACTACGCCCGAGTCTTGACCGGCGGCGCAATGTTTCCCTTCCTCGACACATCCTTCCAGGTCGGTTCCGTTTTTTGCTTTCTCTAGTCTCGAAATCGTGTTGACCCTAGGATCTCGGCTCGGAGGCGTTGTGAGGCGACCGGACTAAGTCCGATATACGTAGAGCTTGCCCTCTGTTCGCCGTCGCCGAGTTGGGTACGGCTGCCTCCGGCGAGCAAACTCGTCTTCTTCTCCGCCCTTAGTCGCTCTGTTTCGGTCTTGTCATTGGTCACGCCGAGCTGGAGCTTGCGGCCCTACGACTCACGCGAGCTCCGGCCGACCTCTTTGTATGGTTGGCTTTCACGAGTCCCGGCGCGCGTCCTCCGTCGGTTCGTCCGTTCTTCAGTAAATGTGCTCCAAATGCTCGATATAATGCCTCAGTCAGTGTTGTTGTAAAAATGAGACCGAAGTTTGGTTTATTTCTGTGAAAGCATGTCATGATCCGTTTAACATGTTTTCATCGACTTGAAATGTCTCTTGGTTGATGCGGGATGAACTCGGCACCAAAGGGTGGGTTCACCGACATGCCATATCACTCCTAGCTAATCGCCTGAAAGCTGCTCGATGAAATGTTTCTTAGAAGTATTTAAGAAATAGCCTTTGTTTCTGTTCGAATCCGGAGGTGCTTGCTATAAACTTGATATTCATGAATGATAAGGTCTCTGCGTTGCACTTTGTTTGATATACGTTGTGTCTCTTTCATTGAACGGGATGAGTGGCCACCGTGATGGAAGACGTTCAGAGTGAACTTGTTTTATTTCGGTGGTAAGCGGAGGGTTCGGCAGTGATGGCCTGATGACGGTCGGTTAGGTTGGCCGCCGATGTTGGACCGAATGAGATTCCCGGGTGTGCATCGTGCAGTGAATGTTGGGCCCATCTTTAGAGGAAGTTCAGTGAAGAAGATGCGGAAGGGGGTTTCGGGCGTGAGAACGCCAGGAGGGAGAAGACCAGAGGAGAGAGGAAAAAAGAATAAAAGAATAAAAGAAAAATGAAAAAAATGAGAAAATAGGAAAGAAAGGAAATGGAATGCGGTTCTCTTCGGTTGGTCGGTGGGCTGGAGTGTCATGGGTCGGTGATAGATTGGGCTGAGAATAGAAAATGGAAATGGGCTGCAAGCTAAGTGGGCTATCTTTAAAAAATTCATAGGCCAATTTAGTTAATCCCGAGTGGGCCTTAGAGCCAGCCCGGTTTTAGTCCAACCCGGACCGATAGGATCCGGGTTGGTTTAATCGGGCCGGGTACTTGACCTGATCCGAATCCTTTTTTTTTTCTAATATTAAAACTTAACAAGCCTTATGACTCTTAACTTAGGGTTTCGATCCTCTTTAGAGACAAATGCCATTGATTGCGTACTTTCGATATAATGATTATAGCTTTCCTTTAACCTAGTTAGGATTGGCATTTATTTATTCCTTAGTACTAGATTGCCATTTTCCCTTGTAATTTATTTAATGCTTCATGGGTTGCTGATTATTATCTTAATGATTGCGCACCTCTTATCTTTTGAAGATCATTCCTTTAGGACAACCTTGTTAACACTTTGTCTTTGCAAGAACTTGTTTGGGCTGAACAGTCCAGAGTTTGATACTTTGTCTTTTGCAAAAGTATTTCTGTTTTAGATATATTTATGTATGACCCTATGTTCCTATTGTGAAGTCTTCCATGTTACGATGAATTGTTTACGCTGAAATTATCTCTTGTGATGAATGACTGAGTTGATGGAATGTTCAAACTTTCTTGAAAGAGGATTTTGCATGGCGTTTTGCTTATTTAATTCGCAAATTCCATTCGAAACTTGTCATATTATATAGTACATTGGTGTGATGTACTGGAAATGCTAATGAGACGTGCTAAAATGATGAAACGACAAGAGGCATTTTGTGATGATTGTAAAAATTTCGCGTCATTAAGGTAAAGAGTTTTCTTGCGAGAGCTGCACAAACTGAAATGACGAGGCATTTTGTTTTCATATCCTAAATAGTGCATGTAAACGTTGTTTGACCTCTTTGAGCCTAATTGTGCGAAATTTCTTTCATATTAACCCTTTTAGAAAAAGAAGAAGAAGAAGAAGAGAAAAACGAGAAAAAAAAGGAGAGAAAGAAAGAAGAAAGTGAAAGGAAAATGTTGATGTAAAGCCCATTGTTGATGTGAATGAAAAGCCGAAGTGTTTGTGTCCAGCATGTGGAAGATCATCCCTAGTGAGAAGGTGGTGATTTCACAAAGTCCAGAAGAATTAGTGCTGGACTCTTGTTGCTGATGAAGCATTTACACCAGAAGACAATTCTCAGTGAAATAGAAGATTGGTAATGATACCAAAATGATCGCCAACTTTAAACCCCTTCAATCAAATTTTTTGAGCTTAACAAATCCTTTCGTTTTTCAACCCTCTTTAACCAAGCCTACATTACATTCTTTACAAAATCTCTTCAGATTGGAGCATTTAAATTAATGTAGGAGATTTGTTTTAAAAAAAAATTAACTAGGAGAATTCAAATATTACAAGCTTCGTCCGAAAAAGTACAGGGAGGATTGTTTCTATCTCATCATCCCAATGGAGATGATGAATGAATTATATTTCTTTTGGAGCAAAGAATTGAATTATCTTCTGTGCTAAACTGTTGATCAAGCTTATACTATGGTCCTATCAAAAGACCTCTTAGATTGGTAATGTTGTACCACTTGCAAGAAAACTTAAGCCCTTGTCAACGGGATGATAATAGTAAGATCGAGTGTTTCTCTTTTTCCCACATCAATGGACGGGACAAAACAACTTTCTAAACGAGAGTGAGTAAAAAGCTCTTTGGAACAAAAAATATCGTTTTAAAAATTCTCAAGAAATCCACATTATGAGTTAAAATTATTTTGATGATGATTCTCCCTAGTGGACATTTTATGATGCAAACATGGTATTAATTTGATGAAATGAATCTGGAAACGTGCGTTTTAGAATAGCTTTGATTGTCTTTTTTTTTTTTTTTTTTTTTAATATGAATGCATATATATTTGCTTCAAATATGTCTGACAAGAATGCGCCCTCGAAGATTAATGAGTTCTCTCATGCCCGATAAGTACGTCGTTACTTCAGACTAACTTTGAAGTTGATGATTCTCCAAATATCTTGAATGCTTGTCGGGTATCCAAGTGTTCTCAGTACCTGTCGGGTATCTTGGTGCTCTTGCGATTCGTCTGTGCACTTCTCAATCTTTCAAATGTCGATCGGATAACCAGATGTTGGAATGTTTTAAGTGTTTGTTGGGTATCGAGGTGTTTCCCTGAATCATTGCTTCATCCAAATCTTCAAACCTCCAAAAATCTGTCGGATAACCAGATACTTAAATGTTTTAAGCATCTTTCGAGTATCCAAGTGCTTCTTCTTTGAGTTTTTTTTTTTTTTTTTTCTTTCAGGAATCTGTCAAATATCCAGTCACTCGAAGATTTAAAAATAAACCTCATTCTAATATATGTCGAGTATCCAGGTGTTCGCAGCACCTATTGGGTATCAAGGTGCTCCTTTCAAGGCTTGCGATTTGTCCAAGCACTTCTTATCGAACTTTCAAACATCTGTCGAATAACCAGATATTTGAATGTTTTAAGTGTCTGTCGGGCATCCGAATGATTCCCTGAATCTTCGCTTCATCCATATATCCAAACTTCCAAAAATCTGTCCAATAGCCATATATTTGGATGTTTTAAGTATCTATCGAGTATTTAAGAGCTCCTTCTTTAAGTTTTTTTTACTTATTTTTAATTTCAGAAATCCGTCAGATATATGTACACGGCCATGAATAATTTAATTACTGATGGGAGCAAAAGATGGTCAAATATAATAGCATTTTGCACGTAGGGAGTAAGAGTAAGCATGGTCTAGGTTGGGCTAGTCCAGCCTTTATAATGTTGGTTTCCAATTTTTGGGATCAAGGATCGATCCAGTTGAAGTGAGGCCAATGAAGAGAAGCAAGCATCGAGTGACAAATGGCGAGAGCGTTAAGCCGTGAGCCGAGCGAGCATTGAGCGTTGAGCTAAGAGCCGAGCAAGCATTGAGCGCGAGTGGCAAGCAACGAGCAGGGCAAGATTGTTCACAAGTAAAGTTGTTTCTCTCAATTTTACTTGGCAAATTGAAGAGGATAAGAAAGAAAGAAGAAAATAAAAGTGCCGGACGTGGAGGAGGAAGACTCCGTTTACTACTATAAAAGTTAGGGCTTGCTTTTTATAATATATAAAAGAATATTACATATACACACACACAATCAAGGTTGGTCCATATTGGATCAGCCTTAAACTCCTAAGATCAAAAATCAATTTGCACAGCATTGGTCCAGGGATCTTAGGACCAAGGATCGACCTGATCCTTTTGGGAATCGGCCTAATCCTCTCGAGAATCGGATAAGGATCGATAAGGTTGCACTAGTCCACAGTCAGTTTAGGATTGATTATAGACCGATACTCACCCTGAATTGCTATTGTCTCGGAAATCTAACTAATCGATAATAAAAGAGATATTACATGCATGCAACATTTTCCCTCCTTTACTTGATTATGTTTAATGGCTCCAAATGGAGCTGCACTAGCTAATTTCCATTATTTTATACCTGGATACATAATTTTGGGCAAAAGTACAGCGGGAGTGCCAAAAGTTGGCACAAAGGATCACTTAAGTGCCAAAAGTTACAAAAGGTACACTTAAGTGCCACTTTTTAAAAAAAAAATGGATCATTTAAGTGCCAAGTCGCCGGAACTCCGCCGGAAATCCTATGTGGCAATTTTTTATTAATTTTCTTGCCTACGTGGCTCGCCGGAAACCGATCGGCCAAAAATCAGCCAAAACGACGTCGTTTTGGCGACGTGGATTTTAAAAATTATTAATTATAAAATATTAAATAATTATAAAATATATTTTATTATAAAATCGATTTTATTTAAAAAAAAAAAAAAAGGGGAAGAGGGGATCGGCAAGGGCGTGCGGCCCTCGCCGCCGCCGCCGTCGCCTCCCCACCTCGCCGGGAAGGGCGGCGGCGACGGTGGGCGAGGGTCGGCCGGGGGTCGCCGGGCCCGGCCGGTGGCCGGCGACCTCGGCCGGCCTCGGTGAGGGCTGCGCGCCCTCGCCCGGCCGGGCCAAGGGTCGTCGGCCGCCTGCACGGCGCGCTCGGGCGGCCGACGGCCCTTGGGCCCCGGGCCGGGCGAGGGCGGGCGACCCTCGCCGGATCCAGGGGGAGGGTCACGACCCTCGCCCCAGATCCGGGCGAGGGCGCGCAGCCCTCGCCGGAGGCCGGCCGGGTTGCCGCCCACCGGCGGGGCCCGGCGACCCCGCCGACCTCGCCCACCGTCGCCGCCCTTCCAGCGAGGTGGGGCGGGCGGCGAGGGCCGCACAGCCCTCGCCGATCCCCTCTTCCCCCTTTTTTTTTTATTTTAATAAAATCGATTTTAATTTTTAAAAATCGACGTGGATATTTTTATAAAAAAAATTACCACGTGGATTTTTTATTTTGAAAAAAAATACTCCGTCACAAATTAAGTCGCCGGAAAATTGACACGTGGCAATTTGCCGGAATTTTTCGCCGCTGGCACTTAAGTGATCCTTTGTGCCAACTTTTGGCACTCCAGAGGTCCGCACCTCCATAATTTTGTGTGGAATCAATTCGAGGTCGCGACCAAAAAATGACGAGGTGTTTGCGTTGGACTTCGGATTAGGAAGTGATGTGATGTATGTGCATGTGGGGCCACTTACGTAAAGAAATAGGGTCCCACGAGGTTGCAATCACTACGAGACAACAAACATCAAAACATCGGGTCCCAATTTTGTACGGTGTTTGCCCCCACACGTGTCCATCCGTTCGTCAATCGCATTTTCTATGTTTTCGAATTAACTTCTCTCTACGCCGAGATTGCGCTTGCGAGGTAAGCAAAGGTTATGCCGCCATGATGTATCTTTATTTAATTTATGGATTAGATAACATTCGAACCTAAGATTGATTGAGGTGATCAAACTCTGTTGATTTCACAAAATACATATTAATAAAAAAAAAAAACCTTCAAAAGTTGGGAAAACGATTTCCTCTTTTTGAAAAGAGAAAATCACTTTCTATCATCTTTATTTCACCTAGACCAAATATGTTTTTCTTTCACTTATTTTTTATTTTTATTATTTTTTTGGAAAAATTCCAATTAAGGGCCCAAAGTGTCCTCATTTTCTCAAAAAAGGGCTCAGAGTGGACATTATTTCAAATAAGGGCATGAAGTACCTAACCTTGTTTTAGATAAGGGTCTGAGCTCATTGGCCGGCGAAGATTGATATTTCTAGCGATTGGAACAATGACATTTTTGTCCAAAAAAATTTTGAATTGAAAAAAAAACCAAACTGCTCTTAACCCTGTTCGTCAACAGACCTCAAAAAATAGAAATGCTTGAATGGCGAAATGTCACCAGAGCAAGCACCGTTAGGCGTTGATAGCGTGCAACTAGGTAGCGGCGTGAATCGAGCAGCAGCCGTGATGACGTCGATTGGGGGGGTGAAAGGTTTTGAAAAAAACTAAAGGAAATAAACCCCTTTGTAGGGTTCGCACAAAGCCTTCGCCGTCCTAATTGTGTCTTTTATTTTGCTTCTGTGATTCAACCGAGGTTAGTGCAAAAGTGTTGACTGAAGGAGCAAGCATCAATAGGCATTGATGGCGTGTGACGTCCTGAAATTCGAGCCCTTTGAGAGAGGAATGCATATTAATTTCGCCAATGCATTGTTAGTTGATTTCACTCGGAACTGATCACTCCTGAGATACTGACCTTGAGGAGAAATGCTAATGAGGATAGAACTCATGCGACTAAAGAATTTGACTTGGGAAAACGACTTGACCGTGAGACTTGCGTAAGAACAATCCTGTAGTCTTGCAGGCCGATTTTAGGGACGATTAGAAGTCGATTCTCGGACAAAAATAATGGGATGACGGGTGATTCCGTCTACTGTTATTGAACCTGTGAATGGCCCTATGTCGATCCTTGATAATCGTGTACTTTGAAATAAGAATTGATCCTTCGCAATTTCATGTAGTCAATGACGTCCACGTGTCGAGAAGTCTTGAATGTGAATTGGCATGAGTCGATTGCGCATGAATCCTCGAAACCGCTTATCAGTTTGAGTAGTACCAAAATGACATTCGGGTGAAATTGACATGGCATGAGAATCCAACATTGGATTTCGAATTTTCGGGAATGTCCGGGACGGACTTTTGGACGATGCTTCTTAGACAGTCGACAGTGCCAGTTGAGTTGAGTATTTGGAAAATGGATTTACGGACCAAGGAAACGAGCCTACAAGGATGTGGGCTGGGAAAGATCAGTGTGGGCCTCACGCCTAAGGTGGGACGGCCACCGTGGTTGACCTGAGGTAAGCGAGCGAGCCCATTAGACCCAACCGACCCATTTACCATTTCAAGCCCGTTGTCCAAACTTAAGCCAATTCGAGCCCAACAAATTCCCGAGCCCGTTTCTATTCATTTTCTAGCCCATTTCTTAGGCCCGCCCTTCATTTTTAGCCCAAAGGCAGTTTGGGAAATGTGCAAGGTGGCAATGACCATTTTACCCTTGGATATTTTGATGAAAAGTCAAAAGAAGAGAGAGAAGATGATGTTATGTTTCTTGGGGACTTGAACCAAGCCATTAATGACCTTAATGAGCTTATCCTTCAGCCTTCATTTCGCTCTCTCTCTCTCTCCCCTTCAGCCTTCAAAACCGCACACACTTTTCTCCCTTGTTTCCCTTCCTTTCTTCTGTTTTTCAGTCCGACCTTCCTCCGAAAAATCGAGTTGTTCATGCCCTTCCCGTGTGAATCTCGCCCCGTGCCACCTGCCATTGTGCTCAGAAGAGAATTTTCATTCAAACAGCATTGGCCGATCGCCGGAAAGAGCCGTTGATCGACCCGTATGGTAGCCGGAAGTCGGCTGGTCACTGACCGCCTACTATAGCGGCAGCTTTGCACAGTTCCGCCTTTTCCTCTATTTCTCTCCTATTCTGACCAAAACACCACCCATACCAACCACCAACAGTTCTCTCTCGATCCCCTAGTGCCAATCGCTTGCTGAAGCTCCAGCCAAGCCGTTTTGCTCTGATCAACCTAGTTCTCCTCCAAACAGCCAGTTTTTGTAGCTTGTAGAAGGAGTCCGAGTTTTTTGCTGCTGTGTTCAGCCTCGGAACCGCCTTGGAGTGTCGTGAGGGAGGTCCCCGAGTGTTGGGTTTGTCGCTACCGCCTCGTTCATGTCGTCGGCCCGCTTAACAGGTGAGTTTAGTTCCTGATCCTTTGTTAGTGCCTAAACTTGCTTAGGGTTGATTTAGTTAGTTGTAAATTTGGTTTAAGGGGTTTAATTAAGTTTTATTAGCTATAAGATATGTGGTTAGATAGATGATTAAGATTAGCTTAGCTCAATCTTGCTTAATTATGCTTAATTGTGCTTTATTTTGCTTAATTGAGTGTTATGTGTTAATTAAGCATGTTTTGCCTTACTTGCTTGATTAATTTGATTAATTTTTTAATTATTGATTTGTTTAATTTCTAAATTTAATTTTTTAATTATTAAATTCCGAAATTTCACTGTTCACGATACTGTTCATGGCACTGTTCATCCGGAAGTGAGATTGTGTATAATTTCACGCGCCTTGATCATATGAAGTGAATTAGATGTGGCATTGTATAAACATCTACTTGAATCGTGTGATTTTCACAAAAGAAAGAAAATGGCTTGTTCGAGGAACACCGGAAATGAACTGCCTTTATGAGGAAGAAAATGATTTGTCCGAGGGACACTGGAAACAGACCGCTTTTATGAGAAATGTGGGAAAAATGATTTGTCCAAGTGACACTGAAAATGGACTGCTTTTATGAAAAATGATTTGAGGTTTTATATGCAAGCATGTGTGCATTGACTAATACTCAAAGATAATAAGTGGATTGTGATGGTATGCTTGCGTGATCACTAAGTTGAACCCGCCGCCCTAGCCAAGGTTTGAGGGGTGATAGTTTGATTTATCGGAAACCCGGCGAAGGCACGGTTGCGTCTCTGTGGAGGAAGGGCGTCGTAGCACCGTGGCACCTCAGTTGTAAGTTGGATGTGGAGTCGCAGTAGAGGCCAAGCCCATGCTTCTTCGGGAATGCCGTCTAGCGGGAGTTCGGTTGTAGTCTGAGGGGCAGTAATAATCGGAACGTGTGTGGATGCAAGAGTGTATAAGAAAATATAGCATCATTGGTTCTGATTATGCATGAGATGATCACATCATTTATGGCATGCACGCATGAATTTATAACGTGCAGGGTATGTCAATGGCTAAGTGAGATTGCTTGTGACGCGACTCGCATGTGATTGATGAACTACATCATCTAACAGCTATGTGCATTGCATGTATTTTGCTGACTTATAACGTGCAGGGTATAACATACCGGGTAAGGTTGCATGTGAACCGACTATGTAATTGTTGGTGCGATTGCTTATATTGTATGAGGTTTTACATGCGGGTATGACATATCGGGTAAAGTTGCATGCGAACTAACTAATTATTTGTTGGTTGCCCCTGTTTGTTGTTTGCTTGCGGGTTGCTGGTTGTTTGTGGTTGGGTTGAGTGAGGGGTGGTTTTGGAAAGAAATCCTGGGTTGAGTTGGTATACTAACCGGGGTTTAGGGGAAGAACTCGCTGAAATTTTATCTCATTGATTATTGTATAACCACTTTCAGGACCTTAGAATGGCGCAGTGGAAAATCCTGCCCCCACTCCTCCAGTGATTGACCTGACGGAGCCTGAGTCCGATGGGTCTCAGTGATGATGGTGCTGAACCTGAGGGTTCATTATGTATAGCTGGGTTAGCCTAGCCTAGTTCCTTTTTGGTTTAGCTTAGAGGATGGCTCGGCCCCCCTTTTTTTTTTTTTTTTTTTTTTTTTTTTTTTTTTTTTTTTTTTTTTTCGGGCTTGTAAATCGGAAAAACGATCCTTCGTTGGTTAATCCAGTAAATTGTATAAATGAGTAGTGATGGTTGTTCTTGCTGTTCATCCCTCCATCCCCGATTGATTGTTTGACTATTTGTTGGACTGGAGATGGTTCGTCTTCTGCTTGTGCATAATGAAAGATAAAATGAACGGTCGTCGACGAGTCCTAGGACGTCGCTTTCAATTGACCATGGTAAGGGGTTGTCGTGTGCTCGGGGTTCGGGGTGTGACATGGCATGCAATCGGGCGACGGTGGCGACCACGTTGCTCAAAAGGTAAAGGATTTTGAAAGAAACTCAAAGAAGGACTCCTCCTGGCTCTCCAACCCATGTTCTCTTCTCTAATTGTTGCTTCATCTCGCCCGTAAACTTCTGATCCTCATGGGTGACCTCCAGAACCAACACACTTCAATTTTCTCATGATCCAAAGTTAGAAGTCTTGTAGTGCAAATGTGAGTTCTATAATGCTATTCTCGGTTGCTTTTAGAATGAAAATAAATGCTAATTCTTTGGGTAGTGCTTGTTTAAAATCTTATATGATTTAGTTTGAGTTTATGATTTAAATGCATATCTGCTCTTATTGCGATGGATTGAAATGAGTTGTTGGTTTAAACTTGTGTGTAAACTACACTACACACCACATGCTCAACGGAATGCCTAAACAAAATACTTGTTTGTACTGGCTTATTAGTTGCATTCCACTTTATGTTCTGTTTGCTTCGGTCATACTGTGGTTGTACATACAAGTGTTAGCTGTGGCTGATAGCTGAGGGATGGTGGTTCAGTGACTAGAGTTGGATGATAGTGAAGCTCAATTTGATGCTCAAATGACTTAGATCTTAGCGAAGTCTTTGATGAGTAATTTTACATTGAAAACTGAAGACTCTCTAGAGGTTCAAAAGACTTAAATGACTATGCTTTTATAACCTTCACAAATCATATACTCTCTAAATTTATATACCAACTCAAATGATTGACAATGAAATATTTTACTAAGAGTCGGTGCCTGAACTTGCACATGTTTTTAATACATAAATGACGCATCTCTCTCTTTTTGTCTAACAGAAACTTGGAGAAGGTGTAAAGCATGTATACATATCTATAGGTGACTAGTGCAGGACTACGGCATCTGGATACACCGAAGAGGTGGAGATCCATCAAAGGTCTACAAATCGGATCAAGATAATTAATCCAGGTGGCCAAATCATTTTTGGGCTCTTGTGAAGAACAAAATCAATTGAAGCCTACCTTCAACAAGGCAAAAAAGAGATAATATTTTATTAGGTGCTTTGATATTGTATCGTCTTTAGGATAATGTGGAAGGGCTGTGATTAGTTATCGTTTGTGTGCTATGATCACTGGAGCTTTCTATTGAGTATCATGTGGTACCCTCATATCGAAGTTGTAAATTTATATGTTAATGTCTCTTTTTGTAATGCAAATATTAAAGTTCAAAAAATTCAAGTGTTAAAAGATTGGTTGTCGATGATCAATAACTTCCTTTCATTTGCACCAAATTCAGTGACGTCCTTTTGTTTGTGCTAAGTAATAGATACTTCACATATTTCATCAGTGTAGTCTTTTTTTAGTTTGGATTCAATGGAACCTCCGTTCTAGCAATCCTTGTGAAACAAAATGGGCAATTTTGCTAGACTGGGAAATTGTTGAGGAAAAGATATCCTAAAAAAATATAGCACTTGCTTGCATGTAAGCACATCATCCATCTTCACTTGCCAAACTATCAATCTGAATAATAGAACAATTCTATATTTTCGTACATACTTCCCATATGGAAGAAATATGTCTTCTACAATACCAAAAGTACGTGTATACAAGTACATCTAGCCAGCATTCCTCCTTTACACTGAATCACTGAAAAGGGAACAATTAGAATCCTCTCACTAGAAGTTGAGCGACTTGGTGGTAAACCTTCAAATCTCTTCCTTTGCTCCAGAAAGACGGAAGTGAGAAAAACGATCGTGGCGCTGTAAAATTTCAAATGACATGTAAATAAGTTACTCAAAAAAGGATATTATTACGCAATAGGAAACCTGACCTTCTTAGAACAAATCATTTGCACTGAAGTTATAACAGCAAGAATGATCCTACAAAAAACCTGTAAATAAAGCATAACATCTTTAGTGTCTTGTGGGATGTGTAAATGTTTATTTCACTAAGGTTACAAAGAGCAAATAATTGTCATTTTGTATAGTCATACGTGTATGTTCCAACTTTCCAAGCCATCAAGAGATGCATTTTCTTTGTTATGCAATCCATATGCAATATAATTCAAGTGTATAACAATGAAAATGTGCACAAGTAGGTTCTTGCAACTACTTTAAGAGATTCTTGGCATTGAAAATAGATATTTTAAAGAATCATTCAAGCAAAGCTACTCAACTTCCCAACAAAAGCCAGCAGTCCAATTGTGGATGCACCTTTACCTTTCATGGCTTCAAATATCGATTGGATAACCAGATGTTGGAATGTTTCAAGTGTTTGTTGGGTATCGAGGTGTTTCCCTGAATCATTGCTTCATCCAAATCTTCAAACCTCCAAAAATCTGTCGGATAACCAGATATTTGGATGTTTTAAGCATCTTTCGAGTATCCAAGTACTTCTTCTTTGAGTTTTTTTTTTTTTTTCAGGAATCTGTCAAATATCCAGTGGCTCGAAGATTTAAAAATAAACCTCATTCTAATATATGTCGAGTATCCAGGTGTTCGCAGCACCTATTGGGTATCAAGGTCCTCCTTTCAAGGCTTGCGTTTTGTCCAAGCACTTCTCGAACTTTCAAACATCTGTCGAATAACCAGATATTTGAATGTTTTAAGTGTCTGTCGGGCATCCGAATGCTTCCCTGAATCTTTGCTTCATCCATATGTCCAAACTTCCAAAAATCTGTCGAATGGCCATATATTTGGATGTTTTAAGTATCTATCGAGTATTTAAGAGCTTCTTCTTTACGTTTTTTACTTACTTTTAATTTCAGAAATCCGTCAGATATATGTACACAGCAATGAATAATTTAATTACTGATGGGAGCAAAAGATGGTCAAATATAATAGCATTTTGTGAGTAGGGAATATAAGTGAGCATAGTTCAAATTTGGCTAGTCCAGCGCCTAACTCAAGGACCAACCCATATAGTGTTGGTCCCCAATTTTTGGGATCAAGGATTGACCCAATTGAAGTGAGGCCAATGAAGAGAGGCGAGTGCTGCAAGCATTGAGCGGTGAGCGTCAAGCGGCCATTGGCGAGAGCGTTGAGCCGTGAGCCGAGCGAGCATTGAGCATTGAGTTGTGAACCGACCGAGCATTGAGCGTCGAGTGGCAAGCGGCGAGGGGGGCAAGATTGTTCATAAGTGAAGTTGTTTCTCTTAATTTTACTTAGCAAATTGAAGAGAATAAAAAAGAAAGAAGAAAACAAAACTACTAGAGGTGGACAAGGAAGACTCCGTTTAATACCATATAAGGTATGGCTTGCTCTTTAGAATAGATAAAAGAATATTGTATATAATATATGAGGTATATATATATATATATATATATATATATATATATATATATAGTGTTAGACCATTGGTCTAGATTGGATCAACCTTAAACTGTTAGAATCAATGATCAATCCGCCTAGTGCTGGTCTAGGGATCCTAGGATCAATGATCAACCCAATCCTCTCGGGAGTCGGATGTGGACCGATAAGGTTGGGTTGGTCTATAGTCGGTTCAGGATTGATTCTAGATTGATACTCACACCAAATTGCTATTGCCTTGGAGATCAAACTAATCCACAATAAAGGAGATATTGCATGCATGAACATTTGCCCTCCTTTACTTGATTATGTTTAATAGCTCCAAAAGGAGCTGCACATGCTAATTTTCATTATTTTATACCTGGATACATAATTTTGCGTGGAATCAATTCGAGGTTGCGACCAAAAAATGAAGAGAAGACGTTTGCGCTGGACTTTGGATAAGGAAGTGATGTGATGTATGTGCAGTGGGGCCACTTACGTAAGGAGATAGGGTCCCCCGAGGGAGAAAATATTAGCTGCGGATTGTTTACCAGCGTGGCAAACCGGAGGCTGCTCTGGAGCATGACACATGTCCTCCTGTGGGTCCAGGTGTCAGGCTTGTCAGGAAGGAATTTTTTTTTTTCAAACTGCGCGCATTCTCTTCTCTCTGCCCTCTCCCTGTCTCTTCACGTCACTTCTTTTCTTCAGCACGCGGTGGTTGGAGGGGCGGCCCGAGGGTCCTCGATCACGCGCGACGGTCGTCGGTGGGTGCGTGGCTTGCACAGAGAAGAGACTGAGTACGCGATGGTTGTTGGTTGTGCGCGAGAGTCGTCGGTCAACACGCGGTGGTCGGAGGGGTGGCCCGAGGGTCCTCGATCGTGTGTGGCGGTCGTCGCAGCGGCCGCCGGTGGGTGCGCGGCTTGCACAGAGAAGAGACTGAGCATGCAATGGTTGTCGGTCAGCACGCAATGGTCGAAGGGGCGGCCCGAGGGTCCTCGATCGTGCACGGCGGTTGTCGCAACGGTCACCGGTGGGTGCGCGCCGGGCATCAGAGAGAGAAAAATTTGCCGATTGAAGGGTCTCGAACGAGAGAGTCAGTAGAAGAAAATATTTGGTTGAAATTTTTTTTTCTCCCTGACAAGCCTGACGCTTGGGCCCACAGGAAGACACGTGTCGCGCTCCGGAGCAGCCTTCGGTTTGCCACGCTGCAAACGATCTGCAGCCAATATTTTCTCCCCACGAGGTCGCAATCACTACGAGACAACAACAAACATCAAACGATCGGGTCACAATTTTGTACGGTATTTGGCCCCACACGTGTCCATCCGTTCGTCAATCGCATTTTCTATGTTTTCGAATTACCTTCTCTCTACGCCGAGATTGCGCTTGCGAGGTAAGCAGAGGTTATGCCGCCATGATGTATCATTTTTTAATTTATGGATTAGATAACATTCGAACCTAAGATTGATTGAGGTGATCAAACTCTGTCGGTTTCACAAAATATATATTAATCAAAAAAAAAAATTTCCCTTTATAAAAAAAATACCTTCAAAAGTTGGGAAAATGATTTCGTCTTTTTTGAAAAGAGGAAATCAATTTCTATCATCTTTATTTCACATGGACCAAATATATTTTTCTTTTTACTTATTTTTTATTTTTTCATTTCTTTCATTTTCTTTTTGCTTCTTCCTCGACCGATTCTGGCCATTATAACAATTGGCGAGTTTAGGCCTCACTAGATCAAGCGAGCTCGTGACCTTTAGTGGCATGGCTCGAGCTTGCCCGAGGCAAGCAAGCTCGCACCTTGCCAGATTGGGCGAGCTTGTGCTTCTACCGAGTGAGCTCGCCCAAGGCTAGTAAGCTCACGACTAGCCAGATCAAGCTAGCTTGTGGCCTCTAGCGACGAGCCTTGAGCGCGCATGGCGTAGGCAAGGCTCAAGCTCATAGGAATTTGGCGAACTCGAGCCTCACCATCCTTGGGCGAGAATCAAGCTCACCTATGGCCAGTCAATGGCCCCAGGCCAAGGAAGAAGCAAAAAAAAAAAAAAAAAAAGGAAAGAAAGAAAAGAAAAGGAAATGAAATTAAAAAATTTAAATTCAATTTTTTTTTTGTAATTTTCCTTATCATATTTTTCTTATCAAATAGCAAAAAATATTTTCTAATTCATTTTTAAGTTTCAGTCGAATATAAGAAAATATCATTTTTTTTGGAAAATAATTTTTTGGAAAATATTTTTCAAAAATATTGCATTTTCCACCCAAAATGAATGGAACTTAAAATATCAAATTGTGTTGTACTTGATCCGTGAGGAATCAAACGTCTATTGAATGCTTAATCAAAACACTAATCATAGAGTAAGTTCGAAAAGGGTTTTCTTAAGATGTTTGTATAACTCATGTATGAAGTACTTTCTTCCTTGCTTTGTTGAGAAGGTCTTTTCAATAGTATATATCGTTTCCCAAAAAAAAAAAAAATAGTATATAACATGTGATGACAACACGTAAAAAAGTTGGTTAGTAAAAAAAGATAATTTCAAAATTCATGGATGAGTTGATTGTAATTAATGAAGAAATATTATATTTATCAAGTATGAGTTACTAAATTGGTATACTATATTAAATGTAATTAATAGTTATCGAATGTACTTGCTAAGTGGCCTTTTTCAATCTGCCATAAATTTTATAGATTGACTTTAACATATCTAGCATTATTTGGGTGTCACGTTATCATATGAGAGAAATAATAATTGATATATAATATTATCAATATTCAATACATATAATACTTCTATTATCTAGAGTCTGTTTCGCTCCGTCCCCCTTTTCTAACTACTCTTCTAAAGTGGGTTAGTTATCCTACATGTAGATAACGTCTATAGTTTGTACTCTAAAAAGGCATGGCAAGGACAAACAACAGTATAGGCGTCCACATGAGAATATTTCTATTTTTTCGTTCTGGGAATAGATTTGGAATAAAAATTCGTTTAGTATTACAATTTCATTTTAAAAAAATTTTTTAGAACAAATTTCTACTTCAAAAATAGATTTGGAATAGAAAATTTTTTTACTTCTCTATTTTTAGAACAAAAATTAAAACTTTTCTCATTGCTTGCTCTTGTCACCGCCCATCGCCCACTTGCCTACCCGACATCGGTTGCTTGCCACTAGTTGCCTCTTGCCGCCATTCGAGAATGAGAAATTTTATGTTATTATTAAACGAATTTTTATTCCGGGAACAAAAATTTTATATTTGTATCAAACATTTATTTTGCATTAGAAACTCGTTCGAAGAATATAAATTGAAAAATCAATTTCTATTCAAAAATTGATTTTTGAAATAGAAATTTTAGGGAAAATTCCACAAAAGGGTCCCAAGTACCCTCAGTTTCTCAAATAAGGGCCCGAAGTTGACCTTATTTCAAATAAGGACCTGAAGTGCCATTACTTTATCAAATAAAAGCCTGAAATGAATCTTGTTTCAAATAAGGGCCTGACTTTTCGGCGATCAAGGGCATTTTCGTCATTTACTATTTTTTCTTTTCCTTTTTTCTGGTCATCTTCTTCTCCATCATTGGTGGCTAGCCGGCCACCGGTGAAGCACACACAGGGCTGGGCGAGGCAACCCTTGCCCTAGGGGAGGCCGTCCCTTGCAACCGTCCGCGAGGTCAACCTTGCCCGCGGCCGACGAGGGTCGACCTCGTGAATGGCCACGAGGGCGACCTCCCTTAGGGCGAGAGACGACCTTGCCTGTCCCTCGCCTAGGGCCGACGAGGGTGGCCAACCCTCGCCAGATCTGGCGATGTCGGCCTTGCCTGCGGTCGGTGAGGGCTGACCTTGCGAATGGTTGCAAGGCGACCTCCTCGGGCAAGAGACGGCCTTGCCCGTCCTTCGCCCGTGGCCGACAAGGGTGGCCCTTGCCGGATCGGGCGAGGGTCGCTTGTGGGCATCGCCGGTGGCCTTCGCGAGGTCGGCCTCCTCAAGGCGAGAGACGGCCTTGTCCATCCCTCGCCTATGGCCGACAAGGGTGGCCCTTGTCGGATTGGGCGAGGGCGACCCTCGCCCAGCCCTCTGTGGGCATCGCCGGTGGTTGGCCGGCCACTGGTGATGATGAAGAAGATGAATTAGAAGAAAAAAGGAAAAAGAAAAAAAAAGGAAAAGTGAATGACAAAAATGTCCTTGATTGGTCGAAAAATTTAGCTGGCCGGTGACCAGTAAGGTCAGGCCCTCATTTGAAACAGTCATGGCTAGTTTAGGTCTTTATTTGAAATGATGTCAATTTCGAGCTCTTATTTGAGAAATTGAAGGCATTTGGGACACTTTTTTGGAATTGTCCCGAAATTTTATTATGCACGCCCAAGGACTTTTCTTGAAATTAATAATTGAAGGACAGTTTTTTTTTGGTCGGAATTGAAGGACTGGACAAGGCTCAAACATCAAAAGAACTTTTGGTCCCGCGGTGGATGAGCTGTTGCCGCCTCTTGTCAGCAACCGGGTTAGAGTGCGGCCGGCGCTTGATCCATGCCGTTGGCTCTGGCTCTGCGCCTGAACGCAGGAGGCTCTGCGCCTGAACGCAGGAGGCTCTGCTGGAATACATCGAGGCTATGGAGCTCGCCCTGGTTGTATAACGAGTCGAAGGTAGGGGAGTAGCCGAGAGACTCCAGCCTGTTGTGTCTAAGCTTGGTCAGGGCTCGTCCGTCGGCATCAGAGGGTCGAGGAACTGGAGTGCCAGCTTGGCCACGAGCCACTTCTGGTCGGGGTTGCTGAGCTGGAGACCAAGAAGCCGGTCGAGAATGAAGAGTGGGATCTGATTCTTGAGCATGATCATGTCCTGCGGGATCGTGTGCCTTGATCCCTGCACCAAGAAGAGGGATCCATTGCGAAGGTAGCCGAGTTCCTTGAACCCCTCGGCACCTCCCTAGACCAGCTTAATCACAAATCACCCATCGGCAACCATCATCATCTCTACGAACTTGTTGCTGGTCATTGTCCCCTTGTAGCAGGCGTGAGCTCTGTCCCCAACCTCTTTCACCGAGTCTAGATGGTGGCCTATCTCGTGTAAGCGCCTGAGGATGTGGAGGAGGCAGAGCCACTTGTGCCGGTCCATTTGGCGGAGGCATTTCTTGCCGTGGTGGTATGGCCCAAGGTAGATGATCTGGGGAACGTAGACTTTGTCCTAGCCATCCTTGAGATGGTGCGGGGTCCGGTAAATGGAGAGATTGCTCAAGCTTTTCTTTGATGGAGACGAGGACTCGGGCGATCTCGGCTCCTCTTCGGGGAGGTTTTCGTCCCCGTAGTTCTTGACCACATCTGGAGAGCCTCGGATGGTTCTTGCTTTAGCTTGGGGATGCATCGGAGGTTGTCTTCTTGGAGTGTACACATTCCACAGTTTCTGAGCTCGAGAGTGACTAAATACCAGCACAAGAGCTATTTGTTGTAAACAGAAACCATTTCTTGTGAAGAATTGGTCTGCGTTTATCTACCTTTGTCTTTCTTGGGTTTTGATCATTGAATTGCTGCTTTCGAGGGAAATTGGACAAAAGAGAGATCTTTCCGACACCGAGATTCAAAAGGAGCTTGATATGTACATTTTGCTTTATTGAGTACTTTAAGTTTATATCATCAATTGGGCAGAGTAGCTCATATGAACCATCCCCCACAATATAAAGAGTAATAATTTGTGCAGAAACTTTTAGGCGTTGTTATTACCTCTTTTTGACATAATTCCACCATCTGTATCCTTTGAATCGTATATCACTTATCAGCACCAATTGAGATATAAATTAAGTATGAAATCAATAGTAAGTTCACACAAATGAAGGAACTTAGTTTTTCAACTGACTAAATTAGTCAATTCCTTAGTTCTTATTATAAGATTTATAAATTGGGGGAGAGGGAAAATATGGTCCTTTATCCATGATTGACCTGAGGATTGGGATTAGCCAAAACAAACAAAAATAAAAGAAAGAACAAAAGAAATTGTCCCGCATAATTTAATTATTCCAGTTCGACATTTACGTATCATATCATATGTCTAAACTTTCTATGGTCACATAAAATTGATTCCACATTATAAAAAAGACTCACAGTGCTTCAAACGATCATTTGTCTTGTCAGAATGACTCATCCACCCACAAAACTGTTTCTAATATCATTCTAATATCGTGCACAATTGTAGGAGATGGAGTGAAGTTTAGTTCAGCTTAATAAAAGAACTGGAAGGAATCCTTGTAGAGGAGTAATATAAACTCCCGTCACCTTACTGAGAAAGAAATGCCCCTTTAAAATCCATTTTAGATAGGTAAGCTTCGAACTCTAATTAATTATACTCTTCTCCATAAAGGATAAATTAGTAACAAGTCTTAGAGAATCGATGGGAGTAGCTCATAGAGTTGAAGAAGAGAGGTGAAGCGTAATGTAGGATCCAAGGCAAGCGAGAACCAATTGTTTGAACATCGTCACAAGAAAGAAGCTCCTTCGCATAGGTTACCGCTAAAAAAGGAGAGGTTTAGAGGTTCTTTTTGGCCTTGTAAATAGGCAAGCATTTCTTTTCTTTTTCTGGTAAGTTGTCTTTTTTATTTTTTACATAGCCTCATTTTCACCTCTTAAAGAATGCTTTAGATCCTTCGCTCAACATCATCCGGGGAAGCTTAGTTTCGCTAGGTCACTTAGATATTTAATAGAAGTAAAAAAAGTTTGAAAGATTCCTGAGTGCAAAAATAAGATGGTTTCTCGTGAAATATATTGCCATGTTGAACTCAGAAATTACGTGACAAATATAGTATATGGAATCTGAATTTGACAAGGTGAGAACTCCACATCTCAAGCGCTCATCTGCAAATTGGCTGCTAATAGTCAATTAGTCACAATCCTAATTCTCAGATTTTCACCAGAATTTTATCACTAACAAAGCGCTCACCAGATGGTTTCCACTATACGAGAAATCAAGCACGTGGCCTGTGGTAGGCATAGACTGCATAGAGGGCTTGTATGAAAGTAAGCACAAGCAAAATGAAAGCAGCAATGAAGGAAATGGTTGACCAGGGATTGCCGAAGTACTTGTCCTTGAGAATGGCTCTCCAGGCATTCCACTTTCGCGACCACTTTATCTTGAGAGCGTGTCTCGGGAAAAACACTTTAGCTGAGCAGTACATATCCACATTTCGAGAGAAACGACGGAGAGAACCGTCTCCGATGTCGAAGGCCACCTCCTGGCAAAGCCGGTGGAAGAGGTCAGCCACCTCGGCGTCGCTCCCAAGGCAGTGCTCGATGATATCGTGTTTGCAGAGGTACTGGACGTCCTCAGGGGAGTTGATCAAGTTTTGCATGAAGATTATGTACGAGGTAATGTTGTTCCTGCAATCGAAGTGAGACTGCTCGAAGGCTATCAAGTTGAGGAAGAGAGACCTCGTACTTTCGTGGATCACAAGGTGGGGGATATAGAGGATCCCGTCATAACAATTAAACGTGACGTCCATTAACCTGTTCGTCATTTCCGCCGGCCTGAATTTGATCCCAGCTTTCCGGAGCTTGGCCACGCAGGGAATGAGCCGTCGCCGGCTCTGCAACCACCTGTTATTCCTTCCTTGGGGCGGAGGTGGGGACAGGGGCGGGGGCGAGGGTGGGGACAGGGGCGGGGACGAGGGTGGGGGCGGGGGTGGGGGCGGGGGCGGGGACGAGGGCGGGGGCGGGGGCGGGGGCGGGGGCGGGGGTGGGGACGAGGGTGGGGGCGGGGGCGGGGGCGGGGGTGCGGGGGGGGCAAGAGGCTCCTCCAGAAAATTCCGAGGCAATGGAGCCCACACTGGTCTAATAAACGGTCGAAGTTCACCACTCTGCTGCTATGCTGGGTCAGGGGGGCGAAGAACTTGAGCGCCAGCTCGCGCACACGGCCTTCCTGGTCGCGTTTGTCAAGCTGGAGGCTGAGCAGCCGGGCGAGTATAAAGAGCGGGATCTGATTCTCGAGCATGATCATGTCACGCTGGATCTGGATCTTGAGCATCGATCCCCAATTCGAGAAGACGGGGTCATTGCAATCGTACCTGAGTTTGTCGAACCCCTCGTCAACTCCGCGGAGCAGCTCAATCACAAAGCACCCATCCAGAACCAGCATGCGCACAAAACTGTCGCTGCTCATAAATATTGTTCCCTCGTAACAGGTGAGTGCTCTCTCCTTGACGTCCCTCATTGAGTCTAGATAGCGGCCTATCTCGTGAGTGGAGCGCGCGAGGATGTGGTGCAAGCACCGCAACTTGTGCTGCTCCATAGGGAGGAGTTTCTCCTCACCGTGGTGGTACGGCCCGAGGGAGACGATCTGGGGGACATAGGCCTTGACATCACCTTCCTTGAGGTAGTCCGGGATCCGGTAAATTGAGAGCTTTGCCCCTAAGCGCTCTGCGTCGTCCTGGTGGGGTTGCTCGGGGTTCTCTTGGACGGGGACGAGACCCACGGGCGAGGACGCTCCCGGCTCATCTGTGGGGACGTTTTCTGCCCCGTTGTTGTTAACAACGGTCCGGAGAGCATCAGATGTTTCTTGCTGTTCGTTCGGGGGTCCAGATTGCACATCATCCATTTCTTGTGAAGAATTGGTCTATGTTTCTTGGCCTTTGCCTTTCTTGGGTTTTGATCTTTGAATTTGTGCTTTCTAAGCCCCCGGAAAAACAACAGAAGCAGAATTGGTAGTTAAATATATAGGGATATTGGAACAAAAGAGCGTGTCTTTCCAATATCGCGATGCAAAACGAGCTTAATGGTATTCTAGTCCTTATGACGTCACATGGATTTCGTCATCATATTGATAATGTAAAGGTGTGATAAACAACATGCCCCACCTTACAAGGTACAATTATTGGACTGGCTTTCCATATATCCAATAGGAAACAGGCACCTCACGCTCAACGTGAAACAAATGTGCATATAGTCCCCCTGTTTACATCACACAGAGTGGTTGGGCTTGTAATTTGCCCCGCTTATCCTTGTAATTAGATTTTAATAAATCAGAATACTTTAATTACTTACAGATGGGAAAAATAGATAGTCAAATATAGTATCATTTTGCATGTAGAATTCAGTGATAATGCCTCGCTCCCCTTAAGAAGAGCATTAAAAGGATAGCTCGAGATTAGATGTCACTATGGCCATCTAACCTCTCTCGTATAAGCTATCAAGTGAGTTTCAATTTCTTTGGGTTCTTTCTATTTCACCAAAATGTTATATGTCTACATCTCAATGCAGTGTCTCTTAATTATATGGAGAACTGGTTGAACTAAATAGAAGATGAATGCGCATGATACAACTAATATGTTATGAACTGGAAAGACGTGTGGTCCTTCGGAGACTTTGAATGGAAGGCCTCGCGTGGGTGAGACTTGAAGACCGGGTTGAAAGAATACCTCAAATTCTCGGCATAGTAGCTCCATATGTTCCCAACTGGCCTGAGGACCAAATCAAACCCCAACAAATAAGATGCTTGATTGCATGGATGCCATATTTGCCCTCCTATACATGCAATTTATTTTCTTGCACCGAAATAGAGAGAATATTAACTTCTTTCCTTCTTGGAGGAGCTTTTGCTTAACTAATTAATTAATCACTTCGCCTTTGATGGTTTTGCCTTGTGCATAGAAGCCTTTTTACACTTGAGCTACACTAGATAATTTCCATTATTTTATCTTTAAATGCATAACCTTGCACTAAATCGATTCGAGTTCGCTGCCAAGAATGAAGAGAATGGATGCATTGGACTTTGGACTGAGGAATGATACGGAGAAAGTACGGCAAATGCAAACTATTTGGCCTGTTGAATTGCATTGGTCTAAAAGAAAATGCTCGCTTTCAAACCTGATGAATTTGATCTATTTGAGTGAACCGGCCCTCGAACTTTCACCTCATGGAATCGTTTCATAGATAATGCCTTCCGAGAGATTAGTAGGTTGTACCCATCCGTGTTCTATCTATCGTATAAGAATTACAGCAGGAAGACAGCACCGACCGATCTGACACGGACATGGTCAAGGAGAAGGAACGGAGTACAAAACCTCCCTTGTCAACAGCCAAAGCAAAGACAAGAGGAGTTGGGTCCCACTTCCGGACGACGTTTTCGCACACGTGTCCCCCCAATCGTCAATCGCGCTTTCTAGGTTTCTGAATTTCCTTCTCTCCATCCCGACAGCGCATGTGAGGCAAGTAAAGAGGATGCCGGTTCAATTGACAAGATGCGAGCGGAAAATCGACTGAGACGGCCCAATTATCAAATGATTTGTACTTTTTTTTTTCCAAAAGTTGTTTGTAATTGATCCATGGGGAACCTTTATTAACCACTCAATCGAAGCACAAATCAAGATAAATTTGAAAAAATTTTCTTTACGTATTTATATAACTCATGCATGACATACTATTTTTTTTCCTTGTCGATAAGTTATTTTATGTAGTAGTTATATCTTGTGACCGTAATACTAAAATAGTCGGTCAATACATAACAAGGATTTCTTGATTCATGGATCAAGTTGATTGTAATTAATGGAGAAATCCTCTACTAATTGACTTTGCCATAAATCTTGTGAACTCATTCTCACATATCTAACATTGCCTAGATGTAATAATCTCACGTGAGATGCATAACAATTGAAATATGTCATCTTGATTGTGTATTAATGCATGCTATAATTTTCTTCTTTAGACCATGGTGATTTGTTTCATCATTTCTCTCTTTCAGTGGATTACAAATATGGAGATTGTCCATATTTATAATTGATTACTTTAGCTGTAGATAATGATTACAATTTGTAATCTAGCAGGACATGGCAAAGATGAAGGACACTATGGTCCTTTTCTTGAAGTAATAATTGAAGGATCGGGGAGGCTCCCGTCGTTTTGTGAGCACCTTTTTTCCTCGAGTTGGGGGGCACACATCTTTTGGCTCAAGTATCCAAGGCATTGTCGCTTGAGTCGTCTTTAGGTGGAGCTTTGACCCATTGCCTTTCTTCGTCTCTTTAGTCATGGAGTAGATCCGCAGTCCCATCGGCCAACTTATTGCGAATTTGCCACTACACAATCTCTTACCTCCTCCCTAATCAAATTCTGGTACAATCATGCTCTTTTGAAGTGCTCATACAACATATTTTCAATCCACAGGAAGATCATAAGAACTTGTTAAATGATACTTTTTAAGGAATGATTTAAATACCTCTATGTATAGGCAGGTTTTAGCATCACTATTAGTTCCTAGTCATCATACCTTACTCATCATCTTCACAACTTTACTAATCATTATTTTGATAAACCCATACCCGTTCAACTACATAAATCAAAATGATAAAATCATATGAAATATTAGGTTCAAGGGTCATGAGAGTGCTCAATTTTAATTTAGCATATGGTTAAAAAAAAAAAAAAACGAGCGCGCACTTTTTTATGCTAGGTTTTCAAATCTATTAAATTATCATTACAAAAAAAAGAAAAGAACAAAAGTTGGCATCCTTTTATAAGAAAGGAAAAGAAGAGAAGTTGAGGTTGGCGCGATTATTGTTTTATAGAAAAATGACTAAATAGTTCATAAATTTGACCCAATATATAATGTCGTTCTTAAACTTTTAATTTGTTAATTATGATTCTTGAAATTTAGCAAAATATGCAATATGATTGCTGAATTTTTAATTTATCTAATGTGATCTTTGAATTTTTAGTACTTATTCAGTTTACTCCTAAATTATATGAAAATATTTATTCTTGTTATTCTATTAATTCAAATTAATGAAATTTATTGATATGATTTTCAATTAGGAACGTTTGAATGTGGACACAAAAAAAAAAAAAAACCTTACCGAGTTTCTTGAAACCCTCGGTGAATCCTTGGAACAACTCTATCACAAAGTACCCATCAAGAACCATAATTTCCACGAGCTTGTCATGGCTCATGGATATCCTTCCCTCATAGCAGGCACTTCTTCATCGAGTCTAGATAGAGGCCTATCTCCTAATGAGCGCTCGAGGATGTGGTGGAGGCAGCACCGCTTGTGCCGTTCCATATGGTGGAGGTGCTCCTCACCGTGGTGGTACGGCCCGAGGGAGACGATCTAGGGGACCCAGGCCTTGTCCTCGCCATTCGTGAGATAGCGTGGGATCCGGAAAATGGAGAGCTTTGCCCATGAGTCTAGCACGTGGTCCTAGCGACCTTGCGCAAGCTTCTCTTTGATAGAGATGAATCACTCGGACTCAGGGGGCTTGGGCTCATAGTCAGGGACGATCTCACCCGCATTTCTTGTGAAGAATTCGTCTATGTTCTCTGCTTTTACCTTCATTGGGTTTTCATCCTCCAAATTGATTCGTCTAGTCCCTCGTGAGGTTAGGTAGATTTCGTCATCGTACCGAACGGTTGGGTTTTATTTTGCCCCGCTTAGCCTATTATTAGATTTAATAATTTAATTATTAATGGGAGAAATAGGTAGTCATATATAGCAGCATTCTGAGTGCAGGAATTTGATCTCTTCGGATTCTCTCTCTCACCAAAATGTGTGTACATGCACGTCTCGGCCTCAATTGTCGGAACCTTCATCCCAAAAAGGAGGCTGTGGCTCCGTTAAATGAATGGACAATTTGCTGCAATCACGGGGCATTGTTTACACCGTGGGCAAGTCAATTACGTCTTTTGAAGCAAAAAATAATTATTCATGTAAAATGAATGAGACTTCTTATTTTTCATGAGTTATTTTGTAAAAATCTGTCAATAGATAGATGTATTGATTAATAACTGTATCTCATCTCTAACATATTTCAATTTTTAATTTTTGAATCATTTTCATCTCATAAACGAGCTAACAAAAATATCAAAATATTTTTCTCTTTCCGTACATCTATGTGTACTCACTTCAATTATGTTAAAAAGTTTTTTTTATTAACTAATGATTCAAATATTCCGTGCAAAGACAATTTTGTATTAACTCTTCACAGACACACCTTATGTGTGTACGCTTTTGCTAGTAATAACAGTAACAAAAGAAATTGTCTCTTGATTGTCATTGAGTCTCAAACAAAGTTTTCAACAAAAGTGGCTCAATTTGTCCTCACAATGGTTCCTGTAAGCTTTATCAACAGTTAGACCTTGGAATAAATAAAGACCATAATGGTTAAACAAACAAAGTTTTCAACAAAAGTGGCTCAAGAAATAGTTTGTCCTCACGATGGTTCCTGTAAGCTTTATCAACAGTTAGACCTTGGAATAAATAAAGGCCATAAAGGTTAAACAAAGACCAAAAGGTCTTTTCCTAGATCAATGGGACAGCTGTCCGGACTTGAAATCATAAAGTAAACAAAGACTAGGAAGTCTTTTTCTAGATCAATCCATGGTGGCTCACAAAAGCCTAATAATGGGATGATTGTCAAAAGTTGAAATATTAGAATAAACAAAGACTCGAAAGTCTTTTTATCAATTCATATTCTTTTCATAAAGAACCAATTAATCAATCATAGGAATCTTGGAACAAACAAAGATCAGAAAATACTTTTTTTTCATATCAATTCTCACTCCACTCATAAGAATAAACAATTAATCAATCTCATTTATATTTTTCTTTTTTCTTGAAGCTAAAAGACAAATTACTTATCTGCTCATACATCATACAAACTAGCAACCTCAGATTAAATTAATATGCGAGCACCCTCTTTGGCCTAATAACAGTCAAGTGAGGAAATTAGTCACAGATGAAAAATAAATAAAGAGTTCATAAATATTTGAACATTACAAGATCAAACGGCTTAAAATGTCAGAACAAACCGTCACCCTCTTTAATTTTCTCTCCCTGATATCATCTCTCTTGAAATTAATTAAAAATGTGAGAAGTCTTAACCTTGTTATACCTCAACTCTGTTATTACTCCTCCGAAAATTTAATTAGAGTATTTAGCTTAATTTGCAGTTGAGAGTTGATTGAAATTAATTGTCTTCAGATTTCATGCAAAAATTTCTGGCTCGAGAAATAGATTGTGCTCCCAGTGATGGCTCATGAAAGCTTAATAGCATGGCAGCGATCAGACCTTGGAAACTTGGAATAAACAAAGACCAGAAAGTCTTTTTCTAGGTCAATTCATATACTATTCATAAAGAACGACCAACTAACTAATGAGTCTCCTTTGTATTTCTGTTTCGTTTTTTTCTTAATGTTCAAACTCAAATTGATTAGCTCTTCTTTATGAATTGTTCATCCATCATGCCCAGCAAACTAGCAACCTTAGAAACTACCTTGGGAATAATAGCAGGATAATTACCAAAGAAATCAAAAATCTATTATACTTATACTAATTTAGTTCTAAATCCAAAAAAATCGAAAAAATTATAAAATATTATTAAAATATCATTGAAATGTTATTAAAAAATGTTGACATAAGCTTTGCCCATGCCATATATGACAGTCGGATTTTCAATCAATATTGACCAGATGGATTTAATTAGCAAAAGATAAAATAATGTTTAGGACTAAATTTGCATAAATGATGATTTATGACTGATTTGACACAAGTGCACTAGGTTTAGGATTTTCTTGGTAATTTCCCCATAGTAGCAACCAAGATTCAACCTATAGTCAGAGTGTGGAAATCAATACAAATGACAAATAAACAAAGTGTTCACAAAAATTTGAACGTTGAAATGTTTAATGGCTTAAGCTTTTGAAATGCACCATTGCACTCTTTAATTTTATATGCTTGATTTCATCTCTCTTCATTTTTCTAATTCTCAATAGGTTAAATAAGTTTGGCAAAAGAAATAAGTTAAAAATGTGAAATGTCTTAACTTTTTTATGCTTCCACTCTATCTTCTACTCAGTTTTTTTTCGAACTTTCAATAAGAGGAGTCAACTTGTAGCAACGTATGTGGCTTCATTTTCACCCAAGATAGGTTGATATTAATTGTCCTAGACCTCTCACAGAAAGTTCAACCTATGAATGAAGTGGCTCTAAGTAATAGTTTGTCCTCATTGTAGTGGTTCATCAGTTTTAAATAGAGGGTGATGATAATCGCAGGGTGATGAAGGACTCCTTTGTGCTGGGGCTTAACATTCTCGCCCTCTCACTTTTTATAATTGCATGTGTACTTTTCCGTTTTAGTTATTTTGCTCTATCTCTTTCCTCTAATCACTTTTATGAGGCGGGTAATAAATATGGACATTATCCATATTTTTAATTAATTAGTTTAGTTGTAGATAATGATTATAATTTGTAATCTAAAAAGACATGCCAGGACGGACAACATGGTACTTTTCTTGAAATTAATAATTGAAGGATAGTTTTTTTTTCCAGGGTTTTTTTTTGGGGGTGGGGGTCACTTCTTTTGGCGGTACCTTTTCCCCAGAGCTGGGGGCTGTCATCTTTTGGCTCAAGGTTTCAAGGTAGTACCTTTTCGCTCGAGTTGCCCGAGGTGGAGGTGGTGGCCCTTGATGTTGAATCTTGACCTCTTGATTTTCTCCATCACGCAGGAGATCTGCGGTTCCACCGGCGAACTAATTAAGAATTTGCCACTACAGAGTTTCTCACCTCCTCCTTAATCAAATTCTGATACGATCACTTTTTTAATGTTCCCATGCGAGATATTTTCAATCCACAGGTCGACCATCGGAACTTGTTAGCTAAAACTTCTCAAGAACGATTTATATACTTCTACATAAAGACAGTTCCAAGCACTGCTATTTACTCCTAACTCTAATATTCACTAATCATTCTTCTGATAAACCCTTACCCATTCAACTATGTAAATTAAAACGATAAAATCATATGAAATATAATGGTTTGAGGGCTATGAGAGCACTCAATTTTAATTTAACGAATGATAAAAAAATACACACACTTGCTTTTTACACTAGGTTTTCAAATTTAAATAAAAAAAAAAGAACAAAAGTTAATAACCTTCTATAAGAAAGGAAAAGAAGAAAAGTTGAGGTTGGTGTAATTACGACAGAAAAAAAATTTAGATGTGTCAAAAGTAGTGTATGACCCTCATTTTAGTGCATAATTTTTTTTTCAGATTACTTAAGTACTACTACTTTGAAAAAACGATCACTTGAATAACAAGTTTGATTAGAGAAGTCGGAAATTCAACATGGCCATTTTTCATTAATTTCTCATTTCAATGTGGCTCGTTGGTATGCCCATTCAGCATATAACACCTACATGATGTCGTCTAGAAGGTTTGCCCCAAGTTAAAAAATCCCAAATAGAAACTTACAAGGATTTTCCCAAATTGAAAACCCTAAATCAACCAACAACTCTAAATCAAAGCCCTATTCGATTTGCCCCCAATGTAGATGAAGGAGGAGGGATTGGGCTCGGAGGCAGCATTGCAGGTGAAGGATTAGCAGTGGGATTTGGTCTCAACTTCACACTTCTCTTACTCGCGAAGTTTCTGGATTTATTTTTGCTCGATCTCGGAGCACTACAAGATGCATCAATTGACGGTCTCTTCGGCAAGGGGTGGGCGGTTTTTGATTAGTTCTTGCTTGACAATGTCCCTTCTAGCGTTTCATGGGTGGTAACTCCATGGGCAGCGATGCCCCGCTTATCCTTTCAATTAGATTTTCATAAATCATAATACGTTAATTACTTACTGATGGGAGAAATAGATAGACAAATATAGTATAATTTTGCATTGAGGAATCGATAATACCTCACTTCCCTTAAGAACAACGTTAAAATGCCATCATGGAATTAGATATCATATCACCATGCCCATCTAACATCTCTCTTACAAACTATCAAGTGAGTTTCAATGTCTTTGGATTCTTTTTCTTTCACCAAAATGTTGTATGCTCACGTCTCGATGTGATGTCTTTCAAATATAGGGAGAACAGGTTGAACTTGTATAGGAGATGAATGTGCATTATGCAACTGATGGCAATGTCCTTCTCCATAGACTTTGAATGGCAGGCCTCACGTGGGTGAGGGGTGAAGACGGGATTGAAAATATACCTCAACTTCTTGGCATACTAGCTCCAGCCGTTTGATCTCAACTAACTAATTCGCAGTATGAACGAAGTGAGCCCCCACCACCACTGCCTTGAGGACCAAACCAAACCCCGACAAATAAGATACTATTTTATGTATAAATATATCAATATCATTAATCAGATGAGATACAAAAGTTTAGGAGAATCTTCTAACATTTCAAAGAAGATACTTGATTACACGTTTGCCGTCCTTTACTTGCATATTTTTCTTTGCTCCAAAATAGAGAGAATATTAACTTCTTTCCTTCTTGTAGGAGCTTTTGCTCAACTAATTAATTAATCGCTTTGCCTTCAATGGTTTTGCCTTGTGCATAGAAGCCTTCTTTTCAACATTTGAGCTACACTAGCTAATTCCTACTGTTTTATCTTTGAATGAATAACCTTGCGCTAAATCGATTCGAGTTCGCCGCCAAGAAAGAAAAGAAGATGGACGCATTGGACCTTGGACTAAGGCGTGATATATGGAGAAAGTAGGTCCCGCCGGGTTGCAACACAAACCATTGGGACACAGACAGGGTGGAGGAACGCAGTACGAAGCCTCCCTTGTCGATGTTATGGGCCCAGCCGAAGCGAAGACAAGAGGAATTGGGTCCCACTTTTTGATGATGTTTCCACACGGGTGTCCACCCAGTCGTCAATCGCGCTTTCTAGGTTTCCTACATCGCGCATGTGAGGGCGAGTAAAGAGGATGCCAGTTTCATTGATAAGATGCGATTGTAAAATCGATTGAGACAGTCCAAATACCAAATGATTTGTACTTTTTTCTTCCAAAAATTGTTTATCGAACCTTTATTAACAACTTAATCGGACCACAAATCAAAATATAAATTTTAAAAGTTTTGCTTTAGATGTTTATATAGCTCATGCATGACATACTTTTTTCTTTGCATAGTCAAGAACTTATTTTAGATGGTAGTTATATCCTATGACCATAGCACGTAAAAAAGTTAGTCTATAAATAACAAGAATTTTTTAATTTATGGATCGAGTTGATTGTAATTAATGGAGAAATCCTCTATTAATTGAGTTACAATATCACATGGATGCATAATAATTGAAATTTGTCATCTTGATTATTTATCAATGCATGCCATAATTTTCTTCTTTAGATAGTGGTGATTTGCTCCATCCCTTTTCTAATTAGGGGGTTACAAATATGGACATTATATATATATATTAATATTTGATTACTTTAGGTGTAGATAATGATAACAATTTGTAATCTAACAAGATAGGGCAAGGAGGAAGGACAATGCAGTCCTTTTCTTGAAATGAATAATTGGAGGAGCGGGGTTCACATCGTTTTGTGAGCACCTTTTTCTCTGGAGTGGGAAAACAAGTTTATTGGCTCGACTTTCCAAGGTAGCATGGCTTGAGTCGTCCTAGGTGGGGGCCATTGATTTTGAATTATCAACCATTGACTTTCTATCTCTCTTTAATCATTAAGCAGGTGCGCGGTTCCACCGGCCATCTTACTGCGAATTTGCCACTACATATTCTATTGCCTCCTTCTCCCTAATCAAATTCTTATACATAAGTGCTCATGCAATAGGTTTTCAACCCACGGGAAAGAACTTTTTAGATAATACTTTTTTACAAATGATTCGGGATATGTTTAATTCATAGAAGATAAGAAATTTGAAAATATTTTTCGAAAAATAATTGTTTATATTATTTAAAAAATTAGTTGATACATAATCAATCATAAACATTTCCTCATTTACTTCAACTTCGAATCTAGAAGCCTTGGAATGCAAAACCAAGACTTCATTTCTTCCTTCTTAGTATTTGGTCTAATTTTTGGACAAATCTCATCTCTTGAACCGACCACTAATTAGCTTTTCTCATACATTTTCACCATAAATAATTTTTTTATACCCTCCAACATATCAACAATGCGACATTCCCTTTTATATATGTTGAACGTCTCAATCAAATTGTTCTCGATAGCATTGTAGTTGTGTCCACAGTTGATAAATGCTTTGGAAAAGTGTTCAGGACATATCTCATGAAATCTTCATATGCACGGACGGACTCTTCCTTCATTTCTTTTGTGGCTATATTGAAATAAGCCTCATATGCCGACTATGCAACTCTCCAACAACAATTCCTAAATGTTTCTCCTTGTATAGTAAGTGCAGTTCCTTTGCTTTGCTAGTGGGGGGAGTTTAGAAACTATATGAAGAAGACCCTGCAACACATTATTGGATGCAAATAAGTCAATCTTTTAACAACAAAATACTTTAGTAAAACTTGTGCACAATTTTACCTTTTGTTAGTCACTCATAAAAGTCTAGCCAAGACTTTGCCCCAATTTCAAGTCTTTCGGTAGTAGCTCAAGGAACCAAGTCCAAGATTCTTCAAGCTCAGCTTCAACCATAACCCATGCAATTGGAAACATTTGGTTGTTTCCAACTTTGGGAGTAGCACAAAGCAACATCCCTTTGATTAAGTCTTAATAAAGCATCCATTGAATCCAATAACTCATCTACAGCCTACAAGAAAACCTTCTTTCAATTCTTTGAAGCCCACGTAGAATCTCTTGAACGTATTATCTCATCCAACTTCCAAGTCAAATGTGCTATTTTGACTACCTCAAATCAACTCAGCCTTATAAGAGTGTAGCTCATTAATTTTAAGGTTAAATTTGATAGAAGCTAACGAAGAGTAAATGCATTACAAATGTACCAATTTGAGGTTTTTGATGGCAAAAAAAATTAATTTGTGATAAATTTATATTTGAGTTTTTTTGTAATATCACTCAAAACAAAAAGCACACAACGTGCACTTACCTTTTTCGCTTGGTTTAAGGCACGCCAAAACTAATTGCACTTGATAACGGTGGAAAAAGCTTCTTTTGACTATCACAATATATTACCCCTGGATATGGGTCTAATAAACCAAACGAATCGCAGCCGTTAATCTTATGGGACTCACACATGGAATGCAGATGAGATTTATAAAATCAATACTTGTCCTTCGCCTTATCCAATAAAAGAAATTGGTGAAGGGGAGAGGAGGGAGTCGGGCAAAATCCTAAAACCATCACAATTGTTTGAATTTCTTCACAAGGAGGCAGGTCAGAATTTGCCAGGTTACGCCAAAAAAGGAGAGGTCCAGAGTTTCCTTTAAGCCTAGCAAACAGGTCAATGTTCATAGAAGGATTTATAGTAGAGAGACAGTGTGTTACAATTAGATAAGTCCCCTGTTATACCTTATACCTGTCTTTAACCAAATCTGCTCCTACATCATTTGGGGAAAGACGTTCTCGTTATTGAAGCTGATTCATCAATTCTATTTTAGCATCAATCACATGTTATGGCAAGATTTTTAGGCAAAACCTTCAAAATATGAGCGCATTATTGGCGAGCTGGCGACACGAGCATGATGTGGTGATACAATATTAATGCTCTCCAAAACTCTTTTAATCCCAAAACACAAGTTATGACGGCCCAAGCGACGGTGCGCGGGGAGGAACGGTAGTGCGTTTGTGTCTTGGTGCTCAGACGTGCGCAGGGAGAGGGGATATGTCTCCTATCTCACATTCCTTAATGGGGAGTCTTGAGCTAGTTGATAAGGTTTGGATTCTTTATTTTGTGTAACGCGTTTTAAAGCCGTGTGAGTTTCGGCCAAAAGCGGATAATATTACACAGTGGTAGTGATCCCAGGCCCTTACACAAGTTATAATTTACACCGTTTAAAAAATTGGGATACATTGAAGTTCATGAATCGATTGACAACCGAAAAGAAGATAAGATTAACCCGAAACCTCACTCCTAAAACGACAAAATTTGTTTCTTCTTCCCGGTCAGTAAAGCACGGAATCGGAGCACTTCGTTGTCCGTCAAAACCACAATGAACAGAAGTTTGGTGTTAAATTACTTTGCAAATTTCGAAGGAGCTTATTAACCCGGAAGGTTTCAAATGAAGCTTTGAAGGGAGGATCTCTGTGTGGGGCTGACCACCTAAGATTGTCTTCATTAGTTTGAGGGGAATTTAGTCTCTTCAACAATGTTGTGACCCTCCTCGTATAATCCTATCTTATATGTTTGACTTATAATTTTATTTACAAATAAATTATTGAATAATAAACAATATCTGGTATCATAAATAACATATACGACGTATAAAATATCATGAATTGGGATTAACTATTAAAGTGGTGATTCTTATGTTCTCTCTTCTTGATTTGAGGGATATTTTGACAACTTCGATGCTATTCGCTCCTTGTTATATATATTATGAATCAAAACCAAGCAGTGACAACATAATATAGTTTACAACTCTGCTACATTACAAATGCACTACCTATTAGATCATAACTTTATTTTACCAAAAAGGCTGCAAATGTGCATAATTTGGAATTTCCCTAGTATGCAAGGAGGGAGAGCCGGACATGATTAATGGACGGGCTGGCTCGCAAGCCACTCATAAACTGGACGCGCTTTGACTGAACTATTTAGACCCGTTGGGAAAATTTGGACAAAAATCTAAACCCAATCAGTGGGCGGGCTGGGCATGGGAAAGGACCTGGAGGCCCGGCCACCCACATATTTACTTAAAAAAGAGATTATATATGTAATTAATTAGTTCAATATTTAAGAACAGCAACAGGAAAAAAAATCTAGTACGGTAGAGAAAAGCAGTATAAAACTCATAGGTAAAATGATAAAATAAAATAACACAAAGTTCAAACATTTTTTTCCCATTTGCAATTGTCTTTACTGAACAAATTAAAAATAGAAAAAGAAAGGTGGCTCGATGGCCGGGACGGGCCTGTCCATGTCTTTCCCTTGGGCTGGCCTAGGCACTTGCCTAAACCGGCAAGTTTGGACCTTAGCAAGAGCTCAAGGGTTCAAGCCCACGACCGGCTAGAGCCAGCCTAGGCCTCCTTAGTGAGCACATCTAGGGGAGAATTATTGTTTTATATGTTGTATAGAGGATCTTCGATCTTGCGGCCGCAATAGCAACTCCTGCTGTCTCCTCGGAGACTAGCTAAATTATGTTAATTCATGCTAACTCTCATTTAATTGTCGTAATATCGTGGTAGGTTCAAGTGTTTTTTTTATCAAGTTGTGACATGCAATATAAAAGAAACTGATTTGTAAATGAATTTTGGTCACTTTATAGGATCAATTGCCGTACGATGAAAGATACATTTATATTTCTTCTTAGTAGAAAGATAAATTAGTAATTCTTATCTATAGGACCTTTGAGACTCCATGAGTAGGGGTGAGCATGGTCCGGGTTGGGTTGGTTCACCTCTTAACCCTAGGACCAATTCGCCACGGTGTTGGCCCTTAATTTTTGGGATCAATGACCGACCCTATTTAGCCTAGGACTAAGGATTGGACCCACCCAATGAGTTCGGTCCGGTTCTAGGGTCAACCTAGGAACCAATCAATAATTTTTTTGTTTCATTTTTTGTATTCGCTGAAAAGACAAATCTACTATATCAAATTACATATCTATCGATAATGCACATTGAGTAACCAAACTATAAATACTAATGCATATTCAACAAATTTAAGATAAAGCAACAATAGAAATTTCACATTTGCTCTAAGTAAGAAATTATAAAAACGATTACAACTGCTCATGGAGCTGTGACGTGAGTGTTGCTCACAAGTGAAGAGAGTTTCTAATTAGAGCTTTGTTTCCTTCAATTTACTTGGCGATGAGCAAAGTTAGTGAAGAGAGGCGAGCGGCATGAGCATCGAGCAAGGCACGCATCGAGTGGCGAGCGGCCAAAGACGAGTAAGGTGAGTATCAAGCAGTGAGCGGGACAAGGTTACTCACGAGCAAAGTTATTTTTTCGATTTTACTTGGCAAATTGAAAACTAAAAGGATAAAAAAGAAAGAAGAGAATAAGATTACTAGAGGAGGATGACACTATTTGAGCTAGAGTTTGCTATTTAGAATAGATAAAAGAAATATTATAAAAAAAATTAGATATATAATATATAATATATAATATTATATAAAAAATCAGGGTTTGTTCGAGTTGGACCAACCTAAAACTCCTAGAACCGAGGATAAACTCGAACAGTGCTAGTCCAAGGATCCCAAACCAAAGACTGACCCAATCCCTTTGAGAATTGGATTAGGATCGACAAGGTTTGGCCGGTTCTAGGCTGATGTAGGGTTGACTCTGAATTGATACTCACCCTTATCCATGAGCATCTAAGAAGGAAAAATTAGTAATTGGATTTTATTATTATTATTATTATTGCTATTATTATTATTATGTTAGTCTATTAAGAACAAATAAAACACTCTTACGTAAAGTGTCTTAGATGGACCCCAAATCAAGTGTACTTTAGGTTTATGATCATTGGGAACTGTATTCAGCATGCAAGTAGTAAATCTTATTTAAGTGACATGACGTGTGACTATTGATGGATTACATGAGCTCATCCACGTCATAGGGCATCATCTTTCGATGATCATGTTTTCATTTACGAGCCCAGCATATGTAATTGAATATGAGCCATCTTCATCCACCAACCGTGGAGGCTTCTCAAGAATTAGACCATCCACATGAATCCCTGTAAATTATTAGTGAAAGACGACCTAATTATATATGATCATATCTCATTTAGACTTTGGGAGATTAAAAATGGTATGTGGTTACGGAGAATTGGAGAATAATTTAAAATTTGTTGGAGAAGAAAAATGGGTTTCCTTCCATTTCAAAATTTGCCCCCTTTCCAAGGTCTTGTTAGAAAATGTGCGAATTGTAGACCTAAGTAAATTCTATATAAGAAGCTTCCAAAATGTTACCAAGCATAAGATAATCATTATTTGTGTGCTAACATAATATATAATGCTCTAGTCGTAGCTCCCCTGCTCTATTAAAACCTTGTACATAATAAAAAGGAGAGTGAAAAGTAATAAAAAATAAGCAAATGAAAATGAGGTTGGCAGGAGTGTTGTGAGAAATTCTTGCCATTTTTGTTTGTGCAATTTTTAGGTTCATTAACATTGATACACTGTTCATATAAAAAATAGACAAAACAGGATGTGAAAATATTTGATTTTGTTATTGCATTTACCAAATAGTGGATATGATACAGCAAAATCCCTAAATTTTTTATCATATCCTACCAATCTTATCTAGATTAGAAATCCACGCGACCAAATGTAACCTTAAGACACACCACTTGATCCTAAGTCTCATTTGAACTTAAACTAGTAGTTGAGTCTAGCCATATTGAACATGAAATTGCGTGACTCGATACAAGTCAAGTGGTCTGAGTGTGACCACCATCACATATTCTTTTCAAAGGTGAGAGAGCACGGCATTTCGGGCATTCATCTGCAAATTGGCTGCTAATAGGCAGTTAGCCACAAATCCTAATTCCCATAGTTTCACCAGAACTTTATCATTTGTAAAGCGCTCATCAGATGAATTCCCTCATATGAGAAATCAAGAAACAGGCCTGTAGTAGCCATAGACTCCATAGAAGGTCTGTGTTAAAGTAAGCACAAGCAAAACCAAAGCAGCAATGACGGAAATGTTTGTCCAGGGACTGCTGAAGTAATTGTGCTTGAGACTGGCTCTCCAGTTATTTCACTTGAGGCTGTAGCATCTGTTCAAGTCGGCAGACAGTTCAGAGAGATGACTGTCGTTTATGCTGAAGGCCACCTCCTGGCAAAGTCGGTTGAAGAGGTCAGCGACCTCGGCATCGCTTCCAAGCCAGTGCTCAATGATCCCACAGTATTGGAGGTACCCAACGTCCTCGAGGGAGTTGATCAAGTTGTCCATGAAGGTTACGTACGAGGATATGGCGTTGCTGCAATCGAAGAGCAAGAGTGACCTCGTCCCCCTGTGGATCAGAAGCCTGGGGATCCGAAGGGTCCTGCACTTGAACTTGGTGTCCCAGAACCTGTCCGTCTTCATCTGCCTGAAGTCGATCCCAGCTTCCCGGCGCTCCGTCACAGAGCGGATGTGCTGTTGCCAACTCTGTGACCCCCGCTTGATCCACGTCCTCGCCTCTGGCATCAGGCCCAAGCATAGGAGGCTCCGCCGGTACACTTCGAGGCAATGGAGCCCGCCCTCGTGGAAAAGTGCGTACTTCAGTCTGGTGCGGCTAAGCTCGTCCGTCCGCATCAGAGGTTCGAAGAACCGGACTGCCAGCTTGGCCACAAGCCCCTTCTGGTTGGGGTTGCTGTGCTGGATGCCGAGCAGCCGGTCGAGTATGAAGAGTGGGATCTGATTTTCGAGCATGATCATGTCCCGCCGGATCATGTGCAGCGATCCCCCATCAAGGAGAAGACGGGTTCCTTGTGAGGGTAGCCGAGTGCCTTGAAACCCCCCTTCTTGACTCTCCAGAACAGCTCGATCACAAGAACCATCATCTTCACGAAATCTTCGCTGCTCATGGATATCCTTTTGTCGTAGCAGGCACGAGCTCTCTCCTCGACCTCCTTCATCGACTTTTGATAGCGGTCCATCTGGTGATGGGTGCGCTCAAGGATGTGGCGGAGGCAGAGCCACTTGTGCTGGTCCATCTGGCTGAGGCGCTCATCACCGTCGTGGTACGGCCCGAGGGAGACGATCTGGGGGACATAGGCATCCTTCTCGGCATCCTTGAGATAGCTCGGGATCCGGTGAATGGAGGGTTTTGCCCTTGACCACGCCCCGTCGTCCTCGCGAGCTTGTTGAAGCTCTTTGATGTAGACGACCTACTCGGACTTGGGCGGCCTCGGCTCACCTTCGGGGACGTTTTTGCCCTCGGATAGTTCTTGCTGTAGCTCGTGAACCCGGTGGTCCTGAGACTGCTGTCGTTGGCGGTGGTGATTTATTGACTCTGGGGATGCAGTGGAGGCTGATCTCTTGGAGAGTCCAGATTGCACGGTCTCTCCGAGTTGGAGAGTGATTAGATAATAAGTCAAGAGCTCCTTACTGGAAACAGCAACCATTTCTTTGTGAAGAATTTGCCTGTGTTTCTCTGCCTTTTGCCTGCCTTCCTTAGGTTTTGTTCTTCGAATTGATGCTAAGCCCAGAAAATGAAGAGCAGAATTTAGTACTTTAATAACGTTTAGGGATATTGATCCAAAGGAGAGGTTTTTCCAAAGTCGAGATTCCGATTGAGTTTTATCCTTTACGACGTCATGTCGATTTCGTCATCCTATTAATAATGTAAAAAGGGTGATAAACAACATGCCCCATCATTACTCCAAGAGGTACAATTATTGGAATGGCTTTTTATCTGGCCAGAAAGAATTGGACAGTTGGATCTGTCAAACGGATGGATCGAATCATAAATAATCGAACCCAAATTAATCCATTAACTCGTTTATGATCAATTTATACATAATATAAATTTTTCGACCCATAACCAACTCAACCGGTACCCGACCTCATCTATATTATTAAAACACTTTCATATTTAACTCAATTTAGGAAAACTTATTCATATGATTTTTTTAAAGATTATATTACAAAAATACTTCTAAGTCTGGGAAAACTTGGTTCTTATGATTTTTTTTTAAAATGGTATTGCTAACATTTTCATTCAATACAAATCTAGTAAACAATTTGAATATATATATACATATATATTTTTTTTTAAATTGAGGCTCCATTTTTTTCTTGAAAAATGTTTTTAGGAAGTCATTTTTTAGAAAAATAACAATATTTTTTGTTTTTTTGCTTGAAATTTAAAAATAAATTAAAAAAACAATTTTCCGCCGTTTGGTATGAAAATTTTGATTTGATTTTCCTCTATGCATCCTTTTTATTATTTATTATTTATATTTTAAGAAATGGAATTTCTATTTTTATTTGTTTTTAAGAATAGAATTTTCAATTAGTTCTATTTTTTAAAAATCAACTTTTAATTATTTTTATTTTTAAATATAATTTTTAAAAAATCAATTTTGATTATTTTTTATTTTTATAAAATAGAATTTTTAATTATTTTTCCTTTTTTTTTTTTTTTTTTTTTTTTCTCCTTCAACTTTGGCCATTGCCGTGGCCGATGAGCTCAAAGCCTCGCCACCTTGCCGCCCTCGAGCCAAGCTCCACCTTGCCAGATCTGATGTGGTCGAGCACACTAGAGGTTGGCGAGCTTGAGTCTTGCCAGAAGTTGGTGAGGGCTCGGCCTCGCCAAACTAACAAGCTCAAGGCTCACCAGATCGGCAAGGCTTGAGCCTCGCTAGATGTTAACAAGGTCTCGGACTTGTCAGTCCCGCACTTGGTCAGCCGTCACTATTGTCGATCGGTTGGAAGAAGGAAGAAGAAAGGGAAAAAAAAGGAAAGAAAAAATAATTTTGATTTTTTAAAAATATTTTTATAAGGTTGAAGAGGGAGAGAGAGTATGGGTGAGCCTAATTGGTTGAGTTAATGGGTTAAAAGTGGGTTCTAAACTCAATCCATTTAGTTTAGCCTTCAAATTTAAAATCCATTTTTGGTAGACTCTTTAAAATTGAGTGACCCATATATAACTCATTTATATTTTAAATGGGTTATATATGGGTTTAGGACCTATTTTGACACTTTTACGGACATCTCATGCTCCCACGTGAAACGCATGTGCGCATAATCCGCCTCTTCACATCACATAATTTTTTATTTTGCCTAGATTTTTCATAGTCCAGAAGAATCTAATTATTAATGAGAGAAATAGATGGTCAATAAAGCAGCATTCTGCATGCAGTAGTGATAATGCCTTCCTCCCCTTAAGAGTGAAGTTAAAAGGATTACCATGTGAATTAGATAGAGATAATGACACAAATAATTTCTGAGTTTTAGTCTAATATGCAATGTGGTCCTTGAACTTTATTGTGATGCTCCAGAACATCACACGCGACACTTATCCTTTTTACATATTATCTTTTAATTATTGATAGCAAGCGGAAGCTTAATAAGAATTTTCTCAACCAAAATTCTGTACCACATATCACACGGGTTAAAAGTTGATATTATTTTTATTTGTATCAAGCATCAATTTTTCAACTTTAACACAATATCCAAGCAAAATATAAAATACAAAAAGTCTTGGAAAAGGGTTGGGTCAACTAGCACTGCTACTCCTATACTATCTCAAATGCGATGAATATAAGTAAAATTTTCCGACGTTATTGTAGATAAGTATCGTTTTCCTATGTCATTGCATTTTGACTAAGCTTGCATCACATGCATTGCACTGGAATGGAATGTTCTAAATCTCTATTTACCAATGAGACACTAATGACTCTTTTTGACTGTGAAATGGGTCTTGTCATGATTAGGATTTCCAAATCTCGAGTTTTTACTCTTTTGGACTTGTCGACGAAAATTTGGGTGTCAAGATCTAAGATTAGAGAATTAAACTAAGCCAACCAGGAAGGATAATTCATTGACCTAAACTCAAGGGGTATTCTCCAACTACATTGATGGACTCTGGCAATATGGTGATATCTGAATAGGGGTTAGTAACTACCAAAAGAACACTGGTGCATATGGATTCTTCTGCTATTAGGAAAAAAAATGAATGATATGCTTGTGAATACCATAAAGGATTGGACAAGAAGCATTGTACTATTGTTTCCAACACGTATTTAAAGTATAAAACAACTAATGATTTATGGAAAGACATTAGCTAGTATATATGCAATTAAATATCTTTCTTAAGCTTTGGCCTCTTGTCGCAACCCTACCGAGGTGGACCCACGAGGGAAGTTAATGGATTCCTCAGCGTGTGCGGATGGTCCCTCGCGTGAGGTGGTACCTACATTTAGTACACGATCTCTCAAGTCTTCCCAATGACATAACTTGGAGTGCCACTAACCATTACAGGCCGATTACAAGCCCGAGCAAGATGCGGGAGACTATCTTATTTTTGTGAATCAAAATTTCTAATTACGAGAACTTGATTACACTAGATTAATTCAATATTTTTTAGTATCTGTTCTCTTTTATGAAGACGTTTGCATGCAATCTTCATCGCCATCCTAAATCCATTAACATGTGAAAATGATAGTACATAGTGCACAAGCAATAAAGATAAATACCAAATAATCAAAGTAGTAAATAAAGTAGAACCAAATAAAGTCAATGGAGTATGAGAAAATAAGGACCCGAAAGCATCAGATAAAAATTAACAAGGCTTAATTATTAAGCCCCGGGAAAAGACCCCATGAGCTATAAGTCAAAAGTAAACGTGCATTAATCTATGATGCATAAGTGACTTGGTCTAAGTTCCTAAGCACTAAATGACATGCATAATGAATATTGAACCATATGAGATAGAATTATTCACGAAGTTAATGCAATAATTATCTAGATGCAATCTAAGCAATACATCTCGAGCATTCATCTCGAAATTGGCTGTCAATTGTCAATTAGCCACAATCCTAATTCCTAGAATTTCGCCAGAATTTTATTATCCTTAAAGCGTTCATCAGATAATTTCCCCTATACGAGAAATCAAGAACTCCGCCTGTACTGGCCATATACTTCATAGAAGGTCTGTGTGGAAGTAAGAACAAGCAAAATGAACGCAGCTATGACGGAAATGATTGACCAGGGATTGTTGAAGTAGTTGTGCTTGAGAATGGCTATCCAGGCATTCCACTTGTACACGAGATAGGCTCTCCATGATCGGCTCCTGCGGCTCTCGTATTCTTTCACCTTCTCAGACACTGTAGAGAGATAAGTGTCCTCGATGCTGACCTCCTGGCAAAGCCGGTTGAAGAGCTCAGCCACCTCGTCATCGCTCCCGAGACGGTGCTTGATGATCCCGCACTTGCGGAGGTACTTGACGTCCTCAGGAGAGTCGATCAAGTCGTCCATGAAGATTATGTACGATGTGATTTTGTTGCTGCAATGGAAGTGAGACTGCTCGAAGGCTATCAAGTTGAGGAAGAGCGACCTCGTCCCCTTGTGGATCAGAAGCTGGGGGATCTGAAGGGTCCCATCCTTGAACTCGATGTCCCAAAAGCTGTCCGTCTTTCTCTCGCTGAACCCGATCCCAGCTTCCCGAAGATCCGTCACGCTGAGGATGGAACGTTGCTGTGTCTGCGGCCATGACATCTTCCCCGTTTTCTGTGGCCCCGGGTCCGAGCCCAAGATGCGTAGCCGGAACACTTCGAGGAAATGGAGCCCACCATTGTCGGGTACAATCTCCAGCTCCTTGCTGCTTGAGTTATGCCGGGGGCCGTTGTTAGGCATCAGATTGCCGAAGAACATGAGCGCCAGCTTGGCCACGAACCCCTTGTTGTCAGAGATGTCGAACTGGAGGCCGAGCAGCTGGTCGAGTATGAAGAGTGGGATCTGATTCTCAAGCTTGAGCATGTCCCCCTGGATCATGTGCATGGATCGCGACAGTGAGAAGACGGGGTCATTGCTGGGGTACCCAAGTCTATTAAACCCCATGATGACTCCCAGGAACAGCTCGATCACAAAGCACCCGTCGATAACCATCATCTCCACGAACTTGTTGCTTTTCATGGATATTTTCCCCTCATAGCAAGCGCGAGCTTCATCCTCAAGCTTCTTCACCAAGTCTCGATAGAGGCCTATCTCGTGACTGGTGCGCCTGAGGATGTGTTCGAGGCAGCGACACTTGTGCCACTCCATCTGTTGGAGGTGCGTCATACCATGGTAGTACGGCCCGAGGGAGACAATCTGGGGGATGTAGGCATTCTCCTTTCCATGCTTGAGATAGTGCGGAATCCGGTAAATGGAGAGGTTTTCCCATGTGCATGCCTTGTTGTCCTGGCGAACTTGCTCAAGCTTCTCTTTGATGGAGGATAAAACCCACTCGGGCGGCCCCTGGTCATCTTCAGGGACGTCTTCAACCCCATCGTTCTCGACCACGACCTCGAGTTCTTGCTGTAGCTTGTGAACCTGGTGGTCCTGAGGCTGTTGTTTTTGGTGGTGATCTATTGATTCTGCGGATAAATTGGAGGTTGCATTCATCCGGAGTTGACATTCCACAGCTTCTCTGAGCTTGTGACCAATTGACTGCAAGCGGAAAAAGAAGGGCCTTTTGTAAGGTTTGTTGGAAACATCAACCATTTCTTGTGAAGTGGTCATGTTTCTCTGCCTTTTGCCTTTCTGAGGTTGATGGTCCTGAGGCTGTTGTTGTCGGTGGGGATGTTTTATTGATTCTGTGGATGCATTGGAGGTTTATTTATACTAGTATCTAGATTCCGCAGTGTGTATGAAATTGAGAACTGTAAAGGAGCTCCTCGAGTCGAGAATGATTTATTACTTGTGACCTTAAGAGCAACCATTTTCTTGTGAAGAAGTTGGTCTGTGCTTCTCTGCCTTTCCCTTTATCATCTTTGAACTGATGCTTCCTAATTAAATAAAGAAAAAAAGGTAAAAATTACTGAAACTCTAAATTATACCATTATGATATATTTATTTTAAACTTTTTTCTAAGATATCAAAAATCTCAAACTTGTGCCTATGTGGCACATTAAATGGCACAAGTAGTTCTTGTACTTTGGCTCAATGTGCAATTTGGTCCATGAAATTTTAATTTGCTCAATTTGGTCCCTAATTTTAGCCTAATGTATAATGTGGTCCATAAAATTTTTATCAGTTTAATGAAATCACTGAACTTTTAGTAAATGTTAATATAGTCCATGAATTAATATGAAAACATTCAATTTAGTTCCTTTCAATTAATTCAAAACCAGGGACTACATTGAACATTTTCATAAATTTCAATGACTATATTGAACATATACCAACAGTATATTAAATAAATTAAAAGTTCAGATATTAAATTACATATTGAGGTAAAGTTCAAAGCCCACATTAAATAAATTGAAAGTTCATGCACCAAATAGTATATTTGGCTAAAGTTCATAGACTGTTTATGTCATTATTAACTCCATCAAAGTTCTGCCCATGTGGATCATTAAAAATTTGCCCAAATAGACGATAGAAAGTGGACAAGATTGACATGGCGCCCATAAAAATGATGTTATTTTAGTTGAAAATCATGTTACGGAATTTTGACAAAGGACAAATAAGTCATATATAATTAGTTTTGGATATTTTATATTACAATAAAAAGTTTAGAATAAATATGTCACGGTGGATATATTATAGAGTTTTTCATACTAAAAAAAATTTCAAAATAAATGTTTCACATTGAGTATAGTTTAGTGTTTTTTTTTGTGACTTTTTTCTTTAAAAAGAAGATTGGTTTGACATTTTAATGTCTTGGCATATTCGAACAAAGGGGAGATTTTTCCAACATTGAGATCCGAAACAACCTTTATAATATTCTGGGTGTTATGAGGTCACGTCGATTGCGTCATCATATTAATAAGCTGAAAGCGTGAAAGACAACATGCACCACCGTAGCCGTACAAGGTACCATAATGTGGCTAGCTTTTCATCCGTCCAAAAGGAAAGTCGGACACCTCATGCTCCGTGTGAAACACCTGACCACATAATCCGCCTGGTGGCCCAACATAGAATAGTTGACGATTTTGTTTTGCCCATCTTAGCCTTGTAATTAGATCGTCCATGGGCTAGGATGATTTACTTATTAATGGGAGAATAGATAGTTGAATATAGCAGCATTTTGCATGCAACTCCCCTTAAGAGCAGCATCAAAAGGACAGCACGAGATTTAGATGTCACTATGCACATTTAATTTTTTTCAGATTCTCTCTCTTTCACCAGAATGCATGTATGGAAACATCTCGGTCCAGCGTCTGTCAAATATATGTAGAATGGGCTAAACAAAAAATTGTGATGCGGTAGAAATGATGCTTTTGCTTAACGTATTAATAAATTAGTTGCTTCACCTAAATGGTTTGCCTTGTGCATAGAAGCCTTCTTCTTTCTTTACTTTTATTTATTTACATTTAAGCTACGCTAGCTAACTCCTATTATTTTTCCGTTGGAGTGCAACCTTGCGCTGAATCAATTCGAATTCGCAACAAATTTGCTACTGCACAATTTGTTTCCTCATTGTCCCTAATCAAATTTTGATAGAATCACACATTTTGGATGCTTTCACATGAGATATTTAAATCCACAATGTGACCATTGGAACTCGTTGGAAGATACTTTCTGAGGAATGATATGAATGCCTCTAAGTCATAAGTGGTTCCGGACATCATCATACCTCACCTATCATTTTTACAATTTCATTAATCATTTTTCAAATAGGCCTTCATTTACACCTGTTCAATGAGTGAGTAAGGTCAAGTTTGGATCAAACAATAAATAATCTAACCCGAATTAACTCATTTATTCAATATTAATTCATAATATAAATTTTTTGACTCATACTAAACTTGACCTAATCCATACACCATCAATTCGGGGCTGGGAAAATGTGGTCCTTTGTTCATCGTTGACCTAGGGATTGGGATTACCCAAAAAATATTTAAAAAAAGAACAAAAAGAAATGCCCACTCATAAATCCATTTTTGCAGGAAAATGCTTCTTTTGTTAAGGAGGGAAATACTTGCTTGGACTAAGAAAGGATTAAGTGAATCACAAATTGTTGATCTCATGGGACCCACGTTTGAAATCAATGTCGCGTATTTAAGATCATGGAAACTGGTGAGCTAACAGAGCTATTATTTGGAAGCAATGATGGTGGTACGGCAGAGGGAGACGATCTAGGGGACCCAAGCCTTGAGATAGCGTGGGATCCAGTAAATGGAGAGCTTTGCCCACGAGCTTGGCATGTTGTCCTAGCGACCTTGTGCGAGCTTCTCTTTGATGGAGACGACCCACTTGGACTTGGGAGGCCTAGGCTCATAGGCGGGGACGATTTCCTGGGGCGTCGAGATTCCGCAGTCTCTCGGAGCGCATGAATGGTTGAATACCAACGCCACAATAATGGCTACAGGTTTTGGAACAGAGGAGAGATTCTTCCCTCCAGAGAAAATATTCATGCTCCAGTAGTTGATTACCACGTGTCCAAACGGCCATGCTAACATTGAAAAGTACGAAATTTTCTCATTTTTCCAACATCGAGATTCCAAACGAGCTATTATTATTCTTGCGTTTCTGACGTCACGTTGGTTTCGTCATCACATTAATAGGCCCAAAGCGTGATAGACAACATGTCCCACGTGATCCGTACAGGGTACAATAATGGGACTGGCCTTTCATCTGCCAAAAGGGATGGGACATCTCATGCTCAACGTGAAACATGCCATGTAGATCTCCCTTGTCAACGTTTGGCCAAGCCAAAGCATGACCAGAGGGATCGGGTCCCACTTTTCGAAGGTGTTTTATAAATATCCTTCTCTTTACCTCAAGAATGGCATTTTAAGCAAGTAATGATGATGCTTACGAGATATCATTATTCAATTTATAAACTAGACAAGGTGCGAGCCTAAGATCGATTGAGATGATCCAAATATCAAATTGTTTATACTGAATCTATGAGAATCAAAACACAAATCAAAGATTTAATTCAAAGAGGATTGTTCTAAGTTATTTATATCTCTCGTGCATCACGTACTTTCTTCCTTGCTTTGCCGAGAAGTTATTAGACATAAAATTCATATCATGAGAGAATAAAATGTCAAAAAAGCTACCTCCACCCGCGGTGGTCACGTGGTTTCACTCCTTCGCCCCCATCAATGGAGGAGGGGTTCGAATCCCCGCATCCGCATTCCGCGCGACTCACCCGCGACCGGGTCTATGGAGGCGGCTCGGCTATTTATTCGGTCCCTAAGTTTATCATCTAGTTGTCTCAATGCGGGGGATGGGTTATCAAAAAAAATATAAAAAAAGATAATCAATAAAGAAAGAGAATTTGAAAATCTATGAGTCATATTGATTGTAGTGATGGAGAAATGCTATATTTATTCGGTCTACATAAATTTTAACATAACTAGCATTGGCTCAATTTGATAATGTTATGCGAGAAGCATGACGGTCAATATATGTCACCTCAATTGTATACCAATACATACAATACTCTTCTCTTCTTGGAGTCTTGTTTTTGCTCTATCATTTTTCTCTAACCACTCTTTTGAGGTGGGTTACATATATGGACATACATATTTATAACCTGTAATCTAATTGGGGAATGGCAAGGACGAACGATAATATAGCCAATTTCTCCAAATTATTAATTGAAAGAAAGTTGTGGGCTCACATCTTCTAGGGACTGAGCCTGTCCAACGTACCTTGTCCCTTGAGTTGTCCTAGGCGGGACCCTCAATGTTGAATCTTGACCATTGACATTCTTTGCCTCTCTAGTCAAGCGATGGATCCGTGACTTCGACTGCCCAACTTTTACAACGACGACACGATCTCTTTCCCCCTTCTGCATAATCAAATTATGATATAGTCATTCTTTTGAAGTTCTCATCCAAGATATTTAAATCCACGACCATCGGAACTCCTTATATGATACTTTCTGAAGAGCGATGTATATGCCTTATGCATAAATGGTTTCAAAATTCCATCTTATTAAACCTCATTTATCATCTTCACAACTTTATTAATCATTATTCAAATTAACCCTCACATATTCAACTACGCAAATGAAAATGATGAGATCATGTAAAATGTTAGGTTTTGAGGGTCATCAAGGGGCACAAATTCGATTCAACATTTGGCAAGAACAAAAGAGTAATACTACGAAAAGTCCAAAATGTATATATATGATAAATTTACCATAAACTAATTTTTGTATCATAAAAAATCTTAAACTAGTATAGTCATAACATATTTATCATACGTTAGCTTCTCTCAAATACTATCGTCTCAATTGACATGACAAGTCTAATTGAAACTCATGAAAAACTCTCTCTCTCTCTCTTTCTCTCTCTCTCTCTGCACTATGATTTTTCTTCGTCTTCCTCTACGTCAAGCACTCTCTTTCATTGTTGTCTTCGTCTTTGTGATTAGGCATCGGAACTTGTTCGAGCACACTTTATCTCTGGCAATCTTCTCACCTTCAGATTTTTTTTTCTCGGATTTGTTTGGCGAACTCATCCAAATCACTGAATTAGAATGTTCAATGGCTTTAACTGGAAGTGTTTCAAAGAGACGCATCATCTTCCAGTTCCATCAATGAAGTTCTTCCTCTAAAATGCAAGCATGGTCGGCCTGTGAATCTCTACACTTCTTGAAGACCTAAAAAAACATGGAAGGAGATATTGCCGTTGCTTGTTATGGGAGGTCATTGTTATGATTTGTTGCATTTGACTATTTTTCTGAAATAGATGAAATGTTGATGGGGAAGCGCATTGATTTGGTGCTTCTTGTTATTGATTCACTCCTTTGCTCTTATGTCCCAGGCAGTGATTTTCTCATTAAACTCAAATTTATTCACACCTGTGTTGGTTCTTTGCTCCTGGTATTGTTGCTTGCACTTCTTGTATCATGGGCGTGCAATGCAAATGACAGAAGAAATGAAATGAAATTCGAAACTTGGAATAATTCAAGCCATGTCAGAAGTGTTTCATAGAGACGTCTTGTGATGATAGTACATTGGACATGTAAAGGCACATTGTGGTGGTAGTTTGTCTATTTTGTGTATTTTCCTAGTAACTTGCATACTCTACAAAAGAAGCTGGACCGAGCATTATCTTTCTACTGCTTGGTAAATCGTCTCATTGACAAGTTGATGACTCTGGATTTTTCAATAGATTGATCCTATGTCTTCATCACATGAGAATGGAGAATTGTGTGGATTGATGAATAAGAAAGGGATCTTGGATGAGAGAATTGAAATGGTGGAAAGCCAATTGAAGGCATGTGAGGAAAAAAATCAAAATTTTACAAATAAAGCAACGTCAGAGTGAGCATGATTGGACACAATTAAAGCAACACGGTAACAACTTACAGGTGAAAGTTGCAAAATTGGAAGCAAATGAGAAGACCAATGTCAAAGCCATACTTTTAGTGATAGGAGATATGTGTGTGCTGATGTTGTTTAAGTTGGATCGAAGGACACAATATTCCTTGCCTTAGTTTTGCAACAATGTTGGTGCAGGGATGTTGTGGTAATTTACCATTGTTGTTTTTATTATCACTGAGAGTAATGTCGTGAAAGCAACGTTAATTTTGGGGAAGGGGTTGTAGATCTTGTTGTAGTGAATTAACGGTACTGTGAAATCGATGGAAATATTGTGTAAATCTTGTTATTAGTATTGGGTCAATGGGAATTTTTAGGTAAATCTCATCTTGAATGTACAAGATTCTTGTATTTTAACCTTTCCAAAGAAAGAGGAAACAAAAAAGAGGGCAAAAAAGATTGCCCTTTCTTAATAAAAATAAATGCCGGACCATTACATTGTAAGAGGCGAATGACAAAGGTAATTCATAATAAAGCAAAAAAAGCTTTACCAAAAAAGGAACATGATCTGTGTCACAACCATGCAGAAAAGATTCAATATATGCCAGACTGAAAACAAGCTTTAACAGACTTTATGCCAGGCATCCAACTGGCCAACGAGCCAAAAAAAGCACAATCCGCACAAGACAACATAGGACCAACGGCATGTTTTATATCACAACCATCCAAAAGAAATTCAATATATATATCAGACTTGAATAAGCTTTACAAAGCAAGCTTTACATTAGACATCCAACTCTGACACTAGATTCATTGCCTTGCTACACTTTGAGATTCTTGAGTTTGAGGGGATCTAGAAACTTAGCTTGAAAGGTCCGTTGTATGATTTGCACAACCTTGACAAATTTCTTGTACTATGTTACATGAGACATCTAAAATTAAGGAAAAAAAAACACAATGTTATTATGCTGCAATGGATTAGGAAATCCTTGTGGAAATAAAATGTTTAACCTCGAATATGAGTTCCTATAAGATACATAAAATTTATATTCTTGTAGAACTTATAAGAAGACAAACCATATTAACATTTTATTTTGGCATTGTCAAAAATTGTATGAGTTGTAATAGTGGCCTATCCACTCTCCTTTACTCAAATCAGACAATATTTGATTTTACTCCTTCAATATATACTTCAATAGCACCTAAACTTGATCAATATTATTATCACTAGTAGAAGAATTCCTACCATTACCAAGAGCAGCTCCTTCAACATATGTTTCAATAACAACAAAAGTTGATCGTAGACCCATAAATTCTAGCATTTGATGATCACCAAATATCTGCACAACACCATCTCTCAAGGGGAGAAGAATAGCGTAAGTGCCATAATTTTCGCATAGCGCTCACTTGAGGATCATAACTTCTTCTTTTTCGCTCAATTAAGTATCACAAATTTGAAAAATTAATCACTTGAGTACCATTAGCGATTTCTCTTGTCTGAAAATCTGATGTGGATGCCAGTCATCCTACGTGGCTTCGTTGATGTTAATTAATTTTACTCTATTGTGGCATTTAAGTAAGTGAAAAAAAGTTATGGCACAAAAGTAAGTATCATACAGAAGTTATGGTACTTCTATTGTCCTTATCCTATCATTTTTATTTATAAGTAAAAAGGTTGGGGAGGATCAATGCAACTATCCCTCTAAACTTTACCATAAGGGTTCCTTGTAGACAAATACCTTGCATTAATTAATTTTTTATGAGACGTATTACTAGAAGTGGGTACCATATATAAAATGAGATATTTTTCATGAACAAGGCCTATTGCATATAAAATCTAAAATATTCTAAATTTAATTTTCAACAAAGGAGTTTACTTATAAAATCATCTACTCTTATAATAAAAGTAATGTTTGTCAACAATTTATAAAATGATTTAAAACTTTTCAAAATCGGCCGAAAGGCAACGTATGTGGATGTTTAAGGCCAATAGAGACCATAATAACCTCGTTTGCAAGACCATCAAAGATTCGTCAATTAGGAAACGTAAGAGAGATATGTTGTGTTTTAAGCTTTTATTAATGCAAGAGGACTCGTGCCTTGTACTGCAAATATAAAATTCTCTGAAAGAATTATTATTTTAGATGCAGTGATCCATTATTTTAATTTTTGAAAATGATAACCAATTCTACCGAGCGCGGCTGGACAAAGTGAAATAAGTTAGTTTTGTTGCAAGAGATTAGGAAACATATGCATGTTTTCACATGGCTTGAGATGTTGGAGTAAGAAATGAAAGTCGAATTTCAAATATTAAACAAATATAATACCCGAACACCTCATATCTTTTTGGGCATACTAGGAAACGTCTCGCCCAAATCGTGTCAATTCAGGAGGTTTTTGTGATGGCTCTCTTTCCACAATGGCAGAAATCTTATTGATTCATCTCAATTTCGTATACCAAACCCTAGCTGATTGATTTTGAAGGAACAATCTGTTGCGCAAAGTGGGACAATCTTTGTGCAAATTGGGGGGCAATTTGGAACAAAACGACGTTCGGGGTGTACTTGGAGAATCTTCTTCTTCTACTTCTACCCCAACCATGTACGATTCCGACCTCGGAATCCTCCGCGATTATGAGCACCCTCCCTCCTCCCGCTCCTCCTCCTCCTCCTCCAACTCCATCTCCGCCTTCCGTTCCAAACCACTGCCTCCACGCCCTCTTCCACGACCTTCTCCTTCATCAAGGCCGGCGAGTATCATGCAGCTCTGCTGAACTGCGATGCCCTCTATCTCAGTTTTCAACCTCTTCGCAAGTACCCTCCCCGAGGTCTCTGACCGCACCAAATCAGCCAAGGCTGTCTCCTTCGAGTTGATTGACCGGGCCGAGTTGTTTCTTGTGAACGTGTCGGGCAATGAGGTGGAGTGTGGTTCGAAAGTTGTTCTCATCTTGTGTGTAGCTGAGGCGGTGCGCTTTTGATCTTCTCTTAATTTAACATCACCGGGTGAGTCCCATCGGTTTCTCCTTGCTAATATGATATGGAGGAATGCAAATTTCTCAATAGATAAATTGTGCTAAAGGTTCCTTAATTATGGGTGAGTTGCATTTAAAGACTTTGATTTTTCAGTTCTAGAAATTGATAAAGCTTTGGTGCTTATCTAAAATGCAGACCGTTGAAGGGATTTCCCAATTATACCCAAGGCGAGCCCAATCAGCTGCACATCACACAGTCTGCGAAAATAAACGACATCTCATAGTTATCAAACTCAGCGGCGCAATCCATGACGGCAGTGGGAGGTGGGCCCGCGTTTCCGTTAGGCGATAGATGCCAGGCAAGAGATGATGACAACGCCGGATGGGCATAAAGAAATGGTCGATCGACAGGCTTTCGCCGTCCGCCGGGGGGTGGTGGGTATGGCTGAAGAAGCTAAAATGGAGTAGTAGGTTTCAACGAGCGATACAACCCATTTTCAGGCACTCAAGCATTGTGTACACAAACTATTCCTATATGTTAGGCAGGCGTGGGCAAAAAATTAGGCCCGATCCATGAGGGCACGGCCTGAGGTCATCAATTAATTCATTCCAGTCACCATTGACGCCCACTGCTGCCTCCGCTACGTTGAGGTGGACGTTTGCCGCCTCGCAGCGGTACCAACACCTACCGGACATGTTTGGTGCCCCACGTGTCGCGACGCTAGCGGTGGCATGCGGGTACCTCGTCCGGGGCTTACTTCGTGAAGGCGTCCAACGTCGTGAGGTCTGCGCTGGGCATCTACATGCCGAACCTGCTCATCGGCTTTCGCTCCCCTCAGGTCGACCTGAAACTCCAGAAACTTGCCGACAGCAGCGGCCCATCCCTCCCCACTCGAGGTTCTGACGAGTTCAGGCCTTTCATTCGCCAACTTTCCGAGTTCAAGTGTTGGTAGGTTTATGGTTGGGATCAGTTCGCATTATTATTTTCGATTGGTAATTGAAATTAGCTATCAATCGGATTTGGTGGATTTGATCTACATCATTTCTGGGGTGAAAGATCGAATTGTGTGTTCCCAATATTCTGAACTAGAGGTATTTTTAGTGTGGAAAGACTCGTTCGAGTTGATGATTTATGCCTTCAAGTTTGGGTAACTTGGGAAGCAGACAGTATAGATTGAATTTGTGAGAGATTGGAAATGCAAAGCACTTTTAGGTGAAGGAATTTCCATGAAATTCAAATATTGATTGGTAATATTAATTGATTTGGGTTTTGCAAATAATTTTTTAAATAAAAAGGAAAAACCAAAAGAAAAGGACAATGGAGAGGACGAAAAGGAAGCAAACCTAGAAGAAGAATTTATACTTGCCTTCGAGTCTCCTCGCCTTCTCAAGATCGAAGAGGTACTTGCCTTCATCAAGGGGAAAACAATATTAGCAATATCATCATTTTCATATGGCACTTATATTACTACCAAAACTTTTCAAGAACTCATTTAGGTAGTGTTTGTTAACATTTCTATCTTTTTGTTTTTCCGTTCTTTTGTTCTCTAGAATAGAAAAAAGAACATAAATTTAACGTCTGCTAGTGTTTCTATTCCCGAGAGTAGAAAATTCTTTCATGGAATAGATTTGGAAAAGAAACGAGAAATTAAAAAAAATAGCTTCTTCTTCTCGGGAATAACTTATAGGATAAGTGTTTTTTGGTCGCCGCTACTCGTCGTCCCTGCCCTTGCTCATCGTTGGTCGTCGATCCCCGCCATTGGCCACTGTTGCTGGTTGTCAACCGCCGCTGGCCACCGCCGCCAAACTTTAAATGCTGGTCACTGGTTACCGAACATTGATCGTCGGATGCTGGATGCTGGTTGCACAATTGCCGATCACCGGATGTCAATTGCTAAATGCTAGATGTCAGTCGTTGGCTGTTGATCGCCAAAAAAAATACAAAAAAGAATATAATTTTTCTGAATTTGGTACCAAATGCATTCCTATTTTATTTCTATTCCAAGAATAAAGAATTTATATAGTTATCAAACGCATTGTCTTACTCGAAATTATTTTAGAAAGTAAAAATAGAAAATAACTATTTCTATAAAAAAATTGCTCCTAAGAATAGAAATATTATCAAACACAACATTTTTTTTAACAAAAAAGAAAGATTACTTAATGCAAACTTCTATTCAAGATATTGAAAATCTAACATGACAATATTTTAACTTTTTTTTTTACCTATATATTTGTCAAAAATCGGACATGGCAAAATTCAAGGACAAACCCCCTAAATGATGTTGTTATGTATAAAAAGCCCCAAAATTTCCCTCTTCTTCAAATGTGGACAAAATTAGGATCTGAATCTTGCAATGGAGAGGAGAATAAGCAGACATGTCAATAAAGCCAAGACGAAGGTGAGAATAAGCTATATACTTATTGATTTGTCCCAAAATTCACCTCTCTTTTAAACTCAAATCCAAATCGACGATTTAAAGGCAAAATTAAGATCTAAATCTTGCAATCGATAGGAGAATAAGGATAAGCGGTTCAAGTTCATGTCAACAAAGGCAAGACAAAAGTGAGAATAAGCAGAATGCTTGCCAGCTTGGCACTGAATCCTAATTTTTCCCTCCGACCACCAAACCGAGCCCTATTTTTCTCTACGCCGATTGAGTGAGTGAATGAGAGAGGATGACACTAATTGTCTTTGAGTTTGGGAAAGCCCCCATCTCCGCCACTCTTGCCCCACTACAAATTACTCCCAAGTCTAACTGATTTTCAAGGTCTATTATGCGTCGATATGCTATGTGCGCACATATTCAAGCCCTTATGAGGTCGCGTCGACTTTGCCCATCAAAATTATAATATTTTGACAGTCAATTATGATGATGATGATGATAATTAGTATTATTTTGCACATGCGAGATATAAAAAAAAGGAGGTGGAGTGAAGGCTCATCCATGGCTTTGTTGGGGGAAGAGGGAAGCAACAATTTGACCGAAATAGGCTGAAAGTCTCATGATTAACATGCCCCGTCTTGCCCGTACAAGCTATCATCGTTCCCGTCTCCTATTCTATTACATTAATTTAAATGATGGGATCATATATTAGGTTTGACTCCACGTTCGGCTAAAAAACACACGCAGTCACGCACTTGTTGTTTCCACTAGGTTTTGAGATCTATTAAATTATTATTACCACAAAAACGAAATTTGATGGGGGAAGACCCAGACGGAATCGTTGCAGATGAGGATGCTAAGGTCCTCTCAGCTTACTAAGAACCCTTTTCTTATCCATCTTAGGCATGTAAGCTTCTAAATCAAATTAATTGTACCTTTTCTTATATGTTATAAATCAGAAACGAAACTTTAAAGAATTAGCAAGTGAAGCTCGTGGAAAATGCTTCTCATATACTAGGAAGAGAGAAACACTTGTCTGGACCCAAGCCCAGTGGACCAAGTAAAGAAAAAAAAAAAAAAAACAGCCGATGATCTTGTGAGACTAACGTGTTGGGATCCATATAAATTCCATAAAATTGAAGGCTGCAATTCACCCAGCCTAACGACCGTCACATCTTCTTTCCACTAGGAGATGAGACCTCCACATCTGGAGCAATGATCCGCAGATGGGCCGCTTATAGGTCAATTGGCCACAACTCTAATTCCCAGATTTTAACCAGAGGTTTATCCCTCCTCAAGCGGTCCACTATGTGGGAAATCAAAATCGAGGCCTGTAGTAGCCATAGACTGCGTGAAAGGTCTGTGTGAAAGTAAGCACAAGCAAAACGCAAGCAGCAACCAAGAAAATGATTGACCAGGGATTGCCGAAGTAATTTTGCTTGAGAATGCTTGCCCAGTCTTTGCACTTGTGCTTGAGTCGGGCTCTACAGACACCAAACTTGTGCATGAGACTGGCTCCCCTGGCAACCGATTTGCGGCTGTAGAAGTGGTTCACCACCTTACATAGACTGCCAAAATAACTGTCGTTGATGCAGAAGCGCACACCCGGGCAAAGCCGGTTGAAGAAGGCAGCGGCCTCTGCGTTGCTCCCAAGCGGTGCTTGATGATTTTGCATTGGCGAGGTACCCGATGTCCTCGGGGGAGTTGATCAAGTTGTCCAAGGTGATGTCCCTGTTGCAATCGTCCAAGTGAGATTGCTTGAAGGCAATCAAGTTGAGGAAGAGCGACCTCGTCCCACCGTGGATTGAAAGCTTGGGGATGCTGAGGGTCCCGTTCTCGAACTGGATGTCCATGAAGCTGTCCGTCTCCCTCATGCTGAACTCAATCCCGGCTTTCCAGAGATCCGTCACGCACGGGATCATCTGTGGCCCTCTCCCAAACGACAGCCTGGACCTTTGGCCCGAGGACAGGAGGCTCCACCGGAACAATTCGAGGCAATGGAGCTCACCCTGGTCGGTTAATGGGTCAAACTCCAGCCTGTCGAGGACTGTAAGGCGGTTAAAGGGGCTGTTGGTTGGCTTCAGGGGGTCGAAGAACTGGAGCGCCAGCTTGGCCACACGCCCCTTCTGGTTGGGGTCGCCGAGCTGGAGGCTGATATGAAAAATCATAAAAAAATATTAATTAAAAAATAAAAAAATCATTAAGAACATTAAAAATTAAGAAAATTCTAAAAAATAAAAAATTCAGAAATGTTTTAAAAATGAAAAAATATTCCAAAAAAATTAGAATTCCTCAACAAATTTTAAAAATAAAATTTCAGTAATTTTCTCTTAAAAAGTGAAAGCATTTTGTTCTAAAATTGTGTTCGAATTTGAATAAGCCCTTATGGCTTTATCTTAAGGTTTCAATTGTCCTTAGAGACAAATGCCCTTGATTATGCACTTTTGATATGATGATTGTAGCTTCCCTTTAACCTTGGCATTTATTTATTCCTTAGTGCTAGATTCCTATTTTCCAATGCAATTTATTTAATGCTTCATGGGTTGTTGATTGTTATCTTAATAATTGTGCACCCCTTATCTTTTCAAGATCATTCCTTTAGGACAACCTTGTTAACACTTTGTCTTTGCAAGAACTTGTTTGTGCTAACAGTCCAGAGAGTCTAATACTTTGTATTTTGCAAGAGTATTTATGTTTTTAGATATATATGTATAACCCTATGTTCCTATTGTCCTATGTTCCTATCGTGATAAAGCCTTCTATGTTACGATGACTTGTTTATGCTGAAAACTTTTGATGAATGATTGAGATGACAAAATGCTCAAACTTTCTTGAAAGAGGACTTTGCATGGTGTTTTGCCTATATTATTCATAAATTCCATTTGAAACTTGTCATGTTATATAGTACAATGATGCGACATATTGGGAATGGTAACAAGACGTGTCAGAATGATGAAAGACAAACCCGATCCCAAACATTGTCCTCTATATATACATCTGGTGATGATTGTAAAAATTTCGTGTCATTAAGGTAAAGAGTTTTCTTGCAAGAGTTACACAAATTGAAATGACAAGAGGCATTATGTTTTCATATCCTAAGTGGTGCATGTAAATGTTGTTTGACCTCTTTGAGCCTGATTGTGAGAAATTTCTTTCATATTAACCCTTTTAGAAAGAGGAAGAAGAAGAGAAAAAACGAGAAAAAGCTAGAGAAAGAAAGGAGAAAGTGAAAGGAAAATATTGATGTAGAGCCCAATTGTTGATGTGAATGAAAAGCCGGAGTGTTTGTGTCCAGCATCTAGAAGATCATCCCTAGTGAGAAGGTGGTGATTTCACAAATTCCAGAACAATCATTGTTGGACTCTTGTGGCTGATGAAGCATCTACACGAGAAGACAATTCCCAGTGAAATGGAAGACCGGTAATGATGCCAAAATAATGACCAACTTTAAATTCCTTCAATCAAATTCCTTGAGCTTAACGGATCCTTTCGTTTTTCAACCCCTTTGACCAAGCCTACATTCATCCTTTATAAATTCTCTTCAAATTGGAGCATCTAAATTAATGTAGGAGATTTGTTCGAAAAAAGTAAAAAAAATTAACTAGGAAAATTCAAATATTACATGATTCCTCAAAAAAAGTTCAGGGAGGATTGTTTCTGTCTCATTATGCAGGTTCATTAACTTGTAAACCCAATGGAGATGATGAATGAAGAATATTCCTTTCGGAGCAAAGAATTAAATTATCTTCTTTGCTAAACTGTCGATCAAGCCTACACTATGGTCCTATTAAAAGACCTCTTATATTGGTAATGCCGTACCACTTGCAAGAGAACTTAAGCCCTTGTCAATGGGATGATAATAGTAAGATTGAGTTCTCTTTTTTCCACATCAATGGAGGGGGCAAAACAACTTTCTAAATGAGAGTGAGTAAAAAACCCTTTTGAACTAAAAAGTAAGTTAAAATTATTTTGATGATGATGATTCTCCCTAGTGGACATTTGATGATGCAAACATGGTATTAATTTGATGAAATGAATCTGGAAACATGCGTTATAGAATAGTCCTCTTCTTCTTCTGTACCTATTGGGTATCCAGTTGCTCTTTTCAAGGCTTGCGATTTGTCCAAGCACTTCTTGAACTTTCGAATATCTATCCAAACCGGATATTTGAATGTTTCAAGTGTCTATCGGGTATCCGAATGCTTTGGCAAATATCCGTACTTCCAAAAATCTTTTTAGATATCTATCGAGTATCTAAGTGCTTCTTCTTTAAGTTTCTTTTTTTCAGAAAGCCAGATAGGCAAGAAAATTAAAAAAAAAAAATCAAAAAATCCATCAGATAATTAGATGTTTGAATGTTCCAAATCGTCAGGGAGGACCATGAGGTGCTCCTTCCATCCTTGCTAGTTGATGACCCATCAAGCTTGGCATCAAATTAAGTGATCCTTTTTTTTTAGGAAAGTGACTTAAAAAAACTTTTAAGATGTCCTCTTTGAACATTTTCGAATAACTAGTTGTTTGAATGCACTTCAAGACTGATCATTTGTAAGTAGCCAACTTTGGCATTTACATATCATGTTCATTTTGCATTTTATATCATTGCATTTGCATGGTCTAAATTTAAGTGTCATTTATCTTTGAAGGAAACTTCTGTGGGCTCTCATTCAAAGAGGGATAGCTATTGACATTTAAATTTTGGGCACTTCATTTAGTCAATTGTCACATAAAGGATCGACCATAAGAAGAGAGGAGGAGCGTTCAAAAAATTCAAGAAGCCAGCGAAGCTCTACTCCTTCTCCTCGATGATTTACAGCAAGTTCTTTATTCCAGCGAGCCTCTTACCATCTCAATTGCGTTGTTACTATTCACTATTGCTACTCTTTGCTGCCATGTTAGTGGTGTAGGATTAAAATTGATAAAGATTGCTTGCAAAATATTTTGAAATAAACAGAAAGGTACCAAAAGGATTTTAAACTAATTTAGTGTAATCAAGTTTATGTATCCATGAATCTTTGGTTTGTAGAAAAATATACAGCTGCATTTTAGTTGGAAGTCTAATTGATAAAAAATAGACTACTGGTGACTTCAGGGTAAGTTCAACTGCATGTTTGAATTGAGAAACTAGATTGGGGTTGATAATACTTTGGAGAGCTTGTGCTAAGTGCCACATTTAGTAATCCATTTATTTTCTCTTGGTGGTTCACCTCGACAAAGATTGTGACATTATCATGTTAGTTTTAGTTCATTTTTTAGATAAACCCAATTCCACCGTTATTCCACTAATGCTATCTGTTGTTAATTTATAAAAACATTTGGGTCCATTATACATGTGATCATTCTGTTCCTATGCTTTTGACTCTATTTATGATCCATTACTTTTTTAATATTAATGGCACATGATATATCTCAATAATTGAATGACAATAATTTACAGTACATTATCTACCTGAGAAAGGTCCCCCACATTAAGGGGCAAACCTAGATGAGAACTCGATGTGGTGGCACTACACTAGTTATTACAAACTCCTAAGGGACAATCCAAGATCTATTAATTCAGGGAGGGGGAAATATGGTCCTCTGTCCATGTTTGACCTGGGGATTGGGATTAGGCCAAAAAGAACAACAAAAGAAATTGCCCCACATTATTTAATTAATTCGACTCAATATATACATATCTAATTATGTCTACCCTATCCGTGTTCACATAAAATTGATTTGCATCATTAAAAAATTTCTCGATGCTTCAAAAGAACATTCACCTAATACCATTTTCACATCATAGACATGGTGTGTATAGAAAGATAGAGTGAAGTTTCATTTAACTTAATTTGGTGGGAAAATAACTAGAAGGAATTTTTGTAGATGAGGACAACAAACTCTGATCATTTTACTAAGAAATGGCCCTTTTAAATCAATTTTAGGATGGTAAATTTTGGACTCAAATTAATTGCAGTATTTTATAAGCGATATGTTAGGAATGTATCTTGAAGAGTTAGTGCGAGTAGCTCACAAACTTTTGATGCACTGAGCTGAAGTGCACGCAGATGCTCAAGGCATGCCAAAATTAATTATGCTTGACATTGCAAATAAACGTTTCTTCATAGCTGTTGATCTTGTCGGACCAACATAAAGGATCCACCTCCATAAAATCAACGCTTGGGATTCACCCTATCTAATGAATCTGGGTTAAGAAATTGGGGAAGGAGAGGAGGGAGTCCTGCAAAGTCCTAAACCAATCACCTTTTTGCCAATTGTTTGAACTTCATCACAAAAAGGGGGTTGCCTAAAATTCACATTGGTTGCCATTAGAGGTGGCAAAGTAAGCGTAGAACTCATATTTAATAGTGTTATAATAAATGGGTTGTCATAAGTTTTAAAAACAAACTTAAGTGGATCATAAATAGGTTATCTAACAATTTAATAGGTCTTAAACGGTTGGGTTACTTAACAAGCTTTTTTTTTATCGGTTACTTGACAAGCTTAAATGAATCATAACATGTCATTTTTAAATTTCTTAACTTTCTATTTTTAAATTTTGTTTTTTAAAATTTTTAATTTTTTTCTTTTATTTTCCTATGAACTTCAGCCTTGCCGACCGTGAGTGAGGATGCCCGTCCTTGCCCAGATCTGGTTGCATAAGAGGAGGATCAATTGGCGAAAGCGCTATTATGACTGTAGCTTCAAGCTCGAGCGTTGCTCATCCCGTCCGGACGCTTCGATGCGGCCATCAGAACCAACTTCCGTTGGGGCTTCAAGCTGTACCGCTCCGTGGTGACACCGAACCGACCATAAGGACAGGAAAGAAATCGCTCCAAGATTACGCTAGGAAAATCAGAGTAAAGGGATACGGGATCAACACATTAGAATCATCGGAGACAGCGACCGAAATTAAGAACAAAATTAAAATTGGAACGGACAAGGAAAGGGATTGAGCAATCCGTCTTGGAGGCGATTTGGCGGAAATGAGGATCCTGGAGAGGAAAGATGGTGAAAACGAATTCGCAGAAAGTTTCCCCATCTTGGCGATGAATTTGGAAGTGTCCCAAATTTGGGCTAGGATCGGCAGGCCCTTTGCCTGCGACCGGCAAGTGCCAATCGACGGACTTCATAGGGAAAAAAAAAGGAAAAGAAAAAAGAAAAAGAAAATTTATAGACAAAATAAAAAAATTCAAAATTTTAAAATAAATTATAAGATTTTATGGAAGTGTTTTAATAATAATTTTAAAAAAAAAACCTTAAGATACAAGTTTTACAAGATTATGTTAAATATGGAAATGTTAACTAATATGGGTTGAGTCGAGTATATGTTAGGTATGGATCAAATCAAGTATGAATTAAATTTGCATTATGAATTAATGGGTCATAAAGGGTTAATGAATTAATTTGAATTCATGCCATTCATGACTCAATTCAAACTCGATCCAATCTACCCATTTGAGAGGCTTAGTCACTATTAAAAAATAGAGAGGTTCAGAGGTTGTTTCTGGCCAAGCTAAGAAGCAAACATTTCTTTTCCTTTTTTTTTACAAGTTGTCTGTTCCTATATTTTCAAAACCTTATCTATCACCTCTTAAAAAATTACTTTATACTTTTTCCTCAATTTCATCGAAAAACGTTAGATTCGTTTACGTAATTTAAATATTTAAGATACGTGAAGAAAGGGTTGAAAGATTCGTCACTGGAAAGTTAAGGTTAGTTATATAACAACTATAAGTTGGTCTACGTGAAATATATTGCCATGTTGAACTATTACATAACAGTTACATTATGCTGTCTAAGTTTGACCACCATCATACTCTTTTCACTAGGACGTGAGACCACCAGAACTCAGAGCATTCACCCACAAATTGGCTGCTATATTCAATTAGCCACAATTCCAATTCACAGATTTTCATCTACGCTAATTTCCACCATACGAGATATCAAGAGAGCGGCCTGTAGTAGCCATAGACTGCATAGAAGCTCTGTAGGAAAGTAAGCGCAAGCAAAACCAAAGCAGCAATGAAGGAAATGATCGACCAGGGATTGCTGAAGTAATTGTGCTTGAGACTGGCTCTCCAGCGATTGCATCTGCGGCTGGAGTATTCGTTCACCCTCTTGGTCAGTTCAGAGAGATAAGAGTCGTTCAGGTCGATAACCACCTCCTTGCAAAGCCGGTTGAAGAGGTCAGCAACCTCGGTGTCGCTCCCAAGACAGTGTTCGATGATCCCGCGTTTGTGGAGGTGCCTGACGTCCTCGAGGGAGTCGATCAAGTGGTCCATGAAGACTATGTACGCCGTGATGATGTTGTCACTGCAATTGACGTGAGACTGTTCAAAGGCTATCAAGTTGAGGAAGAGCGACCTTGTCCCATCGTCGATATGCAGCCGGGGGATCCAGAGGATCCCATCCTTGAACTGGATGCCCCGAAACCCGCCCATCTGTTGAAAAAAAGATCACTTTTATTTCAGTATATATTTTTTTCCTTTACAAGGCTATATATATATATACAAGTACTGCTAGGGCAATAAGCACCTATTAGGTAAAATATTCTCTTTCTATATGCATTACTCCCACAAATCAACCCGCGCAAATATAAATATTTTCTTTCTATACATATCACTCCTACAAATCAGCTCACGCCAACACTCCCCCTCAAGTTGGTGCATAAATGTCGCTAATGCCCAACTTGTCAAGTGAGCCGTAGAAGGCTCGCTCGAGGCGCTTTTCGTCATATATATCTGCTAGTTGATCTTCAGACCTCACAAATGGAAATTGAACTATCTTTGCATCCAAATTCTGCTTAATAAAATGACGATCAACCTCAATGTGTTTGGTTCGATCATGTTGCACAGGATTATGTGATATGTCAATAGCTGCCTTGTTATCACAAAAGAGCTTTATCTCGGATCTCGGAGGAAATCCCAATTCGGACATCAGCTTTCTAAGCCACAAAAGCTCACATAGCCCTTTGGCCATCCCTCTAAACTTTGCCTCTGCACTCGACAAAGCCACCACTTTCTGTTTCTTACTTCTCCAAGTGACCAGATTCCCCCCCACAAATGTAAAATACCCTGAAGTTGACCTCCTGTCATACACACTCCCCGCCCAGTCTGCGTCCGTGTAACCTTCAATTCCAAGATGACAATTCCTTAGGAATTTTAACCCTCTCCTTGGAGATGCTTTCAAATATCGAATTATTCTCACCACAGCATTCATATGGTCTTCACTAGGAGCATGCATGAATTGACTTACGATACTTACCGCATATGCAATGTCTGGACGCGTATGCGATAAGTAGATCAACTTCCCCACTAACCTTTGGTATCTCTCCTTGTTTGTAGGTACTTGATCGAGATACTCTCCAAGTTTATGATTCTCCACGATTGGGGTATCCGCCGGCTTACAATCTAGCATCCCTACTTCTGCCAACAAATCTAGTACATACTTCCTTTGAGACAGGAATATTCCCCCCTTTGATCTTGATACCTCTATTCCCAAAAAATATCTCAGTTCTCCCAGGTTTTTCATCTCGAACTCTCCAGAAAGCCTCCTTTGGAGTGAGGTGATTTCTTTCACGTCATCCCCTGTAATGATTATATTGTCAACATAGATAATCAATACAGCTATCTTCCCTTCTTGTTGTCGAAGAAACAAGGTGTGATCCGACTCACTGCATCCGTACCCATACTTCTTCATTGCCACCTTGAACCGACCAAACCAAGCCCTTGGTGATTGCTTCAAACCATATAAGGACCTTTTCAATTTGCAGACCACACTGGATGTGAAGAAGACTTGTATCCTGGTGGTACATCCATATAAATCTCCTCCTCCAAGTCACCATGGAGGAATGCGTTCTTCACATCAAAGCGATATAATGGCCGAGTCTAAATTAACGCAAGAGACACTAAAACTCGAATAGTATTAAGTTTTGCAACAGGAGAGAAAGTCTCTTGGTAGTCAATTCCATACGTCTGCGTGTACCCCTTTGCTACCAATCTTGCCTTGTATCTTTCGATAGACCCATCCGCCTTATATTTGACAGAAAACACCCATTTGCATCCCACTGTTTTCTTTCCCTCAGGTAAGTCCATCAATTCCCATGTTCTATTTTTTTCCAATGCCTTCATCTCTTCTTCCATAGCTTGAACCCACTGCGGATCCTCCAAAGCTTCTGTACTCCATTCGGAATTTGAACCGAAGATACAGCCAACACAAATTGCTTCAATGGTTTAGATAACCTTCTGTTGAGACATAATTTGCGATGGAATATTTCGATCTCCTTTCTCCAAAGATCCGGTGAGTATCGATTTGGGGGCTTTCCCGATTATGCCTAACAGGTAATTTATATTCCACCAACATATTAGATTCATCAAGCAAACTAGAAGTAGTAGAGGAGATTACCTCGGGAAATCCTCACGAACTTGGTCGGGAATCTTGGAGAGGAAGGGGGCTGTTCAACTTGTTCACGTGTGGGTATTTCACCCTTTGTTGGATCCGCGAGGCTTCGTAGCTACACCCGTCACAAATTCATCAGCACTAGCACCATCTCTCACTTGCTCAACAGTTCCACCATTAACACCGGTCGTGCGTGCCAGCACCATCCAAGATTACTCCAACATCGGTCAAAGCGCCTAGCCCCGTTATCACCAGTGTTGGAGCTATCATTAACACTACCACCACCACCAACAACCGTGTCTCTTCCTTTGGGTATAACCCCAGCAATAATCTCCCACCAATTCTCCCTTTCTAGCCAATTCTCCCCCTGAAAGGTAGAATTGGTACTCGGGTAAAAGAACTCTCCTTCAACAAATGTGACATCCATAGTCACATAAGTTTTTTTAGTAGATGGGTTGTGGGTTGTAGCATCGATAGCCCTTTTGATGAGTACCATACCCCAAGAACACACACCGTAAAGCACATGGATCAAGTTTGGTACGTTGGTTCTTCGGAATGTGAACAAACGCAACACATCCGAACACACGAGGAGGAATTGTCAAGACCGATGGCAATGGGACAAATGCGAGAGAGTGTTTGTAGAGGCGTACGGAAATCTAGCACTTTTGAGGGCATTCGGTTGAGGAGATGCGCCGCCGTGGCAATAGCATTATCCCAAAAATGTGAAGGAACATGTCCCTCAATTAAGAGGGTTCGAGCAGTCTCGAGAATATGGCGATTCTTCCTTTCGGCCACTCCATTCTGTTGTGGAGTACGTGTACACGAGGTCTCATGAATAAGACCATGTTGCTGAAAGTACTCCTTGAGATGTCGATTCACATACTCTCCGCCATTATCACTTCGAAGAACTTGTAGCTTAGCATCAAACCGTGTTTGAACCATCTTGTGAAATACTTTAAACACATTAACCACCTCATCCTTAGTTTTCATCAAGTAAAGCCAAGTCATACGCGTGCAATCATCAACAAATATAACAAACCACCGACAGCCCGAGATAGCAAAGTAATAGGAGAAGCACCCCACACATCGAGTGAACTAATGAAAAAGGCACGTTATTCTTATTCAAACTTATGGGAAAGGAAACACGGTGGCTCTTAGCCAAAATGCAAGTCCGGCAACTAAAATCCAACTCTTTTAGCTCCAAAAATAATTCAGGAAATAGCTTTTTCATATAACCAAATGAAGGATGTCCCAATTGTCGATGCCAAAGCCAAATCTGTTTTTCTTTATTGCTAGGTGAACCCCGGACTTGATGCACACTTCCAAACTTGAGATCATCCAAGTAATACAGCCCCCCTTTTAGTACCACGTCCAATGATCTCCTTCGTGAGGATATCCTGGAAAAGGCAGAATTGAGGATACATTAGGATAATACAATTCAAATCTTCAGCGAGCTGTCCAACAGAAATTAATTTTGTGGTCAATGACGGGACAAGTAATGTGTTAGGTAATGACAAGCGAGGGGAAACCTCAACCACACCAGCCCCTGTCACTTTGGGTATGTATGCCCATTTGCATTTGAGATACCGCATCGTTTTGGTTACGTAATGCTCACAAAATCATCCGGGCTAAAGGTCATATGCTCCGTAGCTCCCGAATCGATAACCCATCCATCACAACTATTGTGATTAGGGAGAACCAGCGCACAACCACAATTACCTTGGATATTACCTGAATTGGACGTAGTCGGTTGATCTTGACTTTCGACTTTGGGCACCAAAGATAGCTGAGGTTCCATCTTAGAAAGAAAAACCTTCCCTTTTCCACTGCTAGTACCCCCGTCGGCTTGTTTTCGCGCCTTCAATTCCTTCCACCACTCTGGATAACCATGGAGCTTAAAGCATGTCTCTCGAGTATGCTTAGCATTCCCACAGTGTGAGCATCCTCCAGATGAAATTGTAGTTCGTGAACCGTTATTCATCCGCCCACCCCCTTGCGCAACTCCTGATTTATTCATTTGTAGAGTTGGCATTATTGGTAATTCTCGGACACCTGTCTTGCTTCCTCGTGCCACCATGGCAGAAGACCCAAATGTGGAATCAGTATGGGTGAGCATCACTGATTGTCTCGTATCCTCCCTATGAACCCGTGCATATGCTTGCTCGACAGTTGGGAATGGTTGCATCTGGAGAACATCCGCTCTCACTTTGTCTAGACGATCGTCCAACCCATCAAGAAAGACATACACCCGGTCTTCCTGAATGGCAAGATTGTACCGCTCAATATCAGCTGGGCATGTCATTGGGTTTGGACGACGGAAGTCGATCTCCCTCCACAAACCTTGAAGATTATTGTAATAAGCCTCTATTGTCTCTCCACCTTGTCTCATCCGAGTCACCCGCCTCTTCAAGTCATAAACTTGGGAGGCATCACTTCCATCAAAGAAGGTTGTTGCAACAGAGTCCCATACCATCTTTGTAGTTGGGAAGCGAATAAAATTTCCTATTAATGCAGGATCCATCGAGTTGATTAGCCACCCCTTCACAATCGCATCCTCAGTCTTCCACTTTCGAAATTGAGGATTGGTAGGTGAGGGCTGAGGGAGATCACCATTAATATAACCCAACTTGTCTTTACCGGAGATGAACATCTCCACCACTTGAGACCACAATCCATAATTTGATCCATCCAATTTGACGAGATTTGTGCAGTGGATGGCTCCTGGGATTGTGTTGATACCTAAGTTGAACTCTGAGTCAAAATCTGTGTCAGCTTCATCGTAAGATTCTCTAGAAGAGAATCAGTTGTTGAGTTCTCCCCTTGGTCTTGATGAGGTACCTCATCGGTTAGCTTTGTCATGGTTGCCAATCACAATTCCTTCGCAAAGGAATTTCTGGTCAAGTCAGATTAGTGCAACAACAACACAAGTCAATGTTGCGGCAGCGATCTGATTTGGTTGGTGCGGCGGCAGCACAAGGAAAAACCTAGAGCTGCAGCGGCGATCTGATCTGGTGGAAAGAAGGTGGAGAAAACTAGGGTTCCTGCTCTGATACCATGTTGAAAAAAAGATCACTTTTATTTCAGTATATTTTTTTTTTCCTTTACAAGGCTATATATATATATACAAGTACTGCTAGGGCAATAAGCACCTATTAGGTAAAATATTCTCTTTCTATATGCATTACTCCCACAAATCAACCCGCGCAAATATAAATATTTTCTTTCTATACATATCACTCCTACAAATCATCTCACGCCAACACCATCTTCCTCTCCTTGAACTTGATCCCGGCTTCTCGGAGCTCAGTCACACAGTGGATGAGCTGTTGCCTCTTCTGCGACGGCGCCTTGGTCCCTGCACACTTTAGGCACAGGTCCAAGAGCCTCCGCCAAAACAATTTGAGGCAAGGGACCTTGTCTCGTTCGGAGGCCACCTGGTGCAGGAGGCTCCGCCGGAACAATTCAAGTAAAGGGAGCTCGCCCTGTATGGGTAACGGATCAAACTCTAGCCCGTTGTTGCTACTGTTGGTCGGGCAGCCCTCCGTCGGCTTCAAAGGGTCGAAGAACCGGAGTGCCAGCTTGGCTATGGTTCCCTACTGGTTGGGGCCATGCTGGAGGCAGAACAGCCGGTCAAGTATGAAGAGCGGGATCTGATTGTCGAGCATGATCATGTCTCGCTGGATCATGGGCATGAATTTCGAGTTCAAGGAGAAGACGGGGTCATTGGGAGTGTAGCCGAGTGCCTCGAATGCCCCCTCCTTCTTGACTCCCTGGAACAGTTCGATCACAAAGCACCCATCCAGAACCATCATCTCCACGAAGTCGTCGCTGCTCATTGATATCGTCCCCTCGTAACAGTCGCATGCTCTCTTCTCGACCTTCTTTATTGAGTCTATATAGCAGTTTATCTTGGTATTGGAGCGCTCGAGGATGCAGTGGAGGCAGCGCCACTTGTGCCGGTCCATCTGGCGGAGGTGCGCCTTACCGTGGTGGTACGGTCCAAGCGAGACGATCTGGGGCACGTAGGCCTTGTCGTTGCCATCCATGAGATAGTGTGGGATCCGGTAAATGGAGAGCTTCGCCCACGAGCAAGCTTCATAGTCCTGGCGAGCTTTCTTGAGCTTCTCTTCGATGGAGATGACCCATTCAGACTTGGGTGGCCTCGGCTCATACTCAGGGTCGTTTTCGCCCCCCCTGTTCCCATCGGGTGGTCCTGGCTGGATCTCGGGAGCCCTGTCGTTCGGAGGCGGTACTTGGCGAAGGCGATTTACTGCTACGGCTTTTAATATACGAAATTCTTTTTGGTCAGATGCTACGGTTTGAGTTTCAGGAGTGCTCAAATCCATTCGTTGTCCAGATCCCCTAGTTTTTCTGACCTTACTAGAAAGAGAACGAAAATCCAAAAGAGGCTCGAGGGGCTCGAGGGGCTGGAGCCACTCTCGAGGAGTAACCACTTTCTTTCGGGAGCCTGGTCTATGTTTCTCTGCCCCTTTGCCTTTCTTGGGTTTTGATCTTTTGAAACTATACTTAACGAGAGAGAGAGAGAGAGAGAGAGAGAGAGAGAGAGAGCAATTTTAATCGAAGGCTATTGGAACAACAAGAGACAGAGAGGAGCTTTATAATGTTCCAGTCTTTATGACGTCACGTCGAATTCGTCATCAAATCCATTTAAGCTGAAAGCATGATAAATAACATGCCCCCCACCTGACCCGTCCAAGGTACAATAATGGGACTGGCCTTTCATCCGCCCCGAAAGGAAATCAGACGCCTCCCGCTCCTCGTGAAACACATGTCCACGGCCAAGAATAAGTTAATTACTGATGGGAGCAAAAGATGGTCAAATATAGTAGCATTTTGCATGTATAAGGAGATGGATTGAAGTTTTTTTCAGCTTAATTTGGTGGGAAAGAACTAGAGGAATCATTGTAGACCAGAGCGATAAACTGCCCTCGCCATAGGAGGAGATGCCCCCTTCAAATCCATTTTAGGTAGGTAAGCTTCGAACTCAAATTAATTGTAACTTTTCTCATAAGTGATAAATTAAAAATAGATTTTAGAGGCAAGAGTAAACTCACTAGCTTGAGACACGAAGGCGAAGGGTGTATAGCGGTCCCAAACATGCTAAAATTAATTATACTCAACAATGGGAAAAATCCTTCTTTTGATAAAGAGAGAGGAATACGTATACATATTCAGATCAAACGGATTAAGTAAATTACAATTATTGAACTTGTGGGACTCACGATGAATTCCACGTAGAGTCTATATCAAATTGTGATGCATCCCATCCCATCCGATGAGTTCAAGTCTACAGGAGAAATTGGTGAAGGAGAGGTGGGAAACCTGCAAATTCCCATATTACATCCCCATTTTGCCAATTATATGAACTTCATCGCAAAAGGAGGCTGTGGCTCCATTAAACGAATGAACAATTTGCTGCAATCACGTGGGCATTGTTTACACTGGGCAAGTCAATTTTGTCATTAAAAGCAAACAAAAAAAATATTCATTTATATAAAGTAAAAAATATTCATTTACAATGGACATTGTACAGGCCGTGGGTTGGCGAGCGTAAGCTCATCGGGCCTGGCAGATCCTGGGTATCAAAAAAAAAAATCTCTTATTTTTTCTTTGAAACATATCTTCATGAGTTATTTTGTAGATATTCTGATAATGGATAAATCTGTTGATTAATATTTAAAGTATGAATCTTTTTAATGTAATAAACGACCTAAAAACAATATTGAGATATATTTCTCTTTTCATATATATATATGCGTACGCACTTTGATTATTTAAAAAATTCGTTCTATTAATTAATAATTCTAATGTATCAAGCAAATACATCTTTATAAAATCTTTTAAATACCAACTTTCACGCGCAAATTGTGGGTGTACGCTTTTGTTGGTAACAATACTAACAAAAAATATTCGTCTCTTAATTTCGCACAAATTTTTCAACATATGTACCAGGTGACTCAATGTATAATTTGTCCTTGTCTTGGTGGTTCCCAAAAGTTTAATAACGCGACAACAACTAGAACTTGGAATCTTGGAATAAACGAAGACCAGAAACTCTTTGCCTAGATCAATTGATTTGGGGGTTCGCAAAAGACTAGAATGTCTTTTTCTACGTCAATTCATATTCTATTATAGAAGATAACCAATTAATCAATCCTAGGAATACTGGAATAGACAAAGACGATAAAGGCTTTTTTCAGATCATTCACACTCTATTCATAAATAATAAGCAATTAATCAATCTCATTTGTATTTTTTCTTCTTTCTTGATGCTCAAAGTCAAATTGCTTAGCTGTCTGTTATTAATTTTTCATCCATCATACTAATCAAACTATCAACCTTCTATATGCGGTGGAGGCAGCACCACTTGTATCGCTCCATATGGCGGAGGTGCTCGTCACTGTGGTGGACGGCCTGAGGGAGACGATCTGGGGACCCAGACCTTGAGAGTGATTACATACCAAGTCAAGAAGAGCTCCTCATTGTAAACAGTAGCCATTTCTTGTGAAGAATTCTTCTAGGCCTTTGCCTTTGTTGGGTTTCCATCCTTTGAATTGATTCGCTCCCCAAAATGAGCTTTGTAATATTTTAGCCCCTTGCGAGGTTAGGTCGATTTCGTCATCATGCGGACTGGTAATATGAAAGTGTGATTAATAGTGTGCCCCATCTTAGCCATACATGGTACAATCGGACACCTCATGCGAACGGTCAGGTTTTATTTGGCCCCACTTAGCCTTTTAATTAGATTTAATAATTTAATTATTAATGGGAGAAATAGATAAGTCACATGTAGTAGTGTTTTGCATGCAGCAATTGGTGATAACACCTTACTCCCCTTATGAACAGCCTTCAAGGATAGCACGAGAATTAAATACCACTATGCCCACTCACCTCTTGTAGAAGCAATCAAATAAATTTTAATCTTTGAGGATTCTTTCTCTTTCACCAAAATGTGCATATGTACACATCTTGGTGTACTGTCTTTCAAGTATATATAGAACAAGTTGGATTGAATAGAAGATATTTTTCAGTGTGCGATATTATTAATATGATGAGTGTGGTGGTCATTCCTCAACGACATTGTGTGGACTTGAGGGAGGGGTTGAAAAATATCTTGACTACTTGGCGTACTGATTCAATGTGGTCCTCCCCAACTAACCAATCACGCTAATAATGAAGCAAGCCCTACCAACACTGCGTTGGGGACTAAGGGTGCGTTTGGTACAGCATTTGCAAGGGGCTTTCAGTCCAATGCAAATGCTGAAAGCCCAAAGCTACTTGGGGAAATGCAATTGTGTTTAGTAAATTTTTTTTACAAATGGACTTTGAGTTGAATGTGCGTTTGGTAAAAAAAACTTTCACAATGGGCTTTGATGGGTATAATGGGTATAATGTGTGTATATATATATATATATATTTTTTTTTTTAAATGACCTAAACCCTTCGCCGGTCCGGAGGGCTACGGCCGCCGGCGAGCCGGACTCGCGCCGGCGGCCGTTGGCCGAGGTCGCCCGAGTCGCCGGCAGCCGCCGCGCCAGATCTGGCTCGCCGGCCCAGCCCTTCGCCGGTCCGGCGAAGGGCTGCCTTATTTTTTAATTTAAAAAAAATAATATTTAGGGGTAAAATCGGAAATATGAACAATCGGTAAGGGTAATTTTGGAAGAAAAAAAATGGTTTCAAGATTAGGAATCTTTGAAAGCCCAAGGCTAGTAGGACTAGCCTTGGGCTTTCAGAATTTTGAAGGCCAGCTTTCAACTGAAAGCTGGCTTCAAAGCTGAACCAAACGGTTCAAGCATTTTCCCAAGGGGCTTTCAGCCCTGAAAGCCCCTTGGGAAAGCTGTACCAAACGCACCCTAAATCCTCCCCAACTAACTAATCACGCTACTAATGAAGTGAGCCCCACCACCACTGTGCTAGAGACTAAATCAGACAGCAACAATTGAGATATTTCATTGAATGGATACAATATTTATCCTCCTATACTGGCATATCTTTCTTTGCTCCAAAATAGAGGAAATATTAGCCTTCATTTTTTTTTTGTGAATTGAATGATTTGAAAAACATTCTTATAAATCATTGCTTATATTGCTTACAAAAATGACTATCATTATCTAATTTATGGATTATATAAGATGCAAATCTAAAATTGATTGAGATGATCAAATATCAAATTGTTTTTGGACCTGATCTGTGAAGAATCAAACGTTTATTGAATGCTTAATCAAAACACTAACCGAGGATCAAATTTGAAAATGGTTTTCCTAAGGTGTTCATATAACTCATGCATGAAGTTCCTCCGTACTTTGTCGAGAAGGTATGCTACATAGTATTTACATCCTGCGATGATAACACATAATAAAAACTTGTCAATAAACAAAGAGAATTTCAAAAATCATAAATGAGGTTGATTGTGATTAATGAAGAAATGTTACATTTACTAAATTTGGGTTATCGATTGGTATACTAGAGTAAATGTGACTAAAAGAAATGTATTGAAAACGACTCACTTACTTTAATGCCCACTTTCAATTTGCCATAAATTTTATAGATTGATTTCAATATATTCAGTATTGATTAGACATGATGATATCAAACAAGAGACATAATAGTTGATATTTATTATTTTTATTATATATAATGCATATAACACTTTTCTTTTCTTGTACTCGTGTTTTGCTTCATCCCTTTGCCTCTAAGCACTCTCCTAAGGTGGTTAGTTATCCATATTTATAATTTGTAATCTAAAAAGGCATAGCCAAGGACAAACGACAATCATCAAATTAAGAATGAATTAAGAATGAATTAAGAACGAATTCGGTTTATACATGATTGTAAAACACCAAGAATCCAAATATGTATAGCGGAATTAAACACATACCTGTTTGAGCCATGACCTCACTTGACTGAAAACGAATCAACCTGATATGATCAGTGATCTGTCAGTATGCCGGTTATTCCTCTCTATGACCTATTTCGGTTTAGCAGCTTTTAATGGGATTAAGCGACTGATAGGTATAACCTACTCTTTTATAGGCTAGAGAGGGGACCAAAGAAACCCTAATCAACAGCGTGTCAACCGGGCCCCTCCCATTACGGCCGAGTTAAACACAATTTGCCTACACTTTCTTCTGCTCAACTAGGCCCGTAATTAATAGATGCCAAAACCCAATTCAATAAGATCACTTTAGGATTTAAAATATATTGGAATATCCATTAACCCAATTATATAAAATAAAAAATTAATTAATTAATGTAAGCCCATTATAGGAAATTTCCAATATATAGTCCTTTTCTTGAAAGTAATAATTGAAGGATAGTTAGGGGCCTCTTATCTTTTCGTGATTGAGCCACGTCCAACCTTGAACCACGTCCCTTTAGTTTTCCTAGGTGGGACCCCTGATGGGGAATCTTGACCCATTGACTTTCTTTATCTTTTCAGTCATGCATTAGATCCGCAGCCCATCGACCAACTAATTACAACTTTGCCACTGCACGGTCTCCTTCCCCGTCGTCCCTAATCAAATTCTAATACAGTCACACTTTTTGGATGTTCTCATGTGAGATATTTAAATCCACGATATAACCATTTGAACTCGTTAGATTAGGGGTGAGCATCAGTCCAAGGTCAACCCTAAACTGACCTTGGACTGACCCAATCTTGCTAGTCCTGGTCAACTTTCCAGAGGGATTGGATTGGTCATTGGTTCTGGAATTTCGGGACTAGCACTGTGCGGGTCGGTCCTCTGTCCTAGGAATTTGGGGTTGGTCTAATCTGGACAAACCCTGAATATAGATATATTATATATTATATATCTAATATATTATTTATAATTTTTTTTATTTGATCAAAAGAGAAAATAATAATCAGATGGGTTAAATAGCATTAACCACAAGACTCATGGCGTTACCTATGGCATCATGACTCACTCACAGCCACGGTCCTCTTCCTCACAACTTTGAACTTCTCCTTCATCTTCTTTCGTTCTTCGTCCTCTCAGTCTACAAATCAGAAGACAAGACACTTAGCAAGCCTTGCCTTTGGCCACTTGCACTACTCACCTCACTTTTTGCTCCACGCTTGCTTGGTCGCCTTGCTTGCACCACTCCGCTGCTCGCCTTATTGGCATTGCTTGCTCATCATCGAGTTTCTGCTCCATGCTTGCCGGGTCGCCTTGCTTGTGCCGCTCGCCCTACTTTTGCTGCTCACCTCGCTCACTTTTTGCTCCACACTCGCCTGGTCACCCTACTCATTTTGCTCGCTTGTTGCCTAGCAAATCAGAAGGAAAAAAGCCCTAATTAGAAACCCTAACGCTCGCCTTGCGGCTCACCCTTGCTTTCCAAACACAACTTGGTTGGTAAGTTCTAGTTTGTGCTTGATTTTAGAGCTTCAAGCTGCTATCACAAAAAACAGAGTCTTGAGGGGTGTTTGTTTGATTCGCTTCAATCTATTGCTTCTATCCCCTCCCCCCTTTTCTCTTTCCTTTTGTTATGGTTTTTTTTTTTAGGGGTTTTTTAAAGCGTTCCCTTTTTTTGCTTCAATCTATTCTTTTTTGATTCCGTCTCTCCCCAGTTTGCTATTTTGCCCCTGTCACCCTTTGTCGAGAGTATAGAGAGTTCAAGAATGAAGGGCTTTGATCTTGCTCTAGGCATGATGTATTAACTATGCCTATCCCTAGAAACATTCGATCATATGCTAGAGCAGAAGCTATCAAAATGAAGCCATCGATCTCACCCTAGGACCTATCTTTATATTGTGTTCGAAAGGGGACAATTAGTAAAATCTGAGTATTGCTGGTATCGCTTTAAAATTCTTGCATTTAGAGGGCTTATACATCATGCGCTTGGCCAAGAACAGAAAGGGTTTACTTCTATCTTGTATATCAGTCATGAGGGCCCTTTGAAAGTGCAAAATGTGATTGAAGAATGTCATATTTCGAAATTTTGTCGCCTGCATATGAATATATAAGATGCTTATCTCTTATTATCATTAGAAATGAAATGAGAACATGTGTTTGGACTAGAGAATTTTAACTTTGGCGATGGGGATGCGATTGGATATGGTGCATCGGACTATATTTTAATTAACATTGCCCTTGTGTCCACAAATCAAGGGTTACTAGTGGTATTAAAGACTTAAATTGCTAGGGTTGAGTAGGCTTTTTTGAATTTAGGAGATTTAATTTTTTTTTACCAACTAGGGATTTGGAGATACTGTTACCTTTTCTTAAACTTAGGAGATTTAAATTTTTTTTAGTGTAGTCCCAGTAAGGTTTTACCATTGAATTAGTATTCAAGCATATCAAGTAATGATCCCGAGGTTTTAGAAAAAACCTGTCTCTACCAATCTTGTAACAATTAAAATGGTTGCTTATTCTACTATTTGCCGCATGTAGTTTGATGAATAGCTATTTGATGTTGCCACCTTAAGAATGAAACCGCAACTGATATTTGATATTTGATATTTGATATTTGATATTTGTTGTTTCTTCAATGAGTGCAGTGCTAAAGCTTACACACCGGTACTTAAATATTCAGGTGACCTTGATGAATTCAAATAAGATGTTAACTGAAGTGGAGGGATGTTATGAGATTAGTCGATTCAATCCCATGATGGAAATGCCTGGCAATGAATGTGAAGAAGAGTTAAAAGAGCCAATTAAGGTATCCACTAGTCATCCTCTTCTTCGTAAGAAGCGAAAAATGAATAAATTCATCGCGTGGGATAATTTTTCGAGAATCATAAATGATAAGACCAAAAAAACATGTATGGTAAAGTGCATTCATTATGGGAAAAAGTACTTATACACTATTAATAATGGTACTTCAACAATGTTGAAGCACTTGAAAAGGTGCAATAAATATCCTCCTAATATAGATAATAAGCAAAAATTGTTTACACTATGTGATGCAAATGTGCTTGGCAAGGTAGAGGGAGATACTAGTATTGGTACCGGTAGGGTAATGTCTTAACAACATAGAAATTTAGTCAAGACCGGTCTAGGTACATACTTGCTTAGATGATCATCGTTGATGAACAACCATTTTCTATGGTTGAGTGTGTTGGGTTTAGTGATTTTGTTACTAAGTTACAACATCTCTTTACACATTTGTCATGATTTACAATGGCTAGAGATTGCATGAAGTTGTATATGAGTGAAAGAAATTGTTTGAAGACTTTGGTAAGTTTAGGCCAAGGATTGCACTCACACCCAATACACGGACTTCCATTCAAAATCTGAACTATTTATATCTTATTACACATTTTATTGATGAAGATTGGAAATTGCATAAAAGGATAATCAATTTTGTGGTTACATAGTCACAAGGGTAGAGAGATTGGGAAAATAGTTGAAAAATGCATCTATGAATGGGAAATAGAAAAAAAAAGTGTCTATAATCACAGTGGATAATACTAGTGCGAATGATATTGCCTTTGATTATTTGAAAGATAAATTTTGAAGAGATGGGTTATTGGTCCTAGTTGGTGAGGCTTTACATGTGAGGTGCACTGCTCATATATTAAACCTTATTATAAAAGATGGCTTGTCTGAGGTATATGATTCTATTGCACGTATCCGAAACATTGTTGGATATGTGAGGAATTCTCTTATGAGAGTTATAGTATTCCAATCTTGCATTGAGGTTGAAGGAATCACTTACAAGGGTTCGGTTTGTTTAGATGTTGCTACTAGATGGAGCTCCATTTACCTTATGTTAGACATGGCCATAAAAGTTCAGAAAAGCTCTTGAAAGGATGGTAGAAGATGATTTATCTTTCGAAACTAAGCTTAACAATGAATCTCCTAATAATGAAGATTAGGAAAATGTTATTGTTCTTTCCAAATTTTTGAAACAGTTTTATGATGCTACCAATCAAATGTCAAGGAGTTTATATACTACTTCGAATGATTATTTTGAGGGAATAGCTTTTTGGTATAAATATTTGAAAGATGTGAGTAATGCTTTGGATCCTAAGCTTAGAGCTATGCGTATGAAGATGAAGGAGAAGTTTGATAAATACTATGAGAGTTTGGATAAAGTAAACATGATGGTTTTGATTGCGGTGGCATTAGATCCTACAAAAAAGTTGCATTATGTGAAGTACTGTTATGAGCAAATTTATGATAATGAAGCAAAAATTGATGAGATGCATGATAAAGTGAAATACTTTTTGGAGCATTTGTATGCATTTTAAGAGCAATCTTTTGTTGGTCATGATCATTGATATTCAGGTGGTCAAACTATGACTGTTGATAGTAGCAGTGCTTCCAATACCGATGGAAATTATGGGAATGACAAGGTTAACATCAAAGCTTGACGGAAATTTTTTTTCCATAGTAAAGAGGGTTTGATGACAACAAATTGGAGCTTGAATAGTATCTTGAAGATTCTGAAGATATTCTTGATTTTGACATTTTGATGTAGTGGAAGAATACTGGCTGAAAATATAAAATCTTATTTTTGATAGCTCAAGATGTTTTGTCTATTCCTGTAATCACCTCATTTGCAAAACCATCAAAGATTCGTCAATTAGGAAATGTAAGAGAGATATGTTGTGTTTTAAGCTTTTATTAATGTAAGAGTACTCGTGCCTTGTACCGGGTGTGGTTGGACAAAGTGAAATAAATTAGTTTTGTTGCAAGAGATGAGGAAATGTATGTATGATTTCACATGGCTTTAGACGTTGGAGTAAGAAATGAAAGTCGAATTTCAAATGCTAAACAAATACAATACACAAACACCTCGTATCTTTTTGGGCATGCTAGGAAACATCTCGCCGAAATCATGTCAATTTAGGAGGTTTTTGTGACGGCTGTCTTTCCACAAGGGCAGAAATCTTTTTGATTCATCTAAATTTCGTATGCCAAACCCTAGCCGATTGATTTTGAAAGGAATAATCTGTTGCGCAAAGTGGGACAATTTTTGTGCAAACTGGGGGGGCAATTTGGAACAAAACAACGCTCGGGGTGTACTTTGAGAATCTTCTTCTTCTACTTCTACCCTAATCATGTGCAATTCTGACCTTGGAATCCTCCGCGTGAGCACCCTCCCTCCTCCCGCTCCTCCTCCTCCAACGCCATCTCCGCCTTCCGTTTCAAACCACCACCTCCACGCCCTCATTCACGACCTTCTCCTTCCCATCGAGGCCGGCAAGTATCATGCAGATCTGCTGAACTCCTATGCCCTCCGTCTCAGCCTTCAACCTCTCCGCAAGTACCCTCCCCGAGGTCTCCGACCCCACCGATTCAGCTGAGGCTGTCTACTTCGAGTTAATTGACTGAGCCGAGTCATTTCTCATGAATGTGTCAGGCAACGAGGTAGAGAGTGGTTCGAGCGTTGTTCTCAATTTGGGTGTAGCTGTGGCGGCGATCTTGATCTTCTTTTAATGTAACATCACCAGGTGAGTCCCATCGGTTTCTCCCTCGCTAATCTGATGTGGAGGAGTGCAAACTTATCATTAGGTAAATTGTGCTAAAAGTTCCTTAATTATGAGCGAGTCGCATTTAAAGACTTGGATTTTTCAGTTTCAGGATTGATAAATGGTTCATGCTTATGTAAAATTCAGACCGTTGAAGGGATTTCCCAATCATACTCGAGGCGAGGCCAATCAGCTACACATCACGTAGTGTGCGAAAATAGACGACGTCACAGTTATCAAACTCAGCAGCGCAATCCACGATGGCGGCAGCAGGAGGTGGGCCCGCATTTCTCTTAGGCAATAGACGCGAGGGAAGAGACGACGGCGCTGCCGGACGGACATAGAGAAACGGCCGATTGACGAGCTTCGGGGGAGGAGTGTGGGCGTTGAAGAAGCTGGAATGGAATAGTCGGTTTTAAAGAGCGATTCAACCCATTTTCTGGCGCCAATGCTGGAGCAGAAACGGATCCCCTCCGACTTTTCTTTTTTCTTCTCCTCTTCGATTTATTTACTTATTTATTTTTCCTTTTCGGCGAATTTTACAAACATATCCTCCAAATAAGATAAAATTTTCATATTTCAACTTGTAATTATCACTCCTCGGGAAGATCAAGGGAGCCTTGATTTTTGAAGTGCAGCTCCTCAAGGTTTCATCTTGATTTTTAAAGCGATTTAAAAATCAACTCTCAATTAATTGTAATAGCTATCAATGGTGAAGTCGATTTTTCTTTTTTTTTAAAAAAAAATTTAAAAACAAAGAAAATTGAAAAACTAAATAGAGAGGAAAAAAGAATCTGATCATAACACTTCAGTGTCGCAGCTCTTTCAAGTCACGTTCGAAGGAGGTGACAAGATAGCATTTAAGCTTTTATAAATAAGGGAAGTGCGATAGCTAATTTGCCTATGACGTTACATTAACAAACCATTAATCTCTCCCCTTTTTAACATGTTTAGGCATCATGCTCACGAGTGAAACCAAAATACTTCTATCTCACATGCAATAAGAACGTCCAGCATTCAGGAGATGGTCAGAGTATTCGAGACATCAAGGTGCAATGGTTCAACAACATTTCATCAAAAATCCCACATAATTCTTTCCCACAATGACCCCTTTATTTATATAGCCAAGATGATAGCTAGATGAAACCAAACCTTCATTATTTGTACAGAAATGGTTGGGAACCGCTGACATGAAAATATATCAAACAATTCAAACCATCGACAGCTCATATAATCATGAATACAGCCCATTCAAGGCATGACCAACACTTATGATCAAGAATTCAGCAAGTTTTAAGCATGGACTGCATCTCTAATCTTGAATCATGCAAATTCTATGGAAATGCACCATCTATTTCTTTGAATTCAGCATACTTTGGAACATATAATAGCATGTGTAGCCTTGAAGCCAGCATATCCAAACCAAGTGCAATCAATTTGGCATCTAGAAGCAGCACTCATAGCCAAGAAATCAACATGTATTGAACACGTATCTACAGCACTTATGACCAATAAATTAACATATGGCGAACACGTACTGCAGGTATAGCCCTTAATCCAGCACGTTCAGTCGGCAATAGAAATGATACCATAGGCATGTGCCATTGTTCCAGGCCTCTAGGTGAAATCCTATGATACCCACTAAAAAGAAGCCAATCTCTTACATGGGCCTTGCTCTTCAAAAATAAACTATGTCTAAGATATTTTACACAGACTCAAACGCACGCTTCAGGATACTCTGTGAGAATGTCATAATCTCTTAAACATGCGCGGATTACTTATGAACTTTATTTAGATGAGAAGCAAGAACCTGGAAGATGAGGGAGCTTTGGTGGTCATTACTATCTCACCTAAATCTTACTGAAAATCGACCACATCAAACTCAAGATAATTGATAGCAGGTCATGGCATTCAATAACGAAGAAGAGGGACTCTGTGTCACTCAACTTAACAAATAACTCCAGGCTACTGATTGAAGCAAGAAGGGGCTCTGCGGCAGTGAAGCAAAAGGTGGGAGCAACGAGGTACTTTGAACAGAAAACATTAACAGATGGAAATATGAGTAAGAAAATTGAACAAGAAGCGACCTCGCACGTGTTTTACTTAGCTTGTTTGTTGAAATCCGAATCCGCTAACCGAGGTAAGCGCCGCCTGGCTGAGCATAATTGAATTCTGCCAGACAACATTACTGATCCTTGTCTTTGGATAATTTCACCGAACACCTTCTGCGCGTCGTCTGACGCATGGCACCTCCCATACTTTGAAACCACCGCATTGAACTCAAACCACTACTCTCGAACCAATCAGCACAAACAATCTCGAGGACCGAAGAAATAATGAATCTCCTTTGCTGCCATGAAAAATGAATTCGATATTTGATACTCAGAGTTTAATCGGGAAAGAAATGACCTGATGAGTGTGATAATTGATTGACAAATTCCATCATCGCTGGCACGTCCTAGCCGTCTATGAAGATTTCCCGATTCTTCTCTCTCCCCGTTTAACATAGCGATTGAAATGGAGCCGAAGTTGATTGTCGAACTCAGTGACGCGAGCCTCTTTGCAATTCGACGCCAAACGGACGACGGAACGAACACAGTCGTGGGCCTCGAGCTTCTGCCCCTGATCTCGAAGAAGCATTTGCACTGATATGAATCCACCGGCCTACTCGCACAACACTCGATCTTGCTTTCCACAGCAACCCGAGGTGATTCAGTTCGAGGTGAGGTCAGGCCGCCGGCGAAGCTGACGATGAGTAGGCGGAGACATTTGAACACTCGAATCGACGGAAATGTACCTCAGGCGAGAGAAGAAATCCAGAGGATCCAGGTTCGAGATTCGTGCGTCTTCCACGATCGGAGATGGAAGGCCGGCGGTGGCTGTCGGTGTAGCTGGTGGCAGGCGGCTGGCGGCGAAGCTAGAGAGAACGCGATAGGCTCGCGGCGCCGGAAGAATCCAGAACTTCGTCATTTTCAAGAGGAGTGCCTTCTTTTTTTTTTTTTTTGGGCGGGAGATCCACGAAATGACAGAAGGCGCAGGATTCCTTTTATATTTCTCTAATGAAATGACCAAAATGCCCTTCTTTAAAATTACGAAAATGACCAAGGCAAAAGATTCATTGTGTGTTCGGGCATATTCTAGCCCTTATTAAATCACGTCAATTTCGCCCGCCAAAATCATTAAAGGATGGTTATAATAATCATAATTACTGTTATTTGACTGAACATCCAATAGAAATTTCAACATTTTGCACGAGCGATGTGTATAGAAAAGAGTAGGAGCATGATTAATATGCCCCACCTTAACCATACAAAGTATTAATGATGGGCTGTCATCTGTTCAATTATGCAAACGAAGATCATGGGATTATAAAATATTAGGTGAGTAGGTCCATAGAGGGCTCAATTTTGATTTTCAATGTGTGGCAAAAACATAAAACACATGAAATACTTGTTATTTTCGCAATATCTTCAATCTATTAAATTATCATATGCCACAAAACAGGAAAGTTGAGGTCATGTAATTATTGTTTTTTCCTTCTCACTTTTGGGTAGAGGTGTGAATCTCTTGAGGCACACCACTTGGTCATCAATCTCATCTTTAAGGAAAATTACGGGTTGAGTCAACACATTTTAATTTCAAATAAACCCAATTCTATGATTACTGCACTAATGTCATCTATTGTTATGAACATTTGGGTCCATTGCACATGTGACAACTAATGATCCTATATTTTTTACTCTAATTATGATCAATTACTTTTTGTTATGAAAGGTGCAGAGTGTACCATCAACTTTGCTGCTAGGATTACACTGACAGACAAAAAAATGTAAATGAATTGACAAATTTTATCTATTGGACTATAATAATTTATGGTAGACTATCTACCTTAGAAAGTTGCCACACAATCAAGGCAATGTTCGAGATTAGACCTCAAGCGGCAGTGGCCCTGCACAGAGTCATTCCAAACTTCAAAGGCACAATTAAAGATTTTATTAATTGTGTGAGGGGGAAATTATAGTTTTTTTTTTTTTATACCCAAGATCCGCTGGGCTCGACTTTCGCTTATGCTAATCGCTAGCCCACGACCCGTACAGTGCACGGTGCACCTCAGACCAAGTATCAATACCTGGGAGGAAGTTAGCACATGATCCCACCACCATGGCCCCCAACTTAAGACATGTTAGTAGCTGGGGAGTTTCGACCATAAGACCTTTGCGATGAAGTGCCCAAAGCCGAATCAACTTAGCTGCCAATCGATGGGTGAGAAATTATAGTTCTTTATCCATGGTTGAGTTGAGAATTGGGATTAACCCAAAAATTAAAAATAAGAATAAAAGAAGAACAAAAGTAATGGCACCACATAATTTGATTAATCCAGTTCGACATTTACGTATCGGATAATTAACATTACTATATGAGAAATCAAGAACGCGGCCTGTAATAGGCATATACCACATATAAGGTCTGTATAAAAGTAAGCACAAGCAACGCGAAAGCGGCAATTAGGGAAATGATTGACCAGGGATTGTCGAAGTACTTGTTCTTGAGAATGGTGTCGCGACCTCCCCTCGAGTGCACCACCTAGGGTTTGGCTAATGGATTACTAAGCCTAAACTTAGTTCGGGCTCTCCCAAGCCCATACCAATTCACGACTTAGGGTTTAAGTTTTTTAACATGCCAATGATTTTCACTTAGGAGTCGCCACTAATCTATTTTTGGTGGGTCGATTAGAAACCCAAGTAAAGTAACGGGAGAATTACTTCACTCCTACGAACCCGAGAGACTATGGGATCGGGGACTTGATTACATTAGATTTCTCTAACGCCCTTTCGGTACCTTTTCTCTTTTATCTAAAAAATATGATTTGCAGGCAGTTTGTGTTAATTTTAATTTACTCCCTAACATGCAATGTGATCATGCGAGTGTGCAATCATTATTTAACACTCATTAAAGCAAAGCAATAAATAAATTGCAAGCATAGGGAAGAGATACTTACCTCGAAGCAACGAAAGCATCTGCAATGTTAGCTTAAAAAAATCACATCAATGATCCTAGATATGATTTCTAATTAACATGCAATTATTCAATTTTTTAAGGTTTTAAATTACCTAATGAGGCCCAAAAAAGCTAAATGCTAACTATAATAACATGCCACGTGCAACCTAATATGCAAATTATATGTTACGTGACATTAATTATTTAACTTAATCTAATGCTAGAAAATATTTAATGCAGCTATCCTAGCATGTCACGCATTCGAATGACCCTAAACATGCAATGACTAGATAACACATGGAAGATGATCTAATTCTAGATGACATGAGCATGGCAATTTTTTTTTATTATTTTTTATAATAAAAATTCAGAATTAGAAAAACAACCTATATGCAAACTATCCTAAAAGAAAATATTCTAACAAGAACCACATCTAACTAAACTATATTTTTTTTGTGGGTTTTCAATTTGAGCAGATGCATCAAGAAAAGCATGGTAACAAATCAGGCAAGATATTTTCCACATCCATTTAATTTTGGAAACAAATAAAATTGACGAATCGTATCTCGGCATGAGATCGGATTAGCCAATATTTCAGAAAATCGCGAATCGTATCTCGGGCGTGAGATCGGATTGAAGATTTTTCCGTGCAATCACGAGTCATATTTCGGGCATGAAATCGGATTGGACAATTATAACACGTTGTGAAACAAGGAAAATTTCCTAGTTCAAGGGGTCATGAAATCTTTTGGATATGGCAATATTGATCAAATATTCAACTAAGATCGCAATTCCATGAACTAGGCAATAAAATATGAGAAAATTACATTAATCAGATTCTCACCTAGCTTTCAAATCGCACGAGCAAAGTTTCCAAATCGGGCTCGCGGACAAGGGATCGGCGAGTTGTGGTGGTGCTCGCCTTAGGTAGTGATGGTTATTGATCCCATAACTAGATGTCCTGCAATGGAAAGATTGATTACGATGATAAAGAGCAAAGCTTGCTAGACGCCAATGAGGTGCGGTGGCGTGAGGAGCTGCTGCAACGTCTTCAAGGAAGAGACACCGAATAGTCTCGAATTGGTCACCTTGCTGACCCTTCGACCTCTTCGACCGAATCTGAGGTTTTCCTTTGATTATCAAACTTTGACTCCCTCTAAAGAAAAACCAGATTGTTGGAGTTTATCGCTACGAGGGTTTGCAATAGCACCGCGGCTTTGTGCAACACGTGGCTGCTTTGTCGTTGATGCTGGGAGTCGTGGTGTAGGGACCTCTCGGCCACGGGTCAACAGGTTGTCATCGGCACAACAGGGACCGTCGAGGGTAAGAGACAGCAGCAACGTCGTCCCGCGTTGATGCGGGAGATAGCGGCGCGGATTGGAAGCAAACGTGTCTAGCTCGGGCCAGGCATGGGAAGAAGCTGGGCGAGGATCAACAAGCAGTATCTCGTCATGGACAAGGCTTGGCGGTGACAATCAGGGCGTCAGCACAGCGGAGCAGCAAACGTGGTCGTCATCAACCCGGTTGGTAAATCACGAACAGCAAGGACCCGGGCTTGCGGTGGTGGCGCAAGTAGTGGGTCGGCAATAAGACTCAGCAGCGTGTCGAGGAGATGGAGGAGCACGGTCGCTGTCGTCTCTCTACTCTCTTTTTGTGTGTGTTTTTTTTTTGTCTTGTCTTCTTCAGTGTGTGTGACCCCCTTTTTATAGGTGAGAAAGATTATGTTATTTAAGGAAAGATGATAAATTTGTACGTTGCCTATTTAGCTCTTGTATCCCACGTGCAATAATATTTCATCCAACGCTTTCCTTGAATATTGAAAGAATAATGAGAATATTCTCGGGAACATTCTCATATTCCGGGAATATTCTTATATTCCAACTCGTCACCCTTTAACGATAATATTTCATCCGACACATTCCTTAAATATTGAAAGAATAATGCGAATATTCTCGGGAACATTCATATATTCCCGGGAATATTCTTATATTCCAACTCGTCACTCCTTAACGGGCCTAGCCAAATTCTTTTCCCTTGTGGGCTTAGTCCAACTTGTTAAATTAAAGCTTAGAACCATCAATTGAAGCCCTGCCACATGTCCAATGCAAATGCAATAATAAATGCTCCTAAAACTATATACTATGCAATTTAATTCTAATATTTTTTGTTTAGGGGTTAAAATTAATCCCTAAATTTTGTGCATTAAATTACGAGTGATCAATCAAAATTTAGGTGTCAACAGCTGCCCCTCTTTGAAGGTGAGCTCGCAGAGGTTGCATTCAAAGATAAATTGAAACCTAAATTTTGACATGCATATGCAATATAATGTTATTTTTTTTGTGGGAAAATGAATCCCATTTTAAAATGCAATATGATATGATGCATGGAAAAGCTAATGCAAAGTATGAAAGAAAAGAAAAGAAAAGAAAAAAAAGAAAAGGCGTACCTGTAGTTACTTACTAATCAATACGGTAGAGCATCCTGAGGTACGTGATGAATTTCTACTCCACAAGTATCTGGCTTTGATTTCAGATTTCTTGAAGAGTTTAATGTTTATCGAATTGCCCAGATCCAGACTGAGGCAACCGAATCAACATACGCTCAATATTAGGTGAGACGACCATTGGAACAAGATGTCTCGAAATACCTAGATCTAAACTAAGGTATAACGAGAAAAATCAAAGGACATTCATATTCAGAATGAAATGTTCAATGAAAATATTCGAGACATTTAGATCCATATTGAAATGTCAAGAATCGGGGAACTTAATCAATAAACACTCAATGTTAGGTGAGATGAATATTGAATTAAGACAACTTAACCAATAGATGCTCAATGTTAGGTGAGTCAAATATTGGATTAAGATAACTCGAAATACTTAGATCCAGACTAGAGTATAACAAGAAAAATCAAAGAACATTCATATCCAAAATGAAATGTTCAATGGAAAAATTCAGACATTTAGATCTAAACTAAAATGTCAAGAATTAGAAAACTTAACCAATAGACACTCAATATTAGGTGAGATGAATATTAGATTAAGACAACTTCGCCAATAGATGCTCAATGTTAGGTGAGTCAAATATTGGATTAAAATGATTCGAAATACCTAGATCCAGACTAAGGCATGATGAGAAAATCAAAGAGAGAACATTCATGTCCAAAATGAAATGTTCGACAAAAATATTGTGTAACATTCAGATCCAAACTGAGATGTTAACTTGTGGGAGGAGTTACCAAATTTTGCTTTGGGTATTCAAAGAGATTTAATACTCACCTAGCGATATTTTTGACCCTTGGAGAAAATGTCTCTAAGGTGATGAGGAGATTTTTGGCTACAACAGCACACCAGGTGGATAAAGAGGAACTCTAGGCTACGGGAGCATGCCGGATTGATAAAGAGACTCCGGGCTATGGAGGCACGCCGTGTCGATTAAGAGGGACATCAGGCTATAGAAGCATGCCCTGTCGATGGAAAGGATTTACAGGCTACGAAGCACGCCAGTTGATGAGAAAACTCCAAGCTACGAAGTAGGCCGTCTTTGAGAGAAAGCAACTCTAGGTTACGAAGAACACTAGGTTGATGAGCATGCCATTTCGATTAATAGGGACATCAGGCTACGGAAGCACACCATGTCGATTTCCTGTAGAAATAAAATTCAAGAATGTTTGGACGAATTTCGAGGCTTTAGAGAGCAACTCGAACGTCGAGCATTATTTGGTCTTCAAGAAAATATTATCTATCAGACACAATTAGAGCAAAATTGATATGCATTCATAAAAAATGTAGAGAATTTAAGCTACTCTAGAATGCACATTTCAATCCAATCAAAGTTTATGCACAATGATTTTACCATGTTTGCACAACCAAATTGCCACTAGGGAGAAGAATCTTGCAAAACAACTTTCACTCATGACATGAATTTCTTAAGAATGCTCAATGAGAGACTTTGAGTTAGAAAGGACTTTCACTCACTCTCATTCAAAATGGCTATTTTATGAGAATCACTCCATCTCACTATCATCATATCGACAAGGGTCCAAGTATTCTTGCAAGCGGTACGACCTTACCAATCTGAGAGGTCTTTAATAGGGACCTTAATGTGGGCTTGGTCAACGGCTTAACAATGGGGACTCTTTGAGTCAAGGCTATTGAAAAATAATATTCCACGATCACCTTCGGGTTTACAAGTCAAGAACCCTGCAAAATGAGATATAAATAATCTTGCTCGCACTTCTTCAAGCAATACTTAAAACATATGAACGTCCACATTAATTCAAGTGCCATAATCTGAAGAGACTTTATAAGGGACGTAACGTAGGCTAGGTTCACGGGTTGAGAAATGAAAGGATTATCAAGCTCAAAATGTGTATAGATGGGTGAGAGTTGGTGATCATCTTGGCATTGTCGTCGGTCTCATCTTCACCATCAAGGATTGTCTTCAAAATGTGCTCTATTGACTGTAAAAGTTTTGCACTTGAGTTCTTTGAGTACCCCTCCATTGGGGATAGAACTTTTCACAATTGATAGTCATCCATCTCGACTCTTTTTCATTTTCTCCTATGGGTATAGGCCTTGCTTTTACTAGGCACATTGCTTTTTCTTGCCCCTCTTTTTTTACTCTTATGTCTATGGACATCGGCCTTGCTTTTACCAAGCACACTGCTTTTTTTTTCATGCCCCCTAGTTCTATTTTTAACATTGACACACTGTTTACAATGTATCAAATTTTCATTTGGACTTCTGAGGGTCTTCACATTCTGTTGGTGCTCTAGACCATGCTGTTTTCTTGAATGATTACTTTTTGCTTGCCCCACTTATGGGGGATGATCACCAACTGGGTTCAAAGAAATGAATTTGTAGGCTCAAAAGGGCTATACAATAGATATAAGTGTGTAGGATATAGAAAAAAAAAATGCTCTTCGTCATCCTAAGGCACTTGGATTATTGTTTGAGTTCATCTGCAATAAGATACCCAAAGATTGATGCAAGTGAGAGCAAGAGAATTTTTATCCATTTTTCTCACCATGTGATGCTAACTTACCTCCAGTTTGCCCCAATATGGGGTGGTTCTTGACAGGGGTAATTTGAAAGAAATCTCCACAAGTGTATGAGGCTCAAAGGGGTTAAGCAATGGATCACTTGTAGTGTTTGGGATGCAAAAATGAATTGCCCCTCATCATTTCGGTCATCGTACCTTTCGCAAGAAAACTCTTTACCTTGTGGATATGGAAATTGCTGCACTCATATCACAAGTGTATAAGTAAGGGACTGTGTATAGGACATGTTTTTGCCTTTCATCATCCTGACACATGTCTCACTTAGCATTCTTAAGAATTGGATGTCATTCATTGAATTGCACACCTCGACAAATCTCCACACGAAATTAGCAAGTAAAATCACCATGCAAATTCTTTTTCCAAAAAAGCTCAATAATTTTAAGCATGAAAAACTTTGTGACTTCGGAATAAACAATTCAAAAAATGTTTTCACAAGCATGAAAAACATGATATTGAGCATTCATTCAAGGAATTTCCCTATAAAGGGACTCCATCAACAATCAGTGTCCTTGGATTGTCCCTATTTGAAGGGAACCAACACATAAATTGATCAATTGAGAATAGAAATCGATCCTCGATTCGATAAATGCTCTATTCTTGCTTTTGCCCCAACACAAGAGAATGTGCATGAATAGGACACTATGTAAGAGAATGTAAATTGAACATCTATTTCGGCTTGGATTGAGATTTTATCTCAATTAGGTCATTACCGGAATCTATCATCCCTTTGATCCGTCACCTGCAAGGAAAAGAACAAATTGTCAATTCCATAATTAATTATATTCAAGGATGAGATGTACCTCTTTCATCAAAGAGGATGGTCCTTTTTGACCTGTCCCTCACTTTATCTGGGAGATGAGAAATGTAAGAGTGACTTTGCTTGGATTTTCGGGATAGATATCTCAAGTATAAACAAAAGATGTCCCACATTAACTCTTTGGAGTTGTGCTCTCAACCTAATTGAATAACAATAAAGTCAATGGGTCCATTACAACTTGTTGTGCCTTTTTCCAATGTTATGAAGCAAATAAGTTAGAAAAATAAACAGACCAACTGGAATGCATAATTTTGGAAATTGCTCCAAAAAAGTTTTCTTTTGATTTTTCTTTTGGGTGAGGAAACACAATGAAGCCCAGCCCTCAAAATTTTCCTTGGATAATATTTTCTTTTCAATGTTGGATATCGTCACCGGGCTGGTTTGGCGTACCTCATTATACCCTCAAAACAAAACTTGTAATTTTATTGATATTCATCAATCCAATTACATTTATTGAAAAATAAAATCCTAACAAGCAAATCCTAACAAACAGGAAAAATTCCCACGCAGGGGAGGGTGCAATCGAACATGCCTCTAATAAAATAGGGAAGTCAAACTACTTAAAACCATGAATCACATGTGCTTAGTTTCTTCGCCTTCATGAGCCTTATGAGGCAGACCCTCCAGGTCAGATATTCTCCCTTCTAGGTACGTCACCAATGTTTTCATGGCAGCATCAAATTCAGCTTCTTCACGAGAATGAGATGGTTCAAGAGTCCTTTTGGCTCTTTTCCTCGGGTCAAAATTCTCCACTGAAGATGATGCATCCATGTCATCGTGGCACTTTTGCTTCACGAGAGAAACTACAGTAGCACGTAGCTCGTCAACCTGACTTTCAAGGCTTGCAATTTGCTTGCTCATGTCATTAACAACACGGTTCAACACTTCATTTTGATCGGTCATTTTTGCCCGTGGCCATGTATGAACGACTAATGGTTGATGATCCATAATCACCTAGTTTGAAGAAAAGAGAACACATAAGCATCGCATATGGAACGTGCCAGTCCATGACAAAGGTCTAGCCACTTCTATTCATTAATGGAAGTATTTTACGTGAAGTAAAAACTTGAAATGCCCTAAACAAATGAACTAGGAAAGTAAAGAACTCAACTAGACATTAAACTAAAAGAAAATAGACTCGAGACATTTCACTTGGCTTGATCAATATACAATTGGGAAACTTTTAGACGAAATCGCTTATTCTCCTCCGCAAGATGTGCCGCACGCCTTTTGGTCTCTTCAGCAACTCTTTTGAGGCGTCTATTCTCTGCATGGTTGGTGATCTTCTCGGGCACTTTCGGTATCTTTGGGTGTAGCTCCTTTGGGATCTTGTGCCGTTGAATATATTCGATAGAGGCATAGTACCTTCTTTCTCTACCCTTCAACTCCTTCTTTGGCCATATGAGCTTCCGTGGGTGGCACATATCCCACATCGATTTGATTGTAAGAATGGAATCCTCATGGTCTTGATTCTCATCGTGAAGTTAACTTGGAGTGGGTTGTTTGCAAAGCTTGCGGAAGTTCTTGCACAACTTGATATTGACGAGTCACTCTAGTTGGGTAGTACTCCGTTGCTCCAAAGAAATCCCAATAAAGGGACGGGGCCAATATGTCCACATGTGAGTCTTGCCTTACGAACTTGGAACCATTTAGCATGCCATAGGAATACTTTGGAATCCGGTTTTTCATGAAAGCTAGCCATCTAGAAAAATGATAATCCGCGCATATGTTTTTGTTTGTTCTCAAATCTCATAATAGGGTGATTAGAGTCGCAAACAACAAGTATGGTCATTAAACCACCAAACCCTTTTATGTGAGAAAGAAACCAAATTTGTAAAAGCTCAGGAGAAGCATGCAAAACCTTGTCACCACATTCTTTAAATCGAGTAAGGGAAAGAAAAGTTTCGGTCAAAGTAGTATTAACGAAATTCTTTCCTTCAAGGATCTGCCTAACTAGATTAGCAATCAAAGGATTAATAGCATTCTTGCAGTGAGGGAAAACTATAAACCCAAAGAAAGCTAGTAGGAAGACCCTATGCATTTGAAAGGAGTTGCCATTTTCAAAATATTCATTTAAAAATGAAAGTGGGCATGAATTTCGGTGACCTTTCAAGACTTTTCTTATTTTATCTTCTTTAATTCTCAGAAAATCAGACAAGGCCGTGATAGGATCTATTCCAATAGGTGGACTAGCTAATTCAGCTTCCAAAGATTTTCCCATGGCAATACTATATTCTTCCAAGGTAGGAGTGAGCTCATGCTTACCACCAAAAATAAACGTAGAAGTCCGAGGGCACCAACAATGGGCAAGAGCTTGAACAAGACCACCATGAATATTAATGCGTAGTAGAGGAAGGAGCCGACCGATGTGTGACTCCACGAACTCACGGCTAGCTTGGTCCAACTTACCCCACCATGTGTTAAGCTCTTCCTTGGGAGGGAGAATAATTCGAAGGTCTGGTATTCCCATTGTATATTGACCAAGACTCAAGACCAACCTAATGTCATGGACCGACAAAATAATAAATTAAATAAATTACAAAAGGAGGGTTAAGAGAACTTACTTCACTGATAAAAAGGTAATAATCACATAGACATGCGCATGGTACGTAGCTCGATTTCTACTCTAGAAGGCTTAACAAAATGGAGCCACAAGGATGATCGGACTAGCCGCGGGCTTGCGGACTAAGTTGGGTCCTCGTGACTCCGGCTTGGTCAAAGAGCCGATCCCAAGGTCGTGAGCATACGGACCGAGGTGGGTACTCTTGACATCTTGTTTATGTGTATTTATTATCTATGGAAAGAAATTTCGGGATTTGAGATGGGCGACTCGTACCGTGGGCATGCGGTCGGAGTGGTATCCATCTCAATACCATCCTAATTAATCCTATGCGGCGGGGTATATTTGGGACTTGACCTAAAGGTCCGGCGGCGAACCGAGGTTGTGTGTGCAAGAGTGTAGTGTAAATGCATAGGCATGCACAACAGTTTATATTCACAACAACACTTCAAAAATTCAAAACATTCATTCCCAACTCCAACCTACAAGACAAGATAAGGGTTAACATTCACTCCACCCCTTATAACTTCGATCTGCAAAAACATTTAACACCTCAAATGGTTAGGGATGTACCTAGTATCCTCGCTGCCAAACAAAAAAAATTTTAAAAAGAGAAAATTGGCCTAAGTCCACTAAGAGTTTAAACTCAAGTCCCCAGTGGAGTCGCCAAGCTGTCGCGACCTCCCCTCGAGTGCACCACCTAGGGTTTGGCTAATGGATTACTAAGCCTAAACTTAGTTCGGGCTCTCCCAAGCCCATACCAATTCACGACTTAGGGTTTAAGTTTTTTAACATGCCAATGATTTTCACTTAGGAGTCGCCACTAATCTATTTTTGGTGGGTCGATTAGAAACCCAAGTAAAGTAACGGGAGAATTACTTCACTCCTACGAACCAGAGACTATGGGATCGAGGACTTGATTACGTTAGATTTCTCTAACGCCCTTTCGGTACCTTTTCTCTTTTATTTAAAAAAAATGATTTGCAGGCAGTTTGGATTAATTTTAATTTAATCCCTAACATGCAATGTGATCATGCGAGTGTGCAATCATAATTTAGCACTCAATAAAGCAAAGCAATAAATAAATTGCAAGCATAGGGAAGAGATACTTGCCTCGAAGCAATGAAAGCATCTGCAATGTTAGCTTAAAAAAATCACATCAATGATCCTAGATATGATTTCTAATTAACATGCAATCATTCAACTTTTAAGGTTTTAAATTACCTAATGAGACCTAAAAAAAACTAAGTGCAATGCATGCGATGACGTGCAAAAGTGTCTAACTATAATAACATGCCACATGCAACCTAATATGCAAATTATATGTTACGTGACGTTAATTATTTAACTTAATCTAATGTTAGAAAATATTTAATGCAACTATCCTAGCATGCCACGCATTCGAATGACCCTAAACATGCAATGACTAGATAACACATGGAAGATGATCTAATTCTAGATGACATGAGCATGGCAATTTTTATGTTTTTTTATAATAAAAATTCAGAATTAAGAAACAACCTATATGCAAACTATCCTAAAAGAAAATATTCTAACAAGAACCACATCTAACTAAACTATATATTTTTTTTTTTGTGGGTTTTCAATTTGAGCAGATGCATCAAGAAAAGCATGGTAACAAATCAGGCAAGATATTTTCCACATCCATTTAATTTTGGAAACAAATAAAATTGACGAATCGTATCTCGGGCATGAGATCGGATTAGCCAATATTTCAGAAAATCGCGAATCGTATCTCGGGCGTGAGATCAGATTGAAGATTTTTCCGTGCGATTGCGAGTCATATTTCGGGCATGAAATCGGACTGACAATTATAAGCACGTTGTGAAACAAGGAAAATTTCCTAGTTCACGAGGGGTCATGAAATCTTTTGGATATGGCAATATTGATCAAATATTCAACTAAGATCGCAATTCCATGAACTAGGCAATAAAATATGAGAAAATTACATTAATCAGGATTCTCACCTAGCTTTCGATATCGCACGAGCAAAGTTTCCAAATCGGGGCTCGTCGGACAACGGGATCGGCGAGTTGTGGTGGTGCTCGCCTTAGGTAGTGATGGTTATTGATCCCATAACTAGATGTCCTGCAATGGAAAGATTGATTACGATGATAAAGAGCAAAGCTTGCTAGACGCCAATGAGGTGCGGTGGCGTGAGGAGCTGCTGCAACGTCTTCAAGGAAGAGACACCGAATAGTCTCGAATTGGTCACCTTGCTGACCCTTCGACCTCTTCGACCGAATCTGAGGTTTTCCTTTGATTATCAAACTTTGACTCCCTCTAAAGAAAAACCAGATTGTTGGAGTTTATCGCTACGAGGGTGTTGCAATAGCACCGCGGCTTTGTGCAACACGTGGCTGCTTTGTCGTTGATGCTGGGAGTCGTGGTGTAGGGACCTCTCGGCCACGGGTCAACAGGTTGTCATCGGCACAACAGGGACCGTCGAGGGTAAGAGACAGCAGCAACGTCGTCCCGCGTTGATGCGGGAGATAGCGGCGCGGATTGGAAGCAAACGTGTCTAGCTCGGGCCAGGCATGGGAAGAAGCTGGGCGAGGATCAACAAGCAGTATCTCGTCATGGACAAGGCTTGGCGGTGACAATCAGGGCGTCAGCACAGCGGAGCAGCAAACGTGGTCGTCATCAACCCGGTTGGTAAATCACGAACAGCAAGGACCCGGGCTTGCGGTGGTGGCGCAAGTAGTGGGTCGGCAATAAGACTCAGCAGCGTGTCGAGGAGATGGAGGAGCACGGTCGCTGTCGTCTCTCTACTCTCTTTTTTGTGTGTGTTTTTTCTTGTCTGTCTTCAGTGTGTGTGGCCCCCTTTTTATAGGTGAGAAGATTATGTTATTTAAGGAAAGATGATAAATTTGTACGTTGCCTATTTAGCTCTTGTATCCCACGTGTAATATTTCATCCAACGCTTTCCTTGAATATTGAAAGAATAATGAGAATATTCTCGGGAACATTCTCATATTCCGGGGAATATTCTTATATTCCAATTCGTCACCCCTTAACGATAATATTTCATCCGACACATTCCTTAAATATTGAAAGAATAATGCGAATATTCTCGGGAACATTCATATATTCAGGAATATTCTTATATTCCAACTCGTCACTCCTTAACGGGCCTAGCCAAATTCTTTTCCCTTGTGGGGGCTTAGTCCAACTTGTTAAATTAAAGCTTAGAACCATCAATTGAAGCCCGCCACATGTCCAATGCAAATGCAATAATAAATGCTCCTAAAACTATATACTATGCAATTTAATTCTAATATTTTTTGTTTAGGGGTTAAAATTAATCCCTAAATTTTGTGCATTAAATTACGAGTGATCAATCAAAATTTAGGTGTCAACAAATGGCTACCCAGGCATTCCACTTGCGGGTGACAAAGGCTCTCAACATACTCATACTCCACAAGTGCGCGAGAACGGCTCTCAACATACTCCACAATTGGGCGAGAAGGAATCCAATGCACATATCGGGTGTATGGAAAGCGGGACCAAAGGCACGGGAAATGGAATGAACGACAATGGAATCAATGGCATCCAGATAATTGGCTCCAAGGTAGTATATCTCCAAATCATAAGAAACGTCCTGGAGACAATTGTCTCTGGCATCCAAGGACAACTCCTGACAAAGCCAGATGAAAAACTCAGCGACCTGGGCATCGCTCTCAAGGTAGTGATAGATTATTCCGTGGTTGCGGAGGTACCGGACGTCCTCGGGGGAGTTGATCAAGTGGTGCATGAAGATTACATATGAGGTGATGTATTTGCTGCAACCGAAGTGAGACTGCTCAAAGGCTATCAAGTTAAGGAAGAGCGACCTTGTCCATTTGTGGATCTCAAGGGACGGGATCTTGAGGATCCCGTCCTTGAACTCGATATTCCCCAACCTCGCATTATTCTTCATGATCTTGATCCCGGCTTCTCGGAGCTCGGTCAAGCAGCGTGTGAACCGTTTGTGGTCGAACGACCTTAAACGGGTCATGTGCCGCTTTGGGCCCAAGCGCACGAGGCAATTTCGGAGCACTTCGAGGCAATGGACCATGCCATGGTCGTATAAGGGGTTGAAGTCCATGTAGAACGTCGGCATCAGAGGGAAGAAGAACTGGATTGCTAGCTTGGCGACGCACTCCTTCTGGTTGGAGTTGCGGAGCTGGAGATCAAGCAGCCGGTTGAGTATGAAGAGCGGGATCTGATTCTCAAGCATGATCATGTCCTGCTGGATCTGGAGTATCGATCCCCGCTGCTTTGAGAAGACAGGGTCACTGGGAGGGTAGCCGAGTTTCTCAAACCCCTCACCAAAATGTGTGTGCGTACACATCTCGGCCTCAATTGTTGGAACCTTCATCCCAAAAAGGAGGCTGTGGCCCCGTTAAATGAATGGACAATTTGCTGCAATCACAGGGCATTGTTTTCACTAGGGGTGATCGGGTCCAGGGTGGGTAGGGTTTAGACTTAAACCCTGTACCCGACCCTGTTATAACCAGTTCCTCTTTTCTGAACCCTGTATCCTATCCTATTTTTATTGGACCCTGTTTTGGACCTAACCCTATTTTTTCGGTTCAGGAACAATGTTAACCCTGTTTTCATTGGAACCTGTTTTGCAACCATTCAATTTTCTATACAGCTTTGAATTTTACATTAATTAGCGAAAAAACAACAACGTAATTCTCCTAACATTATAAGACAAAGCAAAAATCCTAAGAATGCATAAGCATTAGCAACAAATATGGATCTAATATTAGTCTCATTCCCACAAATACTTCTAATATGACCTAATGTGTTTACTTATGTGTATGCGACAGAGCTATTATTGTCCTTCTTGAGTTGGATTGAGAATTAGTGCTACAATAGTTAGTAGCATTTGTCTTGCGACTATAATAATAGTTGAAAGTGGGATCAAGAAAAAAAAAATTCATGAGAACAATTTCTTTTAACAATTCTTTTAAAACAATTCTCTCTTAACTTGATTCAGAGAAAATCTTTCTTTTTTTAACATTTCTTCAAAAAGAAAGAGACTCAAAAGCATTATACGAGAGACGTTTTTTTTTTTTTTTTTTTTTTAACAGGGTAAAAACCGGTCTGATTCTGGGTGGGTTGGACCCTGTTCCCGGACCAGTTTCAACCGATTCCCAAAAACTGGAACCTATAACTGGACTGGTTTAACCGGGAACCAGTTCCCGACCCTGTTTTTCATGTGGTCCGATCCAAGTTTCAGGTAAACCCGGTTCGATTGCACACCCCTATTTTTTACCGTGGGCAAGTCAATTACGTCTTTTGAAGCAAAAAATAATTATTCATGTAAAATGAATGTGACTTCATATTTTTCATGAGTTATTTTGTAAAAATCTGTCAATGGATACATGTATTGATTAATAACTATATCTCATCTCTAACGTATTTCAATTTTTAATTTTCGAATCATTTTCATCTCGTAAACGAGCTAACAAAAATATATTTTCTCTTTCCGTACATCTATGTGTAATCACTTCAATTATGTTAAAAAGTTTATTTTATTAACTAATGATTCAAATAATGCGTGCAAAGATAATTTTGTGTTAACTCTTCACAGACACACCTTGTGTGTGTACGCTTTTGCTAGTAATAATAGTAACAAAAGAAATTGTCTCTTGATTGTCACTGAGTCTCAAACAAAGTTTTCAACAAAAGTGGCTCAAGAAATAGTTTGTCCTCGCGATGGTTCCTGTAAACTTTATCAACAGTTAGACCTTGGAATAAATAAAGACCATAATGGTTAAACAAAGACCAAAAGGTCTTTTCCTAGATCAATGGGAAAGCTGTCCGGACTTGAGATCATAGACTAAACAAAGACTAGGAAGTCTTTTTCTAGATCAATCCATGGCGGCTCACAAAAGCCTAATAATGGGATGATCGTCAAAAGTTGAAATATTAGAATAAACAAAGACTCGAAAGTCTTTTTATCAATTCATATTCTTTTCATAAAGAACTAATTAATCAATCCTAGGAATCTTGGAACAAATAAAGATCAGAAAGTACTTTTTTTTTTCATATCAATTCTCACTCTACTCATAAGAATAAACAATTAATCAATCTCATTTATATTTTTCTTTTTTCTTGATGCTAAAAGACAAATTACTTAGCTGCTCGTACATCATACAAACTAGCAACCTCAGATTAAATTAATATGCAAGCACCCTCTTTGACCTAATAACAGTCAAGTGAGGAAATTAGTCACAGATGAAAAATAAATAAAGAGTTCATAAATATTTGAACATCACAAGATCAAACGGCTTAAAATGTCTGAACAAACCGTTACCCTCTTTAATTTCCTCTCCCCGATATCATCTCTCTTAAGATAAGCATGTTTGGCAAAAGAAATTAATTAAAAATGTGAGAAGTCTTAACCTTGTTATACCTCAACTCTATTATCACTCCTCCGAAAATTCAATTAGAGTATTTAGCTTAATTTTCAGTTGAGAGTTGATTGAAATTAATTGTCTTCAGATCTCATGCAAAAATTTCTACATATATATGAAGTGGCTCGAGAAATAGATTGTGCTCTAGTGATGGCTCATGAAAGCTTAATAGCATGGCAGCGATCAGACCTTGGAAACTTCGAATAAACAAAGACCAGAAAGTCTTTTTCTAGGTCAATTCATATACTATTCATAAAGAACAACCAACTAACTAATGAGTCTCCTTTGCATTTCTGTTTCGTTTTTTTGAAAGACTGAATTTGGTCCACGCTATATGCTCATTGTGTTAGGTGGAATATTTGAATGTCTTCATGGAATGTTAATCCCGTATGCTTAAAAAATTCTGGCTTCCCCCCTGTTGTATTTTCATGTCCGCTTACTCTTGCACAGCTGCTCCCAACAGATGGATTATCGGAAGCAGTTTTTTTAAGAATCAAATGAAGGTCATCCATGATGAATTAATTACAAGAGAGGAATTTGAGAGAGAACAACAGGAGAGGAGGAAGCGTGTGAAGCAATTAAATGCTAATTCTACAAGTGCTAAAGATAAGGAGGGGGGAGGGGGGTATTGAAACTTCTGCCGTGTCGTTTCCATTTTGTTTCATGAGTCAATAATTGTGGACTGATTTTAGTTTTGGTTTGGGATGGAGGAAATTGCTGAGTTCATACAATTTTTGGAAAGTTGTGTCACCAAACATATCATTCAGAAGTTGAATGTTCCGCTAATTAGAATTTGGTAAATTTAGCCACATATTGGGGATCATTTTTATTTTTGGGACCTCTAATGAGACTGAAGGTCGCCATTTGCCTTCTCGTATTTGGATTCCTTCACCATCGCCCACTTCCCATCTAATATCCTTTTCGATGACATTTCTACCCAAAAGGATGCTCTGCCACTAGAGGTGTCAATATGGGTCATAAACCCATATTATGACCCACTTTTAGTTAAATGGGTCAAATATGGGTCAAGTGAAGGTTAAATATGGATTACATATGAGTTAAGTGAAAGTTAAATATGGGTCAAATATGGGTTGAGTGATTTATTAGGTAGACCCATTATTTCTCTCATTTCATCCCCTCTTTTATGTGTTCTCGGTCTTTGTTGCCGATCCCGCTATCACGCTGTTGTCACCATCGTTGATCCTAAGCTTGCCATCACCAGCTGGAGCTTAGTTTGGATTTGGGTAGGCATGTTGTGGCAAAGCTTGGGCTAGCGAGCCCTAAGCTCGCTATCCGGAGCTTGGCCTAGATCTAGATAGGCGAGTCGCGAGGTCGTTGGCTTTGGTCGAGCTGCGACTCGCTCGGATCTAGGTAGGTGAGCCCCAAACTTGGTGGCCGCAATAGAGTTCGTGGCTTGCCAGATCCGGACGAGCCTGAGTTTGATCACTACTAGCGATCTCAATTGAGCCTCGAGTTCGTCGGCTTTAGTCGGGTCGGGCTCGGCGGCTGTGTCTTGGCCAATTGCCGTCGAGCGGCACTTGTAGAGGAAAATGGGGAAGAGAATGAAGAAGAAAGAAAAGAGAAAAGAAAGGGAAAAAGAAAAGGAAATAAAAATAAATTCAATTTTTTTAAAATAATTAAAAAATTGATTTTTTTTAAAAAATATTTTCCTCAAATATTTCATTTTAGAGGTATCCACATTTTTTTATTATTTAATTTACTTTATAAATATGATGTGTAATTTATATGTGAAAAATTTAAAGTGGACTAAATAAGTGTGAGTAGATTTTCTTAAATTAAGTTAAATATTAATATGTATTGGTAATATGGGTCGGGTATGGGTCATCGAATTTACTTTACAAGAAAATTGATCAAAACGGGTTAAATAGGTCGATGTGGGTTGGACCATTTTCGACCCGATCCAAACCCGACCCAACACCCATTTGACACCCTTATCTACCACCCCCAGGATGGTTAGGGACCTTTGTTTGTGTTCCACAAAGTTCCTTTGATAGTAAAGACCTTTAAAAATTGTGCTCCATAAAGCTTGTGGTGCTTGACTTAATCCCCATGCTTGCTTATCCAACATAGCTTTATTCAAAGCAATTAAGTCTTTAAAACCTAGGCCGCCTCCATCCTTCCTAGTTTTTAGGAATTCTCATCCTCTCCAATGAATGCCATTTTTGTTTACATTTTGTTTCCATCAGAATGCTAAGATCCTCCTTTCAATAGTGTGGCATATTGAAATAGGGATCTTAAATACTGACATAGCATACTGCAGTAAAGCTTGCACAACTGTTTTCACCAGGATCTCCTTCCTAGCCTTGGATATCAACTGTTCTTTCCAACCCTCCAATTTGCTATCCACCCTTGCAATAATTGATGAGAACAATTGTTTTTTTTTTTGTTTGGCCCCAATCTAAAGGGATGCCCAAATATTTCCTTGTTTTCTCCATTAGAGGTATCCTCAATTCAGTTGCTATGTTCACTTTTAATTCCTAGGGGCACCCGTGCCCAAAGAAAAAACCTGACTTATTTAAGTTAATAGATTGACCTAATGCAAAGCAATACCGGTTTAACACATTAACCAAGTTTTATGCTTCTCCAATAGCCCCATTCAGGAAAAATATAGCATCATCAGCAAATAACAAATGTGATAGTATTGGGCAATTAGGATTTAACTTAATACCTTTCAAAGTTCCATCATTCACAACTTTGTTTACTAGTGAGGAAAGCATGTTAGCCATGATGATGAATAGATAAGGAGATAGTGGATCTTCCTGTCTAATACCCCTTGTCAGATTAAAAACATTAGAAGAATCCCCATTAACTCTAACCTTGAAAAATACTAAAGAAATGCAGAATTTGATTAATGAAACCCATTTCTCGCAGAAGCCCATCTTCAACATACAGTCGAGGTGCGGACCTCTGGAGTGCCAAAAGTTGGCACAAAGGGACACTTAAATGCCAAAAGTTACAAAAGGTACACATAAGTGCCAAAATCGGAGCAAAAGGGATCACTTAAGTGCCAACGGCGAAAATTCCGGCCAAATTGCCACGTGTCAATTTTCCGGCGACTTAATTTGCTGACGGAGCATTTTTTTTAAAATAAAAAATCCACGTGGCAATTTTTTTTATAAAAATATCCACGTCAGATTTTTAAAAATTAAAATCGATTTTATTTATAAAAAAAAAAGGTGGGGGAAGAGGGGATCGGCGAGGGCTGTGCAGCCCTCGCCGCCGTCGCTGCCCTACCTCATCGGGAAGGGCCGGCGATGGTGGGCGAGGGGGTCGGCCGAGGTCGCCGGGCCCCGGCCGGCCTCCGGCGAGGGCCTGCGCGCCCTCACCCAGATCCGGGCGGCGACGAGGGCTGCACAACCCTTGCCGATCCCCTCTTTTTTTTTTTTTAAATAAAATCGATTTTATAATAAAATATATTTTATAATTATTTAATATTTTATAATTAATAATTTTTAAAATCCACGTCGCCCAAAACGACGTCGTTTTGGCTGATTTTTGGCCGATTCGGTTTCCGGCGAGCCACGTAGGCAAGAAAATTAATAAAAAATTGCCACGTAGGATTTCCGGTGGGGTTCGCGACTTGGCACTTAAGTGATCCATTTTTTAAAAAAGTGGCACTTAAGTGTACCTTTTGTAACTTTTGGCACTTAAGTGTCCCTTTGTGCCAACTTTTGGCACTCCTGCTGTACTTTTGCCACATACAGTCGTATAAGAATCCCATTCAACTTTGTCATAGGCTTTCTACATATCTAGTTTCAGAATTGCCTGAAATTTCCTTTTCCTCTTCCGAACCCTTAACTGATGTAAAACCTCCTGATCAATGAAAATATTATCTTGAATATGTCGCCCCCCCACAAATGCACTTTGTTCAAGTGATATAATCTCTGGGAACAGAGGTTTAAGCCTATTTGCCATTACCTTTGCAATGATTTTATAGTTGAAATTACAAAAACTAATAGGCCTATACTTAGTAATACTTTCTAGGTTAGTAACTTTGGGAATAAGGGTGATATGTGTCTCATTTAAAGCTAGATCAAAAGTACCTTGATCAAAGAAAGTGGCTACCATTTTGAAGATATCCTCATGGATGATTGACCAATTACTCTGATAAAGTAAACCATTCAGCCCATTAGGTCCCAGTGCTTTAGTAGCACCCATATGAAAAACCGTCATTCGTACTTCGTCCCTAGTAATTTGCTTCATAGGAGCCTCATTGATCTCATTTGTAACCATCTTAGGGCATATTTCTAACACTGATTGATAGTATCGACAACCAACTAAAGTATATAGCAATTTGTAAAAGTCTGTGATATGTTGGTTGAGGGTGGGAAGATCCCAATTCTAGTTGTGATCATCAAGCCGTAGTACTGAAATCTTATTTCATTGTCTCCTTTGAATCGTAGTAGCATGAAAAAACTTCGTATTTTTGTCTCCCCATTTTAGCCAGTTTATCCGAAATCTCATACTCCAGTACATTTCCTCTTGCCACCATAACATTTTGATTTGGTTTGTGATTTCCTTATACTCCCCTGCCCCTCGGTTGAGACTTCTTCACCCTTATTTGTTAGGTCGGTTAGTTTCCTTTTGCAATCTTCAATTTGTTTGGATGCATTCTTAAAAGTCTTGTGGCTCCATTTCCCCAATTCAGCTACCACCCTCGTTGTTTTGCTCGGAATGTCCAACTAGTTCTCCATAAAAGGGCCCCAAACTTCTTTAACAATATCACTACATTCTAGATTTTCTAGCCAATATGCTTTGAAATGAAACTTCCTTTGTTTAGGGACCCTAGCCACATCAAAGGACAGTATGAGTGGGCTATAGTCTGATACAATAGCTGGTATTGCAAAGGCTTCAGCATTAGGAAAACTAACTCTCCATTCTAGATTATATAAAGCTTGGTCGAGCCTTTTTTCAACCATCTCATCACCCTCCCTATTGTTTGTCCATATAAATGCACAACCTTTACTTTCGATATCCATAAGGGAGCATGAGTCGATAAACTCCCGAAAGGCCACGACCCTGTATTGATCAACCTCCCTATTCCCCCACCTTCTCCCAATGATATAGCACCTCATTAAAGTCTCCAATACATAGCCAAGGAGAGTTGTGTAGCATATTCCTAGTTCGTATGACATTCCATAGATGAAGTCTCTCCTAAAAATTGGTTGGTGGATGCAAAAATGATCATCCTTATGCCACTACCTAGATCTCTGCAATCCACTTTAATGAGATTTGTAAAATGGAAGTTGACATCGATTATAACTTCGGCATCCCAAAACAGTGCAAGTCCACCCCCTATTCCAACAGGATTTACAATAAAAGATAAGCTAAAATGTAGATTAACTCTTATACAATCCACCATTTCTTCCTTGTTTTTGGTTCATAAGAAACACAAAATTTGGCCTCTCACGAGCCATAGGGCTCTAAGATGTTGAACCATCAAGGGAGTGTCCATACCTTGACAATTCCAACTAAATAGTTTCATGGCTTCAGTGGTGGCTTATTAGGGCTAGCCACCAAAGCCCCTTCATAGACTCCTTTCCACATGCTAATAGGAGTATCTAGAATCTTTTCCTCATCAATCAGAGTTGTCTGAGTATCCTTCTTCTCATAAGGAGCAAAACATTTTTGTTTTTTTGTTTCTTGCCTTTTCAATCCACTTTTCTCTATTTTTGTAAGTGTTACTCCTATTCCATATTCTAATAAGCTACAAGTTTTCTCCATGGATTGTTGGACCCGTTTCCCTTTGTTTGGGGTTGCTTTGTTTGCAGCATTGGCATTCTCAGCTTGTTCATGCATTGTAGGGTCATATGGAATTATAGCCTGACCTGTTTGTTCTGGGTTTCCATTTTCCAAATGCACACCTACAAGAGACTATTAACACCCGAAATTTTGTTTATATGTTTTAAATGCCAATTTATTTTGCATATATAAATACATATTAATTTATAGAAAAGATAAAAGCTTTTGACAAAAATTCAAAAAAAAAAAAAAATTCGGATGGGCTGGCTCAGCCCAGCCCACCTTTTTTCCTTTCTTTCCCAGCCTCATTCTCCCTTCTTTTCGGCCCAGCCCCCTTTTCCCCTTTATTTTCGGCCTAGCCCATCTTCTTCTTCTTTCCCTTCTTCCCCCACACACGCACAACAGCAGGGACGCATGCGCAAGGGGAAACGAACAACGTCATCCTGGTCCTCCTCGGACCGTGACGCCAGAGACGAATTTCTGTTATGGAGACGCCAGAGACGAATTTCTGTTATGGAGAGGGATGGAGCAGATCTGAGGAGAAGAGGGACGCGACGAAAAGGCAGCAGAGGAGGAGGCAGACAGCGACGACATAGTTCGGACGCGACCCCTGCCGCGGTGACGTCAGCCACATGACGCCAGCGAGGGAATCTTCCCTTGCTGCGCGGTCACGCGGCGTGGGGGGATGATGATTCGAGGAAGGAAAGCGGAGAGAGCTGCTGGACGTGGAGCAGCAGAGAAAAAAAAAAACAGAGGGGAGAGAGAGCTCGAGAGCCAGGGCGAGGGGGAGCAGCTCGAGCGAGAAGAAAAACCAGGAGAATCGGAGGGGGGCGGTTCTGGACAGAGTGGCAGCTAGCTGATGGGAGCGGAGGAGCTTGGGAGAGAACAGAAGCAAAAGAAGGAACGGAAAGAGGAACTCTGACAGAGGCGGAGAGAGGGAAACAGAGAAAAGGTGCCCGAGACCGGAAGGAAGACTCGAGGAGCAGCTAGCCGTTGTCCGAGGCCGTCCGCCGCCGTCGTCTGCCGCAGCTCGTCCCCGAACGAGTAGCCTCGCACTGCCATCCGCTATGTCTCCAAACCAGCCGCCACGGCCTCGGTGACGATCCTGACCCTAGTGCGCGGAATCTTGCAGCTCGTTTTGGTTCAAGCCCTCTAGTCATCGAGCCATCGCATCGACACCTTGCGCTCATCTCGTTTAGAGGATTCTGACTCCTAACAAGCTAAGTCGAGAATCCTCCTTTTGTGTTTCATCATGTTGCTCCTTGTCTACACTAATCCAGCACGGTGCATTTAGAAGCCATTGTTGCTGAATCGGTCTGAGTTAAATCAAACCCAGCCTTGCCGTTTCCATTCACATATCGTTCTGAATCCTACCCCTCACCGGCGAGCCCTACCGTTTGAGACCATTCCAGTAAGCATTTCTCCTCATTTTAAGTATATTTGTGATTGTATGTTTGCTAGAAATGCTAGGGATCAAGAATTTCGTTCTGGTGTAAATGTTTTTGTTAGATTTTGTGGCCGCCAAAGTAGGCGGCCGATGGTAGTCAACGCCGGTCGAAATAGACGACCGGTGGATGGTGATGGTTCTGTGACGGCGAAAGACGGTGGTCGGCAACCAGAATGGTGGTTCCGACATTGGGAGCTTTGGGCTATGGAAGAAAAAGTTGCAGGCTCGAAGGAGTCTTCGGTGATGGGGTTGGCGTGAGGTTGAAGATGAAGACAGAAGAAGACAAATCAGTGAAAAGACAAAATATAAGAAAAGTGAAAAAAAAATATATATATATAAAAGGAAAAGGAATGAGCTACCTTTTTCATTTAAATTAATTTTGGGTTGGTCGATAGGCTGGAGTATCATGGGCCGCGATGAGAGATTGGGCTGAAAATAGAAATAGGAAATGGGCTATTTTAATTCCTTTATTATTGGGCCATTTTTTAAAATCCGTTCGGGCCATTCGGCCAGCCCGGTTTCTAGTCCAACCTAGACCCTACCGATAGGGTCCGGGTCGGTTTAGTAGGGCCTGGTCTCCTGACCCGGTCCGAATCTTTTTTTAATAAAAAAATTAAAAAACCTTAAAAAATTCGAAAATCCTCAAAAAATTGATAATTTTTTTAAATTCAGAAAATCATAAACAAAGTATTAAAAATATTTAAAAAAAATTATAAAAAATTATAAAAAAATTCAGAAAAATCCGAAAATTACAAAAATTCCTAAAAAAAAGAATAAGGAAAAACCTAAAATTGAATAAGCCTTTAAGGCTTTACAATAGGTTTTTTTTGGTTTATGTTATACTTTTTTTTAGGGACAATATTAGGATATTCTCGTGCCTTATTTTGTGATGATATTTTGGATATTATTTCCTTACTTTAAAATAGTTAGGATAAACATCAGACTTCTTAAATAGATTGCCATGGCCTTATTAATACACAATTAAGTTAGATACCGAAAGGGCGTTAGTCGTATGATTAACCTAATCAAGTCTCTGACCCTAGATTCTTTAGTTACGTAGAAAGTGAGGCACGCTTCTATGCCTCGCTTGGTTTCTAGTCAACCCCAATAGGCTAGGCACGCTCCCATGCCTTACTTTCTAATTACATAGAAAGTGAGGCGCGGGGTAAGGGTTTAGGAGAACCCGAGTTAACTAAGGGTCATCGGCCCGAAATTAATAATACCCCTAAACCTATTTAGATGTTTTTTGTTCCCCCCTCGGGACGAGAGAAAAAAAATTAGGTCGCGATAGGGACAAAGGTGTTTCAAGCACTATAATATCTTCCTCCAAAGATTTATCAATTTCTCCATAAAAGATGTGCCAGCATGGGTTGAGTTCTCTCGCTTCTACCTTGTTTATCTTGCGCCAAACTAGTCTCCTCATAAGGTATCTTCAGACAGAAAGTCGCATAATGGCCCATGCATCCAAAGGAATAATAGAAATGAGGTAACCTTTCATATTTAAAATCTATCCACCATTTTCTACCACCTATTGTAATAAACGTTCATGTTTTGAGGGGGTTGAATAGATTTAGCCTAATTTTAGCTTTGCCAATTTTTCAAGAGCCATTGGTTCTTGCTTCAATTTTAACTTCCTCAACAGTCCCCAATTTTTCAGCAATTAGTCTAATTGACTCCTCTATTATAGCAGCATGGGGGAGGCCTATGAACTGCACTCAAAAAGCGTAGTACGAGAAATCATAGCAATGCGCCGATACGTTGGGGTCCCTTTCTTGCAAAACAAGCAAATTGTTAGCGAAAGACCATGGTCCTGATTGAACAATTCTCCTCCTATATTCCACTGAACTAAAGGTAAACAAAAAGAACCCCGGTTCGAGGACTTCACATTTTACATCATCTATCTTCCGGAAGATGGAACGGTTCAATTGGCGTGAATCTGAACTTCTGTCACAAAAAGGTGGCTGCACACAACCTTTTTGATTTTGGGGGCACTGTATTGTTAATACATGCATACCTTTTTGAACTTACAAACTTTACTTTTCTTTTTCTGGGTGAGTTGTCTTTTTTTTTTTTTTTCAGAGCCATTTTGTATATTCTTTGGAACTTTAGCTCAATCTTATCATACAATGTTACATCCATCACGTAATTTAAACACCTCATGAAAAGAGGAAAAGATAGAAAGATTCATGAGTGGAAAGTTCTAATTTTGCATAAAATGATTATAATATGATTGTCAAGAAACATATTGACATATTGAACTCGAAATTGCATGGCAAATATAAGTCATGTAATTTGAATTTGATCAATCACATCGTCTCTTCACTAGGAGATGAGACCATCACATCTCTAGCATTCATATGCAAATTAGCCGCTAATACTCAATTAGCCACAATCCTTATTCCCCTATTTTCACCAGAATTTTATCACTCGCAAGGCGCTCATCAGATAATCTCCACTCTGCGAGAAATCAAGAACGCGGCTTGTAGTAGCCATAAGCTCCATAGAACGTCTGTGCGAAAGTAAGCATGAGCAAAACGAAAGCAGCAATTAAGGAAATAATTGACCAGGGATTGCTGAAGTACTCGAGCTTGAGACTGGCTGTCCAGTGATGCCAACTGTGGCTGGAGTAATTGTTCACCTCCTCAGTCACTTTAGAGAGATAACTGTAGTAGATGTCGAAGTCCACCTATTGCAAAGGTGGTTGAAGAGATCAGCGACCTTGGCGTTGCTCCCAAGCCAGTGCTCAATGATCCCACATTCGTGGAGGTATCCGACGTCCTCGGATGAGTTAATCAAGTTGACCATGAAGATTATGTACGAGGTGATGACTTTGTCGCAATTGGTGCGACATTGCTCGAAGGCTATCAAATTGAGGAAGAGTGACCTCGTCCCATCGTGGATCAAAGTTGGGGGATCTTGAGGGTCCCGTCCTTGAACTGGATGTCCCATAACCTGTCCGTCTCCCCCTTTTTGAACTTGATCCCGTTTTTCCGGAGCTCTGTCACGCAAGGGATGTGCTGTTGCTGTTGCTGTTGCTGCTTCTGCTTCTGCTGCTGCTTCTGCTTCTGCTTCTGCTTCTGCTTCCCCTCCAAATCCCGGTGCAGGAGGCTCCGCCGGAACAATTCAAGGAAAGGGAGCTCCCCCTCCTGGGGTAACGGGTCAAAATCCAGCCTGTCGATAGTAATGGAGTAAAGCTTGCTCTTTGTAGGTGTCAGAGGGTAGAAGAAGTGAAGCGCTAGCTTGGCCAAGACACCCGTCGGGTCGGGTTCAGTTTGGTCACACTGGAAGCAGAATAGCTGGTCGAGTATGAAGAGCGGGATCTGATTCTCAAGCATGATCATGTCCCGCTGGATTATGTGCGCCAATCCCCCAAATGAGAAGACAGGGTCATTCTGATGGTAGCCAAATTCCTTGAAACCCACGGAAATTCCCAGAACATGTGAATCATCCCCTCATAGAAGCCACGAGAACCATCATCTCTACAAACTTGTCGCTGGTCATGTGAATCATCCCCTCATAGCAGCCACGAGCTCTCTTCTCAACCTTTTTCACTGAGTCTAGATAGAAGACAATCTTGTCATTGGGGCTGCGTCTAAGCATGCGGTGGAGGCAGCGCCACTTGTGCTAGTTCATCTGGCGGAGGTGCCCGTTATTGCAGTGGTACGGACCGAGTGAGACTACCCGGGGGACGTAGGTGTTGTCCTTGCCATCCTTGAGATAGTGTGGGATCCGGAAACTGGAAAGCTTTGCCCATGGGCACGCCTTGTTGTCCTGGCCAGCTTGTTTGAGCTTCTCTTTGATGGAGATGAGCCACAAGGACTCAGGTGGCCTTGGCTCGTCTTCGGCCTCATCGTCCCACAAGGAGTAGTCTGACGTTGGCTTCTCTTCGGTGTGGTCGAACCAGATTTGGTGATACTCGTGTGGTTCTTGCTGTGGCATTTGGGGTCGGGATTCAGTTTGTCCGCAGAGAATGGCACAAAAACACGCTTCCTCAACCGGGAGAACCATTTACTGCCTTCGTCGAAATTTGGCACCATTTCTCGGGTAGAATAGGTCTGTGTTTCACTGCCTTTGCGTTTCTTGGGTTTCGCAAAGCAGAATTGGTACTCTAATATTGAAGGTTATTGGAACAATGGAGATATCATTCCGACATCGCATTCAAAACGAGTTTTATAATATTCTAGCCTTCATGATGTCAGGCCAATTTCGTAATTTTAATAGTGTATAAGGGTGATAAACAACGCGGCTCACCTTACCCATACTACAAGGTACAATTATTGGACTGGCTTTTAATCGGACACCTTATGCTCTACGCTAAAAACATGCACATATAGTTCTTATTTTTCCATCACAAAGAACGGTTGGGTTTTTATTTTGCTCCGCTTAGCCTTTTAATTAGATTTTCATAGGCCGGAACAATTTAATTATCCAAATATAGCAGCATTTTCCGTGCAACTCCCCTTAAGAACAGTGTTAAAGAATGGCACGGGGATTAGACTATGCCCATCCAACCTCTGACAGAAGTTTTCACGTGAGTTTTAGTTCATTTCTATGATAAACCCAATTCTACCGTTTGTTCAGTAATGTTGTCTTTGTTGCTTGTTATAAACATTTGGGTCCTTTACATGTGGTGACTTCGTTCTTATGCTTTTCTAAGTATGATCCATTACTTTTTGTTATATACAATATGGTACGGTACACTACATACAATCAAATCTTAGCCGTTGGTTAATAGCATAAAAAATAATAAGAATTTCAGAATTCACAGGTCAGGTTGATTGTTATTAATGGAGAAATACTATATTAACTAAGTTTGTTACTAAATTGCCATACTAACTGATGTGATAAACTATAATTGGGTGTTGAAAATGACCCGCTTGCTTTACAGCTTAATTGAATATGCCATAAACTGATTTTAACATATAATATCCCATGATAAGCATAACAATTGATATATGGCATCTTGGTTGCATACCAATGTACTCAATAATGTTTTTCTTTTTTAAAAGTGGCATTTTGCTCCATCTCTTTCCTCTTACTCACGCTTTTAAGGTGGGTTACAAAAATGGACGATTATAGTTAGTTAGTTTCCATGTAGGTAATATTAATACTTTGTGATCTAATGAGGCGTGGCAAGGACAAACAAGAATATAGTGCTTTTCTTGAAATTACTAATTGAAGGACGGTTGAGGGCTCGCATCGTTTGGTGAGTGAGCCATGTGCAATGTTGGGGTGTGTTTGGGAGCGCCTTTGCAAATTAAAAGGACTTTAGGTTAAGGGATTTTCATGAAATATAAATATTGTTTGGTAAATCTTATTTGCAAAAATGCAAATGTGTGTGATATATACTATTTGCTTTGGGTTTTTTATGGAGAATTTTTAAAATGAAAAAGAAAAGGCTAAGGAAAAGGACAATAAAGAGGACGAACGGGATGCAAACCTGGAAGGAGAATTTATACTTGCCTTGGATTCTCCTGACCTTAAGAAGAATCGAAGAGGTACTTGCCTTTATTAAGGCGAGAGTATGCGATTCTCCTAAGGCAATACCCACCCAAGAAGAAACTAGGATTCATAACTTCATTAACCCCTCCCCCGGAGAAATCAGAAAAATCATACGCTCGATTCTCCTTAAGGTGAGTGCTTAATGGAGAATTCATTCTTGCCTTCACACAACCCACAAAAGCCAGATTCCACAAGAATCGAAGTCGAAGACCCAATTGCACAAGTAATGGCATGTCGGACTGTTTGTGATGCGTGTTTCTGATCGAGCATTCATTCTTGCCTTCACGCATGACCTCAGGTGGTCGAGGCAAGGCGAAGCGACGCTAAGGGTTGAGCAACCCAGGGTGGCCGGAGGCAAGGCGAAGCAAGGTTGAGAGTCATGCAACCTTAGCGACAGCCAGAGGTGAATTGAGCCCGAGAAAACCCAGATCTTGCGCGATCAGCCATTGGGCTTTCTCTCCAAAGATGAGTTCTCAGCCATTACTCTCTGCCTGGAAACACTCAACTATGATGTGAATAATTTTCGTTCAGTTTGCTTGGTATTAAATGAAAAACTAAGAGAAGTGAACCGTTTTAAATATGAAGCTCTCACATCTAGGAGATCAACAAAATATTTCATCTTGACTTGTTCAAAGAGAGTAGCTATTGCATTGCCCAGTGGCCCAATTATTATTATTATTATTATTATTTTGTCCTTAGATTTTTGAAATTTCCGTCAATTAGGGTTTTTGGTTCTAAATGGGGATTCAAATGACTCAAAAGAATCCCAAATTGCTGTGCTTCGAAGTGATATCATGCAGTTGTTTTGGATGGTATTTTATGATCAGCGTTTGACAAGCGTATTCATTTTGGAGGCTTCCGTTGCTCTCGTCCTTTTTCACTCCAACTGTTATGTTGTCAAGTGTATCGGCTTAATTCACAATTTATATTTTGGGTGAACATAAAAGAACACAGAGCATTTGGGACTTAATGAAGTAGAAATCCGTGCATTTTCCCAAATAAAATCTGAGTTTTAATCACGAAAAAAAGTGTAGCATGTGACATTTACATAGCATGTGACGAAGATGTAGCTTTTACCTAATTCATGAACTTTCAGCTGAATTTTACCACTCGTAAAGCTGCTTATCAGATGATTTCTACTATAGGAGAAATCAAGAACACCTGTAGTAACCATAGACTCCATACAAAGTCTGTATGAAAGTAAGCACAAGAATAACCAAAGCAGCAATGAAGGAAATGATTGACCAAGGATTGTCGAAGTACTTGTACTTGAGAATTGCTCCCCAGGCTTTCCACTTTTGGGCGAGATTCGCTCTCAAGATACTCCAAGAGTGGGCGAGAATGGCTCTAAAGATATGATCGAATCCATGGAAGCAGTATGCATCCACCTCAGAAGACAGATAATGGAGATAACTGTCTTTGCTATCGAAAGCCAGCTCCCGACAAAGCCGGTTGAATAGGTCAGCGTCCTTGGCATCACTTTCAAGGCAGTGCTTGATGATCCCACAGTTGCGGAGGTACCGGACATCCTCAGGGGAGTTGATCAAGTTGTGCATGAAGATTATGTACGAGGTGATGTGGTTCCTGCAATCGAAGTGAAACTGCTCGAAGGCTATCAAATTAAGGAAGAGCGACCTTGTCCCTTCATGGATTACAAGGGAGGGGATCTCGAGGGTCCCGTCCTTGAACCGGATATCTCCCAAACTGTTCGTATTTCTTGAACTGAATATGGCCCCGGCTACCTGGAGCTTGGTCGTACGGCGAATGAGCTGGTGTCGGTTCTGCATCCACCCCTCTGTCCTCTTTTGGTTCGGGACTGAGGGCAGGAGGCTCCGCCAGAGCACTTCGAGGCAATGGAGCCGGCCCTGGTCGGATGACGGATCGAACTTTACGTTTTTGCTACTGAACTGGGTCAAGGGGCTGAAAAACTGGAGCGCCAACTTGGCCACGTGCCCCAGCTGATCTGGGTGGCCGAGCTGGAGGTTGAGCAGCCGAGCGAGTACGAAAAGTGGGATCTGATTCTCGAGCATGATCATGTCGCGCTGGATCTGGCTCTTGAGCATCGATCCCCACGTTGAGAAGATGGGGTCATTGCAAGGGTAGCCGAGTTTCTCGAACCCCTCGGCCACTCCCTGGAACAGCTCGATCACAAAGCACCCGTCCAGAACCAGCACGTGCACAAAATCATTGCTGCTCATGGATATCATTTCCTCGTAGCAGTCACGAGCTCTCTGCTCGACCTCCCTCACTGAGTCTAGATAGAGGCCTCTCTCATGATGGAAGCGCTCAAGGATGCGGCGGAAGCAATGCAACTTGTGCTGGTCCATATGGCGTAGGTGGTGCTTACTGTGGTGGTACGGTCCGAGGGAGACGATCTGGGGGACGTAGGCCTTGTCGTCACCATCCTTGAGATAGTCCGGGATCCGATAAATAGAGAGCTTTGCCCATGAGCACTCCACGTCGTCATGGCGAGGCTGTGCAGGCTTCTCTTTGACGGGGTGACCCACTCAGATGAGGACACCCTCGGCTTATCCGTGGGGAAACTTTCGGCCCCGATGTTCCCGACCACGATCTGAAGAGCCTCGGATAGTCCTTGGAGCCCAGATTCCACGGCAGCCATTTCCTGTGAAGAATTTGTCTGTTTCACTGCCTTGTCCTTTTCTTGGGTTTTGATCTTCGACTTGATGGTTTTTAAGGCCCCGAAAAAGCGAAAAAGCAGAATTGGTAGGTAAACATGTAGGGATATTGGAACGAAGGAGAGATTTTTCCAACGTGGCGATTCATAACAAGTTTTATCATATCATAGCCTCTATGACGTCACGGTGGATTACGTAATATAACTTAAAGGGGTGATAAACAACATGCCCCACCTTATTCGTACTACGGATCTGATTCTCGAGCATGATCATGTGTTTCACATGTCCCGCCTCATTCTCCACAGGAAACAAGTAAACATATAGTTCCCTAATCCATCACAGAAAAAAAGTTGGGTTTTGATATTGCCCCGCTTAGCCATTTAATTATTTTCATAGGCTGGAATAATTTAATTATCCAAGTATAGTAGCATTTTGCGTGCATCTTAAAGGATAGCATGAGCATTAGATGCCCCTATGCCCACCTAACCCCTCCCATAGAAGCTATCAAGTGAGTTTTAGTGGGAAAAGTACCAAAAAAAAGTCCTAAATATATTGTATTTGTATCGGTTCGGTCATAAACTTTTAATTGGATCAATTGAGTCCTTAACATTTTTATATTGATAATAATTCAGTTCATTTGGCCAATTTAGGCTAGAAATTATTGACATGGATCTTTGGTCATCGACATGGTGTGGCCAGTATTGACGTAGATATTTTTAATTATATTTTAATATTTTTTGAATTTAAAAAAAAATTAATTTTTTTTCCTTCCCCCTTTCTCTTCCTCTTGTCTTTCCGATGGCCATCACCAAGCACCGGCCATAGCCATGGCTGGTGAAGGTTGGCCTCATGTGGTTGAGGGTGAGCATCGTTTGTCTAGGCGAGGCCCCCTTGCTAGATGTGGCAAGGTCGGGTGAGGGCAACCATTGCCTAGGCCAAAAAGGCCTCGCACAGCCTTGCTTGAGCGAGGATGAGGCCCAAAGAGCCTTGCCCTAGCTATGGTGAGGTTGATCTCTCGTTGAGAAGGCTGACCTTGGTCTAGGCCAAGGTGAGGCTTGTCGGGTCTCGTTGTTGCCTAAGTGGGGTTTGCCCTCGCTTAGGCAAGGCTTGGCGAGGCCAACTCTTGCTTGGGCGAGGCATGGCAAGGCCACTCCAGTCTGGGCGAGGGTCAGTTTGCCCGACCTCGCCAAATCTGGTGAGGGGGCCTTCGCCTAAACAATCGGCCATCGCCCTCGGCCAAGCAAATTCAACCCTCGCTAGCCATGGCTATGGCCTCGGCCATCGAAAAAAATAAAGAAGGGAAGAGAAAGGTGAAAGGGGAAAAAAAGAAAAAAATTCAATAAATTAATTGAAGAATTCAATAAATTCAAAAAGTATTAACATTTTATTAAAAATATCCACGTCAGTATTGGCCATGCCATGTCAGCTGGTCAACATCCATATTGGTGATTTCTAATCTAAATTGGCCAGATGAACTGAATTAGTATCAATTTGAATATGTTTAGGATTCAATCGGTCCAATTGAAATGTTTAAAATAGAATCGGTACCAATGTAATAGGTTTAGGACTTTTTAGTACTTTTCCTGAGTTTTAGTTCATTTTCAAGATAAACCCAATTCCACCATTTTTGTAGTAATGTTGTCTTTGTTGCTTGTTATAAACATTTGGGTCCATTAAACATGTAGTGACTTTGTTCCTATGCTTTTCACTAAGTAGATCCATTAATTTTTTGTTATTAACGGTACAATACACTATATATTACCATAACCAAGTCTCAACTGTTGGTTTATAGCACGTATAAATGCTGGTCAATAAAAAATAAGACTTTCAGAATTCACGGATCAGTTCAATTGTTATTAATGGGGAAATACTATATTAACTAAATCTGGATTACTAAATTGATATATTAAATGATGACAGAAACTATTATTGGGTATTGAAGATGACCCATTTGCTTTACTGCCCACTTTCAGTCTGCCATAAACAGATTTTAACATATAATATCCTGTGATAAGCATAACAATTGATTATGTCTCTTGGTTGTGTACCTATGTATACCACATACTTTTCTTTTTTTGAGAGTGGTATTTTGTTCCATCACTTTTCTCTAACCACGCTTTCAAGGCAGGTTACAAAAATGCACGATTATATTTAGATAGTTTACACATTGGGAATATTTATGCTTCGTAATCTAATGCAGTGTGGCAAGGATGAACAACAATATAGTCCTTTTCTTGAAATTACTAATTGAAGGACAGTTGAGGGCTCACATCATTTGGTGAGTGCCATGACCAACATAAGATGCATTTGGGAGAGCTTCTGCAAATTGAAACGACTTTAGACCGAAGGATTTTTAGAAAATGCAAATATATGTTTGGTAAATACTCTTTGTTTTAGGGTTTTTTTTTTTATAAATAATTTCTAAAATGAAAAAGAAAAGGACAATGCAGAGGACGAACAGGAAGCAAACCTGCAATTCTTGTGTTGACACCCTAAAATGGTCTGGGCCACGACAGGTCAGTAGAACCCATGAAAATTAGTCGTTGTCGATGGAAGGAATCGGTGAAAACTGGGAATCGACGTGCAAGGGAAGGAGGTTAGCCGATTACTTAACCGATAGAAATGCAGAAAGTAAAGATGGACTCAAATCATCACTGTCTACGGACAATAATGTGCGGTTAAGCCCGTCAATTGAAGACCAGAAATCTCGGGAGTAAATAGGACCGGGAAATTGAATTAATAACCGCTACCGGCAGTTACTTTGTATAAGACTCTAAAATGGTCGAAGAAGACCAATTGTAAAAGGGATCCCACGATCAATAACACTTATCAAATCTTTCTGCAATTTACTTTATCATTTCTTTGTTCGTATTTGTTACTCCTTTTATCTTCGGTAGTTCAGTTCGTTGGACAGCCATATTAATTTTTCCAGTCCGAATCGCAACAACCCTATTCATTTCTAAAAACCGAACATCTAAACTTTGGTGAAAACTCTTTCCCCGGCGATCATTTTAAGCGAAACAACTCACCACCAATTCTTCTTGCCTTCAGAAGAATCGAAGCGGTTCTTGCCTTTATTAAGGTGGGAGTATGGGATTCTCCTTTATTTCGCTAGAAAAGGTATGCGATTCTCCTTAAGACAATACCCACCTAGAAACCAAGAAAACCGAAGTATTTATACTTGCCTCCACATACACCGCCCACAAAAGCCAGATTCTAGAAGAATCGAAGTCGAAGACCAAATTGCACAAAAAATGACGTGCAAGATGCTGTTGCATTGCGTGTTTCTGACCAAGCTCCAACGAGGCTGAGCAAGCCTAGACACACAACCCTAGGCGGTCTAGGCAAGGCGACATTGGGGTTGAGTGACCTTAGGTGGCCAGAGGCAAGGCAAGGCTGAGGGTTACATTACCTTGACGACAGCCAGAGGAGAAGCAATGATCTCATGCAATCTTGGATGGCCTAGGCAAGGCGAGGCCAAGGGTCATGCTACCTTTGTGAAATTTTTATTGTAACACAACTAATTATTCTAAAAACTTAAGCTATTATATAAAAGCCCGTCAATTGAAGACCAGAAATCTCGAGAGTAAATAGGACTGGGAAATTGAATTAATAACCACAACTGACGATTACTTTGTATAAGACTCTAAAATGGTCGAGGAAGACCGATTGTAAAAGGGATCCCATGATTAATAACACTTATCGAATCTTTTTGCAATTTACTTTATCGTTTCTTTATTCGTATTTGTTACTCCTTTTATCTTCAGTAGTTCAGTTCGTTGGACAGCCATATTAATTTTTCCAGTCCAAATCGCAACAACCCTATTCATTTCTAAAAATCGAATATCCAAACTTTTGTGAAAACTCTTTCGCCAGCGATCATTTTAAGCGAAACAACTCGCCACCAATTCTTCTTGCCTTTAGAAGAATCAAAATGGTTCTTGCCTTTATTAAAGTATACTAGAGGTGTGCAACCGGACTGGGTTTACTTGGAACCGGACCAACCCACCCAAAAAACCGATTCTAGTTTTTGGGAATCGGTTGTAACCGGTCCGGGAACTAGTTCCAAGTGAAACCCACCTGGACCAGACCGGTTAAAAAAAAAAAAAAAAGTACGTAATTGAAAACCATAAAAAAAGAAGTGCAGAACCGGAGAACCTTATCCCTCTCAATCGAAAATCGCAGAACAGTAGCAGAACCTGAGAAACGTATTTCTCTCAATCGAAAGTTGCAGAATGGCAGAAGTGTAGAACCCTCTCTCTCTCTCTCTCTCTCTCTCTCCATCGCAGCATCTTTGCCAATTGATTGACTCGCTCCACGGTTTTAGCCGCTGCTTGACCGATTGTTCCCGCTCGCTTCTGCTCCCCCGACGACGATCCAACACAGAGCCGAGGTCCTGTGAAGCCGTCGCGTCTGTACCTCTTACCCGTGAAGCCGTCGCATCTGTTCTGCAACGGGAAACTGCTGCACCTTGAAGCCATCACCTCACTGTTTTGGTGACGGACGAGTTGTGCCCGTCTCCGCTGTTGTCCGCTGCCCTCACAAACTTGAGCGGTGTGATTCTGCCGTGCTGTCCTTGCTGCCGTAACGGGAGTGTTGCTGCCGTCCTGAAGCCACTAAGCCTCCACGCACCGCATCAACACTCACATCCCCATTGAAGTCACTGTACATATCCTCATTAAGCCTTTCCCTTTCTTGAGAGTTTATCCAAGCCATATGATCCAATACTAGATTAGATTGGTGTTGATGATGTATTGTGTGATGAAATCTGAGAGCTTGTGTTTCGGTTCTAGTTTGCTTCAGATTTATGCTTCAGTTCTGGTTTGCTTCAGATTTATGCTAGGGTGGTTGTTGTGGTTGTGGCCGTAGAATAGGATTGGGGTTTTGTTTTGGCGTGGTACAGCGATGCAACGACAAGGGTTCTCGTATCGGGGTTTTGGGTTTTTGAGGTTATACATGAGTTGAGTGTGGGCTACTGCTCGTGCAGTTTTTGTTTGGTTGAGAATGGGAACAATCAAATTTAGAAGAATGCTCTATACGGAGGTTTCCTGAATGGCAAATTCATCATTTGACTGATTTTTCTGTCTAGTTAATGGCTGGCCAATAACGAATTTGTCATAGTTATTGTCGATGATAATTAGTGTAATTTTTCAGAGTAAAGTGTATTGCAAGTCTTATGTTGCTGTAGGGGCTAATATGTTTGCCAGAGATATAATTTGCGATGAATTTGTGGTTTTGCGCTCTATATCTTTTAGGGGTGATCGGGTCCAGGGTGGGTAGGGTTCAGACTTGGACCCTGTACCCGACCCTGTTATAACCGGTTCCTCTTTTTTGGACCCTATACCCTACCCTGTTTTTATTGGACCATGTTTTGGACCCAACCCTGTTTTTCCGGTCCGGGAATAGGGTCAACCCTGTTTTCATTGGAACCTGTTTTGCAACCATTCAATATTCTATACGGCTTCGAATTTTACATTAATTAGCGAAAAAATAACAACGTAATTGTCCTAATATTATAAGACAAAGCAAAAATCCTAAGAATGCATAAGCATTAGCAACAAATATGGATCTAATATTAATCTCATTCCCACAAATACTTATAATATGACTTAATGTACTTACTTGTGTGTATGCGACAGAGCTCTTATTAAGAGGACATCTTTCTTGAGTTGGACTGAGAATTAGTACTACAATAGTTAGTAGCATTTGTCCTATGACTATAATAATAGTTGAAAGTGGGATCATTAAAAAGAAAAATAATTCATGAGAACATTTTTTTTTTAACAATTTTTTCAAAACAATTATCTCTTAATTTGATTTAGAGAAAATCTTTCTTTTTTAACATTTATTCGAAGACAAAGAGACTCAAAAGCATTATACGAGAGAAAAGATTTTTTTTTTTTTAACGGGGTAAAAATTGGTTCCAAAACCGGTCCGGTTCGGGTGGGTCTTTGCTTGGACCCTGTTCCCGAACCGATTTCAACCAGTTCCCAAAAATTGGAACCTGTACCCGGACTGGTTTAACTGGGAACCGGTTCCCGACCCTATTTTTCGGGTGGTCCGGTCCGGGTTCCGGGTAAACCCGGTCCGGTTGCACACCCCTAATATCTTTCCCTGCCCCTCTCCAGTTGTGCCATATCTATTGGCTTACCTGATTTCACTTTCGGCGGAGGAGTTATGCTTGCAGCAAAGATTTAACTGTTTTAGATAAATGAACAATTTCATGTAGTAGTTATGGGAATGAGACCAAAATTAGACTCATTTTTGTTGCTAATGTTATGCAATGTTATGATTTTTGCTTTGTCTTATGATTTTTTCTATGATGATTAGCCTTATGGATCCTTAATTTTTCGTTTAGTTAAAAACTTTATGTACAGGGTAAGTTGCAAAACAGGTTCTAATGGAAACAAGGTAGACCCTATTTCCGAACCCAAAAAACAGGGTTGGTCAAAAACAGAGTCGGGTACAGGGTCCAAAAATGGGGAATTAGTTATAGCAGGGGGAATCGGTTATAATAGGGTCGGGTACAGGGTCTAGAACTGGACCCTATCCACCCTAGACTCGATCACCCCTAGGGAGTATGGGATTCTCCTTTATTTCGCTAGAAAAGGTATGCGATTCTCCTTAAGACAATACCCACCTAGAAACTAGGAGAATCGGAGGTTAATGCTTAATGGAGAATTTATACTTGCCTCCACATACACCGCCCACAAAAAACAGATTCCAGAAGAATCAAAGTCGAAGACCAAATTGCACAAACAATGACGTGCAAGGCGTTGTTACATTGCATGTTTCTGACCAAGCTCCGGCGAGGCCGAGCAAGCCTAGACACACAATCCTAGGCGGTCCAGGCAAGGCGACATTGGGGTTGAGTGACCTTAGGTGGTCGGAGGCAAGGCAAGGCTGAGGGTTACATTACCTTGACAACAGCCAGAGGAGAAGCAAGGATCTCACGCAATCTCGGATGGCCTAGGCAAGACGAGGCCAAGGGTCATGCTACCTTTGTGAGATTTTTGCTGTAACACAACTAATTATTCTAAAAACTTAAGCTATTATATAAAAGCCCGTCAATTGAAGACCAGGAATCTCGGGAGTAAATAGAACTGGGAAATTGAATTAATAACCGCTACCAACGGTTACTTTGTATAAGACTCTAAAATGGTCAAAGAAGACCGATTGTAAAAGGGATCCCGCGATCAATAACACTTATCAAATCTTTTTGCAATTTACTTTATCATTTCTTTATTCATATTTGTTACTCCTTTTATCTTTAATAGTTCAGTTCATTGGATAGCCATATTAATTTTTCCAATCTAAATAGCAACAACCCTATTCATTTCTAAAAACCGAACATCTAAACTTTGGTGAAAACTCTTTTGCCAGCGATCATTTTAAGCGAAACAACTCGCCACAAATTCTTCTTGCCTTCAAAAGAATCAAAGTAGTTCTTGCCTTTATTAAGTTGGGAGTATGGGATTCTCCTTTATTTTGCTAGAAAAGGTATGCGATTCTCCTTAAGACAATACCCACCTAGAAACCAAGAAAACCGAAGTATTTATACTTGCCTCCACATACACCACCCATAAAAGCCAGATTCCAGAAGAATCGAAGTCAAAGACCAAATTGCACAAACAATGACGTGCAAGACGCTATTGCATTGCGTGTTTTTGACCAAGCTCTAGTGAGGCCGAGCAAGCCTAGACACACAACCCTAGGCGGTCCAGGCAAGGCGACACTGGGGTTGAGTGACCTTAGGTGGCCGGAGGCAAGGCAAGGCTGAGGGTTACATAGCTTGACAACAACCGGAGGAGAAGCAAGGATCTCACGCAATCTCGGAGGGCCTAGGCAAGACGAGGCCAAGGGTCATGCTACCTTTGTGAGATCTTTGCTGTAACACAACTAATTATTCTAAAAACTTAAGCTATTACAAAAAAGCGTGATTTATTATTCATATATTCTAACATTCTGCCTCATGCTTAGTCTGATCTTTTGCTTAATGCTAAGTGTGCAAATTTAATTGGGAAGATAAATGAAGCCTGAAAAGATTTGAACACCTGACCTTGGACTCTGATATCACGTGAAATTTTTGTTGGACCATAACCAACTGTTCCAAAAGTTTAACTATTAAATGAACGCATGTTTTGTTATTTATTTATTCTAACAACCTTGATAGCCCATAGCGTCTATTAGCATTGGTTGGCGTTTGTTGGTGAATCTCGAACGATATAGTACCCTATCTCGAGTTGTCTTAGGTGGGCCCCTTGACGTGCAGAATCTTGACCCATTGACTTTCTTTTTCTCTCTGGTCGTGTGAATAGATCCTTAGTTCAACCGGCCAACTTAATTATAAATTTGCCACTGCACAATCACTTGCCTCCTCCCCAATCAAATTCTGATACAATTACACTCTTTTGAAGTCCTCATGCAAGATATTTAAATCCACGGGATGACCGTTGGAACTCCTTTAGACAATACTTTTTTGATTAATGATGTAAATGCCTCTACGTATAGGTTGGTTGTGAAAACCTCCACTGGTTCTTGTCATCAGTCTTTAAGGGAAAGAAAAATTAACAATGGTGTAATTCCAATGTTTCCTTTTTACTTTTGGGTCAGATGTTTTATATCTATTAAGGCACACCACTCGGTCATCGATCTCATCTTTAAGGGAAATTATTAGTTGAGGCAATATATTTCATTTTCAATTTCACCATTATTCCAACAATGTTGTCTATTGTTGTTGCTTGATATAAACATTCAAGTCCATTACACATGTGATCACTTTGTTCCTATCCTTTTGACTCAAATTATGATTCGTTTACTTTGATGCTATTAAAGGGGCAGAGCATAACATCAACCTTGCCATTGGAATGACACGGACAGACAAAAAGGTCAATGAATTGACAAATCTCGATTATGAATGGTAATAATTATGGTATATGTTATCTACCTTAGGAAATTCGCACAGAATACAAACACAATCCGAGATTAGGTCTCAAGGTGTAGTGGCACTACGCGAATATTCCAAGTTCCAAAGGCCCAATTCGAGATTTATTAATTTAGGGAGGGGGAAAATGTGACCCATATGTCCATGGTTGACTAGGGGATCAAGACTAGCCACCCAAAAAAAAAGAACAAAAGAAATTACCCACATTATTTAATTAATCCAATTTCACATTGACATATCCAATCACATGTTTACGCATAGAATTGATTTCATACTACTAAAAATTTCACAATGCTTCAAACGTTGATTGTTTTATAGAGATGACTCATCCACCCACAAGATTAAACTAGTATCATTGTCAAATCATGCACATGATGTGTATAATGAGATGGAGTGAAGTTTCGTTTAGCATAATTTGGTGGGAGAATGACTAAAACGTATCATTGCAAATGAGGCAGTGATGCTCCAATTTAATCCATTATTAGATCGGTAAACTTCGAACTCAATTTAAATATACTTATTTTTCATTAGAGAATAGTGAGAATAGTGAAAGTAGGTCATAGGTTTTAGAGGTGGGGAGGTAAAGCGCAAGTGGAAGCTCAAGGCACACCAAAATTAATGTACTTGACAATGCAGAGAAATGCCTTTTTTGAATCACAATTTTTAATTTTATGAGAGCTACATGCCGAATCTACGTGGGATTCAAAATCAATAATTATGATTTACCTTGTCCAATGAACTTGGGTCAGGAGAAGAAGTTGGTGAAGGAGAGGAGGGAGTCTCCATACTCCAACCCATCACCTTTTGGCCAATAGGCAAATGTCACAAACCAATTGATTGGGATCAACCACAGCACATTTACCATCTTATCCATCCCTAAAAATGTTCTGGAAGTTTTTGGAGAATCCTAGGAGCGTTTTGGTCGTTTTTCCTCAATCATGTGAAAGTAAAGATGAGTCGACCAAGTTGTGTGTACTTGTTTAATCACAAAAAAATATATTGCAAATGTGAAGAGAAACTTCCCTCTATGGATAACTACTCGTAGTCACATATTTGTCATCACCACCCACTAGCTATCGTTGTTCACTTGTTGTGGCATCATGCTCTTACCTTCAATGCCAGCCTTAGTTAACCTAGATCATAGGTCACTTGAGACTGGTATCTCCTATCCTCAAGCAATTACTGCAATCCTATCTTCAAATCAAAACTTTTCAACAATGATTATCCTAATTAGTGGGAGAAGGACACTAGAAGTGCCAAAGGTATATACGATGTTCACTTTAGTATCAAAATTTTTCGCAAACTCACTTAAGTGTCAAGTCAGAGATAAAACGATCACTTAAGTGCCTCAAACCAGAAATTATGTCTAGAGAAATTATGTAGCATTTATGAATGAAAATTTCATTTGAGGTGGCATTTTTTTTTGGTATAAAAGTGATTGTTTTTCATTAAGATTAGCACTGAAGTGATCAGTTTTTCATAATGAATATCACTGAAGTGATCATTTTTTAACAACAATCGACATTAGAGTCATCGCCTTTTAACTTGATCCACGACATTGTTTAGGAGTTATATATTGATCGGGCACGTCAACTGTTGAGAAAACTCTTAATTTTGATGTTAACAATTCATTTTATGTATGAAATTTTATATATATATATATATATATATATATATATATATATATATATCTTTAGAAGGAAAAGCAACAGGGTAGCATAAGCTTTTGAGTCGATGTTGGCAAAAGAAAAGGCATAAGGTATCTCGAGTCCTGTTCGTACCAGATGGAAGACATGAATAGACGCAGCTTCTAAGTCTGACCATGCCAAACGGAAAACTTAAGCGGACTCGAGAACATTAGTTTATCGACTCGAGAATGAAACTATAGGATCAGATCACCAACGGTCAAGTATTTCACTTACCTTATTTATATTAATTATGTGATATCAAATTGATTGGCAAGATCAATCAATGGGCAACTTCCAAAGAAGAATGGAGCACTTATGGAAGCCCGGATTCTAATTGTATGGGCGAGCAGAATTCAAGAGGATCTGATCTATCTTCAAACGATCAAAAAGACTTACCTTATAAAGTTTGTCCAAGAAATGGAAGATTAAACTCTCAAGGAAAGAGCCAACGGTCGAGTGTGGCTTGGAGAGTATATAAGGATAGGATGAGTCCTAGGAGACTAGAGAGGATAAACATATTTCAAAGCTCGATTCTGTTCTTCATCAGTTGTCTAAAGTGCGAAATTGAGTGATCTTAGTGTATTACCAAGAAGAGTGACTTAGTGAGACATATCATCACCGAGTGCTAATACTCAACAGTGTGTAACCATCGTTGATCACATAGTGAAATCTAGCCTATTGGCTGATCGCCTGGAGAGTGGACGTAAGCTTGTCTAAAGCCGAACCACTATAAATTGTGTTTGCAATCTTCTCTCCTAACTCTATTTAATTTCTGTTTGTAGATTGCAAAAGTTTGATATTACTTGTGCGTAAATTTCCTCTACACCTATTCACCCCCCTCTAGGTGTTAATACTAGCTACATCAATTGGTATCAGAGCCCTGTGCTCATTGTTTTGAAGTGTTTATTACTTCAGAGTTAAAGATCCTCCATGGACAGAGCAACACTCGACTACCATACTTTGATGGTAAAAACTACAATATATGGAAGAACAAGATGAAGGCCTTCCTCAGATCAAAAGATCCGCTGGAATGAGATGTAGTTGAAAGAGGGGTTGATCCAAATGCTAAAGCTGGAAAAACCGCAAAGAAACATGATGGGAAAGAAACGGAATCTTCAGCTACCATCTCATCAGAAGAGTTGACAAAGAGACAAACTCTAGACGCTAAGGCTATCTACTCCCTTTACTGCGCTTTATCACCTAATGAATATAATCGAATATCTTCTTGTGATACAGCAAAGGAAGTTTGGGATAGACTGCATGTGACCTATGAAGGGACTGATCGTGTCAAGGAGACCAAAGTGAATATTTTACTTGGTCAATATGAATCTTTTAAGATGAAACAGGGGGAGTCCATGGGAGACATGTTCAGTCGATTTACAGAAATTGTAAATGGACTAGCATATCAAGGTCAGCTTATTCCTGGACCAATGAAAGTCAACAAGCTTCTAAGAGGATTGTCAAAAGAGTTGAACAATGTGGAGACCTCCATTAGAGAAACTCTGCGAATCTCACCTCTGACGGTCAATGAGTTTGTTGGTACCCTGCAGTCCTATGAAGCAGAACAAATGAACGAGGAAGTGGTATCTAGAGGTACGAAATTTATTGCTCTCAAGTCTAATATTGATTCTGATGATACAGATTCTGAGGAAGAGCTGGACGACGAAGAACTTGCACTGCTAATCAGAAAGGTAAAGAAGTTGAACAAGAAAGGCAAAAGGTTCAACAGTAATAAACAAAACAGACAGTCTAGACAACAAAGAATAGAGGATGAGGAGGAATATGTCAAAGATGTTGTCTGTTTCAAATGCAAAACGAAAGGTCACATAAAACAAAATTGTCCCAAGCTCAAGAAGAACAAAGGGAAATATGAAAAATACAAGAAGGCCCTGAAAGCATAAACATGGAGTGCCACTGAGGTTGAAGATAGTGAAGATGAATATGGCAATATCTGTCTAATGGCACATTCAGACTCAGACTCTGGAATAGACTTAGAATCAGACTCAGATTCAGACAAAGAGATTGAGGTTAGTCATTCTGATATTCCTACAAAAGTCTCAGATTATATAAATGAGCTGTGTTCTAATTTAAAATCCACTCTCAAAAGGATCTCTAGTTTAAAAAAGGAAAATTACAAGTTGAGTCAACATAATTACTTTTTGAAAGGAAAATTTGAAAATCTCAAAAAGGAATTTTCAGAAATAAAGAAAAGTCGAGATTTCTTTTCAAATGAAAATGAGTATCAAAAAGGAACTTTTGGAAACAAAGGAAAATCGAAATTCTTTACAAATGAGAATATATCTCTCAAAAAGGAAATTCGGAACATTACTACAAAGCTTTCTAAAGGATCAAAAACCCTGCAGCATATACTTTCCATTCAAATCCCCTACTATGATAAGTCAAGACTTGGATTTTATAAGGAAAGTGATTCATTAATTGATTTTCCTAAGGTCCAGGAGAGAATTAATCAGAGACCTCCTCGACAGGCCTACAACAATCATTTCAAGAAAAAAATTGTAATATATGTTGGTCAAGAAAATCTCAAGTGTTCTAACTGTGGAGAAAGAGAACATTTTGAAAACAAATGTCCTAAAGTCTGGAGACCTATTCAGAAGAAATGGATAGAAAAAGCATATACTACTAACCTCAATGGATCCAAGAAAGTCTGGGTACCAAAGAAAAAATGAGTATGTGTGTTGATCGCAGGTAAGTTCCAAAAGCAAGAAGAAATGGTACTTGGACAGCGAATGCTCAAGACATATGACTGGAGATTCAAAGATGTTCGTAGACTTAGAAAGAGTTAAAGGAGGAACAGTTTCTTTTGGAGGAAACACCAAAGGAAACATTATTGGTCTAGGAACCGTCAAGATCGGTGGTCTGATCATTAACAATGTTTCTCTGGTTAAAGGATTGAACTACAATCTTCTAAGCATTAGCCAGTTATGCGATGCTGGTTTTAGAATAAATTTCAAGGAGAACCTATGTTTTGGAACCAGCAACGACTCTTCCCAATCATTTACTGGACGAAGGCATGGGAACATCTATCTCTTGGATATAAATGAAAACATTGCAAAATGTTTAATTTTAGTCCAAGATGAAGCAAATTTCTGGCATTGCAAACTAGGACATGTTAGTATGAAACAAATTTCAAAGCTACTCAGCAAAAAGCTTGTTCGTGGTCTGCCCACGTTAAGCTTTAAGAAGACAGAACTTTGCTCTGCATGCACCCTGGGAAAATGAGTAAGAAGTTCTTTTAAATCTGTTAAACAAGTTTCTACTAATCATGTATTGCAGCTTCTTCATATGGATTTATTTGGACCAACTAGAACTCAGAGCATTGGAGGTAAGAAATACTATTTCGTGATTGTAGATGATTATTCTCGATATACATGGGTATTCTTTCTTGCAAATAAAGGAGAAACCTTCTCTTATTTCTCAATATTTGCAAAAGGAATTCAAAATGAGAAAGGTTACTCTATTTCCAGTATTAAAACAGATCATGGTGGAGAATTTGAAAATCGAGACTTTTGAAAATTTTGTGACAAAAATGGTATTCAGCACACGTTCTCCTCTCCCTACACTCCTGAACAAAACGGAGTTGTAGAAAGAAAGAACAAGTCTTTGCAAGAGATGGCCAGAACTTTGCTTATTGAAAGCAAGGTAGCAACTCGTTTATGGGCAGAAGCAGTTTCCACCTCATGCCATATCATTAATAGAGTTTTTCTTAGACCAATTCTTGAGAAAACTCCCTATGAAATTTTCAAAGAAAGAAAACCAATTGTTTCTTATTTTCGCATTTTTGGTTGTCGATGCTTTATTCTCAAAAATGCTAACAATCTTCCAAGCAAGTTTGAAGAAAGGTCAGATGAAGGCATTTTTTTGGGATATTCAAACACCGGTAAAGCGTACAGAGTGTTCAATAAGAATACTCAGACTTTGGAGGAATCCATGAATGTGAAGTTTTTGGAGCAAGATGATCCTAACCAGAACAAAATTCATATTGAAGATTCAAAACCAACTATTGCTTCTGAGAAATCAACTCCCAACAAAGAAGTTGAATGTTCTCAAAAAACAGTCACAGAGGAAGTTTCAGAACAAAGAGCCATTCAATATGACACTACACAATTACCAGAAGAGCCTGATGACAGCATAGTGCAGAACAGAAACTGGAAGCATAAGTCCAGTCATCCTCAAGAGCTAGTCATTGGAAATATCAATGAAGGAGTTTGAACCAAATCAAAGAACAAAAAGGAAACAAGTATTGTGGCACTCATCTCCGAGATTGAACCCAAAGGAATAGACGAAGCTCTTACAAATGAAAGCTGGATAGAAGCAATGTAAGAAGAACTCCAGCAGTTTAAAAGGAATGATGTGTAGGAATTGGTTCCCAAACCCAAAGGAAGAACCATCATAGGTACTAAATGGGTCTTCAGGAATAAAGTGGATGAATATGGTAAGGTGACCAGAAACAAGGCAAGACTTGTAGCCAAAGGTTACTCACAGTCAGAAGGAATAGACTATGATGAAACCTATGCACCAGTAGCAAGATTAGAAGCAATCAGACTGTTACTTGCTTATGCCTGCTATCAAAACTTCAAGCTATTCCAGATGGATGTGAGGAGCGCCTTCCTGAATGGGTTTATCAAAGAAGAAGTCTATGTCGAACAGCCTCTTGGTTTTGAGGAACCAAGAAAGCCAAACCACGTATACAAACTGAAGAAGGCTCTGTATGGTCTAAAACAAGCACCTCGAGCCTGGTATGAATGACTAAGTTTCTACTAGACAATAGTTTCAAGAAAGGTATGGTTAACACAACTCTATTTATTAAGAAGGAAGGTAAGGATATTTTGCTTGTACAAATATATATAGATGATATTATTTTTGGCTCCTCTAACGAACATTTGTGCAAGAATTTTTCAAAGTCTATGTAGGAGGAATTTGAGATGAGCATGATGGGAGAACTTACATTCTTCCTAGGGCTTCAAGTCAAACAATCCAAACATGACACTTTCATCTATCAAGAAAAATATGCCAAAGACTTGATCAAGAAGTTTGAAATGGAGAATTGCAAGAAGACTGAAACTCTAATGTCAACCTCCATCAAACTAGATTAGGATGAAGTGGAGAAGAAAGTTGACTAGAAAACCTATAGAAGCATGATTGGTTCTCTTTTTTACCTTACTGCATCTAGACCAGATATTCTATACAGTGTGTGTTTATGTGCTTGATTCCAAGCAGACCCTAGAAAATCACATCTCACAGTAATTAAGCGCATAATAAAGTACATAGCTACTTATCCACATTTGAGTCTGTGGTATCCTAAGGGAACAGACTTTACACTTCTAAGTTACTCAGATGCTGACCTAGCAGGATGTAAAGTGGACAGAAAGAGCACATCTGGAACATGTCAACTAGTAGGACAGATGTTGGTTTCATGGTTCTCTAAAAAGCATAACACCGTGACTCTTTCTACAGCAGAAGCAGAATACGTTGCTCTTGGGAGCTGTTGTTCCCAGATTCTATGGATGAAACAGCAACTGAGGGACTATGGAAAGGAAGAAACCTGTACTGAAATAAGGTGTGACAATATAAGTGCTATAAATCCCACTAAGAATCCAATCCTACATTCCAAAGCAAAGCACATTGAAATCAAGCATCACTTTATTAGAGATCATGTACAAAATGGTGATATATTTGTGGAATTTATTCATTCAAATAATCAATTAGCAGATATCTTCACAAAGCCGCTGGATAAAGGTACATTCAATTCAATTTGTAATAGATTAAATATTATTAATCATTTTGCATAATGTCTTTGAGGACAAGATAAAGTCTAGGAAGAAGCTATCTTCTGGATGGACCGAAAGTCTGGATGGATTCATAAGGACTTGATGATATTTTTGGAAGTTAAATTCTAATGCGTAAGTTATTTTCTTATGTGATTAAACTTGGTAAGTTTGAATTAGCAAATAATTGTTCTGCATGATTTAGGGAACATGCCTATGTTATCATGATCTAATTTTATCAAGTTTAATATTCTTGAATAATTGCCATTTTCAGATATAATTTTCAAAAAGTCGTGTTTTTTCATTTACCTCTCTTCAGAAAAGCTTTATAACCCCCAAATAAAAATTGAGTCTTTCATACAAGCCTTCTTCTGAAACCCTAAAGAACAAATTATTTTCTCCAAGTCAAACTCAAAACCCTCTTCGAACATGGCTTCGAGATCCTCCATGTCCAGATCAAGGTCTGTGTCTCCATCTCCTCGAAGATAATCAAACAGGATTGCTAGCCGAGGACCCAGAAATATAGAAGGAAGGTAGACGCATTTCGATCTAATGCAGACTTTTGAAAAATCCCAAAGAGATTCTCAAAATGCATCAGCTCAAAGGAATGCAAGTGATAATGAGGAGTCTCCGAGGAATTCCCTAACTGAATCTAGGCAGAGAAATGTCTCTAGAAGAGGTATGTCTGGATTAACTCTATCTAAACCTGACAACCCCCATATAGTATTGAAAATGTATGAATGTTTAGTGCAAAGAGACGCTACTGAGGATGTCAAACTTTATTACCTGAGACAAAAATGATATGCAAATGAGTTGCATCTGGTTCAAGCTGTTCAACTTACATAACAACAGCCTGCACGAAGAGAACGGGCTACTGAAGCTAGTAGGAGTAGAGAAAATGTCTAGGGTGAAAAGGAAGATGATGAAAGAATTTATAGAAATTTTAATGTCAGAATGGGGATTGCAACAGTTGCTCGAAACACAACAGAGAAATTGTTTTGTTCAAAAGAGCATAAGGCATTTTATAAAAAATTGCTTGATCGAGGAGTGATGAACCACATAATCGTGGATGTTGACTTTCTAGATGCTGCTGATATAAATTTGAGGAGCTACTTTGAAAAATTGTAGATAGATCAATTTTGCACTAACTCTGCTACTATTTATCTAGAATTAACAGCATATTTCTACTCTAATCTGTCTTTCATGTCTCCAGATAAAATGCAGTTTAATGTGAATGATATTTTCTATGAGGTTAATGCAAATGTCCTGGCTGATATTATGCAAGTTGAAAGGGGTCCATTCAAACCCATTGAAGTCACCTATGAGACTATGTGTAAACATCTCACACAGTCTGTTAGGGTTAATATCACCTACCCCTTTTTAACCTCAGCAAGAACAATTCTGCATAAAATTATCATCAACTGCATTCGACCTAAGGCATCATCAAAGACAAATGTGGTTAGATTTGAAGCAAAACTGATGTGGGAAATTGAAAAGGGAGTTATGTTCTCACTCCCTCACACTGTTCTTTTGCATATGTATAGAACAATTGCAAAGGACAAAGGACAGTTACCCTATGGAGCTTTGGTGACCAGAATCTTTGAACATCTCGAGATTGATATGCCCAGGAAATTCTGCACTACAGTTCTTCCAACAATGGCCATTGGACAGAAGATGATAGCCAAAATGGGACTGAAGGGTGTTATGGAGACATTATGAAGAAAAGAGAAGGAACTGGCTAAGGCTTCAACAACTACAAAGAAAAGAGGAATGGAAGTAGTTGCTGCTGAGCCAAGTTCTAAAAGAAGGAGACAGCTACTGCTGCAGGATGAAGAGGATGAAGAAGAAAGTATTTCTGAAATTCTGGCAAACTTGAGAAAAACTACACACAGAACTATAGAACCAAAAGCAAAAATGCCTCCACCTGATGCACCAGAAGGGAACATTCATAGTACAGAACCTCAACTTGCAGAAAGTGCCGAGTCAGAACCAGAAGAAGAACCTAAGGATGAAGAAGACCCAAAAGAAGCAGAAGAAGCAGAAGAAGAAGAAGAAGAAGAAGAAGGATAAGGAGAAAGAGAGGAAGAAGGGAACGAAATGGATGGGAATAATATTCCTGAGGATGATAACAGGGAAGATGATAGAAATCAACAAGGGCAACAAGACCAGACTGGAGCATCAATTCAGGGGGAGCATCGGAATGTTGAAACACATACCCCTGCAACTTCATCTAACAAAGCTAATTCTCAGAAGATATTAGCTATACTTATGCAGATTAGAGATCAGCAAGCTGTTATGGAAACCTCCTTCAATAACAGGTTGGAGACTCTAGAGAAGACAGTTCATCAATGTCTCACCAGGATTGAGGAGTCAGCCATGAATATGAAGGATTTCACCCTTGTTCGAACCCCTAAAAAGCCATCTTCCAAATCTTCATAACCCCACAGTCTACTGGTCTATTTTATTTGTTTGCTAGACTTTTGTTAGAATTTGCTTACCCTTTCAGGATATTAACCTTTTGACTGTGACAAAAAGGGGGAGAGTTATTGCATGCCAATACATGCCTAGTTATTGTTGATATGATTACTGTTTTTACTGTTTTTGCTAGTTGGTTGTGCTGTTGTTTTGAGCATGGATGCAGGAATTGTGTGCATGGATGGATCATCATTTGATATTATCTGACTGGTTTGGTATTTTGTGAGCATCATTATACTGGTCATATTATGCTCTACCTAACCATGCTTTACAGGAACAATATGCATAAAAAGTTTTGTCACAATCAAAAAGTGGGAGATTGTTGAGAAAACTCCTAATTTTGATGTTAACAATTCATTTTATGTATGAAATTTATATATATCTTTAGAAGGAAAAGCCAAAAGGTGGCATATGCTTTTGAGTCTACTGTTGGTAGAAGAAAAGGCATAAGGTGTCTCTGAGTCTGTCCGTACCAGATGGAAGACCTAAATAGACGCAGCTTCTGAGTCTGATCGTGCCAAACGGAAAACTTAAGTAGACTCAGAACATTAGTCTATCAGACTCAAAATGAAACTACAGGATCAAATCACCAACGGTCAAATATTTCACTTGTCTTATTTATATTGATTTTGTTGTATCAAACTGATTGGCAAGATCAATCAACGGACAACTTCCAAAGAAAAATGGAGCACTTATGGAAGCTCGGATTCTGATTGTATGGGCGAGCAGAATCCAAAGGGATCTGATCTACCTTCAAATGGTCAAAAAAACTTGCCTTATAAAGTCTGTCTAAGAAAGGAAAGACTAAACTCTCAAGGAAAGAGCCAACAGTCGAGTGTGGCTTGGAGAGTATATAAGGATAGGATGAAACCTAGGAGACTAGAGAGGATAAACATATTCCAAAGCTCGATTCGGTTCTTCATCAGTTGTCTAAAGTGTGAAATTGAGTGATCTTAGTGTATTATCAAGAAGAGTGACTCAGTGAGATATATCATCATCGAGTGCTAACACTCAAAAGTGTGCAATCACCGATGATCATATAGTGAAATCCAGCCTATTGGTTGATCGCTTGGAGAGTGGACGTAGGCTTGTTTGTCGAACCACTATAAATTGTGTTTGCAATCTTCTCTCTTAACTCTATTTAATTTCTGTTTGTAGATTGCAAAAGTTTGATATTACTTATACGTAAATTTCCTCTACACCTATTCACCCCCCTCTAGATGTTAATACTAGCTACATCACCGACGAGCCAATAAAATTGAGAAATTAATAAAATATGGCAACATAAGATTTTCGGCTACCCAGATTGAAATTAACAAAACCTAAGTGATTTAAAAAAAAAAAGTGGTAGTTAAGTGATCCTAAAAAAAAAATTGTACTAAAATGAGTGTTGTACATAACTTTTTATACTTCTAGTGTTTTTATCCCCTTAATTACTAATTATATTAAATGAACATCAAAACTGTTATATAATTATTATTTCAGTCACGCCATTGATTATGTGATAACATTATATTTATTAATTATGATCAAAACTTCAAATTATTCTGGTCAATTAATTATTAAATAATTGATCAAGATTTACATACTAAATTGATGTCTTGATAATGGATGTGGGATAGTAGACTCATGATTGACTATTAAATTCATAATTGTTATAATAATATATATTTTTGTATAAAGGTGACGCAATTTCTATAGCAAAAGTGGTTGGAGCCACATCGTTCATAGTGTCTGAAGAGTTTGCTACAATCAGATGATTGAATAAGCCCCTTAGTATACCTTAAACCTATTTATAATAGAATTGACTCCTCCATCATTCGAAGAAAGACGTTCTCATTGTTGGAGCTAATTAATTAGTTCTATCTTAGCATCAATCAAAGGTTGGAGCTGTAACACCCCAAATTTTTCCGACCCTAGAACCACGAATAGACCAATATGGGCTCGAAGGATTGGTAGTTGGGCCAAGCAATGGGCTGGTGGGCCATATGAGAGCCATGAGTGTGGGCTTGGTGGGCCAAGCATTAGACTATGAAGTTGGGCCCAGTGATGTAGACAGGGCCAAAAACTGGGCCCGGCGTGGTGATAGTAAGCCGAAAAACGGGCCCGGTAGGCTGTGAGTGGGCATGAGGCCCAGTTTGGGCAGAAAAGTCACTAGCTCGATAGCGTAAAATTTTTAGATTGGCTGTATCATGCATGACCATGATCTTGAATAAATTAGTCTTAATATTTATTCTTGTGAATCATCCTAATTTTCAATCTTAGGCTAAACTTGTGACATCAACATACCATTTACACTAAATGAAAGCTATATAGGGCACTTGCACTTCTTGTAAGGGGCTGAAAATATAGGGGTAGAAGTGGAATAAATAGAATACTAGGGGCAAATGATGAAGGGCAAGAAGAGTCAAATTAACCTTCAATTAACTCTTACAACCTTCATCATTGGGCAAGTTAATGAATGAAGGAATAGTGTGTAAGAAGCAACCTACACCATGTCTTCTCAAACCCCTCGGTCAAAGAAATATGCATGGGGATGTTAGGTGATCATTAGCTTGCTTTGGAACTCATGGGGATTATAGTTAAGAGCCTTAAACAACCTACTCCTCTCTCTCATCTTCCCTTGCATGTCCGAGCACCCCCTTTCTCCTCACCCTTGTCATTTTAGTTCCCCCTCGAACGCCGAACCATGGGGATTACAAAAGACAATCGTTAGATTGCCTAGGGACTCTCAACATGCAAGTCTACATCCTCAAGCAATCCATTTTCCTCTCACTAATCCCTCATTTCTCACTCAACTCGCTCTCTCTTCCCTTTCTTCTCCCTCAGCTCAACAGAATACTCTCCCTTCCCCAACGTTTTCTCTTTCGGTTTCCAGCCTTAAGAGCCTTTATTTTTGAAGAACCAGCAAGGAGACGAAGCAAGGAAGGTTGTATAGTCACTAGGTAAGGGCAATGGTTAGGTACCAAGCTATGATAATCCTCGTGTTGCTCGGGGAAATGCAAATCCTACTCTTTTAGCTTTGGTTTTGGTTCGGCATGGCTGATTGTAGACTGCGATGCGTATTCGTTAGTTGCACGTTGGATATGTGGCTAGTACGAGTATAGAGGCTTATCAACGAAACTATGGTATACTGTTTTACTTGGTAGGAGGCCATGCTCGTCGCAAAAATGGGCTTGCATGCTGGTTTATGGAGGTTGGATGGCTTGCATGTGGATTCTAGTGGTTGTCTGTCTGTGATGATGTCGCGCTGTTGGTGCTTAAGAAAATGCCTTACATGTGTGTTTTGATACTTGAAATGGACATGGTCCAGGATCTGGGATATTGTGCATGGATGAAGCTGAGTAGCAAGTTTTCAAGGTTATTCGCCGTTTTTCCAAAACCGAGTCCTTACCGTGCTCTCGAGTTTGCTGATTTTGTACTGAGTAACTTGGTGTGATTTAGACAAAATTCCCTCAATGAAAACTGCTCTAGAGATCCTAAACTATGACATATATTTTTCGTTGAATTTTCCATGGTGAAACATTCGAAGTGTGAAGGTGTGTTTATCTTGGGTCCACACTATCCAGTACATGCACGTCTATGGATCTACGGTTTTGTAGATTTTCTACAGAAGTTTCTAGTGAAAATTTAGTTCAATCTCTTATAAAAGTGGTAGCCAATTATGTCTACTACGTCATATTTTTCTTTGATTTTACTGAATTAGTATAAGTAGTAAAAAAAAATACTTTTCCTTCTGTAGTGGTATTCTGCCGGGAAAATTACCAAAAAAGTCTTAAACCTATTGCAATTATGTCAATTTAGTCCTAAACCTTTTGCGAATGTGCCAATTTAGTCCATCCGGCCAAATTTGACCGGCCGGCGCTAACGTGTACACCGACCGGCGCCAGTGATAATATTTTAATTTTTTTTTTTTTTTTTTAATTTTCTTTTCCTTTTCTTTTTGTCTCTTCCTCCCTTTCCCTCCCCCTTCCGCCGGCGGTAGTGGCCGGCCAGCTCTTACAAGACTTGTCGGCCACTGCGCGAGGGCCGTGAAGCCCTTGCCGACGGCCTCGCCCAGACCTAGGGGAGGCTTGGGGGCCGCAGTGAGACTAGCCTCGCCCAAGTCTAGGTGAGGTCGCGGGCGAGGGTGGGTAGTCAAACGGGGGCCACGACCCTCACCGGCAGCCTCATCCAGACTAGGGTGAGGCCTAGGGGCCGCGGTGAGACAGCTTCGCCCAGATCTTGGCGAGGCTAGCCTCACCATGGCTTAGCTGCCTTCGCCCATGGCCAAGCTATATGGCAAGGTTGGCCTCACCAAGGCCCCCATTGCCTCGCCCTGGTCTAGGTGAGGCCGCTGGCGAGAGTGGCCGGTCTGATGGGGGCCACAACCCTCGCTGGTCGTCGGTGAGGGCTTCGCGGCCCTTGCGTAGTGGCCGGCAAGCCTTGTCGGAGCTGGCCAGCCACTACCATTGGGGGCCGGGGAGGGAAATGGAGGAAGAGACAAAAAGAAAAGGCAAAAAAAAAAAAAAAAAAAAATTTAAAAATAAATAAAAAATTCGAAAAGTATTTAAAATATTATTAAAATATTATCGCTAGTGCCAGCCGAGGTCCACGTCAACGCCGGCTGGCCAAATTTGGCCGAATGCACTAAATTGGCACAATTACAAAAGGTTTAGGATTGAATCAATAAAAAAAATATGTTTAGGACTGAATTGGCATAACTACAATAGGTTTAAGACTTTTTTGGCAATTTTCCCCTATTCCGCCTGCATGTGAAATAAGAGAGACTTTACTGTGTTTTTTGATTTGTATGTAAATTTTGGGATAGATTCAGGTCATGATCTCTTCATAAAAGTTGTAGGATATATCCTCACGTATAACATACTAAAATTCCGTAGTAATTAGTAAAGATTTAAGTGTTGAAATGCTTCTTTTTCGGTGTGTGACGGTTCTGGAAATTTGACAAGTATGTAGGTAGAATTCATTGAATTACTTCACTCCGTACAATGAGAACTGAGTCTAGTCTCCATCATGAAAAATGTTCATCAATGTCTTCTCTCTAAATACTAAAATTTCATAATTTTTCGAAGTGATTTACTATATTTTTTACTCTAATATTTTCAATTGCGCAATTCTGTTCATTTTCTGCTTTGGTCCGATTTTGTGACTATCTATGGGAGGTTAATTGAATGCTATTGGTGACCTTTTTGTGATCATGTTGGCACTTTATAAGTTGTTCATTGGTGCATCTTCCTTTAATGAAATGTGGCGCCATTCCTTGTGATAGCTAGTGTCCATGTGGGTCACTACTCATGTGTTACGTGTGCCACTACACGATGTGATTAATACAATGTGTGAACATGTTAATTGTGTGAATGCTGTGTGATACTGATGATGCCTTGGGGAGTGGGATGCTCATGCTGTGTGATCATGGATGTCTCGGCTATGTGATACCAAGATGCCTTGGAGCGAGATGCCCATGGTAAGGTGTTTCCATGGAAGTCCGATTGGTGACTGGAAATGACTTGAGCAAATCAGTTGGTGACCGATGTAAATCCAACTCAAGAGGGATTATGTGATCACATAAAATTTAAATATACAAGGCACGTGAATTTGCGTGTGAGCCGCATGGTGTATGCATGATTGCTGTGTATGGTAAAAGTGGTTGCTTGTTCTATTTAGCTCAAATTGCTTGAAAGTGACATGCTTGTGATAAACATGTGTTAAGTGAATTAGTACGATTTCGTTCTGTTAATGCATGTTGCTTGGTATGACTATTATTCTTGGATTGTGCTTTTCTACTAGTAGCAAGTAGATTGCACAGCTTAGAGCCTAATTGTTTCTTTTACTGGGCATTGCTCGCTCCTTTATATTTTTCAAACCATTAGAATGGACATCCCCCCGGTCGCACATTATGGAGCCCTTGCTTGCTTGGATGTCACTTTCCATGATGTGTATGAGTCGGACACTAACGTGAAGTTTACGCATTATAAGGCCATGTCTTGGACAGACGATGGGCGCCTCGAGTGGCTTCCGATGCGGTTTGTCTCGTGGTTCCTTAACCACGAAGGGGACCTCTTTAGACCGCTTCGTTTTGAGGAGGGACCTGGCCCGGAGGCGACTGGCGCTTAGCTATGGTAGTTGAGATTAGAGGGAACTTTTTGGCATGTTGGGTTAGATGACGAGTAGAGGAAATAAGCAGCCTTTTGGCCACTTCCCAGTTGGTTTTGATGCATGCCTTCTGTCTTATGTCATGTAAATATTTCCCCTGTGCATGCCGGTATATATGTAAATTCCCCTTGTAAGTGCAATCTACGAACGTTATGGAATGAATTATGTTAGTGTGGTGTCCATCTTGTGGTGATCGTGGTACTCTTGTAGACCTAAGAATGATTGTGCACAGTGCCGTACTCGACAAACTGCATTGCATGTGATATTCATGCTATAAATGCCAACTGAAATAGGGGTAGACCACTTTCCGAGTAAGAACCGTCCACAAGGACCCCTGCTAATATCTTCTTATTAGTCTTCCATACGCGTGCAATAAGTGACGTTCTTGGGGCATCACAGGAGGGAATTTTAGTGTGGGGGCACGACAGTTGAGATTGTCTTCACTCTTTTGAGGGCAGTCTAGTCTCTTCATGAACAATGCCATGACCTTCGTATAATCATATATTATATGCTTAACTTAATAATTGTATTTATAAATTAATAATTGAAGTATAAATAGTATATGATATCATTAATAACACATATGGAGCATCATTAATCAGGATCGACTATTAAAGTGATTATTATGTTCCCTCTTATTCTAATTATAGGCATTTTTTAGGAACTTTGATGCTATTGGCTGCTTATTAGTTATAGCATCTGTTATTTATGAAATCAATCAGTGTAATAATAAGTCTTGCATTACTTAAACTAGTCAACATATAGCATTGTGGAATTGCTGCTCGTTTGAACGAAGATGGACATTAACATGTCAATTTTTCAAGATTGAGATGAAGTTTTGATTAGTCGAGTTCATAAGTGTACTTTGAAAATTATGGCACCTAATGAGTGTGGTCAACTCCATATTTGTCGGTATCTCAAAAGCGGAAGCGGCTTGGAAGATACAAAATAAAATAGTAAGTTATTACTTTTCACAGTGAAGTTAATTGCAACAGGATATGCTGTACCGACCATGAGGCCAAGAGACATAAAAGAAAAGGACAAATGGACTTTTGCCGGTGCATGTTTGATGTTCGTGATCATTTGGGCTGGTATAAAAAAAGTATCCAGTTCATAAAGTAGCTTAAAGAATCTCTTGCTGATGATCACAAAACCACATCTAATTTTCATCACAATTAATCACAACAAAAACTGATTCTCCTAATAACTCGTGGGTTTTCGCTCCCACCAACTATATATTTTGGTCTTCAAAGGAAGCTTACTAATGCAGATTCAAAGCTCATCTTCTAAGCAATAATCAGTAGTAACCCATTTGTCTTGACGAGTTTTAAAAACAGTGAGAAAGAAATCGATCAAGTTTTTCCTTAAGTCAACATAATTTGGTCGAGTTTAAATGAATGCATAAGGCAAGACTGAGAGAATGGTTTAATTGATCATTCGATGAGTTCAAGCGACTAATAACTAATAAGCATGCAAGTGCATGAACATTTATCGTCCTTCTAGCTAAAAGATGGACAAAAGACTTGCGTGAAATATATTGTTCTGCTCCCTTCCCAGAATAACGCATGAAGAAGGGTGGCGAAAGGTGGGTACATAAGATAAGAAGAAACTTCGTAACAAAGTTATAGCAAACCCAGTCAAATCCCAGTGAACTGTTTGCTAACTAGAGCTCAACAGGGGGAAGAGCATACAAAAGTTCAGGCTGCCATCCATGACAACGGTTTGCCAAGTCCTTTGAACTAATGAAAATTTTCAGACATATTAAAGGGTTGTCTGAATATTTATGGAGGGAGTACAACAAAGGCAGTTTTCAAGTAGAGCAAAGACCTAATGCACCCCTAAAAGCAGAGAAATCAGTCTTCTCCGAGTTCTTGAGCTTGTTCTTCTTCGGTAACCTCTGCACTGGGACCAGTGACTCCGCTTCTATCTAGAGCAGCAACACTGACTTGATATTCTCCTACAACCGATGCATCGTCATCTGCTGCAAGGTCCCACAATCTAGCGAACTTAAATGTAGCAGCAACCATAGACATCATGATGCACCAAAAAACAAGAACCAGCTAATAATTGTCCATGTAAGACTAGCCCAATACAAATAATCCTTCTATAAAAGCTTTTGCAGAGTAAAAGTAAACTAGAGTGAATAGAAAATGCAAGAAGCTGCATACCAAATATAAGCTTTTCATAACATTGCTCAAACTGACCCAGAACTGTTGCCGTAGGCCTTATGCATGTAGGAGGTGTTAAGTCTGTTACATAAGGCACACTACTACTACTGATAGGCCTGGAAGGATCAAGTACTTCTTTTTGCATATAAGAATGATGTCTTCTTTGGCAACCTTGTATGAAAATCTTTTGTACTCCTCCAATGGGAGAGGCCCATAGAACTGGCAACATACCTTTCCAGGATCTGTCTCAAACTCTCGAAATCTAAAGAAGGACATGAACTTCTTAGAGGCTCAGTCTCAGGCAAATCATTTGTACATCTTGAACAATCATCCTTCCTCATGATCCGCTGCCTTGAATCAAGTGTAACTGCTGGGGTGTGAACTGTTTTAGACAACTTCTCACGGAGTCCACTCGTATCATGTTTGTCATCACTCAGAGCTCTTCAAGATGAATTCTTTTGCATGAGTTTAAAAGGAAGGGCACCTTTACCAATTCGTATGTCTTAGTAACAAAAGTTTACTACCAGCAGATGACTATAGTTAGATATTAGTTAATGAAGATAACAAATGTGTTACTATCTCAATAAAGTTAAAGAAGGTTATTTACAATTTACTACATTACTACCTCTGATCAACATAGAATTATCTCCTCGATGTCTACAAAATGTCAACATATCAGCATACAACTTTATTAGGCACAAACCAACAGTGAAGATAATGGTCTTTGGAATTGAAAAGGTTGCAGAATTGACAGCAGTAGTAGATACCAATATATATATATATAGACCATTTACTACTAAGGTTTTCTCCATGCATGAGATTACTATAAGCATTACTTCCCATGGCTGGCATCGAATCAGCATATGAAGCATCTGAAACAACACAACTCCTACCCTTTTCATCACCAGAGTAACAAACAAAATAGACGATAGCCAGAGTAAAAAAAATAAAATTCAAACGGAAAGCAACATCAATGATGATAGAGTCTCTACAATGGTAGTGTTTCCATATATTCAACTTTTAAAAAGCTCAAAATGAGTCCACCGCGCTCACCAACAACATATCTCCCTCAATGTTAGGATTAGGTGCATAAATGCAACAAAATAAAAAATAAATGTGAGAAAGAAAAATCGAGACACAAGGTTTATCCTAATGTACTCTTAAACTAGGGCTACATCTAGCAAATAATTCCATTATAATTAGCATCTATTACCTCTCCATTGCAACACTCAATTACAAGAGAAAGATATTATAAATAGGCAATACAAGAAAACCCTAGGGGCTAAGAAAGCCCTAGGTCACTCGGTAGCTATTCATGGACGCAAGCCCAAACTATCAATAAAATATGAGTTCAAATTATAAAGGGGTCAATACCCCTGTGACCTTTGTTGGGTTGGCCCTCAGACTCCTCACCCACTCACTAATTTGAGTGACTTCTTGTCGATGGAAAATATGAACCACACACCAACAATAAGATGACACAAAGCACAAATCAACCATCCAGATTATCCAAGGGGCAACTGGCTCAAACCCTCACTTTCCAAACTTCAAGAGATTTTACAAAATGATGAAGCTAACCTGGCCACTTCGTCCTAAGAGTGATGGCAACTCTGCCTCTCAAAGCCTCAATCATTTTTTTTTTTTTGAGAGAATGAAACTAGAAATAGCAAAAATTGTATACGGCACTCACTTTAATATCCAAATATACTTATTTAAGTGTTAAATTAGAAAAAAAACGATCGCTTAAGTGCCTTCAACGAAAAATTTCAGCCAAAGAAACTACTTAGCTTTTATAATTAAAATTTTTACCTGAGATGATATTTTAAAAGGAAAAAGATAGTTCATGTGGATAGATAATTGTGTAAAACGATATCGTTCCTCCGAAATTCTTTTTACATCTTCTTTGTCTTGCTTGCTTTCTATCGGTGGTAATCGAAGTCACGAGATTGGTGATCGAGATAACCACAATAGAAAGCCCCAAAATATGCAACATTGACCTCATTAAAAAAAAAAAAATTCCTTTCTCAAGGAGTTTGAGAAGTTTCATTGTTGACAATTCTTCTTCATCACTTTCTGAGCGTCGTAACCATTGCTAATTGAGTTGTTCAACTTCTCTGAGTCTCACCGCCCGTGCCTCTATTCTGCTCTTGTTTTTTCTTCTTTTTTATCAGAGCAGTTGATGTGCTTTGCATTTGCTCAATCCTTCTTCGTCGGTGCCGATCACCGTCGTTGACCCCTCCAGGGCACTAGCTCTCTAGTTTAATCGTCGTTTGTGACCAACAATCGCACTTTCAAGGCTATATCCACCACCACACATAAGCCTTCTTTCTGCCGTGCTTCTCAGCCAAGGATTGTGAAGAAGCAAGAGACCGAGATGACGTTGATGGGACAAATCGAAAAGGTTGAAATGATAGTACTTCGCTCTCAAGCTCATTCATTATCAACCATAACATTTGTCCACCAGCATTAGGGGCCGATTCAAAAAGGTTTTGATTTGGTTTATTTGCAATTTAGGGCGTTCAATTTGGGAATTTTCTTGCAAATTGTGATTTAGAGTTTACATATTGGGGCAAAAGACATAGATGACGTCATTTTGAGCTATATATGCTAATTGGCACACTAATGAGCCACGTCAAAAAAATAAATTAATAAAAAAATGGCATCTTAGATTTCTGATGTGACGTCTTGAAATTCGAGCCATTTTAGGGATGAGTAAATATGAATTTCGCCAATGCATTGTTGGTTGATTCCGCTCGGACCCAATCATTTCCGAGATACTGACCTTGAGGGGAAAGGCTGCGAGGACGTAACTCGTGCGACTAAAGAACTTGATCTGGGAAAACGACTCGACCGTGAGACTTATGTAAGGACAATCCTGTAGTCATGCAGGCCGATTTCAAGGACGAATAGAAGTCGATTCGCGGACAGAAATAATGGGATGACGAGTGATTCCGTCTACTGTTATCGAACCCGCGAATGACCATATGTTGATCCTTGATAATCGTGTACTTTGAAATAAGAATCTATCATTCGCAATTTCATGTCGTCAAGGACGTCCATGGGTCGAGAATTCCTCAACATAGTTTGGCACGAGTCGGTTACATGTGAATCCTTGAAGCCGCCTGTTAGTCTAAATTATACCAAAATGACATTTGGGCAAAATTGACAAGGCATGAGAATCCTAGATTGGACTTCGAATTTTCGGGAATGTTCGGGACGGACTTTTGGATGATGCTTCCTTGATAGTCGACAGTGTCTGTTGAGCCGACTTTTTAGGAAAGGGATTTTCGAACCGAGGAAATGAGCCTACGAGGACGTGGGCCGAGCAAGAATAGTGTGGGCCACACACCCAAGGTGGGATAGCCATTGTGGAAGACCAAGACAATGAGCGAGCCCGTTGGACCCAACCGACCCCTCACCCTTCCTAGCCCGTTATCCAAACTATTCGAGCCAAACAAATTCCTGAGTCCGTTCCTATTCATTTCCCAGCCCGTTTCCTAGGCTCGCCTTTCATTTTCAGCCCAAGGGCAGATTGGGAAATGTGCAAGGTGGAAATGACTAAAATGCCCTTGGATATTTTGAAGAAAAGTCAAAAGGAAGAGAGAGAAGATGATGTCATTTGGTTGGGGGTTGAAGCAAGCCATTTAATAGCATTAATGAGGCTTGAAGACTAGCTCTCATCTCACTCTCTCTCCCCTTCATCTTCTCCAAAAATCGCAGCCCCTCTCTTCCCTTGTTTCCCTTCTTTCTACAATTTTCAACTTTTGACCTTCCACCGAAATTTGAGTTTTTCATTGCATTCCTGTTGGAATCTCGGCTCATGCCATCTACAGTTGTGTTCAGGAGAGAGAATCCGTATGGATAGCGTCGGCCGTTCGTCGAATGAAGCTGCCGGCCAATCCGTACGGCGGCCGGAAGTCGACTGTTGCCGAACTGCCTATTGTAGCGCCCCTGTTGTCCAATTTCGCCTTTGCTGCTGTTTTCCTCCATTTCCGACCAAACCACAACCCTTCCCAGCCTCCAGCAACTCCCCCTCGACCCCCTGGTGCCGCTAGTTGCCAACCCGCCGCTTGCCGGAGCTTCGGCTTGGCCGTTTTCCTCCGGTCAGCCCTTGTCCTCCTCCTATAGTGCTGTTTTCTAAAGTTCAGTGGGGAATCCGAGTTTGTTGCTGTTGTGTTGAGCTCGGGACTGCCTTGGAGTGTCATGGGAGAGGTTCTCGGGTGTCGGGTTCGTCGCCGCCGCCGCGTTCGGGTCGCCGACCTGCTTAACGAGTGAATTTAGCTCCTAATCCCTATTTAGTGTCTAAACTTGCTTAGGGTTGGGTTAATTAGTGTTAATGCTGGTTTAGGACAGTTAATTAAGTTGTCCTTAAGATAGGTGGTTAGATAGATGATTAAGATTAGCTTAGCTTAATCTTGCTTAAATGTTGCTTATGTGTGGTTTATGTGATAATTAAGCTTGTTTAGCTTAATTGATTGATTAATTTGTGTTTTAATCAATGTTTTGTTTAATTTCTGAATTTAATTTATTATTAATTGAATTTCAGAATTACTGTTCACGTGCACTGTTCACGATTACTGTTCACGGCACTGTTCATCCGGAAGTGAAATTGTGCATAATTTCATGTGCCTTGATCATATGAAGTGAATTGGATGTGGCATTGCATAAACATCCGCTTGAATTGTGTGATTTTCACAAAAGAAAGAAAATGGTTTGTTCGAGAGACACTGAAAATGGACTGCTTTTGTGAGAAATGATTTGAAGTTTCATATGCAAGCATGTGTGCATTGGCTAATGCTCAAAGATAATAAATGGGTTGTAATGGTATGTTTGCGTTGTCACTAAGTTGAAACCGCCATCTCGGGAGAGTATCCCTTGACGTTCTGTGGGCAGGCGGTCTCGGGAGAGTATCCCTTAACATCATTTGGGCATGTGGTCTCGGGAGAGTATCCTTTGACATCCTTTGGGCATGCAGTCTTGGGAGAGTATCTCTTGACATTTGTTGGGCATGCAGTCTCGGGAGAGTATCATTTGACGTTTTGTGGGCATGCGGTCTCGGGAGAGTATCCCTTGACGTTCTTTGTACATGCCGTCTTGGAAGAGTATCCCTTGACATCTTTTGGACACGGAAGGGCACGATTACGCCTCTGTGGAGGAAGGGCGTCGTAGCGCCATTGCGCCTCGGTTGTAGCCTTGTGGGGCAGTAATAATTGGAACACGTGTGGATGTAAGAGTGCATGAGAAAACATGGCATCATTGGTTCCGATTGTGCATGAGATGATCACATCATTTATGGCACGCATGCATGAATTGATAACGTGCAGGGTGTAGCAATGGCTAGGTGAGATCGCTTGTGACGCGACTCGCATGTGATTGGTGAACTGCATCATCTAACGGCCATGTGCATTACGTGTATTGTGCTGATATATATAACGTGCAGGGTATGGCATACCGAGTAAGGTTGCATGCGAACCGACTTTTGATTGTTGGTTAACCCTGTCTGTTATTTTATTGCTGATTGCTGGTTGTTTGTTGTTGGGTTGAGTGAGGGGTAGTTTTGGAAAGATACCCTAGGTTAAGTTGGTGTACTAACCAAGGCTTAAGGGAAGAACTCGCTGAGATTTTATCTCAATCCGTCGTGGTTAACCTTTTTCAGGCCTTTAGAATGGCGCACCCGCAGTAGAGAATCCTGCCCCTACTCCGATGGGTCCGAGTGACCAAGGTGCTGAACCTGAGGGTTCATTTTGTATAGTTGGATTAGCCTAGTTTCTTTTTGGCCTTGTTTAGAGGATGGATCGGCCCCTTTTGTCGGGCTTGTAATTCAAAAGCGATCCTCCATTGGTTAATCTAGTAATTGTATAAATGAGTAGTTGAGGTTTTTGCTGTTCATCTTTCTATCCCTGTTTGATTGTGTGATTGTCTGTTTTGGATTGGGGATGGTTCATCTTCCGCTTGCGCATAATGAAAGATTAAAATGAATGGTCGTCAACGAGTCCTGGGTCGTCGCTTTCAATCGACCAAGAGAAGGGGTTATCGCGTGCTTGGTGTTCGGGGCGTGACATCCCTGTCGGTTTTGGTATCAGAGCGAGGTCGAGACTTGGAGTGATAAGGTGTGTGGGATTTTTGAGATAGTGAGATAGGGATGGCTTTTATATTACGTGCCTGCGATTGCTTTTGTGGCCTTGTGTGGTTTTGTGTGGTGGCGGGTTGCTCATAGTCTAAAGTGATGAGCAATCCTGAGCAGAGAGAGCCCTAGGCATAGGGCAGTGTCTGGTCAGACTAGTACTAGAGGTAGCGTGTAGTTAGATCCTAGGTTAGACAGGATCCTACTGGCACTAGAGACTTTGATAGAACAGCAAGCTGAGTGCTTCTACTGTGGTCCTTGTGGTTCCCCTAGTGAGAGGAGAGGTATGTGAGAGACCGATGCCTAGGTTGGTAGAGCAGTTCCTGAGATTAAAGCCACCGAGGTTCAGTGACGTGGGTGACCCTAAAGCTACAACCCTTTGGATAAGGGATTTCGAGATGACTGTTTCAGTACTGAGGTATTCAGAGTAAGACAGAGTGATTCTGGCAACTTATCAGCTTCAAAGTAATGCTATTACTTGGTAGGAAGCCACTCAAGGGAGAGTGTTCCCTGATGGCACGGCTCAGACTTGGGGTGCCTTTTGTGAAGCTTTCAATAGGAAGTGCTTCTTGGACAATGTGAGAGAGTCAAAGATGGCAGAGTTCCAACAGTTTCGTTAGAATCGGATATCAGTGGATCAATATGAGGCGAAGTTCGCTGAGTTGGCCAAGTATGCGTCGATGTTGGTAGAGAACCCTGTGGATAGGAAGAGATGTTTTAGAGATGGCTTGAAGCCAGAATTGAAAGCCTAGCTAGTGCCCTTGAACTTAAAGAGTTTTGATGAGATGTACGAAAGGGCCTAGATGATAGAGAAGAATATAATCGAGAGGGCGACCGCATTTGGATCGCGGTTCGTGCTTAATAGAGATAATCGTCGGTTCAAGAAGGGACCGATGATGGGGTGAAGGAATCCTATCCCACCCGACAAAAAGAATTACGTGGGAAAGCCGACCGCCCTAAACTAGGTCACGAGGAAGTTATTGCATACGGTGGATTGTCATGTAAAGACAATTCAGTTTAACCCAATAGTGGGTGGTAGTCTTGAGTTTGTGGGAAATCGAGGAGAACCCTTCGTTCTTTTGATTTCGTCACTTGAGGTGACTTGGTTGTTGGAATATGGGTGCCAAGAGTATTTGGCATTTGTGGCAGATACGCTAGTAAAAGGATCAAAAGTGGAGGATATTGCAGTAATACAAGAGTACATGGACAGGTTTCCCGAAGAATTGCTAGGATTGCCTCCAGAGAGAGAAATCGAGTTTGTGATTGAGTTGGCCCTTGGGATTGAACTGATTTCCAAGGCACCTTATAGGATGGCCTTGTCAGAATTGAAAGGATTGAAAGTGCAGATGCAAGCGCTACTAGATAAAAGACAGTTCGTTGAGACTTGTGGAGTCCCGAGGATCATGAGAAATACCTGAGATCAGTACTATAGACCTAGAGGAAGCATGAACTTTATGCTAAGTTAGCAAGTGCGAGTTTTGGCTATCTCACATGGCATTTTTAGGGCATGTAATCTTAGGTGAAGAGATTGTTGTTAACCCGACTAAGATCGAGGCGGTTATGAATTGGCTGAGACCTATGACAGTAACTGAGATTCGAAGTTTCTTGGCATTGGCGAGATATTACAGATGTTTTGTGGAGAAGTTTTCTACAATAGCTATGCCATTGACGAGATTGTTAAAGAAGGAAGAGAAATTCAATTGGATGGACAAGTGAGAGCGTAGTTTTCAAGAGCTCAAGAGTAAACTGACTATCGCACTTGTCTTGACAATACCGTCTGGTCCTGATAGGTACGAGATCTATAGTGACGCGTCGTATAAAGGATTAGGCTGCGTGTTAATGCAATATGGCAAGGTGCAGTGATCATCTTTGCCTCATGTTCAACGACGATGGATGGAACTTCTTAAGGATTATGATTGTGAAATTTTGTATCATCCGAGGAAAGCGAATAAAGTGGCAGATGTGCTTAGTCGAAAGTCGACAATTGCACAGATGAGGGTGCGAGAATGAATTCTCTTGGAGGGAGTCGAGAACTCAGATTTTAAAATTGAGATTGGCCATCTTGCTAGTCTAATGGCCACTCTCAGGATGGAACCCAAGATGCAAAGTAGTATTACGAGTGCCATAAGATCCTACAGATGGATCAAGCAAAGAGGAAAGCAAATTTTCAAGTGTCTAAGGATAGGACATTGAGGTTTCGAGGAAGATTGTGTGTTCTGAAAGATGCAGAGCTTAAAGAAGCAGTCTTGTTGGAAGCTCATCATAGTTGAGATTCTCGAGTGGAAGTGGGAACATATTATCATGGATTTTATGATGGGATTACCAAGGAGTCAGCGAGACAATGACTCGATTTGGGTAGTAGTTGACAGATTCACAAAGTCAGCTCACTTCATCGCGGTACGAAAAGATTTCATGTTGGATAGGAATGTGGAATTGTACGTGCGTCAGATTGCACGCCTACATGGAGTTACAGTGATGATCACCTTGAATCGTGATCCTAAGTTTTTGGCAACCTTCTGGAAGAGTTTGCAGTCGGCCTTGGAGACGAAATTGCAGTATAGTACGACATACCATCCGCAAACGGACAGTCAATCAAAAAGGATTTGAAGAAGTATTCGAAAGCCTTTAGTGCGATAAATGACATTTAGTTTGCACTAATTTTCAAGTGGTTGAGGCAAATTCTTGATTTGATTATTAAATGGACATGAAAGGAATATTGAAAGAAAAATTGGTGGTTTGTGGAATTCGGATGGTAGTTCGATGGAAATTCAGTGAATCAGATTTCAAGTGTCGATAAGTGACCCCGTGGAAACGAGCTTATGAGTTGACGAGCTGGAGAAAGTTTTGTACTTTGAGGTGCATAGACGAGGTTAAAATCGTGAGGCTTGGTATGGGACAGGCCAAAGCAGATAATACCTCTATGAGATGGTGCATTTCTAAAAGGGACTAGTAGTGGTGCAGTTCGAAGATGCCCATAATGCCTGATCCGATGAGGGTGGGGAGTGGTTGCCTGGGCCAGAGTGCTTTAGCAAGGAGCGACTCCTAGCAGGCTTCTAGGATGTCGAAAAGGGCAGAAATAACCTGAACTACACACTATGCAAAAAGAGAGTGCTTGTGGGATAAGATTTTATCGGAATGATATAGCCGTAATATGATCAAGTTTGTAGAATTTCAGTTTATGGAACGAGGTCAGAGAATTGGGAATCGCTGGTTTAAAATTCGGTTTAGCAGTTGTTGAATGCAGTTCAGATTATCAGAGACAGACTAAAGACAACTCAGAGTCGTCAAAAGAGTTATGCAGATAAGCGTCGTAGACCGTTGGAGTTTAAAGTGGGCGATCATGTGTTTCTGAAAGTATCGCCGATGAAAGGTACTTCCAGATTTGGCAAGAAAGGAAAGTTAAGTCCGAGGTACGTTGGGTCCTTTGAAAGTTTGGAAAGGATCGGGGTTTTAGCGTACGTCTTGCATTGCCACCGAAACTTGCTCAAGTACATGATGTTTTTCATGTGTCCATGTTGAGAAAGTATGAACTAGACCCGACTCATGTATTGAATTTTGAAGAACTGGACGTAGACAATAGGGTGTCGTACGTGGAGAGGCCGATACGGATAGAGGACCGTAAAAAGCAAGTACTCCGAAACAAGACTATCGCATTGGTTAAAGTGATCTGACAGAATCACAGAACAGAGGGAGCAACATGGGAAAGCGAAGAAGTGATGAAGTATCAGCACCCTCACCTTTTTGAGGATTTGTCTGTGATTGCAAATTTCGAGGACGAAATTTTTGTAAGAGGGGAAGAATTGTGACGTCCTAAAATTCGAGCCCTTTTAGGGATGAGTGAACGTGAATTTTACCAATGCATTGTTGGTTGATTCCACTCGGACCCAATCATTTCCGAGATATTGACCTTGAGGGGAAAGGCTACTGAGAACAGAACTCGTGCGACTAAAGAACTTGACCTGGGAAAACAACTCGACTGTGAGACTTGTGTAAGGACGATCCTGTAGTCATGCAGGCCGATTTCAAGGACGAATAGAAGTCGATTCATGGACAGAAATAATGGGATGACGGGTGATTCCATCTACTGTTATCGAACCCGCGAACGACCCTATGTCGATCCTTGATAATTGTGTACTTTGAAATAAGAATCTATCATTCGCAATTTCATGTTGTCAAGGATGTCTATGTGTCGACAAGTCTTCAACGTGGTTTGGCACGAGTCGGTTACGCGTGAATCCTTGAAGCCGCCTGTCAGTCTGAATTATACCAAAATGACATTTGGGCAAAATTGACAAGGCATGAGAATCCTAGATTAGATTTCGAATTTTCGAGAACGTCCGAGATAGATTTTTGGACGATGCTTCCTTGATAGTTGACAGTGTCCATTGAGTCGGGTTTTTGGGAAAGGGATTTTCGGACCGAGGAAACGAGCTTACGAAGACATGGGCCGGGCAAGAATAGTGTGGGCCACACGTCCAAGGTGGGATGGCCACCGTGGAAGACCAAGACAATGAGCGAGCCTGTTGGACCCAATCGACCCCTCACCCTTCCTAGCCCGTTATCCAAACTCGAGCCAATTCGAGCCCAACAAATTCCCGAGCTCGTTCCTATTCATTTCCCGGCCCGTTTCTTAGTCCCATCTTTCATTTTCAGCCCAAGGGCAGATTGGGAAATGTGCAAGGTGGAAATGACTAAAATGCCCTTGAATATTTTAAAGAAAAGTCAAAAGGAAGAGAGAGAAGATGATGTCATTTGGTTGGGAGTTGAAGCAAGCCATTTAATGGTATTAATGAGGCTTAAAGACTAGCTCTCATCTCACTCTCTCTCCCCTTCATCTTCTCCAAAAATTGCAGCCCCTCTCTTCCCTTGTTTCTCTTCTTCCTAATATTTTTAGCTTCTGACCTTCCACCGAAATCTGAGTTGTTCATTGCCTTCTTGTTGGAATCTCGGCTCGTGCCACCTACAGTTGCATTCAGGAGAGAGAATCCGTACGGATAGCGTCGGCTGTTCGTCAAACGAAGCTGCCGGCCGATCTGTACGACGGTCGGAAGTCGACTGTTGCCGGACCGCCTGCTGTAACACCCCTGCTATCCAATTTCGCCTTTGCTACTGTTTTCCTCCATTTCCAACCAAACCACCGCCTATCCCAACCTCCATCAACTCCCCCTTGACCCCCTGGTGCCGCTGGTTGCCAGCCCGCCGCTCACCGGAGCTCCGGCTTGGCCGTTTTCCTCCGGTCAGCCTCTGTCCTTCTCCTACAGTGCTGTTTTCTAAAGTTCAGTGGGGAATCCGAGTTTGTTGCTGTTGTGTTGAGCCCGGGATCACCTTGGAGTGTCGTGGGAGAGGTCCCCGGGTGTTGAGTTCGTCGCCGCCACCGCGTTCGGGTCGCCGGCCCGCTTAACGGGTGAGTTTAGCCCCTAATCCCTATTTAGTGCCTAAACTTGCTTAGGGTTGGGTTAATTAGTGTTAATACTGGTTTAGGAGGGTTAATTAAGTTGTATTAGTCTTAAGATAGGTGGTTAGATAGATTATTAAGATTAGCTTAGCTTAATCTTGCTTAATTATGCTTGATTATGCTTAAATGTTGCTTATGTGTGGTTTATGTGATAATTAAGCTTGTTTAGCTCAATTGATTGATTAATTTATGTTTAATCAATGTTTTGTTTAATTTCTGAATTTAATTTATTATTAATTGAATTTCGGAAATTATTGTTCATGGATTACTGTTTATGGCACTGTTCACGGCATTGTTCATCCGGAAGTGAAATTGTGCATAATTTCATGTGCCTTGATCATATGAAGTGAATTGGATGTGGTATTACATAAACATTTGCTTGAATCGTGTGATTTTCACAAAAGAAAGAAAATGGTTTGTCCAAGGGACACCGGAAATGGACTGCTTTTGTGAGAAATGATTTGAGATTTCATATGCAAGCATGTGTGCATTGGCTAATGCTCAAAGATAATAAGTGGGTTGTTATGGTATGCTTGCGTTGTCACTAAGTTGAAACCACCATCTCGAGAGAGTATCCCTTGACGTTCTATGGGCAGGCGATCTCGGGAGAGTATCCCTTAACATCCTTTGGGCATGCGGTCTCGGGAGAGTATCCCTTAACATCCTTTGGGCATGCGGTCTCGGGAGAGTATCTGTTGATGTTTTGTGGGCATGCAGTCTTGGGAGAGTATCCCTTGACGTTCTTTGTGCATGCCGTCTTGCGAGAGTATCCCTTAACGTCTTTTGGGCACGGTTGCGCCTCTACAGAGGAAGGGCGCCATAGTGCCGTTGCAATGGCACGAAAGGGCACAGTTGCGCTTCTGCGGAGGAAGGGCGTCATAGCGCTGTTGCGCCTCAGTTGTAGCCCTGTGGGGCAGTAATAATTGGAACACGTGTGGATGCAAGAGTGCATGAGAAAACATGGCATCATTGGTTCCGATTGTGCATGAGATGATCATATCATTTATGGCACGCATGCATGAATTGATAACGTACAGGGTGTGGCAATGGCCAGGTTAGATCGCTTGTGACGCGACTCGCATGTGATTGGTAAACTGCATTATCTAACGACCATGTGCATTGCGTGTCTTGTGCTGATATATATAACGTGCAGAGTATGACATACTGGGTAAGGTTGCATGCGAATTGACTTTTGATTGTTGGTTAACCCTGTCTATTATTTTATTGCTGATTGCTGGTTGTTTGGTGTTGGGTTGAGTGAGGGATAGTTCTAAAGAGATACCCTAGGTTGAGTTGGTGTACTAACCAAGGCTTAGGGGAAGAACTCACTGAAATTTTATCTCAACCCGTCGTGGTTAACCTTTTTCAGGCCTTTAGAATGGCGCACCCGCAGTGGAGAATCCTGCCCCCACTCCACCAGTGATTGACTTGACGGAACCGAGTCCGATGGATCTGAGTGACCGGGGTGCTGAACCCAATGGTTCATTTTGTATAGCTGAATTAGCCTAGTTTCTTTTTGGCTTTGTTTAAAGGATAGATCGGCCCCTTTTGTCGGGCTTGTAATTCGAAAGCGATCCTCCGTTGGTTAATCTAGTAATTGTATAAATAAGTAGTTGAGGTTTCTGCTGTTCATCTTTCTATTTCTGTTTGATTGTGTGATTGTTTGTTTTGGACTGGGGATGGTTCATCTTCCGCTTGCGCATAATGAAAGATTAAAATGAATGGTCGTCAACGAGTCATTGGTCGTCGCTTTCAATCGACCAAGAGAAGGGGTTGTCCCGTGTTCGGGGTTCAGGGCGTGACATCTGACGACAATGACACTCAAGTGATTTTGTTTTAAGTAGCACTTAAATGATCCACAAGAAACTTTTAATACTAAAGTAAGCGTCATACATAATTTTTTGCACTTTTAATGTATCTCACCTATCATTTTTTGCATCAAAGAAAAAATCTTAGGCAACCTAATTAGCTACACATCACACAAGCTATGAAAATAGATGATGTTTCACAAATATTGAACTTAACGACAGAGTAACCTAAGTCGAGTATGATATCAAAATTGATAATCTTTTGCATAGAAAGTTAAAAGTGAAGAAATTGTCTACATGGATCACGCTTAGCTCTAATGTCGGCCTCCATCATGCTCAACTTAGATATCTACATTGGTGTCACAATATTACACAATCACTTTTTCAATACCTCTCAAGGATTATAGTTTGTAGCTCCCAAAGAATGAGTAAGATGAAGTTCTCTTGAACTTTTGAATTTTCATTCTTGACCTCTCTATGCTATTCGACACTTGAACTCCTTTTATACTTCTCCACTTTTAATATATCCATTGGACAATCACTCTCCAATCAACCCGTTGGATGAAATCTGAAAAAAAGATTAACTAATCATTAAGAGATAAGATATGAATCTCTAAATCCCTGTTGATTTGATCACTCATACAATGAAATCTTCGGTTTCCGTAAGTAAATTTCTTTGTTCTAGGAAAGTAGATTATCTTTGTAACATTGTCAATCAATTTGGATGTCTTACATATAAGATTTTGTTGCAAAACTATCCATAAGATTAAAGCTTAATTATTACTTTCTATATTGGAAATTCCAATCAAATCACTAGCTATATTGTTATAAATAATGGGGCTTGCGTCTAAATATGTAACCATGTAAAACTTCAAATTCTGATGTTGTTCTCCTTCAGCAAAGAGTCTAAAGTGATCGGATGTATCAATGATATATGCATAGAAAATATGCTGATATTAATATTGTTGATCTGATTATATCCATTTTGTTACTGTGATGATATCCAACTCCAATTGTCTAGTGATATCCAAATATATGGCAACTGTACGTCGTTGTTCACCTATTCATAGTTCTTCCAAGCTTTACCAAACTCCCTATTCTAGGCTTATTCACTTTCTACTCAGGTACCTGTAGACACTTCTATGCCCAATGCCTTGTTCACCAATTGATAAGGAACTCACATCATTTAGACATTCCCATTAGAATATTATTTGCATAATGTTTTGTACATCTTTTACCCGGTTACTCAATCATTAAACACGTTGTAGCCTTCTTCAAAACATATTTTCCCAACGTTTACCTTATTTGTGAGGCGAAGTGAAATCACTGAAATCGATGTTGACAAAGCCTGAAAATATCGCAGGAAATTGCCAGTCTTCTTTCCTCCCGATGACGAACAGCTCTAGCTAACACCTCTTTGATCGACAGTTATGGGATGCCACAATCGGCAAATGAAGAGGTTTGTTTTCCAGTCGACTGAGGGTGATGAACCAGAAAGAAAGATCTAATATCAATTGCTGGAGAGAATTTTTTCAGTGTTTTCTCCTCAACCTGGGAAGAAATGGCCATCCTCTCCTTGCGAGCAAAAACCCATTCAGTTGTAATCCTCCCACTAGTCCTCCCTTCTTGCCATTAATCATCAATTGATTCAACAAACTCCAGCACAGATTTTCTACAATGTCTTCATGGTTTTGATTTGATCACTCGCTCGTTCCGCATGGGCGTTCTATCTCAGATGCACTCACTTATTTTATTGCAGGGGTTATACACCGGAAAGGAGATGTAGGAAATGTGAATATGTTTTTGCTGGTTTTATTTTCAAATTATTTATTTTAACTTTTACTTATGGGCTTTATTATTTTTTAATTTTGTTATTTTTTTTATAGGTGCAAATAGTTATCTCTCTTTGAAAGGGTTCACACCCATAAAAAAATAGCAAAATAAAAAACCAATAATACTAAATCCCACAAATAAAATTTAAAAATAAATATATTGAAAAAAGAGCAAAAATAGATTTGCTCTTCGGTCATATAACCTTTACAACAAAATATGCGAGTGCGAATGAAATGAACAGCTGTGAGGAACGAGTAACTAAATCAACACCAAGAATACGTTCCAGAAGATCTATGTTGGAGTTTCTTCAATTAGTTGATGGAGGCAGAATCGGCGAGGGGCATATAACCAAATAGGTTTCTACATGCATAGGGAGGTCGGCCAATTTTCACAAGCTAAATATTAAATACCAAAAATATTGTGTCTGGCAATTGATTTTAGATCTTCCTTTCTAGTTCTTCACCCTCCCTCGGACATAAAACACAACTCTTCATTCGCCTGCCGTCGCATTCTTCACTACCGATCAGAGAATACGTTAGCTAGAGTTGTTCATCATCAGGAGGAAAGATATCCCGCGATTGCTTGCGATATTTCAAGTTTCGACGATTTCACTTTGCCTCATGAACCAAGTAGGCACTCCGATTTCCCCAGCTGTATTGACACCAAAAACACTGAGTCTAGTCGAGCAAATGATATGAAACATCATTTCTGATTTTTCAATCCCTAAAGATTCATACTTTAATACGTCAATTTTCACTCTTTACAATGTTACCAAGTCGCCACACGGCATGTGAGTATCATTCTTCTTAATGTTAGGAAAATCTAAAACTAATTCTAAACTAATATTAACGCTAGAAATCTAACAAAACTAATCAAAATCTAATTTCTAAGCTTTTCTTTAAAAAAATACTTTTGGAATTTTAATTTTGTTATTCTTAAAAATGGGGACTAGGATGGGATTAGGGAACTCGGTTAGCACGTGAGTCTCACCCGACGCTGCTGGTATGAATCAGATTAAGAATTCGAGCTGGTCCTTGGGCAGTCCAACTATGGCCATGGTCTCAATAATTTGAGGCCAAATCAAACTCATCCAATACGCTCCTAGCCCGACCTTATCAAAATTTAGCCGATTTTTTTTCTTTTTTCTTTTCTTTTATATTTTATATTTTTTTCTTCTCTTTTATTTTATATTTCTTTTTCCTGTTCGCGCTCTTTAGTTTGCCATCTTCAGCGAACTCTCGTCGGATCTTCATCCGGGTCAACGTCTGCCACGAACGCAGCCAGCCATCACCGGATTACCTCTGTCAGTCCTCTACTCCGACAGTCACTGGACCATTTTTCAGTGACAGTTTCCGGTCACCAGACCACGCAAACGAGCAACCATGAGAATATATACGAGGACTTACCAGGAACTGAGACAGTAAGAGCATAGATCATAGACATCACCAATTCCAAATCATATCCTCTCTGGTGACCAACAATGAGCACCACGTGAAAGCACGAAACATGGAACAAAAACAGGAGGAAAAACATATGCTCATAGTAAGCTTAATGAGAACAAGAGCCGAACCAAATACACTAAGGAAACGAATGATCTGCACCTATGTATCTCTAGATATGAAAGAATCGTGACCTATCCCATGTCTGTGATTGAGAGGCATTTTATCAAACGCCTTATATGCATAGAATACGCTGAGCCTGTTCGAGAAATCGAAGACATTCTACTGCTCAAAATCAGTGTCAAAAATAACAATATTATTACAAATTTCCTAAGGAAAACTTTGTCGGTTGATTAATTCTTTTGTTTTTTATATTTTTTGACAATCGGTTGATTAATTCACACGCCGACGGCATCTATATGGCACAGCATCATGCCTTATGCGAAACAGAGATGAACAAGGGGGGAAGAACATTGCGTGTCCGCGAGCTATGAAGGAGTGGCGATCGGCCGCTAAATCAGGGACGAGGACCTTGGTTAACACTTATGACTTGAAGCAAACGTTCGGCGTTCAGAGAACTCCGATGTGCAAAGTCAGGCAAAACAGATCAAATCCTTCTTCTCGTTCCTTCTTTTATGCCGTTACAGAGAATCTCCTTCGACAAAACTCTTGAGGTTTGCTACGGTCACTTGTCTGTGAGGCACGCTCACCCGCCTGTGAGATTCACTGGTCTTCGTTTTTTCTCGGCAGAAACGAAGAGGAGACACGGGTGGTGGAATGTTGAGACATGGGCCAGGTTCTGTATTCAGAAGGGCCTTATTATTCTTTCTTTGTGGGCTCAAATCAACCAATTTCCATCGATGGGCTTCATTATCTGAAGTTTCATGGGCGCCAGCAACCTTTTGGGCTTGGTCGGCTTAAGCCATCAATTGGATCGAGGACAGTTTCTGTGGGCCGCGCCGACTAAAACCCGATTTACCCTCCTTTTTATTTATTTTTATTTGCTCATCATTTGTTTATTTATTTATTTTTGTCATGCTTTAACAAAAACACACGTTTGATTTATCGGCATAATTTCAGGTGTCAACAACACTTGAGCGTGAGTGAATGTGAATCTGTATTTTTCCGATTTATTAGTAGATTATTTGATGGCTCTCTTTGTGAAATTATGTTCTGATATTCAGATTGAATCTCGTAAATTTCTCATATTCCTTTTTTGTTCATTGTTTTATTCCTCCGTTGATCTCTACAGCTCCCGATTTGATTGTGAAGTTCCAATCCGTTTTCAATACTTTCCTGAAATTCATGAATCAATCGACAATTGAAAAGAAACTAAAATTTAACTCGAACCTTTGCTTATAAAAGAACAAATTCAGGTTTTCTCTTTTCCAGTTGATAAAGCACGGAGTCTAAGCATTTGGTCGCAGAAGTTTGTGTTGAATTACTTTGCAAATTTCGAAGAAGCTTTAAGGGGTGATTCCGGAGAGGAGAGGAGAATGAAGCTTTGAAGGAAGGCTTTGAGTGTGGGGCTTACCACTTGAGATTTTCTTTTGCTCTTTCAAGGGCAATTTAGTCTCTTCATGAACAATACAGTGACCCTCACCTCGTTTTATCATAAATTATGTGCGTAACTTAAATAATATATGCTGTCATAAATAATGCATACCGAGTATTAAAATTAGGAATCACGATTGATTATTAAAATGGTAAGTATTATGTTTTCACTCATTTTTTATTTAGGGATATTTAAGGAATTTGAATGCTATTCGCTCCTCATTACATGTGTTATTCATGAAACAAAACAGTGCAATACGTCTTGCATTACTTAAACAAGACAGCGTACTTCTTTAACAGCTCTAACAATGCAATAGCTGTTGAATCATAACATTATTCAAGCAAAGAGGCCGCAATTGCAGGTAGTCACCTTCTTAAGTTCTTGAGTTCTTATGTACACAATGATGTGCATAATTTCTTTAATTTATCAAATACATAAGTGGGTCAATGCCAGAATTAATCAATGGACAGGGGCGGGCTCGCACACTGGCCGTGCTTGAACTGAACTGGGGGGGCGTGGACAAAAATCCGAGGCCCAATAAGTGGGCAAGCAGGACCGCGACAAGGGTCTTGAGGCCCAGCTCGGTCCACCCGCATATTTATTAAAAGAAATTATAAATATATTTTATCAGTTTAATATATAACAACACTAAAAGAGAAAAATAAACCCATATTTCTAATACTATAAAGAAAGATAGTACAAAAATCATAGGTGAAGTGATAAAATAAAATAACACATACCCGTAACATTTTTTTTTTTTTTTTTGTTCTCCACTTCTACTTGTTTTTTTCCTGAAATTTTTTTTTTCCAAAAAGGTGGCCTAGTAGGCTTGACAAGCCCGCCCATGTTTTCTCTTGGGCAGGCCTAGGCACATTAAAGCCTGGGCAAGGGTCTAGGGGTTTGAGCCCAAGCTCGGCTTGAGTCCTCGTAGGCTAGCCCAACGATCAGATCTAGTAAGAGGGGGAGCATTTTATTGTTAAGAGCATGATATGCATATTTGATTAGAGAGTTACTTATACGTCAATTAGTCCTTTGGGCATGCAATTGTGAGTAGGACCTAGTCATTGCTACTCTATTGTATATGAGAAAATATTCCATGGTTTATAATCACCAGGTCATCTATCTACCTGGCATATATTAGCCCATGTGGACCGCTAATAAAGTGACATCTGTCATTTGAGTTGGAATAAAAAATTAATTTGCAAATCCATCTTTCTCTCTCCTCTAGGTCTGGCTGAAGGGTGGTCACTAGTTGAGCAAATGGCATTAATTGCTTCTCTCTCTCTCTCTCAAGGCAAAGTCTTTTCTCGTTTGAAAATGAAGAAGCTTTGCCTTTTCCTTCCCAATGCCATTTTTCCCTCATTTATTTACTTGCCTCCTGAAGCCTTCTCTTCCTCCTTCTTCTTCGACTTTGACTTCGATCATCGCCGTCGTCACCTTTTCGACTCCGGCGATAGAAATCGCGAGTGGCTCGGTTTTTATTTTGGGTTCAAGCACGTCGCCCCTGAAGTGGAAGAAGTCTGCAATTGCTGGGTCTTGAGTTCTCATGCTGCTTGCTTCGTTTGTTGCCGTCGTCACCTTTTCGACTCTAGCGATAGAAACCGCGAGTGGCTCGATTTTTGTTTCAGGCTTGGGCACGTTGCCCCTGAAGTAGAAGAAGTTTGCAATTGCTGGGTCTCGAGTGGTCTCGGCCTCCACACGCCACTCACTTCGTTCGTTGCCTTTGTCACCTTCCTGGCTTTGGTGATACAAACCGTGAGTGGCTTGGTTTAGATGTGACCAGCTTTCTCCCACACAAGGTAAGAGTTCATGCGACACTCTTGTTTAGTTTAGGAAGAAAACCCATGTTCGTGCCCACTAATGCTTAACACAGTAGTCTAGCGTCAATTGTTGCAATTCGCTTAGTAGTCGAGACTAGATAGGACTAGGAAAAGGGAAGCAAGGGCACAAAGGCAATTGGGCTTCTATTGAAGCCAACGAATCATGAGGGAAAAATAAGTTCAACAAAACTGCTTCAACTCTTTTTTCCATGGAATTTGACTTCTAAAGGATTGACATGAGCAAACCAAGGTTATTTGTTTGGTTTAAGTTGTGATCCTATCGAATTGGTTTAGGTTTGGACTTCTATTTTGGCCGTGACAATAGCATAAGCTTTTTTTTCCCCCTTGTAACTAATGACTAGAAAAGATTTTTTAAGCATAATAGATCTAATCGAGTTGCCCACCATCTATTCAATGAAATGCTTGAACATTGTTGCTAGAAATGGAAGCTTGATAACTTTTTCAGAGTTATTGCTGTTGAACATTATGAAATATTGAAGGAGATTGGCATGTAGAACAATTTAAAATGACAAATTTGGTACGTAAGGATTTACTCGAAAGGTATTATGATTGATTGATTGTTTTGAAGAACTGTGATCTCAATGTGACTTCCAGATTGTATTCCAATCGTTTAGGACTACACCCTCCACTTATGTGTTGATAATTTAAACTTTGCATTTTTTGCAGGTAGTCATCTATTGGATTTGATTGTCCGGATTTTATACAGACACAAGGAAATGTTTCTTCAAGAGTTTGTCAGGTGAGCATTTCACTTGCACATATATGTTCATTTTTATGTGAATTGACTTCTAATTCATGGTGAAAAATTTAAGCTTTGCCTTTATTTGTTGATTTATGGCTGAAATTGGTTTCCTTTTTTCACCTCCATCAGCAAGGCTAGTGATGCCCTTGATAGGTTGAGGTTCTTGAGTGTTATTGAGCCCACTCTTCTTGGAGATGTTGGTGATTTGGAGACAAGAATTAAACCAGATTCCTAGACCTCGGTAACTAATCCGACTTGTTCTTGGGATAAATGGGTATGACTCTTCTCTTTAAAATTTAAGTTTGTTTTGAATTTATCTTTTATCTTAAATGATGATTTTATTTTTCAAAACTTGTAGAAGCTGCAAAGGATAATGTCATCATCCATGATGTTGATACAGATTTAAAATTTAAAATTGGCATGACATTTGCTAATGAGCACGAAGGTTTTCCATGGGTACGATTGGTGTTCTCTAGTGATGGGCTCTTCTTTTCAGTTTTTGAACAATTGAACCGGACATTTAATTCGCCTCTCTTCTGTGCTTCGTTTGGGAAGATTATTGTGGCAGCATATTTTATGAAAATATTATTGTTTGGACCATCTTTTGGATGTAAGGAAAAGTGGCAACTTTATCATGCTCGGTAATACTATTGTGGTGTGGATTTCTTTTTTTTAAATTGGATGAAAAGGAGATAGACAACCCTTATCTTGTGGCTCGGGCTTAGCTAAAAGGAAATAGTGTTGAATAAAATCAAAAGAAGATGATAATCTTGATGCAATGCAAAAGTATTTGCTGATTTTTCTAGTTCTATTATCATTAAATGTTTGAATGGGGTATGTTGGAGATACCAGTTGAAATAACTGCTGCCCTGGAGCCAATCAAGGACAATGAAGAAGCAGTTAGAAACTACAGAATTCACCTTGAAACTGCAATGTGCAAGAAAATTTTGGCTAATGGAATCAAGACACTACATTTTTACATGCTCAACATGGAGAAGTCAGCATTGGCTATATCAATGGTTGTTCCAATATCCTTGAGCCTTTAACAGTATTTACATTATTGGAGTAGCTTTGATCTCTTCAGGCTTTTACTGACATATACTAAGCATGTCATCATAATCTTAACTTGATTGAGTGGGCTAAAGTTTTGAGGTTTCTTCCTTGGAGATGTCCTACAAATGTCTTTTGTGTTAAGGAAGATGTTTGGCCCATATTCTGGTACAATACATGGATGAGAAGTTCAGTGTTAGTTTATATGTAAACATAGGGAATTTTATTCGTATGATGGGATGATTGGGCTATGGTAGGGCAAATCGTCCAAAGACTTATATTTCAAGGACTATGGGTTGGGACCAATACACTTGATGGGGTGATTCTCGTAGTGCAACGTATGGGACACTGACTGACTACCAGGTATAGCATGCCATCAATTTTTGCTCAAGCTTTATAGCCTTTTACTGATGTATTGATGACTTGTTTATTGGTTCTTTGATCTGTCTCCTATCTTAAGTTTTTCCTAATCTTCTCTCTAAACTTCATGGACCCGGATTGTATGCTGTGGTAAATTTCCCATTAAATAGAGAAGATTGTGATGTTGCTACATTTACATTAAATTCAATGGAGTCTTGTAGTCTTCGAGTTCCTATTGATTTGCTAATTTAGAAATTGCTCACTCTTCCTTGTGATTGCCTTTATTTACAATTTTTATCCTACTTTAAAAATATATACAGTTATTTTGTTCATGACGGTTTGCAAGGCTTACACTCACTATGATCTACAAGTGGCACTAACCATTCTATAAATTGTCCTTTTTAGGTAATAGTTCATGTGCACACGTGCCTATGATAAGAAACTTCATGAAGAATGGGTTGTTCCCTTGAATAGCATTGAAGATGTTCATGAGGTGAAGTTGCTTATCATTTGTTGTTCCTTTTTGTTTCTGAATTATGAGAACATATTAGGTCTGAATTTGTGTATTTTGTATTATTGTGCCCTAGAAATTTAAGAAATTATGTCTTGGGAAGTTGAGAAGTAAGCGATAAGCTAAAAATATCAGAGAGATTTTCAGGACATGATAGATCATTTTTAGGACATGGACTTAGTGAGGTTGAAGAATACACTAAAGAATACATGACATACAGTGGGGAAAAAAATATGGTGAAAAAGGTGCCTGGATTTTCTTACTTCTGAGAATTGGCTCTCTTTGTTTTGCAAAATGAAGAAGCTTAAAACATCTTAAACCCTGGAGTGTTACTAGAGAAACTTAAGTTGTGATTCTTCCATAAATGTTTGTGCTAGTTCTACATCTGTTATAAGTAGTTAAGGGACTACTTCACATTGCTTGAGTTCAGTTTGCTTAATGCTCCTGTTAATGGTGATTGTTGAGTTTAGATAAAAGAAGATGATCGTGGTTAAGGCCTTTTTTTTTTTTTTCATGCGGATCACTATGCTCTTGTGTCTCTCTTGCCATTCTAATGCCGTGTGACTAATGTTTTGGTGTGATTTTAATTCAGGATGGGGTGGGCCTGGGGGTTATGTGTACCAGAAGGCTTATGTGGAGTTTTTCTGTTCTCCAGAAAAATTGAACACCCTCATGGAGAAATGGAAGGGATTCTCGAACCTGACCTACATAGCCATTAACAAAGTAGGTGACAAAGGGATATCAAATGTTGGGGAATCCAACGTGAATGCGGTGACTCAGGGAGTCTTCTCGATGAAGGAGATCATCCAACCGACAGTGATTGATCCAGCCAGCTTTTTGGTCTGCAAGGATGAGGCATTTGAAATTTGGTCAAGGGGGTGGGCTTGTCTATACCCTGAGGGTGACCCGTCCCAAAAATTGCTTCAAAAGGTTCATGCACTCTCAACATACATGCTTTTCATATACGACCACTTCATTTACCTGCCTTTACATTCTCTTGTTTTTTTTGTCTCTCCCTCCTTCTTGGAGCTCTTGAATAGCGGATGCCTTTATCTTTGCAGATATGGAGCACTTGCTTCTTGGTAAATTTGGTAGATAACTATTACATGAAGAGTGACTTGTTCGCCATGTTCGATGATATATGAAGCGTGCTGCTTATTGCTGTTGAGTTGCAGTGGTGATGTTTGTATTTTAGTTTTCTCGAGGAGATTGTCATGGGAATAACCTGTTGGGTTTTTGGTATTGCAACTTACCACAAAATTTGCAATCTAGATCAGCAGATGATTTTGTCTTTCAATTCTTAGAACGTTATATTGATTTAATAAATTTTTCTTGGTCTCATATACCTATATATAGTAGTTCATGTTGATGCAGTCCATTAGTATTCTTAGCATGCATGATGTGGAGTATTTATGATGATAATGATGTTGATACATGGTGAAATTATTTGCATCGACACTTCCTTGGATTTTATGTGGTTCTAATCCGTCAAAAGCATCATACATGTAAATCGCAAGATGTTTTATTGCTTGAAGAAAGTTATCATAGTTAATACAACAAAATCAATGTTGCTCATGACTCCTGCAAGTTACAGTTTCCTGATGTAATATAGAAGCACCCAAATTTGAGGGTCTTCTATCTTAGCTTTAGGAACTCTTGTGCCATAAAAGTTGGTGAAAAGGCTGATATAGACACGATATCCGCACAAGAAAAATGCCACATAAAGTGCCTTATGCTCCACACCAAAGTTGATTAGGTAAAATCCGATTGCTCAAAGCATCTTGCTTCCTTGTCGCCACCAGCATTGAGTTCGCATCTCCATTCAAAATCCTTTTACCTTTGAAAAATTGTAAGCCTTTCGTTGTAAAGCATGTTCATGAAAGAACTAAAGAAAAATATTAACTCTAGCCCTCTATAGAACTAAAATATGTCTAACTCGAGCTCGAAATTGGTACTACATCAGGTTGACTCAATTTGATTACCTTATTACTCTTCACAATGAGAAATGACTTAAAACAAAAGAGAGTGAGCAAGGAAACACTTGAAATGCTTGATGGAGGAAAGTTTAGTAGCAATTAAAAGATGAAAACCATGTTTAATAATCAAGTCAAGTCAATCTATCTTTCGCTAGGAATTAGCAAGCACAAATAGGGCAAGGATTGCTAAGTGATATGAACACAAACATAAAGGGTCAGCAGCAACCACAAAGAAATGCCTTGTTGATTTACAAGCACAAATAGGGCAAGGATAGCTAAGTGATATGAGCACAAACATACAAGGTCAGTAGCCACCATGAAGAAACGCCTAGTTGATTTGCAAATATACAAGGACAGTAGCATGCACAAAGAGATACTTGGCTCAAATGTGGTTTCAAGGAGCTAGCACAATTTCATACAAGGTTAGTAGCTTGTGAAATCTTTCCTCAGATTTGAAGAGAAGCAATGATACCATTAATTAACCATTCACCTAGAATAGTACATATTCCCATGGGTCAAGCAGCCAAAATACTAGATACATAAGAATTGATCTTGTAAGCTATTCTAATACAGTTTAATAAACTAGCTTGTCCATCCTCTAAGTAGGGATTGAGACTGGTCTTCTCCAAATCCATCGTCCTATTGTTGAATACATGGAAAAAGAGATCGCATGCCTGCCTGATTGGATGATGGCCTCTCTTGTGGGGCAGTTTTTGTGCACCGCAATGCAATTTGAAGCACTTGAAAAGCTGCAGTGTCTTCCTAATGATGATTTCCATTAGTTGAATTCCCATACTATAAACATCACTTTTCTTAGTTGCCTTCAAGGAATATGCAAACTCCGAGAGAAAACAAAGCAGCAAGTAAGAAGAGTCTATACTATTTTTCCATATATTAGGAAGAATAGAAATTTAGATTGGAACAAAACAGTGAAGACCTAAGAAAAATCAATTTTTTAAATACTAAGAGTAATGTAGTTGCACTACCTTACGAACCATGAATTGGACTCAATGTGTAGTCATTCATAATTCTGGTTTCACAGAGAGTTTAGTTCACATTGGTTCATCCACAAAAACAGCACAAACATCAAAGATTTCGGATACAACACTTTTGGGTTATCTTCCTAAAATGAACAAGAGTAGAGTAAGGATTCTTACCTTGTGTTGGAGAGGATCGGACTGCAAACACACGTCAAAATTGGGCAACGAAAAAACTTAATTTGTCTAATGAAAAAATGCAACAAATAGTTGTTACAAATATGCTCACTAATGGGCAAAATTGAGCACATATCAAGTATAAACTGTAGGAAGTTGCTCCCATCATGCAAAAAAAGAATTAAGAATTTTTTTTTGTTGATGTCATAAAACAGAATCAACTAACACCCACTGCTGTCTTCATCTGAAAAAAAGAAGAAAAAAATATGATGTTCAAACCATAAGGATTAGTGAGCACTACAAGATGAAAAATATAATGTACTTTCTTACGACATGCCAGGTACAACTTAAATAAAACCATATTAGAGCCACAAAAAGGAAAGAAAAGGCTTTTCTCATATCATGCACCTAGTGTGAGGTGCCCCTAATGCATGAGGATTCTTTCTCTTTCACTTCTCACTAGCGCTCTTCAACCGAGTATTTGGTACACCTTTTGGCCTTCTTCAAAGAGGATCAAGTATTTGAATTTCACAGTCTACTACATATTTAGATTCATCATTTTCCAGCAAAGAATTAACATCATCTTTACATGTGAGAGGTTGTATTTTGTTTGTAACATGAGAGCGAAGATCCATCTAGGTTGTAGTTGCAATCTTCTCCGTAACATCATGATTGGCACTGATATTTATAACACTGAAAGCCAATTGCATTAACCTCTTCAAGCGCAATGTCTTTGACTTTCCCACATCATGAGAGCTCTCTCCAACAACATCGCAATGACTACTTTGTTTTGCAATTTTTGTCCACCTCTTCAAAATGTATTGTAATGGAATTCTTGGAACATTTACAACATGTATCATGATACATAAAGTATGTCTGCACAACTATCATTGCATTTCAAATAACTTGTAGCTGCATGTAATAGCAGAATCACCCGAACAAAAATGGACAATATGCTTTCTTTCACTACTATTAGCTCCCAATATGTAAGTGTGCAATGGCCCATCAGTTTCTGATCTAAGAACATGTTCAGACAAAGAATGTAATAACTCATCCTCAAACTTTCTATAAATAACATGTGTGTAGACTTGTGTAGCATGTTTCAATATTCCACTGTCTTCAACCATAATTCGCAGCATTCCTCGAGCACACTCAAAATCATCAATAACTTCAGAGTAGCGCATTTTCTTTGCTTGCTTTTCATAATGAGTAACAACTCAGACAAAGTCATACTCTTACATGCCATTTCTTGAAAGACATTATTAGTGCTCTCACTTCTTTGGGTGGATCTAATTCCTACAGAAAAAGTATCTTGGCTAAATGCAGGACACCATTTATGATGTAGGCAATAAATATTATCCAACCAATTGTTGTCCTCCAACTTCTACTCGTGACACATAGCCTTCCGAGTGTTTTCCAATTCAAGTTCTGATTCGCACTTATATAAAAGCTTATGCCAATATTTATCGCAAAACCCCGGCTTTCCAAGAGATGTGTAATATGATGCATAGCATTTTTCCCAATATGCCATACACATAAATGATGATTCATGTTCAAAAAAATAGTTTTGATGGCATTTGCTATTGCATGATCTTAATCAGTGAAAATAACCTTGTGTGCTTTATTACCCATTGCCTCTAAAAAAGATTGAAAAGCCCACACAAAAAAAGCAATGGTTTCATCCAATTGAAAAATGCATAACCAAATAGAACATTTTTCCAATGATGATTCAAGCCAACAAAAGGTGCACATATCATATTGTACTTATTTGTACGGTAAATAGTATCAAATACCACAACATCTCCGAAACTTTTATAATCCATCTTAGATACACCATCGGGCCAAAAAAAAATGGTCAATCTTTACTCTTGATCCAATTGAAATGTATAAGAAAAATTATTTCCATTTAATTGTAAGAAATTAAAATGTTTGATGAGATTTTGACGATCCCCCGCAATAATCAAGTCCCTTCTCTATGATTGCAAAAAAAAATTGACAATCCCGTAGTGTAAAGCCAACATTCTTTTGTCCTCCCGCTTCACTACTAAGGTACGAATATGCTTTCGTAGCCCTAAAACCGACCCCAATCAAAGAAGCCGAAATACTTCTATTAGTATCCATTATGTGCCGATATGACCATATTAGGTGCTTTTGTTTATCATCCACAAAAGGATGATTATAAACCTCCTCAAATTTAACAACTACTCAAACTCCATCTTCAATTTTGAATTTAATGCAAGCTTCACATTTGGTTCTTTTCACAATCCTATATACATCTCTTTGTTTGTGGAGAGTGTCTTTCACAGTTACACAAAAATGTGCATGCTCGCAAGATTCCTTTACTATTGTTTGCTTTTTGTCCTTTTCGTACTCCAAATCCTTTGCAAATTGCGTATGCATTGTATGTATTATAAGCTTCGTCCTCATTAGCAAATGTCATGCCAATTTCAAATTCAAAATCTTTATCAACACTATGGATGAGGACATTATCCTTTGCAGCTTTTACAAGTATTGAAAAAAAAAAATCATCATTTAAAGATAAAAGATAAATTCAAAACAAACTTAAATTCTAAAGAGAAGAGTCATACCCATTTATCACGCGAACAAGTCGGATTAGTTACCGAGGTCTAGGAATCTAGTTTAATTCTTATCTCCAAATCACCAACATCTCCAAGACAAGTAGGCTCAGTAACAGTCAAGAACTTCAACCTATCAAGGGCATCACTAGCATTACTGATAAAGGGGAAAAAAGGAAACCAATTTCAGCCATAAATCAACAAATAAAGGCAAAGCTTAAATTCTTCACCATGAATTAGAAGTCAATTCACGTAGAAATGAAGATATATGTGCAAGTGAAATGCTCACCTGACAAGCTCTCGAAGAAACACTTCTTTGTGGATGTATAAACTCTGGGCAATCAAATCCAATAGATGACTACCTGCAAAAAATGCAAAGTTTAAACTTATCAGCACATAAGTGGAGAGTGTAGTCCTAAACAATTGGAATACAATCTAGAAGTCACATTGAGATCACAAGTTCTTCAAAACAATCAATTAATCATAATACCTTTCAGAGTAAATTCTTATGTACTAAATTTGTCATTTTAAATTGTTCTACATGCCAATCTCCTTCAATATTTCACAATGTTCAGTAGCAATAACTCTGAAAAAGTAATCAAGCTTCCATTTCCAGCAACAATGTTCAGGCATTTCATCGAATAGATGGTGGGCAACCCGATTAGATCTATTATGCTTAAAAGATCTTTTCTGGTCATTAGTTACAAAGGAAAAGAAAAACTTATGCTATTGCCACAGCCAAAATAGCAGTCCAAACCTAAACCAATTCAATAGGATCACAACTTAAACCGAACAGATAACCTTGGTTTGCTCATGTCAGTCCTTTGGAAGTCAAATTCCATGGAAACAAAAGTTGAAACGGTTCTATTGAACTTATTTTTCCCTCATGATTCGTTGGCTTGAATAGAAGCCCAATTGCCTTTGTGAACTTGCTTCCCTTTTCCTAGTCCTATCTAGTCCCGACTACTAAGTGAATTGCAATGATTGATGCTAGACTACTGTGTTAAGCATTAGTGGGCACGAACGTGGGTTTTCTTCCTAAACTAAATGAGAGTACCACATGGACTCTTACATTGTGTAGGAGAAAACTGGTTACGTCTAAACCGAGCCACTCACGGTTTGTATCACCAAAGCCGGAAAGGCGACAACAGCGGCGAACAAAGCGAGCAGCGTGTGAAGGTCGACAGCACTCGAGACCCAACAATTGCAAACTTCTTCCGCTTCAGGGGCGATGTGCCCAAGCCCGAAATAGAAACCGAGCACTCGCGGTTTCTATTGCTGAAGCTGGAAAGGCGACAACAGCGACAAACGAAGTGAGCGGCACGAGGACTTAGGACCCAGCAATTGCAGACTTCTTTCGCTTCAGGGGCAACGTGCTCGAACCCAAAATAAAAATCGAGCCACTCGCGATTTCTATCACTAGAGCCGAAACGACGACGATCGAAGTCGAAGTCGAAGTCGAAGAAGAAGGAGGAGGAGAAAGGCTTCGGGAGGCGAGTAAATAAATGAGGGAAAAATGACATCGGGAAGGAAAAGGGAAGGTTTCTTCATTTTCAAACGAGAAAAGACTTTGCCTTGAGAGAGAGAGAGTAGCAATTAAATCCCTCTGCTCAGCTAGTGATTGCCCTTCAGCTAGACCTAGAGGAGAGAGAAAGATGGATTTGCATATTAATTTTTTTATTCCAACTCAGATGACAGATGTCACTTTATTAGTGGTCCACATATGCTAACACATGCTAGGTAGGCAGATGACCTAGTGATTGTAAACCATGGAATATTTTCTCATTATATATATATTTGATTAGAAACTCTACACGATGTATCCCTTGCATTCGAGATGAGGAGCCAAGAAAAATCACCATACCATGCCTAATCCTTTAGACCTGATGGATCACTTTAAATATTGCAATTTTTTGCCATGAAGCAACACGTAAACCCACGTGATTTTAAAATGTGTTCTCTTTCTTTTTGTTTTTCCCCCTTTATTTTATGATATTCTTCCTTCTCCACATGAACCTCGATAACCTAGAGGTATGACTGTAATTAACCGGCTGTCCCTAAATAAATTTAAGTTTCAGGACAAGAATCAAACACATAAACACAATCTTGTAGGCAAAAGCGCAACAAAGCCTTTGCCACTAGGTCAATCTTAGGGAGAAACTTATTTCGTTAGCTGTTACCAATTTTCTCTCTCCATTGTTCGGAAAGGGAGAGAGGAAGAGATTTGAGGATCAAGTTTGGCGGTGTGGCCGATTCTTATAAAGTATGGTTGCAGGTAATTATAGTATGATTAAATGGAGTGAGTGGTTGAATTTTGACCTTTTATATGATTGTAGATGTATAAACTATCTACATAAAACAAATATAAGATGTATTTTAACTTCTTAATATGCGATATTATCGGATGAATTAAACTTCAGTGGCTAAATTGAAGTCAAAGCTCAAATAGATTTCCAAATGAGAATCAATATAGATCTGTGAATAGAGATGAAATTGAAATTAAATTAAACTTCAATGGCTAAATTGAGGCCAGGCTCGATCCACCCACATATTTATTAAAAGAAATTATAAATATATTTTATCAGTTTAATATATATTAACACTAAAAGAGAAAAATTAACCCAAATTTCTAATACTGTAAAGAAAGATAATACAAAACTCATAGTGAATAGAAAAGGGGCTAGAAGCTGCATACCAAAGATTGAACTTTTCTGCACAACATTGCTCAGAGGACGAGAATGACCCAGAATGGTTGTTGTAGGACTTATGCATGTAGAAGGATGTGTTGAGTTTGTTACATAAGGCACACCTTTTATAGCGTCCACGATTCCGAACTTGTGAGGAATGGCTATAAGGTTTGGTGTGTCAGTGGCAAGGATTGGAATGCTGACCAAGGAAATTAGTCATAGTCTAACCAAGAATCGGTCATGCATTAATCCACTAACCATATAAGTGGAATCGAGCCATTCAATCATGGGATGGTCACTTGATCATGAGGATTGATCGTTGGATAGTCACATGCCATCATGGATCAATGGATGATCCTGATCGGTCCTGATCGTCATGTCTAGATCGTAGGTGATTCTGCTCGGTCATGTATTGGCCGCGAATGATCATTAGTTGATCCGTTGTGAACGTGTATTGGTCACAGATCAATCAATCCTATGTAATTTCTTGATGGTTGGAGCTGATCATGGATTGAGTAAGTTTGGTCATGGATCGGTTGTGAACCAACCATGAGCCTTTGCAATGGATTGAGAACCCAACCGAAATGAGTCCTGGGATTGATCTGACTATCTTGTCACTAAGTTAAGGGCTCGATAGTGCCTACGCCTTGTACTAGGCCATGAACAACCTTGAACTAGTCCTTGGACCAACCAACAGATTATATATCGTGATGGGGGACTCCATCGTGAGCAGGTTCCGCGACAAACATAGCAATTAGCCACGAGGCTAGTCTAGACCTGTGCAGCTTGGCCGTGCTGACCTGCAAGCCAACCAATGGGTCGATCAATGTGCTGACCCAAGGGTTGACTGCCTAGGCCACCAACATAACCAAATGGTAACTTTGCTCGTGTAAGGCATGAACCTTGGATCTATCGAAAAGGTTTGTTACAGGTGTCTTAAGGATCCCTCATTTGGCCCTGGAAGCAATTCAAATGGTCAATTTATCATGCTTGCCATATTATGGAAGATATGGACAAAATAGGATTCTCTAGAACATATAGTCTTTGAATGAACATGATGAGTCATCATCATATGTGGTGTCCAAGAAGAGATTGCATCATGATGGCTTGAGATTTTTCTTGGGGATTAAGAGGTCGGTCATAACACACTTAAATCAATCAAAACAAAACACATGAGATTCTCATTAAGAGCCTAAAGGGCTTAGGCGCCACCTTTGCAAAAATACCTTATGTTGTCCAATAAGAAGGAAACAAATAACCTTCTAGTGAGCTCATTTGAGCCATAGACCACCACACAAGCCAAGTAGGCATGCCACCTCTTCCTATAGGGGTGCCACTTTGCAAGATAGGTAAGCCACCTAAGCAAAGTAGGCGTACCATTCCAAGAAGCGTGATTGGGCCAATTGGACATGCAATGATGAGGTCAAGGGCTATAAATAGAAGAAGCCCCTCCTCCATTCTTACCATATGGAGCATTTCTTCATCCTCTTGTGCGTTTCCTTTCTCTCGCCCCCTCTTCTCTCTTTTTGGCCTTGCACCACCACACCTCCACCAAGCCTTTTCCTTTGGTTTTTCAGGTTCATCGAGGTAAGTGGGATTCCTTATTTCTCCCTAGGAATGTCATTTTCATCGTTAAGTCTAGATGGTGCTCACCTATCAAGCCGTGGGTAGATGGGTGGCTATGAGAATGAATCACTTATGTTATGTTTTAAATGTGTGCTTGAGTCTTGCACAGCCAGAATGAAGCCAAGGTTCGTTGCTTATGTCCAATGAAAGGCAAGGTTGTCTAGAGCCGTAAGGCATGAGTTGGAATTGAGGCATACCAAGTTCATATCTTGAATTGATGCAAGGCGAGGACCTTGATGCTTGATGATTGGGTTAAGCCTAGGACTTAGGATCATTCACAGCATGAATAGAATTGAGTCATAGGATGCATGACACACATAGGATCATTCAAGGTCGAGGCCTCATTGATCCAAATAGACTTGAGCTCGTCGGCGTCGGGCGAGGTTGAGCTCGCCCGATTCCGTCGCCATGGCTAGTTGTTGGCCGGAGAAGAAAAAAAAAAAAAAAAAAAAGAAAAAAATATTATTTTTAAAATAAAAAGAAAAATAATTAAAATTCGATTTTGAAAAAATAAAAATAATTATAAATTCCAATTTTTTTAAATTTATTTTCCAAAAATATTTCACTTAAATGTATTCACATTTATTTATTTATTATTATTTAATTTACTTTTTTAAATTTGATGTGAAGTTTTTATTCAAATAACTTATAGAGAAAATACCACCAAAAACCCTAAATTATACCACTTGGGATAATTTTACTTAGAACTTTTTTTTTGTGCCATCAAAAACCTCAAACTATGCCACTTGGAATAATTTTACCTTAAACTTTTTTTCGTGTCACCAAAAACCCTAAACTATATCACTTTGGACAATTTTACCCTAAATTTTTTCTTGTGCCACAAAAAACCCTAAACTATGCCACTAGGGACACATTTAACCCAAACTCTTTAACTGAAGGCATTTTCATCTTTTTACTTTTTACTTTTTTCCACTTTTTTTTTTCTTTCTTCCTCTTCCTTCTGCCATGGCCGGCATAAGGAAGCGGGCAAGTGGCAGACCCTCCTCGGCGTCGGGAGGGCGACCCTTCCCCAAGTCGCGAGGGCGGCCCTCGCCTAAGTTGATTTAGGCGAGGGACGCCCTCACTAGATCTGGCGGGGGCCACCCTCCTTGGCATTAGGCAAGGGTGACCCTTGCCCTAGGCAGGTGAGACGGCCTTCACTAGATCCGGTAAGGGCATCCCTTGCCTGAGTTGGGTGAGGGCCGCCCACGCTAGATCCTACAAAGGCGGCCCTTGTTTAGTCAGGGGCAACCCTCCCCGGCGAGGGTGGCCCTTGCTGGCTTCCCTCTACTGGCCATGGCAGACGAAAGAGGAAGAAAGATAAAAGAAGTAAAAGGACAAAAATGCCATTCAGTTAAAGAGTTTGGGGTAAATGTGTCTCAAGTGTGATTTTTTGTGGCACAAGAAAAAGTTTAAGGTAAAATTGTCCCAAGTGGTATAGTTTGGAGTTTTTGGTGACATGAAAAAAAGTTTAGGGAAAAATTATTTCAAGTGGTATAATTTGGGGTTTTTTATGGTAGGAAAAAAAGTTGAGTGTAAAATTGTCTCAAGTGGTATAGTTTGGGATTTTTGGCAGTATTTTTCCTAACTTATAAGTGAAAAGCTTTTCTTAGTTGGGAGTGGATTTTCCTAAATTAAGTTAAATATTAATAAATTTTGATAATATGGGTTGGTTGGGTATGGATTGGGTATGGGTCAGGTATGGATCATTAAATTTACATTACATAAAAATAGGTCAAAACATGTTAAATGGGTTAGATCATTTTTTACCCAAAACCGACCCGATCCACTCATTTGACACCCTACATCTAAGGTATAAATAAAAATGATCACACAGCAACGTTTTGGCAAAGTCTTCCAACACTTGTGGTTAAAAGTGTCCGACGAGCAACGAGACAGCACATGGGCTTTATAAATAAAGGAGGCGCATACTCTGTATTAGGATTATCCCAAATCTGGCAACATCCAATAGACTTCCTGTTCCGATCATTCCTACCGTCAGCTTATGGTGAATTATCCAGAAATTGACAAGGCTATTTAGTTTTAAAGCCCAACCTGAGAATTTTGCACGAAAGAATATTCCTCTGGGCAAGCCTGGGCTTGTGTACGCGAATCTTCTTCGGGTCTACTTCGTGCAGGGCTTCTACATCGTGACGTACGCGCAAGGCAACAGATATGATGATGAGCAACACCAAAATATATATAGATGAATAACAAATTGAACAAAACAAGCCAGAGCAAGCCGAACAATTAATCCAAGAGGCTTCCTTTTCCATATAACGAGATAAATCCAGTGACACTCAGAGCAAATCTCAAAGAACAATGCTACAGCTCGACTACACGAGAAACTATACGCAAACCCTCACTTTTCGAACTTCAAGAGATTTTGCCAAATGATGCAGTTTAACCTGGTAACTTCGCACGAGACTGATGGTAACTCTGCCTCTTGGAATCCTCAGTCATTTCCACATCCAAGAAAAATCCCTAAGGGGGCCCAATCAGCTACCCAATCAAGTAGAAAATTGACAACGCTTCACAGTTATCGGACTCGCGGCGGAGCATAAAAATTTTTCACGAAACAAACTTATAAATTAATGGATGGTAAATTTGTTACATATATTAATTTGAGGTTTTTCATGGTTAAAAATTAATTTTGAGTAAATTGATTATAAATGTACCAGTTTAGAGTTTTTAATTAACAAAAAATTAATTTGGGATAAATTTGTCATGAATATAATGTTTGGAGTTTTTTCGGGATATTAACCATAATTATAATTAGTACTATTTTACTGAACGATATTTTGCACATGCGATATGTATAGAAGGAGGTAGAGAGAAGTCTCTGTCCATGCTTTGCTCATAAGCTGAAATTATCACGATTCACATGCCCCACCTTACCACATGCAAGCTATAATTATTGGCAGTCTTATATTCAATTACGTAAATGAAAATGATGTGATTATAAAAAATTAGGAGAGCATAGGGTCATGAGAAGGCTTAATTTTGATTTTCAAATGCAACACTTGTTATTTTCGCAATATCTTTGATCTTTGAAATTATTAATTACCACTAAAAGCGAAAGCGAAAACCTTTTATAAGAAGGAAAAAAAAGAAAAGAAAAGTTGAGGTTGTTGTAATTAGTGTTTTCCTTCTTAATTTTGGATAAGAGGTCTAAATGTATTAAGCCACACCCGTTGGTCATCAATCTCATCTTTGAGGGAAATTATTGGTTAAGGTGACACGTTTTATTTTCAGATAAACCCAATTCCACAATTATTGCACTAATGTGAGCTAGAAGAAATGCCCCTTTTAAATCCATTTTAGGTAGGTAAGCTTCCAACTCTAATTAATTCTACTTTTCTTTTATAAAGGATAAATTAGAAACAAATCTTAGAGAATCAATAAGAATAGCTCACAGGTTTGACGTATAGAGGTGAAGCGTATGTGGGATCCAAAGCACGTCAAAATTAATTATACTCGACTATGTAGGAAAATGCGTCTTCTAAATCACGATCGTGCGAAGTGCTGCGCTTCCGTTACTTTCAGTTCAGATAGCCTCACGTGTGCTAATTGGGTGTTGGGCTAAGAAGTCATCCCATGGGCCGCTCAGTCTATTGTCCAGGATTGCCAAAAACTCTTGGCCTAAATCCCCAGAGGAGAAGTTTCTTTCGGCCGTCGCGAAGCAAACCAGGCCACGGATTGTCTAGCGTGAGCCCACCAACAAGGAACTCTCAGCTCAAACTGGATTTACAATCCCCTTGTTTTCCTTTCATCCATCCTATGTTTAAATTCTACAAACTCATGCCGTAAGAGCTCTTTATCGTGAATGAAAGTGAACGTTTTTATGACCAAAAAAAAATCACAATCGTTAGATTCACACGTAGAACTCAAATGAAATTCATAAAATTAGTAATCATGATTCAACTTGTCCGATGAACCAGATCGAGGAAGTAATTGGGGAAGGAGAGGAGGGAGTCCTCCAAACTCCTAAGCCCATCACCTTTTTCCAATTGCTTGAACTTCGTCTCAAAATGGAATTCGCATAGGTGACCGCTTCGAAAGGGGAGGTTTAGAGGCTCTTTTTGGCCTAATAAAATAGGCAAACATTTCTTTTCTTTCTTTGATAAGTTGTCTTTTTCTTTTTCCATAGCCTTATTTTCTCTTCATAAAGAATACTTAAGTTCTTTCGCTCAACATCATCAAGGAAAATTAGATTCGTTACGTAGCTTAAATAATTAACAGAAGTAAAAAAAGTTTGAAATATTCATGAGTATTGCTATATTGAACTCGGAAGTTGTAGCTTATGTGGTTTGAGTTTAACCACCATCACATATTCTTTTCACAGGAATTCTATCACTCCTAAAGCGCTCATCAGATAATTTCCACTATATGAGAAATCAAGAACGGGGCTCGTAGTAGCCATAGATTGCATAGAGGGCCTGTAGGAAGGTAAGCACAAGCAAAACCCCAGCAGCAATGAAGGAAATGATTGACCAGGGATTGTCGAAGTACTTGTTCTTGAGAATGGCTCTCCAGGCATTCCACTTTGCCGCGAGTTTGCCTCTCCAGGAAAATTTTAAAGAATAAATTTTCAGTCTGCAGTATATTTCCACATCTTGACTCAAATCATGGAGATGACTGCCTCCGATATTGAAGGCCACCTCTTGGCAAAGCCAGCGGAAGAGGTCAGCAACCTCGGCGTCACTCCCAAGGCAGTGCTTGATGATCTTGCACTTGCGAAGGTGCAGGACGTCCTCAGGGGAGCTGATCAAGTTGTGCATGAAGATTACGTATGAGGTGACGTATTTGCTACACTTGAAGTGAGACCGTTCGAAGGCTATCAAGTTGAGGAAGAACGACCTTGTCCCTTCATGGATCTCAAGGAGTGGGATCCTGAGGATCCCATCCTCGAACCTGATGTCACCCCAACCGTTCGCAAATGAGTTCATCCTTATCTGGACCCCGGCTTCCTGGAGCTCGCTCAAGCACAAAGTGAGCCGTCTCCGGAATTGCGGCCATTGCTTGGTCTTGGGCTCTATCGGGCCCGATGGCACGAGGCTCCTCCAGAACACTGCGAGGCAATGGGCCTTGTATAACGGCTCGAACTTCAATGTTATGCTGCCGTTCTTGGAAGGGGGATAGAGCTTCGGCATCAGAGGGTCGAAGAACCTGAACGCCAGCTGGACCACAAGCTCCATCTGGTCGGGATTGCCACGCTGGAGACCGAGCAACAGTTCGAGTATGAAGAGCAGGATCTGATTCTCGAGCATGATCATGTCCTGCCGGATCTGCAGTATTGACTCCCGCATTGAGAAGACAGGGTAATTGGGAGGATACCCGAGTTCCCCGAACCCCTTAGCCGCGAATCCCTGGAAGACAGGGTCATTAGGGTCGATGGAGGATATCCAGGTTCCTTGAACGCCTCAGCCGCGAGTCCCTGGAACAGCTCAATCACAAAGCAACCGTCAAGAACCATCATCTCAACGAACTTGTTGCTGCTCATGGACATATGTCCCTCGTAGCAAGCGTGAGCTTTCTTCTCGACGTTCTTTACCAAGTTCAGATATAGGCCTATCTCGTGCTCGGTGCGATTGAGGATCTGCCTAAGGCAGCGCCACTTGTGCCATTCCATCTCACAGAGGTGCTTCTTACTGTGGTGGTACGACCCGAGGGAGACGATCTGGGGGACCCAGGCCTTGTCCTTGCCATTCTTGAGACAGCGCGGGAACTTGTAAATGGAGAGATCTTGGAATGAACGCTCCTCTTCATCGTGGTGAGCTTTCCCGAGCTTCTCTTTGATGGAGACTTCCCACTCTTAGTCGGACAGCCTAGGCTCATGGTAGGGGATGATTTCGGCCCCGTTGTTCTCGACCACGTTCTGGAGAGCCCCTGATGGTTCTCGCTGTTCCTTCTGGAGTCCACATTGAACAGCAGCCATTTTCATGTGAAGAATTGGTCTTTTTTCTCCGCCTTTGCCTTTCTTACGTTTTGATCTTTGAATTGATGCTTTCTAAGCAAAAAAGAAAAAAAAAGAAAGGAGAGATTCAAATATCAAGGAATATTGGAACAAAGGAGGGATTTATTCCCGAAACGACGAAAGGGAGGGGCTGGGAAAGGCCGACGGCTGCTTGTGGAGGAAGCTGTCTGAAGTTTTAAGGCAGGTCAAAGTGAGGAGGTTTTATTTGTTTTGTACAAGAACACTATCTACTTATAGCTATTCTATAACTACATGCCCCCACCTTACGGATACAAGGTACAATTATTGGACTTGCTTTTCATCTGCCCAAAAGAAATCGGAATGTTCTAGCTCAACGTGAAACACATGTACATATAGAGCGTCTGTTTTTTTTCCTTTTGTTTATTGGTCAAAATATGGTCTGCTTGTTTACATCACAGAGAACAGTCGGATTTTTATTTTGCCCCGCTTAGCCGTTTAATTAAATATTCATAGGCCAGAATAATTCAATTATGAATGGGAGAAATAGATAGTCAAATGTAGTAGCATTATGCATGCAAGAATTGGTGATTGATATAACTAGTATAAACACTGAGGGGGTGAATAGGTGTAGAGAGATTATTCACTCAAATATAAATAACTTTTGCGATCAACGAACTGAAATCAAATAGAGAGAATTAGAGAAGATTGCAAATACAGTTTATAGTGGTTCGGCTTTTGAGAAGCCTACGTCCACTCTCCGAGAGACCAGCCAATCGACTGTATTTCACTATATGATCAACTGTGATTACACACTCTCGAGTATTTGTACTCGGTGATGATCTGTCTCACTAAGTCACTCTTTGTTTGTAATACACTGAGATCGCTCAAATGTGCTCTATGAACAACTATTGAAGAATTGAATCAGTTTTGGAATGATGTTCATCTGTCTTTCCCTAAGTCTCAACCTATCCTTAAATACTCTCCAAGCCACACTCGACCGTTGGCTCTTTCCTTGAGAGTTTAGTCTTCCCTTTCTTGGACAGACTTTATAAGGCAAGTCTTTTTGACCGTTGAGGGTAGATTAGATCCCCTTAGATTCTGTTCGTCCATACAACCAGAATCCGGGCTTCCATAAGTACTCTATTCTTCATTGAAAGTTGCTCGTTAATTGATCCTGTTAATTAGATTAGTATAACAGAATAAATATAAATAAGGTAAGTGAAATACTCTACCGTTGGTGATTTTATCGTGTAGGTTCATCTTAAATCTGATGGTCTTAAGTTTTGAATTTGCCTAGATTTTCAATCTGGTTCGTTCAGACTTAAAATCTCAGTCTGGTACTGTCAAACTTAAAACTCGGTCTGGTACGGTTAGACTTAAAACTCGGTCTGGATAAGTCTTTCCGTCTGGTAAGGTCAGACTCTTAGACATCTTATGCTTTATCTTCTGCAACAAGCAGACTTTAAAGCCAATGTCATTCTGTGTCTTTTTCCTTCAAGAGATTGATATAAATATCATTCATAAGATATTTTGTTAGCATCAAAACTAGGAGTTTTCTCAACAATCTCCCCCTTTTTGATAGTGACAAAACATTTTATACAAATGGCTTAATGTCCCTGCAAAATATGGTTAAATAGAGCATGTTTCCAACTATTCTGCTCAACTCATAAGTATAGCTCATATCAACCCTGTATAGACAATACAGCAGCAACATAATTTCATATTACAGCTCAACATGATTTAGACTTTATCAGTACTGTGCGATCAGCCTATAAGAAAATATCATTAGCCATTCATAATCAGAGCTTTCATATCATAGAATCATGCATCAACACAATGATAAAACCAACTGTCATGCATCAACACAATGATAAGTCCAACTATCATGCATCAACACAATGATAAATCCATCAAAAATCTAAAAGTGAAAGCAAACAAAAATTCAAAAGCCATAAAAGCCATAAAAGCCATATCTACTCCCCCTTTTTGTCAACTTCAAAAAGAGTTAGTCAGTTCAAAAAGATGTTTTTACGAAGTTTTCTTGTTTGGGGTCCGAACAAGGGTGAAATCCTTCATATTTGATGCAGGCTTCTCAATTCTGTCAATACACTGATTAATTGTCTTCTCGAGAGTCTCCAATTTGTTATTGAATGAGGTTTCCATTTCTACCTGCCGATCCCTGATCTCTGTTAAAAGTCTTAAGATCTTTTGATAATCAGCATTTCCAGATGAAGTTGCAGGAACTGGCACTACAATATTTTCATAATGATGCTCCCCCTGAGTTGATACTTCATTCTGTCCTTGTTGCCCCTCTTTTTCCCTGTCCTCGTTTCCTTCTTCTTTTTCTGCTTCTGCTTCCTCTTCTTGATTCATATGCATCATTCTTCTCATGTTCTGTGTTGAAAATGTTTTCTTCATGTGTTTCTGCTTCTGGTTCAGATATTCTCTGAGAATTTTGATGCATATTTGCTAGAATTGCGGAGATGCTTTCTTCTTCATCTTCTTCATCTACCAGTAGGAGTTGTCTTCTCCTTTTGGAACTTGGCTCGATGTGGGCTGATTCTTTGCCTTTTCGTTTTGCTGTCTCTGCTCTAGCCAATTCCTTTTCTTTTCGTCTCCAAGTCTCAGCAACATCCTTCAGTCTCATCTTATTGATCATTTTCATATTAATGATCATTATGGGAAGAGTTTTGGTACTGAATCTTCTAGGTATGTCTATCTTAAGATGATCAAAGATCCTTGTCACTAAAGCTCCATAGGGTAGCTATCCTTTGTCCTTTGACACTGTCCGATACATATGAAATATTATTGTGTGAGGCAGTGAGAACAGTACTCCTTTTTCAATAGCCCACATCAATTTGGCCTCAGATTTAGATACATCAGTCTTGGATGAGGCTTTTGAACGAATGCAGCTGATAATGATCTTGTACAAAATAGTTCTTGCAGAAGTTAGAAGAGGATAAGTTATAATGGCCCTTACAAACTTTGTGAGAAACTTACACATTGTTTCATAAGGGACGTCTATTGGCCTGAATGCTCCTCTCTCAACTTTTATAATGTCAGCAAGAGTATCTGAACTAACATCATAGAACCTGTCATTCACACTAAATTGCATTCTGTCTGGAGATAGAAATGTCAAATTCGAGTAAAAATATGCTGTTAATTCTGGATAAACAGCAGCAGAATTAGTGCAAAATTGGTCCATCTGCAATTTTTCAAAGCATTCTTGCAGATTTATGTCAGCAGCATCCAAATAATCAAAATCTACAATTCTATGGTTCATGACTTCTCGATCCAACAGTTTGTTAAAGAAAGCCTTATGCTCTTTGGATCGAAATAATTTCCCAATTGTGTTCTGGACTACAGCAGCTATTCCCATTCTCACTTCAAAATTTCTGTAGATCTTCTCATCATCTTCCTTCACCTTATCTTTGCTTCTTCCTGTATCACTAACTCGTTCTTTATGAGTAAATGATGATTCTGCAGCTTGTACTGCTTGAATGAGACGGAGTTCATTCGCATACCCATTCTCTCTCAAGAAAAACAGTTTGACATATTCCCTAACATTTATCCGGACTAACTTCTCATATCTCTTCATAATTACATGAGGACTTTTAGTGGGTGTCGATAGAGTTAATCCAAATGTACCTCTACGTGAGACATTCCTTTCTTCAGATGGTGAGCGGAGAGTTCTTGGAGATTCCTCATTATCATCTTGATTTCTTTGAGGAGAAACTCTTGGAGATTGTCCTTGAGTCTCTTCGGAAGTCTGTGTTAGGTCGAAATGCGTTTTCCCTCCTTCGATTCTCCTTCCTCCTCTCCCAGCAATCCTGTTTGATCTTCTTCTAGGAGATGGAGATCTTGATATGGATATGGAGGATCTCGAGGCCATGTTCGGAGAAAGTTGGTTCTAGAGAGTTGTGAGGAAAGGACCCGACTTTTGGATGTTTTTATACCCTTGTTATGAGAACAAGTGAACAGTCGCAACCCAAGACATTAAAAAGGCAGTTATTCTAAATTTAACTAGAATATTCAATCATCATAGACAAATGCCAGAAAATATGCAAATCAATCATGCAGATCAAACACTTACTAAAAATTTACCATATTTCAATAAGGAAATAACATACATCCTAAAATACCAATATTTCCTTTTTCAATCTTCTTCTAAGAGTGATATGTCCAGACGATTGCTTTTATCAGACTTTGTCCTGTTCTCATAGAATTTATAAGAAAGGGTTAATAATATTTAAATTCCCACATATTGAATCGAATGTACCTTTGTCCAGCGGCTTTATGAAGATATCTGCTAACTGATTCTTAGAATCAATGAATTCCACATGTATATCTCCATTTTGCACATGGTCTCTAATAAAGTGATGTTTGATCTCAATGTGTTTTGCCCTGGAATGTAAAATTGGATTCTTGGTGAGGTTTATGGCACTCGTATTATCACATCTTATTTCTATGCAGGATTCTTCTATTCCATAGTCTCTTAGTTACTATCTCATCCACAAAATCTGTGAACAACAATTTCCAAGTTCTACATATTCTGCTTCTGCTGTTGATAGAGCCACAGTATTATGCTTTTTGGAGAACCATGAAACTAGCATTTTTCCCAGAAGTTGACATGTTCCTGAAGTACTCTTTCTGTCTACTTTGCATCCTGCTAAATCTGCATCTGAGTAGCCAAAAAGAGTAAAATCTATTTCTTTTGGATACCATAGCCCCAAGTTTGGATAAGTGGCTATATACTTAACTATACGTTTAACAGCAGAAAGATGTGATTCTCTAGGATCCACTTGAAACCTTGCACAAAGACAAACACTATATAGAATATCTGGTCTAGATGCAGTAAGGTAGAGAAGAGAACCGATCATGCTTCTATAATTCTTCTGATCAACCTTCTTCCCCTATTTATTCTGATCTAGTTTGATGGAGGTTGCCATTGGGGTTTCAGTCCTCTTGCTTTCTCCATTCCAAATTTTTTAATCACATTTTTGGCATACTTCTCTTGATTGATAAAAGTTCCACGTTTCATTTGATTAACTTGAAGTCCTAGGAAGAATGTTAGTTCTCCCATCATGCTCATTTCAAATTCTTCCTGCATAGACTTTGAGAAGATCTTGCACAAGTGCTCATTAGATGAACCAAAAATAATATCATCTACATAAATTTGTACCAGCAGTATATCTTTACCTTCCTTCTTAATGAACAAGGTTGTATCTACCATACCTTTCCTGAATTTATTGTCTAGTAGAAACTTGCTCAATCGTTCATACCAAGCTCGAGGAGCCTGTTTCAAACCGTAAAGTGCATTTTTTAATTTGTATACATGGTCTGGCTTTCTTGGTTCCTTGAATCCAGGAGGTTGTTCTACAAACACATCTTCTTTGACTGTTTCCTGGGAAGATTCTGCTTCTTTGTTGAGACCGAGATCTTTCGGGGAGCTGCAATTGATTACGATTCTTCATTTTGAACTCGCATTTCTCTTTTTTTGAAACTTCTTTCTCCAGAAACTTTACGTTTATGGATTCTTCCACTGTTTGAGTGTTCTTGTTGAACACTCTATATGCTTTACTAGAGTTTGAATAGCCTAGAAAAATACATTCATCTGATCTTTCTTCAAACTTACTAGGTTGATGATTAACATTTTTAAGGATATAGCATAGACAACCAAATATTCGAAAGTAGGAAACAATGGGTTTTCTTTCTTTGAAAATCTCATAAGGGGTTTTCTCAAGAATTGGTCTAAGAAATACTCTGTTAATAATATGGCAAGAAGTAGAAACTGCTTCTGCCCAGAACCGAGTTGCCACCTTGCTTTCTATAAGCAATGTTCTAGCCATTTCCTACAAAGACCTATTCTTTCTTTCCACAACTCCATTTTGTTCTGAAGTGTAAGGAGATGAAAATGTATGCTGTATGCCATTTTTTTCACAAAAGTTTGAGAAGTCTTGATTCTCAAATTCTTCCCCATGATTTGTTTTGATACTTGAAATAGAGTAACATTTTTCATTTTGGATCCTCTTTGCAAATGTTGAGAAATATGAAAATGTATCTCCTTTATTTGTTAGAAAATATACCCATGTAAATTGAGAGTAATAATCTACTATCACAAGACAGTACTTCTTACCTCCAATGCTTTGGGTTCTGGTTGGTCCGAATAAATCCATGTGAAGAAGTTGTAACACATGATTAGTAGAAATTTGTTTTATAGACTTGAAAGAGCTTCTTACCTGTTTTCCTAGTGTACATGCAGAGCAAAGCTCTGTTTTCTTGTAACTTAGTGAAGGCAAGCCACGAACAAGCCCTTTGTTGGCAAGCTTGGAAATTTGTTTCATGCTGACGTGCCCAAGTTTGCGGTGCCACAAATCTGTTTCATCTTGGACTGATAATAGGCATTTTGCAGTATCTTCATTTATGTCCAGAAGATAAATGTTCCCATGTCTTCATCCAGTAAAAGTCTGTGAAGAGTCATTGCTTGTTCCAGAACATAGGTTCTCTTTGAAGTTTATTTTGAAGTCGACATCACATAACTGGCTGATGCTTAGAAGATTGTAGTTTAATCCTTTGACTAGAGAAACGTTGTTGATGATTAAGCTACCGATCTTGACAGTTCCCAGTCCTATAATGTTTCCTTTGGTGTTTCCTCCAAACGAAACTATTCCTCCCTTGATTCTTTCGAATCCAATGAACATCTTTGAGTTTCCTGTCATATGTCTTGAACATCCACTATCCAAATACCATTTCTTCTTACTTTTGAAGCTTACCTGCAATGTTTACAAATACTCATTTTTTCTTTGGTACCCAAATTTTCTTGGGTCCATTGAAGTTAGTAGTATAAGCTTTTTCTATCCATTTCTTTTGAACAGGTCTCCAGACTTTAGGACATTTGTTTTCAAAGTGTTTTCTTTCTCCACAGTTAGAACATTTGAGATTGTTTCTACCAACAGGTCTTACAAAATTGTTTTTGAAATGATTTCTATAAGCTTTTCAAGGAGGTCTTTGTCTTATTCTTTCCTTGACTTTAGGAAAATCAATTAGGGAATTATTTTCCTTATAAAAACCAAGTCCAGACTTATCATAATAAGGAATTTGAATGGAAAGTATGTCTTTGTAGGGTTTTTGATCCTTTAGAGAATTTTGTGGTAATATCTAAGAATTCCTTTTTGAAAGAATCATTCTCCTTTTGCAAAGAATTTCAATTTTCCTTTGTTTCCAAAAGTTCTTTTTTAATAGATTCATTCTCATTTAATAGAAACTCTCGATTTTCCTTTATTTCCAAAAATTCCTTTTGAAATCATCCACTTTTCCTTTTAAGGAAACGTTACGTTGATTCAACTTGTAATTTTCCTTTTTTAATTTGGAGATCCTTTTCAGAGTAGATTTTAAATTAGAATAAAGCTCATTTATATAATCTGAAATTTCTGTAGGAATATCAGAATGATTTACCTCGATTTCTCTGTATGAGTCTGAGCCTGAATCTGTTTCAGAGTCTGAGTCTGAGTGTGCCATAAGACAGATGTTTCCATATTCATCTTCACTATCCTCAACTTCCGTGTCACTCCATGTTTCAGCTTTGAGAGCCTTCTTGTACTTCTCAAATTTTCCTTTGTTCTTTTTGAGTTTGGGACAATTCTGTTTAATATGTCCCTTTTTCTTACACTCAAAGCAAATTACATCTTTGACATAATCATCCTCGTCATCAGTTCTGCATTGTCCAGATTGTCTGATTTGTTTCCTGTTGTTGAACTTCTTGCCTTTTCTATTTAATTTCTTTACCTTTTTTATCAGCAGTGCAAGTTCCTCGTCGTCCAGCTCTTCCTCATAATCTGTATCACAAGAATCAGTGTTAGACTTAAGAGCAATGGACTTTTTACCTCTGGATTCCACTTCCTTGTTCATTTGTTCTGCCTCATCGGTTTTGCAGTACCAACGAGCTCATCGGCGTTAGAGGTGAAATTCGCGAGTTTCTCTAATAAATTTCTTCACATTGTTTCAATCTTTTGTGAGTCCTCTCGAAGTTTGTTGACCTTCATTGGTCGAGAACAGGCTGTCCTTGATATGCCAATCCGTTTACAATTTACGTAAAACATTGAACATATCTCCTATGGATTCTCCATGTTTCATCTTAAAAGATTCGTATTGACCAAGTAATATGTTTACTTTGGTCTCCTTGACACGATCAGTTCCTTCATATGTCACATGTAGTCTATCCCATACTTCATTGGCTGTATCACAAGAAGATATATGATTATATTCATTAGGTGATAAAGCACAATATAAAGAGTAAATAGCCTTTGCATCAATAGTTTGTCTCTTTGTTATCTCTTCTGGAGAGAGAGTGGCTAATGGTTCTATTTCTTTCTCATCAGTACTCTTTGACGTTTTTCTGGCATTATCAATGGCCTCAATTCCCCTCTCAACCACATCCCATTCCAGTGGATCTTTTGACCTGAGAAAAGCCTTCATTTTATTCTTCTAGATATTGTAATCCTTGCCGTCGAAGTATGGTGGACGAGTGTTGCTCTGCCCCTCAATTAAACCTGGTGCAAGAATACTAGCCATAGAGGATCTTTAACTCAGAAGTAACAAACACTTCAAGATCTCAAGTACGAGGCTCTGATACCAATTGATATAACTAGTATAAACACCTAGGGGGTGAATAGGTGTAGAGAGATTATTCACTCAAATATAAATAACTTTCGCGATCAACAAACTGAAATCAAGTAGAGAGAGTTAAAGAATATTGCAAACACAGTTTATAGTGGTTCGGTTTTTGAGAAGCCTACGTCCACTCTCCGGGAGACCAGCCAATCGATTGTATTTCACTATATGATCAACTGTGATTACACACTCTCGAGTGTTTGTACTTAGTGATGATATGTCTCACTAAGTCACTCTTTGTTTGTAATACACTGAGATCATTCAAATGCGCTCTATGAACAACTATTGAAGAATTGAATCAGCTTTGGAATGATGTTCATATGTCTTTCCCTAAGTCTCAACCTATCCTTAAATACTCTCCAAGCCACACTCGACCGTTGGCTCTTTCCTTGAGAGTTTAGTCTTCCCTTTCTTGGACAGACTTTATAAGGCAAGTCTTTTTGACCGTTGAAGGTAGATCTGATCCCTTTAGATTCTGTTCGCCCATACAACCAGAATCTGGGCTTCCATAAGTACTCTATTCTTCATTGGAAGTTGCTCGTTAATTGATCCTGTCAATCATATTAGTATAACAGAATCAATATAAATAAGGTAAGTGAAATACTCTACCGTTGGTGATCTTATCGTATAGGTTCATCTTAAGTCTGATGGTCTTAAGTTCTGAATTTGCCTAGATTTTCAGTCTGGTTCATTCAGATTTAAAATCTCAGTCTGGTACTGTCAGACTTAAAACTCGGTCTGGTACGATCAGACTTAAAACTCGATCTGGATAAGTCTTTCCGTCTGGTAAGGTCAGACTCTTAGACATCTTATGTTTTATCTTCTGCAACAAGCAGACTTTGAAGTCAATGTCATTCTGTATTCTTTTCCTTCAAGAGATTGATATAAATATCATTCATAAGATATTTTGTTAGCATCAAAACTAGGAGTTTTCTCAACAGTGATAATGTCTCACTCCCCTTATAAACAGCCTTAAAATTCTAACACAAGGATTAGATACACTATGCGTATCTCACTTCTCTCGTAAAAGCAATCGATTGAATTTTAATTTCTTGGGATTCTTTCTCTTCTCTTTCATCAAAACTTGTGTATGTACACATCTTGGTGCGGTGTCTTTCAAGTATATACAAAACGAGCTGGATTGAATAGAAGATAATTTTTAGTGTGTGACACTATTGATATGATAAGTGTGGTCATTCCTCGACGACTTTGAATGTTTGGCCTCTCGTATGTGGACTTAAAGATGTTGAGAAAACTCCTAGTTTTGATGCTAACAAAACAGCTTATGAAGGATTTATCAATCTCTTGAAAGAAAAGGACACAGAATGACATTAGGTTTTAAAGTCTGCTGGTTGCAGAAAATAAAGCATGAGATGTCTAAGAGTCTGACCGTATCAGACGGAAAGACTCATCCGGATCGAGATTTTAAGTCCGAATGTATCGATCGAGATTTAAGTCCGACCGTACCGGACTAAGATTTAAGTCCGAACAAACCGGACCGAGATTTTAAGTTTGAATGAACCGGGACCGAAAATCTGGGCATATTCGAACATGAGATCATCGGACCTAAGATGAATCTACGAGGATAAGATCACCAACGGTCAAGTATTTCACTTACTTTATTTATATTGATTCTGTTGTATCAAAGTGATTGGCGGGGATCAATCAACGGACAACTTCCAAAGAAGAATAGAACACTTATGGAAGCCCGGATTCGATTGTATGGGCGAACGTAATCAAAGGGGATCCAATCTACCTCCAACGGTCAAAAAGACTTGCCTTATAAAGTCTGTCAGAAAGGGAAGACGAAACTCTCAAGGAAAGAGCCAACGGTCGAGTATGGCTTGGAGAGTATATAAGGATAGGATGAGACCTAGGAAAAGAGTGTGGATGAACATTATTCCAAAGCGATTCAGTTCTTCAATTGTTGTTCATAGTGCGCATTTGAGTGATCTAGGTGCTTTACAGAAAGAGAGTGACTTAGTGAGACTAATCACCGAGTACTAGCACTCGAGAGTGTGTAATCACCGTTGATCATATAGTGAAATATAGCCGATTGGCTGGTCGACCGGAGAGTGGACGTAGGCTTGTCTAAAGCCGAACCACTATAAACTGAGTTTGCAATCTTCTCTACTCTCTCTATTTAATTTCAGTTTATAGATTGCAAAAGTTTGTTATTACTTGCGCATAAAATTCCTATACACCTATTCACCCCCTCTAGGTGTTAATACTAGTTCCAACAATTGGTATCGAGTTAAAGATCCTCTATGGCTAGTATTCTTGCACCAGGTTTAATTGAGGGGCGAGCAACACTCGTCCACCATACTTCGATGGCAAGGATTACAATATCCGGAAGAATAAAATGAAGGCTTTTCTCAGGTCGAAAGATCCCTTTGGAATGGGATGTGGTTAATAGGGGATTGAGCCCACCGATAACGCGAGTAAAAGACATCAAAGAGTACCGATGGAAAGGAACCGAGAACCATCAGCCACTCTCTCTCCGTAAGAAATAACAAAGAGACAAACCATTGATGCAAAGGCTATCTACTCTCTATATTGTGCTTTATCACCTAATGAATATAATCGTATATCTTCTTGTGATACAAAGAAAGGAAGTATGGGACAGAGACTACATGTGACATATGAAGGAACCGATCGAGTCAAAGAAACCAAAGTAAACATATTACTTGGTCAATACGAATCCTTTAAGATGAAGCATGGAGAATCCATAGGAGATATGTTCGATCGTTTTACGAAATTATAAACGGATTAGCATATCAAGGACAGCTGTTCTGGACCAATGAAGGTCAACAAACTTCTGAGAGGACTGTCAAAAGAATGGAACAATGTCAAGACATCTATCAGAGAAACTCTGCGAGTTTCACCTCTAACTGTTGATGAGCTCGTTGGCACCTTACAGTCTTATGAGGCAGAACAAGTGAACGAAGAAGTGGAATCCAGAGGTAAAAATCCCTTGCTCTTAGGTCTAACTCGATTCGATGATACTGATTCGAGGAAGAAGCGGACGACGAGGAACTTGCACCGCCGATCAAAAAGGTAAAGAAATTAAAAACGAAAAGGCGGGAAGTTCAACAATAGAAACAAAAATGCATAACTGGGCAACGCAAAACTAATGACAAGGATGATTATACCAAGGATGTAATCGCTTTGAGTATATGAAAAAGGGACATATTAAACGAGAATTGTCCCAAACTCAAAAAGAACAAAGGAAAATTTGAGAAGTACAAGAAGGCTCTCAAAGCTGAAACATGGAGTGACACAGAAGTTGAAGATAGTGAAGATGAATATGGAAACATCTGTCTAATGGCAGACTCAAACTCAGAAACAGATTCTAACACAGACTCAGACAGAGAGTTCGAGGTAAATCATTTTGAGATTCCTATAGAAGTTTCACATTATATAAATGAGCTTTGTTCTAATCTAAAATCTACTTTGAAAAGGATTTCCAAATTAAAAAAGGAAAATTACAAGTTGAATCAACAAAACGCTTCCTTGAAAAGAAAAATGGATGATTTCAAAAAGGAATTCGTAGAAATTAAGGAAAATCGAGAGTTTCTTTTAAATGAGAATGAATCTATTAAAAAGGAACTTTTGGAAACTAATGAAAATCGAAACTCTTTACAAAAGGAGAATGATTCTTTCAAAAAGAAATTCTTAGATATTACCACAAAATTTTCCAAAGGATCAAAAACTCTACAGCATATACTTTCCATTCAAATTCCTTATTATGATAAGTCTGGACTAGGTTTTTATAAGGAAAATGATTCCCTTATTGATTTTCCCAAAGTCAAGGAAAGAATAAGACAAAGACCTCCTCGACAAGCTTATAGAAATCATTTCAAAAATAATTTTGTAAGACCTTTTGGTAGAAACAATCTCAAATGTTCTAATTGTGAAGAAAGAGAACACTTTGAGAACAAATGTCCTAAAGTCTGGAGACCTGTTCAAAGGAAATGGATAGAAAAAGCTTATACTACTAACTTCAATGAACCCAAGAAAATTTGGGTACCAAAGAAAAAAATGAGTGTTTGTAAATATTGCGAGGTAAGTTTCAAATGTAAGAAGAAATGGTATTTGGATAGTGGATGTTCAAGACATATGACAGAAATTCAAAGATGTTCATAAGATACGACAGAATCAAGGGAGGAACAGTTTCGTTTGGAGGAAACACCAAAGGAAACATTATAGGACTGGAACTGTCAAGACGGAAACTTGATCATCAACAACGTTTCTCTAGTCAAGGGTTTAAACTATAATCTTCTGAGCATCAGCCAGTTGTGTGATGCTGGTTTCAAAATAAACTTCAAATAAAACCTATGTTCTGGAACAAGCAATGACTCTGCACAGACTTTTACTGGACGAAGACATGGGAACATTTATCTTCTGGATATAAATGAAGATACTACAAAATGCCTATTAACAGTCCAAGATGAAGCAGATATATGGCACCGCAAACTTGGGCATGTCAGCATGAAACAAATCTCCAAACTTGCCAGCAAAAAGCTTGTTCGTGGTTTGCCGTCACTAAGTTACAAGAAAACTGAGCTTTGCTCTGCATGTACACTGGGAAAACAGGTTAGAAGCTCTTTCAAATCTATAAAGCAAATTTCCACTAATCGTGTGTTACTGACTTCTTCACATGGACTTATTTGGACTAACCAGAACCCAAAGCATTGGAGATAAGAAATACTGTCTTGTAATAGTTGATGACTACTCTCGATATACATGGGTATATTTTCTAGCAAATAAAGGAGATACCTTCTCATATTTCTCAACATTTGCTAAGAGGATTCAAAATGAAAAAGGTTACTCTATTTCTAGTATCAAAACAGATCATGGGGGAGAATTTGAAAATCAAGACTTCTCAAAATTTTGTGACAAAAATGGCATACAAAGCATACATTTTCATCTCCATACACCAGAACAAAATGGAGTTGTGGAAAGAAAGAATAGGTCTTTGCAGAAATGGCGAGGAACATTGCTTATAGAAAGCAAGGTGGCAACTCGATTTTGGGTAGAAGGTTTCTACTTCTTGCCATATTATTAGAGTATTTCTTAGACCAATTCTTGAGAAAACCCCTTATGAGATCTTCAAAGAAAGAAAACCTATTGTTTCCTATTTTCAAATCTTTGGTTGTCCATGCTATATCCTTAAAAATGTTAATCATCAACCTAGTAAGTTTGAAGAAAGATCAGATGAAGGTATGTTTCTAGGCTATTCAAACTCGAGTAAGCATACAGAGTGTTCAACAAGAATACTCAGACAGTGGAAGAATCCATGAACGTAAAGTTTCTGGAGAAAGAAGTCTCAAAATAAAGCAGTCCAATAAATGAAGAATCAGAATCAAATACAGCTACTGAAGGATCTGGTCTCAACAAAGGAGCAGAATCTTCCCAGGAAACAGTCAAAGAAGCAACTCATGAAGAACGACTATCTCAACTTGACACTCCTGCATCAGCAGAAGATTCTGATAATAATGAAGTTCCAAACAGAAACTGGAAGCATAAGTCCAGTCATCCCAGGGAGCTCGTAATTGGAAATATCTACGAAGGGATTCAAACCAGATCAAGAAACAAAAAGGACACGGGTATTGTTTGCACGATTTCTGAAATTGAACCCAAAGGAATTGATGAAGCACTTTGGAAAATGAAAGCTGGATAGAAGCAATGCAAGAAGAGCTTCAACAAGTTTAAGAGAAATGATGTGTGGGAGTTGGTACCCAAACCAAAAGGACGAACAGTCATAGGAACCAAATGGATTTTCAGAAACAAAGTTAATGAACTTGGAAAAGTCACCAGAAACAAGGCAAGGCTCGTGGCTAAAGGTTATTCTTAATCTGAAGGAATAGACTATGATGAAACCTATGCTCCAATTGCAAGACTAGAAGCAATCAGACTATTATTTGCTTATGCTTGTTATCAAAATTTCAAGCTATATCAAATGGATGTGAAAAGTGCTTTTCTGAATGGGTTTATCAAAGAAGAAGTATATGTAGAACAACCCCCTGGATTCAAGGAAACAAGAAAGCCTGATCATGTATACAAATTAAAGAAGGCACTTTATGGTCTGAAACAGGCTCCTCAAGCTTGGTATGAACGATTGAGCAAGTTTCTACTAGATAACAAATTCAGAAAAGGTATGGTAGATACAACCTTATTCATTAAGAAGGAAGGTAAAGATATTCTGCTGGTACAAATCTATGTAGATTATATTATTTTTGGTTCATCTAATGAGCACTTGTGCAAGAACTTCTCAAAGTCTATGCAGGAAGAATTTGAAATGAGCATGATGGGAGAACTGACATTCTTCCTAGGACTTCAAGTTAATCAAACGAATCGTGGAACTTTTATTCATCAAGAGAAGTACGCCAAAGACCTGATTAAAAAATTTGGAATGGAGAACCTGCAAGAGGATAGAAACTCCAATGGCAACCTCCATCAAACTTGATCGGGATGAAAAAGGGAAGAAGGTTGATCGGAAGAATTACGAAGCATGATCGGTTCTCTTCTCTACCTTCGCATCTAGACCGAGATATCCTATATAGTGTTTGTCTTTGTGCGAGGTTTCAAGTAGATCCTAAAGAATCACATCTTTCTGCTGTTAAACGTATAATTAAGTATGTAGCCACTTACCCAAACTTAGGGCTATGGTATCCAAAGGAAACAGATTTTACTCTTCTTGGCTACTCAGATGCAGATTTAGCAGGATGCAAAGTAGACAGAAAGAGTACTTCAGAACATGCCAACTTTCGGGAAGAATGCTAGTTTCATGGTTTTCCAAAAAGCAAAATATTGTGGCTTTATCAACTGAAGCGAGAATACGTAGCACTTGGAAACCGTTGTTCTCAGATTTTGTGGATGAGACAACAACTAAGAGACTATGGCAAGGAAGAGTGCTGCAGAAATAAGGTGTGATAATACGAGCGCCATAAACCTCACCAAGAATCCAATTTTACATTCCGGGGCAAAGCACATTGAGATCAAACATCACTTTATAAGAGACCATGTGCAAAAGGGAGATATATATGTGGAATTCATTGATTCTAAGAATCAATTAGCAGATATCTTCACAAAGCCGCTGGACAAAGGTACATTCGATTCAATATGTGGGTGTTTAAACATCATTAACCCTTTCTTATAAATTACGTGAGTACGGGAAAAAGTCGACGGTGGAAATCGTCGGGTGATTGAAAAAGGAAAATAATATGGTGTATTATTTCCTTATGAAAATCTGGTATTTATTTGAGTAAGTTTTTTTATTCGAATATTTGATTTGCATATATTCTGGCATATTTCTATGATAATTGAATATTCTTGTTAAATTTAGAATAACTGCTATTTTTAAATTATTTTCGACTATTCACTTGTTCTCCTAACAAAGGTATAAAAATACGCAAAGGTCGAGTCTTTTCCTCACCACTCTTCAAAACGTCTTTTTACAAACCCTAACTGAGAAAAACTCTTTCTAAAACAATCTTCGTCCAAAACCAACCCTCTCCAAACAATGGCATCGAGATCCTCCATATCCAGATCAAGATCTCCATCACCTAGAAGAAGATCAAATAGAGTCGCTGGAAGAGGAGGAAGAAGAATCGAGGAAGGGCAGACGCATTTTGACTTGACACAGACGTCCGAAGAAACTCAAGGACAATCTCCTAGAGTTTCTCCTCAAAGAAATCAAGCAGATTATGAGGTATCTCCAAGAACTCATCGCTCAGAATCGGAAGAAAGGACTGTCGCACGTAGAGGTACGTCTGGATTAACTCTACCAACACCTACTGAAAATCCTCATGTAATTATGAGGAGGTATGAGAAGTTAGTTCGGAGAAACGTTAGGGAAGATGGCAAACTGTTTTTCTTGAGGCAGAATGGGTTTGCAAATGAATTTCGTCTCATTCGGGGCAAGATGAGCTGCCGAATCAACATCTACTCGTAAAGAACGAGTGAGTGATACAGGGAGAAGTAAAGATAAGGTGAAAGAAGATGATGAAACAATCTACAGAAATTTTGAAGTAAGGATGGGAATTCTTCCGTAGTCCGAACACAAGCGGAAAATTATTTCGCTCCAAATAACACAAGACTTTCTTTAACAATCTGTTGGAAAGAGGAGTCATGAATCATAGGATTGTTGATTTTGATTATCGGATGCCGCCGACATAAATCTGCGAGAAAGCTTTGAGAGATTGCAAATGGACAAATTCTGCACCGATTCTCGCTGCTTTGTTTATCCCGAACTAACAAAGCATATTTTTACTCGAATTTGACATTTCTATCTCCGGACGTAATGCGGTTCGGTGTGAATGATAGGTTTTATGAGGTTAGTTCGGATACTCTTGCCGACATTATAAATGTTGAGAGAGGTGCATTCAGGTCAATAGATGTCCCTTATGAAATGATCGCAAGTTTCTCACAAAATCAGTAAGGGCCACTATAACTTATCCTCTTTTAACATCCGCAAGAACTATTCCGCACAAAATCATCATCAGCTGCATTCGTCCAAAAGCATCATCCAAGACTGATGTGTCTAAATTTGAGGCAAAACTGATGTGGGCAATTGAAAGAGGAGTACTGTTCTCACTACCTCACACAATCATTTTGCATATGTATCGTACAGTCTCAAAGGGAAAGGGACAGCTACCTTATGGAGCTTTAGTCACAAGAATCTTTAATCATCTCAAGATAGATATTCCCAGAAGATTCAGTACTAAAACTCTTCCAACAATGATCATTGACATAAAAATGATCAACAAGATGAGACTGAAGGATGTTGCTAAGACATGGAGACGAAAAGAAAAGGAACTGGCTATATCAGAGATAGCAAAAAGAAAAGGCAAAGAATCGCTTCGATGGGCCAAGTTCTAAAAGGAGAAGACAACTCCTACCGATAGATGAAGAAGATGAAGAAGAAAGCATCTCTCGCAATTCGGCAAATATGCGTCAACATTCTCAGAGAATGTCTGAACAAGAGGAAAATGCAGAACACATTCTTCACAGAGAAAAAGAGAAGGATACAGGATATGAAGAAATGGATGAGCCAGAAGAAGCAGAAGAAGAACAAGATGAAGAAGGAGATAAGAGTAGAGAAAAAGAGGGATAGCAAGAACAGAATGAAGCATCAACTGAGGGGGAGAATCATCATGAGAATATTAACATTCACGTTCTGCAGCCTTCATCGGAAATGCTAATTACCAAAAGATCTTCGAACTTTTAACGAGAGATCGGGATCGACAGTACAGATGGAAACCTCCTTCAATAACGATCGGAAACTCTTGAGAAGACAAGTCAATCGGTGTATTGACAGGATTGAGAAGTTCGCATCGATATGGAGGATTTCACCCTTGTTTGGAGCCCAAACAAGAAAACCTCTTAAAAAGATCTTTTTCAACTGACTATTTTTTGAAGTTGACAAAAAGGGGGAGTAGATATGGCTTTTTGTGCTCGACTGGTTTTTTTTGTGCTTGACTGGTTCTAGATATATTTTGCTCGACTTGACTTTTGCTTGACTCAGCTCTTTGATTGACTTTCGATGAATTTATCATTGTGCTGTTGATATCATGATAGTTGGATGACATATGGTTTTATCATTATGATAATGCATGATAAATGACTGATGATATTCTCTTATTGAAATATGTACTCGACAAAGTACGTATCTTGTTAAGCTGTAATTATGTTATGCGGGGTTGATATGAGCTATACTTATAAGTTGGGCAGGATAGTTGGAAACAGGTCTATTTAATCATATTTTGCAGGGACATGAAGCCATATGTTTAAGATGTTTTGTCACCATCAAAAAGGGGGAGATTGTTGAGAAAACTCCTAGTTTTGATGCTAACAAAACAACTTATGAATGATTTATCAATCTCTTGAAAGAAAAGGACACAGAATGACATTAGGTTTTAAAGTCTGCTGGTTGCAGAAAATAAAGCATGAGATGTCTAAGAGTCTGACCGTATCAGACGGAAAGATTCATCCAGACTGAGATTTTAAATTTGAATGTATCAGACTGAGATTTAAGTCGACCGTACCCAGGACTAAGATTTAAGTACGAACAAACCAGGATCGAGATTTTAAGTACGAATGAACCGGGCGAAAATACGGGCATATTCGTAACATGAGATCATCGGACCTAAGATGAACCTACAGGATAAGATCACTAATGGTCAAGTATTTCACTTACTTTATTTATATTGATTCTGTTGTATCAAAGTGATTGGCAGGATCAATAAACGGACAACTTCCAAAGAAGAATAGAACACTTATGGAAGCCCGGATTCTGATTGAATGGGCGAATAGAATCAAAGGGGATCCAATCTACCTCCAACGGTCAAAAAGACTTACCTTATAAAGTCTGTCCAGAAAAGGGAAGACGAAACTCTCAAGGAAAGAGCCAACGGTCGAGTATGGCTTGGAGAGTATATAAGGATAGGATGAGACCTAGGAAAAGAGTGTGGATGAACATTATTCCAAAGCTGATTCAGTTCTTCAATTGTTGTTCATAGTGCGCATTTGAGTGATCTAGGTGCTTTACAGAAAGAGAGTGACTTAGTGAGACTAATCACCGAGTACTAGCACTCGAGAGTGTGTAATCACCGTTGATCATATAGTGAAATATAGCCGATTGGCTGGTCGACCAGGAGAGTGGACGTAGGCTTGTCTAAAGCCGAACCACTATAAACTGAGTTTGCAATCTTCTCTACTCTCTCTATTTAATTTCATTTTATATATTGCAAAAGTTTGTTATTACTTGCGCATAAAATTCCTATACACCTATTCACCCCCCCTCTAGGTGTTAATACTAGTTCCAACAAAAGAAGGTGTCGAAAAAAATATCTTGACTACTTGGTGTACTAATTCAATATGGTCCTCCCCACATAACTAATCACATTACTAATGAAGCAAGCCCCACCACCACTGCCTTTGGGGCTAAATCAAACCCCAATAATTGAGATATTTATTGCATGCATTATTTTCCCTCCTATACTTACATATCTTTCTTTGCTCCAATATAGAGGGAATATTAGCATCCGTTTGTTTTGCAAACTTTTGAATGATTTGAAAAAAATTTCTATAAATAATCGTTTGTATTGCTTCAAAAATGAATGTCATTATTTAAATTATGGATTGGATAAGAGTGAGCCTAAAATTGATTGAGATTATCCAAATATCAAATCGTTTTTGTATTTGATTTGTGCAGAATCAAACGTTTTTTGAATACTTAATCAAAACACTAATTGACGATCAAATTTGAGACTGGTTTTTTTAAGGTGTTTGTATAACTCATGCATGAAGTTCCTCCTTGCTTTGCTGAGAAGGTATTTTATACAGTATTTACATCATGGCATGATAACACGTAAAAATGGTTGTCAATAAACAAAGAGAATTATAAAATTCATGGATGAAATCGGTTGAAATTAATGAAGTAATGTTATATTTACTAAATTTGGGTTACCAAATTGGTATACTAAATTAAATGTGACTAAAAGTAATGTATTGAAGATGACTCACTTGCTTTAATGCCCATTTTCAATTTGCCATGAATTTTATAGATTCATTTAAATTAATCTAGTATTAATTGGATATGATAATATCAAGCAAGTGTCATAATATTAGATATATATATATATATATATATATCATTTTGATTATATTCAATGCATATAATACTTTTGACTTGTGTTTTGCACCATCCTTTCGCTCTTAACACTCTCCTACGGGGGTTAATTATCCATATTTATAATTTGTAATTAAAAAGGCATAGCAAGGACAAAGGACAATATACTCATTTTCCGGAAATTAATAATTGAAGGACAGTTGTGGGGCTCTTATCTTTTGTGATTGAGCCACGTCCAACCTTGTACCACATTCCTTGAGTTTTCTTAGATGGGACCCTTGATGGTGAATCTTGACCCATTGACTTTCTTTCTCTTTTTAGTCATGCGCAAGATCCGCGGTTTCATCGGCCAGCTAATTATAAATTTGTCACTGCACAATCTCTTTCCTCCTCCCTAATCAAATTATGATAAAATCACATTTCGTGGATGTTCTTATGCAAGATTTTTAAATCCATGGTATGACTATTGGAACTCGTTAGAAGATACTTTCCGAGGGATGATGTAAAATGCCTCTACGTTATTGGCGGTTCCAAACACCTCCATTACTTCCTTCTCATCATACTTCACCCATCATTTTCTCAATTTTATCAATCGTTTTCAAAAAAAAACTTTACCTAAATCTGTTAAACGAATGGATCAGGTCGAATTTGGATTGAGTTATAAATGATTCGAGCCAAATTGATCCATTAACTCATTTATGATCCATTTATTCATTCATAACATAAATTTCTCAACCCACACTTGATTTTATTCATACCTAATTCATACCCAACCCAAATCATATTACTAAAATATTTTCATATTTAAATTGATCTAAGAAAACTTGTTTCTTATTGTTATTTTTTAAAATTATATTGTGAAAATACTTCATTGCAATACAAATTTAGTGGACAATTTTATAATTTCTTAAAAAAAATTGAGGCTTCATTTGTTTCACGGAAAATGTGATATTTCTGAAAAATGCTTTCCAAGAAGTTATTTTCCAGAAAAATGATAATATTTCTAGTGTTTGGTTGAAACTTGAAAATAAACTAAAAAATATTTTTACCGTATGGTATGGAAAATCTGATTTTCTATTCATAAAGGTGTTAGTAGAATATTTATTTTGAATTCTTTGTGATAATTCTTCTAGAGTTATGTCAGGGACGTGGCCCTATCATAGTAAAGTTTTTGTAAATTACCGTGTGAGTTCGTTTACTTCAAGGGAGGATCAGTATCAAATTCTTTAATAGACTTTTCAAGGACGTTTACTTAATCTGAAGTGTCATTTATGACTAATCCCTTTAGCTTGGAAGTTTCTTCCATGCTAGGTCCTTTAACGGTAGGAGTATCAATTATTGGTAATTGCCTAAAAAATTATTTTTCTTATCTCCTATGGTTTTAGCAAATTCTGGACTAAGGGTTTTAGGGCACTCAAATGTCTTGAAAATTGTGGATTTAAAAGTTTCTAATTTTGACCTTTGGGAAAAAAATGATTAGATAGATGATTATTCTATTTAATTGATTGCCAATTGTGCGGAGATGTTGATTCGTGTAATTATTTTGTTGCCTTACTTTTATTCTATGACATTCATCAATATCGGTTGTTATTCTAAAAGGAGTAGCTATTATTTCATGTTTGTACATTTAATCATAATATTTTTCTTTAATTTTTTGGATTTTATCATGAAAAGTGTTAGAAAACCGTTGCCTTATTTCTTTGTTTTCTTTTGAGTATTCTTGATTTAAGAATTTTCGGTTAGGTTCAAAGTCTTTTTCAAGAGTAAGTGCTTCGGGATCTACTAATTCGAAGTAGGTAGTAGAATGATGAGGGAAGTTAGGAATTTCTAAATCGGGTTGGTCATGTTGATAAACAGGTCGGGGAATACCAATTCTATTGTCAAGACCACTAATATTGGACACTACGGGATTATTATCTTGGTTGATGGTTGTTTCAAGATTAAACACACTACTTTGGTTTCTAGGTGAAAGAGTAATAATAAGAGGAAGATTTGGATGGAGATAACCAACCTACGTGATGGGGATGAGGGAATTAACCTTAAGTCAAATGACTATTTTGGAAATTGAATGATTACTTTTCCTTCTAGATGTTGTATTATATTGGTTGGATTTGCATTTTGAACCATTTGCTAGGGAACTTGGTTTTCAAATTCCCATTGTTCTAGTAATACTATATCAATCCAATTAATTGACCTGGGGGTGATTGTATTGGCTCTAGTAATATCAATTTGAAGGAGAAGTGTTTCTCCTTTTGAGCTATGTTTGAATGCTCTGCTTCCAAATGCATAAAGCATAGCTTTGTAATGAATCCATAGACAAGGATTGAAGGTATATATCCTTTTGCTATCTTATAATTATGCGTCTTAATCTGAAAGGTTAAAGATTTAGTGATATTTTTATCTCTGTGGCATCAAGAAATTAGGATTAAAATCAAAATGGATTGGGCCATTGCAAGATTTGTTCCTACGGTTCCTAAGATGGATACTTCAAAGTTTAAGAGTCTTGAATCTCTATAGAAGTATTTAAACCCTCTTTGGTAAGAAGTTTAATACCCACCTAAACTAACCCTATATGAATGTCATTGAATTTTTATTTATGTTTTTTCATAAATTCTTGATTTAAGAGTGTAATTGTTTCGAAAGATCTTGAAAGAGTCATATCTCTTTCTTCTATTGTGATAACATAATCTGATTTTTTTTCAATATATATATATAAACTTAAGATGACTACGGCACAGCTCTAGGGTTTACTTCCAAGCTCCACTAAAAACTTACAATGACTAAATTTTTATCCCAGGGTTTACTTCCAAGCTCGACTGAAAACTTTTTTTTTTTGGTCGAAATACTTCATGATATTAATATAACTCAAGAGTCTTTACAGCTAAAGCCCAACAAAGGAGCATCTAGACATAAAAGTTCCCACAAAGATTGGGGGGGACGGGTCACCCAAGAAGAAGGGAGAGTATTTGAATGCTGGGCTTTTGCAATCCAATCAGCCACTTTGTTTGCGGACCTATGACAGTGGCCAAAGAGATAAATTAAAATTGGGCCAAAGAAAGCTGCACCTCCTCTATTATCGTTTGCATCTCCCACCTCACGTGCTTCTTCTTCAAAAGTACTTCCTTCAACTCTTCACAGTCAGACTCCAGTTCAATCTGACTCTCTCTCCTTGCCTGAAACCGTTTCAAAGCTTCGATCAAAGCCATGGCTTCCGTCTAAAACACTGATGAAGCTGGAACTATCATAGCGAAGCCATCCAATAGAGCTCCTGCCTCGTTACGAAGAATTCCTAAAATTGCTCCCACTGTTTCGCCTTCAGAAAAAGCACCATCAACATTGATTTTGAAGGTATGATTCTTCGGTGGGTTCCAATGCTTTGGTGATTGAGTTTTTTCTATGTAAAGTTTCAAACTTTGGCGGTTCCATTTTCTAAAATTACTGACCATCATCCTCGCTGATTCAATTAGGGGTTTTGGATCTAAAGGTTTTCTTCAAAACACAAAATTACTTCTCGCTTTGCACAAAAACCATAAGAGGGCTGCAATTTCCTCAAAGATTAGTAAATTACCTAGCTTTTCGATTTGATCTTGAAGCCACATCTCAATTCTCTACAAACTGAATCAATCTAATAAGAGAATTAAGGTAAATGTCTTTGTAGCAGGCAATGACAAAGGAAACTTTCAAGGTAAAAAGGTGACTAATAAACTAAATTATGTTTCGACCCAAAAAAAAAGAATATGTCCATAAGATAATTGCTCACAACCTTTTTGTTGACAACATTGCCCAATAGCCCTCCATCTTTGAAATGTCATAGATTACACCTTTTAAATATTTAGGAGGTAAAAAAAAATATATAGGAAGTATAGTACTTGGTAACTTCTCGATGTTCCGGAGCTCTTGCGCTAACCGTGCTTAAAATTCAGGAGGATTTTGAGTGATTACTTAAATTTACGTACTTGTAATACGTTTCACCTTGAACATTAACATGATTATTATTATTTTTTCTCATGGGTCCCTGTTATAACATCGTCTGACTTTGGTTAATTAAATATAAATTTTATTCTATTTCTTTCTATTTGCAAATTGAAGCACTAGAACCATACTAGTCATTACTTTTTGAATTGTGTCGTTTATTATTTCCTGTCTATACCTATACTGTCATTTCCTCATATAGTATCATGAAAGGAACGAAACTTGTAAAATTGTCCATTGATGTTTATACTGTTATCTATATCACATATTGTCCGACATCCTTGTTATACTCATTGTTCTGAACTTTGATATAATCAAACGTTTCAACACCTCTATTGACTTATAACTTTTCATATTTATGCTTCGATAAACTAAACTGAAGTGGCCTCTTCGGACAAATTTATCGAATTTCAGAATCTCTCTCTCTCTCTCTCTCTCTCTCTCTCTCTCTCTCTCTCTCTCTCTCGTTCCTGACCTTGAGTTTAGTAATGAAAGTCTTCCACTAGAGCAACAAGCTGTTGATTACCGTATCGTTTAATACTTCTGCTCAACATGAGAGAAAAGCAGCAACATGTGGCCTTCTTTCGGTTAAGTCCTTAACATTTGTCATTTGATCACCTAATTTTGAAGTTGTTGAGCCAAAGTTGCCCGTACCATCACGTGCCAATCATGAGAATGAAAACAGTAACAACTCATCACGTTGCTGATCATGGGAGAAAAGAATAGTTAGGACATGTAGGGATATTTGATTAAATGTCGATGAGCTTATGGATGGAAATACATGGTTTGATGGCGACGTAGGAAGTTGCCACGTGTCCAGCTATCACAAATACGAAGTTTGAGCAGTGTTGATGTGAAGATTTAAGCGGAAATAATCAAATGTGCAAAAAAACCGGGCAAAATTAAGGAACGGTTATTGGCCAATGACCGAGTCATGCAACCGGTGTTGACAAACTAGGGAGCAGTACAACATGATCAAGAGGGTTATGAAGAAAAGCAGGAAGGCAAAGGAACGTGTGCAAGGCTAGAGGCGGTTACCATAAAAGGGATCACTCTTTGACAGTTACCAGATTGTTCTCTAAATACCGCAAGTCATCCTGTGAAGAACCCCCCCTCCCAAACAACACATCAAATGGCTTAACTTTATCTTTACTTTATTGCACTTTAGTTTACATAACTGTAGTTTTCATATTCTCATCGTTGATTAGATTCCGGTGAGTATCTATCTCCGATGCAGCATTGTTAACTATATTCCGGTATTGTATCACAAGCCTAGCGTCTCCGACACTGTGTTTCCTATCCTGGGGCATAATTGTTGATTATATTCTAGCTTTGCGCCAAACTATCCACAAGTTGTGTTGTTAATTAAATTCCGACATAGTTTAAATCCAAAGGTGTAAGTTATTAAGTTGTCAATGGTCAAGGTTGTAATATACAGATTGGGAATAACATTTGCATCTTAATATCCTCTGTTTGAATTCAGCACGGAACTTGTGTCTCCTCTAATAATAATCGAAATACACCGTTCGATGAAAAATATTTTGTTGCAAGAAAAAAAGTCGCGAAACAACTTTTTGGCATGCCTAGTGGGACCATTGCATGGAGTTGAAAGGGAACTATGCCACATTCTAAAAGTCAAACCTATAACATCCACGGTTCTGGCCCTTGGGAAATGGCCATGAAATCGGTGTGCCAATAGTGGGGATCGGCCATGGACCAATCCAAGGAATGGTCATGGATCAATCGGCTCGATTAAAAGGGTAACCGAGGGATAAGACATGGCCTGGTTGAAGGATCAACCTTGAATTGATTGAGAGATTGGTAGTGAGCCAATCCATTGATCACTAGTGCAACCTGACCTCGCCTCAGGGTGCCCTCCTGTCATGGGGCGTCGAAGGAGACGGGTTTAGGAGTATTTGATCTTGAGCTCGCACTTGGGTCATGTCTATCAAAGATGTCATCATCTCGCCTTTGATTTTGATCCATTGAGTTTGAAATCTACAAGAACATGAGTTCTCCCAAACCTATACCCCGCGGGACAACGAAAAGGTGTTGTGACTCATCTCTTACACAAACGGCACATTTTACAAAAAGGAAATCAGGTGTAAAAGGTAGGTTTAGGGGTACTTCCACTATGATAGCCCTCCTAAAGGTACTTAACTCCAAAAGATGTCATCATCTTGTCTTTTGGGATCACCCTTTAGGTTTGCTAAATCGTAGCTTATGAACCTTTTCCAAACATTCATATCCCGCACTACAGGTTTGTTTTTATTAGTTGTATTATACAACCATATATGACATCTAGAAGTCACCATTAGCCTCGTTTTTGGGGGCCAGCTAGAAAGCCCAATTGAGGGTTGGGAATGATCTCTCGATTTCTATGGGTTCAAGGACTTAGATTATGTTAACAAGTCTATTAGTGCCATTTCAATACCTAACGGTTGTTGTTTTACCTAACATGTCCATGCACATCTTTTTACTTTTTCATGCATTAGGTAAAAAAAAAGGCAATCGTGTGTGGATGGTTCATTTCATGCAATTCTACTCTATGTAACTAAACAAAAGAAAAGAAGACAAACAATTGAATTGAAAAGACAGTGCGGGAAGTAAACACTCAAGATGGTTTATGAAAAGCGATTAAAGTCTTAGCATGCAATCCTAAAACAATAGTAGAGAAAGTAGGGAAGAACCCACTTATCGTCAGGCCTTTATACAACACATAAGAAAACCTGAGACATATGTCGGGAAATGAATTTTACAAAGAAATTGGTCGGATTGGACATCGACCATTTGCTATTGGGTAGTGATTATTACAATAAAATGTGTTGGATTGAACATTTTACCAACTATCGTTTTCATGTCTTTGGGATTGTCGTATCGAGACTATCCCAATTCTAGCCTAATGCTAGAAAGTAAGCTAGCAATCCACATATGCATCATTCACGTAACGCAAAAACATCAAATAAAATATTCAAAAGAGGCAATGATGAATCAAGATGGGCCTCAGGATTGGCTTTTAAAGTTGTTCATGCAACGAGCCATGCTAAGCTATATTCATTTTAGACATGACCTATGTCCATTAGCCATCATTAGCATTCACTCATAGTGACTAGTGTCATAGGTCCCTAAGATCAGTTCTAAGTGTGACCCAAGGTTACCCAAGAGTTTATGCATTGTACGTGCCCATACATCTAAGAAAAACATCAACAGCATGAAAGTAAACATCTATTAAGTCCTTTGGCCTTGGTTCTCAAATAATCAAACAAATAAGTGAGCCGACACTGGATCACTTATTCAATCATCATGCGCTATTCACCACATGCGTTTTGTAAGGAAAATTAGCACATCAAAAGATTCCTATGATGCCCCAAAACATTTAAAGGGTACAAAGAATTTGACATGAACGAGACATAGATGCATCATGATTATGGAACACATTTAATTGCTAAGGTTAACTTGGGTGCATCTTCTACACATCTGATCAAGCTTTGCAAGCATGCTAAATATGGTCAAAACCTAGATGAATCTAATGTCAAGTAAAAAAATTTAATGAAGGGAAGACTTTGTTACATTTAAGCTATGAGGTGCATTTAATTGCCAAGGCTAACTTGGGTGCATCTTGTGCGCAACTAATCAAGCTTCGCGGGCATTTTAAATATGACCCAAGTTTATATGGAACTAATCTCAAATCAAATGTTGATGCATGCTAAAGTCATTTCAATCATGTGGGCATCACATGAATCAAAATCAAGCTCAAAACAAGTAGACATGTAAAAATTCAGATTGTCTTGCTTGTTTAATGGGCTCGTTAAAGTCATTGAATCACCTTTTTTTTTTTTTTTTTGAGAAATTTTGAGAATAAAGTCCAGTGTGTGTGGATCAAAACTCATGAAGACATAGAAATCCAGATCAACATGCGTAATTTTCTAAAATTCCTAGAACAGAGGCATGTCATAAAGACAAAAACAGAAAATCGCATAACAAAGTGTCAAAGAATCACGCAATCGGGGCATAACCCGTGGTTAATTGATCTGGGAAAATTTATGGTGTATCAAGCATTAGATGAGGATCAATTCATGTGAAGAAATCAATCTAGGAATCACAACACACGAATTTCTATAAATCCTAGAACATGTCTTGGTCAGTCAGACACAAAGCAAATCAATGGAATATGCATTCAGTTCCAAGATGATTTGTTATGTCAATCGACATTTAATGAATTTCAGAATTTAGTATGATTTAGAAATGTATGTCTCAAACAACTTTCAGTGAGGAATCATTCATGGAATCATCAAACAAAAATTCCTAGAAAATATACAAAGAGCCATACCTATATTAAATTATGTCATTATATGTTGCCAACTACGGTACATGTGACATGTAAAATGGACGTAATTAAGTATATGCTAACTTGGCTAATTGTGAGGGATTGGATTGCTAAGTGGGCATTTACATTGTCAGAAAACAATTTAATATACTCGCCACTTAAGGCGGTAAAAGGTCAATCAGTTGCGGACTTCATTATAGAATACCCATATATTCAAAATGAGGACACAGATGAAAATCACATTCACGTGATCTCATGGACGTTGTATTTCGATGGATCAAGTGCAATTGGATTAGCGGGAGCTAGACTTTTGATAATATCTTCACAAGGGCAAAAAACTAAATTTATGTTCAAGCTTGAAATTGAGTGCTCAAATAATCAGGCTGAATATGAGACTTTAATTGACGGCCTAAATATTTTGGTTGATATGAAAGCACGATTTGTTAAAATAATGGACGATCCCCAGCTAGTGGTAAAACAATTATTTGGAGAGTATCAATGCTTCAATGAAAACATCATGTCTCATCACATGATCACAAAAAGGCTCTTAGATCATTTTGCTGATTTCGAGTTGGTTCACATCAGAAGAAGTGAAAATTCTGAAGCCAATAAGTTAGCTCAGACAGCATTCGAGTTTAAAATATTCTAAAGAATTTGTGAACCATATTATTACCAAAATGAAAGTATTGCCATTGATAGACAATCGAGTGATAATGATTCAAGATGAAGTAACAGAAGGTCAAAACAAACAAGATTGGAGAGCCCCATTCATTGAGTATCTGAGGGAGAAGGACACCAAAAGTGTCATAAGTTGTGTATAGTGCTCACTTTAGTGCCAAAACTTTTCGCCAACTTATTTAAGTGCCAAATTGGGAAAAATGTTCAAATACGTGCCTCCAATGTGAAATTCCGACTAAAAAATTATGTGGCTTTTTTAATTAAATATTTAGACAGAAGAATACTAGGAATGCTAAAATTTTTGTACGGTGCTCACTTCGGTGCCAAAACTTTTTTTGCTCACTTGAGTACCACAAGTTTAAAAAAACGTTCACTTGAGTGCCACTTTTGATTTCGCCGCCGGAAAAGCTAATGTGGCATTAAAATAACATTAAACTTGCCAATGTGTCTTGCTGGCAAGTTGAGTCAGCAAATGAGAGGGTAAACAACGTTGTTTACCCATGTAATTATAAGAAGTGAAGCAGCTTTATAAATTGGGGCAAAATCCCAATTTCATTCTTCACGAACCCTAACCCTAATTCTACCTTCAACCTGCAAACTCTCTTTAATTCTAGGCCAAATCATCTCATCAAATTGACAATGGGGAGCAAAAGCAAGAGAAGTAGCTCACGAATTTCTGAACAAAGTGAAGATGAAAGTCAATATTTTTGTTTTTGTGGACTGCGAAGTCCAACAAGAGTTTCTTGGATGAGAGAAAATCCTAGGAGAAGGTTCCATGGATGCACTAGGTATAGAGAAGGCTTCAATTGTGGATTTTTCAAGTGGGTTGACGCAAAATTTTCGAATTAAGCAACGGAGGTGATCTTGAAGCTCCTTCAAGGATAGGATGGACCTTTGCCTATGATGGAAGATGAGTTGGATGATGCCAACTCTATGCAAGTGGAAATCAAGGGTCTAGAATCTTTGGTAAATCATTTGAAGAAGGAAGTTTCAATGATGAAAATTCAAAGAGATATTTATCGAGTGTTGTTTGTCTTGATGTTGTCAAGTTTGGTCTGGTTTGTGGTCGTATGTAATTTCAGTAACGAAAAGAAGTTACTAAGTCTACCGTAGTTAAAAAACAATGAAATGTGTTGATGTATTTGGTGCCATGGCTTCTTTTGTTTTATGTAACTCAATTTTGTGTTGACTTGAAGGTTGGTAGATTGGTGGACGTTGTGTTTTTTGATGCAATTTGAGTATTATTATTGAATTATACAACAGATAGATGGCTTGACCAACTCGTAGCAACTGCAGCAAGAGAAGGGATGGTCCTACATAATGGTCCCCATTTTGACTTTCTGCATTTGATTATTCAGGTGGTACTCCATCAATTGAGAACCCGGAAGAGGAAAAGGAAATTTCAGGCAATACTCAAATTTGATATGAGAAAGGCCTATAATCGGGTGGAACGAGATTTCTTGGAAACCAGCATGCTGAAAATGGGATTTAGTGACACTAGGGTTTCTTGGGTCATGCAGTGTGTTTCAACTGTTTCCTTCGGTGTTAAGGTGAATGGTGAACCTCTACCATATTTCAAACCATCAAGAGGAATACGACAAGGTAACCCACTTTCCCCTTATCTTTTTATTCTTATAGCAAATGTTTTATCCCATTTGCTACATAAAGCTGTAGAAGATAGAAGTATAAAAGGGATTCAACTAAACAGAGCATGCCCAACTATCACATCTAATGTTCACGGACGATCTGATTCTGTTTTTGGATGGAAAAATCTTAGTGTCAAAATGTTGTTGCTATTCTAAATCAATATTGCTTTGCCTTTGGGCAAGCCATTGATCTCAATAAATCAGTATCCTTTTCAGCAAAAATTGTCCCCAAAACCTGACACAAAGTTTGACTAATGAGATGAGAGTTTCAGAAATAGAGAAGACATGGAGATACTTGGGAATCCCCTCAAATTGGGGCTGCTCTAAAAAGGAGATGTTCGCTTGGATACTTGCAAGAGTTAATTCAAAATTAGAGGGCTAGAAAGAAAATCTAATGTCTAAGGTAGGGAAGAAAATTTTGGTAAAAGCTGTAGTGCAAGTAATACCACAGTACGTTATGTCTGTCTTCAAAATTCCTCTTTCCATTTGGCGGGCCATTAAAAAAAAGATTGCAGAATTCTTGTGGAAAAACCAATGAAAAACGAAGAGGAGTCCCTTGGAGGAAATGGGAGATGTTAAAAGCAAGGAAAGATGAAGGAGGTTTGGGATTTAGAGATTTAATTAAGTTTAATGAGGCAATATTGGGCAAGCAAGCATGGAAATTAACTCAAAACTTAGAATCCCTATAGAGCTAGGTTTTTAAAGGCTTGTATTATCGACACAATGATTTTTACATGCAGGGAAGGGAACCAAACCTTCCTAAGGATGGCAAAGCCTCATCATAGGAAGAAATATTATCCAACCATCACTTCGTTTGATAGTTGGTAGTGGTAACAAAATAAAGATCCGCGAGGATAATTGGCTACCTCAAGGAGTGATTGGAGGCCCAGCAAACAGAGAAGAACCTACAATGGTGTCGGATTTGGTGGATGAAAAGGAAACGATATGGAAAGACCATAGAACTCAGGAGGTGTTTGATCAAGAATTAGCAAAGGAAATCCTAACTATCCCTTTAAGTCCTTCGATGAAGGAGGATCAACTAGCCTGGACATCGACAAAAGCAGTCGTGTTTACAATGAAAAGTGCATACAATCGTATACGAGACAAACAGAGCAACACAAATCAAGACCGGGCTTCATCATCTTTCCAAGCCCCTAAAGCATTATGGAATCCTATATGGCAGACAAGAACACAACCGAAATTCAAGCACTTTCTTTGGTAGGTATGTCACAACGCACCGACAACAAAGGAAAATTTACAAAGAAGAAGTATTATACTTGATGCCATATGTGCTCTATGTTAGAGACAACCCGAAGCCGTAGAACATCTCTTCCTTCTCTGCCCCCTGAATGAAATATGTCTGGGAACACCCAAAAATAAAAATAAAAATCGATGCTCATGATGTCAATTGAATGGAAGAGTGGATTGCAAATTTCAAACATACCTTGGTATCTTTTGAACTCCTTACCCTGTTGCTTTGGCAAATCTAGAAGGCTCATAATGATTTTGTATTTTGAAGCCTAAAGTCGAACCCCCAACTCCTGATAGAATCGGCGATGGCAAAAAATCAAAACATCAACAGGTGGGTAATTGTTAGGCAAGAAAAATGGAACCAGAGAACAGGCATTTCTCTGGTTTGGAAACCCCCTGCTCGCGGTTTGCTTAAGTTAAATGTCGATGGTTCCTTTCTTGCAGAATTTGGAGAAGGAGTGACTGCTTGTGTTTGCCGAGATAATTCTGGTAAGTTGATAAATGGATTTGCTTGCTTGGTGTGAGCAGATTCGGCATTCCAAGATTGTCGTCAAAACCCTAAGGATGCAAACCATAGTGCAAAGAGATGGAGTTAGAAACAGATCACTTTGATTTGGTAAGGGAGATAACTAAACCAACAGATCAACTAAGATGGGAAGCAAGAGCACTTATCATTGAGGCCCAAGCCCGACTAAAGAATTTCCGATCCATGAAGATAGCCCATCGCAAGAGAGAAGCTAATAGAGTGGCGGATTAGGTTGTCAAAGCACATCGCAACAAAACATTACCTTTGAGTTGGGTCTCTTATCCCCCTCCTATCCTTTTGAAGTTATTATGTTCAGTTGTAAGTAATTTGTGTTTCCAGGCTATCACTTAATGAAAGCTACATACTTTTTGTGACCCAAAAAAAAAAAAATTCCTCTCCTTGTTTTTATCTATCTTAATATTTACAAAACATTCATAGAGTTAAATATGTTTGGCAAAAGAAATTAGTTGAAAATGTGTGAAGTGTTAACTATTTTTTATACTTCCACCCCATCTTCTACTTTTTTCCTTAACGTTTGAGCTACACTAGCTAATTCCCATTGTTTTGTCTTTGGATGCATGACCTTGCACTAAATTAATTCGAGTTCGCTGCAAGGAATGACGGGAAGATGCATGCATTGGACTTTGGACTAAGGAGGGACATAGAGAAAGTGGGCCCTGCGGGGTTGCAATTAGTACGGCAAACACAAACTATTTGCACGTGGACACGGTGAGGGAACGCAGTACGAAGCCTCCCTTGTCAACGTTATAGGCCCAGCCAAAGCAAAGACGAGGAACTGGATCCCACTTTTGGATGATTTTCCTCACACGTGTCCACCCAGTCGTCAATCGCGCTTTCTAGGTTTCTGAATTTATTTCCTTCTCTCTACGCCTAGAAGGCGCATGTGAGGCGAGTAAAGATGATGCCCGTTCAATTGATAATGTGGGAGCGTAAAATCGATTGAGACGGCCTAAATACCAAAAGAATTGTTCTGTGGGGGATTGAACCTTTATTAACTGCTTAATCGAAGCACAAATGAAGAAATAAATTTGAAAAGTTTTCTTTACATGTTCATATAACTCACGACACTTTCTTCCTCGCTTTGCCAAAAAGGTAATTTACATGTGTCGCGACCTATTTTTTCCGTCCCGGATGGAGGAAAGGAAATGTCCGAATAGATAAATAGGTTTAGGGGTATTATCCAGGGCGGCCCAAGCGCCCTATTAGACATAGGCCTAAAGCCCATACCCCGCGTGACGTTGGGTGTTCATGAAAATCTTCAAATGAGGAGTCGCCACTAGCCTATTGGGGTCGGCTAGAAACCAAGCGAGGCATGGAAGTGTGCCTCACTTTCTACGCAACCAGAGATTCTAGGGTCGGGGGACTTGATTACACTAATTAACCAATTAGTGCCCTTTTCGGTACCTAATCTTGTTCATTTCAAAAGACTTTTGTCGGCGGTTCGGATTGATTTTAGAATTAACCACTAACATGTGAGGTGATAAAGTGCGCAATCATCAAAATATGACAATCGCAATTCAAGAAAGCATTAAATAAATTGCGGGGAAAAAATAAACACATAGCATTAGGAGATAAATAAATGACAATCCTAATTAAACTAAGGAGGAAACCATAATCATCGCATCATAAGCGTGCATTCAAGGGTAATTGTATCCGAGGATAATTAAAACCCTAAGTGAAGTTTGGGAAGGAGCATTCGATTTTAAGACAATCTTATGTCGATGATTTTCCAACACTTTTTAAAGAGAAAATGGTCCAAGAATTATTTTAGAGCTTTTTGGGAAACTCTAAAACAAACTAGGAGTTTTTGGGATTTTTGAATTTTTTTGGAATTTTCAATATTTTAATCTTTTCTGGTTTTTTTTTAATTAAAAAAATATTTTTTATTTTTTTATTTTTTTATTTTTTTATGATTTTTCAGGTTTCTGAATTTTCCATGAATTTTCTGAATTTTCTGAATTTTTTTATGATTTTTTAATATTTTTTATGTTTTTTATGATTTTCTGAATTTATGATTTTTTTGGATTTTTTAAAGGAAATGATCCGGACCGGGTCAGGAAACCCGGCCCTACAGACCCGATTCGGACCCTGCCGGTCCGGGTTGGGCTAAAGGACCCGGACCGGCCTTAAGCCCACTAAAAAAAACAAAACAAAAGGGCCCACACGAATTTCTTAAAAAAAAGCCCAATTTTGATTTCTAATTTTTTCTAGCCCAACTAAGAAAACCGGCCCATGGCCAAACTCAACCCAACTGAAGCAGGCCCACGGCGAAGCCCATCCTCTATTTTTTATTTTCGGCCTTTTCTTTGTTTTTCTGATTTTTCTATTTTTTATTTCTTTTTCCCCTTTTCCCCTTTTTTAATGTTTTTTTTTCTTTTTTTTTTTTTAATCTTTTTCTGCATGCAAATTACTCCCCCCATGCACGCCCGACACCCCCATCTTCTCTCTTCTGTCTTTTTCTTTTTATTCTTTTTTTTCTTTCTCTCTTTATTTTTTTCTGGTCTTCTCCCTCCTGCTTTCCTTCTGCACGCCCGACGTCCCCCCCCTTCCGAGCGTGCCTGCAGCCGCTTCGCCAGACCAACGCCGACGCCACCGCGAGGCCTACCCATCCTGAGGAGGTCGCCATACCACCGCCAGGTGCCGGTCGTTCCGTCCGACGGGCGCCGAGCACCGCCGGCCGTCAACTGGCCGGCGTCCGAGAGTCACCGGATTGACTCCGGCGAAGTGCGTGTCTCGGTTTACCCCAAATGGCGCGGAATGACCTACCGAAAAGCTGGGAAAGTGACTGAAACGATGCGTGACAAAGATAAAACTCCGAACGACGCAACGGGAGCCGAAAACCGAGCTCCAATCGAGGATTAGATTCGGTTCTCTCATTGAGGCATTTCGTCAAACAGTTAACGGGCACTACGAAAATCAGAGGTTTCCGGCTCAACGGAGCCTCGAACGCGCTCTAGGGGTCTCGGACGTGACATATAAGGAGCGTGGGAACAAAATGCAAGGGCGACGAGGGCCGGAGCTTGCGCGAGCCGGTCGACCGCAAGCTCCGGCCCACTATTCTCCGAAAATAGCACACCAAGGTTCGGGGAGGCCTACCTTGTTCGGGGACGACTGCGGCGGACGGCTGCGGCGGACGGGCCTCCGGCGACGGCTGGTTGCTCTTCGAGTCTTCCTTCTTCCCCCTTGGTTCGCTCTCTCTCTCTCTCCGTTTCTCGGTCTCTCTTTCGGGTTCTCTCTTTTGCTCTCAACCTCCCCGATTTTTCCTCTAGAGTTCTCTCTCCACTGGGTTTTTTTTTTTTTTCAGAAGCGCCCTCGGCTCTCTCTTGCTCTCTCTCCTTCTCGGGCTCTCGGTCTTTTCTTTTCTTTTCTTTTTTTCTCCTTTTTTCCCGCCCGCCGGCCCGCTCTCCACTCCTTTCTCGGCCCCCATCCCTTATCCCGGCCGCACGCGCGCTTCGTCTCCACTCCTTCGATGCCCGACCTTGCCGCCCTAATCCCTCCGTCGACCCGCCTGGATGTTCTCTCACGGCCGCCGCGCATTTGTCTCGCAACTCCGCCGCACATCTTATCTCTCCGCCAGGTTCTTTGCTGCTGTGAGGCGGTGAAGGAGAAAAGGAAGACAGAGGCGTGGGCTGGGCCGAAAAGGAAGAAGAAAGGCGGGCCGGGCTGCGCGAGGGAAGAAGAGGAGAAAGAGAAAGGGGCCGAGCCGCCCCCCGGCCGAGGAACCCCCTTTTTTTTAATTATTATTTAATTTAATTTTTAAAAAAAAAAAAATTAATTTTAATTTTTTTTAGAAATTAATATGTATTTATATAAGAAAAGTAAATGGGCATTTAAGACAAAATAAACAAAATTTCGGGTGTCAACAGCTGCCCCTCTTTGAAAGGGATCTCGAAGAGGTTCATTTCAAAGACCAGATGACACCCGATTTTTACCAATGAGCCATGGGGGGGCGAATTTATTCCATTCATTTTTTTATTCATCTTTTTTCATTTTTTCATTTTTTAATTAATTTAATTTTTTTCATTCATTTTTCATTTTTTTTGTTTCTTTTGATTTGATTTGATTTTTTTGAGGTCTCGGCTCGTGCAAACGAGTTTCGACCAAATTAGTAAAGTCTTTACCGTGTAACAACGGGTTTCGGACGGGTTATTGGAGGAGGTCTTACCGTGTAACAACGGGCTTCGACCGAGTTAGTAAAGTCTTACCGTGTAACAACGGGCTTCAACTTGAAGGGGGTCTTACCGTGTAACAACGGGCTTTCGACCGAGTTAGGAAAGTCTTACCGTGTAACAACGGGCTTCGACTTGAAGGGGGGTCTTACCGTGTAACAACGGGCTTCGACCGAGTTAGGAAAGTCTTACCGTGTAACAACGGGCTTCGACTTGGGGGAAGGTCTTACCGTGTAACAACGGGCTTCGACCGAGTTAGTAAAGTCTTACCGTGCAACAACGGGCTTCGACTTGAAGGGGGGTCTTACCGTGTAACAACGGGCTTCGACCGAGTTAGGAAAGTCTTACCAGGTGTAACAACGGGCTTCGACTTGAAGGGGGGTCTTACCGTGTAACAACGGGCTTCGACCGGGAATGGAAAGTCTTACCGTGTAACAACGGGCTTCGACTTGAAGGGGGTCTTACCGTGTAACAACGGGCCGGCCCGGGAATGGAAAATCTTACCGTGTAACAACGGGCTTCGACTTGAAGGGGGTCTTACCGTGTAACAACGGGCTTCAACCGAGAATGCATGGTTTAAGGAGGACCCATGAACCTTTTGGGAATTGCATGGTTTCAGGTTGACCATGAACCATGTGGTTTAAGGATAAACCCACGAACCTTGTGGTTTAAGGATAGACCACTAACCTTTTGGAAATTGCATGGTTTCAGGTTGACCATGAACCATGTGGTTTAAGGAGGACCCACGAACCCTTTGAAAATTGCATGGTTTCACTTAGTGAACTGTCAAATTCAACTTAAGCAAATGTTATTAGAGACAATATCGAAAAAACGCATTGACAATGTTGTAGCATTAATTGCATAAGCAAATCACGCTAAACCCAATCACATTGAGAACATTTGATTTTTTTTGATTTTTTGATTTTTTTGATTGATTTCTTTTTCTTTTTTTTGATTTTGATTTTTTGATTGAAATTTTTTTTTTTTTTTTTTTTATCATGTACCACAAAATTGTCATCAAGCTTGGAAGATATCATCGATCATCAAATCCCTTTAAGAGAAAAATTATGTCAGAATGATCCTACTCATGAAAATGGTTCATTAAGTATGCCAAGCAGGAATTCCTTAGTTAGAAAGGGCTTGTCGCACGCTCTCAAGAAGGGGCTATCGATCCCATCCATTCATGTGGGAAGTGATTTGATCACTCAATTTACTTCACATTTCTAATGTCGAAGGATTTGAGAATCATTCGCAATAAGTACACATTGACCGATCCAAAAGGTCTTTCAAAGGGACCGTAATGCGGGTTTGGTCGTGGTTTTAGCAAATGGATATGCATCATTGGTCAAGAAATGGAACAATTATACGCAACATCTTCGCCCGGGTTTACAAGTCAAGTAACCTCAAGATGAGATAGGACAACCTTGCCCCCACTTCTTCGAGCGATAGCTTCTTTGGAGAGTTCTTATTCTCGCTTGAATCATCCCAATCTGAAGAGACTTCGGGAAGGGTTGTAATGTTGGTTTGGTTAAGGCTCGAAAGGCTCAGAATTTTTCACAAAAAAGGGTTTGAGAGTTTGTGATTATCATGGCATCAGCATCACATCACTCAATCTTTTCGAAAGCACTTGACTTTTTGAAACTTAATTTGTCTCGAAAGTCCTTTGACTAATCAAACAAGAGCTTTGCCCTTCTCATTTCATTCATCATCATTTTTTATTTTTTTTTGCATTTGCAATGATTTTGATTTTTTTTTTTATTTTTTTTTTTTGATTTTATTTTTTCAATGCAAGCATTTTGAATTTGACATTTGTTTTCACATAGGAGTTTTTCGCCCCCTAATGCAAATCTTTTTTTTTTTCTTTTCTTCTCTTTATGGGCATTGGCCTCGTTTTTACCAAGCATACTGCTTTTTCATGCCCCTTAATTTTCATTGGACTTTTGCTATTTTGCACCTTTTGAACTTTCAGGGCTTTCGAGGTGCTTTCCGCATTTTCACATAAGTGCCAGTTGTGTTGGTCAATCATGTGCCTTGCCCCAACATTGGGAGATAATTACCACTTGGGTTTTAGAAATGAATAATCAGGCTCAACTTGGTTTAAGCAACGGGTATTAGTGTTTGGGTAGAGAAATGAATGCTCCTCTTCACCTTGGGATGTTTCAAGCTTTCACAAGAATTCACCTGAAGTCACCGCAAAAAGATTAATGCAAGTGAAAGCAAAGAAGTCTTTCTCATCTTTTCACCACATAATGTCAACCAAAACCTCCAAATTCGCCCCATTGTGGGGTGGCTCTTGACAGGGGTAGTTTTTGATTTCTTCATATTTAAAGGCTCAAATGGGCTAACTATGGTCACCTGTGGTGTGTAAGATAGAGAAGAGAAATGCCTCTTTTCATTTTGGTCCATGTACAAGTTGCTACTGACTCATTCGTCCTTAAACGACATATGTTTTCTTTTTTCGCTCAGCTCTCACAGTGTTTAAAGGACGTGTTTGGAAATGGATTGCCTTTCATCATTCTAAGTATTTCCTGCTTGGCATGATTAAACATCTCAATTTCATTTAGTCGAGATCATCTGAGTAGATTAATCTCCATGAGGAATTTTGATTCAAAATGAGTGATCCACCAAGCAAACATACAATTTTGAGATCAAAAATAATGCTCAGAAACTTTGTGAAAAGTTCGTTTCCTCAATTCTCATCTCCTCTTTTTTTACTTGCTCCCAGTAAAATGCTGAATTTTTTGATGAAAATTCTCGATTTTGTCTTCCTGTTGATTTTGAGGCAAAGGGTACTTACCTGCGACAGGGCGACTTAGTAACCTTGTAAAGAATAGGAAGGAAAGTGTTAGTGCAAGAATCCCTAGGGATTGAAAAATTGGAAACGATACACTATTACCCTCCACCCGCATTTATCATTCAGGTGCCAACATCATCCTCTTGGGATATTTGGCAACCCAAATTGCCCTTCACTTGCATTTTTCGCACCTGATGTTTCCCTATCAAAGGAAAAAGGAATCATGTTAGAGACCAATATCAACATGAGCAATTGGAATTGATACAATTTACCCTTCACGTGTATCTATTCTTCGGGTATGAGCATTTATGTCTCGACATTGGAGGGCATTGTTTCTTGGATGCTTTGCCCCATTTATCGCATGCTTCTTTGGTGAAAGGCACTGCTCCCGTGGTCACTGTGCATTTTTTCCACAAAAGACAAGGCAGGTTATTTGCATTCCAAGCTTGAACTGGACTAATTTAAGAGTGATGCGTCCTTTCTGAGTCGGTGATCGCCCTGTGACAAAAGAAGATGAATCGTGTTATCTCCATACTTAATTAGGCTCAATTTGGGAACGATACATCCTTTTGTGATGAATTTTTGCCCCAGCACGTGTCATTAGTGGGGAATGAGAGATATTGCCCCAAAGTCCAATGTCGAAGTTGGACTCTCATTTTTTGAATTCCAAGATCAAGACCCGTGGGAGTGTTTGCTTGTGATCATCCTGGATTATCCTTCTCGAGATTCCCCCAAAAAAAAAAATGAGTCACTTGTGCTTATGATTAACTTGGAATTGAATACATCGTCCATAAAAATCACGAGCTGCAGTGGTGGCGGGTTCGGTCGAAACCAGAACCGAGCGAGGGGGAGAGAGAGAAGCGGGCGATGGAGAGGGGGAAAGGGCATAAAAATAAAAATAGCAAAAAGTTGGTTTTCGCCTCTTTTTTCTTTTTTCTTTTTTCTTTTTATTTATTTATGCGGCCATTGCCGCTTTCGGGATTCGAACTCCCGATCGGACCAGGCGGATTCCTCCCCGGATACCACTCGGCTAAGAGTGCCGACGGTGTCCAGAGTTGCTATCTTTTTCCATTTAAGGCCAAAATCTCTTTATTTTCCCCTGGAACAATCACAACTTTACCATCTCAAAATATTATCTTGCAGATCAACATAAATGAGTGTAAAAACCAATTTTCGTCCGAGTTTGAAAGCCCACTTATTTGTATGGCTAAGTAGATATCTAAGAGTAACTGTTACTCACATCCTGCAAGAAGGAAATAATGTCAGTAGGCGAATGAGAAAATGATCTTTCAATGATGTCATCTCTTACAATGAAATCAAGACAATGGCACATGCCCCATGGTCCCTATTACGGGATTTTGGTATTTTGCCGAGATTTTATCATAAGAGGAGACATCATTAAAAGATTGATTTGCGGCTGTCAATCGAATGTCCACTCTATTCCCAAAAGCTTCATATGCAAAATGTGGCATTGATTTTGAAAGGCTGATTTGTGCTTCCACTGTTGCCAAAATGAGGTGATTTTTATTTTGAGAAATCTATACAAAATGTGATTTGAAAAATCAATCTCAAAATGTGAGAGGGAAAGAATTTGATTAAAAGTGTGATTTCACTTTTTGTGCCCCCAAAACATAGTCATAATTGGAAGAAGACGAGATGTGATTTTAAGCCCATGATTGGCAACTTCAACAAAACCATCCGTTGTGCAAAGCTAAATTAGGGATTTTTGAAATTGACACTGAATGTTTGCTTATGAAGAGTAATTGCCAACTTTCCCAATTAGAAACCTACACTAAGGGCATTCAATTGATCTCCGCAAATTCTAAAAATGAAAGTTCAAATAAAAAATGAACAAGGAAAAGGAGAAATTGTACTTACCAAAGATGATGACCTTTTTATTTTTATTTTTCTTTTCAATCACATAGACATACGCATGAGACTGTGGGTCAATTATTACTCTAGACAGCTCAAATGAAGCCACGGGATTACCGGACTGAACCAGCATGGTTGCGGTTGGGTCGGGGTTCCCATGACTCCGGCTTTGTCAAAGAGTCGACCCGTGTTGCGCGGTTGCAACCGAGGTGGAAGCTCTCGACGTCAGAAGAATTTCGGAATTGAGATGGGCGACTCGTACTACATGGTGGTAGTCGGAGTGGCATTCATCTCAATACCATCCTAAGTGATCCTATGCGGCCCAGGTCCGGCGGCAGGTTGTGTGTGCTAGGGTGTAGTGCAATGCAAATGATACATGCACAACAATTTATAAGCAAACAACACTTCGTACATAAAAATAAACCATACATTCCTACACTTCCCTGCAAGACAAGGGTGAGCAAACACTTCCCCTTATACCTCCCATTCTCGCAAAAACATTTAACACCTCGATGTTAGGGCGTACACTGAATCTTGCCGCCAAACAAAAATATTTTTGAACAGGATTAACTTAGGCCTAAGTCCTCTAAGGTTCAAAACCATGTCCCCAGCGGAGTCGCCAAGCTGTCGCGACCTATTTTTTCCGTCCCGGATGGGGGAAAGGAAATGTCCGAATAGATAAATAGGTTTAGGGGTATTGTCCATAGGGCGGGTCCAAGGCCCTCATTAGACATAGGCTCTCCCAAGCCCATACCCCGCGTGACGTTGGGTGTTCATGAAAATCTTCAAATGAGGAGTCGCCACTAGCCTATTGGGGTCGGCTAGAAACCAAGCGAGGCATGGGAGTGTGCCTCACTTTCTACGCAACCAGAGATTCTAGGGTCGGGGACTTGATTACACTAATTAACCAATTAGTGCCCTTTTCGGTACCTAATCTTGTTCATTTCAAAAGACTTTTGTCAGGCAGTTCGGATTGATTTTAGAATTAACCACTAACATGTGAGGTGATCATGCAGGTGCGCAATCATCAAAATATGACAATCAGCAATTCAAGAAAGCATTAAATAAATTGCGGGGAAAAAAAAAATAAACACATAGCATTAGGAGATAAATAAATGACAATCCTAATTAAACTAAGGAGGAAACCATAATCATCGCATCATAAGCGTGCATTCAAGGGTAATTGTATCCGAGGATAATTAAAACCCTAAGGTGAAGTTTGGGAAGGCTTGTTCGATTTTAAGACAATCTTATGTCGATGATTTTCCAACACTTTTTAAAGAGAAAATGGTCCAAGAATTATTTTAGAGCTTTTTGGGAAACTCTAAAACAAACTAGGAGTTTTTGGGATTTTTGAATTTTTTTGGAATTTTCAATATTTTAATCTTTTCTGGTTTTTTTTTTTAATTAAAAAAATATTTTTTATTTTTTTTTTTTTTATTTTTTTATGATTTTTCAGGTTTCTGAATTTTCCATGAATTTTCTGAATTTTCTGAATTTTTATGATTTTTTAATATTTTTTATGTTTTTTATGATTTTCTGAATTTATGATTTTTTTGGATTTTTTTTTAAAGGAAATGATCCGGACCGGGTCAGGAAACCCGGCCCTACAGACCCGATTCGGACCCTGCCGGTCCGGGTTGGGCTAAAGGACCCGGACCGGCCTTAAGCCCACTAAAAAAAACAAAACAAAAGGGCCCACACGAATTTCTTAAAAAAAGCCCAATTTTGATTTCTAATTTTTTCTAGCCCAACTAAGAAAACCGGCCCATGGCCAAACTCAACCCAACTGAAGCAGGCCCACGGCGAAGCCCATCCTCTATTTTTTATTTTCGGCCTTTTCTTTGTTTTTCTGATTTTTCTATTTTTTATTTCTTTTTCCCCTTTTCCCCTTTTTTAATGTTTTTTTTTCTCTTTTTTTAATCTTTTTCTGCATGCAAATTACTCCCCCATGCACGCCCGACACCCCCATCTTCTCTCTTCTGTCTTTTTCTTTTTATTCTTTTTTTTTCTTTCTCTCTTTATTTTTTTTCTGGTCTTCTCCCTCCTGCTTTCCTTCTGCACGCCCGACGTCCCCCCCCTTCCGAGCGTGCCTGCAGCCGCTTCGCCAGACCAACGCCGACGCCACCGCGAGGCCTACCCATCCTGAGGAGGTCGCCATACCACCGCCAGGCGCCGGTCGTTCCGTCCGACGGGCGCCGAGCACCGCCGGCCGTCAACTGGCCGGCGTCCGAGAGTCACCGGATTGACTCCGGCGAAGTGCGTGTCTCGATTTACCCCAAATGGCGCGGAATGACCTACCGAAAAGCTGGGAAAGTGACTGAAACGATGCGTGACAAAGATAAAACTCCGAACGACGCAACGGGAGCCGAAAACCGAGCTCCGGTCGAGGATTAGATTCGGTTCTCTCATTGAGGCATTTCGTCGAACAGTTAACGGGCACTACGAAAATCAGAGGTTTCCGGCTCAACGGAGCCTCGAACGCGCTCTAGGGGTCTCCGGACGTGACATATAAGGAGCGTGGGAACAAAATGCAAGGGCGACGAGGGCCGGAGCTTGCGCGAGCCGGTCGACCGCAAGCTCCGGCCCACTATTCTCCGAAAATAGCACACCAAGGTTCGGGGAGGCCTACCTTGTTCGGGGACGACCTGCGGCGGACGACTGCGGCGGACGGGCCTCCGGCGACGGCTGGTTGCTCTTCGAGTCTTCCTTCTTCCCCCTTGGTTCGCTCTCTCTCTCTCCGTTTCTCGGTCTCTCTTTCGGGTTCTCTCTTTTGCTCTCAACCTCCCCCGATTTTTCCTCTAGAGTTCTCTCTCCACTGGTTTTTTTTTTTTCAGAACCGCCCTCGGCTCTCTCTTGCTCTCTCTCCTTCTCGGGCTCTCGGTCTTTTCTTTTCTTTTCTTTTCTTTTTTCTCCTTTTTTTCCCGCCCTGCTGGCCCGCTCTCCACTCCTTTTCTCCGGCCCCCCATCCCTTATCCCGGGCCGCACGCTGCTTCCGTCTCCACTCCTTCCGATGCCTGACCTTGCCACCCTAATCCCTCCGTCTGACCCGCTGGATGTTCTCTCACGGCCTGCTGCCGCTGTCTCTGCAACCTGCTGCACATCTTATCTCTCTGCCGGTTCTGCTGCTGTGAGGCGGTGAAGGAGAAAAGGAAGACAGAGGCGTGGGCTGGGCCGAAAAGGAAGAAGAAAGGCGGGCCGGGCCTGCGCAGGGAAGAAGAGGAGAAAGAGAAAGGGGCCGGGCCGGCCCAGCCCTGGCCCGGAACCCCCTTTTTTTTAATTATTATTTAATTTAATTTTTTTTAAAAAAAATTTAATTTTAATTTTAATTTTTAGAAATTAATATGTATTTATATAAGAAAAGTAAATGGGCATTTAAGACAAAATAAACAAAATTTCGGGTGTCAACAACATGTTACTTATATTATGCAACAATAACACGTAAAAAAGTTAGTTGATAAAAAATGAGAATTTCATAATTCATGGGTCAAGTTGATTTTAATTAGTGGAGAAATACTCTATTAACTGAGTTTGCCATAAATTCCGTGGACCGTTTTGACATATCTAGTATTGCTCGAGTGTGACAATATCACGCTGGATCATGAGTTCTTGCACTAAAAGCTTGAGCCATTAGTGGAGGGTAGTCGTAGAGGCTTTTAAACGAAGGGAAATGCGATGTGTGACTCTCTTGCACAGGGGATTAATATACTTCCCACAGCATCAGAACCTGGCTCTAACGTCAATCACAAGGTTCTCGCACTAAAGCTTAAGCTATTAGTAGATGACAGTAGCAAAGTTTTTAAATAGAGGGGAATGGTAGTTGCAGGGTGATGAGGGGCTCCTTTGTGTAGAGGCTTAACATACTTCCCTCTCAGTTGTTATAATTGCATGTATACTTTTCCTTTTTAGAGGGTTATATTTTGCTCTATCTCTTTCCTCTGGTCACTTTTATAAGGTGGGTAATAAAAATGGACAGAATTAGTTTAGTTGTAGATAATGATTATAATTTGTAATCTAAAAAGACCTGCCCGGACGAAGGACAACATGGTACTTTCATTGAAATTAATAATAGGAAGAAGGGGCGGGGGGTCACTCCTTTCGGCGCTACCTTTTCCCCCGAGTTGGGAAACTCGGGGCTCTCATCTTTTGGCTCAAGGTTCCAAGGTTGTGCCTTTTCGCTTGAGTTGCCCGAGGTGGAGGGGGTGGCCCTTCTTGTTGAATCTTGACCCCTTGATTTTCTCTCTCTCATGCAGTAGATCTGCGGTTCCACCGGCAAACTTATTGCGAATTTGCCACCACGTAGTCTCTTACCTCCTTGATCAAATTCTGATACAGTCACCCCTTTTTAATGTTCTCATGCAAGATATTTTCAATCCACAGGTAGATCATCAGAACTTGTTAGCTATACTTCAAAAAAATGATTTATATACTTCTACGTATAGGCAATTCCAAGCATTGTTATTAGTTCCTAACTTTAATATTCACTAATTGTTCTTCTGGTAAATCCTTACCTGTTCAATTACGTAAATTAAAACAATAAAATAATATGAAATATAAGGGTTTGAGGGCCATGTGAACACTCAATTTTAATTTAATGTATGGTAAAAAAACACATGCACACGTGCTTTTTACACTAGGTTTTCAAATCTACTCAAATTATTAGCTGCAACTTTGGCAACAAGAAAAGATCAAGGAAGAAATCTAGAAGAATCAGGAGCCATCCAAGGAGAGGAAAATTTTCACTTTGATTCTTTCCACTTTTATTTCCTTTACTTTGACTTGAAGGAAAAGGTATGGCTGAAGAGGTGGTAGACTTGGCGCTGGAAAGCCCTATAAATATAGATGTAGTTCATTAGGGTTTTATATGCAGAGAGAGTGAGTTTAGCCTAGAAAAGTTAAGCTTGTATTAGTGGTGTGAATTTTTATAAAAGCCTACGCAAGGCCTTTGAAAATTATTGTCTCTCTTTTGTGTCATTCTCTCCCCACCAAATCCTCGAAAGCTATTTGTTATCCTTTTTGGTTCCTACAATAAATTCCGCACACGTGTCCAGCTAGTTGTCAATCACGCTTTCTAGATTTCTGACTCTCTTATCTCTTTGTCGAGAACGCGCATGTGAGGCGAGTAAAGAGGATGCCAGTTCAATTGATAAGATGCGAGCGTAAAATCAATTGAGACAGCTCAAATACCAAATAATTTGTTCTCTTTTTTTTTCCCAAAAATTGTTTGTACTTGATCCATGGGGGATTGAACCTTTGTTAACAACTTAATCGAAGCACAAATCAAGAAATAAATTCCGAAAGTTTTTCTTTAGGTGTTCATATAACTCATGCATGACATACTTTTTCCCTTGTCTCGTCGAGAAGTTACTTTATGCAGTAATTATATCTTGTGACATGATATGTAAAATAGTTGGTCAATAAATAACAAGAATTCCATAATTCATTGATCATGTTGATTGTAATTGATGGAGAAATGCTCTGTTTACTGAGTTTACCATAAATTTTGTTAGCCGATTTTGACATATTTAACGTTAGTCAAATTTGACGCAATCACGCAAGATGGATTTCTCGATTGTATTTCATTGCACACATTACTTTTTCAAAGAATCATGTTTTTATCCGCCCCTTTCCTTTAATCACTTTTTTTTTAAGGTGAGTTACAAAATAACCGTTATCCGTGTTTATAATTAATTAGTTTAGGTGTAAATTATTATTATAATTGGTCATCTAGGAAGTCGTGGCAACGTGGAAGGACAATATGGTCCTTTTCTTGAAATTAATAATTCAAGGATAGTGGGGCGGTGACATCGTCTTCTGAGCACCTTTTTCCAAGGTTCACGCATCAGTTGGCTCAAGGATCCAAGGTTGAATCTTTTTTTTTTATTTTTCTATCCTCCTTTTTCAATTATTGTACTTTTACTAACTATAGTCTATGATTGGTATCGAATTCTAATTTATCTTAGAAAAAAAGGTCGCTTGAGTTGTCCCACGTGGGGCCCTCGATGTTGAATCTTGACCCATCGGCTTTTTGTCCCTCTTTAGTCATGGAGTTGACCTGTGGTTCCACCGGCCAAGTCATTGCGAATTTGCCGCTACATAATTTCTCACCTCCTCCTCCCTAGTCAAATTTTGACATAACCACCCTCTTTTGAAGTGTTCATGCAAGATGTTTTCAATCCACGGGAAAGAACTTGTTAGATAATACTTTTTTACAAATGATTAAGGTGTTCCGCAGAAAAGGAGAGATTTAAAAATATTTTTCAAAAAATAATTACTTATATTATTTTAAAAATTAGTTAATAGAAAATGTTTTTTTCATCGATAACAATTTTTGCCTAACATTTTTGTGGGTGATGAAAAAAATTTCATTCATTTATATTTGTAAGCAATACAAACGATTATTTTTTACTCATTTTTCATGAAACGAACGCATTCTTAAATACCTCTATATATGGGCAGCTCCAAGCACCACTATTAAGCTCCCCATCATCATACCTTACACATCATCTTCACAACTTCACTAATAGTTCTTTTGATAAACCCTTACCCTTTCAACTACATAAATTAAAATGATAAAATGATATGAAAAATTAGGTTCGAGGGTCATGGGAAGCTCAATTTTAATTTAAACCTATGGTAAAAAAAAATACATGTGCATGCTTTTAGGGAAAATTATTCAAAAAAATCTTAAACCTACTACACTTTTGCCAATTCAATAATAAATTTTATAATTGTGCAAATTGAGTCCTAAACCTTTTCACGTTTTGCCAATTGAGTCTATTTGGTCGATTTTGGTTGGAATCGCTAACATGGACGCTAGTTATTCTATATAGTAAAACTGACACGATGTAGATAATTTTTAATAATATTTTTTTAAATTTTTTTATTAATTTTTCTTTCTATTCTTTTCTTCTCTTTTCCTTCTTTACCTTTTTTTTTTTTTTCCTTATTTAGATCAACCATAAACATTTTGTCATTTATTTCAACTTTGAATTTGGAAGCCTTGGAATGCAAAACCTAGGCTTCATTTCTTCCTCCTCAGTCTTCAATTTGATTCTTGGACAAATCTCATCTCTTGAACCAACCACTAATTGGCTTATCTCGATACACTTTGAGAGAAGGATATCAAAAGTGCCTTAACTTGTGTATCGCACTCACTTTAGTGCCACAAATTTTTTTGACTTACTTAAGTACCAAAATCGGAAAAAAAATGAGCACTTAAGGGCCTTCGGCAAAAAATTCCAACTAGAAAAATTACATGACTTTTATAATTAAAAATTTTATCTGATGTGGTATTTTTTGGTACTAAAGTGTTCACATTTTCATTAAGATTGGCACTGAAGAAACTACTTTTAATAACTATTGGCACTGAAGTGATCACTTTTTTTACAACAATTGGCATTAAAGTAATTACTTCTTAACCTGCTACACGTCGTTGAGGGTTTTTTTTTTTTTTTATATTGAAGTGATCACTTTTTTTTATTAAGATTGACACTGATGTGATCACTTTTAACAACGATTGGTAATAGAGTGATAATTTTTTTACAACAGCTAGCACTTAAGTGATCACTTCTTAACCTACTATACAATGTCGTTTAGGGGTTATTTGCTAACTAGATATGCTGGCGAGCCACATAAGATCAAGAAATTAATAAAATATGACCACGTTAGATTTTCAACGACCCAAATCGAAGTTGGTACTTAAGTAATCGTCTTTTTTAAAAAGTGGCACTTAAGTGATCTGAAAAAAAAAATTGTGGCACTAAAATGAGCGCAGTACAAAAGTTTAGGCACTTCTGGTGTCCTTCTCCCCATTTTCACCATAAGTAATTTTCTTATGCCCTTTAACATATCAACAATGGGACATTCCCTTTCTTTGCATATATATGTATATATTGCATATATGTGTGTGTTCAAATTGTTCTCGATAGCATTGTAATTTTGTCCACACTTAATAAATGCTCTAAAAAGGTGTTCAAGACCATCTCATGAAGTCTTCATATGCAAGAACAGACTTTTCATTTCTTTTGTGGCTACGTTGAAATCGGCCTCATATGTCGACTATGTAGCTCTCCAATAGCAATTCCTAAATGTTTCTTCCTTGCATAATGAGTACAATTCCTTTGCTTTGCATGCGGGGAGAGTTTAAAAACTGCATTAAGAAGCCCTGCAACACGTTTATTGGACATGCAAATAAGTCAGTCTTTTAACAACTAAATGCTTCTATTAGTAAAGCTTGTGCACAATCTTACCTTTTGCTAGTTATTAATGAAAGTTCAGCCAAGAGCTTGCCCCACTTTCTGATATTGCTAGTACCAACACCTAGAGGGGTGAATAGGTGTAAATGAAATTTATGCACTAAAATAAATAATATAAAGTTTGATAGTAACAGAATTAGGATGTTAGTTTTAAACACAGTCTTGATGAGGTAGACTTTGTAGTATGCAATCAAGAGCAAAAGAGTGAGAGAAGAGAAGATTGCAAACACAGTTATAGTAGTTCGGCTTTTGTCAAGCCTACGTCCACTCTCCCACGCGATTAGCCAATTGGCTGAATTTCACTATGTGATCAAAGATGATTGCACGCTCTTGAGTGTTGATACTTGGTGATGATATATTTCACTAAGTCACTCTTCTTGGCAATACACTTGGATCACTCGGTTTTTGTACTTTCTCAGACAATTAGTGAAGAATAGAATCAAACTTTGGAATATTGTATTCACTCTAACTCTTCTTCTAGTCGCATCCTCCCCTTATATACTCTCCGAGCCACAACTGACCGTTGGCTATGACCTTAAGAGATTTGCCTTCCATTTCCTTTCTTGGACAAACTCCATAAGGAAAGGTTTCTTGACTGTTGAAGATAGATCGAATCCCATTTGATTCTGTTCGCTCATACAATCAGAATCTGGGTTTCTATAAGTGTTCCATCCTTCTTTGGAAATTATCTTGATGATTGATCTTGTTAATCAATTTGATATGCCAAAATCAATACGAGTAAGGTAAGTGAAATTCGTAGCCGTTGGTGATCATGTCCTCGTTCTGCTCCTGTAGATTCGTTCTAGTCCTTGACAGAATGAGATTCTGGGTCTCTTTGCTTTCTTCTTCTATAACACGTAGACTCAAAGGCATCTCTTTGTTTTCTCCTTCTGTAACACGTAGACTCAGAAGAATATGTTTCTTCCTCAGTTTGTGTTTGAAGTGATGAGTGCATAAAAGGATTTGTTAGTATCAAAACTAGGAGTTTTCTTAACAATCTCCCCCTTTTTGATGGTGACAAAAATTTTTATGTAGATGTTTTGTTGTTCCTGCAAACAAGGTTAGGCAACATAGGCAATATATGTATGACATAGCAAGAATATGCATTATACTCAGTCACACATAAACAATATACCAATCAAGCCTCATGAACAAACCATATCAAATCATCCACACGCCAAAAATACCAAGTCACACAACAAATAATCTGCTGCTTCTCCCCCTTTTTGTCATCGTCAAAAACAAAGTCCAAGCATGGGTAGAGTAAGCCAAATCAAGCACACCAAAAATTAGTCTAAAATAAATCACACCAGCAATGACTTAAAAAGAAAATTAAGAAGATGGCTTTTGGGGAACTCAGGTGAGTGCGAAATCCTCCATATCTTTGATAGACTCTTCAACTTTGTTGATGTAATGAATGAAGACTGACTCCATTCTTGCCATGTTCTGTTCATTATGCTTTTCAAGAGCCTCCAGTTTGTTGTTCAGGGAGGTTTTCAGAGTCTGTAGGTCGATCACCAAAGCATACTGCTGAATTTTGATTTGCATAAGCAAATCAACTATCCTACCATAATTGGGATCAGGATCAAATTGAGCGCTGGATTCTCCAAGCAGCAAGTTTGGAGATTTTGTTTCAAATGGTATTCTTTTAGAATGTTGCTCCCCCTGAGTTGTTGGCTCTGCTTGTTCTTCAATATTCCTCTCTAGAATTTGTCCTACCATATCTTGAGGAGATCTGCTCATCCTATCACTAGTGTGTGAGATTTCATGAGCTTGGTTAACTTCCACACCCGTGTCATCTTCTTTTTCAGGTATAGTCATTATGGCATCAAGTTGTTCTCCTCCTTTCTGTTCTGCTGGTTCTTCTTGCTGTTCCTGCTCCTCTTATGCTTCCTCCTCATTAGACACAACCACATCTGCTGCATCATTTTGTGGATCCTCATCTAGTTGAACTTCTGCTTCTGCTCTTTGTGGAGTCCCTACTCCTTGTTCACCTACTGCTTCTGCTTCTCTGGGTTGAGCAGATGCAGTATGAACTGCAAAGGCAATCATATTAGATAGAGTCTCCTCTTCATCTTCATCCTGTAGCAAAAGAGTTCTCCTTCTTCTTTTGGTTTGCCCTAAGGATACCACTTCCTTTTCCTTCCTCTTTTTCTTGCTGGCAGTGGTTGCTATCTTTGGTGAGTCATTTTTCTTACTCCTCCAGATCTCAACAACATCCTTCAGGCGCATCTTCATGATCATCTTTTCTCCAATGGGCATTAAGGACAGAGTTCTGGTGCAGAATTTCACAGGCAATTGAATTTTGAAGTGCTAGAAGATTCTTGTCATTAGAGCTCCATAAGGCAGTTGCCCTTTTTTCTTTCAAGGCTGTTCTGTACATGTGCAACATCATTGTATGAGGGAGAAAGAACATAACACCTTTCTAAATAGCCCACATCATTTTCGCTTCAAACTTGGCCACATCAGTCTTTGAAGATGCTTTTGGTCTGATGCAGTTGATGACAATCTTGTGCAGAATGATTCTGGCAGAACTCAGGCTCGAGTATGTGATGTTTGCCTTTAGGACATTCCCTTTGGTAAGGTGCTTGCAGGCATTTTCGTAGGACACTCCAATGGGCCTGAATTCTCCCCTTTCTACTTTTAGGATGTCAGCCATGATATTCATATCAAGATAATATACATTGTCATAGACACTGAATTGCAATTTGCTAGGAGACAAGAATGATAGATTTGAATAGAAATATGCTGTTAGATCAAGATAAACCTCAGACGTATGTATACAGAAATGATCCATATGTAATTGTTCGAAATTCTCTCTAAAGCTTACTCTTGTAGCATCCAGAAAATCAAAATCTATTGTCCAATGATTCATAATCCCCCTATTCAACAAGGAAGCATAACATTCCTTATGTTCTTTTGATCGAAACAGTTTGCCTCTAGGATTTTTGACCACAGCAGCAACGCCCATTTTTACTTGGAAATTTTTAAACAACCTTTCATCATCATCTTCTCGCTTTCCCTCCCACAGACTTTCTACGCCGCTTTTAGGGTCAGGCTTCTGACAACCTGTTCCGAAACATCCTGTACTTTCGACAAGGCCTCCATCAACTTAACCTCATTCCCATAACCATGATCCTTCAAATACTCAAGCAGAAAACTATCTGAAGCACCTCCCTTTTTCAAAAGCTCATACATCTTAAAGACCTTCTTAGGATCCCTCACTTCAACAGGCTTAATAACAACTACTGACGTACCTTTGTCACATTTATCAGTTTCAGCCCGTTGCACTAAGTGCCTAGGAGAATGCTATACAGATTGTCTTGGGGATTCCTCTTTGGAAGACTTCGTCAAATATAAGTGAGTCTCTCCTCCTTCAATGGTTCGTGGTCCTTTGCTTGCAATGCGGGAGGACCTCCTTTGTGAAGAGACTAACATGGATTTGGAGGATTTCGAAGACATCTTGCAGAGATTAGACGGATATTCTGGTTTTGTTGAGGAGAAGAGAGGGTTCTAGGGTTTACAGAGAGGGTTCGAAAATGTGAGAAGTTGCAAGTGAGAGAAAGACTCGATTTTTAGGTGCTTTAAATACTTCTGAACCGGTGCGATGAAAAGACACAATTTTTGGTAAAAGAAAAACTGTAAAAGGCAGTTATTCAAAAATAAAAAATTGTTAAAAATGGATTCAAGTAAAAATAGACACAATCAACAATGCAAACATATCATATATATGCAGATATTAACCTACCATGTTTGATCATATAAGGAAATAACTTAAGCACCAAAATTTAAACTTCCAAAATTACAAGTATAGTCTTTTGAGTGCGATCCAGAAGATTGCTCCTTCCATAAGATTGCTTGACTTACCTATCTTCACCAGACTTTAAACAAATGAGTTAGTAAAATTTAAATTACTACAGATAAAGTCAAATGTTCCTTTGTCCAATGGCTCAATGAAAATATCTGCCAATTGATTCTTAGAATCAATAAATTTGACATTTATTTCACCATTTTGCACATGGTCCCTTATGAAATGATGTTTAATCTCTATATGCTTTGCTCTTGAGTGAAGGATCGGATTCTTGATGAAATTGGTAGCACTTGTATTGTCACACCATATTTTCGTGCGGGTTTCTTCTTTTCCATAATCTCTTAACTACTGTCTCATCCACAGAACTTGTGAACAATAGTTGCCGAGAGCAACATATTCTGCTTCTACAGTAAAGAGAGCCATAGTCTTCTGCTTCTTGGAGAACCATGAAACTAACGTTTGTCCTAGAAGTTGACATGTTCCAGATGTACTTTTTTCTGTCCACTTTACATCCAGCTAAGTCAACATCTGAGTATCCAAGAAGTGTAAAATATGTTCCTTTGGGATACCACAGTCCTAGCTTTGGATTAGTAGTAACATATTTTATAATATGTTTTTGTGATTCTCTAGGATCTACTTGAAATCTAGCACATAGACACAAACTATATAAAATATCAGGTCTAGAAGCAGTAAGATATAGAAGAGAATCGATCATGCTTCTATAGGTTTTCTAGTTAACTTTCTTTCCCATCATCTTTGTCTAGTTTGGTGGAACTTGACATTGGAGTTTCAGTCTTCTTGCAGTTTTTCATACCAAACTTTTTGATCAAGTCTCTTGCATATTTCTCTTAAAAGATTAAAGTACCATCTTTTGATTGTTTGACTTGAAGACCTAAGAAAAATGTTAGTTCTCCCATCATGCTCATCTCGAATTCTTCCTGCATAGACTTGGAAAATTTCTTGCACAAGAATTCATTAGAAGAACCAAAAATTATATCATCTACGTAAATTTGAACAAGTAGAATATCCTTACCTTCCCTCTTAATAAAGAGAGTTGTGTCTATCATACCTTTCTTAAAGCCATTGCTTATCAAGAACTTGCTTAGTCTTTCATACCAGGCGCAAGGTGCTTGCTTCAAACCATATAATGTCTTTTTCAGTCTATATACATGATCTGCTTTTCTTGGTTCTTCGAAGCCAGGAGGTTGTTCAATAGAGATTTCTTCTTGTATAAACCCATTTAAAAAGGCGTTTTTGACATCCATTTGGAATAACTTGAAATTATGGCAGCAAATAATAAACTAATTGCTTCCAATCTGGCTACGGGTGCATAAGTCTTATCATAGTCTATTCCTTCTGCTTGTGAGTAACCTTTGGCTACAAGTCTTGCTTTGTTTCTAGTTACCTTTCCTTGATCATCCACTTTGTTTCTAAATATCCATTTTGCTCCTATGATGGTTCTTTCCTTGGGTCTAGGAACTAGTTCCCATACATCATTTAATCTAGATTGTTGGAGTTCCTTTTGCATAGCTTCTATCCAGCTTTCATTTCCAAGAGCTTCGTCTACTCATTTGGGTTCAATTTCAGAAATGAGTGCTAGTATGCTTGTATCTTCCTTGTTCATTGATTTGGTTCGAATTCCTTCTTTGATACTTCCAATAACAAGATTTTGTGGATGACTAGATTTATGCTTTCAGTTTTTGTTATAAACTTCACTGTCATCAGGCTTTTCAAGTAATTGAGTAGAGTCCTTTTGGATGAGAGTTTGATCTTGTGGTTCTTCCGCGACTACTTTTTGAGAAGAATCAAATTTTCTGCTGTATACAGACTTCTCAAGGTCTACAGTAGGTTCTGGATCTTCGAATGATGTTATATTCTGTTGAGATAGATCTTGCTCTAGAAACTTCACATTCATAGACTCTTCCATAGTTTGAGTATTCTTATTGAATACTCTATATGCTTTGCTTGTGGTTGAGTATCCCAGAAATATACCTTTATCTGATCTTTCTTCAAACTTACTCGAATGGTTGTTAGAATTTTTAAGAATAAAACATTGACAACCAAAAACATGAAAGTAGAAGACAATTGGATTTCTTCCTTTGAAAATTTCATAAGGAGTTTTCTCGAAAATAGGTCTTAGAAAAACTCTATTAATGATATAGCAAGCTGTAGAAACTGCTTCTACCCAGAAACGAGTTGCTACTTTGCTTTCAATTAGCAGAGTTCTTGCCATTTCTTGTAAGGACCTATTTTTCCTTTCTACAACTCCATTTTGTTCTGGAGTGGTAGGGCGACGAGAAAATATGCTAAAGGCCATTTTTTCACAGAATTCTGTAAACTCTTGATTTTCAAATTCTCCACCATGATCTATTTTAATGCTAGAAATACTATAGCCCTTCTCGTTCTGAACTCTTTTTGCAAATTTTGAAAAGTAAGAGAAGGTTTCTCCTTTATTAGCAAGGAAAAATACCCAGGTAAAACGAGAGTAATCATCTACAATAACCAAACAATATCTCTTACTTCCAATGCTTTGGGTCATTGTTGGTCCAAAAAGATCCATATGAAGAAGCTGCAAAACACGATTAGTAGAAACATGTTTTACTAACTTAAAGGAGCTTCGTACTTGTTTTCCCAGCGTCATACTAAATAGAGTTATGACTTTTTGTAGGTTAAGGAAGGTAGTCCACAAACAAGCTTCTGGGTAAACAATTTCAAATTTTGTTTTATACTGACATGTCCAAGCTTACGATGCTAGAGATTTGCTTCATCTTGAACTGAAATGAGACATTAAGTAGTATCTTCATTTATATCCAGAAGATAGATGTTTCTGTGTCTTCGTCCAGTAAAAGACTGAGATGAATCCTGACTAGTTTCAGAACATATATTCTCCTTGAAGTCGATTCTGAATTCAGCATCACATAATTGACTTATACTCAAAGATTGTAGTTTAGCCTTTTGACCAGAGAGACGTTTCTGATGATAAGACTTCCAATCTTGATTGTTCCTAGCCCAATAATGTTTCCCTTACTATTGCCTCCAAAGGAAACAGTTGCTCCTTTTATTCTTTCCAATCCTATGAACATTCTCGAATCACCAGTCATATTTCTCGAACATCCACTGTCTAAATACCATTTCCTTTTGCTTTTGATATTTACCTGCAACCAAAAAACATTCTCAAGTTTTCTTTGGTACTCAGACTTTCTTGGGTCCATGAGAGTTACTAGTATATGCTTTGTTAATCCAGTTTCTTTGAATAGGTCTCCAAACTTTAGGACACTTACCCTCAAAATGTTTTGTTTCTCCGCAATTAGAACATTTGAGATTGCTTTGACCAACAAGTTTAACAAAGTTCTTTCAAAAATGATTTTTGTAAACTTGTCAAGGAGGTCTCTATCTAAGTCTCTCCTTGACTTTTGGAAAGTTTATTAAAGAATCATTTTCCTTATTATATCCAAGTCCAGACTTGTTATAATAGGGAATCTGAATGGAAAGTATGTGTTGTAATGTTTTTGATCCTTTTGAAAATCTTGTAGTAATATCCAGAAATTCCTTTTTGAGAGATTCATTCTCATTTAGCAAAGAATCTCAACTTTCTTTTGTTTCTAAAATTTCCTTTTGCAAATCATCAAAATTTTCTTTTAGAGAAAAATTCTGTTGATTCAGCTTGTAATTTTCCTTTTTCCGTCCGAGATCCTCTTAAGAGTGAATTTCAGATTTGAACAAAGCTCATTTATATAATCTGAAACTTTGATATGAATGTCAGAATGACTAACCTCAATCTCCTTGTCTAAGTCTGAGTCAGATTTTGAGTCTGCTCCAAAATTTGAGATTGATCCCATGATCAATCCTTAGAATGGTCCATGGCCAATCTTGACCATAGGCACTTTAAACCTTAAGACCATTCCTTACGAGGTCAAAATTGTAGATGTTACAATTCGATAGTGGCGGAGGAAGAGAGAAAAAAAAAAAGGAAAGAAAAAAAAGAGAAAAAGAAAATTTAAAAATAATTTAAAAGAAATTTAAAAGAAATAAAATAATTAAAATTTGATTTTTAAACAAATCAAATTAAAAAATTCAATTTTTTTTTTTTGCATGAAATAAAGTTATGAGATTGAAATCATTTTTCAATAATATATAAATAACATAAAACATTTTCGATCATATATCACTAAATAAAAGAAAACTAATCATATTCTTGAAAAATGTTTTATTGGAAAACATTTTCTTGCATCACTGAGTTTTTCGTGAAACAAACGTACCCTTTATCATTCTTATATCGTGGATGTGGTGTGTGTAAGGATATGAAATGAAGTTTCATTTAGCTTAATTTGGTGGGAAAAGAAGTAGAAGGAATCACTTTAGATGAGGATGATAAACTCCTCTCACCTTACTAAGGAACGCTCCTTTTTGAATCTATTTTAGGTAGATAAATTTTGAGCTTAAATTAATAATATTTTCTTTGTAAGTGATAAATTATGAACATATCTTAAAGAATATATTAGAGCAGCTCATAGTCTTGAGGCTTAGAGGTGAAGCGCATGTAGAGCCCAAGGCGTGCCAGATCAATTGTACTTGACATTATGGGAAAATGCCTCTGTTGAAAAAAAGAGAGGGAAATATTTGTTTGGATAAGGTTCAATAGATCAAATAAATCGTAGTTGTTGATTTTGTGAGACCCGCGTACGAGATCTGCTGTGTGGTCCATAAAATCAATGGCTGTTGCCCATCCAATGGACCAGGGTAAAAAGAAGAAATTCTTTTTGCCAATTGTTTGGACTTCATCACAAAAAGGAGGGAGGTCCAGGTTTGGATGTTCCTTTTGGCCTGGCGATAAAGGCTATCATTTCTTTTCTTTTCCTGATAAGTCTTAATGAACGCTTTAGAACTTTTACTCAATTTCATTGGAAAATGTTAGATTCCATGTAATTTTAGATATATAATAGAAGTACAAAACGGTTGAAAGATTCATGAGCGTAAAGTGTGGTTAGACATAAAAATAATATAAGATGATTTTCAGAAGATATATTGCCATATTAGATTCGAAATTACATAACAAATATAATTCATTCAGTCTGAATTTGACCACCATCACATTTTCTTTTCACTAGGAGGTGAGATCACCACATCTCGAGTATTCATCAGCAAATTGGCTGCTAATGGTCAATTTGCCACAATCCTAATTCCCAAAATTTCACCAGAACCACTCCTAAAGCACTTACCCGAAAATTTCCATCATATGAGAAATCAAGAACCTGGCTTGTAGAAGGTCTGAGTGAAAGTAAGCGCAAGCAAGATGAAAGCTGCAATCAAGGAAATGATTGACCAGGGATTGGTGAAGTACTTTTCCTTGAGAATGAATTCCCATTTAGTCCACCTGTGCTTGAGAAAGGCTCTACATTCAATCCAGTGGGGACGGTAGAAGTCGTGCACCTCCTTAGACAGTTGATAGAGATAACTGTAGTCGATGTCGAAGGCCACATCCTGGCTAAGCCGGTTGAAGAGGTCAGCGACATCGGCGTTGCTCCCAAGCCAGTGCTCGATGATCTGGCAGTTGCGGAGGTACCCGACATCTTCGGGGGAGTTGATCAAGTTGTCCATGAAAATTACGTAAGAGGTGATGATGCTTTCGCAATAGAAGTGACACTGCTCGAAGGCTATCAAGTTGAGGAAGAGCGACCTCGTCCCATCGTGGATCACAAGCCGGGGGATTTCGAGGGTCCCATCCTTGAACTGGATGTCCCAGAACCTGTCCGCTTTCCCCTTCCTAAACTTAATCCCGTGTTTCCGCAGCTCCGTCACGCAGTGGATGAGCTGTTGCCGCCCCTGTGACCACATTGGTATTCTAGTGTTTGCCGGACCCGCGTTCGAGTGCAGGAGGCTACATCGGAACATATCAAGGCAATGGTTCCCGGATAGCCGCTCGAGCCACAGCCTGTCACCACCAAGCTTGGTGTCAGAATCGTTCGTCGGCATTAGAGGGCTGAAGAACTTGACCGCCAGCTCCGTGACAGTCTCCTCTGGGTTGGTATCGCCGAGCTGGAGGCGGTGCAGCAGGTCAAGTATGAAGATCGGGATCTGATTTTCAAGCATGAGCATGTCCTGCTGGATCTTGTGCACTGATTTCCCGTTTGAGAAGACGGGGTCAAGATAAGAGTACTCAAGATCGTAGAACCCCTTGGTGAATCCCCGGAACAGCTCAATCACAAAGCACCCGTCAAGAACCATCATCTCTACGAACTCGTTGCTGCTCATGGATATCTGTCCCTCATAGCAGGTGCGAGCTCTCTTCTCGACCTCCTTTACTGAGTTTAGATAGAGGCCTATCTCGTGCCCGGTGCGATTGAGGATACCCCAAAGGCAGCGCCACTTGTGCCATTCCATCTCATGGAAGTGTTCCTTACCGTGGTGGTACGGCCCAAGGGAGACGATCTGGGGAACCCAGGCCTTGTCCTCACCATTCTTGAGACAGTGCGGGAACTTGTAAATGGAGAGATCTTGGAATGAACGCACCTCTTCGTCCTGGCGAGCTTGCCCGAGTTTCTTTTTGATGGAGATGACCCACTCTGATTCGAACAGCCTCAGCTCATGGCAGGGGATGATTTCCGCCCCATTGTTCTCGACCACGTTCGGGAGAGCCTCGGATGGTTCTCGCTGTACCTTCTGGAGTCCAGATTCAACAGCATCCATTTTCGTGTGAAGAATTGGTCTGTTTTCTCCGCCTTTGCCTTTCTTACGTTTTGATCTTTGAATTGATGCTTTAAGCAAAAAAAGAAAAGAAAAAAAAGAAAAAAAGAGAGATTCAAATATCAAGGAATATTGGAACAAAGGAGAGATCTATTCTAGAAGCGACGAAGGGGAGGGGCTGGGGAAGGCCGACGACTGCATGTGGAGGAAGCGGTCTATGAAGTTTTAAGGCAGGTGGAAGCGGGAAAGTCCTATTTGTTTTGTACAAGAGCACTATCCATTTATTGCTATTCTATCTATATAAAAAAAAAAAAACTCAGATTCAAAACGTGCTTTATAATGTCCTAGTCCGCACGATGTCACGTCAATTTCGTCATCAAATTGATGATAAAATTCGGTGATAATAACAATAATAACTACATGCCCCCACCTTACGGATACAAGGTACAATTATTGGACTGGCTTTTCATCTGCCCCAAAAGAAATCGGACAGCTCTTGCTCAACGTGAAACACGTGTACATAAAATCCACCTATGTTCTTCTTTTCTTTTTTTTTATTGGTCGAAATATGGTCTGCCAGTTTGCACTGCAGAGAACGGTCGGGTTTTTATTTTGCCCCGCTTAGCCGTTTAATTAAATTTTCATAGGCCAGAATAGTTCAATCACAAATGGGAGAAATGGATAGTCCAATATAGTAGATTATGCATGCAAGAATTGATGATAATGCCTCACTCCCCTTAAGAACAGCGTCAGAGGATGGGATGGGGATTAAATACCCCTATGCCCATCTAACCACTCTCATAGAAGCTATCGAGTGATTTTATTTTTCTCATATTCCTTCTCATTCACCAAACATGTTGTATGTACACATCACGATGAGGTATTTTGCAAGTATATATAGAACGAGTGCAATTGCATAGAAGAGATATATGATTGCATGCATGCAATATTTGCCCCCTATACTGGCATATCTTTCTTTGCTCCAAAATAGAGAGAATATTAACGACTTTCCTTCTTGGAGGAGCTTTTGCTAAACTAATTTATTAATTGCTTCGCCTTTGGTGTTTTGAACCAAGTTGAGTTCGCGACAAAGGATGAAGAGAAGTTAGATGTTGGACTTTGGACTAAATTGTAATGTAATGCACAAGCATGTGTGGCCACTTTATATAAAGAGAGATTCAAACTTCACCACAAACACACTTTCGTAGAGAAAAAATGTCAGAAAAAGTCATGTTGTATTGATGCCAATTTGGTCTTAAACTTTTTAATCCAGTGACAATTCAATCATTCAAATCAATTTTTATTGGATATTATTGACGTGGATGCCAGCCGACTTACGTGGCATGGATATCGACTTGCCTACATGGCGTGACTAGCGCTAACGTGAACAAATTTTAATAATATTTTAATATTTTATAGAATTTTTATTCTTTTCTTTCCTTTTTTTTGCCTTTCTCTTTCCTTTTTTTTTTTTCCTTCCTCTTCCTTTAGTCGATTGCCAAGGTCTAATGATTGGCTAAAGGCAAGGGCTAGTGAGGGACCTCATTAAAGGCCGCAAAGGCAACCTAATGTTGGGCTAGTGAGGGTAACCCCTACTGGATTTGGCACCCTCATGGCCTCGCCGACCCTCACCTCTTTCTAGTTGCCAGTTCTCAACGATCGGCTAGACAAAGAGAAAGTGGGAAAAAAAGAAAGAGAAAGGAAAGAAAAAAGAAAGGAAAAAGAAAAGAATGATAAATAAATATATAATTCAAAAAAATATTGTTAAAAGTTATCTATGTAAGCCACCCAACGTCCACGTCAGCAATATCTGGCCAAAATTAGCAAAAATGACTGAATTGATACTAGGTCAAAATGTTTAAAATTAAATTGGTACCAATAAAATGTTTAATACTAAATTGGCATCAATGTAATAGATTATGACTTTTTTAACAATTTTCCCTACTTTTGGACGATATTTACCCACACATGTCCATCTATTCGTCAATTAAACTTTCTATGTTTCTAAATTTTCTTCTATCTACGTGCGAGAATGTGCATGCTAGGCAAGGAAAGATGATTCCATGAAATAACATTGTTCAGTTTATCATTCACATAAGATGCGGGTCTAAAGTCGATTGAGATGGCTCAAATATCAGATTGTTTGTACTTGATTGATGGGGAATTAAGTCTTTATCAAATACTTAATCAAAACACAAATAAGGATTTAGTTGGCATTGAATTTTCTTAAGGTGCTTTTATGATTCATGCTTGGAATACTTTCTTCCTTGCCTTGATAAGAGGTATATTACACAGTATCCATATCATTGGATAATAACACGTAAAAAAGCTGGTCAACAAAAACGAAAATTTCAGGTTTTGTAGTGGCAAATTTGGCTAATTTGTAATTAGTTGGCAAATGGAACCGTGAATCTTGGGCATGACTAAGAGGAGAAGGAAAGTCAATGGGTATTTAACATTAAAGGTTCCATCTAGGACCATTAAAGGCCCCATCTAGGACAATTCAAGCGACAAGGTGCTCTGTGGGACATGGTTTACTCTCCAAAAGATGGGAGCCCTTCCTTCAATATTAATTTCAAGAAAAGGACTATATTTTCGTTTGCCATTGCCATGTCTCGCTATATTACAAATTATAAATATGAATTACATATAAACTAATTAATTATAAATACAAAATATGTCCATATTTATAACCCATTTAAAAAAAAAATGCTAATGTGACTGCTTATAATCTATTGTGAGAAGAACAATATATTTTTAGCCACAAATAACAGAAATTATTTTGGGATCTAGTCCTTCAAGAATTTATAACTTACAACATATTGTTACTTTCGCAAAAAGTTATTAGAGGAAAAGGATGGAGCAACACACAACTCCTGGAAAAGATAAATATTGTATGCATTGATGCACAACCAAGATGACGTATATCGGCAGTTATGCATCTCTCGTGATATTGTCACACTCGAATAATGTTAGAAATGTTAAAATCCCTTGAGTTGTCCTAGGTGGGGCCTTTGACGTTGAATCTTCACCCATTGACTTTCCTTCTCCTTTTGGTCTTGCAGAAGATTCGCGGTTCCATATGCCAACTAATTAAGCTATTATCCAATTGCCAACTAATTGAGCTATGATCTGAACCCATCGAGCACGTCAAGGAATCGCTTAAGCTTCAGGAAATAATATTCCCTATCCATTGTCACACACAGCTCTATCTAATCTTTTTCTTTCACAAAGTCCTCTTTTTCATGATTATTCTTCTAAGTAAACGCACATCATTTACTTTCAATATCCATATAACTGCAAGCATTCAAAATGTCCTTAAACGAATTCGTTCTACAAAGCTCAGAACCTCTTTTACCTATTTTCTCCCAATAATATAGAGTTTTGCCAAAATCCCTAGTACACACCCAAGGGCATTACACTTAAAACTCTTGAAAGAGTGACACAAGCCAGATAGTTCAGTTGTAGCATTGGCAAGGGCCTTATACTTAACTCTATGGAAGAGCATGCTACGGTATATTGTTTTCTAGAACTCCAAGAGGTTAAGTCAGGACCAATAAAAATAGCATACCCTATAGTTAAAATGCTATCATCAGAGATACTAGCTCAATCCACATCGGAAAAGGCTTGCAAGTGAGTATCATTGGATCGGAAAAGAAGCAAACCAAGCAGCCTTATATGTTTGAGATAGAGCAAGATACTTTTCACCATTTGCCAATGGTCTTAAATCGGTGTGTGCATGAATTGACAGGCTTTCTTAATAGTAAAAGAGAGATCTGGTCTTGTTAATGTCACGTATTAGAAGTCATCAACTGTAGACTGGTATAGAGTTTGATCAGATATCCAAACAACCCCTTTTCATCAACATACCCCACCTTACCCATAAAAGGTACAGCCGAACACCTCATGCTCCACGTGAAATGTACATATAGTCTACCGATTTACATCACAGAGAATGGTCGTGTTTTTAATTTACCCCGCTTAGCCTTTGAATTAGATTTAATCATATAATTATTGATGAGAGAAATAGATAATTACCTATAGCAACATTTTGCATGCAAGAATTGGTGATAATGCCTCGCTCCCCTTAAGAACAGCCTTAAAAGATAGCATGGGAATTAGATACCACTATATCCATCTAACCTCTCCCACAAAAGCTATCGAATGAATTTTTATCTCTTCGGGTTTTTAATCTTTCACCAAATTGTGTCTGTACACATTTCAGTTTGATGTCTTTCAAATATATATAAAACAGGTTGGATTAAGCAAAAGATAAATGTGTGTGATAATATAATAAAATACGCATGGTCATTCTTCGACGACTTTGAATGGTTGGCCACATATACATGGACTTGAAGAAGGGGTTTAAAAAATATCTCAATTATTCGACATACTGATCCAAGATTTTCCTCCTCAACTAACTAATCACACTACAAACGAAATGAGCCCCACCACCACCACTAGGAGTGTAAACGGTTCGGTTTTGTTCGGTTTTTTGGAAAAACCAAATCGAACCGAACCGATAAGAGATAATACTGTCCTGAACTGAATACGAACTGAATCGAAAATTCAGTTTTCCTATTTTTACTTTGTTTATTGAAATTTAAGTAAAAAATAGAGATTATACAATTTTTATTAAGGATTTCAATTCGGTTCGGTTAACCGAACTGAACAAAAATATATGAAATTTCGGTTCGGTTCGGTTCGATTTTCCTTTTCGGTTTGGTTTTCGGTTCGGTTCGACACCCCTAACCACCCCCACCCCCACCCCCACCCCGGAGACTAAAATCAAACCCTAGTAGTTGAGATATTTGATTGCATGCATGCAATACTTGCCCTCCTATACTTGTATACCTCCAAAATAGAGAGATTATTAAGTTCTTTCCTTCTTGGAGGAGCTTTTGCTTAACTAATTAGTTAATTTGCTTCGCCTTCGATGGTTTGCCTTGTGCATGGAAGCCCTTTTTATTTCTTGTACACATTGGAGCTTCATTGGCTAATTCTTACTTCCGAGTATTTTTACTTTCGATGGATAACCCCTGCAGTGAATCAATCCGAGTTCGCGACCGAAAATGAAGCGAAGACGGGATGCGTTGTGCTTTGGACTAGAGAGTAATGTGATGCATGAGCATATGGATCCACTTACGCAAAGTGAGTGGGTCCCACGGGATTGCAATCACTGCGACACGGCAAAAATTAAACCATCGGGTCCCGCGGGGTTGCATGATGTTTGGCCCGCACGTGCTCGTCCGATCGTCCATTGCAATTTATTTCTGAATTTCCTTCTCTCTACGCTGAGAATGAGCATGTTAGGTAAGTACAGGTGATGCCCCCCATGAAATATCATTTGGGTCAGATAACACGCGGACCTAAAATTGATTGAGATTACCAAAATATCAAATTGTATGTACTTGATATGTATGGAATTAAACCTTTATCGAATGCTTAAACAAAACACTATTCAAGGATTAAATTCAAAAAGGGTTTTCTTAATGTATTCATATAACTCAAGCATGAATTACTTTCTTGAAAAGGTATTTTACATAGTATTTATATCATGTGACAACTAACATGTAAAAAAACTGGTCAATAAAGGAAAATAATTTTAGAATTTATAGATCCAATTGATTGTAATTAATGGAGAAATGCTATATTTACTAAGCCTAGGATATACGACATTAAATGTGGGTAAAAGTTGTTGGGTATTGAAGATAACCCACTTACTTTACCGTCTACTTTCAATTTGCCATAAATTTTATAGATGATTTTGACATATTTACAATTACTTCAATATGACAATATTACGTGACATAAAAATTGCTATATGTCACCATTCAATACATATAATACTTTTCCTTCTCAAGGAGTTGTGTTTTACTCCGTCCTTTTCTTCTAACCACTCTTCTAAGGTGGGTTAGTTATCCATTTTCTGACTAATTTACATGTAGATAATGTTTACAATTAGCAATATAAAAAGGCATGGTAATGATAAACGACAAAATAATACTTTTCTTGAAATTAATAATTGAAGTATGATTGGTGGCTTATATCTATTGGTGATTGAGCCCTGCCCACCGTAGTACGTCCCTTTTTTTCTATGGTCGAAGTAGTATGTCCCTTGAGTTGTCTTAGGCGAGGCCCTTGACGACCCATTAACTTTCTTCTTAGTCGTGCACTAGATCCGTGGTTCCCCCGGCCAACTTATTACATTGCCACAACACGATAACTTCCCTCCTCCTCCTCCTCTTCAATTTTTTTTAGTTGGTTCTATTTTACTAACACTCAAACTTTTACCATATCTCCTCATAAGATATGAGAGTCAAAACCCATTTCTGAAATTAAATTGTTCCTATCCTAATTTTTTGAGAATGTGGAAATTTGAACCCCTACATCCCCCCTTCTCATGTGATAAGGGTGGGGCAAACTCTAGTGATTTCTCCTTTCCAATTAAAATATAATAAAATCACTTTTTTAAACTTCTTAGGCGAGATACTTAAATCTTCAGACCAACATAGCTTATTAGATGATACTTTCTGAGGATTGATATAACCGCCTCTACGATTACAGGCGGTTCCAAACACTACCATTGATCCCTTCTCATCACACCTCATCCATCATCTTCACAACTTCGTTAGTTTTTGGTAAGACAAACCCTCACCTATTCAATTTGATTCATGTTTGGCCAAACCCCCCCTAGACTCTTTCATTTTCTGCTAGGTTTTTGAATCTATTAAATCATTAGCATTACCACAAAAAGGAAACTTGAGATCTTCTCATAAGAAAGGAAAAAAAGTTGAGGTTGGTGTGATTATTAATTTTACCTTCTTAATTTTGGGCCCAAGGTTGGATACCTCTTAAGGTATGCTATTTGGTCATTAATCTCATCTTCAAGGGAAATGATTAGTTGAGGCAAGATTTCATTTTCACATAACCTCAATTCCACCATCATTCCAGTAATGCCGTATGTTGTAGCTTGTCATACACATTTGGGTCATTGCACAAGTGAACACTCTGCTCCTATTCTTTTAACTCTAATTATGATCCATTACTTTTTTGTTATTAACCATGCACGGTATACCATCAAATCATTGGGTGACATCGACCAACCAAAAAAGTCAATGAATCTCAACCATTGAATGACAATAAATGGTATGTTTTCTTATTAGGAAATTTCATTTAGCTTAATTTGGAGAGAAAAAGAACTAGAAGGAATCATTTCAGATGAGGATGATAAACTCCCTTCAGCTTACTAGGAAAATCCCCCCTTCTAAATCCATTTTAGGTAGATAGCTTTGAAATCAAATTGATGGTACTGTTTTATTGTATGTGATAGATTAGGAATAATTTTAGAGAATCAATGGGAGTAGCTCATAGGTTTGAGATAGGGGTGTACAAAAGAACCAAAAACCGCTCAAATCGTCTAGAACCTGACCAAAACACCCGGCTCGGGCTAGTTCCCAAAGGCACCGGTCTAGTTCCCGGTTCCACAAAATTGGAACCAGTGAATGTTGATCCAGTTTCTGGTTCCAAAGATAGAACCAACCACTCGGACTGGATCAATTATTAATTTAACAATTTAAATTTTATCTTAAAAATATGTGACAATCCCTCTTTCTAAGGCCTTTCTCAATGCAATATCACATTCGATCGAGGCTAAAAGATCTTCAACGCTTTGCCTTGTTCCTTGCTAGCTATTTAAAGAGGCAATTTGGTTGCTTGTCTCTTCTTCTAGTCGATGTGGGACTAAAGTTCACTATCACACACTCACTCCCTCCCCCTCTCTCTCACCCCCCCTTCATTTGCTTGTCTCTTCTTCATTTGCAAGTGTCATGATTTGGCAGTTCCACTAGCCAAGCCAACCTTCATTTATTAGTTGTTTAAGGAAACAATATAGCAAATAGCTTCTTTATACTCACGCCACACCTAGCTTAGCTGAAGTATCTAGTCCATTGAGCAAAACAACAAATCATTTTAGATTCTACAATTGATTTTGACCTGCCACAGCTTTATCAGGAGAATGACATTAGCTCCCGATCAGTTTGTGCAAGGGAAGTTAACCTCGCTTTTAGTGTTCCTAGGAGATATACTCGTGCGATTCTATAACTCCTAGCATCAACCATCTTGACACCATTCCCACGGAATAATTGTATTCATCCCCTCCACATTAGTCACTCTTCACCCAATAACCCTAAGCATCACTCACAAGTGTCAAGAGTATGAAAGGATTCACGGACCGTGATATTCTCTCCCACTCAATTCCACAAGTCATTTGTTGCGATTTGTTATGTCGCGTTCTGTCGCTTCCTTGTAGCTCCTTAACCATTGATGAGCCACTTTTGGGATCCTACATCGAATGGTCTCACTTGCCCAACAAAACAGGCTTTGCTCCATTAGTAGCCTCTTTTGATCGCAAGTGTTTGGGGCCCTTGTGGTCACTTGTGCTTTCCTTAACAAGTATGGTATTCCTTTCCAATTGTGTCTTTTTGGCAGCACCATTTTTGCCTACAAACCAATTAAGGTTATTTCCTTGTTGAAAACGTAGTAGTAGACCTCTTCTTGACATTCACCAATCGATCTAGGAATGTTATCCCCATTCAACAAAGAAATTGAACTTCCTTGTGCCCTCATTGCCATCCTACAAGTTGCATGACATCCTGAATTTCGATTGATTTCGGGATATATGAAACTCTTATTTTATCAATGCACTGTTAATTATGTTTAATCTAAAATGATCACTTATAAGTTAATTAACTATTCAGAAAGATAGTTAAGGATCGACGCGAGTGTGACCAGTGAATTCAATTAGGGATATATCGCTCAACCATAAGGATCAGAGAGGGACAATACCATACTATTACAAACTAATTAGCAAATAAAAATAAATCGATTCGGCAGACATACGAGGTCAGATTACGAGTGATTCTGTATGATTTCGAAACTAATTGTAAACGACGTTAAACTGATTTCCTTTTAGCTTTGTACTCAAGGTGAGCAATCGATCTCTCATAAATACATGACAATCGAGGATCACCCATGGAATGAATATGCACAAATGTGGATTGAAAAGTTACCAACCACGACTCAAACGCGTGAAAACCCCTAATAGCTACCCAATAGTATAAGTTGTACTAAAGCAGCATTTGATCAAATTTGATCACGAATTTTAATCTAATTTTGGGTATCGAACTTTCAAGGACTTCAAGATTAAATTATTAGACATCACCTCATTAATCCTCATATTTATCAATAAGCTTGAAAATTTTTAAATAAAGGGTTAATTGGCTGAGAATTGGAGTCGAAAAAAGAGTCGAGCCGATCGAAGGCCCAATGGGCCTCACACCCAATGTGGGTTGACCAAGTGGGTGCCAACCAAGCCCATCAAGCCCAAGTGAGCTCAAGCAAGTCCATTATAGCCCAATAGCATTTTAAATCCTATTTTTCACCTTTTGAGCGCAAACCAAATTTATTCAAGCCCGTATAGAATTCTGGCCCGTAAAAGCGTATGGTATTTTATATTATATTTTGTGAAATTACTATAATTCTCCTTCAAGAAAGTCTTGGCTTGTTGATGAAGTTTGGAGCAAAACTTGAAGGAGAAGTCAAGGAAAAGATGAAGCTTTTTGGGGAAGCTTCACTTGGCTTGCTTTCCAAGTTCATTTTTCTCTCTTGTCTCTCTCTCTCTTCCCTCTCTCCATACCCATTCGGCCAGCCTTCTCTCCTCTCTTTTCTCTATCGGCCAGCCTTCTCTCCTCTCTTTTCTCTATCTTTTTCTTCCTTTTCTTCCTCTTTTTTCTTGTTTTCTATGGCTGCTACCCTTGTCGCTTGTTTCCACCTATCATGACCTAACTTTTGTGGGGCTTGCCAATGACCAAGGGAGCTTTAGATTAGGTTTAGGGGTATTGTCAACTTCGGACCGACGACCTTTCATTAACTCGAACTCTCCTAAGTCCATACCTCGCACGACATTGGGTATTCAAAATTTCAACCAGTTTAGCCTATGCAAATTTAAATAATGAGTCGCCACTAACCTTTTTAGGGTCGACTAGAAACCCAGTAAGATACGGGAGAATATCTTACTATTTACGCAATCAGAGATTCTGGATTTGGGGACTTGGTTACATTAATCATATGACTAACACCCTTTCGATACTTGACTCAATTGTGTATTAATTAAGGCCATGGCAACCTATTCAAGAAATTTAAGATTTGTCCTAACCATTCTAAAATAGCGAAATAACATCCAAAATATTAAAATGTGCAATTAATTATAATCGCAAAATAAAGCAAGCGAGTATGATATTGTCCCTAAAAAAGCAACACAAAACAAAAGACTTTATCGTAAACCCTAAAGGTTTGTCCAATTTTACATTTTTTTTTTTTTGCATTTTAAGGGTTTTCCAAATTTTGCAATTTTTTTCCAATTTTTCTTAATTTTTATGATTTTTTACTAAATTTTCATTTTTTTACATTTTAAATTTTAAATTTTTTTTGTATTTTCGGAAATTAAATTAAATTAAAAAATATTTTGGGATTTTTTTTTGATATTTTAAGGCTTTTCTGAATTTAAAAGAAATTGTTAATACTTTTAGAACTTTCTAATTTTCCTAATTCTCTTGAATTTTTTTAAAAATAGTTCGGAATTTTTTTTTTGTCTTTTTCAGCATTTTGAAAATTTTCAATTTTTTAATATTTTCTCAATTTTTATGAATTTAAAAAAATTATTAATTTTCAATGATTTTTTTTTTAGAATTTTCTAAGATTTTTTTAGAATTTTTTAATATTTTTTTAATTATATTATATTTGGGTAATGGGTTCGGACTGGTCAACCCTATCCGCACCGATAGACCAACCCGTCTACCCGGATTCGACTCGATTGGATTAAAAAAGCAATTTTAAAATTTTTTTTGAATTTTCTTTTTTTTTCTTTTTTTAATTCTTTTTTTCTCTCTCACTTTTCTTCTTTTTCTGTTTTGTCCTTTTCTGCCGCATCTTCTTCCTCCATGCATCGTCTTCAACCTCCCAATCCTCTTCTTCACCGAACGCCTACAACATGTGCTCACTGATCTGAAAGACGCGTCGACACCAACCGGAAACACCACGATCCCTCTCCTCTCTGAACCTCCACTATTCATTAGCCACTCACTCCAGCCGGCGTCCATCGCTGGCCACAAACTCTGACAACCATTAATACACCAATCGGAACTAGAAAAACCCCACACTCCCGATACATGGATTTTTCACGAAAATCACACCATAACACCACGAACATGAGAAAAACAAAAAAAGGGTCGGTCTCATGTAAAAAAAAAATGAATAGCTTTTTCGGTTTTCTCTAGGGCGTTTTATCAAGCACCTGGAGTGCTTCTGTTGAAGGTGGTATTTAACCTCATTCAAGATGCGGATTCAAGAAGACATCAAGATGACGGGTACAAGAAACAATCGATATCATCTTCACAAAGACAGGCTTAATACATTCAGAACGAAAAGGAACTAAGAACAACCATCCTCGGCTACAACAAAACTGCAGAAGTCAGATTTCATTCAGGCATTTTCACAAGCACTTGATATACGCTGTTACAACGGGAGATTCATGACTCAATAGGGACTCGACTGGAGTCTAGGTTTCTAACAAGGCATACCAGCACACAGAGAAACATCAATGGAGGATCAACAGGGCTAGAACTTGTGCGAACTGGTTGTCCACAACTCTGGTCCGCCATCTTGTCAAAACAAAACAGAGATGCCCAGGGGAGGCCTAACTGGTTTGGGGGGAAGCGCTATGGCAGACAGCGACTGGTGAGCGAACTCTGGTGACGTTCGACCCCGCTTCTGAGTCTCCTCTCTTTCTGGCTCGCTCTCTCTCTCTCTCTCAAGCTTTCTCTAATGCAGCAAAGCTCCCTCTCGAAGGAGAAGAAATCCAGGAAAGAAAAGAAAAGAAAAAACTTTCAGATCAAAGAACCTCTCCCTAGAAACCCCTCGAAAATCCTCTGTGCTCTCTACTCTCTCCCTAACCATCCAAACCAGCCTCCATTCTCTCTCCTTTTCTTCGCCCTCTGCCAAATAACCAAAAATGATCCCCCCTCCTCACACACCTCTCGCTTGCCGCCTCCCTCCTCCTCCGCATGACAGTGCAGCAAGGGAAGATTCCCTTGCTGGTGTCACACTGGTGACGTCACGGTTGTGGGCGGGTGGCGTCTGGCAAACGGTGTCATCGAGGTCCCTTGGGCGTGCGCGTGTTCTATGCGTTTATGCCATGCAGGTGAGTACATGAAGGGTGGTGGGCTAGGTCTTTATTTTAATTAACCTCAAGTGCGCTTCAAGGAAAGAAAATAAAGAAACATGGGCCAAGAGGAAATAAAAAGAAGAAGGGCTAAAAGAGGACTTAAAGGGGCCGAAAATTTATAAAAGAGTGGACCGGACACGCTGACCTATTCAATTTCTCTCTCTCTCTTTTTATATTTAATAATCAATTTTTTCCTTTTTTTCTTTTTTTAATATTTTTGTAAATTTTTATATTTTTGCAAAATAAATGGATATTTAAAAAGATGTCAGCAAAAATTCAGGTGTCAACAGTTGCCCCTCTTTGAAAGGGAGCTTGAAGATTTTTTTCAAAGACTAAGTGAGACCCCAATTTTTGCTTAAAGGCAATGAAAGCATGAATTTATTTATTTATTTTCTTTTTTTCATTTTCATTTTCGTCTTTTTTTTTGTTTTGTTTTGTTTTTATTGTTTTGTTTTGTTTTTCTTTTTCTTTTTTAGGTCTCACCTTGTACAAACAGGTTTCGATTGAGTTAGTGAAGTTTTACTGTGTTACAACGGGTTTCGACTAAGTTAGTAAAGTCTTATCATATAGTAACGGGTTTTGACTAATTAGTAAAGTCTTACTATGTAGCAACAAGTTTCGACTGGGTTAGTAAAGTCTTACTGTGTAGCAATGGATTTCAACTTGAAGGAAGGTTTTACTATGTAACAACGGGCTTTGACTAAGAATGTATGGTTTAAGAAAGACCCATGAACCTTTTGAGATGACATGGTTTAAGGTTGACTCTTGAACCTTGTGAAAGTATGGTTTAAGGATACACCCACGAACCATGTGGTTTAAAGATAAATCCCCCACCAACAGTGTGATGTAAGGATACGCCTACAAACCATATGGTTTAAGGATATGCCCACTAACCCTTTGGAAATGACATGGTTTCAAGTTGACCATGAACCTTTGGAAAATTGTATGGTTTCACTAAGGGAACCTGTCAAATTCAACTTGAGCAAATGCCATTAGAGACAATATCAGAAAAATGCATTGTCAGTGTTTTAGCATTAATTACATAAGCAATCAAGCTAAGTCTGATTACTTTGAAAAATATTTGATATCATTTGGTATCATGTATCGCAAAATTGTCATCAAGCTTGAAAGGTATCATTAGTCATCAAGTTCCTTTAAGAGAAAAAAATTTGTCAGAACGATCCTACACGTGAAAAGATTTATTAAGCATGCCAAACAAGAGCTCCTTAATTAAAAAGGGCTTATCTCATGCTCTCAAAAAGGGCTATTTGATCTCATCCATTCATGTGAGAAGTAATTTGATCACTCAATATACCTTACACTTCTAATGTCAAAGGATCTGAGAATCATTCGTAATGAGTATACATTGACCAATCCAAAAGGTCTTTCAAAAGGACCGTAATGCAAGTTTGATTATGGTTTTAACAATGGATAAGCATCGTTGATTATGAAATGAAATAAATTATCTGCCAACATATTTACTAGGTTTACAAGTCAAGTAACCTTAAGATGAGATAAGACAAACTTGCCATCACTTCTTTGAGTAGTAGCTTCCTTGGAAAATCCTTATTCTCACTTGAATTATCCCAACTTGAAGAGACTTCGGAAAGGGTCGTAAAGTTGGTTTGGTGAAGGCTCAAAAAGCTTAGAATTTTTTACAAAGAGGGATTTGAAAGTTGGTGATTATCACGGCATCATTGTCATATCACTCAATCTTTTTGAAACTTTTGAAATCTAATTTGTGTCAAAAGCCATTCGACTAATCATCTCAACAAATTTTGCTCTTTTTTTCTAATAACTTTGCATTACAATGATCTTTTTTCTAATGCAAACCCTTTTATTTTGACGATTTTTTTCATACGAGAGTTTTTTTTCTCTAGATGCAACTTTTTGCTCTTTTTATGATGGGCATTGACCTTACTTTTACCAAGCACACTGCTTGTTCATGCCCCTTAATTTTTATTTGACTTTTGCTCTTTTGAACTTTTTGAGCTTTAGAGACTTTCGAGATGCTTTCCACATATTCATGTAAATGCCAATTGCCTTGATAAATCACATGCCCTACCTAAATGTGGGTAAATAATCACCACTTGGGTTTTAGAAATGAACAATTAGGCTCAACTTGGTTTATGCAACGGGTATCAGTGTTTGGGTAGAGAAATGAATGATTTTCTTCACCTTGGGATGCTTCAAGCTTTTATAAGGATTCACTTGAAATTACCGCAAAAAGATTAATGCAAGGGAAAATAAAGAAGTCTTTTTTATCTTTTCACCATATGATGTTGACCAAAACCTACGAATTTGCCCCATAGTGGGGTGGTTTTTGACAGGGGTATTTTGTGATTTCTCCACTTTAGAAACCTCAAATGGGCTGACTGTGGTCATCTATAGTGTGTAAGATAGAACAAAGAGATGCCTCTTTTCATTTTGGTCCATGTATCAATCGCGAATGACTCTTTTGTCCTTAAACGACATAGATCTTCTTTTTCACTCAATTTTCACAGTGTTTAAAGGACGTGTTTAGAGATAGGTTGCTTTTTTTCATTCTAAGTACTTCATGCTTGGCATTATTAACATCTCAATTTCATCTGGTTAAGATAATGTGAGTAAATTAATCTCTAGGAGGAATTTTGACTCATAATGGATAACCTACCAATTTGAATTTTTTTTCTTCTTTGCCTTTTTTTTTTGTCACCGATTAGACATTCAACAATTCCCTCGAAAAAGTCATATGACCAGCGATTCCTTTTGAAAGTCATTGGGGACTTGCAAATCAAAAACATGTACACAAACGTGCATGACGTGCAAGATATGCATGTTATGGACAATGCATAATCTAAGTGACTCAAATTGTATCAAAAATGGCTCTAAGGCCTCATGATTTCATTCATGGAAAATATTTCTTCACTGAATCAGCATTTATAGGCTTTGGCAATTCTTGGCCATCCATCTTTACCAGAATTAACGCACCGCCAAGTAATATCTTCTTGATGACATATAGTCCTTCATAGCTCGGAGTGAACTTTCCACGTGGGTTTGGTATGATAGACAACACTTTCCTCAACACAAGGTCACCCACTTGGAAGTGTCTTGGTTGAACCCTACAATTAAAGGATTTTGCAACTCGCTTCTAGTAGCACTAACCATGGCATAATGCAATGAGTCTTTTTTCATTAATCATGTTCAGCTGTTAATATCTCTGTTGCAACCACTCAACTTCAAAGAGTTTACTTTGTGAGAGAACTCTCAATGAAGGGATTTCTACCTCTACTGGTAAGACTGCCTCCATACCATAAACTAGTGAGAAAAGCATTGCCCCAGTTGAAGTATGTATTGAAGTTCGGTATGCCATCAATGCATCTGGCAACCGTTTGTACCAGTCACGATAGTTATCAACTGTCTTAGACAGGATGTTCTTTATGTTCTTGTTAGCTGCCTCTATAGTACCATTCATTTGCGGATGATAAGGTGACGAATTTGGAACGATGTCCATTAGAAGCTTTAGGTTTGATTGCCCGATTATATCAATTCCCCACATAAAGAACGGCCATGGTTGAGTCATTAGATGCAGTTCATCTAGCAAAGCATTAATTTTGTCTCCATATACTTGACATTGATGACAATAGTGAACATGCTTAATGTAATCGATTTTCATAGTTAACCAATAATACCCGAGCCTCATGATCTTTTTTGCTAAAAGGTGACCATTCATATGAGGCATGTATTCCCCTTTATGTATTTCTTGTATCAGCTGGCTGGCTTCTTTGGTGTCGACGCATTTCAACAAGATGGAATCGTATGACGTCTTGTAGAGTACACTCCCAGAGACAGAATTTCGATGCCAAATTTTTGAGGTATTTCTTATCGGCCTCTTCACACCCTTGGGGGAATTTCCTATGTTGAAGATAGTTTAAGATATCATAGTACCATAGGTTTTGATCCGACTCATCTTCAATTGTCATACAATAAACTGGCTGTTGAAAAACCTCAATTTTCAACAACTTGATGTCCAATCCTTCCATTACACTCAGCATTGATGACAACTTAGCCAACGCATCAGCGAATTGATTCTAGGATCTAGGCAAATATTCAAAAGCTATTTCATCAAATTCTTTTGTTAATTCTTCAAGAAACTCATGATATGAGACTAGCTTGGGATCGCGAGTTCGCCACAGGCCTTCGGTTTGCAGAACAATGAGCTCAGAATCTCCATACAATTGTAATTTTTTGACTTTTATGTCAATGGCCATTTGCAAACCTAGGATACATGCTTTGTATTTTGAGACATTGTTTGTACAAGGGAATACCAATTTGACAGCCACAGGATAATGTTGACTAGTTGGAGAGATCAAGATTGCCCCAGTTCCTGACTTGGACAAGTTGACGGTGCCGTCAAAATACATGACCCATTTGTTATTTGTGATCACTAGGATGCATTCATCGAAACAGTGCGCCGTATCATGGGGCTCCGCATCTTTTGAATTTTTAGCCAACATGTCAACTATAGCTCTTCTCTTAACTGACTTTTGTGCCGCACTCTATGTATCAAATTTAGAAATGAAGACTTGCTATTTAGCCATCTTTCCAACCAAGGCTGACTTCTCTAGTAAATATTTGATTGGATCATTTTCAGTCACTAGATGAATATGATAATAGAGGGTATATTGGCATAACCAATGCAACACCCAAACTAGCGCCACACATGTTTTTTCCACTTATAAGTAGTTCATTTCAGAAATAGTGCACTTTTTGCTAAGATAGTATATGGCACACTCCCTTTGATTACTTGGCCTTTTCTGCGCAAGCATGGCCCCAACTAATTCGTCATAGATGGTTAGGTAGATAATTAGTGGTATTATGGAGATCGGTAGCACTAGTATTGGGGGATGTGATAGGTATTGTTTTATCTCTTCAAAGGCTTTTTGACATTCAGCATCCCATTCAATTTTCGCATTCTTCAAGAGTTTGAAAAATGGCTTGGCTGCTTCAGACAAATGAGAAATGAACCTGATAACATAATTCAATCTTCCCAAAAGGCTTCAAACTTCCTTGACAGTAGAAGGAGCTTTTGAGGTCACAAATGGCCTTAACTTTCAATGGGTCAATTTCAATGGCTCAGCTAATGACCATGAAACCCAATAACTTCCCAGACTTTTCTCTAAATATGCATTTTGAGGGGTTAAGTATCAGCTTAATTTTTTTAAGTCAATCAAATAATTTCTTTAGGACTTTCACATGGTCTTGTCAATGCTTTGATTTGGCGATCATATCATCAACATATACCTCTATTTCTTTATGCATCATGTCATAGAATAGAGTGACCATCGCTCTTTGATATGTGGCTCCCGCATTCTTTAAGCCAAACGCATCACTTTGTAACAAAAGGTCTCCCATAATGTGATGAATGATGTTTTACTTTTATCTTTTTCTTTCATTTTAATCTGATTGTATCTAGAAAACCCATCTATGAAAAAGAATAATTCAAACCCAGCGGTGCTATCGACCAAAACATCAATGTGAGGCAAGAGAAAATCATCTTTTGGGCTTACTCGATTTAGGTCATGATAATCTATGCAAATCCTGACCCATCCATCTCTTTTTCATGACCGGCACTATATTAGCAATCCAATCAGGATAGTGGGATACTTCTATGAAATCCACTTTCAACAGCTTCATGACTTCCTCCTCAATCATTTTCGAAAGCTCAGGTTTTGTTCTTCGTAGCCTTTGTTTTTTAGGTGCCACATTCGGGTCAGTCGGTAGAGTGTGTTCCACAATTTGTGGATCCAACCCTGGCATATCTATATAGGACCATGCAAACACATCTTGATATTCCCTTAAAAGCTCAGCCATCCTCCTTGCCTCGTTTTTAGAAAGGTTGGCTCTGATCTAGGTTTCCTTAATATTTTTTACGTCTCCCAAATTTACAGGGATTGTTTGTTTAGTTGTCAAAAGTTTAAATTTTTCATGACAAATCCAGTCTCTTTCTACATCCCTTTGAACATCATCGTCATCATGCTCAAATTCACAAAGACTCTCATCGCATAAATCTAAGTCACATATGTACCTATCATGATCATGCTAAATGATATCCTGAGATGCAAATGAGAAGGTTAGTATGATTCCTCAACAAAAATTATGTATGATGTATTTTTTAAGAATCTTTTCAAATGATCACTTAAGAAAAATGCTCGAACTAGGAGATCATCCTCATATCCCTAGACCTTTTTATCCCACAAATTTTGAAAACTAGGAGTTGTGAGAAAGTTCAAGCTTCAAAGAGTCATCATAGGACTAGTTTGGCACCTCCTCACGCCCTTAATAAAACATGAATGCATTTATATTAACATGATAAGGCCATTTTATAGTATTCATAATCTCAGACCATGGCTCACAATCCAAGATCTTGATTACAAAAAGGAAATAACAAAGTAACTAAACAATTTGTCTTATGTGAGGTGGACATAAAGACAACGACATAAAAACTAAACAGAGCAAGCAAGAACCATCCCTACTCCGATCATTGGAAGGAAGTCGTGGAAGGTCCCACCTCTTCATCTTCAGTAATGGCACACACAAAGTCGGGACTGAATAGGTCAGCTATGTTTGGGATGTCTCCTTCCTCTTCTTGCAGTAGCTTAGGTGACTTGACAAACGTCCTTTTAAATTGTCGACAAAGCTCATCTAGTGAAAGAGGAAGTAAACTTTGTTGATTCCAAGTTAGAATAGTTCAACCTCCATAGCTAGCTTGACTCATGCAACTATCAAGGGCACCTCGGCCTCCGCATCCTCTAGGGTAATCTCGATTTTTGCGACCAGCTCTGCCCCTACCTCTTCTTCTTGCACCTAAACCTACCAGCTCTCCACTTCCTTTTTTACCCTCGCAAACTTCTTGGTAGCCTAAGCCAACTCTCTTCTGATTTCCTAGGATCCCGATAGGTTTTGCAATACCTTGCGCATACACCCCTAATCTTGCCCTTGGAACATGGCCATATTCCAACAGAACTTTGCTTGGCATGATGGACAAGGCAGATAGCTTGGGGCATTTCATGATAGCCCTCTCGAGAGTTTGGTAGCTAGATTCTTCCTTCACTTCAAGCTCTACATATGGGATGGTTGTATCTTAGAATATCTTGAAGTCAGTTTCACAACAAATAGTAACAAGCTTACCCTCCAAAATGAACCTAACCATTTGATGTAAACTAGAAGGTACAACTATAGCAGTATGGATCTAGGGTCGACCCATAAGGAAATTAAAATCACTAGGGATGTCAAGCACTTGGAACTTTATTGGGAATGAAACTAGACCAATCAACAAGTCAAGTTCGACCTCCTCTATTGCCTCCTTCTTCACACCGTCAAAGGCTCAAACGGTGTACTGAGAAGTCTTAATTCCTTTCTCGCTCACCCCGAAGCGATGGAGAGTAGCTAGTGGGCAGATGCCCAGAGCTAACCCATTATCAATTAGTATATGGGGTACTATCATGTCATAACACTTAGCTGAGATGAGTAAAGCTTTATTGTGATTAGTGCCTTCCTCTAGAAGATCCTAGTCTGAAAATGAGATTTGGTCCATTAAGAGAATGGATCCAATATATTCCTCTAACTACTTGTAACCAATAGTTTCAGGCACATAAGTTTCGTTTTGAACTTTTAGTAATGTATTCTTATATTTCTCAAAAGTTTTAAATAATTCCAATAGCGATATTTGGGCTAGCATTTTCCTCAACTGCTCTATTATATTGAATTAACTAGTTTTGGTCATGGCTAAAAACTGCTTGGCCTCTTCATTGGTAATAGCTCTTTTCTCAACAACTTCTGCAGTTGCATAACAACGACCCGATCGAGTCACAGCATCAACTTCCTCAGTCCCATAGTTCCATGGAATTGCTTTAGTACTGAAATTGGCCAAGGATTTCTTTAGGCTCTCCTCTTGGTCAAGAGGTGATAGCTCAATCACAACGGGCTCTAGCTCATCCCCTTCCAGCTCTAAACTTGTAAACTCTCCTGCCACCAAATCGATGACTACATGCTTAGTCTCATACTTGTCATAATCTCACTGGTTCTCTTCAACAAATAAGTTAATGACAATCAGTGTAATCATCACCACGACATCCTCTCCAAAAGGACTCTCCATGTCGTTATACGACTCATACACATCAGCTCCATATGCTTGGCCCTTCCAACTTTCTTCACCAAGTACCATATTCACATCCCTGACATGAGCAGATAAAGGGTTTTGTTGAACATTGGGTTGCTTTCTAAATGATAAGATCCCTTTCTTAAGTAAGTTCTAGACTTTGTTCTTAAGTGTGGTGCAATTATCTACATCATGGCATTTTTCTCCCATATGATAGTCGCATGATTTTGCTAAATCAAACCCAGAAAACTTAGGAGGGTTGTCATGAGAAATTTCTTTAACTACCAATCTTCTTCCCAACAGCATTGGCAATAACTTAGATAGGGGCCTAAGTAAAGGAGTATACTGCCTTGGAGTCCACTTTTCTAGGCTCATAATTTTGGTATTTTCCTCGTGATGCAAATGAACTTTGTGCACTTGATAAACACATTGGCCCAACCGGGGCTTGTACATAGGCTACCTCGGCTTCTTTCTTTTTCCTACTGGCGAACTTTCGGCTTAGTCCCTCAGTTATATGACCATCATGTATAGCTCCCTAAATCCTTTCACTCATGGCAACCAAACAAGAAAAGTTTTCACAATCTAATCCAATCATCTTGTTATAAAAGTCGGGAGGAAGGATATTAATGAACAGTTCCACCATCTCTGTATCTTCCAATGGAGGTCGAACTTGCGCGACCAATGTACACCATCTTGGAGCAAAGCATCTAAAAGATTCATTCATTTTCTTCTCAGTGCAAGCTAGTATGCTATGGGTTGGGGCAATCTCAGTATTGTACTTGTACTACATCACGAATGCTTCCGCTAACTCTTCCAACTTCTCCATTTTCTCAGGTTTAAGCAAGAATACCATTATAATGCCATACCAATAAGACTCTCTTGAAAAGTGTGAATCAACAAAGGAATATTTTGTGCATAGCACCCCATCCAATTCAAATAATACTTTGAATGGATTCTAGGATCCCCAGTGCCGTCGTACTTAGTGAACTCTAGGATTTTGAACTTATCAAGGAAGCCTATTGGCGTATCAGGATAAATCTTCAACTACGCTAGTGTCATACCCTTGCATGGCCCTAAGCTTCTCCTCCAGCTTAGCAAATCTCTTGCTATTTTCCTCCTCCATTCGGGCCGAGATGGCTTCCAAGATGGGATCCAATTCTACCACTATAGGGTTTGATGCGGCACTTCCTCAATTATCTTCCCTCTACTATTGGCATTACTAGTCTGTGGAGTGGATGTGGGTGTGTTTTGATTAGAGACAACGATAACTAAACTAGCCCTAATGTCGTTCACAAACTGTGCAAATTGTGCAGCCAACTCAATGATTTTGTTATCAAGGGCAATGATTCGAGCATTTTGTGCTTCATCTTTGCCGACCTAGACTGAGTATGAATAGGTGAACGCCTTGAAGCCGTGACAATAGTACCTGTTCATAAATAAATAAACACACATGAGCACAAGATTTAGAAAGAATGTCGGCCCATGACAATGATCTAACTACCTCATTTCATTCATTTCATAAAAAGAGAGTTCCCTAAACAACGCAACTAGAAGTTAAAATAAAACATCCTAACATCAAAACTAGAAAAAGAAAATAACAAGACTTCTTAGCCACTAAAACAAGAAAATAAAACAAACCACCCTAAGCACTATCCTAAAAAAAAAACTACAAATAGATTCAACCGACATACTTTCATTCGGTTTGATCTATGTACAAATGGGAGACAACTCTCTCTCATGACTGCCTACTAACTTGAGCCAACTTGGAAGCACACTCATTGGCCTCCTTAAGCTCCCTTTTGAGAAACTTGATATCCGCACGATTAGTAGTCTTTAGTGGTGCATCAAGAATATTCAGGCGTAACTTCTCAGGGATCTTATGTTGGAGGATGTACTCTATTGAGGTGTAGTAAATTTTCTCTCTACCTTCTAGCTCCTCCTCGGGCCATATCAACTTTTGGGAATGACACATATCCCACATTGACTGAATCAACATAATAGAATTCTCGTGATCCCAGCTTCCATTAGTAAAGTCGATCTTAAGTGGGTCTTCTTGTAATGCCGGCAAGAGCTGCTGCACAACTTGATACTGTCAAGTAACTCTAATTGGGTAATACTCGGTAGCGCATGTGATTCCTAGCAAAGGGATAGGTCCAGTGCCTCCACATGTGAACCGAGCCTCATGAACTCGAAGCCATCTAGCATGCCATAGGAAATCTTTAGGATGAATGCTTTTCATGAAGCCTAACCAATCTGAATAACGATAATCTAGTGCATATTCTTTCTTTTCTTTAAACTTCAAAATGGAGTGATTGAGATCACCAATATCATGTATTGTCATTAAATTGTCAAATCCTTTAATGTGAGAAATGAACCAAATTTGCAAAATTTTATGAGAAGCATGAAAAGCTTTTTCTCCATTTTCTTTAAAACGAGTAAGGGAAAGAAATGTTTCAGTCAAAACGGCATTAACAAAACCTTTTCCTGTGCACACTTCCTGAACCACCCCCACAATAGATGGATTAATAGCATTCTTACATAGGGGAAAACTACAAACCCAAAGAAAGCTAGCACAAAAATCCGGCTCAGTTGAACTGACAAGGCATTTTGAAAGAGTCCATTTAGAAATGAAAATGGGCAAGTATTGCAATTTGCTTTCAAAACTTTCCTTACTTCCTCTCTTTTGACCCTAAGAAAATCAACTAAAACTGATGCATGCTCTACTCTGATGGGTGGGTTAACTAATCTGACACTAAAGGTATCCTAATGATAGCACCAAATTCTTCCAAGGTGGGAGTGAGCTAATGTTCATCAAAAATGAACGTGGAGGTCTCGAGGCACCAAACATGTGCTAATGCCCGAACAACACCGCAATAGACTTCTATGTCTAATAAGGAGAGTAGCCATCTAGTGTTGGATTGCACGAACTCACGGCTAACTTGATAAAGTCTATCCCACCAAGCGCGTAGCTCATCCTTGGGAACATAAATAATACGAAGCTCAAGTCCTCCCATTGTGTACAAACCTAAACTCGTAAACAACCTAATTATCATGGACCGACCAAAAAAACCAAATGAGTTTTAGAAGACTTACTCCATTTAGTAAAAATCAATATCAACCACATAGACATACACATGAGACGTGGGTCAATTTTTACTCTAGACAATTTGGCAAAATGGAGCAATGGGATAACCAGACTAAACCAACATGATCACAATTAGGTTGGGGTTCCTATGACTCCGGCTTTGTCAAAGAGCCAACCCATACTGCAGGGTTGCAAAGCAAGGTGGAAACTCTCAACATCAAGAAAGAAATTTCGGAATTGAGGTTGGCAACTCATACTACATTATTGTAGTCAGAGTAGTATCCACCTCAACACCCTCCTAAGTTATTTCTGTGCGGCCTAAGTCCGACGGCAGGTTGTGTGTGTTAAGGTGTAGTGCAATGTAAAAAAGACATGCATAACAGTTTATATAGTAAACAAAACTTCAAGAGTCCAAACATACAAACATTCATTCCCATTCACCAACCTACAAAACAAACTGTTAGCAAAAACTCAACCCCTTATTACTTCTATCCTATACCAACATTTAACACAGGATTAATGGACTTACCTCACATTCTCGAATAAGCTACCATGGAAACACATTAAATAACACACAATCAAGTTAATTAGGCCTAAGTCCTCTAAGGTTTAGAACTAATCCCCAGTGGAGTCGCCAAGCTGTTGCAGCCTAATTGTTTTGGGGCTAGCCAATGACCAAGGGAGCTTTGGATTAGGTTTAGGGGTATTGTCAACTTTGGGCCAACGGCCTTTCATTAACTCAAACTCTCCCAAGCTCATACCCTACATGACAATAAGTATTCAAAATTTCAACCAATTTAGCCCATGCAAATTTAAACGAATGAGTCGTCACTAATCTTTTTAGGGTCAGCTAAAAACCCAGTAAGATATGAAAGAATATCTTATTATTTACGTAATCAAATATTTTGGATTTGGAGACTTGGTTACATTAATCATACGACTAACGCCATTTCAATACATGACTCAATTGTGTATTAATTAACGTCATGACAACCTATTCAAAAAATCTAAGATTTGTCCTAACCATTCTGAAGTAGGGAAATAACATCCAAAATATTAAAATGCGTAATTAATTATAATCGCAAAATAAAGCAAGCTCGTATCCTAATATTGTCCCTAAAAAATGCAACACAAAACAAATGACTTTATCATAAAGCACTAAAGGTTTGTCCAATTTTTCATTTTTTTTTTCATTTTTAAGGGTTTTCCAAATTTTTCAATTTTTTTTTTATTTTTCTGAATTTTTATGATTTTTTTTGCGAAATTTTCATATTTTTTATACTTCTAATTTTTTTAATTTTGTATTTCCCGAAATTAAATTAAATTAAAAAAATAGCTTTTGGGACTTTTTTTTTTATATTTTAAAGCTTTTCTGAATTTAAAAAAAAATTGTTAATACTTTTAGAATTTTCTAATTTTCCTAATTCTATGGAAATTTTTTTAATATTTCGCAATTTTTTTGTCTTTTTCGTGCATTTTGAAAATTTTAATTTTTTTAATATTTTCACAATTTTTATGAATTTAAAAAAAATTATTAATTTTCAAGGATTTTTTTAATTTTTAAGATTATAATTTTTTAAATTATATTATATTTGGGTAATGGGCTCAGACCGGTTAACCCGATCCGCACCAATAGACCGACCCTTCTACCCGGACTGACCCAATCGGATTAAAAAAGCAAATTTAAAATTTTTTTTTTATAATTTTCTTTGTTTTTCCTTTCTTTAATTCTTTTTTTTTTCTCTCTCACTTTTTTGTCTTTTTTCTGTTTTGTCCTTTTCTACTGCATCTTCTTCAACCTCCCGATCCTCTTCTTCACCAAATGCCTACAACACGCGCTCACCAATCCGAAAGACGCGTCGACACCAACCGGAAACACCACGATCCCTCTCTCTCTGAACCTCTACCATTCATCAGCCATTCACCCCAGCCGACATCGATCGCTGGCCACAAACTCTGACAACCATTAATACACTAATCGGAACTGGAAAAACCTCACTCTCCCTATACACTGATTTTTCACGAAAATCACGCCATAACACCACGAATATGTTCCCGTTGAGTGTGGGTTGGTGCCGAGTCTTACCCCCCTTATATTGTATGGCTGAAAATCATATATGATACTTACCTTTACCACACACAAAAAAACACCATGAATATGAGCAAAACAAAGGACTCAATCTACATAGAAGTAAAAAAAAAAAGGGTCGGTCTCATGTCAAAAAAAATGAACAGCTTTTTTGGTCTTCTCTAGGGCGTTTTATCAAGCACCTGGAATGCTTCTGTTAAAGGTGGTATTTAACCTCATTCAAGATGCGGATTCAAGAAGACATCAAGATGACGGGTACGAGAAACAATCTATATCATCTTCACAGAGACAGGCTTAACACATTCAGAACGAAAAGGAACTAAGAACAACCATCCTCGGCTACAACAAAATTGTAGAACTCAGATTTCGTTCAGGCATTTTCACAAGCACTTGATATACACTGCTGCAATGAGAGATTCACGACACGATAGGGACTCGACTCGGGTCTAGGTTTCTAATGAGGCATACTAGCATGCAGAGAAACATCAATGGAGGATCGACAAGGCCAAAGCTTGTGCGAACTGGTCGTCCACGAGCTTTGGCCCGCCACCTTGTCAAAACAGAACAGAGATGCCCGGGGGAGGCCTACCTGGTTCAGGCGGAAGCGTTGCGACAGACAATGACTGGCAAATGGACTCCGGCGTCGTTCGACCCTGCTTCCGAGTTTCCTCTCTTTCTGGCTCGCTCTCTCTCGCTCAAGCTTTCTCCAATGCAGCAAAGCTCCCTCTTGAAGGAGAAGAAATCCAGGAAAGAAAAGAAAAGAAAAAACTTTCAGATCGAAGAACCTCTCCCCAGAAACCCCCCGAAAATCCTCTCTGCTCTCTACTCTCTCCCTAACCATCCAAACTAGCCTCCATTCTCTCCCCTTTTCCTCCGTTTCCTTTTCTTCACCCTAATGGTGCCCCCTCCTCACACACCTCTCGCTTCCCACCTCCCTCCTCCCTCCATGTGAAAAGGGTGGTGGGCTGGGTCTTTATTTTAATTAACCTCAAGTGGGCTTCAAGGAAAGAAAATAAAGAGACATGGACCAAGAGGAAATAAAAAGAAGAAGGGCTAAAAGAGGACTTAAAGGGGTCGAAAATTTATAAAAAGAGTGGGCCGGACATGCTGGTCTGTTCGATTTTCTCTCTCTCTTTTATATATTTAATAATCATTTTTTTTGCTTTTTTTCTTCATTTTTTAATCTTTTTATAAATTTCTATATTTTTGCAAAATAAATGGATATTTAAAAAGATGTCGAAAAAAATTCGGGTGTCAACACCATTGTCCACTGCCGCTTCTTGTGCCAGTCCAGACCACCTTGCCGCTGCCATACTGCCCACCCAAGGCCACCTAAGCCACTGCCACCTCTCCCTCTCTCTCAGTTCTCACTGAACCGCATTCCCATGCCACACCCCAAGCCATCTTCAGACCAAGCCGCACGTAGTCCTCATCACCACTGTCATCCCCATGTCGTCGGAATCACTAACCGGTGAGTTAATTGATTAATACGTTAAACTTGCTTAGGGATAATTTTATTTTATAGTTAAAATTAATTAGGATTAGTTTTATTAAGTTAAGTTTACTTAGTTTAATTAATGGTGATTAATGCGATAAGCTATCATGATAGGCTATCGGGAGAAAATTGATAAACTATTGCCAAAAGGGCAATGAGCTATCGAAAAGGGTGATAAGCTATCATCAAAAGGACAATAAACTATCAGAAAAATGAGTGATACGCTATTATAAAAGGGGTAATAAGCTTTTGGAATTTTAATGATAAGCCGTCACTATTTAAACGATAAGTTATCAGGGAAAATTGGTAGGTTATCGCAATAAGGCTATAAGTGCTTCTTAATATATAATTTATGTTTGAAATTTATGAGATTTTCCTGCACGTGCCATGTTGGATGCATGCTTTGCCTTGAAAAATAATTGCCCTGTGTGAAACTTGACTTTCCAATTTTTAAAGAATATTTTATGGATATATAAAGGGTAAACCCCAAGGTGTCAGGTAGAGACAATGATGTTATAAAAGGACTGCATGTAAAGTTTGACTGGTTAACAATGTTTACGTGACAACGTGCAAACATTTTGATGGGGCATTTTTATATGAAAAATCTATAGTAGTTTATTATTGGAAGTACGTACCACATTTGCATTGGCTAATTATTGAAAAATAAAATATTTGTGTTGTTTGAGATGCTCATGTGATCACATAAAGGAACCTGTCACCCCAACGAGAGTTTGGGGGACAATGCCTGATTTTATCGAATGCTTGGCAGGAGTTCGAATGCTGAGTCAGGATTGAGGCCGGGCCTATACTTCTTATGGATTGCTATCCTGATATGTATGAGTTCGCGGGATGTTGCCATACTTGATGGGGCAAGACGATACTCGGTCATGTGGAAGACTGACAATTCGTGAGTTGACAGTGGTTCGAGGGGCCCTTAAAATCGAAACTCACGTAAATGTATTGTGCATGGGAAAGTTTAATGTGTTCTGATTATGTGATATACTTATTGCATTGTTTATGGTACGTGATAATTGATATCATTCAAGGTATGGGCTAATACAAGATAAGAATGCCTGCACAGTTTGATGTCTTGTTGTATTATTACGAGGTTAAAATGCCTAATCACGTATATAGTTAAGGCAAAGTGGGGTTTGATTTGCCATTGATTTGTCATCGATAATAAACTACTTGTTTAGGTGCACCTAAGGCAAGATGACTTCTTAATCGAGGTTTGGGTCGTTAACTCACTAAGATTTATATCTCACCCGTTATTGTTTAACCATTTCAAATCCATAGTATGGAGAACCGACAACTAGTACAGTTCGTGGCTGTGTTTGGAAGGAGTAAATTTACCTTGGCCCTATTGGTTCCTTTTGTTGGCTTAATAGAAAGTTATCCATTGTAAGCACTTGTACACGTAAACTTCCTAGGGTTAACTAGCAAATAAATCAAAATTGTGTTTTGGTTATGTTGTTGTGGTTTTCCTAACTATCCCTATTGTGGTGTTAACTAGGGATAGTTTATTACTTCCACATATGTTTAATCGAAAAATAAAAGAATGGTCAGCGACTTATCCTGGGACATCACATTCATTTGAACCAAGTGAATAGGGGTTATCTTGTGCTCAAAGGTTGGGGCATGACAAGCTAGTCGAAAGCCGCACTTTGGCCGAGCACCTTTTGCCCCAGCTATTCACTCTCCACCCTTGCAGGACTGGGTAGACCATAGGTTTGTTCTAGCTCAACCCACTTACTAGAGGGATCCCTACTCTAATACCATCTATCATGGGTCGGCAATTTCTTGACAACGGGATGACCTATGCGGTGTTTGGCTAGCGGAATTAATCAGTCCATTCTTCGTTCACTAGTACATACCTTACATGATATCAATTATCACGTACCATAAACAATTTAGCTCAAGCGTCTCGTCCATCAAGCGAGACAATAGATTACTTTAGGTTCAATAACTAGTTTCGACTTGCCATGGCCTCATTAGGAGAGCGGCATCAGCTCTCAATTAGTTTGTGCATAGGAGGCTAACCCCACCTTCAAAGCACCTGAAAGATATACTCATTTAATCCTAAAACTCTTAGCATCAACCGTCCTGATGCCACTCTCATATACCAGTTATATTCATCCCCTCTACATTACTCGTTCTTCATCCGATAAACTCAAGCATCACTCACAAGTGTCACGAGTACAAAAGGGTTCACGGACCATGACACAAGGGACAAGCCACTCCAAGAGTCCCAGATCGACCAAATAGCATTAGAACCTAAGAGATTTTGTGTATAAAAGCTAAGCCTGGCAACTCCTTCAAGCGTGCTTCCTTCGGCATTTTGGCTAAAATCAAGTGTGAAATTTGTGTAGTGTGGCCGATTCACACTCATGTCAAAGTAGTTACGTGTTTTACGTTTCTTTGAACGTTTGTATATGTGTTTGAAGCACATGTGATACGTTCCATTGGACTGCCCAAGAATCGCCCAAGAATCGAATCGGACTGATCGGTCCGGTCCTATCTGGTTCTAGCCTCCTTCGATTTGATCCTCGTACTGAAAATGGGGAATCAGTGGTTCCTGATTCTGGATGAGAACCAGACCACTTGGAAAGCAATCACCCCTAGTTTGAGGACGGAAGTGAAGCACATGTAGTGGTCTAAGGCGCACCAAAATTAATTATACTTGAAAGAAGTGGGAAAATGCTTCTTTTGACTACGAGTGGGAGGGAAATTTTCTACCCATGGACTCAAGTCTGATAAATAAAGTGAATCACAATGTTCATCTTATGGGACTCACCTGTGGAATCCACATGATATTAATAAAATCAATAATTGTACTTCACCCGGTCCAACGGTATCAGTCTAGGAAAAAAATTTATGGAGAGGAGGGAGTCTTGCAAACTTCTAGAGCCATCACCTTTTTGCTAATTGTTTGAACTTCATCACAAAAAGGAGGCTATTCAAAATGTGCACAGGTTACTGCCAAAATTGGAGAGGTTTAAAGGTTCTTTTTAGCCTAGCAAAAGGGTAATTTTTGATAGAAGGATTTATAGTGGAGAAATGAAGAGTGTTACAATTGGAAAAGTTACCTCATTAGTATTAACTTATTGTTCGGTTGTCAATTAATTCTAAAAATTTCAATTTTGTTAATTTAATCATAAACTTATGTGAATTCAATGTATTCATTTTAGTCAATTTTCATTAGGAAATCATTGATATGGCAATCCCGCTATTGCCGATTGTCCTAGGTGGCACATTACCACATCAGCGGTTTTAGTTAAAAATTGGGCGGAGTGATTATATTTGAATTTTACACAAAAATTTAGGATTAAATTGATAAAATTAAAAAGTTAAGGATCAAGTTAGCATTTGTATAATAGGTTTCAGACTTATTAGAAATCTCCCATTTGTTAACACCTAAATTTTGACTATTTATTTAAGTATTTATTAATTGCATTAAAATATTAGGGATTAATTTCTAACCCCTTAACAAAAAATATTTTTCATTAAAATCGCATCACATATAGACATTAGGAGTACTTGCATCACTAGTTTTAAAATTTATCAAGAAAATTTAAAAAAAAATTTAAAAAAACTTCGGCCAGGCCAAGCTGGGCCTGCCCAGCCCCTTTCCTTTTGTCCTTTCTTCTCCTTCCCGCACGGGCTCGGCCCATTTTTCTTTTTCTCTTCTTCCTCAGCCCGGCCCACTTGGACTTCTTCTTCCTCCCCGCTTCTTCCACGCGCGGGAGCAGGGACCTGCAAGAAGAATTAAAAAAGGGAAGCAAGTTGCAGCATGGGCAGAAGATGGAGAAGGTCACACGGCAGAGGTTAGGTCGGCAAAGTCAAATGACAGAGGGAGGTCAGACGGCAGTAGCGTGTTGCCGAGGATAAGGGCGGAGAGGAGCAGAAACGAAAAAAAAAGGCGAGAGAGCTCCGAGGGACCGAAAAAAACAGAAGAAAAAACTGAGGGAGGAAAAAATCAGAGAGAAACAGGAGGACAAACCAGCGAGAAGAGAAAACCGAGTGAGAGCAGAAAAACGGGGAACGGATCTGAGAGTGAGAGTGGGGCTCGAGAGGGTCTTCTGTTGTTGCCGGAGGGACCGCCTTGCAGCCGTCGCCCGTCGCAGCCTCCGAACGAACCAGGTTGGTTTCTCGTATTTCTACCCGAGTATCTTGTTTTTGCGTGGCGTCGGGCCGGAGCTCGCGGCCGACCAGTTCGCGCGAGCTCCGGCCCCGCCGGTTCCCCATCGAGCTTTGCTGTGTTCCGGTTTACTTTGTCGAGAGTCTGGTCTCGAGTTCAAGTCCGGTTGAGTCAATAATCGCTCTTTTCCTTAGCGCACATTAGGTGTTTGATATAATGCTTAGACTAGATCTGAAAATTTTGGTTGAGAATATCCGTCCTCGACGTGGCTGTTGCGTCTATGGCCATTGCTACTTCATTCGTTGGTCAAGTCGACGCGGGGGGGAAGCGTCTTTGTGGCGTGGTTTTCGGCCAGCGGGGGTGTCGGGGCCTGAGTTTCGAGCTCGGGCGGTTGTTCGGTCGTTTCGACCATGATGGGGTGACGGCGGAGGCTGGCGTCCGTCGGACCGAACGACCGACGCCGGGCGATGCAATGGCGACCCCCAAAAGCCGGTGTAGGCTCGTCGTGCGTTTAGGCAGTCCCGGCTGAGCTCCGGCGAAGTGCAGGCACGTTCGGGAAGGGGAAGGAGACGTCGAGCATGCATGCAGAGACAAGGAGAAGAAGACTAGAAATAAAAAAGAAATAAAAAAGAAGAAGAAGAAGAAGCTGCAGGCGTGCATGGGGGCGAGCTGCAGCTGCGTCGGGGAAGAAGACCAGGAAGAAATCTGCAGGAGCAGCAGACCAGAAAAAAATGATAAAAGAAAGTAGAAAAAGACAAAAAAAAGGATTAAAAAAATCGAAAAAAAAAAAAATAGAAAAATAGGAAGGTGGGCTTCATCTTGGGCTTGAGTACGCCGGTCTGGGTTCGTCGTGGGCCGAGATGGCTGGGCCGAGAGACAGAAATTAGAAAAGGGCTTTTTCTATAAAAGAATTTTTGTGGGCCTTTTTTGTATTTTTTTCGAGTGGGCTTTGGGGCCGGCCCAATTTCGTTTAACAAACCAGGACCAATAGAGTCCGGGTCAGCTTAGTAGGGCCGGGTCCGAATTATTTGTCATAAAAAAATATTTAAAAAATCATAAAAAATTTCTAAATTTCACAAAAGTCATGGGAAATTCAGAATCTTGAAAATTTATAAAAAAATTTGAAAAAAAGAAAATTATTATTTTTTAAATATTCGAAAAATATTAAAATATTAGAAATTCCAAAAAAGAAAAAAATCCCAAAAATCCCAAAAAAATTCCAAGTTTGTTTTAGAGTTCCCTAAGAAGCTCTAAAATAATTATTGGATCAATTTTCTCTTAAAAAAATGTCGGAAAATCATTGGACTAATATTGTGCTTAAAATTGAACAAGCTATCACAGCTTCATCTTAGGGTTTTAATCCTCGAATAAAATTACCCTTGATAGCACTCCTATGATGCAATGGTTATGGTTTCCCCCCTTAGTTTGATTAGGATTTTATCTTTTAATGCTATGTGTTTTTTTTCCCTTGTAATTTATTTAATATTATCCTTAATTGCTTATTGTTATTTTGATGATTGCGCACCCGCATCATCATCTCACACGTTAGTGGTTAAGTCTAAAATCAATCCAAACTGCCTAACAAAAGTCTTTTTGAAATGAACAAGATTAGGTACCGAAATGACACTAATTGGTTAATTAGTATAATCAAGTCCCTGATCCTAGAATCTCTAGTTACGTAGAAAGTGAGGTCCACTCCCATGCCTCACTTGGTTTCTAGTTGACCCCAATAGGCTAGTGGCGATTCCTCATTTGAAGATTTTCATGAACATCCAATGTCACGCGAAGTATAGACTTGGGAGAGCCCGCGTCTAATTAAGGGTCCTGGACCACCCTTTAGACAATACTCCTAAACCTATTTATTAGATATTTTCTTTCCCCCATGGGATGGAAAAAAAATAGGTCGCGACACCATTACAATTAGATAAGCCCCATATTATTATACCTTAAATTTGTCTTTTACCAAATTTACTTCTACATCATTTGAGGAAAGACGTTTTGGTCATTGGAGCTACTAAATCAAATCTATCTTAGCAACAATCACATATTTTTTTACTTTTCAAATATTTCACAGGCTAGAGCTAGTCTTTTGAGCAAAACCTGCAACACATGATTGCATTAATGGCGAGTTGGCGACATGAGTATGTCACGATATAATATTAATGCTCCATTTGTTTCACGGAAAATATTTTCCAGATTTTCTAGTGTTCGTTTTATAGAAAATGCATTAATTGGGGAAAACATTTTCTATAAAGGGAAAAAAATCTTCTAAAATTAAGGAAAATATTTTCTACTTTTGAGAAAGAGGAAAACATTTTCCATGTTTTCTTTCACCTCACTTTCTTTTACCAAACACTTTTTTCTTTTTTTCTTTTTTAAAAAATCGATATTTTTTATTTTTATTTTATCTTTTTTCATCTTCTTTGAGCTGGAGCCTTGCCACAAGCTGGGGAGGCTTGAGCTCAACAGATCCTGACGAGGTCGACCCTCGCTGGCCTGTGGCAAGGCTTCACTTTGCCTGATCAAGTGACCTAGGCAAGGCTTGAGCCTCCCCCACGTTGCCAAAGGTCAACAAATCTCTAGCGACCTCGGGCAAGGCTTGAGCCCCATTGGATTTGTTGGATTTGGCGAGGCTCGAGCTCGCCAAACCGGCCTCAAGTGAGCTTGGGCCTTGCTAGATCCAAAGCGAGCGAAGCTCAAGCCTCACCTAAGGTTGTCGAGGTTTACTAACCTATGGCAACCTCGGGTGAGGCTTGAGCCTCACCTAGGTCGTTGAGGCCTCACCACAAGCCAGTCGTCGATTGCCATTGTGGCCGGCGACCGGCCAAATGAAGAAGAAGATAAAAAGAAAGAAAAAAATTTAAAAAAAAAAAAAAAAAAAAATTAAAACAATCAAAAATTGATTGAAAAAATAAAATAATAAAAATTTATTAGAAAAGAGTATATGAAGGAAAATATTTTCCTTACCAAACAGCCGACATTTCATTTTTAGGTTTCGGTTGAACACTGAAAAATGATTATATTTTCTTGAAAAATGGCTTCCTAAAAAATATTTTCTAAAAACGTTACATTTTTCATGAAATGAAAGAGCTTAATTCTCACTAAAACTATGGAGAGGAGGACGCGAAAGGCTCGCAAGTCCAAGAAGAATCCAGAATTTCGTCATTTTGAAGAAATGAGTATCTTACTTTTTTTTCGGGGTTTTTTTTTTGGGCGGCAGATCCGTGGAATGACAGAAGGTGGAGGATTCCTTTTGTATTTCTCTTACAAAATGACCAAAATGCCCCGTCTTAAAATGACCAAAATGACCAAGGCAAAGGATCCGTTGTGTGTTGAGCCTTTGTTAGCAACTGGTCCAAAGATCTTGGTCACTTGTTAAAAGACTTGTTCCCAGGAACAAAAACGATAGAAGGCAGAGGATTCCATTCCAAATATATTCCTGGGAACAAAAATTTTAACAAACGGATTTCTGTTCCAAATCTACTCCCAGAAATAAAAGAACAAAAATTTTCACTTTTTGGCAAGTTACCAAACAGGCCCTTATTTGCCAAGTGACACCCATATTTTCCAACTGTTTTTATCTTCTTCTTTTATTCTTCTTATTTTTATATATATTCTTAATAGTTAATTTTTCTTTCTCTAAGTAGCTTCCACCTGCTCGGTTCCTCTGACAAGCTTCGCTTCTCTCTCTCTCTCTCTCTCTCTCTCTCTCTCTTTCTCTCTCTCTCTCTCTCTCAGTTGATTTCATGATTGACATCTGCGTATGTATGTTGAATATTTACTCGGAATACTGCGAGAGACTATCTTATTGACTGGGCTTACGAAATGTTCATTTGTTTGTCCAAAATGTATATATTTCGGCAGTGTAAAATTCACTTCATTCGCTGTATTAATTGACGCCAAATGTTCGCTATGAATTTGTTGATGTTTGCACACGCCAAATGTTTGATGTTTTGTACAAATGAAATTTGTTTTAGTAAAGTTAGACTCGCTTATGCTCAATCCCTAGTCACGTTGGCATGTTCGAGCGCCATTTTAAGGAATGAAATTTGGATTACGGTCATTGGAATGCTTGCTGGCCGGAACGTGTTAAGCACGACTGTGATGTGTTTCGGTGTCATAGGAGGAAGAGATCGGTCGTCCATGATGACACATTAATATATTTCTCTTCGCTCATCATTTCTAGCGTGTTTCGGACTCATGTCCATGCTGAATAGCTCGGAATCCATATCGATTTATAATTGAATCATTGCCTTGCTACTCGTGATTGTTTCTTCATTGAATGACGAGTGCTTCGTTGTTTTTGCAAGCGATGCTTGAGAATCATAAACAAGCATCAAACTTAAATCTTGGCAACTTCTTATAAAATTGATGCACTTATTAGGCTGTACATGCTGTATACTTACCTTGTTGAGCATGATTTCACAATGGTAACTTACTCTCATTTTGATGTTATTTTGACCCATCATACATATACATTCGTATAACAGCATGTTACATGGAACTTATGTTTTTATTCAAATTGTGACATTTCGAAGCTTGAAACACGTTGGAAATGATGTTTCGAAAATATGGTTTCAAATTCATAAAGCAATCAAATCAGATTTTGATGCATGGTATCACTTTCGTTAATGATTTATTTTCCTTGTGAAGTTGCTAATGGTCATAGGGAAATTTCCTCCGTGATACAACAAAATCTCGATTGAGAATACTAGTATTTTTCCAGGATCTCTCTAGGGAAACAATCGGAAAATATAGATGTATTTTTTTTTAAAGAAAGAAGACTCAAAAAGATGTTACTTCATCTGTTCCAAAACCAACGTGTGTGTTTATATATATATATATATATATATATATATATATATATAAATGTGACTATGTCTTAATGAACAGAGGCAACCCTTCAGGAAATGTTACAAAATGCACAACTATGTTTTCAAAGGTTATATTGAAAAGACACATAAAATTTGAAATAAATAAATAATAAATAAAAATTACCATTACTCGTTCGTGAATAGTCGCACTATTTCAATAGGAAGTTAGGGTTAATTTTTATAAAATAAATCTGAATTTTTAAATAAAAATAATAATAATGATCGTTGGTTAGTGCAAAATTTCGTCCACGTGCGTATTTACATCTTTTCGATGTGAAATAAGGCACTTTTTGATTTTTTTTTACAAACAAACTATCAACAAATGATAGATATACTTGCTCTCTAGATTGCAATGAGTTAAATTGAATTTCATATGGTGTCATCCACATGCCGTTTGGGTCACCCAAGAATGTTTGTTCATGCAGAAAGTGTTATTTTGAAGTGTTTCGAAGTTCCATCAAGTTGTTTAACTAGAGTGTTCCTTTAATTTGACTACTCCATGGATGTCTAAGAAAGTGAGTGTCCAAAATGAAGATTGAGAAGATGCGCTTGTAGCTTCCTATTCTAATGTGCTTATGATAATCAAGGGAGAGCGTGTGTTTTCAGGGCAAAAACAACAGTCTTTTTCATGGGCATTACGGTCAATTAAAACTCGAAAGAATGTGTGTGAAGCTATTTAGTATTTATGGAATCAAAAACACCCCTTTACATTTTTAGTTTTATTTTTATGAAAAGTCAGTGTGAGTACATGTGCAGACGTTCTGAGATAGACGCTATGGAAGAGACGATTGACGAGCTTCGGAGGAGGAGCGAGGTTCTCCCAAGTCCGAGAAGGCGAGTTGCGTAAAATGGAAAAAGAAGATGCGCTTATTCGTATCTTATTTACTTTAATGTGCTTTTTAATAATCGACTCAGATTAAGGAGTTTTAAGAAAAATGTTGTCTTTTCTAATGGGCATTATTGTCAACTAAACTTGAAGGCACGTGTATGAAGAAGCTATTTAAGACTGGGACATGCGAGGGAGCACAAAATTATAGCACACTCAGAACATCACCGTGACCAGATCATAAAGTTTTGAATGTTATAGTAATACTTTACATTTAACTATTTAAGGTATAAATAAAAATGATCATGACACTATTAAAATAATTAAATATTAAATCATGCATTCATCTAACTGTTTAAATTTTTAGAATAGTCAACTGTAGTTTTATCAAAATCTCACATAGTATCAAAATTGAAGATATTTGAGTTCGAATCTTTATAAGCCTCATTTGTCTCCCTAATTAAATTTTCATGCTTAATACTAAGTAAAAGACCAAACTAAACATAAAGGAAAGTGTTAGAATAATTAAATATTAAATTTATGCATTCATCTAATTTTTAGAACAATCGACATGATCCTACAAAATCACACGGAGGCTCCATTAACTTCATCTCCCCTCAGGTCAACCCAGGGCTCTTAGGACCCCACCGACCGCAGCAGCCCGTCCCTCCCCACCTGCGGCTCCAACGGGCTCAGGCCCTCCTTCCGCCGCCTTCCCAAATTCAAGTGTTGGTAGGATTGCGGCTGGGATCACTTCGCATTTTATATCCAATAGGTAACCGCAATTGATCTGCGTCGTTGCGGGGGTAAAACATGGAGTTGTGTGTTCCTGGTATTCTGAGGGTGGAAAGACTCGTTGAAGTTGATAATTTGTGCCTTCAAGTTTGGAAATCTTGGAGGAAGATGGTATAGATTGAATTTGTGAGAGATTGGTGAAGTCGGTGCCTTTAATGTTTTGAGAGTGTGATGCTTTTCAATCAAAGACTAATCTTGGGTTTTTTCAGTGGGAGTTGATTGTGGGGTCAATTTGCAATTTGTTATTACTATGTGCCATAGACTGAATTTGGTGGAATTGATCTGCTTCATTTTCGAGAAGAAAGATGGAATCGTGTGTTACGGGGTACTGTGACTTCAAGGTATCATGAGCTTGGAAGGATTCGATTAGTATGATGATTTTTGCCTTCAATTTGGATTTCCTGGAGGATGATGAAATACTTTTAAATTTGTGAGAGATTGGTGAAATTGGTACTCATTATGCTTCAAGAATGTGATGTTTTTAGCTGGCTTGGGGTAAAAAGAGGCGCTGGAGGTCTCGTGACTAGATTCAAAAGGAGTCAACGAAAGAAGTTGGATGCTGTGGAAGCATCATGTTGTCTTCATTTCGTGTTTGCATTTTGCTATCACAGAGCGGTCTCTTGTTCTTGAATTGAGACTGGTTTTAAAAATGCTTGAAATGATATAAATGCCCTTTCCATATGATTATGCCGTTTCCAGTGATCTTGATCTGCTTCGGTAAATGGTCTTTCTTTCCATTTATACATTGATTCTTGATTTATTCGTAAGGGGCAATTTAAACTGACAATCTAAAGCTGACTCCGAGAGTAAATTGAGAAGCTCAGATTCGCCCTACTACGATTCGCTTCCTTTTTTATGTACTTTCAGATGCATAGCCTCTTCTGTTTTTGACAATCTTTGGCTAGCATTATGCTTGTCGTTTAGTTGACTCAAAACCAATCAACATTTTGCACTAAGTTGAGAATGTGATACGACAATTGTTTACTGCATCAGTCTTAGGGGTGAGCAAAAGGAACCGCCCAACCCAAGAATCCGGATTGTTTACTGCATCAGTCTTAGGGGTGAGCAAAAGGAACCACCCAACCCGAGAATCGCCTAAACCGGACTGAACCAACCGGTTTGGTTCGGTTCCCGAAGCCTCCAATCTAGTTTCCGGTTCTGTGAAAATGGAATCGACAACTTTCAGTCCGATTCCCAATTCCTCCGGCCCCGTTCCCGCCCGTGAAAATGGAATCGACAACTTTCGATCTGATTCCCGGTTCCAAAGGCAGAACCAACCACTCGGACCGGACCGACTTTTCCTTACTCAAAACTCAAAATTTTACCTTTAGAATGTAATAACATTCAAAATATTCAGAATAATGGACAAGGCTTTCCTCACTGGCTCTGTTTCACCCATGCCAGCAGATTATGACCAACAGAAGAGGGGGACCTCTTTCTCCTATTTATAGAGACCAACTGCTTGCTGTCTCTCCTAAACAATCGATGTGGGACTAAGCCGCTCACTCCCTCCCCCTCCCTCTCCCTCTCTCTCTCTTTGCCCCTTGCCTAAAAGTGTCTCCAACAAGTCTCCAAATGTCCCACATTGAACAAATACTCAAAGAGCATTTGAGAGATTGCCTATAAAATCAAGCCAAGGAGTTTAATTAACTTTGTGTCAGTAGCAGCCTTGTGGCTGATATTAAGTGTCATTTCCACACAAAGGGGGCTGAATTTCTGGAGTTTTGTTTGAAATTTTTTATTATAGTGGTGACCAGTTCCATGAGACTGTCCAGGAACCGATCCAGACTGATAGGTCCGGTTTTATCCGATTCTAGCCTCCGTTGGTTCGGTCATTCCCGGTTTTGGCGTTAGAACCGGACCGACCTTAGAACCGGACCGACCGGAAACCGATCACTCCTAATCAGTCTTTCTTGTCCTGTGTTAAAGTTACCCGAGATCACAATACTTAATTCTTTTGAAGCTTTGAAATTCGATCCACTTATTGCATGGGTTCCTGTGAAAGAGCTTTTGGAAATAAAGATCGACTTCCTACATGGATTGGATGGTTACTAATTGAACATACTGTTCTTTTCTCTCCATGGGAGGTTGCGAATAACATGGGCATTTGTGATTGCTTTCATGATGACATTCTTCAGCATGTTTGATGTGCCTGTCTTCTGGCCCATTCTCCTTCCCTACTGGGTCATGTTATTTACGCTTACACTGAAGAGACAAGTGATGCTTATGTTCAAATACAAATATGGCCCACACTCTTTCGGCACAAGGGTACGTTGAACCTTAATTTCCTTCTTTTACTGTTATTTGATATTGCTAGTATTAACACTTAGAGGGGGGTGAATAGATATAGAGGAATTTTATGCGCAAATAATATAAAGCTTTTGCAATATGCAAACAGAAATTAAATAGAGAGGAGAGAGAAGATTGCAAGCATAGTTATAGTGGTTCGGCTTTTGATAAGCCTACGTCCACTCTCCACACGATCAACCTGATATAGCTAGTATTAACACCTATAGGAGGGTGAATAGGTGTAGGGGAATTTTATGCTTAAGTAATATAAAGTTTTTGCAATCTGCAAACAGAAATTAAATACAGAGAGTAGAGAAGATTGCAAATACAGTTATAGTAGTTTGGCTTTTGACAAGTCTACATCCACTCTCCAAGCGATCAGTCAATAGACTAGATTTCACTATATGATCAAAAGTGATTACACATTCTTGAGTGTTCGCACTTGGTGATGATATGTCTCACTAAGTCACTATTCTTAGTAATACACTAGGATCACTCAATTTCGCTTTTTTTCAGACAACTAGTGAAAAATTGAATCAAACTTTGGAATATATTTATCCTCTCTATCTCTTCTGGTTGCATCCTCTCCTTATATACTCTCCGAGCTACACTTGACCGTTGGCTATCATCTTGAGAGATTCGTCTTCACTTTCCTTTCTTGGGCAGACTTCATAAGGAAAGTTTTCTTGATCGTTGAAGATAGATTGGATCCCCTTGGATTCTGTTCACCCATACAATCAAAATCCGGGCTTCCATAAGTGTTTCATCCTTCTTTGGAAGTTGCATTGATGATTGATCTTGTTAATCGATTCGATATAACAAAATCAATATAAATAAGATAAGTGAAATTCATAACCGTTGGTAATTTTGCTTTCGATCTGGTCCTGTAAGTTCGTTCTAGGTCTGCTAGACCGAGATTCTGTGTCTGCTTGTGTTCTCCGTCTGGTACATGTACTCAAAGATTCTCATCTCCTTGTGTTCTCCGTCTAGTATAAGTAGACTCAGAAACTTCTTCTATTTTCCTTCTACTACATACAAACTCAAAAGAATACGTCATCCAGTGACTCTTTTTCCTTTGAAAATGTATGATTTTCAATATGCATAAAATGATTTGTTAATATCAAAACTAGGAGTTTTCCAAACACAACTAATAGGCCGAATTTCACTATGTGATCAAAGGTAATTACACACTTTTGAGTGTTCGCACTTGGTGATAATATGTTTCACTAAGTCACTCTTCTTGGTAATACACTAGGATCACTCGTTTTCGCACTTTTTCAGACAACTAGTGAAGAATTGAATCAAAATTTGGAATATGTCTATCACACCTCTCTTCTAGTCACATCCTCCCCTTATATACTCTCCCAGCCATAATTTATCGTTGGTTGTCACCTTGAGAGATTTGTCTTTCCTTTCCTTTCTTGGACAGACTTCATAAGGAAATTTTTCTTGACCGTTGAAGATAGATTTGATCCCCTTAGATTCTGTTTGCTATACAATCAAAATCTGGGTTTCCATAAGTATTCCATCCTTTTTTGGAAGTTGTCTTGACGATTGATCTTGCTAATCGATTGGATATACCAAAATCAATACAAATAAGGTAAGTGAAATTCATGACTGTTGGTGATCTTGTTTTCGGTCTAGTCTTATAAGTTCGTTATGGTTCTGTCAGACCGAGATTCTACGTCTCCTTGTTTTCTCCTTCTGGAACACATAGACTCAGAAACGTCCTTCTGCTTTTCTTTCTGCAACACGCAAACTCAAAAGAATACGTCAACCTATAACTCTTCTTCCTTAGAAAATATATGAAGTTTTGTATGCATAAAATGGTTTGTTATCATCAAAACTATGAGTTTTCTCAACAATCTCCCCCATTTTGATGATGACAAAACCTTTTATACATATAGTTTGTTGTTCCTGCAAAACATGGTTAGGCATAACATAATATATGTATGACACAGTAGTAATATGCATTAAGATAAGTCACACATGATCAGTATATCACTCAGATCAAATCATCAAGTCATATGCCACACATCAAAATATATCAATTATATTAGGTTATACACAATACCTGATCCCATGTCCAAAAACAATATATCAGGTCACACACAATAACTAGTCCCACGTCCAAAAACAATCCAACAACAAAACCACTATCTATTGCTTCTCCCCCTTTTTGTCATTGTAAAAAAAAATAGGGTTCAAGCATAATCCAACACAAAAGTCCATCAGACTAAACGTAACAGACCAGAAAAGTTTGAAAAGAGGATTAAGAAGATGGCTTTTTGGGGGTACGCGCTAAAGTGAAATCCTCAATATCTTTGGCAAACTCTTCAATCTTATTGAGGCACTGATTAAGCATTGACTCCATTCGTGCAATTTGCTGCTAAGTTTGCTGCTCAAGAGTCTCGAACTTGTTGTTCACAGAGGTTTTCAAAGACTGAATGTCAATTTCCATTGCAATTTGCTAACTTCTGATTTGCATAAGCAAATGAAGTATCCTTTTGGAATTTGAATTTGAATCAGAATGATCAGATGGTGATCCAAGTAGAAGTCTGGGAGATGTTGTTTCAAATTCAACTCTTTCAGATAGATGCTCCCCCTGAGTTGGTGCTTTTACTTGTTTGTCAGCATTTTGCTCTGGTGTTTGTTCTACAGTCTCTTTAGGAGATTGACTTATTCTGTCATCCATCCTTGTGCCACCTTTTGCCTCTTGAATAGTCTGACTTGCATATGTTCCTTTTCCTCCTTCCTTTCTTGATAGATCTGCTTCTAGTTCTTCTTCTAGCTCATGCTTTTCCTCAGGTTCAGATATAACCACATTTGCTACAAGTTGAGGAGCTGCAATTTGGAGGTTTTCTTCAGCTACTCTTGGATGAGTCCCTACTACTTCTGTTTCTGTTATTCTGGGTGCAGTGATTGGAGTACGAACCATAGAAGCAAGTATTTCAAAAATGGTCTCCTCATAATCTTCATCCCTTAGCAGAATTTGTCTCCTTCTTTTCATGCTCTACCCTGCAGATACCACTTCCTTATCTTTTCTTTTCGCAGTGGTTGTTGTCTTAGAGGATGCTTAAGACTTGGAGTTCGAAATGGAATGGATCTAATGAACTATTCCTCGCATCTCCTCCTTGTTGAAGGCAATTGCCACTAATCCTCATTGCCTTCTGTTTCCTCCTCCATGTTTCCACAACATCCTTCAGCCTCATCTTTGTTATCATCTTCTCTCCAGTTGGCATCAAAGATAGAATTCTAGTGCAGAGTTTTTCAGGCAAATCAATCTTGAAGTGCTGGAATATTCTGGTCACTAGAGCTCCATAAGGCAGTTGTCATTTTTCCTTCAAAATAGTTCTATACATGTGTAATAGCATTGTATGAGGAAGTGAGAACAAAACTCCCTTTCCGATGGCCCACATCATTTTAGCCTCAAATTTGGCCACATCAGTCTTTGCTGATGCCTTTGGACAAATACAGTTTATGACAATTTTATGAAGAATAATCCTTGTTGAGTTCAGAGAAGAATATGTAATGTTTGCCCTAAGAGCATTGGCAAGATATCTGCAGGCATTTTTATATGATACCTCAATGGGCCTAAAATCTCCCTTTTCAACCTTTAGAATATCAACCAAAATATTTGCATCAAGTGCATAAAAATTGTCATTTACACTAAGCTGCAACTTACTTGGAGACAAGAAAGACAGATTCGAGTAAAAGTAGGCTGTGAATTCTGAATAGACTTCAGATGTATCCGTATAGAAATGATCCATCTGCAACCTTTCAAAATATCATCTAAGGTTCACTCCAGTTGCATCTAGAAAATCAAAGTCCACTGTTCTATGATTCATTATGCCTCTTTGAAGCAGTGAGACATAACTTGCTTTATGTTCTTTAGATTTGAACAAATTCCCTTTAGGATTTTCTACTATCATAGCAACGCCCATCTTTATTTGGAAATTTCTAAAGAGCCTTTCATCATCGTCTTCTCTTTTCCCTTCCCATAGGCTTTCCGCACCCCTTCTAGGATCAAGCAACTAATCAACCTATTCAGCCACATTCTCTACTCTTGACAAGGCCTCAACCAATTTGACCTAGTTTGCATACCCCTGTTCCCTCAAATACTCAAGTTTGAAACTTTCAGAAGCATCTCCTCTTACTAAAATTTCATACATTCTGAAGACCTTTTTGGGGTCCTTTGCTTTAGCAGGCATAACAAATCCAGACGTGCCTCTTTTAGTTACAGTCCTCTGTACAGATTCATGAGGAGAATGCCTCAAGGATTCCTCTTCAGATGACCTTGTCAAGTTGAAGTGAGTCTCCACTCCTTCGATGTTCCTTGGCCCTCTGCTTGCAATGCAATTTGATCTCCTTTGTAAAAGGGAGACATTGATATGGAGGATCTCAAAGCCATTGTGCAGAAAAGATAGAGAGGTTTGGTTCGGATGAGAGAAGATGAGAGTTCTAGGGTTTCTAAGAGGATTCAAGTTTGCGATGAAAGAAAGAATCGATTTTTAGAAGGTATAAAAGCTTCTGAAGGGGGGCAACAATAAGACATGATTTTTGGAAATAAAAATAACTGTAAATGGTAGTTATTCAAAAATCCAAAAATAGACTCAAATAAAATAGGCATGCTCGACAAAGTGATTAAATCATATACTGCATATATTCACTTACCATGTTTGATCATATGAGGAAATAACTTACACGCCAAAATTTTAAATTTCCAAAAATACCAATAAGGTCTTCTGAGTTCGACCTAGAAGATTGCTTCTGCCAGACGATTGCTCCTCCCAAAAGATATCCTGTCTTCACTAGACTTTATGCAAAATGGTTAATAATATTTAATTTGCTGAAAACAGAATCAAATGTACCTTTGTCCAGCGGTTTGGTGAAAATATCTACCAATTGATTCTTAGAATCAATAAATTGGACATTTATTTCACCATTTTGCACATGATCTCTTATAAAATGGTGCTTGATTTCTATATGTTTTGCCGTCGAATGTAAGATTGGATTCTTGGTGAGATTAATAGTACTTGTATTGTCACATCTTATCTCAGTGCAAGTTTCTTCCTTTCTATAGTCTCTTAGTTGCTTCTCATCCATAGAACTTGTAAGCAACAGTTGCCAAGAGCTACGTATTCAGCTTCTGCCATAGATAAAGCCACAGTGTTTTGCTTTTTGGAGAACCATGAGACTAACATCTGTCCCAGAAGTTGGCATATTCCAAATGTACTCTTTCTATCTACTTTGCATCCAGCTAAGTCAGCATCTAAGTATCCGAGAATAGTAAAGTCTGTTCCTTTTGGATACCACAGACCTAACTTTGGATTAGTAACAACATATTTAATGATGCGCTTTACAGTAGAAAGATGTGTTTCTCTAGGATCTACTTGGAATCTAGCACATAAGCACACACTATATAAAATGTCAGGTCTAGACGCAGTAAGATTGAGAAGGGAATCAATCATGCTTTTGTAGGTTTTCTGGTCAACTTTCTTCCCCATTTCATCCTTGTCAAGTTTGATGGAAGTTGACATTGGAGTTTCAGTCTTCTAGCAGTTTTCCATCCCAAACTTCTTGATCAAGTCTTTTGCATGTTTTTCTTGAAAGATGAAAGTGTCGTCTTTTGATTGTTTGACTTGAAAACCTAAGAAGAATGTCAGTTCTCCCATCATGCTCATCTCGAATTCTTCCTACATAGAATTTGAAAAATCCTTGCATAGACGTTCATTAGATGAACCAAAGATTATGTCATCTACATATATTTGAACAAGTAAAATATCCTTACCTTCCTTCTTAATGAAAAGAGTTGTGTCTACCATACCTTTCTTGAAGCCATTATCTAACAAGAACTTACTCAGTCTTTCATACTAGGCTCGAGGTGCTTGCTTCAGACCATATAGTGCCTTTTTCAGTCTGTATGCATGATTTGGCTTTCTTGGTTCTTCGATGCCAGGAGGTTGTTCAACATAGACTTCTTTTCGAATGAATCCATTTAAGAAGACGATTTTCACATCCATCTAGAATAGCTTGAAATTATGGCAGCAAGCATATGCAAGCAGTGGTCTGATTGCTTCCAATCTTGCTATAGGTGCATAAGTTTCATTATAGTCTATCCCTTCTGATTGTGAGTAGCCTTTGGCTACAAGCCTTGCCTTGTTTCTGGTCACCTTTCCTTGATCATCTACTTTGTTTCTGAAAACCCATTTAGTTCCTATTATAGTTCTTCCCTTGGGTTTAGGTACTAGTTCCCAAACATAATTTATTCTAAACTGCTAGAGTTCCTCCTGCATTGCTTCTATCCAGCTTTCATTTCCAAGGGCTTCGTCTACTCCTTTAGATTCAATTTCAGAAATGAGTGCCAATATGCCTATATCATTTTTGTTCCTTGATCTGGTTCGAATTCCTTCATTGATGCTTCCACTAACAGGGTTTTGTGGATGACTGGATTTATGCTTCCAGTTTTTGTTGTACACCTCGCTGTCATAAGGTTTTTCTGGTGATTGAGTAGAGTTTTTCTGGATGAGGCTTTGATCTTGAGATTCTTCTATGACTACTTTCTAAGATGAGTCAGCTTCTGTGTTGAATATTGATTTCTCAAGATTTGCAGTAGGTTCTGGATCTTCGAGTGATGTTCTATTCTGCTTAGATAGATCTTGCTCCAGAAACTTTACATTCACGGACTCTTCCACAGTTTGAGTATTCTTGTTAAACACTCTATATGATTTGCTTGTGGTTGAGTATCCCAGAAATATACCTTCATCTGACCTTTCTTCAAACTTGCTTAGATAATTGTTAGCATTTTTAAGAATAAAGTATTGACAACCAAAAACATGAAAGTATGAGACAATTGGTTTTCTATCTTTGCAAATTTCATAGGGAGTTTTCTCAATAATAGGTCTTAGAAAAACTCCGTTAATGATATAGCAGGCTGTAGAAACTACTTCTGCCCAGAAACGAGTTGCTACTTTGCTTTCAATAAGCAGAGTTTTGGCCATTTCTTATAAGGACCTGTTCTTCCTTTCTACAACTCCATTTTGTTCTAGAGTGTAGGGCAAGGAGAATGTATGCTGAAAACCATTCTTATCACAAAAATCTACAAAGTCCTGATTTTCAAATTCTCCACCATGATTTGTTTTAATGCTTGAAATAGAGTAACCCTTCTCATTCTGAACTCTTTTTGCAAATTCTGAAAAGTAAGAGAAGGTTTCTCCTTTATTAGCTAAGAAGAATACCCAAGTAAAGTAAGAATAATCATCTACAATAACTAGACAGTACATCTTACCTCCAATGCTTTGGATTCTTGTTGGTCCAAAAAGATCCATATGAAGAAGTTGCAAAGCACGATTAGAAGAAACATGTTTCACAGATTTATAGGAGCTTCTTACCTATTTTCCTAGAGTGCATGCAGAGCAAAGTTCTGCTTTTTTGTAGCTTAATGATGGCAAACCACGAACAAGCTTTTTGGTAAACAGTTTTGAGATCTATTTCATATTGACATGTCCAAGCTTGCAATGTCAGAGGTTTGCTTCATCTTGAACTGAGATGAGACATTTGGCAGTGTCTTCATTTATGTCCAAGAGGTAGATGTTTCCATGTCTTCGTCCAGTAAACGATTGAGATGAGTCTTGACTGGTTCCAAAACAAAAGTTCTCCTTGAAATCAATTCTGAAACCAGTATCGCATAACTGACTAATACTCAGTAGATTGTAGTTCAGTCATTTAACCAGAGAAACATTGTTTGTAACATCCTGAATTTCGACCCATTCCGGGATAGATGAAATGGTTATTTTATCAATGCACTGTTAGTTACGTTTACTATGAATTAGTCCATCATGGGTTAACTAACTGTTTAGCAAGGCAATTAAGGATCGATACGCATACGACTAGTGAATTTAATCAGGGATATGCCGCTCGACCATAAGGATCAAAGAGGAATAATATTACACCGTTACAGGCCAGTTAGCGAACGGGAATAAATCGATTCGGCAAAAATACGAGGTCGAATTGCGGGTGATTCCGCACGACTTTGATATTAATTGAGAACGACGTTAAAACGATGTTCTTTTGGCCTTGTACTTAGTATGAGCGATTAATCTCTCGTGATTACATGACAATCGAGAATCGCCCTAATTTGAATGTACGATCGTGGATTGAAAAGCTATCAACCACGGGTCAAACGCGCGAGAGCCCCTAAACACTGCCCGGAAGTTAGGTCGTACTAGAGTCGCGATTGATCGATTTTAATCACGAATTTCAATCCGGTGTCGAGTATCGAATTTTTAAGGATGTCGAAACTAAATATTGGACATTGTCTCATTGATTCTCGGATTTATTGGTGAGCCCAAACTATTGGAAAATGATTCAACGGACCGAGTTTTGGAGCTAAATATTTGGGAATTTGTGCTTCAAGGGCAAAAAGACCAAAATGCCCTTTCTAGAAGCTTGTTTAGAATTTGTCTTATTCTCTTTTCTTTTTCTTTTTCCTTCTCTTTTTCTTTTCTTCCTCTCAATTTTCTGCACACGTTTTCTTCCCCCACCTTTTTCTTTTGTTGACTCACGGTCAAAGCTCTCTCTCTCCTCACCAATCAACCCCACCCCACCCCACGTTCTCTCTCTCCCTCTCTTCTTTGGTTCTTTCTCTAACAAAAACAGCAGCATGAGCTGCTGTGATTCACCTAAATCAGCCCCCCTCGCCACATGCCGGAGCCGCCACATGCTGCCGGAGAGTCCAAGCTGCGTCCCGGCATCGCCCGTCCGTAAGCCGCGTCCATTGCCGTTCTTTCTCACCGAATCGGAACCACCCCGTTGCCGAGACCCATTTTTGTCGTTGCTTGTCTCGATGTTTCGGACGTAGCCGCATGTTCCCCTCACCACCGCCATCGCGCCCGTGTCATCGGAATCACTAAACTGTGAGCCGATTTCCTAATCCCTTAGTTAGGGGTTAATCTTGCTTAGGAGTAGTTTAATTAGTTTAATTATTGATTAGTGCTTTGGATGATGATTGTTTAGCATTAAAATATTATTTGATTAAGCTTGTTTAGTGTTAAGCATGGTTAGAATAAAGTAATCGCGATTAGATTAAAGTAACCGCGGTTAGATTAAAGTAACTGAGGTTAGATTAAAGTAACCGTGATTAGGTTAGTTAACCATAGTTGGGTTAATTAACTGCAGTTGGGTTAGAATAGTAACCATGGTTAGTATTAATAAATATTATTATTATTTTTGGAATAAATAATAATAATTTATTATTTTCTGAATTATTAATTAATTAAATTAATTTATAATTTCGAATTATTATTATTTTTATTACTATTCATTGCTGAAAATTAATTATTTTTGGGGAAAATAATTAATTGTGAGTATTTATGGGAAATGATTTTAATTGAGTAATTTTGTGGAAAAATTACTATGGTATAATTTTCTAATGTCAATAGCATTCATGTACTACGTTATCAAATGACATTGATTTATTAAAGAATGATTTTATTAAATGAAATTATTTGGGTTGGATAATTAATTATGGGATTGAAAAATAATTATAAGTATTTTGTGGGAGTAAATTATTTTATGGGAACAATCGACTATAGCATACTTCTTAAATGAGTATTTTTTTTTTTTTAGTATAATCATAGTTTATACTTATTTTGGGATAATCAAGTGTTAATGGGAATAGTTGATTGTCGTAGTTGTGAGGACACGTGCTTATTTATTATTGAGGATTGAGACGTGTGGTTGGTCACCATATTTATTGAGGTACGTGATGATTTTGGGAAAAGTATGTAAGTACTCTAATGTTGATTGGTCAGAATTGATTGTCAGACTGTGATTTGAATCGCTGATGTTGCAAATTTCGTAAGTGATTGAGATGCAGCTGTTGTGCGTGATTGCTGGACACTATTGCATTTCATTATACGTGTGCCAACTGCAAAAGCGTGTTTGCATGAGCACGAACTATATGTGCATTCACGACTGAGCAAAGAAATGAACAGATTGTTTGATGATGTGTTGCATTGTCACATTAAGAGGAGAGCCTGGCGCTGCCGGTAGACCGCCAACCCTTGGGGTTGTGCCGTGGGCTTTTGGTCGTCCTGACTTCGGTCGGTTGCCTGATAGTGGTCGGTTGCGGAGTCACGGTAGAGGCCGGACCCATGCTCCTTAGGGAATGCCGTCGATGGGGGATAACCCATGACGTCGCCGTGCCTCATTGGGGAGGACGATGCCTGGTCTACGACCGGTTGACCGCCAACCATAAGGTTGTGCCGTGGCCCTAGTGGTCGTAATAATCGGAGCATGTGTGGGTGTGAGATATGGGAAAGCTGTGTGCAATGCTCTGATTATTCGCATGCCTCTTAATGTCGTGATGATTGAAATGACAGTTTCTACATGTTGCGTGTGCCAAGGCCAAGTAGGGTCTCCTGTGTTTGCATCTGCTTATTGAACTGTCGTATGATAATACTGCTTGAGGTGTGGTATGTCTTGTTTGCTAGAACTAGGTTGCATGATTAGACTACCCTCGAGGCGAGCGAAATTCTTAACCGAGACTTAGGATTTTGACTTGCTGAGTTTATCTCAACCCGTCGTGGTTAACCATTTTTAGGTCCGTAGGATGGAGGATCGACACGTGTTACGGCTTGTAACATCCTGAAATTCGAGTCCTTTTAGGGAGGAATGAGCGTTAATTTCGTCAATGCATTGTTAGTTGATCTCACTCGGAACTGATCACTCCTGAGATACTGACCTTGAGAGGAAAGGCTAATGAGGACAGAACTCGTGCGACTAAAGAACTTGACTGGGAAAACGACTCGACCGTGAGACTTGCGTAAGGATGATCCCGTAGTCATGCGAGGCCGATTCCAAGGACGAATAGGAGTCGATTCGTGGGCAGAACATAATGGGACGACGGGTGATTCCGCCTACTGTTATCGAACCCACGAACGGCCCTATATCGATCCTTGGTAATCATGTACTTTGAAATAAGAATCGATTCTTCGCAATTTCATGTAGTCAAGGACGTCCATGTGTCGAGAAGTCTTGAACGTGAATTGGCATGAGTCGGTTACGCGTGAATCCTCAAAGCCGCTGTCGTCGCCCGAGTAGTACCAAAATGGCATTCGGGCGAAATTAACATGGCATGAGAATCCAATATTGGACTTCGAATTTTCGGAAACGTCCGGGACGGATTTTTGGACAATGCTTCTTAGACAGTCGACACTGCTGGTTGAGCCGAGTATTTGGAAAAGGGATTTTCGGACCAAGAAAACGAGCCTACGAGGACGTGGGCCGGGCAAGAACAGTGTGGGCCTCACGCCCAAAGTGGGACAGCCACCATGGAAGGCCCGAGGCAAGCAAATGAGCCCATTGGGCCAAACCGACCCTTCACCCTTCCGAGCCCATTGTCTAAAACCGAGCCGATTCAAGCCCAATAAATTCTCGAGCCCATTCCTATTTATTTTCCGGCCTTTTTCCTAGGCCTGTCCTCCATTTTCAGCCCAAGGACAGATTGGGAAATGTGCAAGGTGGAAATGACCAAAATGCCCTTGGATATTTTGAAGAAAAGTCAAAAGGAAGAGAGAGAAGATGAGGTCATTGTTTGGCAAGTGGGGCAAGCCTTGATGGCTTGGATAAGGCTTATCCTTCAGCCTTCACTTCACTCTCTCTCTCCTCTTCATCTTCTCCAAAATCGCAAAGCACCTCTCTCCCATGGTTTTCCTTCCTTCCTTCCTCGTTTTTCGTTTGACCTTTCACCGAAATCCGAGTTGTTCATTGCCTTCCGGTTGGAATCGTCTCGTGCCACCCGCCGTTGTGTTCGAAGAGAATTTCCGTTCAGATAGAGTTGGCCGATCGTCGGAAAGAGCTGCCGGTCGTCCCGTATTCCGGCCGAAAGCCGGCCGTCGCCGGACCGTCACTATTCTCGCCCGCAGCAACTTTGTTCCGCCTTTTCTTCCGTTTCTCTCCATTTCCGGCCAAACCACTACCCATACCAACCACAAGTGATTCCCCTCGACCCCCTGTGCTGCCGTCGCCGGCCCGTCGCTCGCCGGAGCTCCGGCAGCCCGTTCAACTCCGGTCGGCAACTTTCCTCCGTGCGATCGGTTTTTCGAGTTGCGAGGGATTTCGAGTTTGTTGCTGCTGTTCTCCGCCCCAGACCGCCTTGGATCGCTGTGGTAGAGGTCCCTGAGGGTGTCGGGTTCGTCGCCGCCGCCGCGTCCGTGTCGCCGGCCCGCTTAACGGGTGAGTTTAGCTCCTAATCCCTATTTAGTGCCTAAACTTGCTTAGGGTTGGTTAGTTAGTGTTAATCTTGGTTTAAGGGTTTTAATTAAGTTGTATTAGCCCTAAGATAGGTGGTTAGATAGATGGTTAAAATTAGATTAGCTTAATTTTGCTTATTAGGCTTAATTGTACTTAATTTGTGATTAATTGTGTTTATGTGTTTAATTAAGCATGATTTGCTTAAATTGGTTGATTAATTGTTTTAATTAATGTTTTGTTTAATTTCTGGATTAAATGTTTTAATTAATCGAATCTCGGGAAATCACTGTTCATAATCACTGTTCACGACATCGTTCACTGTGACCTTTGTTCATCCAGAGGCTAATTTTTGTCCGAATTTGATGTGTTATTGATTGTTATGATTAATTGAAGTGCCGATTGTTAATTATGCTCGAGAATATTGATGAAATGCGTGATCGAGAGTTGGTTGGATTTTGGATTTTGGAATTCTCGAGTGAGACCGCATGACATATTACGTGGGTTATTTGAAATGGCATATCGCATGAGCATGAGCGATGTTGCATTCACGGCAGAGCAAAGATATAAATGGATTGTTTAATGATGTGTTGCATGATCACATTAAGAGGAGAGCTCAGCGTTGCCGATAGACCGCCAATCCTTATGGGGTTGTGCCGTGGCCTTTTGGTCATCCTGACTTCGGTCAGTTGCCTGACAGTGGTCAGTTGCAGGGCCGCGGTAGTGAGCGGGCCCCATGCTCCATAGGGAATGCCGTCGATGGGAGAGAGCCCGTGACGTTGCCGTGCCTCATGGGGGAGGACGATGCCTGGTCTTTGACTGGTAGACCACCAACCATAAGGTTGTGCCATGGCCCTAGTGGTCGTAATAATCGGAGCATGTGTGAGTGTGAGACATGAGAAAGTTGTGTGAGATGCTCTGATTATTCGCATGCTCTTAATGTCGTGATGATCGCATTAATTATGGTACGCACGCATGAGTTGACAGTCGTGCAGGGTGTGGCAATGGCTAGGTGAGATCGCTTGTGGCGCGACTCGCATGTGATTGATGAATTGTGTCATCTAACGGCCATGTGCCTTGCTTGCATTGTATGAGATTGGACACGCAGGGTATGGCATACCGGGTAAGGTTGCATGCGAACCGAATATTGATTGTGGGTTGCCCATGTCGTCGTTGGTCATTTTGTTGTTTGGTTTTGGTTGTGGGTTGTTGGGTTGAGCGAGGGGTGGCTTCGGAGAGATACCCCGAGTTGAGTTGGCGTACTAACCGGGGCTTAGGGGGAAGAACTCGCTGAGATTTTATCTCAACCCGTCGTGGTAAACATTTTCAGGTCCTTAGAATGGCGTACCCGCGAGTGGAGAATCCCGCCCCGCTTCTCCGGTGATCGACTCGACGGAGCTTGAGTCCGATAGGTCTGAGTGACCGTGGTGTTGAACCCGAGGGTTCTTTGTGTACTGTTGGATTAGCCTAGTTCTTTTGGTTTCGCTTAGAGGATGGATTGGCCCCCTTTTTGTCGGGCTTGTAATTTGGAAAACGATCCTCCGTTGGTTAATCCAATAATTTGAATAAATGAGTAGTTGCTGTTGTTCTTGTTGCTCATCCCTCTATCCATGTTTGATTGTTTGTTTATCTGGGGATGGTTCGTCTTCTGCTTGCGCTTAACGAAAGATAAAATGCATGGTCGTGGACGGATCCTGGGACGTCGTTTTCAATCGACCAAGGAGAAAGGGTTGTCGCGTGCTCGGGGTTCGGGGCGTGACAACCCCGTCGGTTTTGGTATCAGAGCGAGGTCGAGACTTGGAGTGATAAGGTGCGTGGGATTTTTGGGATAATGAGATAGGGATGGCTTTTACTTTACGTGCCTGTGATTGCTTTTGTGGTTTTGTGTGTTGGCGGGTTGCTCATAGTCTAGAGTGATGAGCAATCCTGAGCAGTCAGCCCATAGGCGTAGGGCAGTGTCTGGTCAGACCAGTTCCTGCTGGCGCTAGAGACCTTGATAGGGGCAGTAAGCTGTGTGCTCTTGCTGTGGTCCTTGTGGTTCCCGAGTGAGAGGAGAGGTCTGTGAGAGATCGATGCCTAGGTTGGTAGAGCAGTTCCTGAGACAGAAGCCACCGAGGTTCAGTGGTGTGGGCGACCCTGAAGCTGCAACCCTTTGGATAAGGGATTTCAAGAGGACCGTTTCAGTGTTGAGGTGTTCAGAGAAAGACGGAGTGCTTTTAGCAGTTTATTAACTTCAAGGTAATGCTATTAATTGGTGGGAAGCCACTCAAGGAAGAGTGTTCCCTGAAGGCATAGCTCAGACTTGGGGTGCCTTTCGTGAGGCTTTCAATAAGAGATACTTCCTGGACAGTGCGAGAGAGTCAAAGATGGCAGCGTTTCAACAGTTTCGTCAGAATCAGATTTCAGTGGATCAGTATGAGGCAAAGTTTGCCGAGTCGGCATATACTAAGCCGAGGTTAGTGGAAGACCCTTTGGATAGGGCGAGACGGTTCAGAGATGGCTTGAAGCTGGAATTGAAAGCCAGCTGGTGCCCTTGACTTTAAAGAGCTTTGATGAGGTGTACGAAAGGGCCCAGATGTTAGAAAAGGACATGATCGAGAGGGCCCAGATAATCAAGAAGAATACAATTAAGAGGACGACCGCATTTGGCTCACGGTTCGTGCCTAATAGAGACAATCGTCGGTTTGGAAATGGACCGATGATGGGAAGAAGGAATCTCATCCCACTCAATAGAAAGTGGATTGTCATGGAAAGACGATTGGTTTAACCCAAGAGTGGGTACGTTTTGAGTTTGTGGGAAATCGAGGAGGACCCTCGACCCCTTTGAAATTCGTCGTTGGAAGTAACTCGTTTATTGGACGAAAGTTGCTAAGGTTATTGGACAACTGAGGTTAATTGATTAGTTGAAGAATCAAGGATGGATGACTTGTTTGACCCACTTCAAGGAGCTTCGATATGTCCAAGGATAGACCCAAGGACGGGCTATCAGTAGTTGAGGATTAAAAAGGAGGAAAAACTAAAGACGACATATCGTGTGTGATTTGGTCATTACGAGATTACTATATTGCCGTTTGGATTAACTAATACGCCAGTTACTTGTATGGATTTGATGGATTGAGTGATTAAGGCGTATTTGGATTGATTGTAATTGTGTTCGTGAGCAATATATTGGATTATTCGAGGAATTTAGAGGAACACGGACAGCACTTAAGGGTGGTGCTATAGACCATTCGAGAGCATAAACAGTATGCTAAGTTTAATACGTGCGAGTTTGGGTTTACTCGTGTTGTTTTGTTGGTCATATGATTTTGGACGAAGGAATTTCTATGGATCCGTTAAGATCAAGGTAGTCATGAATATGTCAGGACTTATGACGGTGACGAGAGGTTCAAAGTTTTCTAAGTCGGACAGGTTAGTACTGGACAATTCGTAGAAAGGTTCTCTACGATAGCTATGCTTCTGATACGAAGATTAATAAAGGACGTAAGAATTTGAATGGACGAATAAATGAAATTTTTAAGAGCTTAAGTATAAGCTGATTACCGCACCATTTTTGAGGATTTAGTCTAGTATTGGAGAATACGAAATTTGCAGTGAGGTGTCGTATAAGGGATTTGACTATGTGGTAAAGCAACAAGAAAGATTGGTTACTTACGCGTCACGACAATTGAGGTCATTAGATTTAATGGAAGTTAGATAAGTTTTATCTTTATGATTTGAGGAATTGTAGGTATGGGATCATAAGATATGATCTATTAAATGGCGATAATCTTTGATAAGAATTACGGTGGATGATTTATTGCTCGGAAGTTTTAGATTCGATTAAGATATGAATTTACCAAGGTGGATTATTTCAGGAGATAAATAGGGATTTGAGGAATGGATTTTTGTCTTCGATGGATTAAGAATTAATTATCCCTTGATTGTAGATGGATGAGTGAGGAAATAGCATTATCAATGATTTCTTCTTGAGGTATCAGAAAGGATTTGAAGAAGTACCCGAAAGCTTCTGGTGCAATAAATGACATTTGGTTTGCACTAATTTTCAAGTGGTTGAGGCGAATTCTTAGTTTGGTTATTAAATGGATGTGAAAGGAATGTTGAAAAAAAAATCGATAGTTTGTGGAATTCGAACAGCGATTTGATGGAAATTCAGTGAATCAGATTTTAAGTGTCGATAAGTGACCTCGCGGAAACGAGCTCATGGGTTGACGAGTTGGAGAAATTTTTACATTTTGAGGTGCTCAGATGAGGTTAAAACCATGAGGCTTGGTATGGGACAAGCCAAAGCGGATAATACCTCTATGAGATGGTGTATGTCAAAAAAAAAAAAAAGGGACCTTTGCTAGTAGTGGTGCAGTTCGAAGATGCCCGTGACGACTGATCCGACGAGGGCGGGAGTGGTCGCCGGGCTAGAGTGCCTCGAGCAAGGAGCGACTCTGGCAGGCTTCTAGGATGTTGAAAGGGCGAGAAATGAACCGAACTATACTTTGTGCAAAAAAAAAAAGAGAGTGTTTGTGGGATAAGATTTTATCGGAGCGGTATAGCGAAATATGGTCAAGGTTGTGGAACTCCGAGTCTATGGAACGAGGTCGAGAATTGGGAATCACTTGGTTCAAAATTGGTTTAGCGGTTATCAAATGCAGTTGATTATCGAGACAAACTAAAGACCGCTCGAGTCATCGGAAGAGCTATGCGAGATAAGCACGCGGGACCGTTAGAGTTTAAGGTGGGCGATCGTGTGTTTTTGAAAGTATCATCGACGAGGGTACTTCTAGATTTGGCAAGAAAGAAAAGTTGTTTGAGGTACATTGGACCCTTTTAAAATTTTGGAAAGGATTGGGATTTTAATGTATCGTCTTGCGTTGCCACCGAAGCTTGCTCAAGTACATGATGTTTTCCACGTGTCCATGTTGAGAAAGTATAAATTGGACCCGACTCATGTTTTGAATATTGAGGAACTGGACATAGACGACAGGATGTCGTACGTGGAAAGGCCGATACGGATAGAGGACCGTAAAGAGCAAGTACTTCGAATTAAGACTATCGCCTTAGTTAAGGTGATCTGGCAGTATCACGGATCAAAGAGAGCTACATTGGAAAGTGAAGAAGTGATGAAGCATCAACACCCCCATCTTTTTGAGGATTTGTCAGTAGCTGCAAATTTCGAGGACGAAATTTTTATAAGAGGGGAAGAGTTGTAACATCCTGAAATTCGAGTCCTTTTAGGGAGGAACGAGCGTTAATTTCGTCAATGCATTGTTAGTTGATCTCACTCTAACCGATCACCCCGAGATACCGACCTTGAGGGGAAAGGCTAATGAGGACGTAACTCGTGCGACTAAAGAACTTGACACGGGAAACCGACTCGACCGTGAGACTTGCGTAAGGATGATCCTGTAGTCATGCGGGCCGATTCCAAGGACGAATAGGAGTCGATTCGTGGGCAGAACATAATGGGACGACGGGTGATTCCGCCTACTGTTATCGAACCCGCGAACGGCCCTATATCGATCCTTGGTAATCATGTACTTTGAAATAAGAATCGATTCTTTGCAATTTCATGTAGTCAAGGACATCCATGTGTCGAGAAGTCTTGAACGTGAATTGGCACGAGTCGGTTACGCGTGAATCCTCAAAGCCGCCTGTCAGTCTGAGTAGTACCAAAATGGCATTCAGGCGAAATTAACATGGCATGAGAATCCAATATTGGATTTCGAATTTTCGGAAACGTCCGGGACGGATTTTTGGACAATGCTTCTTAGCAATCGACAATGCCGATTGAGCCGAGTATTTGGAATAGGGATTTTCGGGTCGAGGAAACGAGCCTACGAGGACGTGAGCCAAGCAAGATCAGTGTAGACCTCACACCCAAAGTGGGACAGCCACCATGGAAGGCCCGAGGCAAGCAAATGAGCCCATTGGGCCAAACCGACCCTTCACCCTTCCGAGCCCATTGTCTAAAACCGAGCCGATTCAAGCCCAATAAATTCCCGAGCCCATTCCTATTTATTTTCCGGCCTTTTTCCTAGGCCCATCCTCCATTTTCAGCCCAAGGACAGATTGGGAAATGTGCAAGGTGGAAATGACCAAAATGCCCTTGGATATTTTGAAGAAAAGTCAAAAGGAAGAGAGAGAAGATGAGGTCATTGTTTGGCAAGTGGGGCAAGCCTTGATGGCTTGGATAAGGCTTATCCTTCAGCCTTCACTTCACTCTCTCTCTCCTCTTCATCTTCTCCAAAATCGCAAAGCACCTCTCTCCCATGGTTTTCCTTCCTTCCTTCTGTTTTTCAGTTTGACCTTTCACCGAAATCTGAGTTGTTCATTGCCTTCCAGTTGGAATATCATCTCGTGCCACCCGCCGTTGTGTTCAGAAGAGAATTTCCGTTTAGATAGAGTTGGCCGATTGCCGGAAAGAGCTGCCGGTCGTCCCGTATTCCGGCCGAAAGCCGGCTGTCGCCGGACCGTCACTATTCCGCCTGCAGCAACTTTGTTCCGCCTTTTCTTCCGTTTCTCTCCATTTCCGGCCAAACCACTACCCATACCAACCACAAGTGATTCCCCCTCGACCCCCAGGTGCCGCCAGTCGCTGGTCCGTCGCTCGCCGGAGCTCCGGGCAGCCCGTTCAACTCCCGGTCGGCAACTTTCCTCTGTGCAGTCAGTTTTTCAGAGTTGCAGAGGGATTTCGAGTTTGTTGCTGCTGTTCTCCGCCCCAGGACCGCCTTGGATCGCTGTGGTAGAGGTCCTCGGGTGTCGGGTTCGTCGCCGCCGCCTCGTCCGTGTCGCCGGCCCGCTTAACGGGTGAGTTTAGCTCCTAATCCCTATTTAGTGCCTAAACTTGCTTAGGGTTGGTTAGTTAGTGTTAATCTTGGTTTAAGGGTTTTAATTAAGTTGTATTATCCCTAAGATAGGTGGTTAGATAGATGGTTAAGATTAGATTAGCTTAATTTTGCTTATTAGGCTTAATTGTGCTTAATTTGCGATTAATTGTGTTTATGTGTTTAATTAAGCATGATTTGCTTAAATTGGTTGATTAATTGTTTTAATTAATTTTTTTTAATTTCTGGATTAAATTTTTTAATTAATTGAATCTCGGGAAATCACATTGTTCATAATCACTGCTCACGACGTTTGTTCACAATTACTTTGTTCAAGGCACCTTTGTTCATCCGAGGCTAATTTTTGTCTGAATTTGATGTGTTATTGATTGTTATGATTAATTGAAGTGCCGATTGTTAATTATGCTCGTGAATATTGATGAAATGCATGATCGAGAGTTGGTTGGATTTTGGATTTTGGAATTGTCGAGTGAGACCGCATGACATATTACGTGGGTTATTTGAAATGGCATGTCGCATGAGCATGAGCGATGTTACATTCACGACAGAGCAAAGATATAAATGGATTATTTGATGATGTGTTGCATGATCACATTAAGAGGAGAGCCCGACGTTGCCGGTAGACCGCCAATCCTTATGGGGTTGTGCCGTGGCCTTTTGGTCGCCCCGACTTCGGTCGGTTGCACGACAATGGTCGATTGCGGGGCTGCGGCAGTGAGCGGGCCCCATGCTCCATAGGGAATGCCGTCGATGGGAGAGAGCCCGTGACGTCGCCGTGCCTCATGGGGGAGGACAATGCCTGGTCTTTGACTGGTAGACCACCAACCATAAGGTTGTGCCATGGCCCTAGTGGTCGTAATAATCGGAGCATGTGTGAGTGTGAGACATGAGAAAGTTGTGTGAGATGCTCTGATTATTCGCATGCTCTTAATGTCATGATGATCGCATTAATTATGGTACGCACGCATGAGTTGACAGTCGTGCAGGGTGTGGCAATGGCCAGGTGAGATCGCTTGTGGCGCGACTCGCATGTGATTGATGAATTGTGTCATCTAACGGCCATGTGCCTTGCTTGCATTGTATGAGATTGGACGCGCAGGGTATGGCATATCGGGTAAGGTTGCATGCGAATCGAATATTGATTGTGGGTTGTCCTGTCTGTCGTTGGCTGTTGTTTGGTTTTGGTTGTGGGTTGTTGGGTTGAGTGAGGGGTGGCTCTGGAGAGATACCCCGAGTTGAGTTGGCGTACTAACCGGGGCTTAGGGGGAAGAACTCGCTGAGATTTTATCTCAACCCGTCATGGTAAACATTTTCAGGTCCTTAGAATGGCGTACTCGCAGTGGAGAATCCTGCCCCCGCTTCTCCAGTGATCGACTCAATGGAGCTTGAGTCCGATGGGTCCGAGTGACCGTGGTGTTGAACCCGAGGGTTCTTTGTGTACTGTTGGATTAGCCTAGTTCTTTTGGTTTCGCTTAGAGGATGGATCGGCCCCCTTTTTGTCGGGCTTGTAATTTGGAAAACGATCCTCCGTTGGTTAATCCAGTAATTTGAATAAATGAGTAGTTGTTGTTGTTCTTGTTGCTCATCCCTCTATCCCTGTTTGATTGTTTGTTTGTCTGGGGATGGTTCGTCTTCCGTTTGCGCTTAACGAAAGATAAAATGAATGGTCGTGGACGGGTCCTGGAACGTCGTTTTCAATCGACCAAGGAGAAGGGGTTGTCGCGTGCTCGGGGTTCGGGGCGTGACACGGCTCATGGCCATTTTTGAAGGGAGTAGATTAACCCCGGCTTGTTGGTTTCATTGGCTCGATAGGAAGATGCCCGTGGTAAGGGCTTGTACTTGAACTTCCTAGGATTAATCAGTAGATAAATAAAGCAGTACTTTGGAATGTGTTCTTGTTGGGTTTTCCTGCTATCCCTGCTTTTGTAATTGACCGGGGATTGTGTTTCGCTTCCGCATGCGTTTAATTAAAAGATAAAAATAATGGTCGGCGATGGATCTTGGAGAGTCGCAAATCAAATGACCGCAAGAGAATAGGGGTTGTCGCGGACTTGAGGTTCGGGTTGTGACATTGTTGATGATGAGACTCCCAATCTTGACCGTTCCTAGTCCAATAATGTTTCCTTTACTATTGCCACCAAAGAAAACAATTCCTCCTTTTATTCTTTCCAATCCTATGAACATTCTTGAATTTCCAGTCATATGTCTCAAACATCCACTGTCCAAATACCATTTCTTCTTGCTTTTGAAACTTACCTACAATCAAAACGCATATTCAAGCTTTCTTTGGTATCCAGACTTTCTTGGGTCCGTGAGAGTTAGTAGTGTATGCTTTGTTAATCCATTTTCTCTGAACAGGTCTCCAGACTTTAGGACACTTCTCTCAAAATGTTCATTTTCTCCGCAATTAGAACATTTGAGATTGTCTCGATCAACAGGTTTTACAAAGTTCTTTTTAAAAAGGTTTTTGTAAACCTGTCAAGGAGGCCTCTGTCTGAGTCTCTCCTTGACTTTTGGAAAATCTATTAAAGAATCACTTTCCTCATTACACCCAAGTCCTGACTTGTTGTAATAGGGAATTTGAATTGAAAGTATGTGCTTTAAGGTTTTTGATTCTTTAGAAAATTTTGTAGTAATATCCAAAAATTCCTTTTTGAGAGATTCATTCTCATTCAGTAAAGAATCTCGACTTTCCCTTGTTTCCAAAAATTCCTTTTTCAGATCATCAAACTTTCCTTTTAGAGAAGAATTATGTTAACTCAACTTGTAATTTTCCTTTTTCAGTCCAGAGATACTCTTCAGAGTAGATTTCAGATTTGAACAAAGCTCATTTATATAATCTGAAACTTCAATAGGAATATCAGAATGACTAACCTCAATTTCTCTGTCTGAGTCTGAGTCGGATTCTGAGTCTACTCTAGAATTTGAGTCTAAGTGTGCCATTAGACAAATATTGCCGTATTCGTCTTCATTGTCTTCACACTCAGTGTCACTCCACGTTTAAGCTTTTAGGGCCTTCTTGTATTTTTCAAACTTTCCTTTAATCTTCTTTAGAGTAGGATAGTTTGGTTTTATATGACCCTTCTTTTTGCACTCGAAACAGACAACATCTTTGACAGAGTCTTCTTCATCCACTGTCCTTCTCTGTCTAGACTGTCTGTTTTGCTTTCTGCTGTTGAACTTCTTGCCTTTCTTGTTTAACTTTCTTACATTTTTTATCAATAGGGCAAGTTCTTCATCGTCCAATCCATCCTCAGAGTATGTATCATCAGAATCAACATTAGACTTAAGAGCAATAGATTTCTTACCTCTAGACTCCACTTCTTCATTCATCCGTTCTGCTTCATAAGATTGCAAGGTTCCAACAAGCTTATCAACTAACAAAGGTGAGATCCATAAAGTTTCTCGTATGGAAGTCTTCACATTGTTCTAGTCCTTTGATAGACCTATTAAGAGCTAGTTAACCTTCATTGGTCCTGAGATGGGATGTCCTTGATATGCAAGCCTATTTACTATTTCAGTAAACTTGCTAAACATATCTCCGATGGACTCCCCCTATTTCATTTTGAATGATTCATATTGACCAAGCAGAATATTTACTTTGGTCTCTTGCACACGATTAGTCCCTTCATAGGTAACGTGCAGTCTATCCCATACTTCTTTCGTTGTTTCACAAGAAGAAATGCAATTATACTCATTTGGAGATAATGCACAATAAAGAGAATAGATGGCCTTAGCATCTAAAACTTCTCTTTTTGTCAACTCTTCTTTAGAGAGAGTAGCTAATGATTTTGTTGATTTCCCATCATTTTTTCTTGTGGCTTTTCCAGCTTCAGCGTTGGGATTAATTCCTTTCTCGACTACATCCCATTCCAATGGATCCTTTGATCTAAGAAAAGCTTTCATTTTGTTCTTCCATATGTTGTACTCTTTTCCATCAAAGTATGGTGGTCGAGTGTTGCTTTGTCCCTCAATCAGACCTGGTGCAAGAATACTAGCCATGGAAGATCTTTAGCTCCGAAGTAATAAACACTTCAAAATACTGAGCACATGACTCTGATACCAATTGATATTGCTAGTATTAACACCTAGAGGGGAGTGAATAGGTGTAGAGGAATTTTATGCGCAAGTAATATAAAGCTTTTGCAATCTACAAACATAAATTAAATAGAGAGGAGAGAGAAGATTGCAAACACAGTTATAGTGGTTCGGCTTTTGATAAGCCTACGTCCACTCTTCATGCAATCAATCAATAGGCTGAATTTCACTATGTGATCAAAAGTGATTACACACTCTTGAGTGTTCACACTTGGTGATGATATGTCTCACTAAGTCACTCTTCTTGGTAATACACTAGGATCACTTATTTTCGCACATTTTCAAACAACTAGTGAATAATTGAATCAAACTTTGGAATATGTCTATCACACCTCTCTTTTGGTCGCATCCTCCCCTTATATACTCTCCCAGCCATAATTTACCATTGGCTGTCACCTTGAGAGATTTGTCTTCCATTTCCTTTCTTGGACAGACTTCATAAGAAAAGTTTTCTTGACTGTTGAAGATAGATTTGACCCCCTTAGATTATGTTCGCCCATACAATCAAAATCTGGGTTTCCATGAGTATTACATCCTTCTTTGGAAGTTGTCTTGATGATTGATCTTGCTAATCAATTGGATATACCAAAATCAATACAAATAAGGTAAGTGAAATCCATGACCGTTGGTGATCTTGTTTTCGATCTGGTCCTATAAGTTCATTCTGGTTCTGTCAAACTGAGATTCTGCATCTCCTTGTTTTCTCCTTCTAGAACACGTAGACTCATAAACATCCTTTTGCTTTTCCTTCTGCAACACGCAAACTCAGAAGAATACGTCAACCTGTGACTCTTCTTCCTTAGAAAATATATGAAATTCTATATGCATAAAATGGTTTGTTATCATCGAAACTATGAGTTTTTTCAACATTATCTGCTTCGATGCTTTGCTAGGTATGCTTATGTTGCCTTTTGACTCCAAGTCTTTTTCACCAGTGCTATGATGGAAAGAGAGCATCTTCAACTGATGCTGTGACCTTTCTGAGGGATTAAATTTTTCTAGTATGATCTATCTATAGTTCTTGGGTAGGCTTCTCTTTTCACCGTTGTCATGCCAGCCGATGGAGCTTTCTCAAAGCAAAATATTGGCTCAAGACTATTTGGCATGTTGCCTGATACTCCACCTTTCTGAAAGAGATCTTATAGAAAAGCGTACATATGGCATCATGGTAACTTCTCAAGAGGAGTGTAGTTATCGTACTTTCTGTTAGCGTCAGTAAGGGATAGTTCCAATTTGTTCTTTAGACGTGGCACTTTTTGTATTGCTCACATTTTCATATAGCTGTAGTTCTTACTTCCCCGGTTCTGGTTACGTTTTTTGTTTTTTTTACCTAGTTTTGTGTCTTCTTTTCTCTTATTAATCGTCATTTGCCTATTTTGGCTGCATGGCCGATTTATGAGAAAATTTGTACAGTCGTGACATGTATTAGCTTGGAAATCCTGATGAAGCCTCAATACAAACACGTATTATTGGACTTCTCTTGGTGCTCAAAGGAGGATGATTATCCGTATCGGATATCAGTACTTGCAGGAATATCGACCGAGGATTACATAGCATTGCTTGGTAAAGGTGTTGTTTCTGCCGACCATCTGCTGGAAGCTAAGATTGTTTCTGCTCTGGGAGGAAAACGAAAGTGTCAGCCTCCCTCCTCTCTTGTTTTCCAATCATGAGTTCACATTACATGTTCTGTCAGCCGCGAATTCTGCCCATTTAAGACGCGAGAGGCTACCAGAAAGCTGCTTTAAAGATGCTTGTGAAATTTTTAGGAGGCTTTGAGGTTTGCTCCAATGGCTGCTTTCTAGGGAAATTGGACAAAGGAGAAATTTTTCCAACATCGTGATTCGAAAGGAGCTTGATATGCATAATTTATCTTTATTGATAACTCTTAAGTCAACATCATCAATTGGGTTGAGTAGCTCCCATTGACCACCCCCTACAAGATAAAAAAAAAAAAAACAACAATATGTGCAGCACGACCTTTAAGAGGTAAAAATATCTTTTAATTTTTTACTAAAATATTTTTTCCCTTAGTGAGAAAATGAAAAAAATATAGAAAATGGGAGAAAACTAGGTTAACTAAGCTATGCTTATTGTGACATATTTACCCCAAACTTTTTTTTGGTGAAACCAAAAACCCCAAACTTGACATATTTACTACAATATGGTATTTGTGAATGGTTCGACAATTGTTTTAAGAAATATCTTGTGAAATATATTATGGCTAATAAAAGGAGTAAAGAAATATCATGCATTTTGTTTTGTGAAATCAATTGGTGATATTGATTTTGGATTTGATTCTTGGTCTTGGAGGATGTGGGTTTGCTGCTCGATATTGTTATGAACTCAATTAAGAGTTTATGAATATGTACATACTAGTTTAAGATATCTTTATAAGCCGAGCCATTGACATTATAGGTGAAGATCTAACCAAGGGAGAAATCTAGGTCACCTTATCACGGAGCGTTATGCATGATGATAGTTAGATATTTGAACATGAGTTTGGTTAATGGAATGGACCATCATTATGTGATTTGAGTTTGGTTTGTGGAGTAGACCATTAACATGTGATTTGAAATTAGTTGATGAAATGAATCATCAATGTGTGGTTATTAATCAATAGAATAGACAAATTAATGGTTGATTTTTTATTATGAATTATTATTGTTATTGATCTCATACATAAAAAGTTCGTTGGAAAGATATTATCTACTTTTGATATTTTATGTATATAGTAAGTACTCTAGCTTTGGGATTGATGAATGGTGATATTGTGTTGTTGTAAAGATATATAATGAATGTTTGATTACCTGAGAAAATATGCATTACTCATTGAGTTGTGATTGCTTGCCTCATTCCTTCCCTTTTTTCTTTATATTTAGGCTCTTTAGCTAGAGCGATATCGACAAGGAGATTTTTGAGTATTGGATTTGGCGGTTTGAGACTACGTCCTTCAATAGGAAGGACGATCATGACATCCACATTCTTGATGTTTTTGGAGTTTGACAAGAACTCTCTGCCACACCGACATGAACCCACGCCAAAGTAGACTTCCAATACCCACGTCGCAAGTACTCATGGGTTTTTCGAGTGACCAAGAGATCTGAGCTCTACACAATAAGGAAAGCATTAAGGTTTCTCTCACTGAGCCATGTGTCACAGCCAACAGGTTTCCCAGCACAATGGACCAAGGATCATAGGCCCAGACGAGACTTTAAGTGCAAGGATTTTTTTGTCTATTCCAGAATATTATTAGGGGGATAGGGTAATAAGTAAAAAGTACACTATTCTAGAGTGTTCCAGTAATTAATGGAAGTAGTTGGTAAATGAGGAAATAGAATCTTTACCGTTAAATTGATGAGAGATCTACGGTTGTAATATGAAGAGTGTTTGTATATATAAAGGTCTCCTCCTCTCATTTATATCATCTCACAAATAAAATAAAAATTTGAAACTTCTCTCTAAAGAGTTTCTCTGTAAGATTCATGAACACTCTCAAAAGTACAACATGAGTTGCAACTCAAGCATTCTATTTCAGGATAGTAGAACAAGATCTCAATATCTCTGAATTTTTCAAAGTAGATATCCCTCTCCTTCTCAAGACCTTCTGCTGATGGCTTCAACTCTACTGTATAATTTGTGTTATCATTGCCAGAATTTACCCAACTTGCTCAACTACTTCTAACTTGAAGTACCTCTTCAGCATATGTCGAACTTGCTCTAGGTTTTACTCTAGAGGTCTTGGCTGGTTGTTTAGTCAAGCTTGCAAAAGGATGGACATGATGTAGAGCCTCTTAACCCCCCTTGGAAGCCCTATCTCCAACATCATAAGAAATGCATCTAACAAAACTAAAACAATATCAAATTTCACTTTCTATTTACTAAGGAAAAATGTACAAGCACTGCAGGAGACACTACTCTCATTGCTAAGTGAGACTAACCACATAGGAAGGCCCCTCTATACCCTTGATCATGGAATAAATCAAGCAACCTAGCATTCGCTGTTTAGCATACTACAAGAGTTGAAAAAACTTGAATGCTCCATGATTGAGACATTTGATCAAACAGTTCAGCTGCAAGCCCTTGGTTCAGGGCATTGTTTCGCACCCATCAACTTTTTACGTCATCTCTTTCTTTTCCAACCAATTCCCCAAACGACATGCACAAAACACGATAAACTTCAAAAGGCCGACCAAATTTCTGCTTCGAAAGGGAAAAAGCTTTCCTCATGAAAACACCCAAAAAGAAAACCATCAAGAAAAAGAAACCCGAGCGCAGTGGCATTGCCAATACAAACGAAGAAGAAATCACAGAGAACCAACTGCTCCGCATCTCTCTCTGGGTTAATCTGCGTGCGTGCGACTGTGTGATGAAGTGGAAGGGGTAGAGATTCAAGACTAAGCGGGAAGGCGGGATGTGCAAGCGAGATTTCCATGTTTGGAAGTCTTTTGGAGGTAAATTCGGGCTTTCGTCAGCGTGCCCGCTCCCCCTACCGTTTCTTCAAACCGCTTGATGATCGGAAACGGTGAGCCCGTCAAAATCTTTTCTTCATGTTTTCCTCCCCTATATTTTCTCTAATTCTCTCAAGAGGAGGATTTTGACATTCTCTACCAATTTTCTTTCTCCCCCAATACTTCGTATATTGGGCTAAGGGAAGCCCTAGAAGAAGTGAGACAACAAGTAGTCAAATAAGATTTGCATTGGAACGCACATGTCAAAATAGAAAATAACAAGAAAGTTCGATTTTTCTTTAAATTGCTGGCTTTCCCTAAGCCTAAATTTCTTTCAACAAATAATCCATGGGGGATCGACACCTACTTAAAATTGCTGGGCAGATTCTTCCCCCAAAAAAAAAATTGCTTGGGCCGATATTAATGTCTATATAACAAAAATGCTATGATAAAAGGTTAATTAAAATTTAGAATAAATTATAGAATATTTCAGATTTGAGGATGGTACACATATGTTCGAACTTTCAACTATTATATAATATCCCTTCATTTGTTATAGTCATTAACTCTACATTATATTTTCTGTTAATATGTAAAACATCCATGACTTTTAAGAGGTAAAAATATTTTTTAATTTAGTTTTTTGATGGAAATATTTCTTTTTCCCTTTGTGGGAAAATGAAAAAAGTAGAAACAGAATGGAAGAAAATGTTAATTAAAGTGCTAATAACAGGAAAAATTAATAGGAATTTGTCAAAATCTAATAAATATTGCCACTTTATTCAAACTAAGCAAGATGTTGACAGAAAAAGAGTGAACACAAATTAAATGAAGAAAGAAAAGCCCTAATCATAAAAAAGAAAGAAATTCAATGAACTAAAATTGTTAACTCAACATGTATATTTAAAGGGTCGATTTAATTTAAGAAAAATTGATTGATAAAAATACATGAAAAATAATAATAAAAGGGAATTATGTCCTCAACTCATTAAAGGAAATAATTAACCCAAATTCAGTGTGATAATTTTAAATATTTTTATAATGTACATCATTTTTTATTAATTAACCATTTAAAACATATAATGAGTATCCAAATTTCATACTTTGACATTTTTTTGTTGAGACCTCTTTTACCATATGACTTAACCACATTTCTTTTTCTTAAGATAGCTTATTAGTTCCATTAGTTTATTCATCAAATATTTGTGAGATTTGTGTTTTCTGACACATATGTTTTATTTTATTTACTTTTCTCCATTTTCATGGAAATCAAGGGTAAAAAAGAGATTTCATTTTTTCCATTGCACGTGCTAATGAAAAATATAACTGAGTATTAGTGGCAGTTACAAAATTGAAGTTCAGAGTGTGTAACGGTTGAAAGTGTACTACTCCTAAAGTTTGGTAACTTTTGTAAAATTTGGGGACACACATGACAGCATGTAAAATAACAGGAAAGTTCAATTTTTCCACTGAAACAAAAAACTTCTCTCACTAAATAACTTCTAGAGTTCAATAACCTACATATAGATAACAAATGTATGGTGTAGATAACAAAAGTTACGACAAATTATTTAGATTGTCATGAACTTTTTATTGGTTATAACCACAATGGTTTAGAAAAGACAGACCATATAAAATAAAGTTTGCTGATGGATTCACGACAACAAATAAAAAAACCATGTACGGGGGAATATTCACATATGGTTTATTTCGACTTTTAAGAAAATATTCTTTTACAATTTATAAGTACGAGTGCCGAGGCCGATGGATGTAAGCTTGCATAATACCTTGCAATTCTCATAAACCAATTAAATTCAGACACTTGACATGTGCAAGTAGGCCAAACCTAGAGCAATCAACACGCAAATAATGGGATTGAATGGGTGATCTCCTGGTTCTAAACTTGGAAATCCCTTGTAGCCCCAACGTCACCAACCTTTTTTCAAAGAGTTAAACAAATCATATTGTGCGAAGATTCACTTGGGGGATATCGTCATAAGATATAACCCAAGAATTGAACCAATATACGAGCTTGAAAGAAAGATGAGAGAATTAGATGATTGTAACCAGTTAGCCACAATTGCGACAGCATCATCATAACCATGATTTGATCAGCCGGACTTGAATAAATGGAATGATAACATTGAACATTTTCATATATTCAGAAAATAAGTTGAATATGTACTAAAAATTTATGGATTACATTGAACAAATTAAAAGTTCATGGACTACAATGCATATTGAGCTAAAGCTTATGATCATATTAAATAAATTAAAAGTTTAGAGACTATATTGCACATTAGTCAAACGATAATGACCATTTGCGGGTCAATTCAAAAAAAAAAAAAACCCTAAACTTTAGGTCTAGTCCCAAATTTACCTCGAACTTTTTTTTGTCTTAAGAAAAATCCCAAACTTTAGATTCAATCCTAAATCTATCTCGAACTTTTCTTTTGTCTCAGAAAAAACCATAAACTTTAATTTTAGTCCCAAATTTATCCCAAATTTTGTTTTGTCTAAAAAAAAAAGTCAATATCATGAAAAATCCCAAATTGGTACACATAACAAATTTACCCAAAACTAATTTTTTGACTACCAAAAAAAATTACCATCTATTAGTTTTCATTAAATTTTACTGTCAAATTGCTAAATTAAATAACATGTCACAATTGACAAGTATACTAATTTTGGGGTTTACCCTCCGTTTGTACTAAAAAAATCATCAATTTTTAATCTGTTCTCAAATATACCCCATGATCCAGTCCCAACTTAACATAGCATTTCCACATAGATAATAAATACACATAATCAAGATGTCATTGAAAATTATTTTCAAAATAAAACCGTTTAAGGACATAAAAAATCAAGGATTACTAATACGGCTTTTGGACAGAGGTTAACGGAGACAAATTTAGGATTAAAATAAAATTTGATGATTTTCTTTTTGACAAAAAAAATTGAGATAGATTTGGAAATGCACTAAGAGTTTGGAGTTTTTTCTAAAACAAAAGAAAAGTTTATGGCAGATTTGGGACTAAACTTAAAGTTTGGGGTTTTTTCTTAGACAAAGAAAAGTTCATGATAGATTCGGAACTGAATCTAAAGTTTGAGGTTTTTTAAGAGATTAAAAAAAGTTCAAGTTCAAGGTCCTTACCAAAAAAAAAAAAAAGTTCAAGACAGATTTATGATTAAACCTAAAATTTGGGGTTTTTTTGGAATTGGCCGACCATTTGCATCATTTTCCCTAAAACAAAGTAACATTCATTTGTCTAAAATGAGCAAATCTCAAAATAGAATGCCACGACTTGACCTCAAGAGAAACTATGCGCAAAACCTCACCTCCCAAACTTCAAGAGATTTTGCGGAAAGACAAAACCTGGAAGAGACGACCTTAGACAGTAATGATGGGGAATTTCCAATTAATAATTTACACCAAAAAAAAAAAAACGTAAAGCACGAGGAAAAGAAATGTGAATAAATATCAAGTGCCGGTTTGTATGGGTTAGTGTGAAGAAAACATTTTTAATTTTCATGTTCATCATAATTGAAAACAGAAGAAAAATTCCATTGCTCTCATTTTTCGATGGGAATGAACCAAATTATATTGGCGTTTTATTTTTTTTTCTTTAGAAGTAAAAAAAAAAAACATATGACCAGATTGAGAACAATGTTTTACAAGTAACAACTCAGCAAAACATGTGCATGGACGAACCTCAAGGAGTTGGGCTTCATCGTTTGAGAAGCGCACAAAAGAAACCTCTTGAAGTTCTCCTTCTCCTCCGATAAGGAGAAGGCAAAATTCGAACCAAATTCCACCTCTGGTTTCAGTCTTACCCACATTCTATCTTCATAATTTGATTTTTACAGGATTCGTAATTTGCAGCTTGGTTTGCATTGCGATTGTGACGTCCTGAATTTTTCTGACCTATTTTGGATTTTATGAATGCACTGTTAATCAGTTTCGTTCTGAATTAATCATTCATGAGATACTAATCGAATAGAAAATGTTACTAAAAACTTTTGCGGACGCGTGATTTGCAAAAGTCACCCGTTAATTTGAGACACACTAGAGTTGTAATTAATTAACTTGGCCACGATTTTTATCCAAATTCAATTGTCAAGCTTTTCGGATGTCAGGATGAAATTATTGGATTTTGGCCTTATTAATTTTCAAAAATTTCAGTCTGTTTGGGAACACCGGAAAAGGGGATTATTGGGTCAGAGAATTAAACTCGACGCTTCCCCTTACGTATTTTCGAAGCAAGGGTGTTTCGAAAATTTTCGGTCCTGAAAAGTGTGTGTGGACGAAATTGTCACCGGTCATTTTGGATTAGGGGACAATTTTAGTTTGAATTTTTGAGGGAAATAAAAGAGATGATGGGTGGGGATTTTCGGGCCCCCCCTAGCCGTCACTCTCCCTCTATTTTTTCCTTTCTCTCTCTCCCTTTCTCCTTTTCGCACGCCACTTCACCCATCTGCCCATCCCCTCCGCCTGACACCCCCTCTTTTCTCCCTCTTCTTTCCTGGCTTTCTTCCGCATGCACGTACGTGCATCCGCTGCAGCCCCCCCCCCCCACCGGGGCCCTTTTTGTCCTTCTTCTTCTTCTTTTCTGCTCAACCCGAACCGCCGGCTGTTACTGCTGCATTTTCTTAGCTGCTGCCACCGTTCGTCCGCCACCACAGCCGTCGCCGGCTCACGCCGGACCGCTTCCAGCCTCGTCGGCCGCCGCCGCCCCCTCCTCCGTTATTCTTCCTCTCCGGTTCTGGTTTGGCCGAGCGGCCACCCTCCGTCAGCCGACCGCCTCCCTCATCCGCCCCTGTCCGGTCGCCGGCGTCTGTCCCAGCCGCCGCGGAGTCTCCCTCCCCCGTGGGTCAGCTCGGGCGGAGACCCAGTTCCGAAACGCTTAGTTTCGGTAAATCGGAGGAGCTGCGCGTCCGCCTCGCCGTCGCCGTCGCGCCGGACGAATTTATGCTCTATTCCTTCGATTAATCCGTCAAACTTGCTTATGATTAGTTTATGTTAGGGTTAATTGTAGTTATGAGGTGGATTGAGGTTTGTGATTAGGAGGATTTGTCAAGGAATTAGATTATGGTTAGGTTAATTAATCAATGTTGGGTTAATTAACTAAAAGTAAAAGCATGATTAGGTTAGTTAATCATGGTTAATTTTGATTATGTTGTTAATCATGTTTAAGACTAATCAACGGTGGTTGATTAGGATAATTAAGGATGAGTGAGGTAATTTTGATTAGTATTATTTTTATTAAAAAGAAATAATTTTTAATTAATTAATTATTAAATTCGTAATAATTATTATTATTTATAATTAATTATTATTGATGATAATTAATTATGATACTTTTTTTGACGCAATTGTGGTGATACTTGATTTACGGAATAGTTAATTGTCGAATTTTTGCGGTATGTCGAATTGTAGATAATATGTGAGATTGATTTTATTACATGTGGATTAATTGTTGCATGAATCTTGGGTGAATTTCCGCACATGCTATGTTGATTAAAAGAAATAGCCTCATTCAAATATATGTCGAGTATCCAGGTGTTCGCGGTACCTATTGGGTATCCAGGTGTTCCTTTGGACTCGTTTGGTTCAACTTTTAGGGATTGCATTTACATTTTCTCAAGTATCTTTAGCTCAATGAACATTTGATGAAAGCAAAAGTATTTGGTAAATTGAGTTTTCCGAAATGACTTTGGCCATATGGTGAAAGCAAATATCATCTGGTGAAAGCAAATAGTTTTTCTTTTTTTTTCTTTTCTTTTTTTTTTTTTAACTAGGTCGGTGGCGACGCTTGGGTCGCGGGAACCCAGGTGTCGCGCGACCCGGCGACTCCGGCAACGATCGCCGGGGGTCGCATGACCTCCGACGGTGGTCGCCGGGGTCACCGCCGTTGGAGGTCGCGTCCAACAGCCGCTCCACCTTCATGTTTTCTTAAAAAAAAAAAGTCAAAGGAGGGGTTGACTTGCATTTTTGAAATTTCAGCATTCCAAATGCAAGCATTTGACTAATGGAGTTCTCAAATGCTGAACCAAACACCAAAAATTTTTCCCAAGGGGTTTTGGGGACTGAAAGCCCCTTGGGAAAGCTGAACCAAATGGGGCATGAGCTTTCAGTATTCCAAATGCTAGCATTTAACTAATGGAGTTCTCAAATGCTAAACCAAACACCAAAATAAAGCTGAACCAAACGGGCCTTTCAAAACTTGTGATTTGTCCAAGCACTTTTTGAACTTTCGAATATCTATCCAATAACCAGATATTTGAATGTTTCAAGTGTGTTAGGTATCCGAATGCTTCCCTGAATCTTTGCTTCATCCAAATATCCATGCTTTAAAAATCTTTCGGATAGCCATCGAGTATCTTTAAGTGCTTCTTCTTTTAAGTTTCTTTTTTTCAAAAATCTCTCAGATATCCAATTGCTAGAAGATTTAAAAAAAAAACTCAATCAAATATCCATCAGATAACTAGATGTTTGAATGTTCCAAATCGTCAGGCGAGAGGACCATGAGGTGCTCATTATCTGACTCTTCTTCCATCCTTGCTAGTGATGACCCATCAAGCAATCTATCAAATCCTCAAGCGAGGACCCTAGGTGTTCTTTCTTTGAACTTTTTAAGGAAATCGCAGGATATCCAGGCTCTTAAAAAAACTTTTAAGATAAACTTCCTCTTTGAACATTCAAAGTCTATCGAATAACTAGTTGTTTGAATGATTTAATATCTGTCAAGACTACCAAGAGATTTTCTCGTGCCCAAGTATATTTTCCCGGATCTTCAAGTAAGTAGAAACATGTATGTATTCTATTACACGTTGGCATTTGCATATCATGTTCATTTTGCATTTTATATCATTGCATTTGCATGTTCTAAATTTAAGTGTCATTTATCTTTGAAGGAAACTTCTGTAGGCTCTCATTCAAAGAGGGATAACTATTGACATTTAAATTTTGGATAATTCATTTAGTCAATTGTCACATAAAGAATCGACCATAAGAAGAGAGGAGGAGCGTTCAAAAAATTTTAAGAAGACAGCGAAGCTCTGCTCCTTCTCCTCGGTGATTTACAGCAAGTTCTTTATTCCAGCGAGCCTCTTACCAGCTCAATTGCATTGTTACTATTCACTATTGCTACTCTTTGCTGCCATATTAGTGGTGTAGGATTAAAATTGATAAAGATTGCTTGCAATATATTTCGAAATAAGCATAAAGCTACCAAAACGATTTTAAACTAATCTAGTGTAATCAAGTTTATGTATCCATGAATCTTTGGTTTGTAGAAGTAAAATATACTGCCGCATTTTAGTTGGATGTCTAATCGATCAAAAATCGACTAGTGGTGACTTCAGGGTAAATTCAATTGCATGTTTGAATTGAGAAACTAGATCGGGGTTGATAACACTGTGGAGAGCTTGTGCTAAGTGCCAAATTTAGTAATCCATTTATTTTCTCTTAGTGGTTCACCTCGACAAAGATTGTGACATTATCATGTTAGTTTTAGTTCATTTTTCAGATAAACCCAATTCCACCATTATTCCATTAACGCTATCCGTTGTTACTTTATATAAACATTTGGGTCCATTATACATGTGATCATTCTATTCCTATGCTTTTTTACTTTATTTATGATCCATTAGTTTTCTATTATTAATGGCACATGGTATATAATGAAATCCTGGCAATTCGGATGACACTGACTGGTGGAAAAAAATAAAAAAAGTCAACGAATTGGCAAATCTCAATAATTGAATGATAATAATTTACAGTACATTATCTACCTGAGAAAGATCCCTCACATTAAGGGGCAAACCTAGATGAGAACTCGATGTGGTGGCACTTCACTAGTTATTACAAACTCCTAAGGCATAATCCAAGATCTATTAATTCAGGGAGGGGGAAATATGGTCCTCTGTCCATGTTTGACCTGGGGATGGGGATTAGGCCAAAAAGAACAACAAAAGAAATTGCCCCACATTATTTAATTAATTCAATTCAATATATATGTATCTAATTATGACTACCCTATCTGTGTTCACATAAAATTGATTTGCATCATTAAAAAATTTCTCGGTGCTTCAAAAGAACATTCATGTAATACCATTTTCACATCATGGACATGGTGTGTATAGAAAGATAGAGTGAAGTTTCATTTTACTTAATTTGGTGGGAAAATAACTAGAAGGAATTGTTGTAGATGAGGACAACAAACTCTGATCATTTTACTAAGAAAAGGCCCTTTTAAATCAATTTTAGGATGGTAAATTTCGGACTCAAATTAATTGCAGTATTTTATAAGCGATATGTTAGGAATGTATCTTGAAGAGTCAGTGAGAATAGCTCACAAACTTTTGATGCACTGAGCTGAAGTGCACGCAGATGCTCAAGGCATGCCAAAATTAATTATGCTTGACATTGCAAATAAACGCTTCTTCACACCCGTTGATCTTGTCGGACCAACATAAAGGATCCACCTCCATAAAATCAACGTTTGGGATTCACCCTATCTAATGAATCTGGGTTAAGAAATCGGGGAAGGAGAGGAGAGAGTCCTGCAAAGTCCTGAACGTCAATTGTTTGAACTTCATCACAAAACGGAGGTTGCCTAAAATTCACCTTGGTTGCCGCTAGATCTCATATTTTGACACATATTTAATGGTGTATGTTATAAATGGATTATCAAAAGTTTCAAAAACAAGCTTGAGTAGGTCTTAAATAGGTTACCTAACAATTTAATAGGTCTTAGATGGGTGGATTGCTTAACAAGCTTTTTTTTTTGTCAGTTACTTAACAAGCTTAAATGAATCATAAACATGTCATTTTTAATTTTTTAATTTTTTAATTTTTAAACTTTCTATCTTTTTAATTTTTAATTTTTTTCTTTCTTCTTTTTTTCTACGAACTCCGGCAAGGCCTTGCGACCATGGCGAGGGTCCCCATCCTCACCCAGATCTGGACGCATATGAGGAGGATCAATTGGTGGAAGCATGATTCTGACTGGAGCTTCACGCTTGAGCTTGCTGATCCCGTCCGGATGCTTCGATGCGGCCATCGGAACCGACTTCCGTTGGGACCTCAAGCTGTACTGCTCCGTCAAGACACCGAACTCGTCCATTTCTTACAGAAAACAAGGTCTAGACTAAGGACAGGAAAGAAATCACTCCAAAGATTACACTAGGAAAATCAGACTAAAGGAAAGGGATACGGGATCAACACAGTAGAATCATCGGAGACAGCGATCGAAATTAAGAACAAAATGGAAATTGGAACGGACAAGGAAAGGATCAAGCAATCGGTCTTGCAGGCGATTTGGCGGGAATGAGGATCTTGGAGAGGACAGACGGTGAAGATGAATTTGCGGAAAGATTCCCAATCTTTTCGACGAATTCATAAATTTCTCAAATTTGGGCGAGGGCCGACAGGCCCTTGCCTGTGATCAGGGAGCGTCGATCGATGGACTTTGTAGGGAAAAAAAGGAAAAGAAGAAAGAAAAACAATATTTATAAGCAAAATAAAAATAAAAAATAGATTTTATAGAAGTGTCATCACAATATAATTTTATTTTTTTTAAATCTTAAGATACAAGTTTTCCAAGATTATATCAAATATGGAAGTATTTAGCGATATGGGTCAAGTGGAGTATGTGTTGGATATGGGTCGGATCGATTATCAACTAAATTTGCATTACAAATAAATTGGTCATAAATGATTGATGGATCAATTTGAATTTAGATTATTTATGGTTCAACCCAGACTCGATCCAATCCATCCATTTCATAGGCTTAGTTACTACGAAAAAAGGAGAGGATAAAAGGTTGTTTCTGGCCTATCTAAGAAGCAAACATTCTTTTCCTTATTTTATAAGTTGTTTGTTCCTATATTTTCATAACCTTATCTATCACCTCTTAAAAAATTACTTTAGTACTTTTTCCTCAATTTCATCAAATAACGCTAGATTCGTTTGTGTAATTTAAATATTTAAGATAAGTGAAGAAACGGTTGAAAGATTCGTCACTGGAAAGTTAAGGTTAGTCATATAAAAACTATAAATCAGTCTACGTGAAATATATTGCCATGTTGAGCTATTACATAACAGTTACAAATTATGCGGTCTAAGTTTGACCACCATCATACTCTTTTCACTAGGAGGTGAGACCACCAGAACTCAGGGCATTCATCCACAAATTGGCTGCTATATTCAATTAACCACAATTCTAATTCACAAATTTTCATCTACGATAATTTCCACCATATGAGAAATCAAGAGCGCGGCCTGTAGTAGCCATAGGCTGCATAGAAGCTCTGTAGGAAAGTAAGCGCAAGCAAAACCAAAGCAGCAATGAAGGAAATGATCGACCAGGGATTGCTGAAGTAATTGTGCTTGAGACTGGCTCTCCAGCGATTGCATCTGCGGCTGGAGTATTCGTTCACCCTCTCGGTCAGTTCAGAGAGATAAGAGTCGTTCAGGTTGAAAACCACCTCCTTGCAAAGCCGATTGAAGAGGTCAGCAACCTCGGTGTCACTCCCAAGAAAGTGCTCGATGATCCCGCGTTTATGGAGGTGCCTGACGTCCTCGGGGGAGTCGATCAAGTGGTCCATGAAGATTACGTACGCCGTGATGTCATTGCGGTTATCGATGTGAGACTGTTCAAAGGCTATCAAGTTGAGGAAGAGCGACCTTGTCGCATCGTCGATATGAAGCCGGGGGATCCAGAGGATCCCGTCCTTGAACTGGATGTCCATAAATCTGTCTGTCTTCCTCTCCCTGAACTTGACCCCGGCTTCTCGGAGCTCAGTCACACAGTGGATGAGCTGTTGCCTCTTTTTGGTCCCCTCCCGCTCGGGGACCGGCGCCGTGTGCAGGAGGCTCTGCCGGAACAATTCAAGGCAAGGGAGCTCGCCCTGTATGAGTGACGGATCGAACTCCGGCCCGTTGTTGCTACTGTTGGTCTGGCAGTGCTTCGTCGGCTTCAGAGCGTCGAAGAATCGAAGTGCCAGCTTGGCTATGGGCCCCTCCTGGTCGGGGTGGTCTTGCAGGCGGAACAGCTTGTCGAGTATGAAGAGCGGGATCTGATTCTCAAGCATGATCATGTCTCGCTGGATCATGGGCATGGATCTGCACTTCGAGGAGAAGATGGGGTCATCGCCATCGTAGCCGAGTGCCACGAACCTCGACTCCTCCTCCTTGACTCCCTGGAACAGCTCGATCACAAAGCACCCATCGAGAACCATCATCTCCACGAAGTCGTCGCTGCTCATGGATATTGTCCCCTCGTAACAGGCACGAGCTCTCTTCTCGAGCTTCTTCACCAAGCGATAGGGGTCTATCCCGCTAGTGGAGCGCTGGAGGAAGCGGTGGAGGCAGCGCCACTTGTGCTGGTCCATCTGGCGGAGGTGCGCCTTACCGTGGTGGTAAGGCCCAAGCGACACGATCTGGGGCACGTAGGCCTTGTCGTCGCCATCCACGAGATAGCTTGGGATCCGGTAAATGGAGAGCTTTGCCCACGAGCGAGCTACATTGTCCTGGCGAGCTTGCTCGAGCTTCTTTCCGATGGAGATGACCCAGTCGGGCAGCTCATACTCGGGGTCGTTTTCGGCCCCGTTTCTCCCACCGGGTGGTACTGGCTGGATCTCGGGAGCCGCAGATCTTCCGTAGGGGCAAATTACTGCTCGTCGGGAAGGGTGAGTTTCAGGACTGCTCAAATCCATTCGTTGTCCAGATCCCCTAGTTTTTCTGACCTTACTAGAAAGAGAACGAAAACCCAAAAGAGGCTCGGGGGGCTCGAGGGGCTGGAGCCACTCGAGGAGTAACCACTTTGTTTCGGGAGCCTGGTCTATGTTTCTCTGCCCCTTTGCCTTTCTTGGGTTTTGATCTTTTGAAAATATACTTAACGAGAGAGAGACAGAGAGCAATTTTAATCAAAGGCTATTGGAACAACAAGATTTAAAAGGAGCTTTATAATGTTCCAGCCTTTATGACGTCACGTCGAATTCGTCATCAAATCCATAAGCTGAAAGCATGATAAATCACATGTCCCCACCTGACCCGTCCAAGGTACAATAATGGGACTGGCTTTTTATCTGCCCCGAAAGGAAATCGACGCCTCATGCTCCTCCCTCGGCCAAGAATAAGTTAATTACTGATGGGAGCAAAGATGGTCAAATATAGTAGCATCTTGCATGTATAAGGAGATGGATTGAAGTTTTTTTCAGCATAATTTGGTGGGAAAAAAACTACAGGAATCATTGTAGACCAGAGCAACAAACTGCCCTCGCCATAGGAGGAGATGCCCCTTTCAAATCCATTTTAGGTAGGTAAGCTTCGAACTCAAATTAATTATACCTTTTCTCATAAGTGATAAATTAAAAATAAATTTTAGAGGCAAGAGCAACTCACAAGCTTGAGACACATAGACGAAGTGTATTTAGAGGTCCCATACATGCCAAAATTAATTATAGTCAACAATAGGAAAAATGCTTCATTTGATCAAGAGAGAGGAATACTTATATAGATAAGCAAACGGATTAAGTGAATTACAACCATTGAGTTCATGAGGTCCACAATGAATTTCAGATGGAGTTTATATTAAATTGCGAGGCATCCCATTCAATGAATTCAATTCTAGAGGAGAAATTGGTGAAAGAGAGGAGGAAAACCTGCAAATTCCCATATTACATCCCCATTTTGCCAATTGTTTGAACTTCGTCACAAAAGGAGGCTGTGGCTCCATTAAATGAATGGACAATTTGCTGCAATCACGTGGGCATTGTTGCCCTGGGCAATTCAAATTTGTCTTTGGAAGCAAACAAAAAAATATTCATTTATATAAAGTAAAAAAGATCTCTTATTTTTTCTTCGAAACATATACTTCATGATTTATTTTGTAGACATTCTATTAATGGATAAATTTGTTGATTAGTAAATTTATCTCATCTCTAAAATATGTCGATTTTAAGGTTTGAATCTTTTTAACGCAATAAACGACCTAAAAATAATATTAAGATAGTTTTCTCTTTTCATATATATATATATATATATATATATATATATTATATTGTGCAATTGCTTCGATTATTTTAAAAAGTTCATTATACTAACTAATAATTCTAATATTTCATGCGAATACGTTTTTATAAATCTTTTAAATGTCAACTTCATACACACTTCGGAGTACGCTTTTGTCAATGACAATACTAACAAAAGTTATTCATCTCTTAATTGTCCTTGAATTTCGCACAAATTTTTCAACATATGTACTAAGTGGCTCAAGATATAATTTGTCCTCTTCATGATGGTTCCCAGAAGCTTAATAACATGGGAACGACTAGAACATAGAATCTTGAAAACAATGAAGACCAAAAAGTTTTTTTGCATATGACTCACCCCAAAGGGCAGTATTTCTGGACCACAACACCCCCGACTTTTTGTTCTTGGGCTTGGCAGAAAATACTTACACTTAGGGAAGAGGTCCAAGACTATTTCAGGTGGAGAATTGGGGATGGATTATCTACCTCTCTATGGTTTGACCCATGGCTGGAAATAGGCCCCCTCAGTCGGGTATTCCCAAATACTCGTATATATCAATCGGCTCTCCAGAGGCATGCTACGGTTGCTGATTTATTCACCTCGGATGGCCAGGAAATACTACAAGAGATTCTCTCAATGCAGGTCACGGTCCCTACCTTATCACAAATATCGGATTCATTCTATTGGACTATGCATCCTTCTGGCACATTCTCTTCTGCATCTGCTTGGTCAGTTATTAGGAGGAGAGCTCTATCGGTCCCATGGGCACCATTAGTGTGGAGCAACTCTATTGTTCCTCAGCACCAATTCCTCCTTTGGCTCATTTCTTGGAACCGGCTCCCTACCTAGGTACTCCTGATGTCTCATGGTAGATTGGCATTCGTGCACAGGCTGGATTCCATAGATCACCTATTTTTTGATTGTCATATTTCCAATTGCCTTGCTACTTTTTGGGCTGCAAAATGTAATCTCTCGTGGATGAATCGACCTTGGACAGGAAAATGTGCAATGGATTATCACCACTCTCTCTGGAAGTGGATTCTATGTTGACATTGCTAGGTTTTCCTTTGGCGCACTATGTTATGTCATTTGGAAAACCAGGAATGACATTATATTCCGGTCCTCAAGCCTATTTGTACCATCGATGAAACAGCACCTCATTAAGGTGGTCAAAGACAAAGCCTTGGCTTTCGGTGTGGTTCCTGATTCCCCAAGAAACCAGAGATTACAATGTAGTTGGGGTATAGATCCTATCATTTTTGGATAGGTTATTATGGGAGGATTGTATAAGGCCGCTCCTATTTTCTACTTGTTGTAAGTTTTCTTTTGTGTGAACTCGCCCCCCCAACCAACCCAGTGATGTGTTGTCCCGTGAGTGTGGGTTGGAGCCTTGTCTCATTTCTTGTACATTTGTATGGTTGAAAATCATCTATAATACTTACCTTTACCCAAAAAAAAAAAAGAGTCTTTCGCTAGATCAATTAATTTGGGGGGTTCGCCAAAGCCTAATAACATGATCGGAATCTTGGCATCAACAAAGATCATAATGTCTTTTCCTACGTCATCAAAAAAATTAGAGTATTTAGCTTAATTTTCTCCTAGAGGTGCATTTGTGTCACGAAAAATAAATAATTTGAAAAATATATTCCTAAAGGAATGATCGTCTGTATTGCTTACAAAATTGAATGATAGAAAAATATTTTCATTGTCCACGAATATAATTAGTCATAAATTATTGTCTATAATGAAAATATTTTTCATCGACTAATTATTTATGAGCGACACAATCAATCTTTTTAAGGAAAATATTTTTCAAATCTTTTATTTTCGGTGAAATAAACAGACAATAACCAGAATATCTTTTTCTAGTTCAATTCATGTTCTATTCATAAAGAATAACCAATTAGTCAATCTCCTTTTTTGACCCAAAAAAAAGGGTCTCCTTTGCATTTCTCTTTTTTCTTAACGGTCAAAGTCAAATTTCTTAGCTCTTCATTTATAATTGTTCATCTATTTGGAAACTATCCCAAGCATAGTAGCAGCTACGACCTAAGACTGGAGTGTCGAAATTAGTTAGGAATGAAATATAAATAAATAGGTCACAAAAGTCCGAACATCAGAACGTCTAAAAGGGCTTAAACATTTAAATCACATTGTTGCCCTCTTTAATTTCCTCTCCTTGTTTTCATCTCCCTTTATTTTTACAAAACATCCATGCAGTGCTTGGCAAAAGAAATTAGTTGAAAATGTGTGAGGTCTTAACTTTTTTGATACTTTCACTCTATCTTCTACTCCGTTTTTTCTTTTTGACATTTAAGCTACACTAGCTAATTCCCACTGTTTCATCTTTGGATGCGTGACCTTGCGCTAAATCAATTCGAGTTTTCATCGAGTTTTCTGCTAAGAATGAAGGGAAGATGGATGCATTGGACTTCGGACTATGGAGTGACATAGAGAAAGTGGGTCCTGCGGGGTGGTAATTAGTACAGCAAAACACATACTACTCGGACACGGGCAGGGTGAAGAGAGGCAGTACGAAGATTCCCTTGTCAATGTTATAGGCCCAGCCAATGCGAAGACAAGACGAATTAGGTCCCACTTTTAGATGATGTTTCCGCACATGTGTCCACCCGATCGACCATGGCACTTTCTAGGTTTCTGAATTTCCTCCTCTCAATGCCGAGAACGCGCATGTGAGGCGAGCAAAGATGATGCCCGTTCAGTTGACAATATGGTACCTAAATGCCAAAAGACTTGTTCTGTGGGGGTATTGAATCTTTATTAACTGCTTAATCGAAGTACGAATCAAGAAACATATTCGAAGAGTATTCTTCACGCATTCATAGAACTCATGCATGAGATACTTTCTTCTTTACTTTATCGAGAAGTTATTTTACATAGTGCTAATACGTAAAAAAAGTTGATCAATAAAAAATGAGAATTTCAGAATTTGTGGATCAAGTTGATTTTAATTAATGGAGAAATACTCTATTAATTGAGTTTGCCATAAATTTTGTGGACCGTTTTGACATATCTAGCATTGCTTAAATGTAACAATATCACACGAGATCATGAGGCATCGCACTAAAAGCTTGAGTTATTAGTGAAGGGTAGCTGTAGAGGCTTTTAAACAAAGGGGAAGGCGATTGTGACTCTCTTGTACAGGGAATTAATATACTTCCCCAACATTAGAACTTGGCTTTAATGCCACTCACAAGATTCTTGCACTAAAAGCTTAAATTATTAGTAGATGGTAGTCGTAGATGGTTTTAAATAGAGGGTGAAGGTAATCACAGGGTGATGAAGGACTCCTTTGTGCTGGAGCTTAGCATACTCGCCCTCTCAGTTTTTATAATTGCATGTGTACTTTTCCTTTTTAGAGGGTTATATTTTGCTCTATCTCTTTCCTCTAATCACTTTTATAAGGCGGGTAATAAATATGGACATAATCCATATTTTTAATTAATTAGTTTAGTTGTAGATAATGATTATAATTTGTAATCTAAAAAGACATGCCAGGACGAAGGACAATTGGTACTTTTCTCGAAATTAATAATTGAAGGATAGTTTTTTTTTTCCAGGGTTTGTTTTTTGGGGGGTGGGGTCACTTCTTATGGCGGTTGCCTTTCCCCTGAGCTGGGGGCTGTCATCTTTTGGCTCAAGGTTCCAAGGTAGCACCTTTTCGCTTGAGTTGCCCGAGGTGGAGGTGGTGGCCCTTGATGTTGAATCTTGACCCTTGATTTTCTCTCTCACGCAGGAGATCTGCGGTTGCACCGGCAAACTAATTCTGAGACGGTCACTTTTTTAATGTTCTCACGCGAGATATTTTCCATCCACAGGTAGACCATCGGAACTTGTTTGCTAAAACTTCTCAATAATGATTTATATACTTCTACATATAGACAGTTCTAAGCACCGCTATTAACTCCTAACTCTAATATTCACTAATCGTTCTTATGATAAACCCTTACCCATTCAACTATGTAAATTAAAACGATAAAATCATATGAAATATAATGGTTTGAGGGCCATGAGAGCACTCAATTTTAATTTAACGTATGGTAAAAAAATACATGCACACTTGCTTTTTACACTAGGTTTTCTAATCTATTTAAATTATTATCATCAAAACAAAAGAACTAAAGTTAATAACCTTCTATAAGAAAGGAAAAAAAGAAAAGTTGAGGTTGGTGTAATTACGACAAAAAGAAATTAGATGTGTCAAAAGTTATATATGATCCTCACTTTAGTGTGTAATTTTTTTTTCGAATTACTTAAGTGCTACTACTTTGAAAAAACGATCACTTGAATAACAATTTGATTAGAGAAGTCGGAAATTCAACATGGCCATTTTCCTTTAATTTCTCAATTCAATATGGCTCGTTGGTATGCCCATTTAGCATATAACACCCGTTAAAAAGTAGACGAAATTTTTTCCTTGTATTCATTTCATTCTTTACAAGATTATAAACACACACACATATATATATATACACCGCCTTCAGCTACCATAGAATCTCCTACAAATTAGGAGACACAAATATACAAAAATTTTAAATAAATAAAAACTATCCTATTGAGGCCCTAATTGACAGCTCATATTAGCAACAAATATTGAGAGGCTTTAAATAGAAAAACTTTCCTATTGAGATTATATTTGACAACTCATGTTAACAACACCTACACGATGTCGTCTAGAAGGTTTGCCCCAAGTTAAAAAATCCCAAATAGCAACTTACAAGGATTTTCCCAGATTGAAAACCCTAAATCGACCAACAACCCTAAATCAAAGCCCTATTCGATTTGCCCCCAATGTAGATGAAGGAGGAGGGATTGGGCTTGGAGGCAGCATTGCGGGTGAAGGATTAGCAGTGGGATTTGGTCTCAACCTCACACTTCTTACTCGCGAAGCTTCTGGATTTATTTTTGCTTGATCTCGGAGTGCTAGAAGATGCATTGATCGACAGTCTCTTCGGCAAGGGGTAGCGGTTTTTGATTAGTTCTTCCTTGAGGATGTTTCTTCTAGGGTTTCATGGGTGGTGATGCCCCGCTTATCCTTTTAACTACATTTTCATAAATCATAATACTTTAGTTACTTATTGATGGGAGAAATAGATAGACAAATATAGTTTCATTTTGCATTGAGGAATTGATAATGCCTCACTTCCCTTAAGAACAACGTCAAAAGGACATCATGGAATTAGATATCACCATGCCCATCTAACATCTCTCTTACAAGCTATCAAGTGAGTTTCAATCTCTTTCACCAAAATGGTGTATGCTCATATCTCAATGCAATTTCTTTTAAATATAGGGAGAACAGGTTGAACTTGTATAGGAGACGAATGTGCATTATGCAACTGACGGCAATGTCCTTCTCCATAGACTTTGAATGGCAGGCCTCGCGTGGGTGAGGCGTGAGAGTGGGATCGAAAAAATACCTCAACTTCTTGGCATACTAGCTCTAGTCGTTCCATCTCAACTAACTAATTCACAATACGAACGAAGTGAGCCCCCACCACCACTGCCTTGAGGACCAAACCAAACCCGGACAAATAAGATACTTTTATTATGTATAAATATATAAATATCATTAATCAAATGAGGTACAAAAGTTTAGGAGAATCCCCTAACATTTCAAAGAAGATACTTGATTACATGTTTGCAATTTTTGCTGTCCTATTATTGCATATTTTTCTTTGCTTCAAAATAGAGAGAATATTAACTTATTTCCTTCTCGTAGGAGCTTTTGTTTAACGAATTAATTAATCGCTTTGCTTTCAATGGTTTTGCCTTGTGCATAGAAGCCTTCTTTTCAACATTTGAGCTACACTAGCTAATTCCTATTGTTTTATCCTTGAATGCGAAAAGAAGATGGATGCACTGGACCTTGGACTAAGGCGTGATATACAGAGAAAGTAGGCCCTGCAGGGTTGCAGCACAAACCATTCGGACACAGACAGACAGAGTGGAGGAACGCAGTACGAAGCCTCTGTTGTCGACGTTGTAGGCCCAGCCAAAGAGAAGACAAGAGAAACTGGGTCCCACTTTTGGATGATGTTTCCACACACGTATCCACCCAGTCGTCAATCGCGCTTTCTAGGTTTTCTACATCGCGCATGTGAGGGCGAGTAAAGAGGATGCCAGTTCCATTTGATAAGATGCGAGCGTAAAATCGATTGAGACAGTCCAAATACCAAATGATTTGTACTTTTTTTTTTCCAAAAATTGTTTATCTAACCTTTATTAACAACTTAATCGGACCACAAATCAATATATAAATTTTAAAAGTTTTGCTTTAGATGTTTATATAGCTCATGCATGAAATACTTTTTTCTTTGCATAGTCGAGAACTTTTTTTAGATAGTAGTTATATCCTGTGACCATAGCACGTAAAAAAGTTAGTCTATAAATAACAAGAATTTTTTAATTTATGGATCAAGTTGATTGTAATTAATGGAGAAATCCTCTATTAATTGAGTTACAATATCACACAGATGCATAATAATTGAAATTTGTCATCTTGATTATGTATCAATGCATGCCATAATTTTCTTCTTTAGATAGTGGTGATTTGCTCCATCCCTTTTCTAATTAGGGGTTACAAATATGGACATTATATATATTAATATTTGATTACTTTAGGTGTAGATAATGATAACAATTTGTAATCTAACAAGATAGGGCAAGGAGGAAGGACAATGCAGTCCTTTTCTTGAAATGAATAATTGGAGGAGCGGGGTTCACATCGTTTTGTGAGCACCTTTTTCTCTGGAGTTGGAAAACATATCTTTTTGGCTCAACTTTCCAAGGTATCATGGCTTCAATCGTCCTAGGTGGGGCCCTTGATTTTGAATTATCAACCATTGACTTTCTTTCTCTCTTTAATCATTAAGCAGGTGTGCGGTTCCCCCGGCCATCTTACTGCGAATTTGCCACTACATAATCTATTGCCTCCTTCTCCCTAATCAAATTCTTATACAGAAGTGCTCATGCAATAGGTTTTCAATCCACGGGAAAGAACTTTTTAGATAATACTTTTTTACGAATGATTCGGGATACGTTTATTTCATAGAAGATAAGAAATTTGAAAAATAATTTTCAAAAAATAATTATTTATATTATTTAAAAAATTAGTCAACAAACTTTTTTTCATATTCGATAACAATCTATTTCTAATTATTTTGTGAACAATAAAAAAATTTCATTCATTTATTTTTGTAAGCAATACAAGCGATTATTCTTTGACTCATTTTCTATAAAACGTTGCATTCATAAATAACTCTACGTGTAGGCAGCTCCAAGCACCACTATTAGCCCCCTATCATCATTCCTCTCTCATCATCTTCACAGCTTCACTAATGATTCTTATGATAAACCCTTACCCATTCGGCTACATAAGTTAAAATGGTAAAATAATATGAAATATTAGGTTTGAGGGTCATGAGAGAGCAAAAATTTAATTTAACCTATGGTAAAAAAAAAAAATTCACGTGCATGCACTTAGGGAAAATTGTTCAAAAAGTTTTAAACATATTGCACTTTTATCAATATAGTCCTAAATTTTATAAGTGTGCAAATTGAGCTCTAAACTTTTTGACATTTTATCAATTGAATCCATCTGACCAATTTTGATTGGAAATAACTAACGCAAACGCCAGTCGTCTTATGTGACATGACCGAAACTGACCCCCCTATTTAGATCAGTCATAAACTTATCCTCATTTACTTCAACTTCGAATCTAAAAGCCTTGGAATGCAAAACCAAGACTTCATTTCTTCCTTCTTAGTATTTGGTCTAATTTTTGGACAAATCTCATCTCTTGAACCGACCACTAATTAGCTTTTCTCATACATTTTCAGCATAAATAATTTTTTTATACCCTCCAACATATAACAATGCGACATTCCCTTATATATATGTTGAACATCTCAATCAAATTGTTCTCGATAGCATTGTCATTGTGTCCACACTTAATAAATGCTTTGCAAAAGTGTTTAGGACCTATCTCATGAAATCTTCATATGCATGAACGGACTCTTCCTTCATTTCTTTTGTGGCTATATTGAAATAAGCCTCATATGCCGACTATGCAACTCTCCAACAACAATTCCTAAATGTTTCTCCCTTGTATAGTAAGTGCAGTTGCTTTGCTTTGCTAGTGGGGGGAGTTTAGAAACTATATGAAGAAGACCTTGCAACACATTATTGGATGCAAATAAGTCAATCTTTTAACAACAAAATACTTTAGTAAAGCTTGTGCACAATTTTACCTTTTGTTGGTCACTCATAAAAGTCTAGCCAAGACTTTGCCCCAATTTCAAGTCTTTCGGTAGTAGCTCGAGGAACCAAGTCCAAGATTTTTCAAGCTCAACTTCAACCATAGCCCATGCAATTGGGAACATTTGGTTGTTTCCAACTCTGCGAGTAGCACAAAGCAACATCCCTTTGATTAAAGTCTTAATAAAGCATCCATCGAATCCAATTACTCATCTACAGCCTACAAGAAAACCTTCTTTCAATTCTTTGAAGCCCATGTAGAATCTCTTGAACGTATTATCTCATCCAACTTCCAAGTCAAATGTGCTATTTTGACTACCTCAAATAAACTCAGCCTTATAAGAGTGTAGCTCATTAATTTTAAGGTTAAATTTGACAGAAGCAAATGAAGAGTAAATGCGTTACAAATGTATCGATTTGAGGTTTTTGATGGCAAAAAAAATTAATTTATGATAAATTTATCATATTTGAGTTTTTTGTAATATCACTCGAAACAAAAAGCACACAACGTGCACTTACCTTTTTCGCTTGGTTTAAGGCACGCCAAAACTAATTGCACTTGATAACGGTGGAAAAAGCTTCTTTTGACTATCCCAATATATTACCCCTGGATATGGGTCTAACAAACCAAACGAATCGCAGCCGTTAATCTTATGGCACTCACACATGGAATGCAGATGAGATTTATAAAATCAATACTTGCCCTTCGCCTTATCCGATAAAAGAAATTGGTGAAGGGGAGAGGAGGGAGTCGGGCAAAATCCTAAAACCATCACAATTGTTTGAATTTCTTCACAAGGAGGCAGGTCAGAATTTGCCAGGTTACGCCAAAAAAGGAGAGGTTCAGAGTTTCCTTTAAGCCTAGCAAACAGGTCAATGTTCATAGAAGGATTTATAGTAGAGAGACAGTGTGTTACAATTAGATAAGTCCCTGTTATACCTTATACCTGTCTTTAACCAAATCTGCTCCTACATCATTTGGGGAAAGACGTTCTCGTTATCAAAGCTGATTCATCAATTCTATTTTAGCATCAATCACATGTTATGGCAAGATTTTTAGGCAAAACCTGCAAAATATGAGCGCATTATTGGCGAGCTGGCGACACAAGCATGATGTGGTGATACAATATTAATGCTCTCCAAAACTCTTTTAATCCCAAAACACAAGTTATGACGGCCCAAGCGACGGTACGCGGGGAGGGATGGTAGTGCATTTGTGTCTTGGTGCTCAAATGTGCACAGGAAGAGGGGATATGTCTCCTATCTCACATTCCTTAATGGAGAGTCTTAAGCTAGTTGATAAGGTTTGGATTCTTTATTCTGTGTAACGCGTTTTAAAGCCGTGTGAGTTTTGGCCAAAAGCGGATAATATTACACAATGGTAGTGATCCCAGGCCTTTACACAAGTTATAATTTACACCGTTTAAAAAATTGGGACACATTGAAGTTCATGAATCAATTGACAACCGAAAAGAAGATAAGATTAACCCGAAACCTCACTCCTAAAACGACAAAATTTGTTTCTTCTTCCCGGTCAGTAAAGCACGGAATCGGAGCACTTCGTTGTCCGTCAAAACCACAATGAACAGAAGTTTGGTGTTAAATTACTTTGCAAATTTCGATGGAGCTTATTAACCCGGAAGGTTTCAAATGAAGCTTTGAAGGGAGGATCTTTGTGTGGGGCTGACCGCTTAAGATTGTCTTCATTAGTTTGAGGGGAATTTAGTCTCTTCAACAATGTTGTGACCCTTCTGGTTGGGGTAGCCGAGCTGGAGACTAGGGGTGTCAAATGGGTGGGTGGGGTCGGGTTTGGGTCGGGTTGAAAATGGTCCGACCCATATCGACCCATTTAACCCGTTTTGACTCATTTTCATGCAATATAATTTTGATGACCCATACCCAACCCGACCCATACCCGACCCATACCCGACCCATATTACTAACACATATTAATATTTTAACTTAATTTAAGAAAATCTACTCCCACTTATTTAGTCCACTTTAAACTTTTCACATATAAAAATACGGATACCTCTAAATTGAAATAATTTTTGGAAAATAATTTAAAAAAAATGATTTTTTTAATTTTTTTTTTTAAAAATTGAATTTTTTATTATTTTATTTTATTTTTTCTTTCTTTTTCTTTTCCCTTTCTTTTCTTTTCTCTTTTCTTTCTTCTTCCTTCTTCTTCCCCCTTTTCCTCTATTGGTGTCGCCCGACGGTGACTTGCCAAGACGTTGAGCCGGCCGAGCCCGAACTCAACCAAGGCCGACGAACTTGAGGTTCGGCCGATCTAGGCTCCGCCGAGGTCACTAGCAGTGGTCAAGCTCAAGTTCACTCAGATTTGGTGAGCCACGAACTTTGATGTGGCCAGCAAGTTCGAGGCTCGTCTACCTAGACTTGGACGAGCCGCGAACTTTGTTGCGGCTAGCGAGTTCAAGGCTCGCCTACTTAGATTCGGACGAGCTGCGAACTTTGTTGCGGCTAGCAAGTTCGGGGCTCGCCTACCTAGATTCGAGCGAGCTGCGAACTTTGTTGCAGCTAGCGAGTTCGACGCTCGCCTACCTAGATTCAGGCGAGTTGCAGCTCGGCCAAGGCCGATGATCTCGCGGCTCACCAGTTTAGATCTAGGTCGAGCTTCGATTAGCGAGCTTAGAGCTCACCAGTCGAAGCTCTATTGCGGCTTGCCTACCCAAATCTAAGCGGAGCTCCAGTCGGCGATGGCAAGCTCGGGATCGATGATGGTGATGGCGAGATCGGCAACGGAGGTCAAGAACGCATAGAGGAGGGGATGGAAGAAGAGAGATAATGGGTCTACCATCAACCCATATTTGACTCATATTTAATTTTCACTTGACCCATATTTAACTTTTACTTGACCCATATTTGACCCATATTTAACTTACACTTGACCCATATTTGACCCATTTAACAAAAAGTGAGTCATAATATGGGTTTATGACCCATATTGACACCTCTACTGGAGACCAAGCAGCCGGTCAAGTATGAAGAGCGGGATCTAATTCTCAAGCATAATCATGTCTCGCTGGATCTGGAGTATCGATCCCCGCTGCTTTGAGAAGACAGGGTCACTGGGAGGGTAGCCGAGTTTCTCGAACCCCTCGGCGAATCCCTATAACATCTCGATCACAAAGCACCCATCGAGAACCATCATCTCCACGAACTCATTGCTGCTCATGGATATCCTTCCCTCGTAGCAGGCACGAGCTCTCCGCTCCACCTTCTTCACCGAGTCTAGATAAAGGCCTATCCCATGACCGGAGCGCTCGAGGATGCGGTGGAGGCAGCGCCACTTGTGCCGCTCCATATGGCGGAGGTGATCGTCACTGTGGTGGTACGGCCCAAGGGAGACGATCTGGGGACCCAGTCCTTGTCCTCGCCATTCTTGAGATAGCGTTGGATCCAATAAATGGAGAGTTTTGCCCACGATCCTAGCACGTTGTCTTGGCGACCTCGCTCAAGCTTGTCTTCAATGGAGATTACGCACTCGGGCTTGGGAGGCCTTGGCTCATAATGGGGAATGATCTTGCCTGCATAGGTTGATTTCCTGGGGAGTCGAGATTCCACAATTTCTCGGAGCTTGAGAGTGATTAAATACCAACCCAAGAAGAGCTCCTTGTTGTGAACAACAGCCATTTCTTGTGAAAAATTCATGTGGTTTTCGGCCTTTGCCTTTCTTGGGTTTTTGTCGATTGAATTGATTCGCTCCCGAAAACGAGCTTTATAATATTCTAGCCCCTTGCGAGGTCAGGTCGTCATTGTACTGACTAATAATGTGAAACTGTGATTAATAACATTTCCCACCTTCGCCATGCATGGTACAATCGGACACGAAGAAAATATTGGGTAAGTAAGAACGCCAGGTCAGCAAATAGGAAGTGCATTTATTGGAGGACGTCTGTCCCCTCGGGCCACTTGAATTGAGAAAATATTGGCTGCAACTCGTGTGTCAGCGTGGCAAACGGGAGGCTGCTCCGGAGCGCGACACGTGTCTTTCCGGGGCTCGGGCATCAGAGTTGTCATCGTGGAAAAAAAAATTTTGAAACCCCCGCGCGTTCTCTTCTGTCCCTTTTCTCTCTCCTCTCTTCTGACAATTTCTCCTTTTCTTTTCTCTCTCCTCTCCCCTGCCCATTTCTCTCTCATTTCTCTCTCCTCTCCCCTGCTCATTTCTCTCTGCCCGACCCTCCCTCCGCGGCGCAGCGCCCGACTCTTGCTCCCTCCGCCGCGCCTCGATTGATGACCACCGCTCGGCTCCCCTTCTCTCTCCCACCGAAGCTCTGACCGTCGTTCGGATCCGTTGACCCACCGCCCCGCCTCTGACGAACCGCCTCCCGCTCGTCCGCCAGCCGCTTCGGAGTCCTCCCTCAGGGAGAAGTAGCCGCAGAGCTCGGAGAAGAGGAGGGCCCAGCCCTTATTCAAGGCCTCATCTTTCTACTTCCTCTGGGCGTGCACCCTCGCCACCTCCTCCGCCGAGGCAGACACGATCTCGGCGTCACCGGTCCCCTCCTTGCACCAGCACGACACGGAGACGGGAAAGGACTTGTAGGTGCCGAAGCGGAGGGGGTGAAGGCGGGATTTTGGGGGTCGTGGGTGTTGCGGAAAGGGCGAGCGATCGAACAATAAAATAGACAAAATAAAGAAAATAAATCGGACACTAGATTTACGTGGTTCGGTCGTAGAGACTTACGTCCACGGGGAGAGCAGCAACGAATTCCACTATAGAACAAGCGATACAACGGAGATTACACACTCGAGTCACTCAAACACTCTCAGTGTTTCCCAAGCCCCAATTACACCCAATAACTCACGCAGTGTTTAGCCCCACAATTCCTAGTGAAATAATCTCTCAATCTCACAAAGGAATTATACACGAATTCTTACCACAAGAATTTAATCGGCTACAAACACTTGAATCTTCTTGGTGTAATTACTCGAACGAGATCAACGGAGAAATCTTCTCCCAAGCACTCGATGACGAATCGGTGCTTCAACTCTTGCATCAACAACGGCTTAATTCTTCTCCACGCATAGCCGTATATATATAGGAAACTTGAGGACTCTTCAATTCTTGAAAGTCACTCCTACTTGGAGTAGGAATAAATTAAGAAACCCACTCCTATTAGGATTAGGAAACCCACACCTACTAGGATTAGGAAACAAATCAAACTTTTACTTTGGGCTCAAACTCGAGACATATTTTCAACAATCTCCACCTTGGCTCGACGTTTGAGCCAAGTGACAATCGCTTCAAAATTCGAACTCTGCCACTTCTCTCCCATAGCCCCGATGGACTCAACCACCACAGATATCTTTCAAGCCCAAATCCGGCTTGAACTTCGCCATAATCGATGACCTCATATGAACACCAACTCCACATGCACCTTTAACTGTTACGCAAGGATTTCTCGACACAATCTCCTTAACCACAGATAATGCAAAACCATTGTTGCATCCATATCTGTCAGGAGATCGAATACGTACCTTGTTAATATCAGCAGTTACAGCAACTGTTGACTTTACAAACTCCACCTCGTTACAAGCACCATCTGTGTTGATTACCACATTAGTACTGCTACCTCGGGAGTTTCGGTTGCAACTCCACCTCAAAGCGAACACCGTTCGAGATCCGTATAAGCACTTGCTATTACCACTCCTAACCGTAAGTATGCGGAGACTCGTCGAACGTAACTTCTCTGCTGATAACAGGTGAATTTAACTCCGGGCACCACAACCAATAACCCCGCTCACCTTGTGCATAGCCTAGGAATATGCACTTTCTTGCCCTTCCATCGAGCTTACCATCACTCGCTCGAACATAACACGAGCAACCAAATATTCTAAGAATAGAATAATCAGCAACGTTACCTGACCACACTTCTTCGGGAGTCCAATGTTTAATTGCAGTCGATGGGGATCTATTCATCAGGTAGCAAGCCGTACCAAGCACATCCGCTAGAAATCTCCTAGCCATACCAGCACTAGAGATCATTTTGTGGGCCATCTCTAGTAATGTTCTGCTCAACAATTCCGCACCATGTTGTGGTTCATTGGCAGTAGTGCGGTGTTTCACTATGCCTTCTTTCATACAGAATTCGTTTAACAACTTCGAGCAGAACTCCATACTACCGTCAGTCTGCACCTGCTTGATCGTCTTACCAGTCTCCTTTTTGATCAAAGCTCTCAACTGCATGATCCTGACAATAGCATCAAACTTGTACCTAAGTACAAACACCCACGTCTTCATCGAGTAGTCATCAACAACTGTTAACATATATCTGGCACTCTTCCTAGAAGGAAACCGCGACAACCTGCAAACATTCAAGTGAAGTAACTCTGCAATTTCCGTGGTTTCTTTGACTATCGCACTGAACTACACTTTCTGCTGTTGATCTAAATCACAGCACCTGCATACATTCAGTTCGTTAGCAACATAACCACATAGCAGATTTCTTTCACTTAAAACCTTCAGGCTTCTCTCGTCAATGTACCCCAAATGCATATGCCACAATTTGGACTCTGGAACAGATGCATCTGACGTCTCCGCAGCGAAATTTGTCATCGTCTCACCTTGAAGCTCATACAGGCCATTGTGCTTGATTCCTTTCATTATCACTAAAGCACCTCGAACAACTTTCAGAACTCCACATTCTGAAATATACCGACACCCAACTGAATCCAGGACACTCAAGGAAATTAAGTTTTTCTTCAACTCTGGAATGTGCCTCACTCCAGTCAATGTCCTTACAATACCATCATGCATTCTGATTTTAATATTGCCAACACCAACAACATCGCATTCAGTGTTGTTCCCCAACTGCACTTTACCACTATCCGTGCATTGATAGGTAGTAAACCAGTTTCTATTTGGTGTAGCATGAAAAGAACAACCAGAATCCATAATCCATCCATCAAACGATGAATAATCAGTGACAGACAAGACATAATCGACACTATCCGAATTACCAACAGCTATACCTGCAACATCATCTGCAGTATCAACTAAGATTTCCTTACCCTTTTCATTCTTCAGCTTAAGGAAATTTCTTCGAAGATGCCCCTTCTTGCCACAGTTCCAACAGATAGCACCACTAGTCCTTGACTGGCTACGTCTGTTCATGTTCATACTACCACGTGTACAAGTTCTTCCTCTGTTTTCACCTACTAAAGCAGTAGATACGGGTTCACCAGATTCTCTTCTACGAATATCCTCACTTAGAATTAAATCTCGAACCCCATCAAACGTTAAACTTGTTAACCCAGAGGAATTACTAACAGCAGAATAAGTAGTATTCCAACAATCGAGGCAATGAGGATAACGAGAATCAAAGCACATACCTCATCTTCAAAGTCAATATCAACTGAACTCAATTGACTAACAACCACATTGAATTCATTGATATGATCTGCAAATGACGCACCTTTGCTCATCTTCAAGTTAAACAGACGCCGCATCAAATAGACCTTATTGATTGCAGAGGGCTTCTCGTACATATCCGATAGGGCTTTCATCAAACCCGCGGTTGTAGTCTCCTTCACGATGTTAAACGCGACGTTACGAGCCAACGTCGGCCCGAATAACACCCATAGCTCGTCTATCCAAAGCCAAATCCCAATCAGCTTTCTTCATCGTCTCTGGTTTCTCGCCTGATAAGGGCACGTGCAGTTTCATCTGATAAAGATAATCTTCAATCTACATCTTCCAGAAACCAAAATCATTCCCATCAAATCTGTCGATTCTCACTTTTACTTCTTTTGTCGCCATCGATTCGTTTGATACCAATTGTTGTGGAAAGGGCGAGCGATCGAATAATAAAATAGACAGAATAAAGAAAATAAATCGGACACCAGATTTACGTGGTTCGGTCGTAGAGACTTACGTCCACGGGGAGAGCAGCGACGAATTCCACTATGGAACAAGCGATACAACGGAGATTATACACTCGAGTCACTCAAACACTCTCAGTGTTTCCCAAGCCCCAATTACACCCAATAACTCACGCAGTGTTTAGCCTCACAATTCCTAGTGAAATAATCTCTCAATCTCACAAAGGAATTATACACGAATTCTTACCACAAGAATTTAATCGGCTACAAACACTTGAATCTTCTTGGTGTAATTACTCGAACGAGATCAACGGAGAAATCTTCTCCCAAGCACTCGATGACGAATCGGTGCTTCAAGACCTCTTGCATCAACAACGGCTTAATTCTTCTCCACGCATAGCCGTATATATATAGGAAACTTGAGGACTCTTCAATTCTTGAAAGTCACTCCTACTTGGAGTAGGAATAAATTAAGAAACCCACTCCTATTAGGATTAGGAAACCCACACCTACTAGGATTAGGAAACGAATCAAACTTTTACTTTGGGCTCAAACTCGAGACATATTTTCAACAGTGGGGGTGCGATCAGGGGAAAAGCGTGGATTCTTAGTGCCATTGGAGGGTCGACTGTTTCGGAGAGAATGAGGATTTGAACGGAGGCTAACGGTCAGGAAGGAGGATTTGGGGAAGAGAAAATTGACTGATTGCGGTTCTAGGGTTCTTCTCAAAAAAAAAAAAAAAAAAAAGATTTCTAATGAAATTAATTTCACATTCACGTACCAATTGTTTCTATCTTGTATGAAAGTCTGCTGATCTTCATGTGAATGAATTCGAATCATATTAAAATGCTTAGATTCGACACTCATACCATATCGTATTCTCCCTTGTATGAAAACAAACACTTAGCTCCGGGTTTAATGCTCTATTGAACCTCTGGAAATTGCATTTGATCTTTCAAAGAATAAAACTATTCGTGGCGCGGACAAAGACAACCAAAACAGATAATCACTAACCCATAAGAAAAAACTTTCTATATTAAATAGCAACTACAAGAGATACAGCGAGCGCCATCTTAATAATCTAAATGAACTTATCTAAAATCCTCGAGCTTCTAGGAGCCCGCGGCCGAAAATCCTCCAACTTCAAGTTGGAGCTTGACCGAATCTCATTGAAAACAGTCTCATCTTTCTCGGACTTATCACCTCCAGAGTGCTTCCAAAGACGTCTGCTGCATACCCAGCTTGTAGAAGCTGTCCAGGTTCCTCTCCGCTTTGTGCATCAAGTACCCAGCTTGCCTTACCAAGATAACAATGGCTTCGGAGGCGGAGCGGTGCGGCGGCTAGCTGACGAGCGAGAAGTGGTTCGTCGGAGGCGGCGCGGTAGGTCGAGGGATCCGAACTTCGGTGGGAGAGAGAAGGGGAGCCGATCGGTGGTCGTCAATCGAGGCGCGGTGGAGGGAGCAAGAGTCGGGCGCTGCGCCGCGGAGGGAGGGTCGGGCAGAGAGAGAAATGAGCAGGGGAGAGGAGAGAGAAAAGAAAAGGAGAAATTGTCAGAAGAGAGGAGAGAGAAAAGGGACAGAAGAGAACGCGCGGGGGTTTCAAATTTTTTTTTTCACGCTGACAACTCTGACGCCCGGACCCACGGAAAGACACGTGTCGCGCTCCGGAGCAGCCTCCCGTTTGCCACGCTGGCACACGAGCTGCAGCCAATATTTTCTCCACTTGAATTAACTCTCGTCTCTCTCTCTTCCTTTCCCTTGTATTCTCCGTTGCTCTTTCCCATCGGAGATCCATCCCCACGCCTGAAGTTCCATCGCCCGACGTCGCCGCCCTGTGCGCCACGTGCGACAAGGACGTGCACTTTGCCAACCCCCCCTCTCTCTCTCCCCTTTTCCTCACCTGCTCCGTCCTTCATCTTCTCTGTTTAGCTCCTATTTTTCTTTTTGCCTTTTGCATCAGCCATGGCTAGAGCTCAAGCTTGCGGAAGCCATGGCCACCATGTTTTGACATCTTGCCATGGACCCGCACATGGTGGCCGGCAAGAGGTTGGCAGAGTACGCGTCTGCGTCGCATGCGGTGCACAGGGCGGCGGCGTCGGAGCCCATTGCAACGGGCCTGGTGGCAGCAGCAGCCGCGTGGAAGAAGGTCATCACGTCAGAGCCCATCGCTTGTGCCGCCGGCGAAGGGGCTAGCAGAGTGCACGTCCTTGTCGCACGCGGTGCACAGGGCGGCGGCATCGGCCGATGGAGCTTCAGGCGTGGGGATGGACGTTCGATGGGAAAGAGCAACGGAGAATATGAGGAAAAGGAAGAGAGAGAGGAGAGAGGAGAAAGCAACGGAGAGAGCGGAGAGAGAGGAAAATTAATTCAAGTGGGCCGAGGGGACAGGTGTCCTCCAATGAATGGACTTCCTATTCGTTGATCTAGCTCTCTTACTTACTGAATATTTTCTTATCGGACACCTCATGCGATCGGTTGGATTTCATTTTGCCCCGCTTAGTCTTTTAATTAGGTTTTATAGTTTAATTATCAATGGGAGAAATAGAGAGTCACATGTAACAGCGTTTTGCATGCAGGAAGTGGTGATAATGCCTCACTCCCCTTATGAACAGCCTTTAAGGATAGCACAAGAATTAAATACCACTATGCCCGTCTCACCTCTAGTAGAAGCAATTGAATGAATTTTAATCTTCGAAATTCTTTCTCTTTTGGAAAAATGTGCATATATACACATCTTGGTGCAGTGTCTTTCCAGTATATATAGAACAAGTTGGATTGAATAGAAGATATTTTTAGTGTGCAATATTATTAATCTAATGAGTGTGGTCATTCCTCGACGACTTTGAATGGACTTGAAGAAAGGGTCGAAAAAATATCTTGACTACTTGGCGTACTGATTCAATGCGGTCTTTCCCCAACTAACTAATCACGCTACTAATGAAGTGAGCCCCACCACCACTGCGCTAGGACTAAATCCTCCCCAACTAACTAATCATGCTACTAACGAAGCGAGCCCCACCACCACTGCCTTGGGGTGAATATTTCAAACCGCAACAATTTAGATATTAGGTTGAATGGATACAATATTTTCCCTCCTATACTTTTGCATATCTTTCTTTGCTCCAAAATAGAGGAAATATTAGCCCTCGTTTGTTTTGCGTGAATTGAATGATTTGATAAACATTCTTATAAATGATTATTTATATCGCTTACAAAAATGAATATCATTATCTAATTTATGAATCATAGAAGATGCAAATCTAAAACTGATTGAGATGATCAAACATCAAATTGTTTTTGGACTTGATTTATGAAGAATCAAACATTTATTGAATGCTTAATCAAAGACTAATCAAGGATCAAATTCGAAAATAGTTTTCTTAAGGTGTTCATATAACTCATGCATGAAGTTCCTCCTTACTTGGCCGAAAAGGTATTTTACATAGTATTTACATCCTGCAATGATAACATGTAAAGAAGCTTGTCAATAAACAAAGAGAATTTCAAAAATCATGAATGAGGTTGGTTGTAATTAATGAAGAAATGTTACATTTACTAAATTTGGGTTACTAAATTGGTATACTAAATTAAATGTGACCGAAAGAAATGTATGAAGACGACTCACTTACTTTAATGCGTACTTTTAATTTGCCATAAATTTTATAGATTGATTTCAATATATTTAGTATTGATATCAAGCGAGATACATAACAATAAATATACATATATATCATTTTAATTATATTTAATGCATATAACACTTTTCTTTTCTAGTAGTCGTGTTTTGCTCCGTCCCTTTCCCTCCAAGCACTCTTCCAAGGTGGGTTAGTTATCCATATTTATAATTTGTAATCTAAAAAGGCATAGCCAAGGGCAAACGACAATATAATCATTTTCTTGAAAGTAATAATTGAAGGACAGTTGGGGGCATCTTATCTTTTTGTGATTGAGCCACGTCCAACCTTGAACCATGTTCCTTGATCCGTAGTTCCATCGGCCAACTAATTACAAATTTGCTACTGTAGAGTCTCTTTCCTCATCATCCCTAATCAATTTATGATAGAATCACACTTTTTGGAGTTTTTCACGTGAGAAATTTAAATCCATGATATGAACATTAGAACTCGTTGGAAGATACTTTCTGAGGAATGATATGAATGCCTCTAAGTCATGAGCGGTTCCGGACATCATCATTACTTCCTTCTCATCATGCCTCACCTATCATTTTTGCAATTTCATTAATCGTTTTTCAAATAGACCTTCATCTACACTTGCTCAATGAGTAAGGTCAAGTTTGGATCGAGCAATAAATGATCTAACCCAAATTAATCCATTTATGAAATATTTATTTATAATGTAAAATTTTCGACCCATACTAAACTTGACCTATTCCATACACCATCAATTCGGGGCAGGGAAGATGTGGTCCTTTGTCTATGGTTGACCTACGGATTGGGACTACCCAAAAAATATTTTAAAAAAGAACAAAGAGAAATTCCCCCTCTTAAATGCATTTTTGCATGAAAATGCTTCTTTTGTTAAGGAGGGAAATACTTGTTTGGATTAAGAAAGGATTAAGTGAATCACAAATTGCTGATCTCGTGGGACCCACGTCTGAAATCAAAGTCGTGTATTTAAGATCATGAAAATTGGTGAGCTAATAGAGCTATTATTCGGAGGCAACTGATGGTGGTACGGCCGGAGGGAGACAATCCGGGGACCCAGGCCTTGAGATGGCATGGGATCCGGTAAATGGAGAGCTTTGCCCATGAGCCTGGCACATTGTCCTGGCGATCTTGCGTGAGCTTCTCTTTGATGGAGATGACCCACTTGGACTTAGGAGGCCTGGGCTCATAGGCGGGGATGATTTCGCCCCCCACAGGTTGATTTCCTGGGGAGTTGAGATTCCACAATCTCTCGAAGCGAGTGAGTGGTTAAATGCCAACGCCATTTCTTGTGAAGAATTGATTTGTGTTTTTCTGCCTTTGCCTTAAATGGGTTTTCGTCCTTTGAATTGATAGAAAGTAAAAGTAAAAAAAGAAAACAAAAAAAAAAAATTGCTACTTTAATAATGGCTACAAGTTTTGGAACAGAGAAGAGATTCTTCCTTCCAAAGAAAATATTCATGCTCCAGTAGTTGATTACCACGCGTCCAAACGGCCATGCTAACATTGAAAAATATAAAATTTTCTCATTTTTCCAACATCGAGATTCCAAACGAGCTATTATTATTCTTGCGTTTCTGACGTCCCATTGATTTCGTCATCACATTAATAAGCCGAAAGCGTGATAAACAACATGTCCCACGTGAGCCGTACAAGGTACAATAATGGGACTGGCCTTTCATCTGCCCAAAAGGGATGGACATCTCATGCTCAACGTGAAACATGCCATGTAGGCTAGGGATGAGCACATTGGACCGCTGGAACTGAGAACCGCCCAGACCAGATTGGACCGGCCGGTTTGGTCAGGTTCCCGGGAGCATCAGTTCGGTTCTCGGTTCCATAAAAATGGAACCGGTGATTTTGGTTCGGTTCCCGATTAGGAGGGAACCGGATTGGACCGAGAGACAATTTTCTATTTAAAATATATATTTTTAAATTTATTAAAAAATGCAATAAACCCTAAAATAATAATATTTATAGTATTTTTTTTTTTTTGCTAAGTGATCGGTCCTATTGGAACAGACCAGACTGGATTGGACCATTGGTCTAGTCTGGTCCACGGTCCTAAAAAATGCGAACCGGTCCTCTCGGTCCCGTTCCCGGTTCCACCTTGGAATTGAACCGAACTGGGAACCAATCACCCCTAATGTAGACCTCCCTTGTCAACGTTTGGCCAACCCAAAACATGACCAGAGGGATTGGGTCCCACTTTTGGACGATGTTTTATAAATATCCTTCCCTTTACCTCAAGAATGGCATTTTAAGCAAGTAATGATGGTGCTTGCGAGATATCATTATTCAATTTATAAACTAGATAAGGTGCGAGTCTAAGATTGATTGAGATGATCCAAATATCAAATTGTTTATACTTAATCTATGAGAATCCAAACACAAATCAAAGATTTAATTCAAAGAGGATTGTCCTAACCTACTTATATTTCTCATGCATCACATACTTTCTTCCTTGCATTGCCGAGAGGTTATTAGACATTAAATTCATATCATAGGAGAATAACACATAAAAAAAGTTGATCGATAAAGAAAGAGAATTTCAAAATCTATGAGTCATATTGATTGTAATGATGGAGTAATGCTATATTTATTTAGTCTTGGCTACTAAATTTGTATACTCAATGATGTGATAAATTTGTAATTGGACATTGAATATGACTCATTTGCTTTACAGTCCGCTTGCAATTTACCATAAAATTTGTACATAAATTTTAACATAACTAGCATTGGTTCAATTTGATAATATTATGCAAGAAGCGTAACCATCAATATATATTATCTTGATTGTACACCAATATATACGATACTCTTCTCTTCTTGGAGTCTTGTTTTTGCTCTATCATTTTTCTCTAACCACTCTTCTGAGGAGGGCTACATATATAAATATACATATTTATAATTTGTAATTTAACCGGGGAATGGTAAGGACGAATGATAATATAGCCAATTTCTTCAAATTATTAATTGAAAGACAGTTGGTGACTCAAATCTTCTAGGGACTGAGCCTATCCAACGTACTACCTTGTTCCTTGAGTTGTCCTAGGCGGGGCCCTCAATGTTGAATCTTGACCATTGACTTTCTTTGCCTCTCTAGTCAAGCGATAGATCCGTGATTCGACCGCCCAACTTTTTCAAATTAGCACAACACAATCTCCTTCCCCCTTCTCCCTGACCAAATTATGATATAATCATTCCTTTGAAGTTCTCATCTAAGATATTTAAATCCACGACCATTGGAACCACTTATATGATACTTTCTAAAGAGCGACATATATGCCTAATGCATAAACGATTTCAAACTCTATGATTAATTCCATCTTATTATGCCTCATTTATCATCTTCACAACTTTATTAATCATTATTCAAATTAACCCTCACATATTCAACAACGTAAATGAAAATGACGCCATCATGTAAAATGTTAGGTTTCGAAAGTCATCAAAGGGCTCAAATTCGATTCAACATTTGGCAAGAATGAAAAGATTAATACCATGAAAAGTCCAAAATATATACATATGATAAATTTATCATAAATTATCATAAAAAAATCTCAAACTAGTATACTCATAATATATTTATCCTACATTAGCTTCTCTCAAATTTCACTATTTCAATTGACATGACAAGTCTACATGAAACTCTCTCTCTCTCCCCGCACTTTGATTCTTCTTCCTCTTCCTCTACGTCAAACACTCTCTTTCATCGTCGTCTTCATCTTTGTGATTAGGCATCGGAATTTGGTCGAACGCACTTTATCTCTAGCAATCTTCTCACCTTCAGATTTTTTTTTTCTTGGATTTGTTTGGCAAACTCATCCAAATCACTGAATTAGAAAGTTCAATGGCTTCAATTGGAAGTGTTTCAAAGAGAAGCATATCATCTTCCAGTTCCATCAACGAAGTTCTTCCTCTATTAATTTATTCACACCTTTCTTGGTTCTTTGCACCCAGTATTGTTGTTTGCACTTCTTGTATTGTGGGCGTGCATCGCAAATGACAGAAGAAATGAAATGAATTTCGAAACTCGGAATAACTCAAGTTATGTCAGAAGTGTTTCATAGAGATGTCTTGTGATGATAGTACATTGGACATATAAAGGCACACTGTGGTGGTAGTTTGTCTATTTTGTGTATTTTCCTAGTAACTTACATCCTCTACAAAAGAAGCTGGACCGAGCATTATCTTTCTAATGCTTGCTTAATTGTCTCATTGACAAGTTGATGACTTTGGATTTTTTTCAATAGATTGGTCCCAAGTCTTCATCACGTGAGAATGGAGAATTGTTGGGATTGATTAATAGGAAAGGGATCTTGGATGAGAGAATTGAAATAGTGGAAAGTCAATTGAAGGCATGTGAGGAAAAAATCAAAATTTTACAAATAAAGCAACGTCAGAGTGACCATGATTGGACACAATTAAAGCAACACGGTAACAAATTGCAGGTGAAAGTTGCAAAATTGGAAGCACATGAGAAGACCAATGTCAAAGCCATACTTTTAGGGAGATATGTGGAGTTAAGTACAGCGGGAGTGCCAAAACTTGGCACAAAGGGACACTTAAGTGCCAAAAGTTACAAAATGTACACTTAAGTACCAAAATCGGAGCAAAATGGATCACTTAAGTACCAACGGTAAAAATTCCGGCCAAATTGCCACGTGTCCATTTTCCGGCGACTTCATTTGCTAACGAGCATTTTTTTTTCAAAATAAAAAAGCCATGTGGCAATTTTTTTAAAAAAAAATTGTCCACGTCGGATTTTTGAAAAATTAAAATCGATTTTATTAAAAAAAAAGAAGAGGGCAGCCCTCGCCGATCCCCTCCTCCTCCTGCTTTTTTAAAAATAAAATAAAATTGAGTTTATAATAATATATTTTTAATTATTTAATTAATAATTTTTAAATCCACGTCGCCCAAAACGACGTCGTTTTGGCGATTTTTGGCCGATTCGGTTTCCGACAAGCCACGTAGGCAAGAAAATTAATAAAAAATTGCCACGTAGGATTTCCGGCAGGATTCCGGCGACTTGGCACTTAAGTGATCCAATTTTTTTTAAAAGTGGCACTTAAGTGTACCTTTTGTAACTTTTGGCACTTAAGTGTCCCTTTGTGCCAAGTTTTGGCACTCCCGCTATACTTAACTCGAGATATGTGTGTGCTTATGTTGTCTAAGTTGGATCGAAGGACGCAATATTCCTTGCCTTAGTTTTGCAACAATGTTGGTGCAGGAATGTTGTGGTAATTGCCATTGTTGTTTTTATTATTAGTGAGAGAAATGTCGTGAAAGCAACGTTGATTTTGGAGAAGGGATTGTAGATCTTGTTGAAGTGAATTAACAATGCTGTGAAGTCAATGAAATCTTGTGTGAATCTTGTTATTATTGGGTCAATGGGAGGTTTTTAGGTAAATCTCATCTTGAACATACTAAATTCTTGATTCAACCTTTCCAAAGAAAGAGGAAACAAAAGAAAATGCAAAAAAATTGTCCTTTCATAAGAAAAATAATTGCAGGACCATTACATTGTAAGGGACCGTTCAACATTGGACCAGCCGCATGTTCTTTTATCACGACCATCCAAAAGAAATTCAATATGTACCAGACTTGAATAAGCTTTACAGAACAGACTTTACACCAGACATCCAACTCTAATAGCAGATTTATTGCCTTGCTACACTTTGAGATTCTTGAGTTAGAGGGGATCTAGAAACTTGGCTTCAAAAGATCCGTTATATGATTTGCACGGCCTTGATGAATCTCTTGTACTTTACACAAGGCATCTTGAATTAAGGAAAAAAAAAACACAATTTTATTATGCCGATCACAATGCATTAGCAAATCCTCATGGAAATAAAATGTTTAACGTCAAATATGAATTTCCCTAGCTTCAAAAACATAAAATTCATATTCTTGTAGAACTTATAAGAAGAGAAACCACATTAACATTTTATTTTGGCATTGTCAAAAACCATGAATGGTAACGGTGGCCTATCCACTGTCCTTTTCTCAAATCAAACAATATTTGATCGTGCTCCTTCAATATATACTTCAATAACACCCAAACTTGATTGATATTACTACTGCTAGTAGAAAAACCGCTACCATCACCAAGAGTAGCTCCTTCAATATATGTTTCAACAACATCAAAACTTAATTGTAGACCCATCAATTCTAGCATTTGATGATCACCAAATATCTGCAAAACACCATCTCTCAAGGAAAGAAGAACAATGCAAGTGCCATAATTTTCGTATGACGCTCACTTAAAGGCCATTACTTTTTCTTTTTCACTCAATTAAGTACTACAAATTCAAAAAATCAATCACTTGAATGTCATTGGTGATTTGTCTTGCCTAAAAATTTAACATGGACACCGGTCATCTTACATGACTTCGTTGATTCTAATCAATTTTACTTCGCTGTGACATTTAAGTAAGTGAAAAAAAAAAATCATGGCACATAAATGAGTGTCATACGAAAGTTATGGCATTATTGTTATCTTTATCCCATCATTTTTATTTATAAGTATAAAGGTTGGGGAGGATGAACATATGCATGAAAGAATTATAATTTTAGACGCAGTGATCCATCGTTTAATTTTTGAAAACGATAACCAATTCTACCGAGCATGGCTAGACAAAGTGTTGCAAGAGATTAGGAAACATATGCATGATTTCACATGACTTGAGATGTTGGAGTAAGAAATGAAAATCAAATTTCGAATATTAAACAAATATAATACACAAACACCTCGTATCTACCTGGGCATGCTAGGAAACGTCTCACCGGTATCATGTCAATTCAGGAGGTTATTATGACGGCTCTCTTTCCACAAGGGCAGAAATCTTATTGATTCATCTCAATTTCGTGTATCAAACCCTAGCCGATTGATTTTGAAAGGAATAATATGTTGCGCATAATGGGACAATTTTTGTGCAAATTGGGGGGCAATTTGGAACAAAACGATGTTCGGGGTGTTCTTTGAGAATCTTCTTCATCTACTTCAACCCCAACCATGTGCGATTCCGACCTCGGAATCCTCCGCGATCATGAGAACCCTCCCTCCTCTCGCTCCTCCTCCTCAAACTCCGTCTACGCCTTCCGTTCCAAACCACTAGAGGTCTCCACCGCCTCCATGCCCTCATCCTCGACCTTCTCCTTTCCATCGAGGCCGGTGAGTATCATGCAGCCCTGCTGAACTCCGATGCCCTCCGTCTCAATCTTCAACCTCTCCACAAGCACCCTCCCCGAGGTCCCCAACTCCATCGAATCAGCTGAGGCTGTCTACTTTGAGTTGATTGACCGAGCCGAGTCGTTTCTCATGAACGTGTCGGCAATGAGGCAGAGAGTGGTTAGAGAGTTGTTCTCATCTTGTGTGTAGCTGTGGCGGGGCTCTTGATCTTCTCTTAATATAACATTACTGGTTGAGTCCCATCAGTTTCTCCATGCTAATCTAATATGGAGGAATGCAAACTTATCAGTAGGTAAATTGTGCTAAAGGTTCTTTAATTATGGGCGAGTTGCATTTAAAGACTTTGATTTTTCCATTCCAGAAATTGATAAAGGTTTGATGCTTATGTAAAGTTCAGACCGTTGAAGGGATTTCCCAATTATACCTAGGCAAGTCCAATCAGCTGCACATCACAGCCTGCGGAAATAGACAACGTCTCACAGTTATCGAACTCAGCAACGCAATCCACGTCGGCAGCAAGAGGTGGGCCCGCGTTTCCGTTAGGCAATAGACGCGAGGGAAGACACGACAACGACGCCAGACGGATATAAAGAAACGGTCGGTTGATGAGCATCGGAGGAGTGCGGGCGCTGAAGAAGCTGGAACCAAGTAGTCGGTTTCAAAGAGCGATACAACCCGTTTTCTTCTCCAAGCAATGCCGAGTTCGAAAACGTACCAATTTCTCGACGTGGTAGAGCTTCTTTAGCTCCCGTTACACCTGAAGACTCTTCCCATTTATCGGGTTTCGCATACACACAGAAGATTTTGATGTCTTCTTCCTGTGCCGTGCTCCCTTGCGCAAGAGCCGGTTTCATCAACTCGAGTAGTCAAAGATTGTTCCGGCCCTCAAGAGTTCACGAGCAGAGTAAGCTTGTGTCCTACTCTGAATCTGCTGTGAATTTTCAGTTCGCAAGAGTTTTAGCTCTGTGTGATTGTGTCTTACGTATCGGGGTTTCCCCTTTTTTCTATTTTCGCTTGAAGGAGGCAATATTACTTGGATAGGTGGAGCTGTACGTTCAGAGGAATCGTGGCGTCGGGTGTTGCAGTGGCTGGGCCGTCCCTATTGACTGAGCCCGTCAAAGGTCGGTCAATTTAGCTACATGTCATTGAGTTAATAAATTTTTTTAGCCTAATTTACAGAATTTAACTAAATACATATGACTTTAATGGTGAAGCCCACTTCTAATTCTTAAGATTGTTGGAACGTATTCTTTCTGATTCTTAGAAGTGCTCGTGTAGATATGTTTGTCTGATGGGTTAGGTTTTGGTGAATTTGCGAGCTCAGCATTCGAACCTGCTTCTGTGTTTGCCAAGAAGAGCTCCAAGGGGGAAATTTATGTTTTTGTAATTTGGATTTTTCCTTTCTATTGGTGCGTTATCGAATTTCAGTAAAATTGTGCTCAAGGGTAGTTGCATAGTTTATTTATTCTGTAGGAGCGGATAGGTTACTTTTTAAGACGGAGGGGTACGACTACTGGAAAGGGATCCCTCCGACTTTTCCTTTTTCTCCTCCTTTTCGATTTATTTCCTTTTAATTTTTCCTTTTCGGTATATTTTACGAGCATATCCTCCAAATAAGATTAAATTTTCATATTTCAACTTGTAATTATCACTACTTAGGAAGATCAAGGTGAGCCACGATTTTTGAAGTTAAGCTCCTCAAGATTTCATCTTGATTTAAAAATCAACCCTCAATTAATTGTAACGGCTATCAATGTTGAAATCGATTTTTCTTTTTTTGAAAACAATTTTAAAAATGAAGAAAATGTAAAAACTGAATAGAGAGGAAAAAAAGAATCTGATCAAAGCTTTGGTGTCGCAACTCTTCCAAGTTACGATTGAAGGAGGTCAATAGGCAACAAGATAGCATTTCAGCTTTTATAAATAAGTCAGGTGCGATAGCTCGTTCCAATTTTTTAAATCTAGCATGTGTCTTAATATGGATTTTATAGTGAATTATCTAAAAACTGCTGCTAGACTTAATTATGAGGCCCACGGCCCATGGGCTTCCCCAACCTACACTAAGCGACATGGACTGAAAAGGTACTTTTGGATTAATTGGACAAGGCTAATATGTCAAGATATTTTACAGACTCAAACGCACGCTTCAGGATACTCTGCGAGAATGTCATAATCTCTTAAACATGCGCGGATTACTTATGAACTTCATTTAGATGAGAAGCAAGAACCTGGAAGATGAGGGAGCTTTGGTGGTCATTACTATCTCACCTAAATCTTACTGAAAATCGACCACATCTAACTCAAGATAATTGATAACGGGTCGTGGCATTCAATAACGAAGAAGAGCGACTCTGTGTCACTCAACTTAACAAATAACTCCAGGCTACTGATTGAAGCAAGAAGGGTCTCTGCGGCAGTGAAGCAAAAGGTGGGAGCAACGAGGTACTCTGAACAGAAAACATTAACATTTAACAGATGGGAATATCAGTAAGAAAAATGAACAAGGAGCGACCTTGCACGTGTTTGACTTAGCTTGTTTGTTGGAATCCGAATCTGCTAACCGAGATAAGCGCCGCCTAGCTGAGCATAATTGAATTCTGCCAGACAACATAACTGATCCTTGTCTTTGGATAATTTCACCGAACACCTTCTGCGCGTCGTCTGACGCATGGCACCTCCCATACTTTGAAACCACCGCATTGAACTCAAACCACTACTCTCGAACCAATCAGCACAAACAACCTCGACGACCGAAGAAATAATGAATCTCCTTTGCTGCCATGAAAAATGAATTCGATATTTGATACTCAGAGTTTAATCGGGAAAGAAATGACCTGATGAGTGTGATAATTGATTGACGAATTCCATCATCGCTGGCACGTCCTAGCCGTCTATGAAGATTTCCCGATTCTTCTCTCTCCCCGTTTAACATAGCGATTGAAATGGAGCCGAAGTTGATTGTCGAACTCAGTGACGCCAGCCTCTTTGCAATTCGACGCCAAACGGACGACGAGAACGAACACAGTCGTGGGCCTCGAGCTTCTGCCCCTGATCTCGAAGAAGCATTTGCACTGATATGAATCCACCGGCCTACTCGCACAACACTCGATCTTGCTTTCCACAGCAACCCGAGGTGATTCAGTTCGAGGTGAGGTCAGGCCGCCGGCGAAGCTGACGATGAGTAGGCGGAGACATTTGAACACTCGAATCGACGGAAATGTACCTCAGGCGAGAGAAGAAATCCAGAGGATCTAGGTTCGAGATTTGTGCGTCTTCCACCATCGGAGATGGAAGGCCGGCGGTGGCTATCGGCGGAGCTGGCGGCAGGCGGCTGGCGGCGAAGCTAGAGAGAACGCGATAGGCTCGCGGCGCCGGAAGAATCCAGAACTTCGTCATTTTCAAGAGGAGTGTCTTCTTTCGGGTTTTTCTTTTGTTTTGGGCGGGAGATCCATGGAATGACAGAAGGCGCAGGATTCCTTTTATATTTCTCTAATGAAATGACCAAAATGCCCTGCTTTAAAATTACCAAAATGACCAAGGCAAAGGATTCATTGTGTGTTCGGGCATATTCTAGCCCTTATTAATTCACGTCAATTTCGCCTGCCAAAATCATTAAAGGATGGTTATAATAATCATAATTACTGTTATTTGACTGAACATCCAATAGAAATTTTAACATTTTGCACAAGCATGTGTATAGAAAAGAGTAGGAGCATGATTAATATGCCCCACCTTGACCATTCAAAGTATTAATGACGGACTGTCATCTGTTCAACTATGCAAACGAAGATCATGGGATTATAAAATATTAGGTGAGCAGGTCCGGAGAGTGCTCAATTTTGATTTTCAATGTGTGGCAAAAACATAAAACACATGAAACACTTGTTATTTTCGCAATATTTTCAATATATTAAATTATCATATACCACAAAATGGGAAAGTTGAGGTCATGTAATTATTTATTTTTCCTTCTCAATTTTGGGTAGAGGTGTGAATCGCTTGAGGCACACCACTTGGACATCAATCTCATCTTTAAGGAAAATTAGGGGTTGAGTCAACACATTTTAATTTCAAATAAACCCGATTCTATGATTATTGCACTAATGTCATCTATTGTTATGAACATTTGGGTCCATTGCACATGTGACAACTAATGATCTTATAATTTTTACTCTAATTATGATCAATTACTTTTTGTTATGAAAGGTGCAGAGCATACCATCAACTTTGCTGCCAAGATTACACTGACAGACAAAAAAATGTAAATGAATTGACAAATTTTATCTATTGGACTATAATAATTTATGGTAGACTATCTACCTTAGAAAGTTGCCACACAATCAAGGCAACGTTCGAGATTAGACCTCAAGCCGCAGTGGCCCTGCACAGAGTCATTCCAAAATCCAAAGGCACAATCAAAGATTTTATCAATTGTGTGAGGGGAAATTATAGGTTTTTTTTTTTTTGATACTCAAGATTCACCAGGCCCAACTTTCACTTACGCTAATTGTTAGCCCATGAACCGTATAGTGCGTGGTACACCTCAGACCAAGCATCAATATTTGGGAGGAAGTTAGCACATGATCCCACCACCATGGCCCTCCACTTAAGACATGTTAGTAGCTGCGGAGTTTCGATTATGAGACCTCTGCGATGAAGTGCCCAAAGCCGAACCAACTTAGCTGCCCACTGATGGGTGAGAAATTATAGTTCTTTATCCATGGTTGAGTTGAGAATTGGGATTAACCCAAAAATTAAAAATAAGAATAAAAGAAGAACAAAAGTAAGGGCACCACATAATTTGATTAATCCAATTCGACATTTATGTATCGGATAATTAACATTACTACATGAGAAATCAAGAACGCGGCCTGTAATAGGCATATACCGCATATAAGGTCTGTATAAAAGTAAGCACAAGCAACGCGAAAGCAGCAATTAGGGAAATGATTGACCAGGGATTGTCGAAGTACTTGTTCTTGAGAATGGCTACCCAGGCATTCCACTTGCGGGTGACAAAGGCTCTCAACATACTCATACTCCACAAGTGCGCGAGAACGGCTCTCAACATACTCCACAATTGGGCGAGAAGGAATCCAATGCACATATCGGGTGTATGGAAAGCGGGACCAAAGGCACGGGAAATGGAATGAACGACAATGGAATCAATGGCATCCAGATAATTGGCTCCAAGGTAGTATATCTCCAAATCATGAGAAACGTCCTGGAGACAATTGTCTCTGGCATCCAAGGACAACTCCTGACAAAGCCAGATGAAAAACTCAGCGACCTGGGCATCGCTCTCAAGGTAGTGATAGATTATTCCGTGGTTGCGGAGGTACCGGACGTCCTCGGGGGAGTTGATCAAGTGGTGCATGAAGATTACATATGAGGTGATGTATTTGCTGCAACCGAAGTGAGACTGCTCAAAGGCTATCAAGTTAAGGAAGAGCGACCTTGTCCATTTGTGGATCTCAAGGGACGGGATCTTGAGGATCCCGTCCTTGAACTCGATATTCCCCAACCTCGCATTATTCTTCATGATCTTGATCCCGGCTTCTCGGAGCTCGGTCAAGCAGCGTGTGAACCGTTTGTGGTCGAACGACCTTAAACGGGTCATGTGCCGCTTTGGGCCCAAGCGCACGAGGCAATTTCGGAGCACTTCGAGGCAATGGACCATGCCATGGTCGTATAAGGGGTTGAAGTCCATGTAGAACGTCGGCATCAGAGGGAAGAAGAACTGGATTGCTAGCTTGGCGACGCACTCCTTCTGGTTGGAGTTGCGGAGCTGGAGATCAAGCAGCCGGTTGAGTATGAAGAGCGGGATCTGATTCTCGAGCATGATCATGTCCTGCTGGATCTGGAGTATCGATCCCCGCTGCTTTGAGAAGACAGGGTCACTGGGAGGGTAGCCGAGTTTCTCGAACCCCACAGCGAATCCCTGTAACATCTCGATCACAAAGCACCCATCGAGAACCATCATCTCCACGAACTCGTCGCTGCTCATGGATATCCTTCCCTCGTAGCAGGCGCGAGCTTTCCGCTCCACCTTCTTCACTAAGTCTAGATAGAGGCCTATTCCCTGACAGGAGCGCTCGAGGATGCGTTGGAGGCAGCGCCACTTGTGCCGCTCCATATGGTGGAGGTGCTTGCCACCGTGGTGGTATGGCCCAAGGGAGACGATTTGGGGGACCCAGGCCTTGTCCTCGCCATTCTTGAGATAGCATGGAAATCGGTAAATGGAGAGCTTTGCCCACGAGCTTGGCACGTTGTCCCGGCGACCTTGAGCGAGCTTTCCTTCAATGGAGATGACCCACTCGGACTTGGGAGGCGTCGCCTCATGGTCAGGGATGATTTCGCCCCCATAGGTTGATTTTGTGGGGACATAAGATTCCGCAATCTCTTGGAGCTTGAGAGTGATTATATACCAACCCAAGAACTGCTCGTAGCGAGTATCAGCCATTTCTTGTGGAGAATTGGTTTGTGTTTCTCTGCCTTTGCCTTAGATGGGTTTTTATCCTATGAATTTATGCTTTTGAAGAAGTAAAAAAGAAGAAGAAGAAGAATTGCTACTTTAATAATGGCTACAGGTTTTGGAACGGACGAGAGACTCCTCTTTCCAGAGATAATATTCACGCCCAGTCCGGTAGTTGATCACCACGTGTCCAAACGGCCCCACTAATATTGACATGGAGATTCAAAAGGAGCTTTATAATATTTGAGGAATTATGAGGTCACGTCATTGCGTCATCATATTAATGACCTGAAGGTGTGATAGGCCACAATGCCCCCCCGTCAACCACGCAGGGTACAATAATGGGACTGGCTTTTTCATCTGCCCAATAGGGAGCGGACACCTCATGCTCCACGTGAAACGCCTGGCCACATAGTCTGCATGTTTGCATCACATGGAATCATCGATGTTTTCATTTGGCCCCACTTAGCCTTTTAATTAGATTTTCATAGGCCAGAATAATTTGCTTATTAATGGGAGAAATAGATAGCATGAGAATTAAATATTACTATGCACTTCTAACCTCTATATCGTAAAAATTATCGAATGAATTTTAACTTCTTTAGATTTCTTCTCTTTCACCAGCATGTGTGTATGGACATACCTTGACCCTGTGTCTTTCAAATATATGTAGAACGGGGTAAATGGAATAGATAATAAGTGTGTGATGCAATAGATACAATGCTTTTGCTTGATTAATTAACTCTTCCGCCTTAGATGATTTGCCTTGTTCATAGAAGCCTCCTCCTCTTTCTTCTTCTTCTACATTTAAGCTACACTAGCTAATTCCCATTATTTTCCCTTTGGAAGTACAACCTTGCACTGAATCAATTCTGTTTCGCAGGCAAGAACGAAGAGAGGATGGACGGTTTCGGACTTTGGGGGTAAAAAGCAATGTAATTTACGAGCATGCGGAGGCCACTTTTAGATGAAAGAGAATGCGAAACCTCCCTCGTCTTATCAACGTTATAGGCCCAGTCAAAAAGCAAAGACAAGAGGAATTGGGTCCCACTTTTGGATTATGTTTACGCACACGTGTCCACTTAATCGTCAATGGCGCTTTCTAAGTTTCTGAATTCCCTTCGATCTATCTACGCTGAGAATGCGCATGTGGGGCTAGTAACGACGATGCCCATTTCATTGAGGAGATGCGAGAGGAAAATCGTTTGAAATGACCCAAATATACCCAAAGATTTGTTATTTTTCTTTTTTAGGTTCTAAAATTGCAAAAGATTTCCTTTAGATGTTCATATAAATCATGCATGAAATATTTTCTTCCTTGCTTTGTCAAGAAGTTATTTTATTTAGTATTTATATCATGTGAGCATAACCTGCAAAAAAGCTTGTCAATAAGGAATGAAAATTTTATAATTTATGGATCATGTTGATTGTAATTTATGAAGAAATGCTCTATTTATTAAACCTGTCATAAATTTTATGGGCTGATTTTGACATATATATCATTATGCTAATGCAACAATATCACGTGGAATGCATAACAATCGGTATACGTCATCTCAATCATACATCATTGCACACAACACTTTTAATTTTTGGAAAATTGTGCTTTCATCCATCCCTTCCCTCTCATCACTTCTCTTAAGGTGAGTTCCAAATATGGATATTATCCATATTTATAATTAATTAGTTTTTTGGTCAGATAATTAATTAGTATAGGTGTAGATCATGATTATAATTTGCAATCTAATAGGACATGGCAATGACAAAGGACACTATGGTCCTTTTCTTGACGTAATAATTGAAGGACGGTGGGGAGCTCACGTCGTTTTGTGGCCCAATTCCAAGGTAGCATCGTTTGAGTCGTCTTAGGTGGGACCCTTGATGTTGAATCTTGACCCATTGACTTTCTTTTTGTCTTTACTCACTTTAGCATATCCCTGGTTCCATAGGCCAACTTCTTGCGAACTTGCCACTACACTATCTCTTACCACCTTCGCTCTAATCAAATTCTGGTACAATCCCGCTCTTTTGAAGTGCTCGTGCAAGATATTTTTAATCCACAGGAAGACCAGTAGAGTTTGTAAATTAATACTTTCCGAGGAATGATTTAATTATCTCTACGTATAGCTAGTTCCAAGCACCACTATTAGTTCTTGGTCATCATACCTTACCCATGATCTTCGCAACTTTACTAATCATTATTTTGATAAACCCTTACCCATTCTACTTCAAAAATTAAAACACAAAATCATATGAAATATTAGTTCAAGGGTCATGAAAGCACTCAATTTTAATTTAGCATATGGTAAAAAGAAAAGAAAAGGAGCGCACACTTTTTTATGCTAGGTTTTCAAATCTATTAAATTATTATTACCCAAAAAAAAAATAGAATGAGAGTTGGTGTCCTTTATAAAAAAAGAAGAGAAGTTGAGGTTGGTATGGTTATTTGTTTTATTGGAAAACATATAAATAGTTCATGAATTTGGCCCCAATATGTAATGTTGGCTTTAAACTTTTAATTTGTTCATTGTAATTCTTGAAATTTAATAAAAAAGTGCAATATGATTACTGAATTTTTAATTTGTTTAATATGATCCATGAATTTTAAGTATTTATTCAACTTAATCCTAAATTATATGAAAATATTTAATCATGTCATTTCATTAATTCAACTTAACGAAGTTTACTGATTTGCTTTCCAATAGGTATGTTTGAATGTGGACAAAAAAAAAAAAAAAACTTAGACCGAGTTTCTCGAACCCCTCGGTGAATCCCTGGAACAATTCTATCAAAACACCCCTCAAGAACCATCATCTCCACAAAACTCATCACACCTCATGGATATCCTTCCCTCATTGCAGGCGCGAGCTCCCCACTCAACCTTCTTCACCAAGTCTAGCTAGAGGCCTATCCCTGATGGGAGCGCACAAGGATGCGGTGGAGGCAGCGCCACTTGTGCCACTCCATATGGCAGAGGTGCTCCTCACCATGGTTGTGTGGCCCGAGGGAGACAATCTAGGGGGCCCAGGCCTTGTCCTCGCCATTCTTAAGATAGCATGGGATCCGATAAATGGAGAGCTTTGTCCACAAGTATGGCATGCGGTCCTAGCGACCTTGTGTGAGTTTCTCTTCGATGGAGATGAACCCCTCGGACTTGGGAGGCCCGGGCTCATAGTCGGGACAATCTCGCCTGCATTTCTTGTGAAGAATTCGTCCATGTTTCTTTGCCTTTGCCTTGGGTTTTCATCCTCCGAATTGATTCATCTAGTCCCTTGTGAGGTCAGGTAGATTTCGTTATCATACTGAACAGTTGGGTTTTATTTTGCCCCGCTTAGCCTATTATTAGATTTAATAATTTAATTATTAATGGGAGAAACAAATAGTCCCATATAGTAGCATTCTGCGGGTAGGAATTTGATCTCTTCGGATTCTCTCTTTCACCAAAATGTGTGTGCGTACACATCTCGGCCTCAATTGTTGGAACCTTCATCCCAAAAAGGAGGCTGTGGCTCCGTTAAATGAATGGACAATTTGCTGCAATCATAGGGCATTGTTTTCACTAGGGGTGATCGGGTCCAAGGCGGGTAGGGTTTAGACTTAAACCCTGTACCCGACCCTGTTATAACCAGTTCTTCTTTTCTGAACCCTGTACCCTATCCTATTTTTATTGGACCATGTTTTGGACCCAACCCTATTTTTTCGATTCGGGAACAATGTTAACCCTATTTTCATTGGAACCTGTTTTGCAACCATTCAATATTCTATACAGCTTTGAATTTTACATTAATTAGCGAAAAAACAACGATGTAATTCTCCTAACATTATAAGACAAAGCAAAAATCCTAAGAATGCATAAGCATTAGCAACAAATATGGATCTAATATTAGTCTCATTCCCACAAATACTTCTAATATGACCTAATGTGTTTACTTATGTGTATGCGACGGAACTATTATTAAGAGGACATATTTCTTGAGTTGGATTGAGAATTAGTGCTACAATAGTTAGTAGCATTTGTCTTGTAACTATAATAATAGTTGAAAGTGGGATCAAGAAAAAAAAAATTCATGAGAACAATTTCTTTTAAAACAATTCTCTCTTAACTTGATTCAGAAAAAATCTTTCTTTTTTTAACATTTCTTCGAAAAGAAAGAGACTCAAAAGCATTATACAGAGAGACGGTTTTTTTTTTTTTTAACAAGGTAAAAACCGGTTCCAAAACCGGTCTGATTCTGAGTGGGTATTTGCTTGGATCCTGTTCTCGGACCAATTTCAACCGATTCCCAAAAACTAGAACCTATAACTGGACTGGTTTAACCGGGAATCAGTTCCCGACCCTGTTTTTCATGTGGTCCGATCCAGGTTCCAGGTAAACCCGGTTCGATTGCACACCCCTATTTTTTACCGTGGGCAAGTCAATTACGTCTTTTGAAGCAAAACATAATTATTCATGTAAAATGAATGTGACTTCATATTTTTCATGAGTTATTTTGTAAAAATCTGTCAATGGATACATGTATTGATTAATAACTATATCTCATCTCTAACGTATTTCAATTTTTAATTTTCGAATCATTTTCATCTCGTAAACGAGCTAACAAAATATATTTTCTCTTTCCGTCCATCTATGTGTAATCACTTCAATTATGTTAAAAAGTTTATTTTATTAACTAATGATTCAAATAATCCGTGCAAAGATAATTTTGTGTTAACTCTTCACAGACACACCTTGTGTGTACGCTTTTGCTAGTAATAATAGTAACAAAAGAAATTGTCTCTTGATTGTCACTGAGTCTCAAACAAAGTTTTCAACAAAAGTGGCTCAAGAAATAGTTTGTCCTCGCGATGGTTCCTGTAAGCTTTATCAACAGTTAGACCTTGGAATAAATAAAGACCATAATGGTTAAACAAAGACCAAAAGGTCTTTTCCTAGATCAATGGGACAGCTGTCCGGACTTGAGATCATAGACTAAACAAAGACTAGGAAGTCTTTTTCTAGATCAATCCATGGCGGCTCACAAAAGCCTAATAATGGGATGAATGTCAAAAGTTGAAATATTAGAATAAACAAAGACTCGAAAGTCTTTTTATCAATTCATATTCTTTTCATAAAGAACTAATTAATCAATCCTAGGAATCTTGGAACAAATAAAGATAAGAAAGTACTTTTTTTTTTCATATCAATTCTCACTCCACTCATAAGAATAAACAATTAATCAATCTCATTTATATTTTTCTTTTTTCTTGATGCTAAAAGACAAATTACTTAGCTGCTCGTACATCATACAAACTAGCAACCTCAGATTAAATTAATATGCAAGCACCCTCTTTGACCTAATAACAGTCAAGTGAGGAAATTAGTCACAGATGAAAAATAAATAAAGAAGTTCATAAATATTTGAACATCACAAGATCAAACGGCTTAAAATGTCTGAACAAACCATTACCCTCTTTAATTTCCTCTCCCGATATCATCTCTCTTAAGATAAGCATGTTTGGCAAAAGAAATTAATTAAAAATGTGAGAAGTCTTAACCTTGTTATACCTCAACTCTATTATCACTCCTCCGAAAATTCAATTAGAGTATTTAGCTTAATTTTCAGTTGAGAGTTGATTGAAATTAATTGTCTTCAGATCTCATGCAAAAATTTCTACATATATATGAAGTGGCTCGAGAAATAGATTGTGCTCTAGTGATGGCTCATGAAAGCTTAATAGCATGGCAGCGATCAGACCTTGGAAACTTCGAATAAACAAAGACCAGAAAGTCTTTTTCTAGGTCAATTCATATACTATTCATAAAAAGAACCAACTAACTAATGAGTCTCCTTTGCATTTCTGTTTCGTTTTTTTGAAAGACTGAATTTGGTCCACGGTATATGCTCATTGTGTTAGGTGGAATATTTGAATGTCTTCATGGAATGTTAATCCCGTATGCTTAAAAAATTCTGGCTTCCCCCCTGTTGTATTTTCATGTCCGCTTACTCTTGCACATCTGCTCCCAACAGATGGATTATCGGAAGCAGTTTTTTTAAGAATCAAATGAAGGTCATCCATGATGAATTAATTACAAGAGAGGAATTTGAGAGGGAACAACAGGAGAGGAGGAAGCGTGTGAAGCAATTAAATGCTAATTCTACAAGTGCTAAAGATAAGGAGGGGGGAGGGGGGTATTGAAACTTCTGCCGTGTCGTTTCCATTTTGTTTCATGAGTCAATAATTGTGGACTGATTTTAGTTTTGGTTTGGGATGGAGGAAATTTCTGAGTTCATACAATTTTTGGAAAGTTGTGTCACCAAACATATCATTCAGAAGTTGAATGTTCCACTAATTAGAATTTGGTAAATTTAGCCACATATTGGGGATCATTTTTATTTTTGGGACCTCTAATGAGACTGAAGGTCGCCATCTGCCTTCTCGTATTTGGATGCCTTCACCATCGCCCACTTCCCATTTGATATCCTTTTTGATGACATTTCTACCCAAAAGGATGCTCTGCCACTAGAGGTGTCAATATGGGTGTCATATATGGGTTATTGGTCAAAATGGGTCAAGTGAAGGTTAAATATGGATTACATATGAGTTTGAAAGTTAAATGGAGTCAAATATGGGTCAAGTGAAGGTTAAATATGGATTACATATGAGTTAAGTGAAAGTTAAATATGGGTCAAATATGGGTTGAGTGATTTATTAGGTAGACCCATTATTTCTCTCATTTCATCCCCTCTTTTATGTGTTCTCGGTCTTTGTTGCCGATCCCGCTATCACGCTGTCGTCACCATCGTTGATCCTAAGCTTGCCGTCACCAGCTGGAGCTTAGTTTGGATTTGGGTAGGCGTGCTGTGGCAAAGCTTGGGCTAGCGAGCCCTAAGCTCGCTATCCGGAGCTTGGCCTAGATCTAGATAGGCAAGTCGTGAGGTCGTTGGCTTTGGTCGAGCTGCGACTCGCTCGGATCTAAGTAGGCGAGCCCCAAACTTGGTGGCCGTAATAGAGTTCGTGGCTTGCCAGATCCGAACGAGCCCGAGTTTGATCACTACTAACGATCTCAATCGAGCCTCGAGTTCGTTGGCTTTAGTCGAATTCGGGCTCACTGGCCTGTGTCTTGGCCAATTGCCGTCGAGCGGCACTTGTAGAGGAAAATGGGGAAGAGAAGGAAGAAGAAAGAAAAGAGAAAAGAAAGGGAAAAAGAAAAGGAAATAAAAATAAATTCAATTTTTTAAAATAATTAAAAAATCGATTTAAAAAAAAATTATTTTCCTCAAATATTTCATTTTAGAGGTATCCAAATTTTTTATTATTTAATTTAATTTATAAATATGATGTGAAATTTATATGTGAAAAATTTAAAGTGGACTAAATAAGTGTGAGTAGATTTTCTTAAATTAAGTTAAATATTAATATGTATTGGTAATATGGGTCGGGTATGGGTCGGGTCGTGTATGGGTCATCGAATTTACTTTACAAGAAAATGGATCAAAACGGGTTAAATGGATCGATGTGGGTGGGACAATTTTCGACCTGACCCAACCCACCCATTTGACACCCTTATCTGCCACCCCTAGGATGGTTAGGGACCTTTGTTTGTGTTCCACAAAGTTCCTTTGATAGTAAAGACCTTTAAAAATTGTGCTCCATAAAGCTTGTGGTGCTTGACTTAATCCCCATGCTTGCTTATCCAACATAGCTTTATTCAAAGCAATTAAGTCTTTAAAACCTAGGCCTCCTTCATCCTTCCTAGTTTTCAGGAATTCTCATCCTCTCCAATGAATGCCATTTTTGTTTACATTTTGTTTCCATCAGAATGCTAAGATCCTCCTTTCAATAGTGTGGCATATTGAAATAGGGATCTTAAATATCGACATAGCATACTGCGGTAAAGAAAGCTTGCACAACTGTTTTCACCAGGATCTCCTTCCTAGCCTTGGATATCAACTGTTCTTTTCAACCCTCCAATTTGCTGTCCACCCTTGCAATAATTGATGAGAACAATTGTTTTTTTTGTTTGGCCCCAATCTAAAGGGATGCCCAAATATTTCCTTGTTTTCTTCATTAAAGGTATCCTCAATTCAGTTGCTATGTTCACTTTTAATTCCTGGGGGCACCCATGCCCAAAGAAAAAACTTGACTTATTTAAGTTAATAGATTGACCTAATGCAAAGCAATACTGGTTTAACACATTAACCAAGTTTTATGCTTCTCCAACAGCCCCATTCAGGAAAAATATAGCATCATCAGCAAATAACAAATGTGATAGTATTGGGCAATTAGGATTTAGCTTAATACCTTTCAAAGTTCCATCATTCACAACTTTGTTTACTAGTGAGGAAAGCATGTTAGCCATGATGATGAATAGATAAGGAGATAGTGGATCTTCCTGTCTAATACCCCTTGTCAGATGAAAAACATTAGAAGAATCCCCATTAACTCTAACCTTGAAAAATACTAAAGAAATGCATAATTTGATTAGTGAAACCCATTTCTCGCAGAAGCCCATCTTCAACATACAGTCGCATAAGAAATCTCATTCAACTCTGTCATAGGCTTTCTACATATCTAGTTTCAGAATTGCCTGAAATTTCCTTTTCCTCTTCCGAACCCTTAACTGATGTAAAACCTCCTGATCAATGAAAATATTATCTTGAATATGTCGCCCCCCCCCCAAATGCACTTTGTTCAAGTGATATAATCTCTGGGAGCAGAGGTTTAAGCCTATTTGCCATTACCTTTGCAATTATTTTATAGTTGAAATTACAAAAACTAATAGGCCTATACTTAGTAATACTTTCTAGGTTAGTAACTTTGGGAATAAGGGTGATATGTGTCTCATTTAAAGCTAGATCAAAAGTACCTTGATCAAAGAAAGTGGCTACCATTTTGAAGATATCCTCATGGATGATTGACCAATTACTCTGATAAAGTAAACCATTCAGCCCATTAGGTCCCAGTGCTTTAGTAGCACCCATATGAAAAACCGTCATTCGTACTTTTTCCCTAGTAATTTGCTTCATAGGAGCCTCATTGATCTCATTTGTAACCATCTTAGGGCATATTTCTAACACTGATTGATAGTATCGACAACCAACTAAAGTATATAGCAATTTGTAAAAGTCTATGATATGTTGGTTGAGGGTGGGAAGATCCCAATTCTAGTTGTGATCATCAAGCCGTAGTATTGAAATCTTATTTCATTGTCTCCTTTGAATCGTAGTAGCATGAAAAAACTTCGTATTTTTGTCTCCCCATTTTAGCCAGTTTATCCGAGATCTCATACTCTAGTACATTTCCTCTTGCCACCATAACATTTTGATTTGGTTTGTGATTTCCTTATACTCCCCTGCCCCTCGGTTGAGACTTCTTCACCCTTATTTGTTAGGTCGGTTAGTTTCCTTTTGCAATCTTCAATTTGTTTGGATGCATTCTTAAAAGTCTTGTGGCTCCATTTCCCCAATTCAGCTACCACCCTCGTTGTTTTGCTCGGAATGTCCAACTAGTTCTCCATAAAAGGGCCCCAAACTTCTTTAACAATATTACTACATTCTAGATTTTCTAGCCAATATGCTTTGAAACGAAACTTCCTTTGTTTAGGGACCCTAGCCACATCAAAGGACAGTATGAGTGGGCTATGGTCTGACACAATAGCTGGTATTGCAAAGGCTTCAACATTAGGAAAACTAACTCTCCATTCTAGATTATATAAAGCTTGGTTGAGCCTTTTTTCAACCATCTCATCACCCTCCCTATTGTTTGTCCATATAAATGCACAACCTTTACTTTCGATATCCATAAGGGAGCATGAGTCAATAAACTCCCGAAAGGCCACGACCTTGTACCGATCAACCTCCCTATTCCCCCACCTTCTCCCAATGATATAGCACCTCATTAAAGTCTCCAATACATAGCCAAGGAGAGTTGTGTAGCATATTCCTAGTTCATATGACATTCCATAGATGAAGTCTCTCCTAAAAATTGGTTGGTGGATGCAAAAATGATCATCCTTATGCCACTACCTAGATCTCTACAATCCACTTTAATGAGATTTCTAAAATGGAAGTTGACATCGATTATAACTTCGGCATCCCAAAACAGTGCAAGTCCACCCCCTATTCCCACAGGATTTACAATAAAAGATAAGCTAAAATGTAGATTAACTCTTATACAATCCACCATTTCTTCCTTGTTTTTGGTTCATAAGAAACACAAATTTTGGCCTCTCACGAGCCATAAGGGCTCTAAGATGTTGAACCATCAAGGGAGTGCCCATACCTTGACAGTTCCAACTAAATAGTTTCATGGCTTCAGTGGTGGCTTATTAGGGCTAGCCACCAAAGCTCCTTCACAGACTCCTTTCCACATGCTAATAAGAGTATCTAGAAGCTTTTCCTCATCAATCAAAGTGGTCTGAGTATCCTTCTTCTCATAAGGAGCAAAACATTTTTGTTTTTTTGTTTCTTGCCTTTTCAATCCACTTTTCTCTATTTTTGTAAGTGTTACTCCTATTCCATATTCTAATAAGCTACAAGTTTTCTCCATGGATTGTTGGACCCGTTTCCCTTTGTTTGGGGTTGCTTTGTTTGCAGCATTGGCATTCTCAGCTTGTTCATGCATTGTAGGGTCATATGGAATTATAGCCTGACCTGTTTGTTCTGGGTTTCCATTTTCCAAATGCACACCTACAAGAGACTATTAACACCCGAAATTTTGTTTATATGTTTTAAATGCCCATTTTTTTTGCATATATAAATACATATTAATTTATAGAAAAGATAAAAGCTTTTGAAAAAAATTCAAAAAAAAAATTTCGGATGGGCTGGCTCAGCCCAGCCCACCTTTTTTTCCTTTCTTTCCCAGCCTCATTCTCCCTTCTTTTCGGCCCAGCCCCCTTTTCCCCTTTATTTTCGGCCCAGCCCATCTTCTTCTTCTTTCCCTTCTTCCCCCACACGCACAACAGCAGGGACGCATGCGCAAGGGGAAACGAACAACGTCGTCCTGGTCTCCTCGGACCGTGACGCCAGAGACGAATTTCTGTTATGGAGACGCCAGAGACGAATTTCTGTTATGGAGAGGGATGGAGCAGATCTAAGGAGAAGAGGGACGCGACGAAAAGGCAGCAGAGGAGGAGGCAGACAGCGACGACATAGTTCGGACGCGACCCCTGCCACGGTGAGTCAGCCACATGACGCCAGCGAGGGAATCTTCCCTTGCTGCGCGGTCACGCGGCGTGGGGGATGATGATTCGATGAAGGAAAGCGGAGAGAGCTGCTGGACGTGGAGCAGCAGAGAAAAAAAAAAAAAAAAACAGAGGGGGAGAGAGAGCTCGAGAGCCAGGGCGAGGGGGAGCAGCTCGAGCGAGAAGAAAAACCAGGAGAATCGGAGGGGGGCGGTTCTGGACAGAGTGGCAGCTAGCTGATGGGAGCGGAGGAGCTTGGGAGAGAACAGAAGTAAAAGAAGGAACGGAAAGAGGAACTCGGACAGTGGCGGAGAGAGGGAAACAGAGAAAAGGTGCCCCAGACCGGGAGGAAGACTCGAGGAGCAGCTAGCCGTTGTCGGAGGCCGGTCGTCGTCTGCCGCAGCTCGTCCCCGAACGAGTAGCCTCGCACTGCCATCCGCTATGTCTCCAAACCAGCCGCCACGGCCTCGGTGACGATCCTGACCCTAGTGCGCGGAATCTTGCAGCTCGTTTTGGTTCAAGCCCTCTAGTCATCGAGCCATCGCATCGACACCTTGCGCTCATTCGATTTTTGTTTAGAGGATTCTGACTCAAGTTGAACTGAGTCCACAAGCTAAGTCGAGAATCCTCCGTTTTTGTGTTTCATCATGTTGCTCCTTGTCTACACTAATCCAGCACGGTGCATTTAGAAGCCATTGTTGCTGAATCGGTCTGAGTTAAATCAAACCCAGCCTTGCCGTTTCCATTCACATATCGTTCTGAAACCTACCCCTCACCGGCGAGCCCTGCCGTTTGAGACCGTTCCAGTAAGCATTTCTCCTCATTTTAAGTACATTTGTGGTTGTGTGTTTGCTAGAAATGCTAGGGATCAAGAATTTCGTTCTGGTGTAAATGTTTTTGTTAGATTTTGTGGCCGCCAAAGTAGGCGGCCGGTGGAAGTCAACGCCGGTCGAAATAGACGCCCGGTGGATGGTGATGGTTCTGTGACGGCGAAAGATGGTGGTCGGCAACTGGAATGGTGGTTCCGACGTCGGGAGCTTTGGGCTATGGAAGAAAAAGTTGCAGGCTCGAAGGAGTCTTCGGTGATGGGGGTTGGCGTGAGGTTGAAGATGAAGACAAAAGAAGACAAATCAGTGAAAAGACAAAATATAAGAAAAGTGAAAAAAAAAATAAGAAAATATAAAAGGAAAAGGAATGGGCTACCATTTTCATTTAAATTAATTTTGGGTTGGTCGATGGGCTGGAGTATCATGGGATGCGACGAGAGATTGGGCTGAAAATAGAAATAGGAAATGGGCTATTTTAATTCCTTTACTATTGGGCCATTTTTTAAAATCCGTCCGGGCCGTTCGGCCAGCCCGGTTTCTAGTAGCCAGACCCGAACCGATAGGGTCCGGGTTGATTTAGTAGGGCTGGGTCTCCTGACCCGGTCCGAATCTTTTTTAATAAAAAAATTAAAAATTAAAAAAACCTTAAAAAATTCGAAAATAAAAACCTCAAAAAATTGATAATTTTTTTAAATTCAGAAAATCATAAACAAAGTATTAAAAATATAAAAAATATAAAAAAATTTATAAAAAATTCAGAAAAAAAAAGCAAAAAGAAGGAAAAAACCTAAAATTGAATAAGCCTTTAGGGCTTTACAATAGGTTTTTTTAGTTTATGTTATATTTTTTTTAGGGACAATATTAGGATATTCTCGTGCCTTATTTTGTGATGATATTTTGGATATTATTTTCTTACTTTAAAATGGTTAGGATAAACCTCAGACTTCTTAAATAGATTACCATGGCCTTATTAATACATAATTAAGTTAGGTACCGAGAGGGCGTTAGTCGCATGATTAACGTAATCAAGTCCCCGACTCTAGATTCTTTGATTACATAGAAAGTGAGACTCGCTCCCATACCTCGCTTGATTTCTTGTTGATCCCAATAGGCTAGGCACGCTCCCATGCCTTACTTTCTAATTACATAGAAAGTGAGGCGCGGGGTAAGGGCTTAGGAGAACCCGAGTTAACTAAGGGCCATCAGTCCGAAATTAGTAATACCCCTAAACTTATTTAGATATTTTTTGTTCCCCCCTCGGGATGAGAGAAAAAAAATTAGGTCGCGATAAGGACAAAGGTGTTTCAAGCACTATAATATCTTCCTCCAAAGATTTATCAATTTCTCCATAAAAGACGTGCCAACATGGGTTGAGTTCTCTCGCTTCTGCCTTTAGCCAAGAGTCATACTTTCCTTGTTTATCTTGGGCCAAACTAGTCTCCTCATAAGGTATCTTCAGACAGAAAGTCGCATAATGGCCCATGCATCCATAGGAATAACAGAAATGAGGTAACCTTTCATATTTAAAATCTATCCACCATTTTCTACCACCTATTGTAATAAACGTTCATGTTTTGAGGGAGTTGAACAAATTAAGCCTAATTTTAGCTTTGCCAATTTTTCGAGAGCTATTGGTTCTTGCTTCAATTTTAACTTCCTCAATAGTCCCCAATTTTTCAGCAATTAGTCTAATTGACTCCTCTATTATAGCAGCACGGGGGAAGCCTATGAATTGCACCCAAAAAGCGTAGTACGAGAAATCATAGCAATGCACCGGTACGTTGGGGTCCCTTTCTTACAAAACAAGCAAATTGCTAGCGAAAGACTATGGTCCTGATTGAACAATTCTCCTCCTATATTCCACTGAACTAAAGGTAAACAAAAAGAACCCCGGTTCGAGGACTTCACATTTTACATCATCTATCTTCCGGAAGATGGAACGGTTCAATTGACGTGAATCTGAACTTCTGTCGCAAAAAGGTGGCTGCACACAACCTTTTTGATTTTGGGGGCACTGTATTGTTAATACATGCATACCTTTTTGAACTTACAAACTTTACTTTTCTTTTTCTGGGTGAGTTGTCTTTTTTTTTTTTTTCAGAGCCATTTTGTATATTCTTTGGAACTTTAGCTCAATCTTATCATACAATGTTACATCCATTACGTAATTTAAACACCTCATGAAAAGAGGAAAAGATAGAAAGATTCATGAGTGGAAAGTTGTAATTTTGCATAAAATGATTATAATATGATTGTCAAGAAACATATTGACATATTGAACTCAAAATTGCATGGCAAATATAAGTCATGTAATTTGAATTTGATCAATCGCATCGTCTCTTCACTAGGAGATGAGACCATCACATCTCTAGCATTCATATGCAAATTAGCCGCTAATACTCAATTAGCCACAACCCTTATTCCCCTATTTTCACCAGAATTTTATCACTCGCAAGGCGCTCATCAGATAATTTCCACTCTGCGAGAAATCAAGAACGCGGCCTGTAGTAGCCATAAGCTCCATAGAACGTCTGTGCGAAAGTAAGCATGAGCAAAACGAAAGCAGCAATTAAGGAAATAATTGACCAGGGATTGCTGAAGTACTCGAACTTGAGACTGGCTGTCCAGTGATGCCAACTGTGGCTGGAGTAATTGTTCACCTCCTCAGTCACTTTAGAGAGATAACTGTAGTAGATGTCGAAGTCCACCTCCTTGCAAAGGTGGTTGAAGAGATCAGCGACCTCGGCGTTGCTCCCAAGCCAGTGCTCAATGATCCCACATTGGTGGAGGTATCCGACGTCCTCGGATGAGTTAATCAAGTTGACCATGAAGATTATGTACGAGGTGATGACTTTGTCGCAATTGATGCGACATTGCTTGAAGGCTATCAAATTGAGGAAGAGTGACCTCGTCCCATTGTGGATCAAAAGTTGGGGGATCTTGACGGTCCCGTCCTTGAACTGGATGTCCCATAACCTGTCCGTCTCCCCCTTTTTGAACTTGATCCCGTTTTCCGGAGCTCTGTCACGCAAGGGATGTGCTGTTGCTGTTGCTGCTTCTGCTTCTGCTGCTGCTTCTGCTGCTGCTTCTGCTTCTGCTTCTGCTTCTGCTTCCCCTCCAAATCCCAGTGCAGGAGGCTCCGCCGGAACAATTCAAGGAAAGGGAGCTCCCCCTCCTGGGGTAACGGGTCAAAATCCAGCCTGTCGATAGTAATGGAGTAAAGCTTGCTCTTTGTAGGTGTCAGAGGGTAGAAGAAGTGAAGCGCTAGCTTGGCCAAGACACCCGTCGGGTCGGGTTCAGTTTGGTCACGCTGGAGGCAGAACAGCTGGTCGAGTATGAAGAGCGGGGTCTGATTCTCAAGCATGATCATGTCCCGCTAGATTATGTGCGCCAATCCCCCAAATGAGAAGACAGGGTCTTTCTGATGGTAGCCGAGTTCCTTGAAACCCACGGAAAATCCCCAGAACAACTTGATCACAAAGCACCCGACGAGAACCATCATCTCTACAAACTCATCGCTGCTCATGCGAATCATCCCCTCATAGCAGCCACGAGCTCTCTTCTCAACCTTTTTCACTGAGGCTAGATAGAAGACAATCTTGTCATTGGGGCTGCGTCTGAGCATGCGGTGCAGGCAGCGCCACTTGTGCCAGTTCATCTGGCGGAGGTGCCCGTTATTGTGGTGGTACGGACCGAGTGAGACTACCCGGGGGACGTAGGTGTTGTCCTTGCCATCCTTGAGATAGTGCGGGATCCAGAAACTGGAAAGCTTTGCCCATGGGCACGCCTTGTTGTCCTGGCCAGCTTGCTTGAGCTTCTCTTTGATGGAGATGAGCCACAAGGACTCAGGTAGCCTTGGCTCGTCTTCGGCCTCATCGTCCCACAAGGAGTAGTCTGACGTTGGCTTCTCTTCGGCGTGGTCGAACCTGATTTGGTGATACTTGTGTGGTTCTTGCTGTGGCATTTGGGGTCGGGATTCAATTTGTCCGCAGAGAATGGCACTAAAAACACGCTTCCTCAACCGGGAGAACCATTTACTGCCTTCGTCGAAATTTGGCACCATTTCTCGGGTAGAATAGGTCTCTGTTTCACTGCCTTTGCGTTTCTTGGGTTTCACAAAGCAGAATTGGTACTCTAATATTGAGGGTTATTGGAACAATGGAGATATCATTCCGACATCGCATTCAAAACGAGTTTTATAATATTCTAGCCTTCATGATGTCAGGCCAATTTCGTAATTTTAATAGTGTATAAGGGTGATAAACAACGCGGCTCACCTTACCCATACTACAAGGTACAATTATTGGACTGGCTTTTAATCGGACACCTTATGCTCTACGCTAAAAACATGCACATATAGTTCTTATTTTTACATCACAAAGAACGGTTGGGTTTTTATTTTGCTCCGCTTAGCCTTTTAATTGGATTTTCATAGGCCGGAACAATTTAATTATCCAAATACAGCAGCATTTTCCGTGCAACTCCCCTTAAGAACAGTGTTAAAGAATGGCACGGGGATTAGACTATGCCCATCCAACCTCTGACAGAAGTTTTCACGTGAGTTTTAGTTCATATCTATGATAAACCCAATTCTACCGTTTGTTCAGTAATGTTGTCTTTGTTGCTTGTTATAAACATTTGGGTCCATTACATGCGGTGACTTCGTTCTTATGCTTTTCTAAGTATGATCCATTACTTTCTGTTATATACGATATGTTACGGTACACTGCATACAATCAAATCTTAGCCGTTGGTTAATAGCATAAAAAATAATAAGAATTTCAGAATTCACGGGTCAGGTTGATTGTTATTAATGGAGAAATACTATATTAATTAAGTTTGTTACTAAATTGCCATACTAACTGATGTGATAAACTATAATTGGGTGTTGAAAATGACCCGCTTGCTTTACAGCTTAATTGAATATGCCATAAACTGATTTTAACATATAATATCCCATGATAAGCATAACAATTGATATATGGCATCTTGGTTGCATACCGATGTACTCAATAATGTTTTTCTTTTTTAAAAGTGGCATTTTGCTCCATCTCTTTCCTCTAACTCACGCTTTTAAGGTGGGTTCCAAAAATGGACGATTATAGTTAGTTAGTTTCCATGTAGGTAATATTAATACTTTGTGATCTAATGAGGCGTGGCAAGGACGAACAAGAATATAATGCTTTTCTTGAAATTACTAATTGAAGTACGGTTGAGGGCTCGCATCGTTTGGTGAGTGAGCCATGTGCAATGTGGGGTGTGTTTGGGAGCGCCTTTGCAAATTAAAAGGACTTTAGGTTAAGGGGTTTTTAGGAAATATAAATAGTGTTTGGTAAATCTTATTTGCAAAAATGCAAATATGTGTGTGATATATACTATTTGCTTTGGGTTTTTTATGGAGAATTTTTAAAATGAAAAAGAAAATGCTAAGGAAAAGGACAATAAAGAGGACGAACGGGATGCAAACCTGGAAGGAGAATTTATACTTGCCTTGGATTCTCCTTACCTTAAGAAGAATCGAAGAGGTACTTGCCTTTATTAAGGTGAGAGTATGCGATTCTCCTAAGGCAATACCCACCCAAGAAGAAACTGGGATTCATAACTTCATTAACCCCCCGGAGAAATCAGAAAAATCATACGCTCGATTCTCCTTACGGTGAGTGCTTAATGGAGAATTCATTCTTGCCTTCACACAACCCACAAAAGCCAGATTCCACAAGAATCGAAGTCGAAGACCCAATTGCACAAGTAATGGCATGTCGGACTGTTTGTGATGCGTGTTTCTGATCGAGCCTCTGGTGAGGCCGAGGGAACCCAGACGCATGACCTCAGGTGGTCGAGGCAAGGCGAGGCGATGCTAAGGGTTGAGCGACCTAGGGTGGCCGAAGGCAAGGCGAAGCAAGGTTGAGAGTCACGCAACCTTGGTGATAGCCAGAGGTGAATCGAGCCCAAGAAAACCCAAATCTTGCGCGATCAGCCATTGAGGGTCTGTTTGGCAACTTGCCAATTTCTTTGTTTTTCTGTTTTTTTGTTCTCTGGAATAGAAAAGGAATAGAAATCCGTTTGGTAACGCCAACTGATTTTTCTATTGCCAAGAATAGACAGTTGTTCTTGGGAATAAATTTGGAGTAGAAATGAGAAGTAGAAAAAACTAACTTCTTATTTCTGGAAACAATTTCTAGAAACAATTTCTTGGGGACTTCTCACCCTTATAACATGCGGCCACCCACCCGGCCGCCCGCCGCTTTCGCCGCCACTGTCGCCCGCCACCGTTGCCGATCTTCGCCACTTGTCCCTGCCGGCCGCCCCCACCCGCTTGCCACCGGCCGACCGCCAGTCACCGTCCTTCGCCTTGCGGCAGGCGGGAGGTGGGGGTTGGCGATCAGCGACCGGCGACTGGCGGTGGCGAGCTGCAAGCTGCGGCGGTGGTGGCGGGGTGCAGTGTCACGCCCCGAACCCCGAGCATGCGACAATCCCTTACCATGGTCAATTGAAAGCGACGTCCCAGGATCCATCGACGACTATTCATTTTATCTTTCGTTAAGCGCAAGCGGAAGACGAACCATCCCCAGACAAACAAACAATCAAACAGGGATAGAGGAATGAACAACAATGACAACAAAGAACTACTCATTTATACATCTTCATTGGATTAACCAACGGAGGATCGTTTCCGAATTACAAGCCCGACAAAAAGGGCCGATCCATCCTCTAAGCGAAACCAAAAGAACTAGGCTAATCCAACAGTACACAAAGAACCCTCGGGTTCAACACCACGGTCACTCAGACCCATCGGACTCAAGCTTCGTCGGGTCGATCACTGGAGAAGCGGGGGCAGAATTCTCCACTGCGGGTACGCCATTCTAAGGACCTGAAAATGTTTAACCACGACGGGTTGAGATAAAATCTCAGCGAGTTCTTCCCCCTAAGCCCCGGTTAGTACGCCAACTCAACCGGGGTATCTCTCCGTAACCACCCCTCACTCAACCCACAACAAACAACCAAAACCAAACAACAGCCAACAACAGACAGGGCAACCCACAATCAATATTTGGTTCGTATGCAACCTTACCCGGTATGCCATACCCTGCGCGTCCAATCTCATACAATTCAAGCAAGGCACACGGTCGTTAGATGAACCAGTTCATCAATCACATGCGAATCGTGTCACAAGCGATCTCACCTGGCCATTGCCACACCCTGCACGACTATCAACTCATGCGTGCGTACCATAATTAATGCGATCATCGCGACATTAAAAGCATGCGAATAATCAGAGCATCTCACACAACTTTCTCATGTCTCACACTCACACATGCTCCGATTATTACGACCACTAGGACCACGGCACAACCTTATGGTTGGCGGTCTACCGATCCAAAGACCAGGCATCGTCCTCCCCCATGAGGCACGGCGACGTCACGGGCTCTCTCCCATCGACGGCATTCCCTATGGAGCATGGGGCCCGCTCACTGCCGCAGCCCCGCAACTGACCACTGTCAGGCAACCGACCGAAATCAGGACGACCAAAAGGCCACGGCACAACCCCATAAGGATTGGCGGTCTACCGGTAGTGCCGGGCTCTCCTCTTAATGTGATCATACAACACATCATCAAACAATCCATTTATATCTTTGCTCTGTTGTGAATGCAACATCGCTCATGCTCATGCGACATGCCATTTCAAATAACCCACGTAATATGTCATGCGGTCTCACTCGATAATTTCAAAATCCAAAATCCAACCAACACTCGATCACGCATTTTATCAATATTCACGAGTATAATTAACAATCGGCACTTCAATTAATCATAAAAATCAATAGCACATCAAATTCAGGCAAAAATTAGCCTTTAGATGAACAAAGGCCGTGAATGTAATTATGAACAAGTGATTTTTCGAAATTCAATTAATTAAAACATTTAATCCAGAAATTAAACAAAACATTAATTAAAACAATTAATCAACCAATTTAAGCAAATCATGCTTAATTAAACACATAAACACAATTAATCCCAAATTAAGCACAATTAAACTTAATAAAGCAAAATTAAGCTAATATAATCTTAACCAACTATCTAACCACCTATCTTAGGGCTAATACAACTTAATTAAACCCCTTAAACCAAAATTAACACTAACTAACCAACCCTAAGCAAGTTTAGGCACTAAATAGGGATTAGGAGCTAAACTCACCCGTTAAGCGGGCCGGTGACACGAACGCAGCGGCGGCGACGAACCTGACACCCGGGGACCTCTACCATAGCGATCCAAGGCGGTCCGGGGCTGAGAACAGCAGCAACAAACTCGAAATCCCCCTCGCAACTCGAAAAACCGACTGCATAGGAGGAAAGTTGCTGATCGGAGTTGAACGGGCTGCCCGTTAAGCGGGCCGGTGACACGGACGCAGCGGCGGCGACGAACCTGACACCCGGGGACCTCTACCATAGCGATCCAAGGCGGTCTCGGGGCTGAGAACAGCAGCAACAAACTCGAAATCCCTCGCAACTCTGAAAAACGACGCATAGGAGGAAAGTTCCGACCGAAGTTGAACGGGCTGCCCGGAGCTCCGGCGAGCGGCGGGCCAGCGACCAATGGCACCTGGGGCTCGAGGGGGAACCACTTGTGGTTGGTATGGGTGGTGGTTTGGTCGGAAATGGAGAGAAACGGAAGAAAAGGCGGAACAAAGTTGCTGCAGGCGGAATAGTGATGGTCCGGCGACAGCCGGCTTTCGTCCGGAATACGGGACGACCGACAGCTCTTTCCGGCGATCGGCCGACGCTATCTGAACGGAAATTCTCTTCTGAACACAATGGCAGGTGGCACGAGACGATATTCCAACGGGAAGGCAATGAACAACTCAGATTTCGGTGAAAGGTCAAACTGAAAAACAGAAGGAAGGAAGGAAAACCATGGGAGAGAAGTGCTGCGATTTTGGAGAAGATGAAGAGGAGAGAGAGAGTGAAGTGAAGGCTGAAGGATAAGCCTTATCAAAGCCATCAATGCTTGCCCCACTTGCCAAACAATGACCTCATCTTCTCTTTCTTCTTTTTGACTTTTCTTCAAAATATCCAAGGGCATTTTGGTCATTTCCACCTTGCACATTTCCCAATATGTCCTTGGGCTGAAAATGAAAGGGGCGGGCCTAGGAAATGGGCTTGAAAATGAATAGGAACGGGCTCGGGAATTTATTGGGCTTGAATCGGCTCGGTTTTAGACAATGGGCTCGGAAGGGTAAATGGTCGATTTGGCCCAATGGGCTAATTTGCTTGCCTCGGGCCTTCCATGGTGGCTGTCCCACCTTGGGCATGAGGCCTACACTGATTTTGCCCGGCCCACGTCCTCATAGGCTCGTTTTATTGGTCTGAAAATCCCTTTTCCAAATACTCGGCTTAACCGGCAGTGTTGATTGTCTAAGAAGCATCGTCCAAAAGTCCGTCCCGGATGTTCCTGAAAATTCGAAGTCCAATACTGGATTCTCATGCCTTGTTAATTTCGCCCGAATGCCATTTTGGTACTGCTCAGATTGACAGGCGGCTTTGAGGATTCACGCGTAACCGACTCGTGCCAATTCACGTTCAAGACTTCTCGACACATGGACGTCCTTGACTATATGAAATTGCGAAGGATCAATTCTTATTTCAAAGTACACGATTATCAATGATCGACATAGGGCCGTTCGCGGGTTCGATAACAGTAAACGGAATCACCCGTTGTCCCATTATGTTCTGTCTGCATATCGACTTCTAGTCGTCCCTGAAATCGGCCTGCATGACTACAGGATCGTCCTTACACAAGTCTCACGGTCGAGTCGTTTTCCCAGGTCGGGTTCTTTAGTCGCACGAGTTACGTCCTCATTAGCCTTTTCCCTCAAGGTCGTATCTCGGGAGTGATCGGTCCGAGTGAGATCAACCAACAATGCATCGACGAAATTCACATTCATTCATCCCTAAAAGGGCTCGAATTTCAGGATGTTACATGTAGACGGCGATCAGGGGCGGCGGCCGGCGACTGGCGGCCGATGGGCGGGGGCCGCCGGTGACCAGTGACCGACAGCCGCCAACCAACATTCGGCGGCCTCTAGCCGCCGCCCCTGGTCGTCGTCTGCACCCCACCGCCGCCTGTCGCCGCCACTGTCAAGAAAGAATGAAATAAAAAAATTTTGTCGATACCAAACGCATTTCTATTCTTTTTCTATTCCGAGAACAAGAAATTTTTGTAGTTACCAAACGCCCTATTTTACTCAGAAATTATTCCAGGGAGTAGAAATAGAAAAGAACTATTTCTCAAAAGAAACTGTTCCTAGAAGTAGAAATGTTACCAAACGCACCTTGAGCTTTCTCTCCAAAGATGAGTTCTCAGCCATTACTCTCTGCCTGGAAACACTCAACTATGATGTGAATAATTTTCGTTGAGTTTGCTTGGTATTAAATGAAAAACTAAGAGAAGTGAACCGTTTTAAATATGAAGCTCTCACATCTAGGAGATCAACAAAATATTTCATCTTGACTTGTTCAAAGAGAGTAGCTATTGCATTGCCCAGTGGCCCAATTATTATTATTATTATTATTATTATTATTATTATTATTATTTTGTCCTTAGATTTTTGAAATTTCCGTCAATTAGGGTTTTTGGTTCTAAATGGTGATTCAAATGACTCAAAAGAATCCCAAATTGCTGTGCTTCGAAGTGATATCATGTAGTTGTTTTGGATGGTATTTTATGATCAGCGTTTGACAAGTGTATTCATTTTGGAGGCTTCCGTTGCGTTGCTCTCGTCCTTTTTCACTCCAACTGTTATGTTGTCAAGTGTATCCGCTTAATTCACAATTTATATTTTGGGTGAACATAAAAGAACACAGAGCATTTGGGACTTAATGAAGTAGAAATCCGTGCATTTTCCCAAATAAAATCTGAGTTTTAATCACGAAAAAAAGTGTAGCATGTGACATTTACATAGCATGTGACGAAGATGTAGCTTTTTTACCTAATTCATGAACTTTCAGCTGAATTTTACCATTCGTAAAGCTGCTTATCAGATGATTTCTACTATAGGAGAAATCAAGAACACCTGTAGTAACCATAGACTCCATACAAAGTCTGTATGAAATTAAGCACAAGAATAACCAAAGCAGCAATGAAGGAAATGATTGACTAAGGATTGTCGAAGTACTTGTACTTGAGAATTGCTCCCCAGCTTTCCACTTTTGGGCGAGATTCGCTCTCAAGATACTCCAAGAGTGGGCTGTAATAAATCTTAATATTAACAATCATTAAATTAAGAACAAATTCGATTCATACATGATTGCAAAACACCAATAATCCAAATATGTACAGCGGAATTAATTACATACCTGTTTGAGCCATGGCCTCACTTGATTGAAAATGGATCAACCTGATATGATCAGTGATCTGTCGGTATGCTGGTTCTTCCTCTCTATGACCTATTTCGGTTTAGCAGCTTTAATGGGATTAAGCAACTGATAGGTATTAACCTACCATTTTATAGGCTAGAGAGGGGACCTAGCAAACCCTAATCAACAGCGTGTCAACTGGGCCCTTCCCATTACGGGCTTCAGTTAAACACAATTGCCTACACTTTCTGCTCAACTAGGCCCGTAATTAATGGATGCCAAAACCCAATTCAATAAGATCACTTGAGGGTTCAAAATATATTGGAATATCCATTAACCCGATTATATAAAATAGAAAATTAATTAATTAATGTAAGCCCATTATCGGAAATTTCCAACATTCTCCCACTTGGGCTACATTAATTAATTTGTTTTATTTTGAAAACGATTTTTATTTTGAAAACGACACTCTCGGGTTAATAACTGAAAATTTGTTTTATGTGGCCACAATTTTGAAAAATAATATTCCAATAATGGCATCTCAAAACCAATCCAATCCTATATAACCTCATTATAGGACTATGGCGATCAATGTGTTAAGAAAATACCGCAACACATGACCTTCCATAATCACATATAATAAACATTATATTTTCATGGATCATGGGCCTAGTAGTGTAGTAAGAAATAGTGCCAACATGTGATCAAAATATACACTATTTCTTATCGGTCCTCAATGCAATTTCTAAACGACATGAAACTGCATCAGCGCAATTTCTAAACAACATGAAATTGCCTCAGTGCGATTTCTAAACAACATGAAATTGCACAACTATGTCACAATCCAACATGAGATCTCATAATCGGTGACATCCAGGTCGTCTTTAAACTAAAATTTGTTTAAAGATACTTGTTTCATATTTCCATTTCTCGTCGACGGGAGAAAGGATAACGATAAAATCAATAATAATAATCATCAAAAGTAAATGCTTTAATAGACATTATAAAAGCATTATTAGTTTGTATATAACTATAATATCTAGAAATACAAACTATATATCTCCCACTAACAAAATAGATCAAAAGACTCTAAAACACCCATATTCTTTACATGTTCTTTAAACAAAATGGGTCGTAAGCCTTTTGTTAGGGGATCAGCCAACATGGACTCAGTTCTAATATTCTCTATCACAATATCTCCATTTTTGACTAAGTCCTTAACAGTATAATATTTGATCTCCATGTGTTTGGACGCATTGCGATCTTGTCATTCTTGGAATAAAAAAACAGTTGCGGTGTTGTCACAATAGATCACCATAGGTTTAGCAATAGAGTCCACAACTCGCAATTCGAGATCAAATTTCGAGCCAAACAGCTTGAGTTGAAGCTCCGTAACACGCTACAAACTCAGCATACATTGTAGAGTTTGTAACCAAGGTTTGCTTTGTGCTCTTCCAAGAAATAGCACCCCCAGCCATCATAAAAATATATCCAAAAGTTGATTTTCTGTCATCCGAACAACCAGCAAAATCAGCGTTTGAATATCCAATCACTTTGAGGTCATCTACTTTGCTATACACAAGCATGAAATCTTTTGTTCGTTGCAGATATCTCATCACTTTCTTAAGCTGCAACCCAATGTTCATGACCTGGATTCGACAAATATCTCCCAAGAGTATTCACAGCAAAAGCAATATCAGTGCGGTGCGGACTTGTGCATACATAAGATTGCCAAGCTTTGCACTAGCATATGGAATATTCTTCATTGCTTCTTTTTCAACATCATTCTTGGGGCATTGTTCTATGCTCAATTTATCTCCTTTCACAACAGGAGCTTCACCAACCTTGCAGGTTTGCATATTAAATCTCTTCAGAACACGATCTATATAACTTTTCTGAGATAATCCCAGAACCTTCTTAGATCTGTCACGATAAATTTCAATGCCTAAAACAAAAGATGCTTCCCCAAGATCTTTCATATCAAACTTTGCGAGACGAGAAAACTTTTTGTATCATTCAATAGATCAATATCTCTACTAGCAAGCAAAATGTCATCTACATAAAGTACTAAGAAAATATATTTACTCTCACTTACTTTCATGTAGATGCATTGATCAAACTTGTTTTCTTCAAAACCATATGATCTCACAACTTTGTCAAATTTCAAGTACCACTGACGTGATGCTTGTTTGACCTCCGAAGCTTGCATACCATATTCTCCTTTCTAGCTTCTTTAAACCCTTCAGGTTGCTGCATATATACTTCTTCATCCAGATCTCCATTTAGAAAAGCTGTCTTAACATCCATTTGGTGAAGCTCTAAGTCGAAATGAGCCACCAATGCCATAATTATCCGAAATGAATCTTTAGTGGACACTGGAGAAAAGGTTTCAGTATAATCAATGCCCTCTCTCTGCGTGAACCCCTTTGCGACTAACCTTGCCTTGAATCTCTCTATTTTGCCTTTATTATCTTTCTTGGTTTTGAATACCCATTTGCAGCCAATCGGTTTATGCCCATCAGGTAAATCAACAAGTTCCCATACTTGATTATTTGACATGGAAATCATCTCGTCCTTCATCGCTCTTAACCATTCATCTGCCTGATTACTATCAAGAGCTTCTTTGAAGGTCACCGGATCAACTATATGTCCAATGTCAAAATCAGCTTCTCCAAGATAGACATGATAATCATCTTGAAGTGCCGGTCTTCTTTGTCGTTGTGATCTCCGCACAGGCATTTCTGGAGCCGGATCATTCGTCTGGGGAATTTCATTCGCAGTCATATTTCCAGTATCTGTTTCTTGATGCGTTTCCACTCTACAAGGCTCTCGCATAGAATCATCATTCAAGATGGGCAATGGAATGGAAACCGTTTTGTTTGGTTCTTCCCTTTCAAAAGATTGAGAAGAATTCTCTTCAGCAACATCTAACTCCAAGAATTTAGCAGTTTGAGACTCAACGATTCTAGTGCCCCGAGGAGGACAATAGAACCTATACCCTTTGGAATGGTGAGGGTATCCAATAAAATAACATCTAGTAGTCCTGGGTTCGGTCTTCTTTTGAGAAGGATCATAAATTTTCACCTCTGCAGGACAACCCCAAACTCGAAAATGATTCAAGCTTGGTTTCCTCCTTGTCCATAATTCATAAGGTGTTTTCGGCACTGATTTACTAGACACACGATTCAATATATAAGCCGTTGTTTTAATCGCATCATCCCATAAGTATTCAGGTAAATTAGAACTGCCCATTATACTTCGTTTCATCTCCATGAGTGTGCAATTGCGCCGTTCAGCTACACCATTTTGTTCGGGACTTCCAGGCATTGTATACTGAGCAACAATACCACAATCTTGCAAATATTTAGCAAATGGTCCCATTTGTTGTCCGGTCTCAGTATATCGCCCATAATACTCACCACCTCGATCAGATCTGACAATTTTGATAATTTTTCCCAATTGTTTCTCAACTTCAGTGCGAAACACTTTGAACATGTCAAGAGCCTCTGCCTTCTCCTTAATCAGATAAACGTAACAATAACGGGAGAAATCATCAATAAAAGTGATGAAGTACTTATTTCCACACAGAGTGGTTGAGTATGGCCCGCTGATATCTGTATGAATTATCTCCAATAGATTTTGACTGCGAGTAGCACCTTTCTTCTTAATTTTAGTCAATTTTCCCCTCACACAATCAATACAAGTCTCAGTATCATCCGAGTCAAGAGGAGGAAGAATGTCAGCTTTGATGAGTCGCTTTACTCTTTCTTTGGAGATATGCCTAATCGCTTATGCCACAACAATGAAGATTTCTCTTTAATCAAGGATCTCTTAGCAATATTGTTCTCGACATTAAAAGAACAATATGGACTATCAGGAGATAAGGATAATCGATATAATCCATCACACAGAACACAATTCCCAATAATTCTGGAATCATAACTCAAATCCACTCTATTATTTGCAAAATAGAGACAATATCCAGCTTTGTCAAGCAAAGAAAGAGAAATTAAGTTTCTCCTAAAACCAGGAACGTAAAAGACATTGTTCAAAATGAGCTGAAATCCAGAATCTAAATTCAAAACAATTGTGCCTATGCGCTTCACATCAACTCCGACATCGTTTCCAACTTTAAGCTTTAACTCCTTCAGACTTGGATTCCTTAGATTTGTTAGACTTTGTAAGGTAGTAGTCACATGAACAGTAGCACCAGAATCAAGCCACCAAGAATCCGGAGGAACATCAACTAGATTTGATTCAAAACAAACTAACAACTCATGCAGCAAGTTTCCAACTTCAGCCTTGTCTGAGACTCTATATCGTTCTCCCACTACTTCAAGGAAGGCTGTTTTGCATTCGTATTTTCCGGTAAACCACTAATGAGATGCTCGGTATAAAGCAATGGACCTCTTCATAGCAATGAGGCTCGTCGGTTGGATTTTTCCCATCTAGCATAATGGGCCTTTTGATCTACACTACTTTGATCATTGGGCTTGGGAGGTTCATTCTCACGTAGTCAAGTCCATATCCACAATGCCAAAACAAACTCTATATCTTGCTTCCACCTCTTGAAGTTTGATCCAGTTAATATCTCAACCGTGGCATTATTGTTGTTTACAGCAAAAGTAGCTGTTTGTCACACATAATGCAATATGATTAATTATGGGCATTAAACAATTTCCACAAAATAATTAGTATATTATAAACTCCCCTTTGGGCAGAGCGTATAATACACCATTATTTTCCACAAAGCATGAAGATTATAAAACAACAACAAGGAGAATTACATATAATTGTCAAGAATCTATCCCCTTTGGGCAGACAAATCCTTTAAATTATACATCTCCATAATATCAATATATAGAGACGATAAGGAGAATTACATATAATTATCAAGAGCTTATTCACTTTGTGCAAACAAGACCTTTTAAATTACACATCTCCATTATCTCGACATAGAGGAGAATTACACATAACTCTAAAATTTATCCCCTTTAGGAAGATAAAATTTTGAGTTATACATCCCCATCAATTATCTCTATTATATTAATATAGAGGGGAATTACATATAATTTTCAAAAAAATTTATCCCCTTTGGGCGGATAAATATTTTTCCAATTATACATCCCCATCTTTTTAAAGTGAGAATTTATCTTCATGCAATTTTTCAAATTAATATACACAATAACCCCCTTTGGGCAGGTAATTGTATATACTAATTTGCATTAATAGGAACTCCAAAAAATTTTATAATGTTCCATTTAATTAATGCCCAAAATTTATCAATATGAAGCACTTAACAATATGTGCTTCCCAAAATCATATTGCATTAAACAACAATTTTTGCCACAAATTCCCCTTTTTTTTTTTTTTTTTTTTTTTTTTTTGAAATTTCATTTTCATTTAATATTTTATTAATCAAAAATTTGGCCTAGCGGGCTCGGGCCAGAAAATTCTGGTAACCGGCCCGCGTGGGCTTCCCTCCGGAAGCCCGGATTTTGGGCGTAGCCCAGAATCCGAGAAGCCCAGAAACCTGGGCTTCTGCCCAACTCCAGAAGCTGGGCTTTGCGCCCAGCTTCTTCCAGAGGCCCAAATCTGGGCTTGCGCCCAGTCAAAAGAAAGAGCCCAGTCGCTGGGCTTCTTGGCAGACTCGGCCGCATGGACTTCTCCAGCTCGCCTGGGCCTGCGCCCAGGAACTCTGGATGCCCGGCCCGCCTGGGCTTGCGCCCAGGAACTCTGGAGGCCCAGATTCTGGGCCAAGCCAGCCCAGTTCGCACATGGCCTGGCTGGAGGTCTTCTTCAACCTCCAGCCGGAGCCCCGAGGTCTGCAAACCGGGTCACACGACCCGGTTTCGACCCAAGCACAATAATACTTGTTTTATACCTAATTTTTGTAATATTTTTCATGGGCTTTGATTCTAACACCATTATAAATTGATTAGAGTGATTTAAACGAAGATTAATCGAACAAATCATCAATATTAAAGCTTCAAAATTTTCGGATCCTCTACCCATGGCCGAAAATCAATTTTCTCAAGTTTAATGCCAAAAAACTCACTTTAATGCAACTAAAAAATTCTAAAGCATATATATAACAATACCCATGCATAAATTTATAACATACTTCAATCAATTGCAAGTAATTTAAAAAATTTTGGAACTTTTCAAGGTACAAACCCTAGAATTTCAAATTCGAAATTCTCTCTCAATTCTCAACGAAAATCTATAAATTATATATGGTTGGAAAGATCTCGACATGTAGAATAAAAACCCTAAGGTTTCAGAATCAATCGATGAAAAAGTCCGCATGAGAAAATAACGACAACAATAGGTTAAAAGGAGAAAATTTCGAATTTGTTCATAAAAGAAATTTGGGTTCTACAATCATATATGATAGGCTCTGATACCACATGTAATAAATCTTAATATTAACAATCATTAAATTAAGAACAAATTCGATTCATACATGATTGCAAAACACCAATAATTCAAATATGTACAGCGGAATTAATTACATACCTGTTTGAGCCATGGCCTCACTTGACCGAAAAACGGATCAACCCGATATGATCGGTGATACGTCGGTATGCTAGTTCTTCCTCTCTATGACCTATTTCGGTTTAGCGAGCTTTAATGGGATTAAGCGGCGATAGGTATAACCTACCCTTTTATAGGCTAGAGAGGGGACCTAGCAAACCCTAATCAACAGCGTGTCGGCCTGGGCCCTTCCCATTACGGGCTTCGTTAAACACAATTGCCTACACTTTCTTGCTCAACTAGGCCCGTAATTAATGGATGCCAAAACCCAATTCAATAAGATCACTTTGAGGGTTCAAAATATACTGGAATATCCATTAACCCGATTATATAAAATAGAAAATTAATTAATTAATGTAAGCCCATTATCGGAAATTTCCAACATGGGCAAGAATGGCTCTAAAGATATGATCGAATCCATGGAAAATTAATCCATGGAAGCAGTATGCATCCACCTCAGAAGACAGATAATAGAGATAACTGTCTTTGCTATCGAAAGCCAGCTCCCGACAAAGCCGGTTGAATAGGTCAGCGACCTTGGCATCACTTTCAAGGCAGTGCTTGATGATTCCACAGTTGCGGAGGTACCGGACATCCTCAGGGGAGTTGATCAAGTTGTGCATGAAGATTATGTACGAGGTGATGTGGTTCCTGCAATCGAAGTGAAACTGCTCGAAGGCTATCAAGTTAAGGAAGAGCGACCTTGTCCCTTCATGGATTACAAGGGAGGGGATCTCAAGGGTCCCGTCCTTGAACCGGATATCTCCCAAACTGTTCGTATTTCTCGAACTGAACATGGCCCCGGCTTCCTGGAGCTTGGTCGCACAGCGAATGAACTGGTGTCGGTTCTGCATCCACCCCTCTGTCCTCTCTTGGTTCGGGACTGAGGGCAGGAGGCTCCGCCAGAGCACTTCGAGGCAATGGAGCCTGCCCTGGTCTGATGACAGATCGAACTTTACGTTTTTGCTAGTGAACTGAGTCAAGGGGCTGAAAAACTGGAGCCAACTTGGCCACGTGCCCCAGCGAATCAGAGTGGCCGAGCTGGAGGTTGAGCAGCCGAGCGAGTACGAAAAGTGGGATCTGATTCTCGAGCATGATCATGTCGCGCTGGATCTGGCTCTTGAGCATCGATCCCCACGTTGAGAAGACGGGGTCATTGCAAGGGTAGCCGAGTTTCTCGAACCCCTCGGCCACTCCTTGGAACAGCTCGATCACAAAGCACCCGTCCAGAACCAGCATGTGCACAAAATCATTGCTGCTCATGGATATCGTTCCCTCGTAGCAGTCACGAGCTCTCTGCTCGACCTCCCTCACTGAGTCTAGATAGAGGCCTCTCTCATGATGGGAGCACTCAAGGATGCGGTGGAAGCAGCACAACTTGTGCTGGTCCATATGGCGTAGGTGATGCTTACTGTGGTGGTACGGTCCGAGGGAGACGATCTGGGGGACGTAGGACTTGTCGTCACCATCCTTGAGATAGTCCGGGATCCGATAAATAGAGAGCTTTGCCCATGAGCACTCCACGTCGTCATGGCGAGGCTGTGCGGGCTTCTCTTTGACGGGGGTGACCCACTCAGATGAGGACACCCTCGGCTTATCCGTGGGGAAACTTTCGGCCCCGATGTTCCCGACCACGATCTGAAGAGCCTCGGATAGTCCTTGGAGCCCAGATTCCACGGCAGCCATTTCCTGTGAAGAATTTGTCTGTTTCACTGCCTTGTCCTTTTCTTGGGTTTTGATCTTCGACTTGATGCTTTTTAAGGCCCCAAAAAGCGAAAAAGCAGAATTGGTAGGTAAACATCTAGGGATATTGGAACGAAGGAGAGATTTTTCCAACGTGGCGATTCATAACAAGTTTTATCATATCATAACCTCTATGACGTCACGGTGGATTACGTAATATAACTTAAAGGGGTGATAAACAACATGCCCCACCTTATTTGTACTGCGGATCTGATCCTCGAGCATGATCATGTGTTTCACACGTCCCGCCTCATTCTCCACAAGAAACAAGTAAACATATAGTTCCCTGATCCATCACAGAAAAAAAGTTGGGTTTTTATTTTTCCCCGCTTAGCCATTTAATTATTTTCATAGGCTGGAATAATTCGATCATCCAAGTATAGTAGCATTTTGCATGCATCTTAGAGGATAGCATGAGCATTAGATGCTCCTATGCCCACCTAACCCCTCTCATAGAAACTATCAAGTGAGTTTTAGTGGGAAAAGTACCAAAAAAAAGTCCTAAATATATTGTATTTGTATTGGTTCAGTCATAAACTTTTAGTTGGATCAATTGAGTCCTAAACATTTTTATATTGATACTAATTCAGTCCATTTGGTGAATTTAGACCGGAAATTATTAACATGGATGCTGGTCTGCCGACATGGCGTGGCTAGTATTGACGTAGATATTTTTAATTATATTTTAATATTTTTTTGAATTTATTGAATTTTTTTTCCTTCCCCCTTTCTCTTCCTCTTCTCTTTCCGATGGCCATCACTAGCCACCGACCATAGCCATAGCCGGTGAAGGTTGGCCTCATGTGGTTGAGGGCGAGCATCATCTGTCTAGGCTAGCCCCCTTGCTAGATCTGGCAAGGTCGGGTGTGGCCGACCATTGTCTAGGCTGAAGTGGCCTTGCACGGCCTTGCTTGAGCGAGGATGAGGCCCAAAGAGCCTTGCCCTAGCTATGGCGAGGTTGATCTCTCGTCGAGAAGGCCGACCTTGGTCTAGGCCAAGGTGAGGCTTGTCGGGTCTCGTTGTTGCCTAAGTGGGGTTTGCCCTCGCTTAGGCAAGGCTTGGCAAGGCCACTCCGGTCTGGGCGAGGGTCAATTTGCCCAACCTCGCCAAATTTGGTGAGGGGGCCCTCGCCTAAACAACTGGCCATTGCCCTCGGCCAAACAAATTCAACCCTCGCTAGCCATGGCTATGGCCTCGGCCACGAAAAAAAAAAAAAAAAAAAAGGGAAGAGAAAGGTGAAAGGGAAAAAAAGAAAAAAATTCAAAAAATTAATTGAAGAATTCAATAAATTCAAAAAGTATTAACATATTATTAAAAATATCCACGTCGCTTGGCCATGCCATGTCAGTTGGTCGGCATCCATATCAGTGATTTCTAGTCTAAATTGGCCAGATGAACTGAATTAGTATTAATTTGAATATGTTTAGGACTCAATTGGTCCAATTGAAATGTTTAAAATAGAATTGGTACCAATGTAATAGGTTTAGGACTTTTTTAGTACTTTTCCTGAGTTTTAGTCATTTTCAAGATAAACCCAATTCCACCATTTTTGTAGTAATGTTGTCTTTGTTGCTTGTTCTAAACATTTGGGTCCATTAAATATGTATTGACTTTGTTCCTATGCTTTTCACTAAGTAGATCCATTAATTTTTTGTTATTAACGGTACAGTACACTATATATTACCATAACCAAGTCTCAGCTGTTGGTTTATAGCACGTATAAATGCTGGTCAATAAAAAATAAGACTTTCAGAATTCACGGATCAGTTCAATTGTTATTAATGGGGAAATACTATATTAACTAAATCTGGATTACTAAATTGATATATTAAATGATGACAGAAACTATTATTGGGTATTGAAGATGACCCACTTACTTTACTGCCCACTTTCAGTCTGCCATAAACAGATTTTAACATATAATATCCTGTGATAAGCATAAAAATTGATTATGTCTCTTGGTTGTGTACCTGTGTATACCGCATACTTTTCTTTTTTTGAAAGTGGTATTTTGTTCCGTCACTTTCCTCTAACCACGCTTTTCAGTTGGGTATTTTTTGAAAGTGGTATTTTGACCTGGCCCACGACAGGTCAGTAGAACCCATGAAAATTAGTCGTTATCGATGGAAGGAATCGGTGAAAAATGGGAATCGACATGCAAGGGAAGGAAGTTAGCCGATTACTTAACCGATAGAAATGCAGAAAGTAAAGATGGACTCAAATCATCACTGTCTATGGACCATAACGTGTGGTTAAGCCCGTCAATTGAAGACCAGGAATCTCGGGAGTAAATAGGACGGAAAAATTTAATTAATAACCGCTACCGAGGGTTACTTTGTATAAGACTCTAATATGGTCGAAGATGACCATTTGCAAAAGGGATCCCACGATCAATAACACTTATCAAATCTTTTTGCAATTTACTTTATCATTTCTTTATTCGTATTTGTTACTCCTTTTATCTTCAGTAGTTCATTTCGTTGGACAGCCATATTAATTTTTCCAGTCCAAATCGCAATGACCCTATTCATTTCTAAAAACTGAACATCTAAACTTTGGTGAAAACTCTTTCGCCGGCGATCATTTTAAGCGAAACACTCGCCACCAATTCTTCTCGCCTTCAGAAGAATCGAAGCGATTCTTGCCTTTATTAAGGTGGGAGTATGGGATTCTCCTTTATTTCGCTAGAAAAGGCATGCGATTCTCCTTAAGACAATACCCACCTAGAAACCAGGAGAATCGGAGGTTTGTGCTTAGTGGAGAATTTATACTTGCCTCCACATACACCGCCCACAAAAGCCAGATTCCAGAAGAATCGAAGTCGAAGACCAAATTGCACAAACAATGGGGTCAATTCCAAAAAAAACCCTAAACTTTAGGTTTAGTCCCAAATATACCCCAAACTTTTTTTTGTCTCAAGAAAAACCCCAAACTTTAGGTTCAGTCCCAAATCTGCCCTGAACTTTTCTTTGTCTTAGAAAAAACCTCAAACTTTAGGTTTAGTCCCAAATCTGCCCCGAACTTTTCTTTGTCTTAGAAAAAATCTCAAACTTTAAGTTTAGTCCCAAATCTGCCCCAAACTTTTCTTTAATCTCAAAAAAAACCCCAAACTCTTAATCTATTCCCAAATCTATCCCAATTTTTTTTTTGTCAAAAAGAAAATCATCAAATTTTACTATAATCCTAAATTTGCCCTCATTAGCCTCTGTCCAAAAGCCGTATTAGTAATCCCTAATTTTTTATTTCCTAAAATGGTTTTATTTTGAAAATAATTTTTTATAACATCTTGTTTATGTGTATTTATTATCTATGTGGAAATGCCATGTTAAGTTGGGACTAGACCATGGGATATATTTGAGAACATATCAAAAATTGGTGATTTTTTTATTACAAATGGAGGGTAAAACCCCAAATTAGTATACCCGTTAATTGCGGCGTGTTATTTAATTTAGAAATTTGATGATAAAATTTAACAGAAAATAATATATGGGGTATATTTTGAATCGGAGGTTTGTGCTTAGTGGAGAATTTATACTTGCCTCCACATACACCGCCCACAAAAGCCAGATTCCAGAAAAATCGAAGTCGAAGACCAAATTGCACAAACAATGACGTGCAAGACGCTGTTGCATTGCGTGTTTCTGACCAAGCTCCGGCGAGGCCAAGCAAGCCTAGACACACAACCCTAGGCGGCCCAGGCAAGGCGACACTAGGATTGAGTGACCTTAGGTGGCCGGAGGCAAGACAAGGCTGAGGATTACATTACCTTGACAACAGCTAGAGGAGAAGCAAGGATCTCACACAATCTCGGATGGCCTAGGCAAGACGAGGCCAAGGGTCATGCTACCTTTGTGAGATCTTTTCCATAACACAACTAATTATTCTAAAAACTTAAGTTATTATATAAAAGCGTGATTTATTATTTACATATTCTAACACTCTCCCTCATATTTAGTCTGATCTTTTGCTTAATGCTAAGTGTGGAAATTTAATTGAGGAGATAAATGAAGCCTGAAAAGATTTGAACACATGACCTCAGACTCTAATATCACGTGAAATTTTTGTTGGACTATAACCAATTGTTCTAAAAGTTTAACTATTAAATGAATGCATATTTTGTTTTATAAATATTCTAACAACCTTGATGGCCCATGGCGTCTATTAGCATTGGTTGGCATTTGTTGGTGAATCTCAAACGATATAGTACCCTATCCTGAGTTGTCTTAGGTGGGCCCCTTGACGTGTAGAATCTTGACCCATTGGCTTTTTTTTTCTCTCTAGTCGTGTGAATAGATCCGCAGTTCAACTAGCCAACTTAATTATAAATTTGCCACTACACAATCGCTCGCCTCCTCCCCAATCAAATTCTAATACAATTACACTCTTTTGAAGTTCTCATGCAAGATATTTAAATCCACGGGACGACCGTCGAAACTCCTTTAGATAATACTTTTCTAATGAACGATGTAAATGCCTTTACGTATAGGTCGGTTGTGAAAACCTCCACTGATTCTTGTCATCAGTCTTTAAGGGATAGAAAAATTAAGAATGGTGTAATTCCTATGTTTCCTTTTTACTTTAGGGTCAGATGTTTTATACCTATTAAGGCACACCACTTGGTCATCGATCTCATCTTTAAGGGAAATTATTAGTTAAGGCAATACATTTCATTTTCAATTTCACCATTATTCCAACAATGTTGTCTATTGTTGTTGCTTGATATAAACATTCAGGTCCATTACACATGTGATCACTTTGTTTCTATCCTTTTGACTCAAATTATGATTCGTTTACTTTGATGCTATTAAAGGGGCAGAGCATGACATCAACCTTGCCATTGGGATGACACGGACAGACAAAAAGGTCAATGAAACAAATCCCGATTATAAATGATAATAATTATGGTGCATGTTATCTACCTCAGGAAATTCGCACAGAATACAAACACAATCCGAGATTAGGTCTCAAGGTGTAGTGGCACTACGCGAGTCATTCCAAGTTCCAAAGGCCCAATTCGAGATTTATTAATTTAGGGAGGGGGAAAATGTGATCCATTTGTCCATGGTTGACTAGGGGATCAAGACTAGCCACCCAAAAAAAAACAAAAAGAACAAAAGAAATTACCCACATTATTTAATTAATCCAATTTCACATTGACATATCCAATCACATGTTTACGCATAAAATTGATTTCATACTACTAAAAATTTCACAATGCTTCAAACGTTGATTGTTTTATAGAGATGACTCATCCATCCACAAGATTAAACTTGTATCATTGTCAGATCATGCACATGATGTGTATAATGAGATGGAGTGAAGTTTCGTTCAGCATAATTTGGTGGGAAAATGACTAAAACGTATCATTGAAGATGAGGCAGTGATGCTCTAGTTTAATCCATTATTAGATCGGTAAACTTCGAACTCAATTTAAATATACTTATTTCTCATTAGAGAATTAGTGAGAATAGTGAAAGTAGGTCATAGGTTTTTGAGGTGGGGAGGTAAAGCGCAAGTGGAAGCTCAAGGCACACCAAAATTAATGTACTTGACAATGCAGAGAAATGCCTTTTTTGAATCACAATTTTTAATTTTATGAGAGTTACATGCCAAATCTACGTGGGATTCAAAATCAATAATTATGATTTACCTTGTCCAATGAACTTGGGTTAGGAGAGGAAGTTGGTGAATGAGAGGAGGGAGTCTCCATACTCCAACCCATCACCTTTTGGCAATAGGAAAATGTCACAGACCAATCGATTGGGATCGACCACAACACAATTACCATCTTATCCATCCCTAAAAACGTTTCGGAAGCTTTTGGAGAATCATAGGGGCGTTTTGATTGTTTTTCCTCAATCATGTGAAAGTAAAGATGAGTCGACCAAGTTGTGTGTACTTGTTTAATCACAAAAAAATATATTGCAAATGTGAAGAGAAACTTCTCTCTATGGATAACTACCCATAGTCACATATTTGTCATCACCACCCACTAGCTATCGTCGTTCACTCGTTGTGGCATCATGCTCTTACCTTCAATGCCAACCTTAGTTAACCTAAATCATAGGTCACTTGAGACTGGTATCTCCTATACTCAAGCAATTAGTGCAATCTTATCTTCAAATCAAAATTTTTCAACAATGACTATCCTAATTAGTGGTAGAAGGACACTAGAAGTGCCAAAGGTATATACGATGTTTACTTTAGTATCAAAAGTTTTCGCAAACTTACTTAAATGTCAAGTCAGAGATAAAACGATCACTTAAGTGCCTCCAACCAGAAATTCTGTCTAGAGAAATTATGTAACATTTATGATTGAAAATTTTATTTGAGGTGACATTTTTTTTTTTGTATAAAAGTGATTGTTTTTTCATTAAGATTAGCACTGAAATAATCAATTTTTCATAATGAATATCACTGAAGTGATCATTTTTTAACAACGATTGACATTAGAGTCATCGCCTTTTCACTTGATCCACGACATTGTTTAGGGATTATATATTGATCGAGCACACCGACGAGCCAATAAGATTGAAAAATTAATAAAATATGGAAATATCAGATTTTCAGCTATCCATATTGAAATTAACACCTGAGTGATTTAAAAAAAAAGTGGCAGTTAAGTGATCCAAAAAAAAAATTTGTACTAAAATGAGTGATGTACACAACTTTTGACACTTCTAGTGTTCTTATCCACTTAATTACTAATTATATTAAATGAAGATCAAAACTGTTATATAATTATTATTTTAGTCACGCCATTGATTATGTGATAACATTATATTTATTTATTATGATCAAAACTTTGAATTATTCTCGTGGATTAATTATTAAATAATTGATCAAGATTTATATACTAAATTGATGTCTTGATAATGGATGTGGGATAGTACACTCATGATTGGCCATTAAATTCATAATTGTTGTAATAATATATTTATTTTTGTATAAAGGTGACGCAATTTCTATAGCAAAAGTGGTTGGAGCCACAACGTTTATAGTGTCTGAAGAGTTTGCTACAATCAGATTATTGAATAAGCCCCTTAGTATACCTTAAACCTATTTATAATAGAATTGACTCCTCCATCATTCGAAGAAAGATGTTCTCATTGTTGGAGCTAATTAATTAGTTCTATCTTAGCATCAATCAAAGGTTGGAGCTATAACACCCCAAAATTTATCCGACCCTAGAACCACGAATAGACCAATATGGGCTTGGAGGATTGGTAGTTGGGCCAAGCAATGGGCTGGTGGGCCATATAGAGCCATGAGTTTGGGCTCGGTGGGCCGAGCATTAGACTACGAAGTTGGGCCCGATGATGTAGACAGGGCCACAAATTGGGCCCGGCATGGTGATAGTGAGCCGAAAAATGGGCTCGGTGGGCTGTGAGTGGGCATGAGGCCCAGTTTGGGCAGAAAAGTCCTAGCTCGATAGCGTAAAATTTTTAGATTGGCTGTATCATGCATGGCCATGATCTTGAATAAATTAGTCTTAATAATTTATTCTTGTGAATCATCCTAATTTTCAATCTTAGGCTAAACTTGTGACATCAACATACCATTTAGACTAAATGAAATCTATATAGGGCACTTGCACTTCTTGTAAGGGGCCGAAAATATAGGGGTAGAAGTGGAATAAATAGAATACTGGGGGCAAATGATGAAGGGCAAGAAGAGTCAAATTAACCTTCAATTAACTCTTACAACCTTCATCATTGGGCAAGTTAATGCATGAAGGAATAGTGTGTAAGAAGCAACCTACACCATGTCTTCTCAAACCCCTGGGTCAAAGAAATATGCATGGGGATGGTAGGTGATCATTAGCTTGCTTTGGAAATCATGGGGATTAGAGTTAAGAGCCTTAAACAACCTACTCCCCTCTCTCATCTTCCCTTGCATGTCCGAGCACCCCTTCTCCTCACCCCTGTCATTTTAGTTCCCCCTCGAACGCCGAACCATGGGGATTACAAAAGACAATAGTTAGATTGCCCAGGGACTCTCAACATGTAAGTCTACATCCTCAAGCAATCCATTTTCCCCTCACTAATCCCTCATTTCTCACTCAGCTCCCTCTCTTCCCTCTCGTCTCCCTCAGCTCAACAGAATACTCTCCCTTCCCCAACGTTTTCTCTTTCGGTTTCCAGCCTTAAGAGCCTTTATTTTTGAAGAACCAGCAAGGAGACGAAGCAAGGAAGGTTGTATAGTCACTAGGTAAGGGCAATGGTTAGGTACCAAGCTATGATAATCCTCTTGTTGCTCGGGGAAATGCAAATCCTACTCTTTCAGCTTTGGTTTTGGTTCGGCATGGCTGATTGTAGACTGCGATGCATATTCGTTAGTTGCACGTTGGATATGTGGCTAGTACGAGTATAGAGGCTTATCAACGAAACTATGGTATACTGTTTTGCTTGGTAGGAGGCCATCCACGTCGCAAAAATGGGCTTGCATGCTGCTTTATGGAGGTTGGATGGCATGTGGATTCTAGTGGTTGTCTTTGTCTGTGATGATCTCATGCTGTTGGTGCTTAAGAAAATGCCTTACATGTGTGTTTTGATACTTGAAATGGACATGGATCTGGGATATTGTACATGGATGAAGCTGAGTAGTAAGTTTTCAGGGTTATTCGCCGTTTTTCCAAAACCGAGTCCTTACCGTGCTCTCGAGTTTGCTGATTTTGTACTGAGTAACTTGGTGTGATTTAGACAAAATTCCCTCAATGAAAACTGCTCTAGAGATCCTAAACTATAACATATATTTTTCGTGGAATTTTCCATGGTGAAACATTCGAAGTGTGAAGGTGTGTTTATCTTGGGTCCACACTATCCAGTACATGCACGTCTATGGATCTACGGTTTTGTAGATTTTCTACAGAATTCAATCTCTTATTAAAGTGGTAGCCAATTATGTCTACTACGTCATATTTTTCTTTGATTTTACTGAATTAGTATAAGTAGTAAAAAAAAAAAAAATTACTTTTCCTTCTGTAGTGGTATTCTGCCAGGAAAATTGTCAAAAAAGTCATAAACCAATTGCAATTGTGTCAATTCAGTCCTAAACTTGTTTTTTTACCAATTCAGTCCTAAACCTTTTGCGATTGTGCCAATTTAGTCCATCCGACTAAATTTGGCCGGCTGGAAAGCTAACGTGGACGCCGGCGAAGCGCCGACGACAATATTTTAATAATATTTTTATTATTTTTCTGTTTTTTTCCTTTTTTTTGTCTCTTCCTCCCTTGCCCTTCCCCTCCCACCGGCGGCAGTGGCCAACTAGCTCCAACGAGACTTGCCGGCCCCTGCATGAGGGCTGCAAAGTCCTCACCAGTGGCCGGCGAGGGTCGTGGCCCCCTTCGATTGCCCACCCTTGCCGGCGGCCTCACCCGAACTTGGGGGAGGCCTAGGACCACGGTGACGCTCGGCCTCGCCCAGGTTTGGGTGAGGTCACCGGGAGGGTGGGTAGTCGAATGAGGGCCACGACCCTCACCGACGGCCTTGCCCGGACCAAGGTGAGGCCTAGGGGCCGCGGCGAGGTGGCTTCGCCTAGATCTGGGAGAGGCCAGCCTCGCCATGGCTTGGCTACCTTCACCCATAGCCCTGTTTTGGGTGAGGCTACTAGCAAGGGTGGCCGGTCTGACGAGGGCCACAACCTAGCAAGGGCTTCACGGCCCTTGTGCAGTGGCCGGCAAGCCTTGTCAATGTTGGCTGGCCACGACCGTCGGGGGCCAGGGAGGGCAATGGAGGAAGAGACAAAAAAGAAAAGGAAAAAAAATAGACAAATAGAAAAATAATAAAAATATTATTAAAATATTGTCGCCGGCGCGGGCCGGCGTCCACATCGTCTGGCCGGCCAAATTTGGCCGAATGGACTAAATTGGCACAATGCAAAAGGTTTAGGACTGAATTAGTAAAAAAATTATGTTTATGACTGAATTGGCAACAACTGCAATAAGTTTAGGACTTTTTTGGCAATTTTCCCCTATTCTGTCTACACGTGAAATAGGAGAGGCGTTAGTGTGTTTTTTGATTTTTATGTAAATTTTGGGATAGATTCAGGTCATGATCTCTTCATAAAAGTTGTAGGATATATCCTCACGTATAACATACTAAAATTCCGTAGTAATTAGTAAATATTTAAGTGTTGAAATGCCTCTTTTTCAGTGTGTGACGGTTCTGGAAATTTGACAAGTCTGTAGGTAGAATTCATTGAATTACTTCACTCCGTACAATGAGAACTGAGTCTAGTCTCCATCACGAAAAATGTTCATCAATGTCTTCTCTCTAAGATACTAAAATTTCATAATTTTTCGAAGTGATTTACTATATTTTTTACTCTAATATTTTCAATTGCGCAATTCTGTTCATTTTCTGCTTTGGTCCGATTTTGTGACTATCTATGGGAGGTTGATTGAATGCTATTGGTGACCTTTTAGTGATCATGTTGGCACTTTATAAGTTGTTCATTGGTGCATCTTCCTTTAATGAAATGTGGCGCCATTCCTTGTGATAGCTAGTGTCCATGTGGGTCACGTGTGCTAAATGAGCTGTACTCATGTGTTACGCGTGCCACTGCATGAGAATTGGCTTTTGGAGTGATAAAAGAGTCTTTGGAGGTTGAGTATGCTGGTACGATGTGACTAATACGATGTGTGAACGTGTTAATTGTGTGAATGCTGTGTGTGATACTGATGATGCCTAGTGGGATGCTCATGCTGTGTGATCATAGATATCTCAGCTATGTGATACTAAGATATCTTGGAGTGAGATGCCCATGGTAAGGTGTTTCCATGGAAGTCCGATTGGGGACTGAAAATGACTTGAGCAAATCAGTTGGTGACCGATGTAAATCCGACCCGAGAGGGATTATGTGATCACATAAAATTTAAATATACAAGGTGCATGAATTTGCATGTGAGCCACATGGTGTACGCATGATTGATGTGTATGGTAAAAGTGGTTGCTTGTTCTATTTGGCTCAAATTGCTTGAAAGTGACATGCTTGTGATAAACATGTGTTAAGTGAATTAGTACAATTTCGTTCTGTTAATGCATGTTGCTTGATATGACCATTATTCTTGGATTGTGCTTTTCTACAAGTAGCAAGTAGATTGCACAGTTTAGAGCCTAATTGTTTCTTTTACTGGGCATTGCTCGCTCCTTTATATTTTTCAAATCATTAGAATGGACATTCCCCCGGTCGCACGTTATGGAGCCCTTGCTTGCTTGGATGTCACTTTCCATGATGTGTTTGAGTCGGCCCTTGCTTACTTGGATGCCACTTTCTATGATGTGTATGAGTCGTGTTGCAACCTTCCCGAAGGAGGATTAATGGATTACTAAACGCAGTGCTTAGCACGGGCTCTCCCAAATCCTACCAATCGCAACTTGGTACTCGATTCAACCATAATATTTATCTTACCTATTGGAGCCACCACTAATCAGTTTTGGGTCGATTAGACACCTATGTAAAATGTGGGAGTACATTTTACTTCTACGAGGAGACTTGTACATTTTCTCCTTATTTAAAAAAAAATGTTTTTGCATACAACCTTTGCTGGATTTTGTAATAATACACCATTAATGTGTAAAATATGACCAAGCAATTGAGCAAAAAAAATAACGTCCAGCGATCATGATCATAAAAAAAATTATGAACTTGAACATACTTAAAAATGCTATTATTATTATCGCAATTCTTAGTTTAAGTAAACTAAGAGAGATTGGCACAAACCGAAAGCACTATATTATAGGAAGCACTAAAGGGATGCGGCGACAATGACCAGCAACAATGTAGCAACAATGAACGTTGGCAAAACAGTAGCGACCAGCAACTAATCAGCAGTGAACAGCAGCAATGATCAACGAAATTTGGCAACGAACAGCGATAACAGGAAGTGGCAGTAATGGAGATCTTCAGTGATGGCAGAGCTTTTGCAGCTGCTATTGGAGACTCGTCTAAAGACTGAGGACTCAAGAAATGGATTGCGTTGTGATGTATGCAAAGCACCACAACATTGTGAAATCACAATAGAGCTTCATATGGTGATGAGAAAACTCATGATCCTCTCGAGCTCTTCTCCCCTCCTTTTATAATGGCCCCAAGTGTCTCTTTCTATGGGCAATTTTTTGAGTTTCCTTTTCTCATTGCCTTAATTCATGGTCTACAAATTGGTACGCAATTTTGTGGCCAGCTCGATCTTTCCTATTTCATGCAAACTATTCAGACCCGAACGTCTTGATTCCTTCCTTTGTCAAATTTCTTGCCTTCCTGTTCACCTGATTTTTTGACTCTTGATTCTTAATCAGAAATTTGAATCCTCATTTACCAAAATCTGAATATCCATCAGAACAAGAATGGCTGATTAGGATTCCCACCTTCCTTGCATAGCCAATTAGATTGATCCCCTCTTATTTTCTAGCTCATTAGCTTCCTTTTGTAAGTCTCTACAACCCACACTTTCCACGAATGTTTTCGTTTTCTTCCCTCCATTTTGTCCGTCTTATCCCATGAATTCCTCCGAAATTTATTGGAGAGAAGATTCTTCGTGAAAATTGCGACCCCCTAGTATCCAATTGATTTCCTTCCGAATTTTCTATCCTCACGTGTGCGATTTATCTGTCCCCTTCCTCATATTATGGGCAAGGTTCATGGTCCCTTATTAGGCTGAACATATTTTCCATAAAAATCATCAACCAAAGGTATCCTTATTGTGAGTCAGCCTGCAAATATAGCCACACGTTGGGTCAAAATTTAGGTGTCAATAGCTGCCCTTCTTTGAAGGGGAGTCTCGCAGAGGTTTCCTTTAAAGATTCATGACACCTAAATTTCAATTATGCAAATGCTCTCTTTTTTTTCTTTTTCTTTTTCTTTTTTTTGAGGGAAGGGAAATGCATTAAGAATGATGCTAGTACAAAGATAAAGTGTGTACCTATTAAGGTTGATCTGGAGTCCTAGAAAAGTGTATTCATGTTAGAAATTATTTGTTGAGAATCTAGACAAATACCTCAAATTGCCTTGAAGGGTACTTGGAACTCACCTCAGGTATTACAGACATCTAGAGCTCACCTTAGATTGCCTTAAAGGGTACCTGGAACTCATTTTAGGTATAACATACAGACTATTGGAACTTGCCTCATATAGCCTGGAAGGGTACCTAGAACTCACCTCAGGTATGATAGATAGACGATTGGAACTCACCTCAGATCATCTGGAAGGGTACCTGGAACTCACCTCAGGTATTAAATAAACATCTGGAACTCACCTCAGATCACTTTGAAAGGTACCTGGAACTCACCTTAGGTATAATCGATAGACTATTGGAACTCGCCTCATATAGTCTGGAAGGGTACCTGGAACTCACCTCAGGTATGATAGACAGACTACTAGAACTCGCCTCAGATCATCTAGAAGGATACTTGGAACTCACCTCAGGTATTAAATAGACATCTGAAACTCACCTCAGATCGCCTTGAAAGGTACCTAGAACTCACCTCAGGTATAATAGACAAGTTATTGGAACTCGCCTCATATAGTCTAGAAGGGTACCTGAAACTCACCTCAAGTATCTCAATTATCTTGATGATATACATGGAATCTTCATCAAGTAATGATTCAAAGGTAAGCAAAGTACTCGCCAAATGGCTCTTGTCTCTATTAAATTAAATACCCATGTATATCTCTGAAAAAACCAATTAAATTATTTAATTGAGATTTAAGCATATTAATTTCACCATGTTTGCATCACCAAATTTCACACAAGAAAATCATTATCAAGACAACCTTTATTCATGACATGGATTTACTCAAAATGCCAAATAAGAGACTTCCAGTCTGAAAGGACTCTTCACTCTTTGAGATGCTGTTTTGTCCCGTTCATTATTGATGGAAATGAAATGATCACTCTATCTCACTATCGTCATCATGTTAACAAGGGTCCGAAATTTTCTTGCAAGCGGTACAATCCTACTGATCTGAGGGGTCTTTTAATAGGACCGTAATGTAGGCTTGGTCAAAGGATATTCAATTCATGGCTTTGATAACACTTCATGCATCATCTCCACTTGGTTTACAAATCAAGAACCCTGCAAATGAAATAGAAACAATCTTGCCCGCACTTCTTCTAGCGAAACTTCCAACATTTGAAACCCCTACGTTAATTTAAGTGCCATAATCTGAAGAGACTTTAAAGGGATGTAATTTAGGCTAGGTGAAAGGATTTGTTAGGCTCAAAGGTTTTGCACTAAAGATATTTTAAGTAGGTGATCATCTTGGCATCATCACCAATCTTCTCCTTCATTTGGGGTTGTCTTCTTGTGTAGACACTTTATTGACCATGACAGTCCAACATTGCCTTTCCATTAGAGGATGATTTTCAGAAACTCAGTCTTCGACCTCAAAAATTGGGCTTCAATAATTTTTTCTCTCACCCTTTTTTTTCTCATTTTTTTTCATTCTTTTCCCCTTTTTGATACATTTCTCGTAGTGCCCCAATGGACTAGAAAAACTTTGGCTTTTATGGTGCCATCAACTCTTGGACAATTCAGTTCTTTTGAACTCTTGGGGTCTACATCTTCAATCTAGGCTCCGAACCACATTGTCTCAATATGGTAACTCACTTACCTTGCCCCAGTGTGGGGATGATCACCAACTAGGGTTTTTTAGAAATTAATTTACAAGTTCAATTGGGTTACGCAGGAGATAAAAGTGTGTATGACAGAGAAATGAATGCTCTTCATCATTTTAAGGCACTTAAATTCACATTTGAGTTCATCTGCATTAAAGACACATGAAGATTGATCCAAGTGAAGGCAAGAAAGTCCTATCCATTTTTTACCTTGTAATAGCACCCTTACCTCCAATTTGCCCCAATATGGGGTGGTTCTTGACAGGGCTATTTTTGAAAGAATTTCTTCTGACATTCAAGCTCAAAGGGGTTAAACAATGGTTACCTGTACTGTATAAGGAAAAGATATGAGACGCCCCTCATCATTTCAATCTATGTACCTTTTGCGAGAAAACTCTTTACCTCGAGAACATGAATTTTTTTCATACTTGCCTCAGTGTATAAGGGACCATGTGTATGATAGGGATTGCCTTTCATCATCCCGACACTTCTCATTTGGCATTCTTAGCATGACATATCATTCATTGAATCGTCTGACTAAAGAAGCTTCAAATGAAATTGGTGATTTGAATAGGCAAAACTGTCATGCAAAATTCTCACTTCGAAGAATACAAGTAGTGTAAGGATTCATCAACTTTTAGCATGATAAACATCGCAATATTAGCACAAGCAAGTATAAGAGGACTTGGACACTATTCTTGCAAAAGACAGAGTGTCAGATCTTATGACCAGAACCATTAGGTGTCGTTTCTTGCCTTCTTCAAGGATGAGCTCATAGAGGTTTTCTGCATTGAATCTTCGATTATCAACAATTCAACTCAGTTCTCTGCCCCTACAAAATTTGGGGAACCTCGACCATCCATGCCCCTAAGCTTGACACCTGTAAATGAAAATAGTGTAATTAATCAAGTTATGTTCACACATGATATACACCATTTTCTCTGAAAATTGGGTGAATTTTTTATCTCAGTTCCTTTACATCTCATCATGGTAGCTTGTCCCTATTTAAAGGGAAATGGCACTCAAGAGATAATAAACAAGAGCAAATGCAAGCTAAGATTGAGGAAAATTTGGTCTTCCATTTCAGTTGAAACCAGGGCATTTTCTAGATTAGTCAATTTGCTGTTGCTATCGAAATATGATGTGTCCCTCGGTTTGTCATCCAAAAAAAAGTGTCATTTTCATAACAAATTGAGTTAGGTTTAGGAACAAGATGCACTCTTCTTTTTTTCTTTTCAAGGTTGGACGCTTCTCTTGCATTTTCGTTCCCTTGTATCTCCTTATCCGCAAAAATCTTGATTTCCTTTTGTGACCTATTTGAAAGGAGAGAACAGTGTCAAATATGAAATCAAGAAATGTTAAAATTAGGAACGAACACTCCCTTTTGCTTTTTGAGGTGGGCATGGTCGTTTTTCCATGATTGTCACCTAGGTCACTTTTCCTTTTATCCATTTGGGATTTGCCCCAACCTTAATTTCCTCTGCTTTTGTAGGTTCTGTAAAAGAGAAAAACAGAAAAGAAACAGCTTACTCTCATAACAAGTGAAGCTTAAATTGAAACAAGTACCACCTTTTCTTTGAGAACATATTTGCATTGATTTGGTACTCCTTCATGTAATGTTGGTTTGTTAACCCTTTGTCTCAAACATAATAACATGTGTTTGACGAACCACAGATGCCACCCTTTTTCTTTTTGAAGGTGTGTTCTCATTCCTACACCATTATTCCACATCTTGCAGGATCGAATAATCAAGATGGTTTTGCCCCACATTGACCTTTGCAAAATACTGATAAAAAAGTGATGAGTTCTTTTGGGGCAAACTGAGTTTTAATTGGAACTGATATCACCTTTTAGTCAAAGACAAGTCTAAAAGGTGATTTAATAAACTAAGTTTTTTAGTGTCATTTTGAGTCAATGATGAAAATGAGTGCAAAGATAAAGAAAAAAGGACTTGGGGTCTTTAATGAGACTGTCTCTAGGAGTGAAAACGAAACAACCCACTTATCTTCAAAGTAAACGAGGATATAATTTTTTGCTAGGATTTCATTAGAAAAGAAAGTTTCTTTGAAGAGGTATTCCTTATTGATCAAAACAAATGCCCCATTATTTTGGAAATAATTATACTTGATCATGAAAGCATATAATTGATCAAAACAGAATGATTAGACAACATGACGTAATAAGGACAAAGAGGATAGAATAACGATAGCGGAGTTTAGGAAGACACAAAAACATGCACATGTACATGTGAGGTTTGATGCCTAAAGGTGGGATGTACTAAAATTACTCCCACCTGTATTGAGAATGAGACAATAAGCATCATAACATATGAGGTTGATCCATGACAACTCGCATTTATTTGTATATGAAATCAAATTTCTCAAGACATCAAACTTGCTAGTTATTTTATACAGCATGATCTGAATACAAATCAGAGACTATGCTATGAAGCCATTTATTATTTTTAGTCAAAACGGCTACGCGATCTTCAGCTTTTTCCACTCTCTCCTCGAGCTATTGAGTTCGCACTTGAAGAGTGGGCTTCGGTGCCACCTTGGGTATGACTTGCAGCAAAGCGGAATCAATTTGATGATGACGGATGTAGCGTAGGGAGGCATGATATAATTTTTCTTTTCCTTTGATGACTTCTGGCCAAATGATCTCTTGTAGGGGACAGTCATCCCAATTATTTATACTATCTTCCACTTCAGTTTGGTAGCCACAATTCTTCCGGATGAAATCCACTCTAGACAGATTCGGCTTCAAAGGGGATGGAATTTCTTGTAATGACCGGTATTGACGGATAACTCGCACCGGATGGTAGTATGTAATGCCAGTAAATCCTAGTAATGGAATTGGATCATTCGCATTGTGAGTGAGACATGCCACACGGACTCTAAACCAGCCAGCATACCATTGAAAATCCTCAGGGCTTGGACTTTTCAAAAAATCTATCCATTCGGAAAAGGAATTTTTAGGGGCCAGATCTTTCTTTTTTATGAACCTTTGGATCGGGTGACGAGAATCATCAACTTTAAAAATAACCATGTAAATGCCAAAATTCTTGATGTGGGAAAGGAATCATATTTGTAAAAGTTTAGGGGTTGCATGAAAAGACCCTCTCCCATTTTCTTTAAAGCGAGTAAGGGACAAGAAGGTTTCAGCTAATATCATGTTGATAAATTTCATGCCGGCACATACTTGTCTAACTACCCATGCGATTAAGGGATTAATGGCATTCTTATGATAAGGAAAAATCACAAATCCAAAAAAAGCCAAAATAAAAATTCTACCCATTTGGTGTGACGAGGATTACTTTGAAAAATGTTCGGCTAAAAAGGCAAGTGGGCAGGAATTATTATTGCATTTTAAAAATTTGTTCACCTAGTCTGTTTTAATTTTCAAGAATTTTGCCAAAACAGATGTAGCTTCTAAACCAACTGGAGGTCTAACAAGTTCAGGCCCTAAAGGAATTCCTACGAGAACACTGTACTCTTCCAGAGTTGGTGTTAATTTGTGCTCTCCAAATATGAATGTTGATGTTGCGGAGCACCAGAAATGAGTCAATGCCATGATCATCCCACTATGAGTCTCGACTTGCAGAAGAGAGACGAGCCTGCCTATCTTTGACGTCACATAATTCTGCCCATTCTTGTCTAATTTGTCCCACTGCTTTTGGAGCTCGGTCTTGGGAGTGGAAAAAAGCTGAATTTCAGTCCTCCTCATTGTATTCAAATTCTTACCAATGGTTGACCTAACATTGTCATGGACCCAAAAGAATGTTGTAAATAGCATAAAAAGTATAAAGAACTTACTCATAGAGACATGCGGATGTATAGGTGAGGTTCAAAACTAAAGGTGAGATTTACAAAAAAAAAAGGCTTGAAACTATAGTTCAAGAGGGTGTACCAATTAGCCGAACTTGTCTGTTGGCTAAACCAGGCCCTCTTGATACCAGCTGAATCAAACGGTTGTCTTTACCATCGCGTGTCTACAAATAAAGATGAACACTTTCGACACCTAGAAGAAGCGGGGTTAAAAGGGCAGCCCCCTGCATGTCTGCAGGCATTGTCGGATCCTCTTAACACCATCCTAACTACTCTCCTAGCATGTGACCCAGGTCCGGTCACGGGACGTGTGTACAAAGGTGTAGTGCTAAAACATTTAAAACATGCATGACAGATTATATAATGGTTAAACAACACTTCCTTTGCAAAACAAGGGTTAAACATATACTTCGCCCTATATAACTTTCACCTGCAAAACCATTTTAACACCTAAAATTAGTGGCGTATGTGGTTACCGCGCATGAAAAGAAAAAACATTTTTATAAGAGAAAATTCAGGCCTTAAGTCCTATACGAATTTTAATTCAAATCCCTAGTGGAGTCGCCAAGCTGTCGCGACCTTCCTGAAGGAGAATTATTGGATTACTAAACGCAGTGCTTAGTACGGACTCTCCCAAATCCTACCAATTGCAACTTGGTACTCGATTCAACCATGATATTTATTTTACCTATTGGAGCCTCCACTAATCGGTTTTGGGTCGATTAGACACCCGTGTAAAATGTGGGAGTACATTTTACTTCTGCGAATGAAAAATCATGAGTTCGGGGACTTGTACATTTTCTCCATATTTAAAAAAAAAATGTTTTTGCATACAACCTTTGTTGGATTTTGTAATAATGCACCATTAATGTGTAAAATATGACCAAGCAATTGAGCAAAAAAAATAACGTCCAACGATCATGATCATAAAAAAAATTATGATCCTAAACATACTTAAAAATGCTATTATTATTATCACAATTCTTAGTTTAAGTAAACTAAGAGAGATTGGCACAAACCGGAAGCATGATATTATAGGAAGCACTAAAGGGATGCGGCGGCAATGACCAGCAACAATGTAGCAACAATGACGCACAAGAGCAACAACGAACGTCGGCAAAACAGTAGTGACCAGCAGCAAATCAGCAATGAACAGCAGCAATGATCAGCGAAATTTGGCGATGAACAGCGATAATGGGAAGTGGTAGTAATGGAGATCTTCAGTGATGGTAGAGCTTTTGTAGCCGCTATTGGAGACTCGTCTGAAAACTGAGGACTCAAGAAATGGACTGCATTGTGATGTATGCAAAGCACCACAACATTGTGAAATCACGAGAGATCTTCGTATGGTGATGAGAAAACTCATGATTCTCTCGAGCTCTTCTCCCCTCCTTTTATAATGGCCCTAAGCGTCTCTTTCTACGGGCAATTTTTTGAGTTTCCTTTTCTCATTACCTTAATTCATGGTCTACAAATTGGTACGCGATTTTGTGGCCAGCTCGATCTTTCCTATTTCATGCAAACTATTCAAACCTGAACATCTTGATTCCTTCCTTTGTCAAATTTCTTGCCTTCATGTTCACCTGATTTTTTGGCTCTTGATTCTTAATCAAAAATTTGGATCCTCATTTACCAAAATCCGAATATCCATCAGAACAAGAATGGCTGACTAGGATTCCCACCTTCCTTGCATAGCCAATCAGATTGATTCCCTCTTATTTTCTAGCTCATTAGCTTCCTTTTGTAAGTCTCCACAACCCACACTTTCCACAAATGTTTTTGTTTTCTTCCCTCCATTTTGTCCGTCTTATCCCATGAATTCCTCCGAAATTTATTGGAGAGAAGATTCTTTGTGAAAATTGCGACCCCCTAGTATCCAATTGATTTCCTTTCGAATTTTCTATCCTCACGTGTGTGATTTATTTGTCCCCTTCCTCATATTATGGGCAAGGTTCATGGTCCCTTATTAGGCTGAACATATTTTTCATAAAAAGCATCAACCAAAGGTATCCTTTTTGTGAGTCAGCCTGCAAATATAGCCACACGTTGGGTCAAAATTTAGGTGTCAACAAGTCGGACACTAACGTGAAGTTTATGCATTATAAGGCCATGTTTTGGATAGAGGATGGGCGCCTCGAGTGGCTTCCGATGCGGTTTGTCCCGTGGTTCCTTAATCACGAAGGGGACCTCTTTAGACCGCTTCGTTTTGAGGAGGGACCTGGCCCGGAGGCGACTGGCTCTTAGCTATGGTAGTTGAGATTAGAGGGAACTTTTTGGCATGTTGTGGTAGATGACGAGTAGAGGAAATAAGCACCCTTTTGGCCACTTCCCAGTTGGTTTTGATGCATGCCTTTTGTCTTATGTCATGTAAATATTTCCCCTGTGCATGCCGGTATATATGTAAATTCCCCTTGTAAGTGCAATCTATGAACGTTATGGAATGAATTATTTTAGTGTAATGTCCATCTTGGGGTGATCGTGGTACTCTTGGAGACCTAAGAATGATTGTGCACAGTGCCGTACTCGACAAACTGCATTGCATGTGATATTCATGCTATAAATGCTAACTGAAATAGGGATAGACCACTTTCCGAGTAAGAACCGTCCACAAGGACCCCTGCTAATATCTTCTTATTAGTCTTCCATACGCGTGCAATAAGTGATGTTCTTGGGGCATCACAAGAGCTAGCTTGGGCTAAATTACTTTGCAAATTCGAAGAAGCTTTGAAGGAGGGAATTTTAGTGTGGGGCACGACACTTGAGATTGTCTTCACTCTTTTGAGGGCAGTCTAGTCCCTTCATGAACAATGCCATGACCCTTGCCTTCGGATAATCATATATTATATGCTTCACTTAATAATTGTATTTACAAATTAATAATTGAAGTATAAATAGTATATGATATCATTAACAACACATATGGAGTATCATTAATCAGGATCGACTATTAAAGTGGTGATTATTATGTTCTCTCTTATTCTAATTATAGGCATTTTTTAGGAACTTTGATGCTATTGGCTGCTTATTAGTTATAGTATCTGTTATTTATGAAATCAATCTGTGTAATAATAAGTCTTGCGTTACTTAAACTAGTCAACATATAGCGTTGTGGAATTGCTGCTCGTTGGAACAAAGATGGACATTAACATGTCAATTTTTTAAGATTGAGATGAAGTTTTGATTAGTCGAGTTCATAAGTGTACTTTGAAAATTACGGCACCTAATGAGTGCGGTCAACTCCATACTTGTCGGTATCTCAAAAGCGAAAGCGGCTTTAGAAGATACAAAATAAAATAGTAAGTTATTACTTTTCACAGTGAAGTTAATTGCAACAGGATATGCTGTACCGACCATGAGGCCAAGAGACAAAAAGAAAAAGACAAATCGACTTTTGCCGGCGCATGTTTGATGTTTGTGACAGTTTGGGCTGCTATAAAAAAAAGTATCCAGTTCATAAAGTAGCTTAAAGAATCATTTGCTGATGATCACAAACCCACATCTAATTTTCATCACAATTAATCACAACAAAAACTCGATTCTCCTATATGAATAACTCGTGGGTCTTGACTCCCACCAACTACATATTTTGGTCTTCAAAGGAAGCTTACTAATGCAGATTCAAAGCTCATCTTCTAAGCAATAATCAGGAGTAACCCATTTTTCTTGACGAGTTCAAAAAGCAGTGAGAAAGAAATCGATCAAGTTTTTCCTTAAGTCAACATAATTTGGTTGAGTTTAAATGAATGCATAAGGCAAGACTGAGAGAATGGTTTAATTGGTCATTGGATGAGTTCAAGTGACTAATAACTAATAAGAATGCAAGTGCATGAACATTTTATCGTCCTAGCTAAAAGATAAACAAAAGACTAATAAGCATGCAAGTGCGTGAAATATATTGTTCTGCTACCTTCCCAGAATAACGCATGAAGAAGGGTGGCGAGAGATGGGTACATAAGATAAGAATAAATTTCGTAACAAAGTTATAGCACACTCAGTCAAATCCCAGTGAACTGTTTGCTAACTAGAGCTCAACATGAGGAAGAGCATACAAAAGTTCGGGCTGCATATGGGCTATCAAATCCGTGACAACGGTTTGCCAAGTCCTTTAAACAAATGAAAATTTTTCCGACATATTAAAGGGTTGTCTGAATATTTATGGAGGGAGTACAACAAAGGCAGTTTTCAAGCTTATAGAGCAAAGACCTAATGCACCCCTAAAAACAGAGAAATCAGTGTTTTCCGAGTTCTTGAGCTTGTTTTTTTTTTTTTTTTTTGGTAAGGTAAGATTATAAATTATAGACCAACAAAATGTACATCAAGGGTGAAGCACGGCACCAACAGGCACTCGACTAGACAACATGTCGTTGGAGTGATTGGGTACTGCGATCATAGGTTGAGAAAAAAGAGAGTTCTTGAGCTTGTTCTTCTTCGGTAACCTCTGCACTGGGACCAGTGACTCCGCTTCTATCTAAAGCAGCAACACTGGCTTGATATTCTCCTACAACCGATGCATCGTTATCTGCTGTAAGGTCCCACAATCTAGCCTACTTAAAAGTAGCAGCAACTATAGACATCATATCATGATGCACCAAAAAACAAGAACCAGCTAATAATTGTCCATGTAAGACTAGCCCAATACAAATAATCCTTCTACAAAAGCTGTTGCAGAGTAAAAGTAAGCTAGAGTGAATAGAAAATGCAAGAAGCTGCATACCAAATATAAGCTTTTCTACGTAACATTGCTCAAACTGACCCAGAACTGTTGCCGCAGGCCTTATGCATGTAGGAGGTGTTAAGTCTGTTACATAAGGCACACTACACTACTACTGATAGGCCGGGAAGGATCAAGTGCTTCTTTTTGCATATAAGCAATTGACCTGACTTTAATGATGTCTTCATTGGCAACCTTGTATGAACATCTTCTGGACTCCTCCGAGAGAGGCCCATAGAACTAGCAACATACCTTTCCAGGATCTGTCTCAAACTCTCGAAATCTAAAGAAGGACATGAACTTCTTAGAGGCTCAGTCTCAGGCAAATCATTTGTACAGCTTGAACTATCATCCTTCCTCATGATCCACTGCCTTGAATCAAGTGTACCTGCTGGGGTGTGAACTGTTTTAGACAACTTCTCACGGAGTCCACTCGTATCATGTTTGTCATCACTCAAAGCTCTTCAAGATGAATTCTTTTGCATGAGTTTTAAAGGAAGGTCACCTTTACCAATTCGTATGTCTTAGTAACAAGAGTTTACTATCAGCAGATGACTATAGTTAGATATTAGTTCATGAAGATAACAAAAGTGTTACTATCTCAATAAAGTTAAAGAAGTTTAATTACAATTTACTATATTACTTCCTCTGCTCAACATGGAATTATCTCCTCGATGTCTACAAAATGTCAACATATCAGCATACAACTTTATTTGGCACAAACCAACAGTGAAGATAATGGTCTTTGGAATTGGAAATGTTGCAGAATTGATAGCAGTAGTAGATACCAATATATATATAAGAATAAATTGAACAAAACAAGCCAAAGCAAGCCAAGAAAGTCTTACAAGAATACATTGACCATTTACTACGAAGGTTTTCTCCATGCATGAGATTACTGTAAGCATTACAACCTAATCTATATCTTACTGAGTGCTTACTTCCCATGGCTGGCATCGAATTAGCATATGAAGCATCTGAAACAACACAACTCCTACCCTTTTCACCACCAAAGTAACAAACAAATAGACGATAGCCAAAGTAAAAAAAAAATTCAAACGGAAAGCAACATCAATGATGATAGAGTCTCTACAATGGTAGTGTTTCCATGTATTCAACTTTAAAAAGCCCAAAATGAGTCCACCGTGCTTGCCAACAACATATCTCCCTCAATGTTAGGATTAGGTGCACAAATGCAACAAAATAGAAAATAAATGTGAGAAAGAAAAATCGAGACACAAGATTTATCCTAATTTACTCTTAAACTAAGGCTACATCTAGCAAATAATTTCATTATAATTAGCATCTATTACCTCTCCATTGCAACACTTAATTACAAGAGAAAGAGATTATAAATAGGTGATAAAAGAAAACCCTAAGGGCTAAGAAAGCCCGAAGTCACTCAGTAGATATTCATGGGCCTAAGTCAAAACTATCAAATATAATACAGATTCAAACTATAAAAACCCTTTGGTGGGGGGCACTACCCCCTGTGACCCTTGTTAGGACAGCCCCCAGACTCCTCACCCACTCACTGATTTGAGTGATTTCTTGTCGATGGAAAGTATGAACCACATACCAACAATAAGGTGACACAAAGCCCAAACAAACCATCCAAATTATCCAGGGGTAACTAACTCAGACCCTCACTTTCTAAACTTCAAGAGATTTTACAAAATGATGAAGCTAACCTAGCCACTTCGTCCCAAGAGTGATGGCAACTCTACCTCTCAAAGCCTTAGTCATTTTTTATTTTTTTTGAGAGAATGACACTAGGAATAGCAAAAATTGTATACGACATTCACTTTAATGCTCAAAGTTACTTATTTAAGTGTTAAATGAAAGAAAAAATAATCACTTAAGTGCTTCAGCGAAAAGTTCCAACCAAAGAAATTACTTGGCTTTTATAATTAAAATTTTTACCTGAGATGATATTTTTTTTTAAAAAGATACTCCATGTGGATAGATAATTGAGTAAAACGATGTTGTTCCTCTGAAATTCTTTTTACATCTTCTTCGTCTTGCTTGCTTTCTATCAGTGGTCATCGAAATCATGAAATTGGCGATCGAGAGAACCACAATAGAAAGAAATATGCAACATTGACCTCATTAAAAAAAAATCCTCTCTCAAGGAGTTTGAGAAGTTTCTGTTAAAATTATGTCTCGAGTTTGAGTCTGTATACAATACCCGATAGACACGCATAATATTTTAACAAGGAGGAAGCATGTTCATGGAGCATTTGATGAACAAGGACGCGTGATCAAATCTGAACATTTCTTTTCGGCAGAATATATGCCGCACATGATCACGTCGGAAATCAAAGTCATCATCTCATTTGTTGACTTTTATTTCCAACCCTTTTCTCACCCTTGTCTTGTTCTGAAGAGTCGAATGCCACACGCTTCAATAATATTAAATGCAAGTCTTGACTTTTCCCTTCCTTGTCTTCTGCACACACATGGACTTGGACGTCCAAAACTTTCTTCCTTTCCTTCAATGCATGCACATGGTGCATGCATGCTCATGAAAAGTGGAGGGCGCAGCTAACTTCTTCAGAACTTGTCTTGTGAGAGCTTTTTTTATTATTATCCTAGGAGGGGAAGGCAAGAGCTACGCCCAACATTTTCTTCGTCGGTGCATGATGACATTAATTGGCATGAAGCGTGTTTGCAAAAGGTAGCAGCCTTTGACAAATTGAGGAGTTCTCTTCCCATATAGAAGAAGACCGTCGGAGGCCGAAGAGAAGGAGAGAAGCCGAGCGGTGAGAGCTCCAGAAAGAGAGAGACGTGAGCTCAGAGAGATTTGTGCGTGAGTTCATTGAGTTGATTTATTAAACACAATGGGTATTGGGTATACACTAGGGCTGGGAAATACTTGAACGTGTAAGCGTGTGTAATCCTGTAATTCTCCGATTTATAGTGGATTATTTTGTTGGCTCTTCCCGTGGACGTAGGTTTTGAAATTCGGACCGAACCACGTAAATTCTCGGTGTCCTTATTTTATTTGTTCCTCGTTTTATTTCTCCGTTAATTTCTACCGCTCCCGAATAATTGCAAATTGACGATCCGCTTTCGTTGCACCGCCGTTTTCAACAGTTTCATCATTGACAATCCTTCTTCATCACTTTCTAAGTGTCGTAGCCTCTATTCTGCTTTAGTTTTTTTTTTTTTTATCAAAGCAGTAGATGTGCTTTGCATTTATTTGCTCAATCCTTCTTCGTTGGTGCCGGTCACCGTCGTCGATCCCTCTAGTTCACTAGCTCTCTAGTTTAATCGTCATTTGTGGCCAACAATCGCACTTTCAAGGCTATATCCACCACCACACATAAGTCTTCTGTCCGCCGTGCTTCTCGGCCAAGGAGTGTGAAGAAGCAAGAGATTGAGATGACGTTGATGGGACAAATCGAAAAGGTTTGAAAAGGTAATACTTCATTCTCAAGCTCATTCATTATAAACCATAACATTTGTCCACCTGCATTAGGGGCGATTCAAAAAGGTTTTGATTTGGTTTGTTTGCCATTTAGGGCGTTCAATTTGGGAATTTTCTTGCAAATTGTGATTTAGAGTTTACACGTTGGGGCAAAAGACATAGATGACTGTCCTTTTGGGCTATTTATGCTAACTGGCACACTAATGAGTCACATCAAACAAAGAAATTAATAAAAAATCATACCTCAGACTTCTAGCAACAATAGCACTTAAGTGATTTTGTTTTAAGTAGTGCTTAAATGATCCACAAAAAACTTTTAACACTAAAGTAAGCGTCATACATAATTTTTTGCACTTTTAATGTATCTCACCTATCATTTTTTGCATCCAAGAAAAAATCTTAGGCAACCTAATTAGCTACACATAACACAAACTATGAAAATAGATGATGTTTCACAAATATCGAACATAATGACAGAGTAACCAAAGTCAAATATGATATCAAAATTGATAATCTCTTGCATAGAACGTTAAAAGCTAAGAAATTCTCTGCATGGGTCACGCTTAGCTCTAATGTCGGACTCCATCATGCTCAACTCAGACATCTACATTGGTGTCACAATATTACACAATCACTTTTTCAATACCTCTCAAGGATTATAGTATGTAGCCCCCAAAGAACGAGTAAGATGAAGTTCTCTTGAACTTTTGAATTTTTCATTCTAGACCTCTCTATGCTATTCGACACTTGATCTCCTTTTCTACTTCTCCACTTTTAATATATCCGTTGGACAATCACCCTCCAATCAACCCGTTGGATGAAATCCGAAAAGAAGATTAACTAACCATTAAGAGATAAGATATGAATCTTTGAATCCCTGTTGATTTGGTCAACCATACAACGAAATCTTCGGTTTCCGTAAGTAAATTTCTTTGTTCTAGGAAAGTAGATTATCTTTGTAACATTGTCAATCAATCTAGATGTCTTACATATAAGATTTTGTTGCAAAACTATCCATAAGATTAAAGCTTAATTATTACTTTTTATATTGGAAATTCCAATCAAATCACTAGCTATATTGTTATAAACAATGGGGCTTGCGTCTAAATATGTAACCAGGTAAAACTTCAAATTCTAATGTTGTTCTCCTTGAGCAAAGAGTCTAAAGTGATTAGATGCATCAATGATATATGCGTAGAAAATATGTGATATTAATATTGTTGATCTGATTATATCCATTTTGTTACTGTGATGATATCCAACTCCAATTGTCTAGTGATATCCAAATATATGGCAGTGGTACCTCGTTGTTCACCTATTCATGGTTCTTCCAAGCTTTACCAAACTCCCTATTCTAGGCTTATTCACTTTCTACTCAAGTACCTCCAACTTGTAAACACTTCTGTGCCCAATGCCTAGTTCACCAATTGATAAGGAACTCACATCTTTTAGAGATTCCCATTAGAAGATCATTTGCATAATATCTTGTGCATCTTTTACTTGGTTACTCAATCATCAAACACGTTGTAGCCTTTGATTATTTTGTCATCTTCAAAATAGATTTTCCCAACATTTACCTTATTTGTGAGGCGAAGTGAAATCACTGGAATCGATGTAGACAAAGCTTGAAAATATCGCAGGAAATTGCTAGTCTTCTTTCCTCCCGATGACGAACAGCTCTAGCTAACACCTCTTTGATCGACAGTAATGGGATGCGACAGTCGGCAAATGAAGAGGTTTGTTTTCCAGTCGACTGAGGATGATGAACTAGAAAGAAAAATCTAATATCAACTGCTGGAGAGAATTTTTTCAGTGTTTTCTCCTCAACCTGGGAAGAAATGGCCATCCTCTCCTTGTGAGCAAAAACCCATTCGGTTATCATCCCCCCACTAGTTCTCCCTTCTTGCCATTAATCATCAATTGATTCAACAAACTCCAGCACAGATCTTCTACAATGTCTTCTTGGTTTTGATTTGATCACTCGCTCGTTCCTCATGGGCGTTCTATCTCGGATGCACTCACTTATTTTATTGCAGAGGTTAGACACCGGAAAGGAGATGTAGGAAATGTGAATATGTTTTTGCTGGTTTTATTTTCAAATTATTTATTTTAAATTTTACTATGGGCTGTATTATTTTTTAATTTTGCTATTTTTTTTTATAGGTGCAATTAGTTAACTCTCTTTGAAAGGGTTCACACCCATTAAAAAAAATAGCAAAATAAACAAACAATAATACTAAATCCCACAAATAAAATTTAAAAATAAATATATTGAAAAAAGAGCAAAAATAGATTTGCTCTTCGGCCAATAACCTTTACAGCAAAATAAGCGAGTGCAAGTGAGATGAACACCTGTGAGGAACGAGTAACTAAATTAACACCAAGAATATGTTCCAGAAGATCTATGTTGGAGTTCCTTTAATCAGTTGATGGTTAACAGCACGAAGGCAGAACCGGTGAGGGGCATATAACCAAATAGGTTTTTACATGCATGGGGAGGTCGGCCAATTTTCACGAGCTAAAGATTAAATACCAAAATATTCTCACTGACAATTGATTTTAGATCTTCCTTTCTAGTTCTTCACCCTCCCTCGGACATAAAACACAACTCTTCATTTGCCTGCCGTCGCGTCCTTCACTACCGATCAGAGAATACGTTAGCTAGAGTTGTTCGTCATCAGGAGGAAAAATAGCCCGCGATTGTTTGCGATATTTTCAAGTTTCGTCCAAGTTGATTTTGACGATTTCACTTCGCCTCATGAACCAGGTAGGCACTCTGATTTCCCCAGCTGTATTGACGCCAAAAGTACTGAGTCTAGTCGAGCAAATCATATGAAACATCTTTTCTGATTTTTCACTCTTTACAATATTATCAAGTCACCACTCAATAGGTAAATATCTATCTCTTTAATGTTAGGAAAATCTAAAACTAATTATAAACTAATATTAACACTAGAAATCTAACAAGACTAATCAAAATCTAATTTCTAAGCTTTTCTAAAAATAAAAATTGGAATTTTAATTTTTTTATTCTTAAAAATGGGGACTAGGATGGGGTTAGGGAACTCGGTTCGAACGCGAGTCTCACCGGACCCTGCTGGTCTGAGTCGGATTAAGAATTTGAGCTGGTCGTTGGGCCAGTCCAAGTATGGCCATGGTCTCAATAATTCAAGCCCAAATTAAACTCATCCTATGCGCTCCTAGCCCGACCTTATCAAAATTCAGCCGATTTTTTTTCTTTTTTCTTTTATTTTATATTTCTTTTTCCTGTTCGTGCTCTTTCACGGAGAGTTTGCCATCTTCAGCGAACTCTCGTCGGATCTTCATCTGGGTCATCGTCTACCACAGACGCCACCAGCCATCACTGGATTACCTCCGTCATCCTCTACTCCGACGGTCACTGGACCATTATTCAGTGATGGTTTCCAGTCACCGGACCACACAAAAAAGCAACCACGAGCATATGTACTTGGGCAAAAAGAGGACACACCAGGAACTGAGACAGTAACAGCATAGACTATGGACAATTGGACATCACCAATTCCAAATCATATCCTCTCCGGTGACCAACATTGAACGCCACATGAATGCACGAAACATAGAACAAAAACAGGAGTAAAAATATGTGCTCAGAGCAAGCTTAATGAGAACAAGAGCCGACTGATTTGAATCAAATACACTAAGGAACCGAATGATCTACACCTATGTATCTCTAGATATGAAAGAATCGTGACCTATCTCATGTCTATGTTTAAGAGGCATTTCATCAAACACCATATACGCATAGAATACGCTGAGCCTCGTCTGGAAATCGAAGACATTCTACTGCTCAAAATCACTGCCAAAATAACAATATCATTACAAATTTCCCATGGAAAACTTTGTCCATTGATTAATTCATACGCCAATGGCATCTATATGGCTTGGTGTCATGCCTTTTAGGGGTGAGCATGGTCCGGGCTAGATCGGTCCACCCCCTAATCCTATGACCAATCCGCACAATGTCGGTCCTCAATTTTTAGGACCGAGAACCGACCCTATTGAGCTTGGGATCGAGGATTGGACCGGACTAACCTGATGGGTTCGGTTGGTTCCAGGGTTAACTCGGGACCAATCGATATTTTATTTTTTTTCATTTTTTGTGTTCCTAAAAAGGCAAACTACTATTTCAAATTATATATCCATCGGTAATGCGATTTTAAGCAACAAAACTATAAATATCAATACATATTCAACAAACTTAAGATAAGGCAACAATAAAAATTTTACATTTTCTAAAAGTAAGAAACCATAAAAACGATTAAGATTGCTCGTGAGCAATGCTCACCTTGTGGCTTTATGAGCAATCTTAGGGTTTGTTTTCTTTTGATTTATTTAGCGACGAGTGAGGTTAGCGAAGAGAGGTGAAGGGCACAATTTTTGAGCGGCGAGCAGGGTGACCATGGCAAGCAGGGCAAGCGTTGAGTGGCAAGTGGCGAGCGACCGAGATGAGCAAGGTGAATGTCAAGCGGCGAATGGTGTGAGCACGGTGAGCATAGTAAGCAAGGCGAGCGTCACGCAACAAGCGACTGGAGGTGAGCGAGGTGAGTGTCAAGCGGCGAGCAGGGCAAGATTGCTTACAAATGAAATTGTTTCTTTTGATTTTATTTGGCAAATTGAATATTAAGAGGATAAAGAAAAAAGAAGAGAACAATAGTACTAAAGGATGAGGACGCCGTTTGAGTTAAGGTTTGGTTTTTAAAATAGATAAAAAAAAGATATATAATATAAAATATCTAAAATATATTATATATAATCTATAAGATCAAGATTAGTCCGGGTAGGACTAACTCAAAACTCCTAGGATCGAGAACCAACCCACACAGTACTGGTCTAGGAATCTCAGAACCAAGAACCAACCCAATCCCCTTGGGAATTAAACCAGGACCAGCATGGTTGGGCCGGTCCAGGGTTGACCTTGGACTGATGTGAAACAAAGATGAACAAGGGGGGAAGAACATAGCGTATCCGTGAGCTATGAAGGAGTGGCAACCGGCCGCTAAATCAAGGACGAGGACCTTGGTTAACACTTATGACTTGAAGCAAACATTCGGCGATTAGAGAACTCCGATGCACAAAGTTGGGCAAAAAGGATCAAATCCTTCTTCTCGAACCAGAAGTTGACAACAGCGAATGGCAACGACCAACGTTGGCTGTGGCGGCCGAGGAGCGATGGATGATCCCGGAGCAGTGATTTTTCCTTCCTCCTTTTTTTTTTTTGGAGAGAGAGAGAGAGTTTTTTTTTTTAATAATCTTCCTGAACCCAATTTGTTATGCCATTGCAGAGAATCTCCTTCAATAAACCTTTGAGGTTTGCTCTGTCACTTGTCTGTGAGGCACGCTCACCTGCCTGTGAGATGCGTCCGTCTTCGTTTTTTCTCGGCAGAAGAAGAGAAGAATAGAGGCGGGTGGTGGAAGGTTGAGACACGGGCCAGGTTTTGTTCACTTCTTGTCGAGACGGGCCTTTTATTCTTTCATTATGGGCTTAAATCAACCAATTTCCATCGGTAGCTTCATTATCTGAAGTTTCCTGGGCTCTTGCAACCTCTTGGGCATTTTGGGTTTAGGCCATAATTGGATCGAGGCCAGCTTCTGTGGGCCGCGCCGACTAAAACTGGATTTATCCCTCCTTTTTCATTTTAATTTATTTGCTCGTTATTCGTTTATTTATTTATTTTTATTTTTTTGCTATGCTTTAACCAAAATACATGTTCGACTTATTGGGATAAATTTTCAGGTGTCAACAACACTTGAGTGTGAGTGATTATAAATCTGTAATTCTCCAATTTATTAATAAAATATTTACTGGCTCATCTATAAACGTAGATTCCAACATTCAAACTAAATCTCGTAAATTTTCCATGTTATATTATGGTTCCTCATTTTATTCCTCTATCAACCTCTAAAGCTTCCGATTTGGTCGTGAAGTTCTGCTCCCTTTTTTCAACACTTACTTCCCTGAAATTTATGAATCAATTAACAATTGAAAAGAAACTAAAATTTAAGTCCAACCTTTGCTTCTAAAAGAACAAAATTAGGTTTTCTCTTTTCATGTCAATGAAGCACGGAATTGGAGTACTTGATAGCAGAAGTTTGTGTCGAATTTCTTTGCAAATTTCGCAGAAGCTTTTAAATAGTGATTCTGGAGAGGAGAGGACGATGAAGCTTCGAGGGAAGGGTTTAAGTGTGGGACTTACCACTTAATATTTTTTTACTCATTGAGGGTAATTTAGTCTCTTCATGAACAATGCGGTTACCCTCGCCCTCGTTTTATCATAAATTATTTCCTCAACTTAAATAATATATGATAACATAGATAACGCATATACAGAGTATTAAATTTGGGAATGGCGATCGATTATTAAAGTGGTGAATATTATGTTTTCATTCATTTTTTATTTTAGGCATATTTTAGGAATTTGATGCTATTCACTCCTCTTATTACGTGTTATTCCTGAAACAAAAAGGTGCAATACGTCTTGCATTACTTAAACAAGACACCATACTTCTTTTACAGCTCTAACAATGCAATAGCTGTTAAATCATAACACTATTCAAGCAAAGAGGCCGCAATTGCAGGCAGTCACCTTCTTATGTACACAATGATGTGCATAATTTCTTTAATTTCCCAAATACGTAAGTGGGTCATTGTTAGACATAATCAATGGACGGGGCGGGCTTGCCCACTGGCCGTGCTTGCACTGAATTGGGAGGGTGTGGACAAAAATCCTAGGCCCAATAAGTGGGCGAGCAAGGCCTGGGCAAGGGCCTTGAGACCCAGCCCGATCCACCCGCATATTTATTAAAAGAAATTATAAATATATTTTATCAGTTTAATATATATTAACGCTGAAAGAGAAAAATAAACCCAAATTTCTAATACTGTAAAGAAAGGTAGTAAAAAAAAGCCATAGTAAATAGAAAAGGGGCTAGAAGCTGCTTACCAAAGATGAGCGTTTCTGCACAACTTTGCTCAGAGGACGAGAATGACCTAGAATTTTTATTGCGGGCCTTATGCATGTGGAAGGATGTGCTGTGGTTGTTACCTAAGGCATGCCTCGCCTCTACTCATAGGCCTGATAGGATCGAGCACATGTTTTCATGTATAAGCAACTGACCTGACTTCAACTATGTTCTCATTGGCAACCTTCTATGAACATCCTCTGTACTCCTTTCAGAGAGGCCCCTAGAACTCACAAGATACCTCTACAGGGATCTTTGTCTCAAACTCAACAAACTCAAAGAATAATAAGAATTTGTGAGAGGCTCAGTCCAAGGCAAATCATTTGCACGTCATGATGGAGGAATTTCGACCCAATAAACTATTATCCTTCCTTTCATGCATCTGCTACCTTGAATCAAGTGTAGCTTCCGAGGTGTGAACTGTTTTAGATAGTTCATCACGGAGTTCCACAACATCATGTTTGTTATCACCCATAGTTTTTCAAGATGAATTCTATCACATGAGTTCGATGAAGGTCCTTGTTAATCCAACAATAGATGACTATGGTTAGACATCAGTAGATGAAGATAACAATAGTTTTACTATTGTTTGAGAAGGGTAATTACCATTTACTCCATTACTACCTTTACTTGATATGGATAAATCACCTCCATGCCTGCAATATGCCAACATATCAATATGCTACACTACTAGGCAAAAACTAGCCCAAATGTACCAAAGCTAATGCTCTTTGGAACTGGAAATGTTGCAGAATCAACAGCAGTAGCAGTTATGATGATGAGAGACACCAAAAGATATATAGATGAATTACAAATTGAACAAAACAAGCCAGGTTGCCAGAGCAAGCTAGGAAAGAAAGTCTCATGAAAGAATACACAGACCTTTAACTATTAGGGTTGTCTCCGGGCAACAAGGTATTATCCACATTACAGCCTAATCCATCTCTTACTGAGCGCTTACTCCCGAAGGCCGGCACCGAATCAGCATATGAATCATCCTGCCCTCTCCACCACTTGGAAAGCGATCTGGGTAAATCAAACTCTGACCCAATACAGTCCAACGAGAGTAACAAACAAAATTTCAAAGGAAGAGACGACATCCACTTTGATGTGGCTCAATTTCTCCAGTTAGTTAGAGATTCTACGTTTTCGACTAAAAAAAGCGCAAACTTAGTCAAACTTAGTCAAACTTAGTCAACCATTCTCGCAAACAACATTTCTCTTCGGCAAGACGACATAGAGCGCAGGCAAACCGATCAAATAACCCACGAGGCTTCGCTTTTCCATATAATAAGAGAACTCCAGTGACATTCATAGAGCACATCTCAAGCAAGAATGCCACAGCTCGACCACAAGAGAAACTATGCACAAACCCTCACTTTAAGGACTTCAAGAGATTTTGCGCAAATGATGCAGTTTAACTGGGTCACTTCGCACGAGACCGATGGTAACTCTATCTCGGAAGCTTCAGTCATTTCCGCATCCAAGAAAAATCCCTAGGCGAGCCCAATCAGCTACCCAACCATGCAGAAAATTGATGAGGTTTTACATGTATCGAACTCACAACTGAAAAAAAATTCACGGCACAAAATTATATACTAATAGATGGTAAATTTGTCATATATACCTTTTGAGGTTTTTGATGGTAAAAAGTTTAGTTTTGGTTAAATTTATCATAGGTGTACTAATTTAAAAATTTTTGGTGATCAAAAAATTAGTTTGGGATAAATTTGTCATAATATACCAATTTGAAATTTTTTCATAATATTAATCATAATTATAATAGTATTATTTGATTGTATGACATTTTGCACATGCGATATGTATAGAAGGAGGTAGAGAGAAGTCTCTGTCCATGCTTAGCTCATAAGTCCAAAGTTGTCATGATTAACAGAGACAATTGTCCAAAAAGTCCCAAACCTACAACACTTTTGCCGATTGAGTCCTAAATCTTTCAATTTTATCAATTGAATTATAAATATTTTCACTTATTGCCAATTGATTTTATCCAACTTATTTTGGCTGGAAATTGCTAATGTAGATGATTGGCGCTAACGTGTTACTTTTTAAATAATATTCTAATTTTATTTTGAATTTTTTATGATTTTTTATCTTTTATTTTTTACTCTTTTTGCTTCTTTTGGGGGGGAGGGGGTTTGGGTTTGATCGGCGACCCTCACTAGCCATAGGCAAGGGTTGGCCAACCCTTGCTGGCACCAAGTGAGGGCATCGTGGCACTCGTCGATTCTTGGTGAGGGTTGCGACACCCTTGCCAGCAAAAGCAAGGGTACACAAGCCCTCGCCCAAAGCATCGGCGAGGGCCACAATGCCCTCGCTAGATTTAGTCAAGCGAGGGCTACCAAGCCCTCACATTCACCTAGGGCGGGCGAGAGCCACCAAGCTCTCACCTAGCTGAATTTGTGAGGGCATTGCAACCCTCACTAATTCTAGGCATGGGCTCACACACCCTCACTTTCATTTGCAAGGGCCGCAATGCCCTCACCGTGGTTGATGAGGGTTGGTCGACAATCTTTGCCAGCCAAAGACAAATCCAAAAAAATATATATATATATATATATAAAATAAATTCAAAATATTATTAAAAAAATGCCATGTCGCGCTGGCCATCCACATTAGCATTTTCCAATCAAAATTGGTTGTATGGATTTAATTGGCAAAAAGTGAAAAGGTTTAGGACTCAATTGGCAAAATCAAAAAGTTTATGATTGAATTGGTAAAATTACAATAAGTTTAGGACTTTTTCAACAATTTTCCTTGATTAACATGCCCCATCTTACCCGTACATGCTATATTTATTGGCTATCATACGTTCAGTTATGTAAATGAAAATGATGGGATTATAAAAAATTAGGTGAGCATAGGGTCATGAGAGGGCTCAATTTTGATTTTCAAAGGCAATACTTGCTGTTTTCGCAAATCTTTTACCTATTATATTATTATTGACCATGACAAGCGAAAGTTGAAACCTCTTTATAAGAAGGAAAAAAAGAGAAGAAAAGTTGAGGTTGGTGTAATTATTATTTTTCCTTCTTAATTTTGGAGGAGAGATTTTGGGTGCATTTGGTTCAATTTTGAAGCTGGCTTTCAGCATTCAGCTGAAGGTTAATATTAACTTTTCCCTTCCAAAACTATCATCACTAGTTCTTCATATTTTCGATTTTACCCCCTTTTTTTTTTTTTTATTGAGAAAGGGGCAGCCCTTCGCTGGTTGGGTGAAGGGCTACGGCTACCGGTGAGCCAGATCTGGCACCGGCGGCCATCAGCTGAGGTCGCCTGAGGTCGGCGACCTTCGATGAGGGTCGCATGACCCAGCCAAGGGCCTTTGGAGGTCGCCCACGGCGAGGGTCGCTCGACCCAGGCACGCCACGACCAAGGCAGCGGCTGCCTAGGTCTCGTAGCCTCAGGCGGCCCTCGCTTGAGTCTCGCGAGGGTCACGTGATGGTGGCTGATGGTCGTGCAACCCTTGCAAGACCTAAGCGAGGGCCGCGAGACCCAGACAGCCATTGCCTGGGTTGCTGCGCGCCTGGGTCGCTACGCGCCCGGGTCGAGCGACCCTTGTCGAGGGTCACCGAGGTCAAGCAACCTCCGGTGGCCCTCGGCCTATGGCCGCCGGTGCCAAATCTGGCTCACTGGTGGCCGTAGCCCTTGCCGAGACCGACGAAGGGTTTAATCCAATTTTCCAAAAAAAATAATATATATGTATATATATATATATATATATACATATAATATCCTCAAAGCCCATTATGAAAGTTTTTTAACCAAACGCACATTCAACTCAAAGTTTATTTACAAACTTTTTTTACTAAACACAATTGCATTTCCCCAAGTAGCTTTGGGCTTTTAGCATTTGCATTGGACTCAAAGCCCCTTGCAAATGCTGAACCAAATGTAGCCTTCAATCTCTTAGGGCACACTAGTTAATCAACAATCTCATCTTTGAGGGAAATTATTGATTAAGGCGACATGTTTTGTTTTCAGATAAACCCAATTCCACCATTATTGCACTAATGTGAGCCAGAAGAAATGCCCCTTTTAATTCCATTTTACTTAGGCAAGCTTCCAACTCTAATTAATTATACTTTTCTTTTATAAAGGGCAAATTAGAAACAAGACTTGGAGAATCAAAGATAATAGCTCACAGGTTTGAGGTAAAGAGGTGAAGCTTACGTGGGATCCAAAGCACGCTAAAGTTAATTGTACTTGACTATGTAAGAAAATACCTTTTTTAAATCATGATTGTTAATCTTGTGAGATCCACATGTAGAACTCACGTAAAATTCATAAAATTAGTAATCACGATTCAACTTGTCTGATGAGTCGGATTGAGGAAGTAATTGGGGAAGGAGAGGAGGGAGTCCTCCCAAATCCTAAGGCTGCCTCTCCAAATGGAATTCGCATAGGTGACCGCCTAGAAAGGGGAGGTTTAGAGGTTCTTTTGGCCTAATAAATAGGCAAACATTTCTTTTCTTTCTTTGATAAGTTGTCTTCATCTTCTTCTTCTTCCATAGCCTTATTTTCTCCTCATAAAGAATCCTTAAGATCTTTCGCTCAACATCATTGAGGAAACTTAGATTCGCTATATAGCTTAAAAAATTAATAGAAGTTGTTGGAGAATGGATAAGACCTGATATCGATCGTGATTCTTATTGATACAGTTTATCTATGGAGGAATATTATCGAAATAATCAATAGGAAAAATAGAAAGATAATATTGTGTATATCTTTGTAATTCTTTTTTGATTTCCAATTTGTACTATAAAATATACTCCCGTACATGTACAAGGTGATTCATTCAATAATACAGAATACAATTCCCACTTTTCCTATAGTTTCTTTCATGGTATCGGAGTTTGCATTTCTGACCTAGCTTCCACAAAACAGTGCTCGAATTGCCCTCGAAAGTCTTCTAAATTTGTTGTTACAAACTAGGTTCTGCAAAACAAAATAGCACTTCGAAGAAATTCATTGTTTTTATCTAACATGCTCAACCTAAACAGCAACAATAGTCAAGATCCGATCTTACCTGCAATGGAGGAATCATCCAACCAAATCTCAAAGCAGATTGATCGTTCACAAGATCAGAAAGACCCTACTCAACAGCACGCAACTCAAATCACTGCTGCAGTTCAGTTCCCTGCCTTGGCTCAATGGCCGTTCATTCAATGGGTTCCAGTCTAGGGCCCATGGGCTGGGGCGGGATTAAATCAACAGTGAAAACACAATTCCGGGGCTCTAATCCAATGATGAGTTAGACCCAAGCCCCCGACCTGAATTGAACTCGAGCGCTCCAGGGACAAATCCCTACTCGGGTTTTCAACTTGAATTTGCGCTGTTTGTTTTTCCGGTCATCGGTGGACGTCCGACAGACCGGAGTTGCGGCTTATCCCTCTTCAACTTGCCGGACTAGACCACTGCAATGCTTGGGCAAGGGACTTTTGGCAAGCCCTGTAACAAAAGACAAGGATGCGTTCCTTAACAGAACCATCCCATTACCGACCAATGACCGAATGCAACAACATTGGCGCAAATGCAACCAACTCGTCCGCACTTGGATCGAGAACTACGTAGTGCCTGAGGTTGCAGCCGGCCTTCCTCCCACTGAAGACTCAAAGACTATGTGGGATAATATACGCGAAATGTACAAGAAACTCGACCGAGTGAAAATCTTTTCACTCACTCAAGCTCTGTTGGAATTGAAGCAAGGGAACCTCATGGTTACCACTTGCTTCAACCGACTCTCAGCCCTATAGAATGAGCTTGAGGCGGCTGAGGAACAGCTTGAAGGGCTAGAGGCGACCCTCAAGCAATATAAAAAAATCAAGGAGAGGGAGAAGGTAACGCGATTTCTCCTCACCTTAAACGAGAGCTACATACCTTTGCGCTCACAGATTCTCCCCATGGAGCCTATGTCGCCGCTTGGTCGCACCTTCCAATTAGCCATTCAAGAGGAGAATCAGCAGCTTGCAACTTCAGGATATGAAAAAGGAGGAGAGAGGATGGCTCTCGCTGCAACGATGGGATCTGGTTTTCGAGCTCATGGTGGTTCTAGACCACTGCGCCATGCATAGAGCTCCGGAACGAGCTCCAGAATGCTTCAGGGGACTGCCCTTCCATGGGACAAAGAAGATAGAGGAAACCCTACTCTTACAAGATTCTACGGCCCAAATCATAGAAGAGGGCGTGGATCGAATGTGACAGAAACTAGAGAGTATTTGGATGGGAAAATCGTAATCTGTATATTATGTCATGCCATTGTACAAATACACTGATCTATATATATATATATATATATATATATATATATATATATATATATATATATTACAAGAGAAAGATGAGAAAGGAAATATACACGATTATATCACGATTACATTCCCACTTTACCAAGCTAATCACAGATTGACTGAATCAATTAATAGAATCAAAATCTCCAATTATATTTCCAACACTCCCCCTCAAGCTGGTGGCATATATATGTCAAGGATACCTAGCTTGCTCAGAAGGTACGTATGTTGTCTTTGACATAATGGCTTGGTAAAGATGTCTGCAGGCTGCTCTACAGTTCCAATTCCCCTTGCTGTGATAATTCCTTCTCGAATCTTGTCTCGAGTAAAATGACAATCAACCTCTATATGCTTGGTTCTTTCATGAAATACTAGATTTGCCGTTAGCTTGAGTGTAGCATCATTGTCACAAAACAGTTCAGTGGGTCCATTGATTTGTACTCCAAGGTCTGAAAGCAATCCACGTATCCAGACTATTTCACAAACAGTCTTAGCCATGGCCCGATATTCTGATTCAGCTGACGATAGTGATATAGTTGACTGCTTCTTTGTCTTCCATGAAATGAGTGATTTCCCTAGTTTGATACAAAAACCAGTAACCAATCTTCTTGTCATTGGACAAGTAGCATAATCCGTATCACAATAGGCTGTCATCTTCATATTGCAGTCATGAGACAAAAAGATACCGAGTCCTGGACATCCTTTCAAGTATTTCACAACTTTCAGTGATGCATTCATATGAGACTGCTTTGGCTTGTGCATGAATTGACTGAGTATTTGTACTGCATAACATATATCAGGTCTTGTCATAGTGAGATAGATTAACTTTCCAACAAGACGTTGATATCCCGATAGATCCTTAAGCAATGGATCATCAATGGATGAAGGCAAACCCATATCATATTCATGCGTCGTTAATTTCGCATTACGTTCAATCGGTATAGCGGTGGTTTACATCCCGATAGTCCCGCTTTCGAAACTATCTCCAAAATGAACTTTCGTTGGCTAAGGCAAATTCCTTTATCGATCGAGCTATTTCGGTGCCGAGAAAATATTTGGGAGGTCCCAAATCCTTAATATGAAAGGCTGAATGCAAATATTTTTTGAATTTTGTGATAGCCAACTCACTATTCCCCATGATGAGAATGTCATCAACATATATCAACAAATAAATTGATGACGTACCCTTAATCCAGCTAAATAAAGCATAGTCATGCTTGGAGTGCTGGAATCCAGCGTTGATTAGTGCAGCAGTGAACTTTGCATACCATTGTCTAGAGGCTTGTTTAAGTCCATAAAGGGATTTACGGAGAAGACACACATGAGACTCCCCCTGTCTATGTAAACCCTGTGGAAGTTCCATATAAATTTCTTCATCCAAATCTCTATGTAAGAATGCATTATGAACATCCATCTGATGTAATTGCCAATTACGAAGAACAGCAATGGATAAAAAAGAACGAACAATAACTTCCTTAGCTACGGGGAGAAGGTTTCATGATAATCAAAACCTTCCCTTTGCGTGAAACCCTTTGCAACTAACCGAGCCTTGTATCTTTCAATGGAACCATCCGCCTTGAATTTAATCTTGTAAACCCATTTGCAGCCAATGGCCTTTCGATGTGGAGGCGGTGGAACAATATCCCACGTATGGTTTTCAATTAGTGCCTTAAGTTCAGCCTCCATAGCATTTTGCCATTTGGGGTCCCGTGCTGCCTCATAATAAGAAGATGGTTCATGTTCTTAAGAAATTCTACTAATACAGCATATATGTTCTAGTGACAGCCGACTAAATGAAATGTATGAAGATACAGGATATTGTGTACCTGGAGAATTTAGTGTAGGACTTATGTAATCCTTTGTCCAAGTGGGCGGTCGAGAATGTCTACCAAAACGTCGAGGTTGCTCAACTCTTACTTCTTCAGGAATGACAAGTGAGGGTTCATGGGAAGAAACCCGTGACTCTTGTTGTGAAGAAGTAACTGGAGATCCAAATGGGCGATTTTCTTCATCCTGATGTGGGGAATCTGTTATAATATGTGCAGTTGCTCGGCGCAATAATTACATATTGAGGCTCCATAGATAGATCTTCTTCTAATAGAAATGGACGATGATTGGAAGTTGAGATAGATGATGATGAAGGGGCATTTTCTTGAAACGGGAATGTGTCTTCATGAAATACTACATCTCGCTTACAAAGAAATGCCCTATAGAGATCTCCATGACTCTATAACCTTTCTGCAGAGGAGGATATCCCATAAAGACGCATGGAATGGCACGAGGATCCATTTTATCCCTAAGACCCACAGTTGTTGCATAGCATAAGCAGCCAAACACTTTGAGATGATCAATTCTCGGTTGTTTTCCATAAAGCAATTGAAAGGGGGTGCGCCCACCGAGGATCCGAGTTGGCATACGATTAATCAAATAAGCTGCCGTGACCACACAGTCTCCCCAAAAATTTTCTGGAATTGAGGCTTGATATTTAAGAGCTCGGGCGACCTCTAAGAGATGCCGATGTTTCCGCTCAACAATCCCATTTTGCTGGGGAGTATAGGTGCAAGAGCTTTCATGTATTATTCCCTTAGTTGATAGAATAGACACACACTCGTGGTGAAGAACTCACGTCCATTATCCGTACGAATTCGTTGGGAGATTTGTCGAATTGATTTTCAATGAGAGTAAGAAATCTCGACAAATTTGAAAAGTCTGACCTTTGGATTGCATAAGAAAAACCCAAGTGGCACGAGTATAATCATCGACAATGGTGAGAAAAAAACGTGACCCATCACGATGTGGTGTGTGATAGGGTCCCCAAATATCAATGTGAAGTAAAGAGAAAGCACTGGTGGTTTGAGATGTGCTAGTTGGAAAGGGTGTCCGAGATTGTTTAGCTAGAGGGCAAATAGGACATTTTGGATAAGGGAAACGCGCACTATGACCCAGGCGTTGATGAGAAATAATATTTTTATTATTGATAATAGCATTACAAGAAGTGCTTTGTCAAAAAATTTGGAAAAACCGATCCAAAAATAAAGTCCTTGTGCAACACTTCCCAAGCCAATCAGTTTGCCAGTCGAAAGGTCTTGAAAGAAACAATTGTCAGAATTGAATATGGCACGACAGGAATTATCTTTGCAAGCTTTTTGAGACAGATAATAGATTGAACTCAAATTGGGAATATGAAGGACATTTTTTAGCACAATATTGGGACTAAGGTGAATTGTTCCAACCTTAGTGACATGAGTGACATTGCCATTTGGAAGACGTACAGAATATGAGTGAACTTTTCTGAATATGTGAAAATAATTTCTCATTTCAGATTATGTGGTCATTACCAAGACCCGAATCGATTATCCATGCATTTGGTGCTATTGAATTTGTCCCGCAAAGGAAAATACCCGAGAAATTTGCAGCTTTGTCATTTGTGGTCAATCGATCCAAAGCCCTCATGATATTCTCGGTCGATCTTGAGTAATTGGTTGATGTACCCCATCGCCTTCTTGATAAACCCCGAAACGATAAGCGAAAATTCTTTTTCCTTTTTTCTTTATCACCCGGCTTACCATGTAATTTCCAACATGTTTCTATTGTATGATGGGGGCGTTTGCAATATTCACAATATTTTCCTTTATTTTTTGAATTTTGCCCACCTGATTTGTGTAATGACGTGGCATTTCGTGAGCCGTTGGATCCCCTATGGATAGGCGATGGCGTGGCCAAATTACAGGTATCGGATTCAGGCATGTTAAAAGAAAAATATCCACCGTCGGATCTCCCTTTATATCCACCGTTGGATTCAGACCAATTAATGGGCAATTTTGAGCCATCGGATGGCTTCTTATGATCATGGCCGTCCATCCATGGGTTCTTAGGGTTCCCATTTTCTTTCTTTATAGCCGCCAAGTATCCCACGTTCCTGAAGCTGCCCACGCTCCCAATCCTGCCATGGCCGCCGAACAGCAAGTCCGCCGAACTGGAACCATCTGCAGGGGCAGCAAGGGCGATGCCGTCCGTGTTTCTCGCGTGCTCAGTTGTCACCATTCTTTGGCTCTCCTCTTGAACAGCAAGTTGATAAATTCGACCAAATGACGACATCGGCTCCATCGTCAAGATTTGGGACCTAAAAAATGCGTACGTCTCGTTCAAACTCAGCAAAAAACGTGTCACTTTCTCCCTTTCCTTCATGGCCCGATACTGACGAAGTGTTGCTTCAGGTCCCTCGAGTTGTTCTTCGGCTACCTCGAGCTCGTTCCAAAGGGCCGAGAGCCGATTGAAGCAAGTAGCAATCATTAGGTTCCCTTGTTTCAATTCGGAGATAGCTTGCGTTATGCTGAACAACCTTACCCGATCAAGTCGTCCGTACATCTCTCCGATGCTTTCCCAAATGGTTTTTGAGTCCTCCGTTGGTGGAAGCCCTGCAGCAACGTCTTGCGCGAGGCAATTTCTGATCCAGGTACGTACCAATTGATTGCATTTCCTCCAGTGTCGCTGAAGACGGTCATCTGTCGGATAGGGTATGGATCCGTCGAGAAAACCTTCTTTGTCCTTGGTGACGAGGGCGCAGCGGAAATCACGTGCCCAGGTGCTGTAGTTGTCAGGGCCGGTGAGTTGGAGTTGAATGAGCTTCAGATCTGGACCATTCGCCGACGATGTGAAGAGAGGGTCGCCGGGTTCGTGGCGGCTGCCGTTGCCGACGAGAAGCAAGTACGGCGTGTAGCCGGGTCCAAGAATCAGGTAAGGATTCATCCCTTGACTCGGGATGGACCCGATTCCTTGGTTCGAATCCCTCAGATCCGCTTCTTGGTTTGGGTCAGCTCCAAGCCCATGAGGATTCGAACCTCCGCTAGGCTGAGGTCCGAAAAAGGAAGATCTCTCTTCTCCATATGGGCCATATTGAGCCCACGCCTGTCCACCTTGGATGGGATACCATGGAAATGGAGGCCAGTGCATTGCTCCAGAAGCTTGAACGATTGTGGGCATCGAAACCGAAGGATGTTGCTGGGAATCTTGCGTCTGGTCAATCCGATCTAAGACCTGATCTCCAGGAGAGTTGTCGAAGGATCCCTCCATGGAAGGTGGGATCGTCTCTTGGTTGTTGTTGCTGTTGCTTGTGTTGTCGTTCTGATTCTTAGGCATGGTGCTTTGAAGTTTGAATTCCTTATCAGTGTTTCAATTTGTTTTGCAGGAAGAAAGTGCAACAACAATTGAAAAAAAAAAAAAAAATTGAAGGCAATTCAAAATTTCCGCGGAAGCGAAGTCAAAATCCTAATGCTCTGATACCATGATAGAAACTAGAGAGTATTTGGATGGGAAAATCGTAATCTGTATATTCTGTCATGCCATTGTACAAATACACTGATCTATATATATATATATCAGAAAGAGATCGTTTGTAATTAAGAGACACTTAATTAGGATTAGTCTTAATTAATGGTGATTAAACAACAAGTAAACAATAAGTAAAATGTTGACAGAACTGATGGTGATGATGAAATAAAACAGATGAAGCAAAATTATAATCGAGAGAAATGGAATATAATTGTAAGCATAAGGGTAAAACAATATAGAAAAGTAGAAGAAGAAGTATAGAAATTGCAGGTAATTAAATCACCAACCCACGGGCGGTTAAACCGGCCGATTGTGGGGTATAGACAGGTAATTAAATCACCAACCACAGGCGGTTAAACCAAAGCCCGATTGTGGGGTATGAGCGATAATTTAAATAGACAAGTAGGAAATCTTAAATAAAATATTGCATTAATTGAAAGTCATAAGTACGAGATATTTAAATTTGCATAAGAAATACAAGTGCAATATAGAAAAGATCTTTTGATTTACAAACCATAAACGAGGTTTGCAACCATTGATCTAACAGGGGTAACAAGGGTTTAGGATAAAATGGTAAGATGGGAATATGAAATTCTTACCAAGGACCGATCAGAACCAAGTGCTTGGTTATTGATCTTGGAAGGAAAAGAAAGAGGGATGGTTGTTGGATGGATGACAAAGTGGAGGAGGGAGAGGATGAGAGAATTCTTTCTGAATGGATGATGTTTTTCTTGAGGGTAAGAAGGAAGTCGAAGGGCTTTGTCTGTTTCAAAACCTGCCTCCTCTTCTTATGGAAGGGTCTATTTATAGAAGGGTCAAGTTACTACAGACAAATGATGAACAGTGTGTTCACATGCGGTTACTATTTGTCTGCAGTGAGAAGTGACTTGATTGGATAGAAAGTGCACAGTGATACAGTGAGAATCTTTGTGCTAAATTCAAAAGATAGAATCTGATTCGACTTAAAGTGCCCCGAGATTCGGTAAGTCTTTGTGCAGAACTTATAGAATATTTGGGTAGAGTCACGTGATGCATTGGTTGTCCCACCTTTGCTTTTCAATCTTCATCTTCCGCCAGATTAATGCCATAGCAATCATCTTCATTGGTGTTGCCGCTATGGTGGGAGTGGGAGGACTCTGATTCTTCCAACTCACTTATTGCTTGTTTTAAAAATCCCTTGAGTTGGTCTTGGGACTGAGCCGATGTTAGTTTAGATAGAACGAACCCCTTATCATGGAGGAAAGGGGTAACTCCTTCAGGTGGGAGGATATTAGAACAACCCCGGCTGGGGTTTCTCTTGTTTAACCGATGCGTGGATCGATTGTTCACTCACTTTATCAAAAAATTTGAAACCATCCCACCACTTGACTCTAAATTTTGGAGTCAATACGAGGGTGTGTCGATTCAATGATTTTTGTATTCGAAATTCCACGCCATAACCCATGATACTCGGAAGTATATGAAAAAGAGCATTAGGTTAGGGAATCTTTCTTCATATGAAAGGGGTTTAAATTTCTTTGGAGAAGAGTTTTAAGCTGGGTTGCACCCAAGGGTGCAGAATTTCACTAATGGGTCCAAAATGTTCCCACCATCGAATGAACAGGGAAGGGTATCATGCGGGTATTTAAATCTTCAAAAAGATCAACCATGTGTGGGAGTTATTCGCATTTTCCGAGGAAAGTATTCCACCAAGCTTGTTGGTAATCAAAATATGAATAAGAGGTTCGTATGGTATTGGTTCGGTGATCTTGGTATCAAATTTGACCATGGTTATGGGAGTGGGTTTCCACATGGTAGGATGAATGATTTTGTGTATCCTTGCCGTGGAATAATTGATATGATTTTTATCAGAAAAGTGTTTGAAGGTGACAGACTTGGTTTCTGTCAAAATCCTTTCATAAAACTCCACTGTTTTGTAAGGATCATGCGGAGTATAATTAAATTTTTCAGAAAACATATTTCTTGCAAAGACGATCGGGTCTTCGTCATAAAAACCATTTTCAACAATGCAAATATTTTGATAGTTCGTTTTATCAAAAAATTTTGATTTTGGAGGGGTTGCCTAGAGTTGTCTCGAGTAGGCTGAATCACCACCTCATTAAGAGTCATTTTTCCCTTTGGTTTTCGAACACTCAAAGGGGAAGGATTGAGCTTACCTCTACCTGGTTGTTTGGCTTATTGAAGGCTATTTCAAGAAGTTTTAAGGCCTCCGATGGGAGAGGTTGGATATGGAAAATTGAGGGTTTGAAGGTGGTGAGGAGGGTTCCTCTTTGGGAGATATAATAATCGACTTTCGATGTATTGAAAGGTTGTTGGGCAGCTTGTAACCAGCTTCCGATGTTGGTCATGTTTTTGGGTTTTAATGCCGAAGCGGGCAATTTCCTTGCCTTTGTCTTTTCCAGTGGGTTTGGGGGCATTTTCCTGTAAAAATTCTCGTGTGAGAAAATCCGGTAATGAATTTGAAGAACCATTTATAAATTCAATATCAAAATCGAAGATAGATAAAATGGCTTGCCATTTGGCAAAGATTTGTTTTGAAGCAATATTTTGGACATCTTTTTGTAAAACATCTTTCGCAGATTTGCAATCAATCCTTAATAGAAATTTTTGATTGAGAAGATCACCTTGGAATTTAGAAATAGATAAAACTATAGCAAGAATTTCCTTTTTTATAGTAGAGTAATTCTTTTGGCGAGTCATTCCGGTGTTTAGAGACAAATTGGACAATTTGTTCTTTCTTGTTTTTTGATCGCTTGAGGATTCCTCCGTAACCAATATCGAAGCATCGGTTTCAACGATTTTGAATGCGATGGATCAGCAAGGTGTAAACAAGGAATTTCTTTTATACTTTTCTTGATGAGTTTTACTACATCGGTGTGAATATTCGTCCATGGAGGAGGATCTTTTTAAGCCTTTGATGGAGAGGTTTGCAAATAATGTTGATATTGGGAAAGAAATCTATAACATAATTCAAACTTCCAAGAAATCTTTGCAATTGGTTTTTATCTCGATTTCTTCGGGAAATTTTTCAGCAAAAATTATTGATCTTTCAATAGGTATGATAGTTCCTAGGTGAATATTGTGTCCAAGGAATCGATTTTGGTTTGAAAAAGAGATATTTTGCTAGGAGACACAAAGCAATGCCATTCTTTTTGACTATGTTAATGAAGTGGCCAATATGTTTGAAATGTTGATCAATATTAGAAGAAAAAACCAGAACATCATCTATGTAGACTATTATGAAATCCGAGTATGAATTGAATATATTATTCATAATCCTTTGGAATTCGAAGGGGCATTTTTCAAACCAAAAGGCATGACATTCCATTCATATTGTCCAAAAGGGACAGTAAAAGCAGTCTTATACCTGTCTTTTTCTTCAATTTGGATTTGCCAAAATCTTGATTTCATATCAAATTTAGATAATATCTTTGAATTGTGGAGTCTATTGAATAAATCTTTTTTATTGGGGATAGGGTATCTTATCCATTTTAGGGCATCATTTAAAGGTTTGTAATTAATAACAAGACGAGGGACTCCTCTTTCTAGCTCAGCATTTTTGTTGACATAGAAAGCGGAGCAACTCCAAGGGGATTGGCTTTTCCCGATGAGCTTTTTATCAAGAAGTTCTTGGATTTCCTTTTGACAAAAATTCATGACTTCATGATTCATCCGGGAGGGCCGTGCCTTGGTGGGAATGTTTTTCTCAGAAAAATCCGGTTCATAGGGAAGGCCAACGACATGACATTTTCTTGACCAAAAGCATTAGGAATAGTAGAACAAATGGAGTTTTTATACAAGATTCAAGGTTGGCAACTTTCCTTTGGATGCTAGGATCTCGAAAGATTTTGCTCAATCCTTTTGTAACCAAGGTCTTCTTTTAAGAATTGAAGATGATTTTCCTTATTTTGGATTATACAATTTATCTCGAAATAGAATGTTCATGGAGGGTATTTAAGTTGCTGGTTTGTGGTTTGCTAATGAATTCAAAAACAATCTTTCTATTTAAAAATTGAGTTTGGATGCCTTCTTCATCAACCGTAAAAGGTTGTATCGTCTTATGAAAGGTGTCCCTAATATGACATCTTGTTTAATATTTTTGACTAAAATGAAAGGTGTTTTGTAAAAAACACTATCCTTTATGACTTCGCTTCGGGGATTTTGTAATTTATTTGAAGCCTATCACCGGAAAAGCTTTGTTTTTAAAGAATGAGTGGTTTTTTCAAAATACTTGGTAGGTATGAGGCCTTCCTTTATACAATTAAGGTCCGCTCCGGTATCAAAAAGGGTTGTTGTTTTTAACACAAATTCTTTATTGATTTTTATGGAAATGTGGATTATCCATTTTCTATTTGTTATTTCGAAAGCAAAAGTAAAAATCCCGGATCCGTAGGGCGGGGAGAATCTTCGGTTTGTTTAGAAAAATTCATTTTCATTTCTAATATCTCCTTTTGCATTTTGATCTGGGTATTTTTAAGGTTTTGAATTTCTAATTTCTGATTATTGATCTCATGATTAAGGTCATTTAAAGAAATAGGTCGAGAAATAACCTTTTTTTCCTCTATCTAAAATGGTGGATAGGTTATAAGGAATATTAGATTGGAGTATAGGTACTATGGAAGGTTGGAGACTATTAAGAAATTTTACCTTGGCTTGGGGATCATCGATTTGATCAATTTTTTGCAAAATAATTTCTTCTTCTTCGGTCAAGACATTTATTTCAAAGGAATCCGATAATTATCACCATCGATTCGAAGAGGTTTCGAGGTCATTAACCCGGAGACCATCTTACGTATCCGAATCGTCCGAAGAATTGCTTTCTTCCGCCATGATTTGGAGGAGATTATTGAAAGTGTCTTCTTCAAGATGTAATTCATGGAGTTTTTTATTAATTTTGCAAAATTTTGCAAAGTATGACCTTTTTTCCGCAATTGTAACATTCAATGTTTTTGTAAGAGTTCTTTTTTGTTTTATTGAAATTTTGTCTTTTGTTATCCTTATTGAAAGATCTATTAGATCTATTGAAATTTCTCCTTGGTTTTTTTGAAGAACACTGAGGACAATCGTTTGAGCATTTGCCCGAACATTTGTTTTTAGAAGATTTTCTATTTTTGGATTTATAAAAGATGGGTCATATTGGGCGCAAAAATCTCCCAAACCTTTGTTTGAGGTTTTTGTTCCTTTTGAGTTGTTTCGAAGACGTATGTTGGTACACAATTGTGTTCCAATTTTATAAACATAGGAAGCTAGCTCACCATAAGAAAGGAGATCATAAGGGATTTGTCCATTATGTTCTTCTCTTATCTTATCGCGAACTTGTTCTCCTATAAGTTTAGGAAGACCAGCAAGGAATTTTTCTTTCCAAAAGGGTTGATTACAATCGGACCGGAGAAGAACTCTTTGGAAGAAAACATCTTTGTATTCCCTAAATTCTCCAAGAGATTTACACTTCATGTTGGAAAGAAGATCTAAATTCTTATCACGAATGTGCGAAGGATCACCTATGAAATGTTGGGAAATGGAATATAAAAGAGTATTTACAGCATCTTGGATGGGTTGGTCATTTTCATCTACAATAGCACGACCGTTATCATCTAACTTATAAGCATTAAGAATTTGTAATCTTTGCTCATCAAGTAAGATAATTATCCCACCATCCTTTTAATTGACCGGTGAAGCAGCTATTAAAAGGTAAGCCCTTGATTGGTCGTTAGTATCGGGTATGGTTTTATAAGTATTAGCAAGCATAACCATCGACTCGGAATATTTAAAAGATTTTGTTCGAGGTTCCGTCTATGTTCCATTCATAGATTGAACCTGAGGAATATTTGTGTTGAGTATTGACGCTTGATTCTTCGAAAGCAATGTCAGGAGGTGTGGCTCTAGAATAATACAATTTTTGTGGATCTTTCTAAGTGATTTTATTGATTTCAGGAATAGATTCAATATCGGATTGATCCAAAACATTGATTTGGTCTGGGGTATCTTTTACAATCAAATTTCCTATTTTAGGAGTATCTAAGGTCACGGAGAGCTAGAAGTAAAAGCCGATTTTCCTTTTGAAATCCTTTTTCTTTCTTCCAAAGCTTTAGTAAAATCTATGCTAGGGCTTTTTGGTAGTTCAAAATTTTTAAACAAAGGAGTTTTCAAAACTTTCGATTTGCGTGTTAATATGAGAAATAAAGGATTCCAACCTATCTAAGCTTGTTTACCAATAGTATGAAGATGTTGGTTGGAGTAATTGCTCTGCTCAACGATCTTCTTGATTCCTATATCATCAATTTCCGAGGAAGTTTTAAAAGGGAAGCAATGACCTCGGTATCTTTGTGAGGAATCTTGATTTGTCGAAGAGGTGGATGGTTGGATTCTATGATTTGGCCATCATGTAATTTCCATTTGTAAAATTGATCCAAATTATAAATTTCTTTGGTTTTTAAAAAGGAATTTTCAAGCCAATCAAAAAAGGGTATTTGAATCTCATGTTCATACATGTATTCATAATACTCTTGTTTAATATGTTTTGCTTGGTCTTGGAAATTTAGGAAGAACCATCTCCTAATTTCAGTATTTTCAAAAGAATTAAACTCTTGATTTAAAATGGCTTTGTTGGGAACAAATTCCTCAGATAAAACATTAATTTCTGGATCAGCCATTTCGAAGGGGTGGGTTCGGGATAATCAGGATTTTGTTCTTGCTTTGGTATATCGGTCTAGATATTCCTGATCTATTGTCAATACCACTAACACTAGTGGGAAGAGTAGCACTGGGTTGAGCTTCATTTTGAATGATATTTGAAGGTAAAGTAGGATTAAAATCAACGGATCTTCGCGAAGAGGATGAGTGGAAAGAAGGTATTGTCATAATATCGCAGGATCTTCTTGGAGTATCAAAAGACATTCTGGAGAATTGAATAGTAACTCTACCTTCTGGATGTTGGATAATATTAGTGGGGTCTCGAATTGCGAACAATTGGTTGGGGGACATGGTTTTCCAACTCCCATTGCTCTGGAAGGGTAACTTGGCTCCATTGAATAATTTTAGGAATAATAGTATTGGCTCTAGAAATGTCAGTTTGTAAAAGAAGTGTTTCTCTTTTAGGATTGATTTTAAAAGCTTTACTGCCAAAGGCAGAGTTCATTACTTTGTAATAAACTCTGTAAATGATCGCTAGAGGAATGGATCCTTTTGCTATAGAATAATTGTGAGTTTTTATTTGCAAAGTAAGGGATTTTAAAATGTTTTTATCTTTAAGGGAAACAAGAAGACCGGGGTGACTATCAAAATGGATCGACCGTTGCGAGACCGGTTTCTACGGTTCCAAGGATGGAGTCATCATATTTTAGAAGCCTAGCGTCTCTAAGGACGAGGAGTAAAGAAGTGTCTAGGCCTTCCTTAGTAAGGGGTTTTGCCCCTACTTGGACAAGACCGATATGAATGTAATTCCATTTTTGAGCATGTTTCTTTATAGAATCTCTATTCAAGAGTTGTATGGAAGAGAAGGAATTTGAAAGAGGAACATCACGTTCTTCGGTTGCAATAACATAGTCATTTTTCCCAAAAATCTTACAATTAGAATGTTCATAAATTTGACAAATTTTTACTTTTGGAATGATCCAATTTTCAATAGACTTATTAAAATCTTCTATGCTAATCTCTTCTCTATTTGTAGGACCTTGATCTAAGGACATCTGTGATATAGAACTAGAAGAAGACATGGATCTTCTTAATAAGTTCATTTCCACGAGACTACTTTCTTCTTCCTATGGTTCGATAAGCGATGCGACCAACGGTCTCACTACCCAACTTGGGTTTTACCGGGACCACAACAGATACATAAAGAACTAAGGAAGAATTCCACGAAGGTAAATCGCCTCAAGTGTCAAAAGGAACTTATAAAGAGTCACTATATCTACCCCCTTGGCTCTGATACCATACAACGTACCAAGGATCTGGGGTGTTATAAACAGAAAGAGATCGTTTGTATATATATATATATATATATATTACAAGAGAAAGATGAGAAAGGAAATATACACGATTATATCACGATTACATTCCCACTTTACCAAGCTAATCACAGATTGACTGAATCAATTAATAGAATCAAAATCTCTGATTATATTTCCAACAGAATGGCCCATATTTTTCACGATCTGAAGGCACAAATCAAAGGGGAATGCGAAGATCAGATGGTCTATATTCATCCCAATCTGATGATCTAGACCGGGCACATGGGCGCAAATCAGATGGTTCATATTCTCCTTTTTATGGAACTAATTCCGACGATGCATATGAGGCCATGTCATCATAGAAAGGGGGAGGGCCAAATTCAAAAATTAAAAGTAAGTATTGCGAATATTGCAAGTGACCGCATCACACCATTGATTCATGTTGGAAAGTACATGGTAGATCTACAGATAAAGGAAAAGGAGAAAAAGAATTTTTTGCTTATTAGGTATTGGTGCAGGGAATTGATAGGGCTCATCAACCAATTACACAAGATCAATATCAACATATCATGAAGACACTAAATCAATTAAAGGCAGTTGACAAAGCTGCAAATTTTTCAAGTACTTCATTATGCCAAAGTAATACAATTTTAGTCAATGCATAGATTATTGATTCGGGTGCCAGTGACCACATAATTTGCAATGAGGATTTATTTTCTAATGTCCATAAAATATATCATTCTCCCGAAACTATTCGTCTCCCAAATGGGAATGTTACCAATGTCACGAAAATAGGTACAGTCCATCTTAGCCCAGGCATCACTCTTAAAAATGTCCTATGTATTACTGAATTCGAATTTAATCTCATGTATGTTTCCAAAGTCTGTGAAGACAATTCTTGTTTTTCCAATTTCAATTTAGACAATTGTTCCTTTCAGGACCTTTCGACTGGGAAACTGATGGGCTTGGGTAATATGGCACAAGGGCTATATTTTAAAGTCAATCTTTCAAGGGATTTCAATTCTTTAGACAAAAGCATATCTTGTAATGCTACTTCTAGTAATAAAATCTTGCTTTCACATAAGCATTTGGGCCATAGTACTTGCTTCCCTCATCCTAATTGTGAGATATGTCATTTAGCTAAGCAATCACGAGCACCATTTCCAAATAGTGTCTCTCGAGCTAGTACCATTCTCTCCTTAATTCTTGTAGACATCTGGGGTCATTATTACATACCACATCGTGGTTGTATCTCATTTTTTTCTTACTATCGTGGATGATTACTCTTGCGCCACTTGGGTATTCCTCATGCAATCCAAAAGTCAAACATTTTCACATCTATCGAAATTCTTGTCAATGATTGAAAATCAATTTGACAAATCCGTTCAAAGAATTCAAACAAATAATGGGCGTGAGTTTTTCTCAACCAAGTGTCAATCCTTTCTGTTCTCTCATGGCATACTTCATGAGAGTTCTTGTGCTTATACTCCCCAACATAATGGAATTGTTAAACGCAAACATCGACATCTTTTAGAAGTTGCTAGAGCATTAAAATATCAAGCTTCTATTCCCGAATCCTATTGGGGAGATTGTGTGGTCACGGCTACTTATTTAATCAATCACATGCCAACAAGAATTCTTGAAAGACAGACACCATTTGAAATGCTTTTTAGAAAAAAAAACCAAACATTGCTCATCTTCGAGTTTTTGGCTGTATGTGCTATGTGGCAAATGTGGGATGTTGAGATAAACTAGATCCTCATGCCATCCGATGCATTTTCATAGGGTACCTTACTCTGCAGAAGGGATATCGAGTTATCGAAGTATCTACAGGTTACTTCTTTGTTAGCCGAGATGTGGTCTTCCATGAAGATATATTTCCTTTCTAGGAAATGATTTCTTCAGATAAGCCATCGACATAAACATTGGATTATCGGAAATTCCTAGAAGATATTCCTATAATGCCACGATACATTATGCTTCCACCTAAACAAACAATTGCACATGAGTAGACACCTACAATGGCATGCTCTGGGACCTCAAATATATTGAATGAGTATCCTACTTCCTCTTGTGAAATAAATAATTCACCTAGTTTGTCGTCACAACTAGATACATCATCTTCACCATTGTTGAGAAAACTCCTAGTTTTGATGTTAACAAACTATTTTATGCATACAAGGAATCATATATTTTCTAAGGAAGAAAAGTCACAAGGGTGACGTATTCTTCTAAGTCTGCATGTAGCATAAGAAAAGCAAAAGATGTTTTTGAGTCTGCCCGCACCGGACTGAAGACACGAGGAGACGCAGTCTCTAAGTCTATGAGTACTAGACGGAGAATACAAGCAGACACAGAATCTCAGTCTGATAGACCCAGAACGAACCTACAGGACAAGGTCACCAACGGTCATAAATTTCACTTACCATATTTATATTGATTTTGTAATATTGAATCGATTAGCAAGATCAATCATCAAACAACTTCCAAAGAAGGATGGAACACTTATGGAAGTCTGGATTCTGATTGTATGGGCGAACAAAATCTAAGGAAATCCGATCTATCTCCAACGGTCAAAAAGACTTACCTTATGAAGTATGTCCAAGATAGGAAAGGAAGACGAATCTCTCAAGGAGATAGCCAACGGTCAAGTGTGGCTCGGAGAGTATATAAGGGGAGGATACGACCAGGAGAAAGATAGGATGAATATATTCCAAAGCTGATTCAATTCTTCATAAGCTGTCTGAAAAAGAGCGTAATTGAGTGATCTTAGTGCATTACCAAGAAGAGTGACTTTGTGAGACATATCATTACCAAGTGTAAACACTCAAAAGTGTGTAATCACCTTTGATCACATAGTGAAATCCAGCCTATTGACTGATTGCCTAGAGAGTGGACGTAGGCTTGCCTAAAGCCGAACCACTATAAACTATGTTTGCAATCTTCTCTACTCTCTCTATTTAATTTCTGTTTGCAAATTGCAAAAGCTTTATATCTCTTGCGCGTAAAATCCATCTACACTTATTCAACCCCCCTCTAGGTGTTAATACTAGCAATATCAATTGGTATCAGAGCCCTATGCTCAATATTTTTGAAGTGTTTATTACTTTAGAGTTAAAGATCCTCTATGGCTAGTATTCTTGCACCAGGTCTGATTGAGGGACAAAGCAACACTCAACCACCATACTTTGATGGAAAAGAGTACAATATATGAAAGAACAAAATGAAGGCTTTTCTCAGATCAAATGATCCACTGGAATGGGATGTAGTTGAGAAAGGAATTGAACCTAACGCTGAAGTTGGAAAAACCACAAAGAAAGATGATGGGAAAACAACAGAAATATTAGCTAACATCTCTCAAGAAGAATTGACAAAGAGACAAGCTTTAGACGCTAAGGCTATCTACTCTCTTTACTGTGCTTTATCTCCTAATGAATATAATCAAATCTCTTCTTGTGAAATAGTGAAGGAAGTATGGGATAGGCTGCACGTTACCTACGAAGGGACTGATCGTGTGAAAGAGACCAAAGTAAATATTTTACTTAGTCAATATGAATCCTTCAAAATGAAACATGGGGAATCCATAGGAGATATGTTCAATCGATTTACTGAAATTATCAATGGACTCGCATATCAAGGGACAGCTTGTCCCGGGACCAATGAAGGTCAACAAACTATTGAGAGGCTTATCAAAAAATTGGAATAATGTGAAGACCTCCATACGAGAAACTCTACGAATCTCACCTCTGATAGTTGATGAACTTGTTGGAACTCTACAATCCTATGAAGTAGAACAAATGAACGAGGAAGTGGAGTCTAGAGGTAAGAAATCCATTGCGCTTAAGTCTAATGTTGATTCTGATGATACAGACTCTAAGGATGAACTGGACAACGAAAAACTTGCCTTACTAATCAAAAAGGTACGAAAGTTGAACAAGAAAAGTAGAAAGTTCAATAGCAGAAAGCAAAACAAACAATCTGGACAGAGAAGAACTGCTGATGAAGAAGACTCTGTCAAAGATCTTATTGTTTTGAATGTAAAAAGAAGGGCCATATAAAACAAAATTGTCCTACACTAAAGAAGAACAAAGGCAAGAATGAAAAGTACAAGAAAACCCTGAAAGCTTAAATGTAGGGTGATACTGAAGTTGAAGACAGTGAAGACGAATATGGAAATATTTGTCTAATGGCACATTCAGACTCAGATACTAGAGCAAACTCAGGATCGGACTTAGACTCAGACAGAGAAATTGAGATTAGTCATTCAAATATTCCTACAGAAGTTTCAGATTATATAAATGAGCTTTGTTCAAATATAAAATCCACTCTAAAGAGGATCTCTGGACTGAAAAAGGAAAATTACAAGTTGAGTCAACATAATTTTTCTTTAAAAGGAAAGGCCGATGATCTCAAAAAGGAATTTTTGGAAATCAAGGAAAATCGAGATTCTTTAATAAATAATAATGAATCTCTCAAAAATGAACTTTTGGAAACAAAGGAAAATCGAGATTCTTTACTAAATGAGAATGAATCTTTCAAAAAGGAATTTTTGAATATCACTACAAAATTTTCTAAATGATCAAAAACTTTACAGCATATACTTTTCATTCAGATCCCTTACTACGACAAGTCAGGACTTGGGTATTATAAGGAAAGTGACTCTTTAATTGATTTTCCAAAAGTCAATGAGAGAATTAGATAGAGACCTCCTCGACAGGCATACAAAGTTCACTTCAAGAATAATTTTGTGAAACTTGCTGGTCGAAACAATCTTAAATGTTCCAATTGCGGAGAAAAGGAACATTTTGAAAACAAGTGTCCTAAAGTCTGGAGACCTGTTCAGAAAAATTGGATAGACAAGGCATATACTACTTACTTCAGCGGACCCAAGAAAGTATGGGTACCAAAGAAAACTTGAGTATGTGTTTTAATTGCAGGTAAGTTTCAAAAGCAAGAAGAAATGGTATTTGGATAGTGGATGCTCAAGACACATGACTGGAGACTCAAGAATGTTCATTGGTCTGGAAAGAATAAAAGGAGGAACTGTTTCCTTTGGTGGAAATACTAAGGGAAACATTATTGGACTAAGAACAGTCAAGATTAGAAGTCTTATCATCAATAATGTCTCTTTAGTCAAAGGGCTAAACTACAATGTACTGAGTATTAGTCAGTTATGTGATGCTGGTTTCAGAATTGATTTCAAGGAGAACTTATGTTCTGGAACCAGTCAAGACTCATCTCAATCGTTTACTGGACGAAGACATGGGAACATCTACCTCTTGGACATAAATGAAGACACTGCCAAATGTCTCATCTCAGTCCAAGAAGAAGCAAACCTCTGGCATCGCAAGCTTGGACATGTCAATATGAAACATATTTCAAAACTACTTACCAAATAGTTAATTCGTGGGCTGCCTTCATTAAGTTATAAAGAATCAGAACTCCGCCCCGCATGCACTCTGGGAAAACAGGTAAGAAGTTCTTTTAAATCTGTTAAACAGGTTTCTACTAATCGTGCTTTGCAGCTTCTTTATATGGACTTTTTTGGACCAACTAGAACTCAAAGCATTGGAGGTAAGAAGTATTGTCTTGTTATTGTAGATGATTATTCTCGCTATACTTGGGTATTTTTTCTTGCTAATAACAGAGAAACCTTCTCTTACTTTTCAAAATTTGCAAAAAGAGTTCAAAATGAGAAAGGTTACTCTATTTCTAGCATTAAAACAGATCATTGTGGAGAATTTGAAAATCAGGACTTTGCAGATTTTTGTGATAAGAATGGTTTTCAATACATGTTCTCTCCCTACACTCCAAAACAAAATGGAGTTGTAGAAAGGAAGAACAGGTCCTTGCAAGAAATGGCCAGAACTCTGCTTATTGAAAGCAAGGTAGCAACTCGCTTCTAGACAGAAGCAATTTCTATATCATGCCACATCATTAACAGAGTTTTTCTAAGACCTATTCCTGAGAAAACTCCCTATGAAATTTTCAAAAGCAGAAAACCAATTGTTTCCTACTTTCATGTTTTTGGTTGTCAATGTTTTATTCTTAAAAATGCTAGCAATCATCCAAGCAAGTTTGAGGAAAGGTCAAATGAAGGTATTTTTTTGGGATACTCAACCTCAAGCAAAGCATACAAAGTGGTTAACAAAACTACTCAAACTATGGTAGAATCTATGAATGTGAAGTTCCTGGAGCAAGATCTGTCTAAGCAGGATAAAACAACATTCGAAGATCCATAATCCACTACAGATCTTGAGAAATTCTCTCTCAACAAAGAAGTTGAATCATCTTAGAAAGTAGTCACGGAAGAACCTCAAGATTAAAGCATCATCCAGACGGACACTACTCAATCACCAGGAAAATCTGATGACAGTGCAGTACATAACAAAAACTGGAAGCATAAATCCAGTCATCCGTAAAACTTGTATTGGAGACATCAAAGAAGGAATTCAAACTAGATCAAGGAACAAAAGGGAAACAAGTATTGTGGCACTCATTTCTAAGATTGAACCAAAAGGAGTGGATGAAGCTCTTGAAAATGAAAGCTAGATAGAAGCAATGCAAGAGGAATTCCAATAGTTTAGAAGAAATGATGTATGGGAACTTGTACCCAAACCCAAGGGAAGGACCATCATAGTAACCAAATGGGTTTTCAGAAACAAAATGGATGATTAAAGCAAGGTGACCAGAAACAAGGCAAGGCTTGTAGTCAAAGAATACTCACAATCAGAATGAATAGACTATGATGAAACTTATGCACTTGTAGCAAGATTGGAAGCAATCAGACTGTTGCTTACTTATGCTTGCTATCAAAATTTCAAGCTATTCCAGATGGATGTGAAGAGCACCATCTTAAATGGATTCATTAAAGAAGAAGTCTATGTAGAACAGACTCCTGAATTCGAGGAACCAAGAAAGCCAGATCACGTATACATATTGAAAAAGGCATTGTATGGTTTCAAGCAAGCATCGCGAGCCTAGTATGAAATACTGAGTAAGTTCTTGTTGGATAATGGCTTCAAGAAGGTATGGTAGACACAACTATTTTCATAAAGAGAGAAGGTAAAGACATTTTACTTTTTCAAATATATGTAGATGACATCATCTTTGGTTCTTCTAATGAATGTCTTTGCAAGGATTTTTCAAAGTCTATGCAGGAGGAATTCAAAATGAGCATGATGGGAGAACTGACATTCTTCTTAGGTCTTCAAGTCAAACAATCAAAAGATGGAACCTTCATCTTTCAAGAAAAATATGCCAAAGACTTGATCAAGAAGTTTGGAATGGAGAATTGCAAAAAGACTGAAACTCCAATGTCAACTTCCATCAGACTCAACAAGAATGAAATGGGGAAGAAAGTTGACCAGAAGACCTACAGAAGCATGATTGATTCCTTTCTTTATCTTACTACATTTAGACCTGATATTCTATACAGTGTGTGCTTATGTGCTAGATTACAAGTAGACCCTAGAAAATCACATCTGTCTGCTGTAAAATGTATTATAAAGTATGTTGCTACTAATCCAAAGTTGGGTTTGTGGTATCCAAAAGGAACAAATTTTATTCTTCTTGGGTACTTAGATGCTGACTTAGCTGGATGTAAAGTGGACAAGAAGAGTACTTCTGGAACATGCCAACTACTGGGACAAATGTTAGTCTCATGGTTCTCCAAAAAGCAGAACACTATGGCTCTATCTACAGTAGAAGCATAATATGTTGCTCTTGGCAACTGTTGCTCACAAGTTTTATGGATGAGACATTAGCTAAGAGACTATGAAAAGGAAGAGGCATGTACTGAGATAAGATGTGACAACACAAGTGCTATAAATCTCACTAAGATTCCGATCTTACACTCGAGAGCAAAGCATATAGAAATCAAGCACCATTTTATTAGAGATCATGTATAAAATGGTGAAATATTTGTGCAATTTATTGATTCAAAGAATCAATTGGCAGATATCTTCACAAAACAACTTGACAAAGGTACTTTTGATTCTATTTGTAGTAGATTAAATATTATTAATCCATTTGCATAAAGTCTATGAAGACAGGGCATCTTCTGGGAAGAACAATTGTTTGGCAGAAGCAATCTTCTGGACAGACCAATCTTCTAGGGCGCACTCAGAAGGCTTAATGGTATTTTTGGAAATTTAAATTTTGGCGCGTAAGTTATTTCCATATATGATCAAACATAGTAAGTTAATATTAGCATATATTTGATTTGCATAATTTTTGGTGCATGCCCATATTATTTGCGTCTATTTTTATCAAGTTTTAAATTTTTGAATAACTACCATTTACAGTTATTTTTATTTCCAAAAGTCGTGTCTGTGCATTTGCCCCTCTTTAGAAGGGTTTATAAACCCCAAAAAATCGAGTCTTTCTTCCATCGCACACTTGAACACTCTCAGAAACCCTAAAGATCTCACCTTTCTCTCAAAACTAAACCAAATCTTCTCCATAATGGCTTCGAGATCCTCCATGTCAAGGTCTCCCTCTTTTCAAAGACGATCAAACCGCATTGCAAGTAGAGGACCGAGGAATATCAAAGGAGCAAAGACTCATTTCGACTTAACATAGTCCTCCGTTGAGGAATCACTGAGGCTTTCTCCAACTGAGTCTATTCAAAGGAACGTCAATGAAACTGAGGAATCCTCGAGGCATTCCCCAACTTTATATGTTCAAAGGAATGTCAATGAAAGAGGTACGTATGGACTTATATTGCCTAAACCTTCGGATCCCCGCAAGGTCTTGAAAATGTATGAAATATTAGTGAGGGGAGATGCTACTGAAAGTATCAAACTTGAATACCTGAGGGCAAATGGGTACGCAAATGAGATGCGACTAGTTCAGGCTGCATCGAGTGCAGAACGTCCGCCCACACAGGTTGATCAAACAGGTGAACTAGCACAGGTTGTTCGGACAAACGAAGCAAGCAGAAGTGCAGAAAATATCTGGGGAGGTAAAGATGATGATGAACGTTTGTTTAGGAACTTTGAGGTTAAGATGGGGGTTGCTGCAATAGTTCAAAACCCTACAAGAAACTTGTTCTATTCCAAAGAACATAAGGCATGTTATGCTTTTATGCTTGAAAGAGGCGTAATGAATCATGGAATAGTGGATTTTGACTTTTTGGATGCTACTGATGTGAATCTTCAAGGTTGTTTAGAAAGGCTGCAATTAGATCATTTCTGTACTAATTCTGCTACTGTATATCCAGAACTGATAGCCTATTTATACTCAAATTTGTCTTTCTTAACTCTAAACAAGTTGCAACTTAGTGTGAATGACAGATTTTATGGACTGGATACAAATGCCCTGGCTGACATTATGAAGGTTGAAAGAGGTGAGTTTAGGCGTACTGAGGTTTCCTATGAGACTGTATGCAAGCATCTTACAAATTCTCTTAGGGTAAACATCACTTACCCCTCTATGAACTCAACAAGGACAATACTGCATAAGATTGTCATAAACTGCATTCGTCCAAAGGCATCATCCAAGACTAATGTGGCCCTATTTGAAGCAAATATGATGTGGGCAATCGAAAAGGGAGTTCTGTTCTCACTTCCTCATATAGTTTTTCTACACATGTATAGAACAGTTTTGAAGGATAATTGACAACTACCCTATGGAGCCTTAGTGACAAGAATCTTCGAACATTTCCAAATCAATCACCAAGATGAGGCTGCACAATGTTGTGGAGACTTGGAGGAAAAAGTAGAAGGAACTTGCTACGGCATCAACAACTGGAAAAAGGAAAGACAAGGGAGTGGCTTCTACAGGGCAAAGCACTAAAAAAATGAGACAATTGCTCTACATGATGAAGATGATGATGAGGAGACTATTTCTGAAATTCTTGCTAATATGGGTCATACTGCACGTAGAATAACGGAAACAGAAGCAGAAATGCCTCCACCATTAGCAGTAGAAGAGAACGTCCCAAGTGCAGAACCACAACTGGCTGAGAATGTGAAAATGTCTGAACCGGAGGAAGAGCATGAGAAAGAAGAGGAACCAAAAGAAAAGCTTGAAGAAGAAGCACTAAAAGCAGAGGAAGAAAGAGAGGAAGAAGGACATGGAATAGATGAGGGTCATACTATTCCAGAGGCTGAAGATGGAACTAGGGCAGAGGACAGACATTCACAAGGGCAACATGATCAAGCAGAAGCATCAATTCAAGGGGAGCATCAATCTAAAGGATTTGGATTATAGCCTCCTAAACTTCCACTTGAATCTTAGACTGATCGTTCTGATTCTCAAAAGATATTGGTTCTTCTAATGCAAATCAGAAATCAGCAAGTTGCCATGGAAACCTCCTTGAATAACAAGTTGGAGACTCTAGAAAGGACAACTCAACAGTGAATGGCACGGATGGAGTCCACAATTCATCAGTGTCTCACTAGGATTGAAGAGTCTACAAAGGATATGGAGGATTTCACCTTAGCCCATACCCCTAAAAAGCCATCTTCCTAATTTCTTTATCCTAAATCTTCCTAGTTTATATTTTCTGTTAGATTTTAAACTCTGCATTATCATTTTACTTTTGACTATTGCATTTTTTGACTGTGACAAAAAGGGAAAGTATGGTTTTTGGGCTGTTGACAACACTGGTTGGTTTTGTTGTTAATTTTGGTGAACATGGGTTCAGGTATTGTGTGCATTGATCATTTGATATCTTCTGGCTGATTGGATATTGTGTTGTGACTTGATGATCTGAGTACCATAATACCGATTATATATGACTTTATCTAATGCTTATTATTATGTCATATATATAGTATGCTATGCCTAACCATGTTTTGTAGGAAAAACAAACCATCTGCATAAAAGATTTTGTCACCATCAAAAAGGAAGAGATTGTTGAGAAAACTTCTAGTTTTGATGTTAACAAATCATTTTATGCATACAAGGAATTATATATTTTCTAAGGAAAAAAAGTCACAAGGGTGACGTATTCTTATGAGTTTGCATGTAGCAGAAGGAAAGCAAAAGATGTTTCTGAGTTTGCCCGTACCAGATAGAAGACACAAGGAGACGCAATCTCTGAGTCTATGAGTACCGGATGGAGAACACAAGCAGACGCAGAACCTTAGTCTGATAGACCCAGAACAAACCTACAGGACCAAGTCACCAACGGTCATGAATTTCACTTACCATATTTATATTGATTTTGTAATATCGAATCGATTAGTAAGATCAATCATCAAACAACTTCCAGAAAAAGATGGAACACTTATGGAAGCTCGGATTCTGATTGTATGGGTGAATAGAATCCAAGGGGATTCGATCTATCTCCAACGATCAAAAAGACTTACCTTATGAAGTCTGTCCAAGATAGGAAAGGAAGACGAATCTCTCAAGGAGATAGCCAACGGTCAAGTGTGGCTTGGAGAGTATACAAAGGGAGGATGCAACCAGGAGAAAGATAGGATGAATATATTCCAAAGCTGATTCAATTCTTCATAAGCTGTCTGAAAAAGAGCGTAATTGAGTGATCTTAGTGCATTACCAAGAAAAGTGATTTTGTGAGACATATCATCACCAAGTGTAAACACTCAAGAGTGTGTAATCACCTTTGATCACATAGTGAAATCCAGCCTATTGGCTGATCACCTGGAGAGTGGACGTAGGCTTGCCTAAAGCCGAACCACTATAAACTGTGTTTGCAATTTTCTCTACTCTCTCTATTTAATTTTTGTTTGTAGATTGCAAAAGCTTTATATCTCTTGCGCGTAAAATCCCTTTACACCTATTCACCCTCTCTAGGTGTTAATACTAGCAATATCAACCAGCTGTTAAGTCATTACCTGTTGAAAGGCCTAGACATTTAGGAAGACATATTTGTCCTCTCACATGAACAAAGGATTACATATGTCCCACCTTGGATTCTCTAGGAACACAATATCCTATATCTTCCTATGTTTCATTTAGCCAAATATCACCAAAACATATGTGCTATATGATTAGTCAAATTTTTGAAAAACAGGAACCTTCTACCTATGAAGAAGCAATGCGTGATATATGATGGCAAAAAGTCATGGAGGCTGAATTATATGCTCTTACAGAGGACAATATTTGGGATATTGTTCCCTTACCTTCTCATAGAAAGGTTATTGGCTGCAAATAGGTTTATAAAATCAAGTATAAAGCATATGGTTCTATTGAACGATATAAGGCTCGACTTGTAGCAAATTGATTCACACAACGAGAAGGCTTCGACTATCGTGAGACATTTTCTCCTGTTGCTAAAGAGGTCACTGTGCAATCTTTTCTATCTATCGCTACATTTCGCAATTGGAAACTTCATCAAATGGATGTCAACAATGCATTTCTTCATGGTGATCTAGATGAAGAAATATATATATATGGAACTTCCATAGGGCTTACGTGGACAAGGGGAGTCTAGAGTATATCATCTCCGTAAATCCCTATATGGACTCAAATAGGCTTCCTGACAGTGGTATGCAAAATTCACCATTGCACTTACAAGTGCAGGTTTTCAACATTCCAAGCATGATTATGCATAATTCACATGGACCAAAGGTATCTCATCAATCTATTTGCTTATTTATGTGGATGATATATCATCATGGGAAATGATGATAATGCGATCCAGAATTTTAAGAAATATTTGCATTTGACCTTCCATATTAAAGACCTAGGGCCTCCTAAATATTTTCTTGGTATCGAGATAGCTCGATCTGATAAAGGAATTTGTCTCAACCAGCGAAAGCTTGTTCTAGAAATTATATCAAAAGTAGGATTGTCAGGATATAAACCAGCTGCTATACCTATTGAGCAGAATGTCAAATTAACGACATTTGAATATGATACGAATTCATCCCCACATAAGGAAGATCCACTACTTGAGGACTCATTAGGATGTCAATAGCTCATCGAGAAATTAATCTATCTCACCATGACTAGGCCTGATATATGCTATGCGGTTCAAATACTTAGCCAATTCATGCATTGTCCAAAGCAGTCTCATATGAATGTAGCGTTGAAGGTGGTCAAGTATTTAAAGGGATGCCTGGGACTCGGAATTCTATTATCTCATGAATGCAATATGAAGATGATGGCCTACTGTGATACATATTATGCCACTCGTCCAATGACAAGAAGTTCGATTACTAGTTTCTGCATTAAATTGGGAAAGTCCTTAATTTCATGGAAAATAGAGAAGCAATCAACAATTTCATTATCATTAGATGAATCAAAATATCGAGCTATGGCAAAAACTGTTTGCGAAATAGTTTGGATACGAGGATTACTTTCAGATCTTGGCATAAAAGTTGATGGCACAAGTGAGTTATTTTGCGACAACGATGTTGCACTTAAATTAGCAGCAAATTCGATCTTTCACGAGAGAACAAAACACATAGAAGTTTAATGTCACTCAAGAAAAAATTCAAGAAGGAATTATTGTAACTCGAGGAATAGAAACTGTGGAGCAGTCTGCAAACATTTTCACTAAGCCATTGTTCCAAAGGCAACACATGTATCTGCTAAGCAAGCTAGGCATCTTTGACATATATAAGCCGCCTGCTTGAGGGGGAGTGTTAGAGAATGGATAAGATCTGATATCGATCGTGATTCTAATTAATGCAGTTTATCCGCAGAGGAAGATTATCGGAATAATCAATAGGAAAAATAGAAAGATAGTATTGTATATATCTTTGCATATCTTTTCTGATTTCCAATTTGTACTATAAAATACACTCCCGTACATGTAAAAAGTGATTCATTCAGCAATACAGAATACAATTCCCACAAGTAAAAAGTTTGAAATATTCATGAGTATTGCCACATTGAACTCAGAAGCTGTAGTTCATGTGGTCTAAATTTGACAACCGTCACATATTCTTTTCGTAGGAATTTTATCACTCCTAAAGCGCCATAAGATAATTTCCACTATATGAGAAATCAAGAATGGGGCCTATAGTAGCCATAGACTGCATAGAGGGCCTGTAGGAAAGTAAGCACAAGCAAAACGACAGCAGCAATGACGGAAATGATTGACCAGGGATTGTCGAAGTACTTTTCCTTGAGAATAACTCTCCAACCATTCCACTTTTTCGCGAGACGGCCTCTCCAGGAAAATTCTGAAGAATAAAATTTCTGTCTGCAGTATCTTTCCACAAGTTCATGCAAATTATAGAGATGACTGCCATTGATATCGAAGGCCACCTCCTGGCAAAGCCGGTGGAAGAGGTCAGCGACCTCGGCGTCACTCCCAAGGTAGTGCTTGATGACTTTGCAGTTGCAGAGGTGCAGGACGTCCTCTGGGGATTTGATCAAGTTGTGCATGAAGATTACGTATGAGGTGAAGTAGTTGTTGGAACTAGTATTAACACCTAGAGGGGGGGTGAATAGGTGTATAGGAATTTTATGCGCAAGCAATAACAAACTTTTGCAATCTATAAACTGAAATTAAATAGAGAGAGTAGAGAAGATTGCAAACTCAGTTTATAGTGGTTCGGCTTTAGACAAGCCTACGTCCACTCTCCGGTTGACTAGCCAATCGGCTGTATTTCACTATATGATCAACGGTGATTACACACTCTCGAGTGTTAGTACTCGGTGATGATTTGTCTCACTAAGTCACTCTCTTTCTGTAAAGCACCTAGATCACTCAAATATGAACTTATGAACAACAATTGAAGAATTGAATCAGCTTTGGAATAATGTTCATCCACTTCTATCTCATAGGTCTCATCCTATCCTTATATATTCTCCAAGCCACACTCGACCGTTGGCTCTTTCCTTGAGATTTTCATCTTCCCTTTCCTGGACAGACTTTATAAGGTAAGTCTTTTTGACCATTGGAGGTAGATTAGATCCCTTTGGATTCTGTTCGCCCATACAACCAGAATCCGGGCTTCCATAAGTACTCTATTCTTCATTGGAAGTTGCTCTTTAACTGATCCTGTCAATCAGATTAGTATAACAGAATCAATATTAAAAAGGTAAATGAAATACTCTACCGTTGGTGATCTTATCGTGTAGGTCCTTCTTAAGTCTGATGGTCTTAAGTTTTGAATCAGCCTAGATTTTCAGTCTGGTTCGTTCAGACTTAAATTCTCAGTATGGTTCATTCGACTTAAAATCTCGCCTCGGTTCATTCGACTTAAAATCTCGACCTGGATGAGTCTTTCCGTCGGTACGGTCGGACTCTTAGACATCTCATGTTTTATCTTCTCGCAACCGGCAGACTTTAAAGCCTATGTCATTCTCGTGTCCTTTTCTTTCAAGAGATTGATATAAATATCATTCATAAGCTGTTTTGTTAACATCAAAACTAGGAGTTTTCTCAACAATCTCCCCTTTTTGATGGTGACAAAACATCTTAAACATATGGCTTAATGTCCCTGCAAAATATGGTTAAATAAACCTGTTTCCAACTATCCTGCCCAACTCATAAGTATAGCTCATATCAACCCTGCATAACATAATTACAGCTCAACAAGATACAGACTTTATCAGTATTGTGTGATCAGCCAATAAGAAAATATCATTAGTCATTTATCATGCATTAACACAATGATAAAACCATCTGTCATCCAACTGTCATGCATTAACACAATGATAACATCAGCACAATGATAAAACCATCGAAATTCAATCAAAAAAGCCAAGCCAAAAAGCCATATCTACTCCCCCTTTTTGTCAACTTCAAAAAGAGTTAGTCGGTTCAAAAAGATCTTTTAAGTGGTTTTCTTGTTTGGGGTTCGAACAAGGGTGAAATCCTCCATATCGATCGAGACTTCTCAATCCTGTCAATACACCGATTGATCGTCTTCTCAAGAGTTTCCGTGCATTATTGAAGGAGGTTTCCATATGTACTGTCGATCCCTGATCTTTGTTAAAAGTTCTAAGATCTTTTGATAATCAGCATTCCCAGATGAAGTCAGGAACTTGAATGTCAATATTTTGATGATGATGCTCCCCCTGAGTTGATGCTTCATTCTGTTCTTGTTGCCCCTCTTTTTCTCTATCCTTATCTCCTTCTTCTTCTTGTTCTTCTTCTGCTTCTATTTCTTCTGCTTCTTCTGGCTCATCCATTTCTTCATATCCTGCATTCTTCTCATTTTCTGTGTGGAGAATGTGTTCTGCATGTGCCTCTTGTTCAGACATTCTCTGAGAATTTTGATGCATATTTGCCAGAATTGCGGAGATGCTTTCTTCTTCATCTTCCTCATCTATCAGTAGGAGTTGTCTTCTCCTTTTAGAACTTGGCTCATTAGCAGCTGATTCTTTGCCTTTTCTTTTTGCTGTCTTTGCTATAGCCAATTCCTTTTCTTTTCGTCTCCATGTTTCTGCAACATCCTTCAGTCTCATCTTATTGATCATTTTCATATCAATGATCATTGTTGGAAGAGTTTTAGTACTGAATCTTCGGGTATATCTATCTTAAGATGATCAAAGATTCTTGTAACTAAAGCTCCGTAGGGTAGCTGTCCTTTGCCCTTTGAGACTGTTCGATACATATGCAATATGATTGTATGAGGCAGTGAGAACAGTACTCCTCTTTCAATTGCCCACATCAATTTGGCTTCAAATTTCGATACATCAATCTTGGATGATGCTTTTGGACGAATGCAACTTATAATGATCTTGTGCAGAATAGTTCTTGCAGACGTTAAAAGAGGATAAGTTATAGTGGCCCTTACAGACTTTGTGAGAAACTTACAGACTGTTTCATAAGGGATATCTATTGGCCTGAATGCTCTTCTCTCAACATTTATAATGTCAGCAAGAGTATCTGAACTAACTTCATAGAACCTGTCATTCACACTGAACTGTATTCTGTCTGGAGATAGAAATGTCAAATTCGAGTAAAAATATGCTGTTAATTCAGGATAAACAGCAGCAGAATCAGTGCAAAATTTGTCCATCTGCAATTTCTCAAAGCATTCTCGCAGATTCACGTCAACAGCATCCAAATAATCAAAATCAACAATCCTATGGTTCATGACTCCTCGATCCAACAGATTGTTAAAGAAAGTCTTGTGTTCTTTGGATCGAAATAATTTTCCAGTTGTGTTCTGGACTACAGCAGCTATTCCCATTCTTACTTCAAAATTTCTGTAGATCATTTCATCATCTTCCTTCACCTTATCTTTACTTCTCCCTGTATCACTAACTCGTTCTCTATGAGTAGATGATGATTCTGCAGCCTGTACTACTTGAATGAGACGAAATTCATTCGCAAACCCATTCTGTCTCAAAAAAAACAGTTTGACATCTTCCCTAACATTTCTCCGAACTAACTTCTCAGACCTCCTCATAATTACATGAGGATTTTCAGTAGGTGTCGGTAGAGTTAATCCAGACGTACCTCTACGTGAGACATTCCTTTCTTCAGATTCTGAGCGGAGAGTTCTTGGAGATTCCTCATAATCTTCTTGATTTCCTTGAGGAGAAACTCTTGGAGATTGTCCTTGAGTATCTTCGGAAGTCTGTGTCAAGTCGAAATGCGTCTGCCCTCCGTCGATTCTCCTTCCTCCTCTTCTAGCAACCCTGTTTGATCTTCTTCTAGGAGATGGAGATCTTGATCTGAATATGGAGGATCTCGATGCCATGTTCGGAGAAGGTTGGTTTTGGACGAAGATTGGTTTAGAAAGCGTTTTTCTTAGTTAGGGTTTGTAAACAAACGTTCTGAAGAGTGGTGAGGAAAAGACTCGACTTTTGGATGTTTTTATACCCTTGTTAGGAGAACAAGTGAATAGTCGCAACCCAAAATAATTTTAAAAATGCAGTTATTCTAAATTTAACAAGAATATTCAATCATCATAGACATATGCCAGAATATATGCAAATCAATTATTCAAATCAAAAACTTACTAAAATAATAACCAGATTTCAATAAGGAAATAACACACCATATCATTATTTCCTTTTTCAATGACCCGACGATTTCCACTTTCAGACTTTGTCCTGTTCTCATAGAATTTATAAGAAAGAGTTAATAATGTTTAAACACCCACATATTGAATCGAATGTACCTTTGTCCAGCGGCTTTGTGAAGATATCGCTAATTGATTCTTAGAATCAATGAATTCCACATATATATCTCCCTTTTGCACATGGTCTCTAATAAAGTGATGTTTGATCTCAATGTGCTTTGCCCTCGAATGTAAAATTGGATTCTTGGTGAGGTTTATGGCACTCGTATTATCACACCTTATTTCTGTGCAGCATTCTTCCTTCCCATAGTCTCTTAGTTGCTGTCTCATCCACAGAATCTGTGAACAATAGTTTCCAAGTGCTACATATTCTGCTTTTGCTGTTGATAGAGCCACAGTATTCTGCTTTTTGGAAAATCATGAAACTAGCATTTTTCCCAGAAGTTGGCATGTTCCTGAAGTACTCTTCCTGTCCACTTTGCATCCTGCTAAATCTGCATCTGAGTAGCCAAGAAGAGTAAAATATGTTTCCTTTGGATACCATAGCCCTAAGTTTGGATAAGTGGCTATATACTTAATTATACGTTTAACAGCAGAAAGATGTGATTCTCTAGGATCTATTTGAAACCTCACACAAAGACAAACACTATATAGAATATCTGGTCTAGATGCAGTAAGGTAGAGAAAAGAACCGATCATGCTTCTATAATTCTTCTGATCAACCTTCTTCCCCTTTTCATCCTGATCTAGTTTGATGGTAGTTGCCATTGGGGTTTCTGTCCTCTTGCAGTTCTCCAATCCAAATTTTTTAATCAAGTCTTTGGCGTACTTCTCTTAATTGATAAAAGTTCTACGTTTCGTTTAATTTACTTGAAGTCCTAGGAAGAATGTCAGTTCTCCCATCATGCTCATTTCAAATTCTTCCTGCATAGACTTTGAGAAGATCTTGCACAAGTGCTCATTAGATAAACCAAAAATAATATCATCTACATAGATTTGTACCAGCAGAATATCTTTACCTTCCTTCTTAATGAATAAGGTTGTATCTACCATTCCTTTTCTGAATTTGTTATCTAGTAGAAACTTGCTTAATCGTTCATATCAAACTCGAGGAGCCTGTTTCAGACCATAAAGTGCCTTTTTTAATTTGTATACATGGTCAGGCTTTCTTGATTCCTCGAATCCAGGAGGCTGTTCTACAAACACTTCTTCTTTGATAAACCCATTCAGAAAAACACTTTTCACGTCCATTTGATATAGCTTGAAATTTTGATAACAAGCATAAGCAAGTAATAGTCTCGATTGCTTCTAGTCTTGCAAGCGGGGCATAGGTTTCATCATAGTCTATTCCTTCGATTGAGAATAGCCTTTTGCCACGAGCCTTGCCTTGTTTCGGTGACTTTTCCAAGTTCATTAACTTTGTTTCTGAAAATCCATTTGGTTCCAATGATTGTTCGTCCTTTTGGTTTGGGTACCAATTCCCATACATGATTTCTCTTAAAGCGTTGAAGCTCTTCTTGCATTGCTTCTATCCAGCTTTCATTTTCCAAAGTGCTTCATCAATTCCTTTGGGTTCAATTTTAGAAATCGGTGCAACAATACCGTGTCCTTTTTGTTTCTTGATCTGGTTTGAATCCCTTCGTTGATATTTCCAATCACGAGCTCCCTGGGATGACTGGACTTATGCTTCCAATTTCTGTTTGGAACTTCATTATTATCAGAATCTTTTGCTGATGCAGGAGTATCAAGCCGAGTTAGTCGTTCTTCATGAGTTGCTTCTTTTGACATTTCGGGAAGATTCTGCTTCTTTGTTGAGACCAGATCTTTCAATAGCTGCATTTGATTCTGATTCTTCATTTATTGGACTGCTCTGTTTTGAGACTTCTTTCTCCAGAAACTTTACATTCATGGATTCTTCCACTGTCCGAGTATTCTTGTTGAACACTCGTATGCTTTACTCGAGTTTGAATAGCCCAGAAACATACCTTCATCTGACCTTTCTTCAAACTTACTAGGTTGATGATTAACATTTTTAAGGATATAGCATGGACAACCAAAGATTCAAAAATAGGAAACAATAGGTTTTCTTTCTTTGAAAATCTCATAAGGGGTTTTCTCAAGAATTAGTCTAAGAAATACTCTGTTAATAATATGGCAGAAGTAGAAACCGCTTCCCCGCCTGTAATCGAGTTGCCACCTTGCTTTCTATAAGCAATGTTTTGGCCATTTCCCGCAAAGACCTATTCTTTCTTTCCACAACTCCATTTTGTTCTGGAGTGTAAGGAGATGAAAATGTATGCTGTATGCCATTTTTGTCACAAAAGTTTGAGAAGTTTTGATTCTCAAATTCTCCCCCATGATCTGTTTTGATATTAGAAATAGAGTAACCTTTTTCATTTTGGATTCTCTTGGCAAATGTTGAGAAATATGAGAAGGTATCTCCTTTATTTGCTAGAAAATATACCCATGTGTATCGAGAGTAATCATCTACTATCACAAGACAAGTATTTCTTACCTCCAATGCTTTGGGTTTGGTTGGTCCAAATAAGTCCATGTGAAGAAGCAGTAACACACGATTAGTGGAAATTTGTTTTATAGAATTGAAAGAGCTTCTAACCTCGTTTTCCCCAGTGTACATGCGAGCAAAGCTCGATTTTCTTGTAACTTAGTGACGGCAAGTCACGAACAAGTTTTTTGCTGGCAAGCTTGGAGATTTGTTTCATGCTGACATGCCCAAGTTTACGGTGCCACATATCTGCTTCATCTTAGACTGATAATAGACATTTTGCAGTATCTTCATTTATGTCCGGAAGATAAATGTTCCCATGTCTTCGTCCCAAGAAAAGTCCGTGAAGAGTCATTGCTTGTTCCGTAACATAGGTTCTCTTTGAAGTTTATTCTGAAACCGGCATCACATAACCGACTGATGCTCAGAAGATTATAGTTTAAACCTTTGACTAGAGAAACGTTATTGATGATCAAGCTACCGATCTTGACAGTTCCCAGTCCTATAATGTTTCCTTTGGTGTTTCCTCCAAACGAAACTGTTCCTCCCTTGATTCTGTCGTATCCAATGAACATCTTTGAATTTCCTGTCATATGTCTTGAACATCCACTATCCAAATACCATTTTTTCTTTGGTACCCAAATTTTCTTGGGTCCATTGAAGTTAGTAGTATAAGCTTTTTCTATCCATTTCTTTTGAACAAGTCTCCGACTTTAGGACATTTGTTTTCAAAGTGTTCTCTTTCTCCACGTTAGAACATTTGAGATTGTTTCTACCAATAGGTCTTACAAAATTGTTTTTGAAATGATTTCTATAAACTTGTCGATGAGGTCTTTGTCTTATTCTTTCCTTGACTTTAGGAAAATCAATCAGGGAATCATTTTCCTTATAAAAACCAAGTCCAGACTTATCATAATAAGGAATTTGAATGGAAAGTATATGCTGTAAAGTTTTTGACCCTTTGGAAAATTTTGTGGTAATATCTAAGAATTCCTTTTTGAAAGAATCATTCTCCTTTTGTAAAAAGTTTCGATTTTCCTTAGTTTCCAAAAGTTCCTTTTTAATAGATTCATTCTCATTTAATAGAAACTCTCGATTTTCCTTAATTTCCAAGAATTCCTTTTGAAATCATCCATTTTTCCTTTCAAAGAAACGTTCGTTGATTCAACTTGTAATTTTCCTTTTTAATTTGGAAATCCTTTTCAAAGTAGATTTTAGATTAGAACAAAGCTCATTTATATAATGTGAAACTTCTATAGGGATCTCGAATGATTTACCTCGATCTCTCGTCGTCGAGTCCCGTGTCGAATCGGTTTGAGTCCGAATTTGAGTGTGCCATAAGACGGATGTTTCCATATTCGTCTTCACTATCCTCAACTTCGTGTCACTCCATGTTTCAGCTTTGAGAGCCTTCTTATACTTCTCGAATTTTCCTTTGTTCTTTTTGAGTTTGGGACAATTCGTTTAATATGTCCCTTTTTCTTACACTCAAAGCAAATTACATCCTTGGTATAATCATCCTCGTCATCGGTTTTGCGTTGCCCAGATTTGTCCATTTTGTTTCCGTTGTTGAACTTTCGCCTTTTCTATTTAATTTCTTTACCTTTTTATCGTGCAGTGCAAGTTCCTCGTCGTCCAGTTCTTCCTCAGAATCTGTATCATCAGAATCAAAGTTAGACTTAAGAGCAAGGGATTTTTTACCTCTGGATTCCACTTCTTCGTTCATTTGTTCTGCCTCATAGGACTGTAGGGTACCAACGAGCTCATCAACAGTTAGAGGTGAAATTCGCAGAGTTTCTCTGATAGATGTCTTCACATTGTTCCATTCTTTTGACAGTCCTCTCAGAAGTTTTTTGACCTTCATTGGTCCAGGAACAGGCTGTCCTTGATATACTAATCCATTTACAATTTCTGTAAAACAACTGAACATATCTCCTATGGATTCTCCATGCTTCATCTTAAAATATTCGTATTGACCAAGTAATATGTTTACTTTGGTCTCCTTGACTCGATCAGTTCCTTCATATGTCACATGTAGTCTGTCCCATACTTCCTTTTCTTTGTATCACAAGAAGATATACGATTATATTCATTAGGTGATAAAGCACAATATAGAGAGTAAATAGCCTTTGCATCAATATTTTGTCTCTTTGTTATCTCTTCTGGAGAGAGAGTGGCTGATGGTTCTGGTTCTTTTCCATCGATACTCTTTGACGTCTTTCTGGTGTTATCAGTGGGCTTAATTCCCCTATTAACCACATCCCATTCCAGTGGATCTTTTGACCTGAGAAAAGCCTTCATTTTATTCTTCCGGATATTGTAATCCTTGCCGTCGAAGTATGGTGGACGAGTGTTGCTCGCCCCTCAATTAAACCCGGTGCAAGAATACTAGCCATAGAGGATCTTTAACTCGAAGTAATAAACACTTCAAGATCTCGAGCACGAGGCTCTGATACCAATTGTTGGAACTAGTATTAACACCTAGAGGGGGGGTGAATAGGTGTATAGGAATTTTATGCGCAAGCAATAACAAACTTTTGCAATCTATAAACTGAAATTAAATAGAGAGAGTAGAGAAGATTGCAAACTCAGTTTATAGTGGTTCGGCTTTAGACAAGCCTACGTCCACTCTCCGATCGACCAGCCAATCGGCTGTATTTCACTACATGATCAACGGTGATTACACACTCTCGAGTGTTAGTACTCGGTGATGATCTGTCTCACTAAGTCACTCTCTTTCTGTAAAGCACCTAGATCACTCAAATATGAACTTATGAACAACAATTGAAGAATTGAATCAATTTTGGAATAATGTTCATCCACTTCTATCTCCTAGGTCTCATCCTATCCTTATATACTCTCCAAGCCACACTCGACCGTTGGCTCTTTCCTTGAGAGTTTCGTCTTCCCTTTCCCGACAGACTTTATAAGGTAAGTCTTTTGACCGTTGGAGGTAGATTGGATCCCCTTGGATTCTCGTTCGCCCATACAACCAGAATCCGGGCTTCCATAAGTACTCTATTCTTCATTGGAAGTTGCTCTTTAATTGATCGGGTCAATCGATTAGTATAATGTAATCAATATTAAAAAGGTAAGTGAAATACTCTACCATTGGTGATCTTATCGTGTAGGTCCTTCTTAAGTCTGATGGTCTTAAGTTTTGAATCAGCCTAGATTTTCAGTCTGGTTCGTTCAGATTTAAATTCTCAGTCTAGTTCATTCAGACTTAAAATCTCAGTCTGGTTCATTCAGACTTAAAATCTCACCTGGATGAGTCTTTCCGTCTGCGGTCGGTGAGACTCTTAGACATCTCATGCTTTATCTTCTCGCAACCAAAGCAAACTTTAAAGCCTATGTCATTCTATGTCCTTTTCTTTCAAGAGATTGATATAAATATCATTCATAAGCTGTTTTGTTAGCATCAAAACTAGGAGTTTTCTCAACAGTAGTTGCTACGCTTGAACTCGCTACACTTGAAGTGAGACTGCTCGAAGGCTATCAAGTTGAGGAAGAGCGACCTCGTCCCTTCATGGATCTCAAGGGGTGGGATATAGAGGATCCCGTTCTCGAACTCGATGTCACCCCAACTGTCCGCTTCTGTTTTACACCTTATCTGGATCCTGGCTTCCCGGAGCTCACTCAAGCCCAAAGTGAGCCATCTCCGGCTCTGCGGCCATTGGTTGGTCTTGCACTCGCTCGGGCTACCATATGGCATGAGGTTCCTCCGGAACACTTCAAGGCAATGGGCCATGTGGGAAAGGCGGATCTTCAAGAATATATTGATGTTGTCCTCTTTAGACCGGTAGAGCTTCAGCATCAGAGGGTTGAAGAACTTGATCGCCAGCTCGGCCACAAGCTCAATCTGGTCGGGATTGCCGCGCTGGAGACCAAGCAACAGGTTGAGTATGAAGAGCGGGATCTGATTCTCGAGCATGATCATGTCCCGCTGGATCTGGAGTATTGATCCTCGCATTGAGAAGACAGGGTCATTGGGAGAATAGCCGAGTTCCTCGAACCCCTTAGCTGCTAATCTCTGGAAGAGAGGGTCTTCGGAAGCATTGTGGGCCCCCTTGAACCCCTCAGCCACGAATCCCTGGAACAGCTCGATCACAAAGCACCCATTGAGAACCATCATCTCAACAAACTCATTGCTGCTCATGGATATATGTCCCTCATAGCAGGCACGAGCTCTCTTCTCGACCTCCTTTACCTTGTTTAGATAGAGGCCTATCTCGTGCTTGGTGCGATGGAGGATACGCCTAAGGCAACGCCACTTGTGCCATTCCATCTCACTGAGGTGCTTCTTACCATGGTGGTACGGTCCGAGGGGGACGATCTGGGGGACCCAGGCCTTGTCCTCGCCATTCTTGAGACAGTGCGGGAACTTGTAAATGGAGAGATCTCGGAATGAATGCGCCTCTTCGTCCTGGTGAACTTTCCCGAGCTTCTCTTGGATGGAGATGACCCACTCTGACTCGGACAGCCTCGGCTCATGGTAGGGGATGATTTCGGCTCCGTTGTTCTGGACCACGTTCGGGAGAGCCTCGGATGGTTCTCGCTGTACCTCCTGGAGTCCAGATTCCACAGCAGCCATTTTCATGTGAAGAATTGGTCTGTTTTCTCCGCCTTTGCCTTTCCTATGTTCTCATCTTTGAATTGATGCTTTCTAAGCAAAATTTAAAAAATAAAAAATAAAAAAAGGAGAGATTCAAATTTCAAGGAATATTGGAACAAAGGAGAGATTTATTCCAGAAGCGACGAAGGGGAGGGGCTGGGGAAGGCCGACGAAGACATGTGGAGGAAGCTGTCTATGAAGTTTTAAGGCAGGTGAAAGCGAGAAAGTTTTATTTTTTTTGTACAAGAACACTATCTATTTATAACTACTCTGTCTATATCCCAAAAAGGATCCAAAACGGGCTTTATAATGTTCTAGCCCGTATGACCTCACGTCGATTTCATCATCAAATTGATGATAAAAGTCGATAATAATAACAAAAATAACTACATGCCCCCAACTAGATGACAAAAGTCGGTGGTGATAACAATAACAACTACGTGCCCCCACCTTACGGATACAAGTTACAATCATTGGAGTGACATTTCATCTGCCCAAAATAAATCGGACAGCTCTTGCTCAACGTGAAACCCGTGTACATACAAACCACCTATTTTGTTTTTTCTTTTTTTTTATTGGTCTAAATATGGTCTGCCTCTTTGCATCACAGAGAGCGGTCGGATTTTTATTTTGCCCTGCTTAGCCGATTAATTAAATTTTCATAGGCCAGAATAGTTCAATTATAAATGGGAGAAATAGATAGTCCAAAATAGTAGCATTATGCATGCAAGAATTGGTATTAATGCCTCACTCCTCTTAAGAACAGCGTTAGTCCAATATAGAAGCTATCGAGTGATTTTATTTTTACCAAATATGTTGTATGTACACATCGCACTGAGGTATCTTCCACGTATATACAGAACGGGTGCAATTGCATAGAAGAGATGTTTGATTGCATGCGTGCAATCGCCCTCCTATACTTGCATGTCTTTCTTTGCTCCAAAATAGAGAATATTAACGACTTTCCTTCTTGGAGGAGCTTTTGCTTAGCTAATTTATTAATTGCTTCGCCTTTGGCGTTTTGAACCAATTTGAGTTCGCGACAAAGGACGAAGAGAAGTCGGATGTTGGACTTTGGACTAAGTTGTAATGTAATGTACAAGCGTGTGTGGCCATTTTATATAAAGATAGACGCAAATCCTGCCGCAAACACACTTTTGGAGAGAAAAATGTCAGAAAAAGTCCTAAACATATTGTGTTAATACCAATTTAGTTATAAACTTTTTAACTTAGTAACAATTCAATCATTCTAGCTAATTTTTATCATATATTATTGACATGGATGCTAGCCGGCCTATGTGGATGAAGCGACCAGCACTAACGTGGACAACTTTTAATAATATTTGAACAATTTTCGAATTATTTATTATTTATTATTTTCTTTCTTTTTTCTTTCTTTCTTTTTTCCTTTTCTTTCTCTTTCCTTTTTTTTTTTTTTTTTTTTTTTTTTTTGCTTCCTCTTCCTTTAGCCAGTTACTCAGGTTTGACGACTGGGTAAAGGCAAGGGTCGGCGAGGGACCTTGTCAAAGGCCACAAGGCCAACCTCACATTGGGCTAGCGAGGCTAAGCCTTACCGGATCTAGTGCCCTCACAGCCTTGTCGGGCCTCGCCTCTTTCCAGTTGCCAGACCTCAACAACTAGCTAGAGGAAGGGAAGGGGGAAGGGGGAGGGGGAAGAAAGAGAAAGAAAAGAAAAAGAAAGGAAAAAGAAAAGAATGATAAATAAATAAATAATTAAAAAAAATTATTAAAAGTTATTCATGTCAATATCGCTTTGCCATATAAACCGTCCGACATCCACATCAACAATATCTAGCCAAGATTAGTAGGAATGACTGAACGACACTAGGTCAAAGTGTTTGAGATTAAATTTGTACTAATAGAAGGTTTAATATTACATTGGCATCAATGTAATAAGTTTTAAACTTTTCTAACACTTTTCTTCACTTTTGAATGATATTTACCCACTTGTGTCCATCTATTCGTCAATTAAACTTTCTATGTTTCTAAATTTCCTTCTCTCTACGGGTGAGAATGTGCATGCTGGCCAAGGAAAGATGATTCCATGAAATAACATTATTTAATTTATATATCACATAAGATGCGAGTCTAAAGTCGATTGAGATTACTCAAATATCAGATTGTTTGTACTTGATCGATGGGGAATTAAGTCTTTATCGAATACTAAATCGAAACACACACAAGGATTTAATTAGAGTTGAATTTTCTTAAGGTGCTTTTATGATTCATGCTTGAAATACTTTCTTCCTTGCTTTGTTAAGAGGTGTATTACACGGTGTCCTCATCATTGGACAATAACACGTAAAAAAGCTGGTCAACCAAAACGAAAATTTCAGATTGTGTAGTGGCAAATTTGGCAAATTTGTAATTAGTTGGCAGATGGATCCGAGAATATTGTGCGTGACTCAGAGAAGGACAGTTAATGAGCATTCAACATTAAAGGCCCCACACAGGACAATTCAAAGAACAAGGTGCTGTGTGGGACATGGCCTACTCCCCAAAAGATGGGAGCCCCCAACGGTCCTTCAATATTAATTTCAAGAAAAGGACTATATTGCCGTTCGCCGTTGCCATTTCTCGCTATATTACAAATTATAAATATTAATTACATATACAATAATTAATTATAAATATAAATCATTTCCATATTTATAATCCATTTAAAAAATAAAAGCAATGCTAATGTGACTATTTTTAATTCACTGTAAGAATAACAATATACTTTTAGCCACAAATAACATAAATTATTTTGAAATCCAATCCTTTAAGAATTTGTGACTTTTAACATATTGTTACCTTTGCAAATAGTTATTAAAGGAAAAGGATGGAGCAACACACATATCCTGAAAAAGATAAATATTGTATGCATTGATGTATGACAGTTACACATCTCCTCTGATATTGTCACATTCAAACAATGTTCGAAATGTTAAAATCATCTACAAAATTAATGGCAGAATAAAAGTGGATAGTAAACAAGTGCGTCATCTTGAATATTCAATAACAATTTGCCACATTATTTAGTATACCAATCCGGTAGCCCATAACTGAGTAAAAAGAGCATTTCTTTGCAACGACAATCGACCTGATTCATAAATTTTGAAATTCTCATTTTTGTTGACCAGCTTTTTTACGTGTTATTGTCCAATGATATGAATGCTATGTATTATACCTCTCGGTGAAGTAAGGAAGAAAGTATTACTTGGCAGTTACATAAACATTTGTCTTTTTAAAATGGGTTATAAATATGGACATAATTATATTTATAATTAATTAGTTTACACATAGATAATATTTATGAGACCATGTAGTCCTTTTCTTGAAATTAATATTGAAGGACAGTTGGCGGCTCCTATCTTTTGGGGAGGGAGCCATGTCCCACATAGCACCTTATCCCTTGAGCTGCCCTAGGTGGGGCCTTTGACATTGAGTCTTCACCCAGTGACTTTCCTTCTCCTTTTAGTCATGCAGAAGATTCGCGGTTCCATTTGCCAACTAATTAAGCTATTATCCGATTGCCAACCAATCGAGCACGTTAAGGAATCGCTTAAGCTTCGGGAAATAATATTCCCCATCCAATGTCACACGCAGCTCTATCTAGTCTTACTTTTTTCACAAACTCCTCTCTTTCATGATTATTCTTTCAAGTAAACGCACGTCATTTGCTTTTCATGTCCATCAAATTGCAGGCATTTAGAAATATCTTATATCATAGATAACATATACAGAATATTAAAAATCATGAATCAGGATTAGCTATTAAAATAGTGATTCTTATGTTTTCTCTCATCTTGATTTTAGGGATATTTTGGCAATTTTGATACTATTCATTCCTTGTTATATATATGTTATTTATCAAAACCAACCAGTGACGACATAATATAGTTTACAACTCTACTACATTACAAATGTGATAGTTATTAGATCGTAACCTTGTTTTACCAAAGAGGCTGCAAACGTAAGAATCCACCTTGTTATGTACACAATGTGCTTAATTTGGATTTTCTCAAGTATGCAAGGAGGTCAGAGCCGGACGTGATTAATGGACGGGCTGGGTCGCAAGCCGCTCATAATAAACTGGGCGTGCTTGACTGAACTTTTTAGACCAGTTGGGCAAATCTGGACAAAAATGTAAACCAATTAGTGGGCGGGCTGGGCCTGGGCAAGGACCTTGAGGCCCGGCTTCCCACATATTTACTAAAAAAGAGATTATATATGTAATTTTTTTTTTTGGTCGGACGATTATATATGTAATTTAAAAAGGATCCCCTCCGACTTTTCTTTTTTCTCCTCCTTTTTGATTTCTTTTCCTTTTTGGTGTATTTTACGAACATATCCTCCAAATAAGATAAAATTATCATATTTCAACTTGTAATTATCACTCCTCAAGGTTTCATCTTGATTTTTAAAGTGATTTAGAAATCACTCTTAATTAATTATAATGGCTATCGATGGTGAAATTGAATTTTTTTTGTGGAAACAAATTTAAAAATGAAGAAAATTGAACAGTGAATAGAGAGGAAAAAAGAAGCCGATCATAATGCTCCGATGTGGCAACTCTTCCAAGTCATTATTGAAGGAGGCCAACGAGTGACAAGATAGAATTTAAGCTTTATAAATAAGGGAGGAGAAATAGCTTGTTCTGATTCTCCCAAATCTGGCATGTGTCACAATATGGATTTTATGGTGAATTATCTAAAAATTGCCACTAGACTTAATTATGAGGCTCGTGGCCCATGGGCTCACCCAAGCCCATTTTGGTAACATGGACTCGAAAGGCATTTCTGGATTAATTGGACAAGGGTAATTAGTTATAAAGCCCGACCCGAGTATTCTGTACACAAATCTATTTCAATTTATTGGGCTAGCGTGGGCGAAAAATTAGGCCCAATCTCTAAGGGCCCGGCCCAAGCCCATCAATTAATCATTCCAGTCCCCACTGACGCCCACCGCCGCCTCCGCCGCGTCACGGTGGACGTTCGCCGCCTCGCAGCGGTGCCAACACGTGCTGGACATGTCGGTGCCGCACGTGTCGCGACGATGGATCGTGAAGGGCATCTACCTGCTGAACCTGCTAATCGGCTTCCTCTCCCCTTAGGTCGACCCGGAGCTCCAGGAACTTGCCGACGGTGGCGGGCCGTCTCTCCCCGGCTCCGACGAGATCAGGCCCTACGTCTGCCGCCTCCCCGAGTGCAAGTGTGGGTGTAGGTTTACGATTGAGATCGCTTCGCATTATTATTCTTGATTGGTAATTTAAATTAGCTATCAATTGGATTTGGTGGATTTGATCTGCGTCATGTCTGGGGTGAAAGATCGAATTGTGTTCCCGGTATTCTGAACTAGAGGTATTTTGTGGGTGGAAAGACTCGTTGTAGTTGACGATTTGTGCCTTCATTGTGCCTTCAAGTTTGGATAACTTGGGAGGCAGACGGTATAGATTGAATTTGGGAGAGATTGGTAAAGTTTGTATTTTTAAACGTTTAGGTAGTGTTTTGTCATGCTTTTCAATTGAAGACTGATCTTAGTTTTTCTCAGTGGGTGTTGATTTGGGGGGCAGTTTGGTATTGGTTATTCCGATTTGCTATTGATTGGATTTGGTGGAATGATCTGCTTCATTTTGGAGGAGAAAAATGAATCTTGTGTTCTGGGTATTCTATTCTGACTTCAAGTGGAAGGATTCGATTGGCCTGATGATTTTTTCCTTCAAATTGGATTTCTTGGAGGACATGGAATAGTTTTGAATTTGTGAGAGATTGGTGAAATTGTTGTTGATTAAGTTTTAAGAATGTGATGTTTTTGGCTGGGCTTGGGGTGAAAAAGAGGCGCCTTGGGTCTCATGACTAGATTCAAAATCTGGCAACTGAAGAAGTTGAATGGTGTGGAAGCATCATGCTGTCTCAGTTTCATGTTGCATTTTGTTATCGCAAAGCAGTCACTTGTTCTTGACTTGAGAGTGGTTTTACGTGATGTAAAAGTGCCTTTTTGATATGATTTTACTGTTTCAACATTCTTGATCTGCTTCTGTATATGATCTTTCTTTTCATGTACACGTGGATGCTTGAGTCTATTCATAATGGGCGATTGAAACTGACAACATAAAGTTAATGGAAGTGAATTGAAAAGCTTAGACTCTCCCTGTGATGATATGTTTCCTTCTTTGATGTCCTTTCAGATGTATAACCTTTTTTTATTTTAAATAATCTTTGACTGACAATATTCTTATCATTTAATTGATTCAAAACCAACCAATGTTGCGCACTAAATCGAGAATGTCATATAGAAGGGTTATGCTTTTGAAGATTTGGATTTCAATCCACTGATTACATTGGTTCCTCTGAGAGAGATTTTAGATATAAAAATTCACTTCCTGTTTAGGTTGGATGGTTACTTGTTGAACATATTCTTCTTGTCTTTCAACAAGAGGTTACAAATCACATGGGCATTTGTGGTTGTTTTCATGATTATGTTCTTCAGCGTGTTAGATGTACCTGTCTTCTGGCCAGTACTCCTTTCTACTGGGTTATGCTGTTTACGCTTACAATGAGGAGACACATAATGCTTGCGGTCAAGTAAAAATATGTCCCAATTTCTTTCTGCAAACGGGTATGCTGAACCTTTTCTTCTTTCTTTTTCTGCACTTCTGCTTCTCCACTTATTTGCTTTGTACACTTATGTTGCCTTTTGACTGTACTTCATCATCAGCGCTACAATGAAAAGAGAGCATCTTCAACTGAGAGTGCGAGCCTTCCGAGGGATTAAATATTTCAAGTATGATCTTTCTATAGTTCTCGAGTAGGCTTGTCTTATCCCCGGTGTCATGCCAGCTGTGGAGCTTTCCCACAGCAAAAGATTGGCTCAAAGACTATTTTGGTGCGTTGCCTGATACTCCACTTTTCTGAAAGAGATCTTCTAGAAAGCCTACAAAAATCACTATGGAAACTTCTCAAGATAAGTGTATTAATTGGAATTTTTCTATCTTAGCTTTAGTAAGGTATCGTCCCAATCTGTTCTTTAGACATGGCATTTTTTTTTTTTTATTGCTGTCTTTTCATATAGCTGAAGTTCTTAGTTCCCTTTTGATTACCTATTTTGTGTTTTATCTCCTCTTGTCCTTTATTAACTGTCCCTTGCCCATTTTGGTCGCATGGCCAATTTACGGGAGGATGTACTGTTGTAACATGAATTAGCTTTGAAATCCTCATAATTTCTGTATTCAAACACTATTCTCGGATTTCTCTTGGTGCTTGAAGGAGGATGATTATCATTGTTGGAAGTCTGTACTTGCATGTTCATTGAGCGAGGATTCCATAGCATTAATTGGTAATGGTGTTGTTTTAGATGATGACCTTCTGCTGGAAGCTAAGATTGTTTTTGCTCTTGGGTAGACAATGAAAGTGTCAGCCTTGGCCAGCTGAGAGTCCCCCTCTTGCTTGCCTTTCAAGTGTTCACAGTACATATACTATCAACCATGATTTGTTCTTATTTAAGATGGGAGGGGTTACCAGTAAGCTGCTTTAAAGATGCTTGTGGAGTCGTTAGGAGGTTTTGAGGTTTTTTCTAATGGCACAAGGCTTTTAGGAATTGGTAGAATAAATCTATTTGATCAACGTCCTCGGGGAAGTTGATCAAGTTGTCCACGAAGATTATGTACGAGGTGATGTTGCTGCTGCAATCGAAGTGGAGACTGCCCAAAGGCTATCGAGTAGAGGCAGAGTGACCTCATCTTTGGAGACATTTTCGCCCCAGTTGTTCTCGACCACGATCCAGAGAGCCTCAAATGGTTCTTGCCGTAGCTTGTGAACCAGGCGGTCTTGAGGCTGTTGGTGGTGGTGGTGATTTATTAATTCTGTGGACGCATTGGGGATTGATTTCTTGGGGAGTCCAGATTCCTCAATCTCTTTGAGCTTGAGGGTGATTAAATACCAACTCAGGAGCTCTTTGTTGCCGTAGTTTTTTTTTTTGGGGGTCAATGAAATTTTGTTAAATCTGAAAGTACTTAAAACACCAAAGCCCACAACTAGAGCATCAAAATAAAGAAGATCCCAATGGGGTTGAGATCGGTGGACTACTCAATTAGAAAGTAGAGCTTTTAGCCACACTATTGGACTCTCTTATGCAGTGGGCTAAAGAGATAAGCTTCCACGATAAGAGCATGTGCTTCCCACTAGCACTGATCTGAGCTATTAGTCACGTAAACTAAAGACTTGCAGTTAGACTCAAGTACGATACTTTCGTCCTTTTTTGCTGAGAGAGAGAGAGATATGCAAGCAAGCCTAGCGTTTCGACTTGAAACGCGGACAATGCTGGTACCAATCTCACAATTCCGTCCGCCAATGCTCCCCATGCATCTCGGACAACACAGGCAATTGCCCCCGTGTTTGAGCCTTCTACATAGAACCGTCGAAATTCAACTTTAAAGTTTATTCCTTCGGATCCTTCTGGCATCGAGGTGGGTCTTCTCCTTCTGACATCGTTTCCTGTTCTTTGTGATTCCACTTGCACCAATTACTGAGCATGTTATGTGCCGCTTCAACAAGAATTTCTGGATTTGAGCGTCTCTTTCAAAAGATGAAGTCATTTAGTCCTTCAAATAAACCACAGAATACTTGCAACAACCTCAAAAGACGGTAGATCTACTCATTTTTCCTGGAATTTGAGCAACCTTTCTTCGATTCCCAACAGCACTAGTCGTGAAATCTTAATTTACAATGCAGGATTCGCCCAGATCAGCGAGGTCCAAGAGCACAGCAAGAACTGGTGCTCAATCGTCCCAAGTTTGTGCTGCGAAAGGGGCACGAGGCTTCAGGTAGTATGTTTCTTCTGCATAAGTTGGCCTTTGTAGGGATAGCATTCTGACATGGACTCCATTCCGTAACTGACAGAGAGGTTGATGTGATGTTGATGTTTGCTCTCTAGTGTTCCGCAAAATCGCTTTTCGATCTTTATTGTAAGCACTCTTAACCGTGAAATGACCTGATTCGGTCCGTGTCCACATAAACCTATCTCGAGCATTCTGAGTTTTTGGAGGAATCATTAGTATTTTGTTAACGATTTGCTCATTGAACATTGTACGTAGCATTTGTTCACCCCGTTTATCCTCCTCCTCAAGATTTAGTTCAGCAACTCCAGTCGGTTCATCATAGTTCGCAGGTCCACCAATGGTGCCTCTCTTGAAGAGCTCTTTGTTGTAAACATCAACCATTTCTGGTGAAGAATTGGTCTGTGTTTCTCTGCCTTTGCCTTTCTTGTGTTTTGATCATTGAATTGCTGCTTTCTAAGGAAAATGGACAAAAGGAGAGATTTTTCCAACATCGAGATTCGAAAGGAGCTTCATATGGATCATTTATCTTTATTGATTACTTTAAGTCAATATCATCAATTGGGCAGAGTATCTCACATGGACCACCCCTACAAAATAAAGAATAATGATTTGTGCAGAATCTGTTAGGTCTTGTTATTAACTCTTTTTTAAATAATTCCACCATCTGTATTCCTTGATTCGCCTATGACTCATAAGCATCAATTGAGATATAAATTGAGTATAAAATCAATATTGAGTTCACATGAATGAAGGAACTTAGTTTTTCAACTGACCCAATAGTCAATTTCATGATTATTATTTACCCCAAAAAGGAAAGCTGTGGCCTTTTTATAAGAAAGAAAAAGAAGAGAAAAGTTGAGGTTGGTGTTACTATTGTTCCTTCTCAATTTTGGGTCAGAGGTTTGAATCTCTTAAGGCACACCACTTGGTCATCAAGCTCATCTTTGTGGGAAAATTATCAGTTGAGGCAATACATTTCATTATCAGATAAATCCCATTTCACTATTATTGTGCTAATTTCATCCGTTGTTATGAACATTTGGGTCCATTGCACGTGTGATAACTAATGATCTTATGTCTTTTACTCTAATTATGATCAATTACCTTTTTGTAATGAGTTGTGTGGAGCATACCATCAACTCTCCCGTTGGCATGATGCGGATAGACAAAAAAAAAAGGTCAATGAATTGACAAATTTCAAACTATTGAACTACAGTAGTTTACAGTAGACTATCTCCACAATCAAAGCACAACCCGAGATTAGATCTCAAGCTGCAATGACACTACACAAAGTCATTCCAAACTCCGAAGGCACAATCTAAGATTTATCAAATTTGAGAGGGTGAAATTATAGTCCTTTATCCATGGTTGACCCGAGGATTGGGCTTAGCCAAAAAAATAAAAATAAGAATAAAAGAAATTGCACCACATAATTTGATTAATCCAATTCAACATTTACTTATTAGATAATTAGCACTACTAAATAAATCAAGAACGCGGCCTGTAGTAGGCATTGACTACATAGCAGGCTTATATAAAAGTAAGCACAAGCAAAACTAAAGCAGCAATTAAGGAAATGATTGCCCAAGGATTGTCGAAGTACTTGTTCTTTAGAATGGATAACCAGGCGTTCCACTTGCGGGTGAGAGAGGCTCTCAACACTCTCCAACGGAACGCGAGAACGCCTCTTCTGTTAGTGGAATCCAAGTCAATTGAGGAATTGAATCCAACGTAGTATTTCATCAGATCAGAAGACACGTGCTGGCGATAACTGTCTTGGATATGGAAGGCCACCTCCTGGCAAAGCAGACTGAAGAGGTCAGCGACCTGGTCAGCGCTCTCAAGGCAGTGGCGGATGATCCCGTGGTCGCTGAGGTACCACATGTCTTCGGGGTAGCAGATCAAGTTGTGCATGAAGATTGCGTATGAGGCGACGTAGTTGCTGCAATTGATGTGAGACTGCTCGAACGCTATCAAGTTGAGGAAGAGCGACCTCGTCCCTTCGTGGACCTCAAGGGATGGGATCCTGAGGATGCCATCCTTTAACTTGATGTCACCCAGAATCATCGAACGACTCTCTTTGATCTTGATCCCGGCTTGCTGGAGCTCGGTCAAGCAGCGTGTGAGCCGATGCTGGCTCTGCAACCGTGGCTTGGTCTTGGGCCGCTTCGGGCCCAACTACAGGAGGCTCCTCCGGAACACTGCGAGGCAATGGACCGTGCCATGGCCGGATAACGGGTCAAAATCCAATCTTTTGATGTGGTCATCGTCAAAGAGGGTGTACTTCGGTATCAGATTTTTCTAAAGAGGAAATGGTACAATCTCACATGGTTAAAGCCTATCATACCCACTAAAAAGAAGCCAATCTATTACATGGGCCTTGCTCCTAAAAAATAAACTTTGTCGAGATATCTAACACAAACTCAAATGCATGCTTCAAGATACCCAGCTAGAATGTCACAATCTCTTAAACACATGTAAGATTACTTATGAACTTCATTTAAATGACAAGCTAGAACCTGGAAGATGGGGGAGCTTTGGTGGTCATTACTATTTGATCTGAATCTTATTGAAAATCGACCACATCTAACTCAAGGTAATTGATAACGGGTCACTGGCATTCAATCACGAACAAGAGCAACTCCGTCTCACTCAACTTAACAAAGGGCTCCAGGCTACCAATTGAAACAAGAAAGGTCTCTGTGGCAGTGAAGCAAAAGATGGGAGCAATGAGGTACTCTGAACAGGAAACATTGACAGATGGGAGCAACGAAATCGCACATGATTAAACGTAAAAAGGAGACGTTTGACTTAGCTTATTTGTTGGAATCCGAATCCACTAACCGAGATAAGCGCATTCCTGCAGTTCCTGACTGAGCATAATTGAATTCTGTGAGGCAACATTACCGATCCTTGTCTTGGATAATTTCACCGAACACCTTCTGCGCATCGTCTAACGCATGGCACCTGCCATACTTCGGCACCACCGCATTGAACTCAAAACCACTACTCTCGAACCAATTAGCAACAACAACCTTACGGACCGAAGAAATAGTGAATCGCGTTTGCGGCCATGAAAAATGAATTCGAAATTTGGTACACAGAGTTTAATCAGGAAAGAAACGACTTGATGAGTGTGATAATTGATTGACGAATTCCATCATCGCTGGAACGTCCGTAGGAACTGGCCGTCTAGGAAGATTTCTCAATTCTTCTCTATCCCCGTTTAACATACAGTGTATACCGCAGCGATTGAAATGGAGCCGAACTTGACTGTCGAATTCACGACTTGAGCCTCTTCGCAACTCGACGCCAACGGACGACGGAACACACGGTCGTGGGCCTCGAGCCTTTTCGTCTCCGATCTCGAAGAGGCATTTGCACCGATGAATCCACCGGCCTACTCACGCAACTCTTGATGTTGCTTTCCGCATAGCAACCGGAGGTGATTCAGTTCAAGGTAAGGTCGGGCCGCCGGAGAAGCTGACGGCGAGTAGGCGGAGACATCTGAACAGTCGAATCGATGGAAATGCTGCCTCGGGCGCGAGAGAAATCCAGTGGATCCAGGTTCGAGCTTCGTGCGCCTTCCGTGATTGTAGATGGAAGACTGGCGGTGGCTACCCGCGAAGCTGGCGACCGGTGGCGAAGCTAGAGAGGACATGAGAGGCTCGCGGCGCCCCAGAAGAATCCAAAACTTCGTCGTTTTTAAGAAAAGAGTGTCTTACTTCTTTCGGGTTTTTTTTTGGTTTTGAGCGGGAGATCCGTGGACTGACGGAAGGCGCAGGATTCCTTCTATATTTCTCTTATGAAATGATCAAAACTCCCTGCTTTAAAATGACCAAAATGACCAAGGCAAAGGATTCGTTGCGTGCGTGTCCGTGCATTTTCTAGCGCTTATAAAATCACGTGAATTTTGCCCCGCCAAAATCATCAAAGGATGGTTATGATAATGATAATTAGTATTATTTGACTGAACACCCAATGGAAAATTCAACATTTTGCACATGTGATATGTACAATGAGGAGTAGGAGCGAAGACTCATCCATGATTAAACTGCCCCACCTTACCCATACAAAGTAATATCTATGGACTGTCATCTATTCAATTGCACAAATGAAAATCTTGGAATTATGAAATATTAGGGGAGCAGGTTAATGAGAGAGCTGAATTTTGATTTTCAATGTGTGGCAAAAACATAAAAATACACAAGATACTTATTATTTTCGCAATATCTTCAATCTATTAAATAATTATTTACCACAAAAAGGGAAAGTTGAGGACTTTTTATAACAAGGGGAAAAAAAGTTGAGGTCACTGTAATTATTGTTCCCTCCTTCTCAATTTTGGGCTAGGGGTTTGAATCTCTTAAGGCACGCCGCTTGGTCATCAATCTCATCTTTAAGGAAAATTGGGGTTAAGTCAACACATTTTAATTTCAGATAAACCCCATTCCACGATTGTTGCCCTAATATTGTCTATTGTTATGAACATTTGGGTCCATTGCACATGTGATAACTAATGATCCTATGTTTTTTACTCTAATTATGATCAATTACTTTTTTATTATGAAAGGTGCAGAGCATACCATCAACTATGCTGATGGGATGACACCGACAGACAAAAAGAAAGTAAATGAATGGACAAATTTTATCTATTGGGCTACAATAATTTATGGTAGATTATCTACCTTAGAAAGTCCCCACACAATCAAGGCATTGCTCGAGATTAGATCCTAAGCGGTGGTGGCATTGCACAAAGTCATTCCAAACCCTGTAGGCACAATCTAAGATTTATTAATTGCTAAAGGGGGAAAGTATAGTCCTTTATCCATGGTTGACCTGAGAATTGGGATTGGCAAAAAAAAAAAAAAAAAAAAGAATAAAAGAAAGAACAAAAGAAATTGCACCACATAATTTGATTAATCTAGTTCAACATTTATGTCTCAAATTAGCATTACATGATAAATCAAGAACGCGGCCTATAGTAGGCATAGACTGTGTAGAAGGTCTGCATAAAAGTAAGCACAAGCAAAATGAAAGCAGCAATTAAGGAAATGATTGTCCAGGGATTGTCGAAGTACTTATTCTTGAGAATGGCTGCCCAGGCATTCCACTTGCGGGTAAGAAAGGCTCTCAACACACTCCAACAGAGCGCGAGAATGCATCTAATATACATATACCATATATAGATAGTGGGATCATCAGTATCGACAATGGAATCAAGGGTATCCAAAGACATGGCTCCTAAGTAGTACATCTCCAGATCATGAGAAACGTCCCGGAGATAACTGTCTGTGATAACCACGGCCACCTCCTGGCAAAGCCAGTTGAAGAGCTCCACGACCTGGGCATCGCTCTCAAGGCAGTGCTGGATGATCCTGTGGTTGCGGAGGTACCGGACGTCCTCGGGGGAGTCGATCAAGTCATGCATAAAGATTACGTATGAGGTGACGGAGTTGCTGCAATCGAAATGACACTTCTCGAAGGCTATCAAGTTGAGGAAGAGCGACCTCGTCCCTTCGTGGATCTCAAGGGGTGGGATCACAAGTATCCCGTCCTCGAATTTGATGTCCCCCAAAATTATCGAACAAGGACTCCGAATGATCTTGATCCCGGCTTCCCGGAGCTTGGTCAAGCAGCGTGTGAGCCGTTGCCGTCTCTGCGACCATGGCTTGGTCTTGGGTCGCTTAGGGCCCAAGTATAGGAGGCTCCTCCGGAACACTTCGAGGCAATGGACCTTGCCATGGTCGTATAATGGGTCGAACTTCAATGTTTTGCTGTAGTCCACTCCAAAGCTAATGTAGAACGGCGGCATCAGAGGGCCAAAGAAGTAGAGCGCCAGCTTGGCCACGCACTCCTTCTGGTTGGGGTGGCCGAGCTGGAGACCAAGCAGCCGGTCGAGTATGAATAGCGGGATCTGATTCTCAAGCATCATCATGTCCCGCCGGATCTGGGGTATCGATCCCCATGTTGAGAAGACAGGGTCATTGGGAGGGTAACCGAGTTTCTCGAACCCCTTGGCGAATCCCTGGAGCATCTCAATCACAAAGCACCCATCGAGAATCATCATCTCCACGAACTCATCGCGGCTCATGGATATCCTTCCCTCATAGCAGGCACGGGCTCTCCGCTCCACCTTCTTCACCGAGTCTAGATAGAGGCCTATCCCATGACCGGACCGCTCGAGGATGTGGTGGAGGCAACGCCACTTGTGCCGCTCCATATGGTGGAGGTGCTTGTCACCGTGGTGGTATGGCCCGAGGGAGACGATCTGGGGGACCCAGGCCTTGTCATTGCCATTCTTGAGATAGCATGGGATCCGGTAAATGGAGAGCTTAGCCCACGAGCCTGGCATGTTGTCCTGGCGACTTTGCTCGAGCTTCTCTTCAATGGAGATGACCCACTCGGACCGAGGAGGCCTCGATTCATAGTCGGGGACGATTTTGCCCCCATAGGCTGATTTCTTGGGGAGGCAAGATTCCACAATTTCTCGGAGCTTGAGGGTGATCAAATACCAACCCAAGAAGAGCTCCTCATTGTAAGCAGCATCCATTTATTGTGAAGAATTCGTCTGTGTTTTTCGGCCTTTGCCTTTATTGGGTTTTTCGGCCTTTGCCTTTATTGCCTTTATTGCCTTTATTTGATTTGATTCGCTCCCCAAAACGATCTTTATAATATTCTAGCCCCTTGTGAGGTCAAGTCAATTTTGTCATCGTACTGACTGATAATGTGAAATTGTGATTAATAGCATGCCCCACCTTAGCCATACATGGTACAATCAGACACCTTATGCGAACAGTTGGATTTGATTTTGCCCCACTTGGCCTTATAATTAGATTTAATAATTTAATTATTGATGGAAGAAATAGATAGTCACATGTAGTCGCATTTTGCATGCAGGAATTGGTGATGATGCCTCACTCCTCTTGTGAGCAGCCCTAAAGGGATAGCACGAGAATTAGATACCACCATGTCCATCTCACCTCTCTCATAAAAGCAATTGAATGAATCTTAATCTCCTAAGATTCTTTCTCTTTCACCAAAATGTGTGTATGTACACATTTTGGTGCGGTGTCTTTCAATTACATATAGAACGAGCCAGATCGAATAGAAGATATTTTTTAGTATGTGATGTTATTAATATGATGAGTGCGGTCATTTCTTGACAACTTTGAATGTTTGCCTCGTGTGTGGACTCGAAGAAGGGGTCAAAAAAATATCTCAACTACTTGGCGTGTTGATTCAATGTGGTCCTCCCAACTAACTCATCATGTTACTAATGAAGTAAACCCCACCACCACTGCTTTGGAGACTAAATCCAACCCCAATAATTGAGATATTTGATTGTGTGCATGCGGTATATTCCCTCCTATACTTGCATATCTCTCTTCGCTCCAAGGAATATTAACCTCCATTTGTTTTACAAAAATTGAATACTTTGAAAAATACTTATATAAATGATTGCTTGTATTGTTTAAAAATTTAATATCGTTATATAATTTATGGATCATATAAGATGTAGACCTCAAATTGATTGAGATGATCAAAATATCAAATTGTTTTTGTACTTTATCTGTGAAGAATCAAATGTTTATTGAATACTTTATCAAAACACCAATCAAGGATCAAATTCAAAAATGGTTTTCTTAAGATGTTCATATAATTCATGCATGAAGTTCCTCATTGCTTTGCCAAGAAGGTATTTTACATAGTATTTACATCATGTGATGACAACATGTAAAAGAGCTTGTCAATAAACAAAGAGAATTTCAAAATTCATGAATGAGGTGGATTGTTATTAATAAATAAATGTTACAATCACTAAGTGCAGGTTACTAAATCGGTATACTAAATTTAATGTGAAAGTAAGGTATTGAAGATAACTCACTTGCTTAATGCCTACTTTCAATTTGCCATAAATTTTATAGATCGAATTTAACATATTTAGTATCAATTGGATAAATATCAAATGGTAGATATAACAATAAATAAATAAATATATATATATATATATCATTTTGATTATATTCAATACATATAATACTTTTCTTTTCTAGGATTCGTATTTTGCTCCGTCCCTTTCCCTCTAAGCACTCTCCTAAGGTGGTTAATTATCGAAATTTATAATGGGTAATCCAAAAAGGCGTAGCAAGACAAACGACAATATAGCCATTTTCTTGAAATTAATGATTGAAGGCCAGCTGGCGGGCTCTTATTTTTTCGTGATTAAGCCACGTTCAACCTTGTACCACTTACCTTGAGTTTTCCTAGGTGGGACCCCTGATGGTGAATCTTGACCCATTGACTTTCTTTCTCTTTTAAGTCATGCACTAGATCCGCAGTTCCACTGGCCAGCTAATTACAAATTTGCCACTACACAGTCTCTTTCCTCCTCGTCCCTATTAAAATTCTGGTACAATCACACTTTTTTGTTTGTTCTCATGTGAGATATTTAAATCCATGATATGACCATGGAGCTCTTTAGAAGATACTTTCCGAGGAATGATGTGAATGCCTCTACATTGTCGGCGATTCCAAACGCCACCATTACTTCCTTCTCCTCATGCCTCACCTATCATTTTCGCAATTTCTTTAGTCGTTTTTCGAATAAACCTTTACTTGACCTTTTAAATGGGTGAGTAAGGTCAACTTTGGGTGGGCTTATAAATGGTCAAACTCAAATTAACCCATTAATTTACTTATGATCAATTTATTCATGATGTAAATTTTTCAACCCAATGTCATCCATCTGGTCTTCAACCTCTCCGCAAGTACCCTCCCCGAGGCCTTCTACTCCACTGGATCAGCTGAGGATGTCTACTCCAAGTTGATTGACTGTCGAGTCGTTTCTCGTGAACGGGTTAGGTCAGGTCAGGCAATGAGGCAGAGAGTCATTTGAGACTCCTTGTTGTATTGTGTGCAGCTGTGGGATTGTTTTCTCCTTGCCAATCTAACAGGGAACTCGTTAGTTATTTTCTTTTATTGGAGGAAGGCAAACTTATCAGTTGGTAAATTGCGTTAAAGGTTCCTTAATTACAGGTGAGTTGCATTTAAAAACCTTCAGTTCTAGTAAAAGTTTGATACACCACTGAAGGGATTTCCCAATTATACCCTAGGCGAGCTCAATCAGCTAACCATCACACAAGTTGCGAAAATAGATCAAGTCTCACGGTTATCGCACTAGGTGGTATAATCCCTAATGGTGGCAAGAGGTCGACCGCGTTTTTGTTTGGCGATAGATGCCATGGAAGAGATGACAACTACGCTTGACGGAGTTAAAGGAATAGTCAATTGATGAGCTTCAGAGGAGGAGTTGGACAGTTTAGGGAAATAGCTGAAGAAGCTCAAAAGAAATCAGTTTAAAAGGGCAATTCAACCTGGAGATGAGCATGATTTCAGGATAGAACCACCAATCCGGTTCTTTAATTTTAAAGTATATAGGATAGGTCTCAGATTCCAAAAAATGATGAACTTATTCTAATGGGTAGGTTTTAGTTTCTATATAGGTTAAACCAAAAACCTAAAATCCATTTTAGGGTGCCACTACTCAAGAATAAAAGTGAGCCCCTCCAGCTTTTCTTGTTTCTCCTCAATTTTTTATTTATCTTCCTTTTTTTATATTTTTTGGTGGCTCTATTTCCATAATGAAAATATTTAAAAGCATACCCTTTTCAATGTATTTTAGGAGCATATTACACGCTACTAACACTCTTCGGGAAAATCAACGTGAACCCCAATTTTTGAAGATCATCTGCATTCAGTAGTAACTGCTATTAACGGATTATAATGGTGAAATTGATATTTCTCTTTTGCAAACAAATTTAAAAGTGAAGAAAATTGAAAAATCAATTAGAGAGGAAGCATAATTTGATCATAAGGCTCCGCTATCACAACTCTTCCAAGCCTATGTTGAAAGAGGTCAACGAGCGACAAGCAAAGACAAGCATCGGTCCAACGTCAACCTTGATTGACCATAGATTGGCCCAAACCTACTGGTCCTTGTCCAGTTCCCAAGGAGACCGCTTCGGTTTAGGTCACTCCTGGTTTCTAGGACCCCTAAATCCTACATTGTGTGGATCGGTCCTCGGTTTTGAGAGTTTAGAATTTGTCCATTTTTTTTTATCTATTCTAAAGTCTATAACCCTAACTTAACGTTAACGGCGTTAATGAGTTGTCCTCCTCTAGCATTATGTTATATCCTTTACTTTCTTTTTTTATCTTTGCCAAATAAATCTGATAGAACAAAACCCTAATTAGAAATTTAGAAACCCTCTTTGTGAGCAATGCTCTATGCTTGCCCCGCTTCCCACTCACCCCTTGCCTTACCGCTCACCATTCACCCGGCTCGCCTTATTATTTTGAAAATAGGCTGTAAAAGGTCAATCAACACCACGTCAACCTGAAAAGAACCCTTCTCAACGGGGGCTTCAAGTCATTGGTATCATTCATTAATGCTAGAACTTGGATGCTTATTTTTGTTTTAAGTATGAATTACCCCAGTCTTTTCCTAGAGTGTTAGTGGTGTGGATCTGGTGTAGAATTCTATATTTGAGAAGTGGTACTTCCTTAGTAATGGTAGATTTCTTCTAGTGATTTAGAAGATACTGGGTAGGGACATTCACTTTTCTGATTGAAAGAAAAAAGCAATGTGTGGATAATTATTTTCCTCGAACTTTCTTGCTCCGTTGCGACAAAGTTTTTAGAGTTTTGCTTTAAAATTCTCTCTAAACTGTAGAATTCTCGGGCTGAGTATTGGATGAAGGTGCATGATTTAAGCTCGTGCTGCTTTTGGCCTTTTATGTTTTTCAATTTACTTTTTCATTCCTTTCCGAGATAGAAAATTCATGAAACGGTGCTAGTTGGGCTCTGTGACACTGAATACTTTCACCTTTCGCTGTGTTCATTACCTTCCGGGGGAAGTATGTGGCATTTCAAAGTACCTCTATAGTCTAGCTGTATTCTCATTTTATTGGTGGACTGATTTATTAACTTGAATGATACGCAAATACCTAAAATTTGAAATGTATTTAAAACAGACAACTTTCAAATGACCAAATCAGTATAAATTTAGTCGCGGCTTGCATTGCAGCCCGGAATTTTCTTCTCTTAAACTTCCCATCTCATCCCATTTCCCAAACAGAAAAATGATTCAAAGACAAATCAAAAGCGAGGGAATAAGAACATGCTCCAGCAATGGAAACACCATATCTCCATGAGTAGTCTTCAGCATTTTTATGCTTTGTTGCTTTTAGCAATGATGAAATTTCTATTGTTACATTATTTTAAATTTATGTTGGATATGTTCTGGTGTTTATAGTTTGATTGACCAACGCTGCATTATTGATGGATATGTGATTTCAAATAGTAGGTTTGTCTTTTTAGGAAAATACAAAAAATGAAAAAAAAAAAATTATTGGTTGGTCTTGGATTGACCTTGGAACTAGTCCATAGGGTCAATCTGGTCTTTGGTCCTAGGCTCAACAGGATCGATCTTCGGTCCCATAAATTGAGTACCAACACTATGCAAATTGGTCATTGGGTTAGGTGCTGAATCAACTCAACCTGAACCATACTTACCCCTAGCGACAAGATGGCATTTAAGCTTTACAGAAAAGGGAGGTGCGATACCCTGTTCGGATTCTCCCAAATATGGCATGTGTAGCAATATGGATTTTATAGTGAATTTATCTAGAAAGTGCCACCAGAATTAATTAATAGGGTTGAGGCCCATAGGCTCGCCCATGCTAACCGACATGGACTTGAAGGGCATTAGTTAGGCCCAATCTATAAGGGCTCGGACCCATCAATTGATCATTCCGATCACCATTAATGCCCACCGCCTCTTCAAGGCGACATTCGTCGTCTCGCAACCGTCCAACACCTACTAGACAAGTCAATGCCACACATGTCAAGAGGATGGATCGAGCCACTGGCAGTGGCGTGCGTGTACTTCCTTTGGGTCTACTTCGTGCAAGCTTCTACATCATGACGCATGCGTTGGGCATCCACATGTTGAACCTGCTCATCGGCTTTCTCTCCCCTTAGGTCGAACGGAGCTCTAGGAACTTGCTGACGGCGACAGCCCATCTCTTCCCATCCGTGACTCATAAGTCCAAGCCCTTGGTCCGCCGCCTCCCCAAGTTCAACTGTTGGTAGTTTTACAGTTAGGATCGGTTCGCATTAAATTTTTCGATGGGTAGTGGCAATTAGCTATCAGTTAGAATGGGTGGAATTGATCTGCTTCCTTTCGAAGGAGAAAGATGGAAGGATTCAATTGGTGTGAATCTAAACTTCTATCACTAAAAATGTGGCTGCATAAGACCTTTTTGATTCTGGGGCACTTTGGTATTGTTAATGTACACATACCTTTTTCTGGATGAGTAGTTTTTTTCATCTTTTTTTTTTCAGAGCCATTTTGAATCATCTCTTAAAAGAATGCTTTGGAACTGCAGCTCAATTTTATCATAGAACTTACATTCATTATGTAGTTCAAACAGCTAATAGAAGTTTGAAAACATAGAAAGATTCGTGAGTGAAAAGTTATAATTTTGCATAAAACAACTATAAGATGATTTTTGTGAAACATATCACCATATTGAAGTTAAAATTGCATGACAAATATAATTCATGCAATTTGAGTTCAACCAATCACATCTTCCTTTTGCTAGGAGGTGAGACCACCACATCTCTCACGTTCATATGTAGATTGGCTGCTAATAGTCAATCAGCCACAATCCTTATTCCCATGTATTCACCAAAAAAATTTCACTCGTAAAATGCTCATCATCTCCACTCTCTGAGAAATCAAGGACGTAGCCTGTAGTAGCCATAGGCTCCATAGAAGGTCTGTGCGAAAGTAAGCATGAGCAAAACGAAGACAGGAATCAAGGAAATGATTGACCAGGGATTGCTAAGGTACTCAAGCTTGAGACTGGCTATCCAGCAATGCCAACTGTGGCTGGAGTATTTGTTCACCTCCTCAGTCACTTTAGAGGGATAACTATCGTTGATGCCGAAGTCCACCTCCTTGCAAAGGTGGTGGGAGAGGTCAGCAACCTCAATGTCGCTCCCAAGCCAGTGCTCGATGATCCCGCATTCGTGGAGGTGTCCCACGTCCTCAACAGAGTTAATCAAGTTGACCATGAAGGTTGTGTATGAGGTGATGACTTTGCTGCAATTGATGTGACATTGCTCGAAGGCTATCAAGTTGAGGAAGAGCGACCTCGTCCCATCATGGATACAGAAGTTGAGGGATCATGAGGTCCCGCCTTTGAACTGGAGGTACCATAACCTATCCATCTCCCCCATTCTGAAATTGATCCCATTTTTCTGGAGCTCTGTCACATAAGGGATGTGATGTTGCTCCTACTGCTCCTGCCGTTGCTGTTCCTGCTATTGTTGTTGCTACTGCTATTTCTACTGTTGCTGCAGCTACTGCTGTTCCTGTTGTTTCTGTTGTAGTAGCTTCCCCTTCAGGCCCTAGTGTAGGAGGCTTCACTAGAATAATTCAATGCAAGGGAGATCACCGTCCTTAGGTAACGGGTCGCACTCCAACCTACCAATACTAATGGAGTAAAACTTGCTCTTTGTAGGCGTTTGTGGGTGGAAGAACTGAAGTGCCAGCTTGGCCAAGACATCCGCTTGCTAGGGATCGCATAGGAGGCAGAACAACCAATTTAGTACGAAGAGTGGGGATCTAATTCTCAAGCATGATCATGTCCCGCCTGGGTTCGTCCATCCCCAAAACAAGATGACGAGGTCATTCGATGGTAGTCGAGTTCCTTGATGATATTGCTAGTACCAACACCTATAGGGGGTGAATAGGTTTAAATGAAATTTATGCACTAACACAAACAGTATAAAGTTTGATAGTAATAGAATCATAATATTAGTATTGAACACAGTTTGGATGAGGTAGACTTTATTGAACGCAATTAAAAATAAAGGAGTGAGGGAAGAAAAGATTGCAAACAAAGTTATAATGGTTTAGCTTTTGTCAAGCCTATGTCCACTCTCCCACGCGATCAGCCAATTGGCTGAATTTCACTATGTGATCAAAAGTAATTACACATTCATGAGTGCAAGTATTTGGTGATGATGTCTCTCACTAAGTCACTCTTCTTGACAATACATTTGGATCACTCGATTTTTGCACTTTCTCAGACAATTAGTAAAGAACAGAATCAGACTTTGGAATGTTGTATTCTCTCATTTTCTTCTTCTAGTCGTATCCTCTCCTTATATACTCTCCGAGCCAAAATTGATCGTTGGCTATCACCTTGAGAGATTTGCCTTCCATTTCCTATCTTGGACAGACTTCATAAAGAAAGATTTCTTAACCGTTGAAAATAGATTGAATCTCATTTGATTATAATCACCCATACAAACAAAATTTGGGTTTCCATAAGCGTTAAATCTTTCTTTGGAAATTGTCTTGATGATTGATCTTGTTAATCAATTTCATTTACCAAAATCAATATAAGTAAGGTAAGTGAAACTTGTAGCCGTTGTTGATCTTGTCCTCGTTCTGGTCTTGGAGGTTTGTTTTGGTCCTTAACAGAATGAGATTCTGCGTCTCTTTACTTCTCTTTCTGTAAGAAGCAGACTTTGAAGAATATGTCAACGTGTGACTCTTCTTCCACAGTTTGTACTTGAAGTGTTGCTTGTGTAAATGCATAGAAAGATTTGTTAGCATCAAAACTAAGAGTTTTCTCAACACTCGAAACCCCTAGTGAATCCCCGTAACAACTCGATCACAAAGCACCCATTGAGAATCATCATCTCCATGAACTTGCCACTGCTCATGGCTATCGTCACCCCGTAGCAGGCGTGAGCTCTCTCCTCAACCTCCTTCACTGAGTCTAGATAGCAGACTATCTTTTCATTGGGGGTATGCCTGAGCATGTGGCAAAAGCAACGCCACTTGTGCCTGTCCATCTAGCGGAGGTGCTCTTATCATGGTAGTACGGACCTAGCAAGACGACTTGAAAAAGGCCACAACGAGTGGCTCCTCATGAAAGAAATCAGAATCGGATGCACACCTCTTCAATGAACCAAGTCCCGAAGAAACTCAACTCGATGCGCACGGGAAAATGTCATAGTTGAAGCGGGCTGATTGATTGTGGCGTACCTGAATTAGATCGATGTTCTAAAGCGCAAAAGAGAGAAAAACACAATCACATCAGCCGATTCCTCCTCCAACACAGAGAGAGAGAGAGAGAGAGAGGAACAGAGCTTGAGCATCGTCACCGGTCAATCTCACATAGATTCCCATTCCCGACGACAGTGGTGAGGGCCTCATGCTAATTGGGAGAGAGAGGAGAGAGAAGGGGGAGATTGGCACTTACCGATAGAGAGGGGAAAAAAAAGAAATGTTGTTTTGATTTGGGTAACGTGTAATGGGTAGGGTTATTATCTGACCCTACCCAACCCTAATAATACCCAAACAAAAAAACTCTACCCAAACAAAACTGAGCCCCAACCCCAAAATACCCATAATTTCATAGTTGGGTCGGGTTGGGTCGGTTCGGTTTGGGCTAGGCTGGGCATTTTGCCACCCCTAGCGTGCACGTGCGTTGACAATCCGCGACTAGAAGTCGAGTTCTAACCCATTTGTCGTTGTCCATAGCAATAAGCACGAGACTTCAAAAGTTGCTGTTGAGAACGCAAGAAGCGGTCACGCGCATAAACCCAAGATTCGGGTAGAGTTTCCAAGAAACCCAAGAAAACTCCCAAGATAGCCCTTTCCTTACACTTTTCTTGAAACTTTGATGTATAGGCAATTTCATATTTTTTGTTATTTCGGAACTTAGGAAGTAATTGGAGTTGGGGTAGTCCAATATCATAGATCAACCGTGGTTGTTCATGATTTTTTTGATAGGAGATTTTGTGGATCTTAGAGAGAAACTCTTTAAGAGAGAAGTTACAGATTTTTATTACTTGTGATATGATACAAATGAGGAGAGGAGACCTCTATATATACAAACACTCTTTGGATTACAATCATAGATCTCTCCTCAATTTAACGGTAGAGATTTTCCCAACTACCAACTACTTCCATTAATTACAAGAACACTCTAGAATAGTGTACATTTTACTCATTACCTCATCTCCCTTAATAATATTCTAGAATAGAAAAAAAAAAAAACCTTGCACTTACAGTCTCGCTAGGCCTCTTGGATGATCCTTGGTCCATTGTGCTAGGAAACCTCTAGGCTGTGACTTATGGCTCAATGAGAGAAACCTTAATGCTTTCCTCATTATGTAGAGCTCAGATTTCTTGGTCACTCAAAAAACCCGTGAGCACTTGCGACTTAGGTATGTAGAGTCTACTTTGGCCTAAGTTCATGTTGGTGGCAGAGAGTTCTTGTTAAACCGCAAAAACATTAAGAATGGGGATGACATAGTCGTCTTTCCTATTGAAGGACGTAGTCTCAAACTATCAAAATCCAACTCTCAAAAATCATCTTGCCAATATCGCTCTTGCATTACTCATCGCTAGCTAAAGAGCCTTAAACAAAAGGAAAGATGTGAGTAATCACAACTCAGTAAGCAATGCAATTTTTTCTAAACAGATCGAACATTTATTATATATCTTTACAAAACACAATATCACCATTCATCGACCCCAAAGCTAGAGTACTTACTATATACGTAAAATATCAAAAGTAGATAATATATTTTCCAATAAACCTTTTAATGTATAAGATCAATAACAATAACAATTCACAATAAAAAATCAACCATTAATGGTCTATTCTATTGATTAATCGCATTTAACCACATGTCGATGGTTCATTCTATCAACTAATTTCAAATCACACATCAATGGTCTACTCCACGGACCAAACTCAAATCACATGTTAATGGTCCACTCTATTAACCAAACTCATGCTCAAATATCTAATTATGATCACGCATAACACTCCGTGATAAGGTGACTTAGATTTCTCCCTTGGCTAGATCTTTACTTATAATGTTAGTGACTTGGCTTACAAGGATATAGTATGCACATACTCATAAACCCTTAATTGACTTTACAACAATATCGAGCAGCAAACCCACATCCTCCGAGACCAAGAATCAAATCAAAAATCAATATCACTAACTGATTTCACATAACAAAATGCATGATATTTCTTAACTCCGTTTATTAACCATAATATATTTCACAAGACATTTAACAATTGTCGAATCATTCACAAATAGCAAATTGTAGTAGATATGTCGAGTTTGGGGGTTTTTGTGTTACCAAAAAAAAGTTTTGGGATATATGTCACAATAGGCATAGTTTAGTTAATTTAGTTTTCTCCCATTTTCTATATTTTTTTATTTTCTCACAAAGGGAAAAAATATATTTCCATAAAAATTAAAATATATTTTTACCTCTTAAAAGTCATGGATGTTTTATATGTTAAAAGAAAAATAATGGAGAGTTATTGACCGGAACGATTGAAGGGATATTATATAATAAAGTTGAAGAATAGTTGCGTACTATCCTCAAAGTTCATGAAATATCCTGTTATTCTAAATTATAATTAACTTTTTATCGTAGCATTTTATTATCTAGACAATAATATCGACCCAAGCAAAAAAAAAAAAAATTGGGAAGAATCTACCCGGCAATTTTAAGTTAGCATCGATCCCCATAGATTATTTAGTGAACAAAATTTAGGTTTTCCATGAAAACCAGCAATTTAATGAAAAATCAAACTTTCCTTGTTATTTTCTATTTTGACATGTGCATTGCAATGCAAAATTGATTTTCTTTTGGGGCCCTCTTTAATCAATATACGAATATTGGGGGATGAAGCAAATTGGTAGGGATTGTCCAAATCCTCATCCTGAAAGAATTAGAGAAAGTATAGGGGAGGAAAATACGAAGAGAAGATTTCCCACCGGCACCGGGCCCCCCGTTTCCGGTCATCAGGGGCGCGGGAAGAAAAGGTAGAGGGAGCGGGCACATTGACAAAACCCGAATTTACCTCCGAAGGACTCTTCCAAACTTGGAAGTCTTGCTTGCACATCCGCCTTCCTGCTTCGTCTTGAGTCTCTCCCCTCTTTCACTTCATCACACACTCACACACAGCACACAGATCAACCTTAGAGGGAGATGCGGAGCAGTTGGTTCTTTGTGATTTCTTCTTCATTTGTATTGGCAATGCCACTGCGCTCGGGTTTCATTTTCTTGATGGGTCTTCTTTTTGGGTGTTTCCGTGAGGAAAGCTTTTGCCTTTTCGAAGCAGAAATTTGGTTGGCCTTTTGAAGTTTCTCGTGTTTTGTGCATGTCTGTTTGGGGAGTTGGTTGGAAAAGAAAGGGACGGGGTAAAAAGTTGATGGGTCTGAAACAATACCCTGAACTAAGGGCTTGCAGTTAAGACTGTTTGATCACGTATCACAATCACGGAACATTCCGGTTTTTACGACTCTTGTAGCATGCTAAACAGTGAATACAAAGTTGCTAGATTTATTCCACGATCAAGGATAAAGAGGGGCCTTCCTGTGTGGTTGTCTCACTAAGCAACCAGAGTCAGAGTATTGTGTCTTCCGCACTGCTTATTTGGTTTTCTTTGCAAATAAAAATTAAAATTGATATTGTCTTCGTTTTGTTAGATGCATTCTTTTCAAGTTGGAGATAGGGCTCTCAGATGGGGTAAAGGGGCTCTATCTCATGGTGATCCTTCTAACAAGCTTGACTAATCAGTCAGCCAAGATCTCCAGAGTAGTTTCTGGCGGAGGTTCAACATATGATGAAAAGATGCTTCGAGTTAGAAGTAGTTGAGCAAGTTGGGCAAATTTTGGCTATTATAAGAATGATTTATGCTGCAGATAACAGAGTTGAAGCTGTCAATGGATAGTCTTGAGAAGGAGAGAGATTTCTACTTTAAAAAAATCGGAGATATTGAGATCTTGGGCCTCCATCGTGAAATAGAATGCCTACCTGTAATGTTTCTATCGAGAATCTGGTCCAGGCATACTTGCCCTTTGTTTTAGGCATACTTGTTTTGTTCATCTCTGTTGCTGTCTTAATGCTGATTACTTTGTTGACTTCTACTTTGGCAGCTTGTGGGAGCAATAAAGAAGATATTTTATGCAGCAGATGACAGTGGATCTTTTTTAGCAAAAGGTCAAGCCATGGTGTCGCTGCACCAGAAAGAAGCAGAGTTACTGAGTGCCATTGCCGACGTTCCCGTAGAAAGAACAAGCTCAGATACTCAGAAAAGGAAAGGGCATCACAAACCCGGAAGTTGATGCTGCCGCTAGTACTTTGTCTTCTCCAAGGCAAAGGACTTTGGACACTTCCGATGTGCATTCTAGTGAGTCGTCTCTCATGACTTATTGATTTCCCATATTCGGATGCTTTCCTTGTTGTTAAGCTTGAGGACAGCTTCTGGTGTACTCTCCATTGATAGCTATTTAGACAACCCTACCTGTGGAAAAGCCTATGTAATTCTAAAGGGTTCTGACTGCAATCGACATGGCATTTCGTGGGCTATATAGAATCGGAGTTTTTGTTTCTCCTTTGAGCTTAGTTAGCTAATTTGATCATGAAGTACTTGCAGATATATTCAATGACTTTACATCCTTCACATGATTCATGGCAGTTTGTGTTATGTAGTACCACATTGATGGTGGCATGTTTGGACATATTTTATAGGAAAAGACTGGCGTGTTGATGCCGTGTTTCGTGTATATGGTCTGGTGGTTTGGTTTGTGACAAGTCAATACCTTCATAATTTAGGAATGTTTGACAATGTATTGTCTGTTCTGGTTAGTGCATTTTTATGAGTCCATTGATGAGAAGTTTTTTTCCTGATTGGATTTTTTCAATTAGCCGATCGAGAGTTCTAAAACTCGGCTTGTTTGATTTCATCTTCTTCTTGCGCACATTATTGGCGGGTGTCAATCGGACTTGTGATTTGCTTAAAAATACCCTTTTTACCTATTGACTCACTACATCGTCCAAGTAAAGGGCCACCTTTATTATGGTAAAATTAACGTTGAGCATATCAAATCGCCCGAATCGGGAATCGGGAACTATCTGAACCAGACTGGACTAGACAATTTGGTCCCGTTCCGGAGAGGATCAGTTTGATTCCCGATTCTATAAAAATGGAACTAGTGATTTTCAATCCAATTCCCAATTCTTGAAGGGAAACTGGACCAAATCATATCGACTATTTTTTATTTTAAAATATTTTTTTAATTTCTTTAAAAATGCAATAAATCCTAAAATAATAATAATTCTAGTATTTTTAAAAAATTAATTAATTTTTTTTTGGTAAATTGTCAGTTCCGTTGGATCGGTCTAATTCCTAATCCCAAAAAACAGGAACTAGTTCTCCTAGTTCCATCTTGAAACTGGACCGAATCAAGAACCAATCACCCCTAAATAATATCATTTTTACAACTTTGAGTTCTTTACTGTGCACGTTTCTTTAGCGTCGACATCCACTAACATATGAAAAAAATTGAAAATTTTCAAAAGATCTCAATATGGAAAAATTGACACATTTACCTATAGCCATCCCAATGATCATTGATTCCATGGCACCATATACACTTTCCATTTGAACGTATCAAATGCAAAATCCAACCAAAAACACAAAAAGAAAAACTCAAGAACAACAAAAAAAACTCTATTAAAAAATCACGACCGACCTCAGTTGATCTACGAGGACTACCACAACTCTAATCCCTTCCTAATCTTAGTGAGACTCCAATAGCGGCCCCGATATAACAAACAATATGAAATTGCCTGGACATCAAAATTTTAAGAAAAGTATAACGAAAGTGAAGCTACCTAGATATGTACCGCAGAAGTATTGAACTCAGAGAAATGGGCATAAGTACAGTCTAAGTACCAAAATTTGGTATAAGGAGACACTTAAATGTCAAAATTACAAAAGGTACACTTAAGTGCCAACTCGGTGAATGCTGCCAAAAATCCGATGTGGTTTATTTTAATAATATAAATTGCTTACATGGCTCGCCGGAAATTGAGTCAGTAAAAACTTAGCCAAAACGATGTCGTTTTGTGCTAACGTGGCATTTTTAAATTGTATTAATTAAATAATAGTAAATAATTAAAAAATATATTTATTATAAAATTGATTAATTTAATTTAAGAAAAAAAAAAAAAAAAAAGGAAGGGGAGGATCTAGCAAGGGCTGTGCAACCCTTGCCGCTGCCGCCGTCACCGCCCCACCATCACCAAGAAGGGCCAATGACGGTGAGGCGAGGGTTGGTCAGGGTCGTCGGGCCTTGGCCAATGGCCAACAACCCCGGCCAACCCTTGCCCTCTCATCAGCGGCCCTTCCCGGCGATGGTGGGGTGGCGACGGCAGCGGCAATGAGGGTTGCCGAATCCTCCCCTCCCCTTCCCTTTTTTTTTTTTATAAATAAAATCGATTTTTAATTTTTTTTTTAGTTTGACTTGGACAATTTTAAAAAAAATTGCCATGTGGATTTTTTATTTTGAAAAAAATGCTCCATCAGCAAATAAAATCTCTGGAAAATGAACACGTGATAATTTGGTTGGATTTTTTCGCCGTTGGCACTTAACTGATCATTTTTGCTTCAATTTTGACACTTAAGTATACATTTCCGAACTGTTGGCACTTAAGTGCCCTCCTGGCCAAGTTTTGGCACTCTAAGGGTCTGTACGTCCAAAAAAATGTCATGAATTTCTTCATGAAATAGAAGGAAGATCTTAGCAATCCTTTCGCCTCACTGGTGCTTCAACTTTGAGCAAAACTACCACGAGAATCATAACACCGATTCCGTTATAAATGAATATCATATTGCAACAAAAAAACGAACCTCTATGTGTCAAGAACAGGTTGGACTGAGTTATTATGATTTTTGGTTCAAGAATTGAATAGAAGCACATTCTGATTTAATTAGTTCGAGCATTTCATCAAACGAGTGATATGCAGTTCGATCACGGAGCTCATACACATATATAGAGCGATGATTCAAGTTAATATTATCCTAACAACATAAAACGGGTTCAATAAATTAAAATAACTTCAATCAAAATCTTTTTTCTCACATTAGACTTAAGAAGAAATCTCTTTCTAATTTTCGTATTAGCTAATATTTTTCCAACAATATTATCTCTTGCTACACTCTCATCCGAAACCTTCCGTTGCCGTGAATTCATGAAGTTTGACCCAGGTTTATTTCCCAACGTTAAACGGATTTTCCATTGTTACCACCTACTTTCAGCCCCAAACTTGATTAAATTTTCAATTTATGGGCTTGTTCCAATTAATCCGGTTAAGCTTAGAACCTCCTGACACTAGTCCAATTATATGGGCTTTATTAACTAAAGCAAACGCTCTTAATATCTATATGCAATTTCACTAGCATTTTCATTTAAGGTCCGAGTTGATCCCTAATTTTTTTTATGCAATAATTACTTAAATGGGTTGCCAAAATTTAGGTATCGACAATTTCATGTCAATAATGCTTTAACAAAAGAATCCTTTATTTATTATTACTTTTTAATCAATTTTGATTTATCTGCATCTAACTTCAATTTATTATCTATTTGTGTTATTTCAAAATTGATTTGGATATATTTTTTCTCAAATGCTAAAGTGATAATTCTAACAAAAAATATAATAATCCATGGTTATACCTGTGATTGATGATGGAGTTTAAATCATTTTTTCTTTTAATTACGTTTATCAAACTTATAATTTCTCTTATGAAATATAACTTAGTCTATATTTTAGCTTAAACCTTAGCATTTTGTAGTTCCATTATAGAACTTGTTGGAGTTGCTGTTTTATTTAATTTCAATTTCATCTCTATTCATAGATCTATATTGATTCTCATCTGAAAATTTATTCGAGCTTTGACTTCAACTTAGCGGATCAAGTTTAATTCATCCTTTTGACCAAAAAAATAAAAAGTTTAACCCATCCGATGTAATCGCATTTATTTAAAAGTTAATATACATTAAAAATTTATTCCATGTAAATAGTTCATACATCTGCAGTCAATTAAAGGGTCGACATTTAACCACTCACCCCACATAATCTGACTATAATTACCTTAAATGCCACCATACTTTATAAGAAACACCCAGACGGCCAAACCTGATCCCCAAATCCCTCCCTCCCTCCGTCCCTCCCAGAACGATCAGAGAGGAAAATGGTAACCTCTAACAAAATAGGTTTACCCTTGAGATTGACGGAATAATTATCAAAAAAAACTAATGTACTAATGTCGATAAAGTTTTGAATTGTTTAATTTAATTAATTTAGTATTAAACATTTTGACAATTTGCCAATGTAATTCTTTTGACCAAAATGTTGGTTAGAATCAATGACATAAATTACAATGGTTCTACATGGCACGACTAACGTCGGTCGATGTAAACATGGACAATTTTTTTAATTTTTTAAAAATTTTCTGAATTTTCAATTATTTATTTATTATTTTTCTTCTTTCTACTCTTTTTTTTCTATCAATTGTGGTAGGCGAAGGTCACTATGATTCACCAGCCATTGAACAAGTGCAAACCCTTAGCTGGCCTTAGGCAAGGCCATGAATCCCTCATTGGCAAATTAATAAAGAATTCAAAAGAGTTTTTAAAATTAAAAAAAAAAAATAGCCATATTAGTGCCAATTGGGTCATGTGTAGTAGTTGACATCTACATCAGTGATTTTGTGGCTAAAATTTTCTAGAATGGCTACATTGACAAATTGTCAAAAGATTTATAATTAAATTGACAAAATTGAAAATTTTAGAATTAAATTGGCATTAGTACAATATGGATAAGATTTCTTTTGGTATTTTTCCTTGGGATTGACCTAGTAGCAAAGGAATTGATATGAACTGTTGCCTCGATAGATAAGGTCCGCATGATCTTATAGAAGCATAACAAAATTTATAAAGTTTTGATGGCCCACTTGAGCCGCAATTAGAGCAGATTATAGACTGTTAGCATATTAATACTAACCGCCTTCTGTTGCGATAACAAAAGGCCTTCTCAAGACCTTTTTTAGTCTTGGATCTTTCAACCTTTTTCCTTTTACATAACGAATTTAATGTTTTCCAATAAAATTGAGCTAGTGGTTTAAAACATTCTTTAAGAGGTGATAAATAATGCTATGAAAAAAGAAAAAAGGCCATATATAAAACATAAGAGGAAATATTTGCCGTTTTGCTAGGCCAAAAAGAAGCTCTGGAAGCTCTCCTTTTTTTCGGCGGTAACCTATGCGAATTTGGAGCATCCTGCTTTTTGTCATATAGGCAAAAAAGTGATCTACATAATCCATTTATAGTAGTGGCTAATATCGATAGCCAAGGCTCTAAAAAAAGTGATTTTTATACCGCTTCAAAAAGCGAAGTTCGCGCTGAGTTTGTCAATGAGTGATAATTACAAATTCACTTATGAAATTTATCTTATTTGGATATTTTCGTCAATAAACTAAAAATGGTGTGTATTTATAAATTTTGGACATGGAACTAGCACCATGAAAATAGAGAAAGGAAAAAAAATCGAAAAGGAGGACAAAAGGGGTGGTTTCTATTTTTATTCATGGATGAGTTTTTAAGAAAAAATGTATTTGATAACGACATAAAATTTTTATTCCTAAAATAAAAATTCATTTGATAACGATACAAAATTTATCCTTCTCGAGCGGTGGTGGCAGCGGGTGATCAACGGGGGGAGGGGGCAGTAATGGTGGCGGCCAACAACCGACAAACGGCAGAGGGGGAAGGGAGAAGAGGCAATAGGTGACCGGTGACCGACAACCGACAAGGGGGAGAGGACGGTGGTGGCAGCCAACAACCAACAGCGGTGGCAGTTGGGGGAGGGGATTGCGGCCGCGAGGGAGGGGGCGATGACGACGGTGGTGGGTGGTCGGCAACCGGTGGTGACGAGGGGAGGGGGTGGTGGCGGTGGTGGGTGACTAACAACCAACGGTGATGGGAGGAGGGAGTGTAGCGATAGTGGCGACGATCGGCGAGGGGAGGGGGCGACAACGATGGTGGGCGGCCAACAATCAACAATGAGCGAAGGAGTGGGCATAGCAAAGCGGTGGTGATGACCAATAGGGGGAGGGAGCAATGGCGGTGAGTAGCGGCGGTGGGGGAGCGGGTGGTGGTGGCGGGCAGCCAACTAGGGGAGGGGGCAATGGCGACCGTGTCGATCGTGGCGAGATGGCGGCGATTAAAGGGGGCAGACGGCTATGAGTTAGTGAGAGACTCTTTCGAATAAGAAGTAGAAAAAAAAAAAGAAATAATTTTTTTTTTTTATTTCAGAAATATAAAAGTAAAAAAAATTATTTCTAATTTATATTTCAAATCTATTTTTAAAATATAAATTTATTCTAAAAATAAAAAATAAATTTATTTTATCAAATAAATTTTCATTTCAAAAATAAATTTAAAATAAAATAATAATTTTAAAATTAAAAAAGAATAAAATGCACAAACTCGTATGGAGTTGTTCTGGTCTCTTCTGCAGAGGCGTAGGTGTCCATCACCAACAGAAATGCGGGCCCAACCCCGGCTGCCGTCACTCCTCCACTACCACTGTCGCACCAGCTGCTCCGCCGTCGTCAATTCCATCATCTATTTTTCGCAGCCTGCGTGATGGGTAGCTGATCAAGCTCACCTAGGGCTTTTCTTGGATGTGGAAATGACCAAGGCCTTCAAGAGGCAGAATCACCATGGTTCCCGGGCGAAGTGTCCAGGTTAGCTTTCATCATTTCGTGAAAATCTCATTGAAGTTTAGGAAGTGAGGGTTTGCGTGTGGTTTCTCTTGTGGTCGAGCTGTGGCATTGTTCTTTGAGGTGTGCTCATTTGAGATCTATGCATTTCATCGGATTTGTGTCATCGTATGATAAAGGGAAGTCCCGAGGTTTTATCTGGTCGGTTTGCTTGTGCTCTGTGTCGCCTGGCTAAGGGAAAAACGTTGTCAGCGAGCACGGTAGACTAATTTTGGGTTTGTCTAGTTGACAAAATATGGAATCTCCCAACATAGTAGAGAAAGAGAGCAACACCAAAGTGGATGTCGTCTCTCTCCCTTTGAAATTTTGTTTGTTACTCCGGTTGGACTGTACAGGGTCAAGGGTTTGATTTACAGACGTCGCTTTCCAGGTGGTGAAGAGGACGGGAGTTCTCTCAGATGCTTCATATGTTAATTCGGTCCCAGCCGTTGGAAGTAAGCACTTAGTAAGAGATTGATTAGGCTGTAATGCTGATAGTACCCTGTTGCATGGAGACAACCTTATTATTAAAAGGCATTGTATTCTCATTAGACTATCTTTCCCAGCTTGCTCTGGCTTGTTTTGTTCAATCTTTTATTCATCCGTACATCTTTTGGTGTTGGTCGTTGTTACATCTACTGCTACTGTTGATTCTGCAACATTTCCAAAACAACATTATCTTTCCCTGTTGGTTCATTTGGGTTGGTTTTTGTCTAAAGGAGCATGCTGATGCGTTGAAATTTTGCAAACATCGAGGAGATAGTACAACTTTTCTTATTTTCATTAAGTGAAATCTAATTATAATCATTTGCTGATGTGTTCATTCGAAACTTATGCGAGAGAATTCATCTTGAAGAACTCTGAGTCACGATGAAGTTGATGTTGTGGACCTCCTCGGGGAGCTGTCTAAAACAATTCAGACCCCAACAGCTACACTTGATTCAATGTACCGGATGCACAAAAGGAAGGATGATAGTTTCTTAGGTTGAATTCATCCATCAAGAAGTAAAAATGAATTGCCTCGGACTGAGCATCTTAAAAGTTCTTATCCTTCTTTAGGTTTCCAGAGTTTGAGACGAAGATCCCTGGAAAGTATGTTTCCAGTTCTAGGGGCAGCCTCTGACCCAGGAGGATTCCAGAGGAAATTCCTAGAAGGTTGCCAACGTGGACATCTTTGAAGTCAGGTTAATTGCTTATACGTGAAAAGCTGTGCTCGATCCTTTCTGGCCTATGAGTAGTGGTGCACCCTATGTAACAAACTCAGAATGTCTATCATTTCTTAATTTTAACTTGGACTGATCGTGGGACCTTGCAGCAGATGATGCATCGGTTATAGGAGAATCTCAAGCCACGGTGCTGCTGCTCCAGAAAGAAGCGGAGTCGCTGAGTCCCATTGCCAAGGTTCCTGAAGAAAGGACCAGCTTGTATACTAGAAAGAGGCAAAGCATTATAAACTCAGAGGTTGATGATGCTGGTGATTTCTCTGTTTTCAGGGGTGCACTACTTCTTTACTCATCAAGCCTGAAAACTGCTGTTGCGGTACTTCTTCAGACAACTCTATAATATGTCCGGAAATTTCTGTAGCTTTAAAGGTCTTAGCAAACTGTTGACTGCGATTTGGTAGCCTGAGCTATCGTATGCTCTTCCTCCCATTGAGCTTAATATAGCGAACTGTTACATAATGGGTATGCATCTAAGTTCTTTCAACTCGTCAAGACAAATGGTTCACGACCTTGTTGTGTAAACATTCAAATTTACTTTATTTGCACTCAATAAGAGAGTAATCTTTGAAGTCTCCAATGTAGATGGAGATATTATGATGATAGGGTGTGATCTAGGAACTGAATTAATGTATTGGCCCAAAAGAAAGAGAAGATGATTAGATGATCGTGTCTAAATCTGATATCAAATCATGACAAAGGTTAAAATTTATTGAGATTATTGTTGTAGCCACCATCGCACCAACTTCACCATAACCATGATTTGATAACCGTCTATACCCGCATCGTCATTTCTTTTGAAGCCCTGCTAATGTCATGACAAAGTATCCGTCTCTAACCTACGACACTGCCCACCACCACCACTTCATTTGAACATCGCCGCCAGTTCATGACCACTAGAGTCGTCAATGTTGCCATCGCTGGGCTAGTTGTTCGCGACTACATCGATGGCTGCTCTGTCATCACGGCATTCCTCGTGAGCAAAACCATTCCACTCTGTTGACAAGGTCAATTCTCAAGTCTGTCAACTGCGTATTGCGTTGTGTCATTTTTCTTCCCTTCCTCGAATTGCAAATATGTGCTTTGCTAGCCATTTCTCATCATACTCTTGCAAAATAGGCCTGTCTCAGTTCGTCGTCCTATAACTTTCTCCGGGATTCTGACTCGAAATCAGAGAAAAATTTGTAACCACAATTGCCATGCCCGTAGGATCAGGGAAGGTGAATTCATGCCAAGAGACAAAAGGAGTGCACAAAGTTGAGCGAGTAATAACAGAGAATAATATGCGAAAGTGCAGAGTTTCGATTGAAGACATGAATTAGGTAATTCGAGTTACAATAGCTATTGCTTCTTCTGGTGCAATTCTTCGGAATTCAAATATCGACGAATTGAAAGCTATTTACAGTAGAATCATAAGAGAAACAACCCAATGTGCATCCATATTCCCTCCTTCCTTCTATAAACCAACCTCCGGGAAGGAATATAACACAATTATGTGAACCCAGAGCGATTCCCGAACTCTAATCTTGCACCTTTCTGTAAGTTTTCCTCTATCCCGGGCTTCAAGAACTGCTGACGAGCTCGATGCCACTGCTGCTTCCCATTGAAGAATATTTACTAGCAGGGTTCTGGGTGGTCTTGACAGGGTAAGAAGCCTCCATTGCGATCCCGCACTTGCCGCCGACGTAATTGTTGGCCAAGTTCCTCTCCATCTTGATGTATCCGCTCTCGCCCCACTCAGCACCCCACGAGTTCCTCACAAGCCAGTAGTCGGCACCATGTTGCCTCCCATATCCGACCGCAGTCACACCGTGGTCCAATGCAGTTCCACATTCGCCAGTGAACACACCCTGCAGATTCGACAGGGTTTAGGTTAGTCATAACAAGGCATTATGCAGTTCCAATTTCATATCCATCATGGAATCTGGTTCTGATGGAAACTTACAGCCGCTGACTGAAAAAGATAACAAAGTCTTAAAGGTCACTCACAGATTCATAAAGTTGGAAATCCCTGCCTCCAGCTTCAATGGCAACACTCACAGGTTGATGAGCCACGGCCTTCTTCAAGGCTCTCTCGTCAAAGGCCGCGACATCCTCGTACCCATCAATGCTCACCACCTTTGAGTTAACCTGCAATTGTTTTTTCAAACGCCAACAATCAGAATATTAGAAAATTCGATCCCCTGAAAAACCCAGTTCCCAAACTAGAATGATGTTGGGTGCCAACAATCGAATGTGAATCGAAGGACTCAGAAGTACTGACCCCAGACGCATCACAGGTTCCATCGACTGCCGTGTAAGGGTAGTCCTCCTCGGTGTCGATGCCACCATTGTCGATGATGAACTGGAAGGCGTAGTCCATGAGCCCACCGTTGCAACCGGCATCGTAGTCACGGTCGCAGTCCACAAGCTCTTGCTCAGAGAGCGATATGAGCTCGCCGGTGACGATCTGGTTGATTCCTTCCACGGCAGCTATGGTAGAGAAGGCCCAGCAGCTTCCTGTTAAAGATCAGGGAGGAAACACAAATCTGGTTTTCAGCTTGATGGGTTAACTCGTAATTGATCATTATAGAGGCAGATCAATACAGCAAAAGGGTACTCTTGTTAGCTGAATTCATTTGTCAAGACGATCACATGGGCCTAATTTGATTTGAGTAAACCCCAAGTGATGTAGGATGGCAATTGCATACTCTAATAGTCTTGGTCTATCCATGTGGTGTTTTGATTTTTCTCTTTCCTTTTTATTTGCTAAAATGTGACGTTAGACTTAACATTAAATATCTACTTATAATATAATATTTTTATAATATATTAAAAAAATAATTTTTATTATTGGGTGAGGTGAGAGAATAGGTGGGCACTAATTTCAACTCCCCTTTTTCTCAGCCAACAAGTCCAAACCAAACCGAACGAAAACTACCATTCTTTTCATGGGCAAACGGTCAGAACTACCCTTCAATCAATCAACATCACATGCTATCCACAACCGAACCTACCAAATATGCATCTCCTACACAGTCATGGATTCACCAAAACACCCTTGCCCCTCCTCAGATCAATAGCATCTGCCAAGGGCAGAGGTGGGAAAAAATTGTACTTTTTCTAGTTGTAGTGCAGAACAAAACAAGATTACTAATCAAATCAAATCAGATTCAAAATCTCTAGACAATCCCAACTGAACTACCTCAAAAGAGATTTAGGGTAGGATTTCAATTTTCGAAATTCACAATATCGAGCTCGATATTTAAACCGATACATACATACGATCCATAAAAGATATGTACACAGACGGGTATCGAAATTACGATTAATGCCCAAACCGTTTCGTAACATGGTCACGTGCTCAGCAACAAGTTAATAGATCATAACTAAAACTTAATAAAGAGAAGGGAAACTTCATCTCCGAGAAACGAATATGATCCGCGCAGGGAAAGTGAAAAAGTAAGGGGAAAAAGGCCACAAGAGAGTTCAAGATGTGAAATTACCGCAAGCTCCCTGGTCCTTGACCGGGTTCACGGCACCGCGGGTCCTCCAGTCGACGGCGGCCGGCAGCATGTCGTCGGGGCGGGCGGCGTAGCGGTCGCTGGCGCGCTTCGCCTTCGCCACCCGGCGCCTGGGGTCGCTCCGGGTGCCGAGGTAGATGGCGCGGTACTCCTCGTTGGTGAGGTCGGCGAACCGGTTCATCCCGAGGGTGTACGACCGGTTGTGGGCGTTGTGCTCATCGACGAACCGGAGGTTGTCGCGGAAGATCTCGAACCGCCGCTCCCGCTCGCCGAGGCCGTTGTAGGCCTTGCCGTGCTTGGCGAGCCAGAGCTCGTACATGCCCATGACCTCCTCGTCGGTCCTCGCCACGGCGGCGGCGGCGACGGCGAGGGCGGCGAAGAGGAAGAGGGCGGCGGTGGTGACGGCCGGGATCGCCATGGAAGAGAAGAACGAAGTAAGAAGGAAGGAGGAGGAAGAAGAAAGAGTTGGAGAGTGAGATGAAGGTGGGTTAGAGGGGTGAGTTTATAAAGGCAATCGGATGGAATTTAATAAATGGGTTAATGTTAATAATAGAGAGAAAAATCAGAAAAATAAAAAGGATAAATAAAATAAAAAATATTTTTATTTTTATTTATTATTTTTTATGCAAGTTGGGGGGATGACCGGGTGACTGGTTGCGCCGGTACGCGCTGCGAGCGTGGAAAACGGAGGATGCAAGGCCAATCCGGTTTCTTTGACCGCGGTAATTAACGAGGAAGTTAGCTTTGGTCATCGTCACTCTCTTTCTCGGATTTGAATCTTCTTTTCCTTCCTTTCCTTGGGACCGATGCAACTAGACAGGAATCTCGGCAGGATTGGGAGCTTTCGCGAGTATCGCAAAAGAGTTTTTTTTTTTTTTGTTTATTAAATTTTATCCGCATGGGAAAATTGATTTCGAGAATTCGTGCACGGAAAGGGCATATTTTTTGATTTTATAGATATTTTTTTTTCATGTACATTCTTGGGATTGGAAGGCCATTGAATGCGCTATTTAATTCATCGTTGAAGGGATGAAACGAACTTGCGTGCGATGCTGGTAGCTGCCCATTGCACATGACAATGGTAAAATAGTGTTACGGACCGGAAAAAAATTAAAGTGTTGCATAGAGAGAGAGAGGGTCCTTTTTGTTGGTAAACTACGTTAGGTTAAGAAGACTTTTTTTGGCATACCAAGTAACTTAGTGGTTGTTCATAGCAAACGATGATCAAATTAGGTGTTGAGAAAGTTATAAAAAGGGAAGGTGACATGATTCCTAAATTTTTAGTACACATTCAATTTAGTCTCTAAATTATACAAAAATGTTTATTGTTACTTTTGAACTTGATTTAATGGAACAATAATATTGAATATTTTCATATAAATTAGGGATTAAATTAAATATGTATCAATATTTCATAAATCTCATCGAACAAATTAAAAGTTCAAAAACCGCTTTGTATAATAGGTTAAAGTTTAAGGGTCACATTGGATCAACTAAAAATTCAAAGACTACATTGTATTTTAGATCGAAAGTCAATGATCATTTTTTCATTATTTCTTAAAAAAAATTGATTACACAAGTAAAATAGTATATCAGGAAAAAAAAAACAAAAACTATACCTTTACCAAAATACCGACCGACCTATATTGTCTTTATCAAATACAATTTCAAATGATCAAACCCCAAAAAAGAAAAAAATACAGTTTCAATGAGTGCCCCAACGCGTTGATTAATTACATCCCGGAGGAATTCCAGGAGCGTTTCTAAGACAATAAATTCTGTGTTAAGATTTTATGAGTTTTTTTTTGTGAGATTTAAAAATTATTTTACAAGAAATTACAATGCTAAATACAATATGAGTTATTGAGCATATATGGAGATGGGGAAAATTCCAATGATACTTGAATAACTCGAGCAATTGTAATTTTCATTGCAATTAATCGATAGTGGACTCCATGTTGTTCTTTCCATTGAGTGGTATCCAAACCACATAAATTCAATATCAATTAATTTCCTAGTTCTTTTTTTTTGGGTATTCGATCACTACCTTCACAACATACTATTTACTTTCTAGCAAAAAATGAAGACCATACTATTTTCTTGAACTCTATGAAAATGCTCCAAATAGATAATTTGAAATCCTAGCCATCCGACTACCGAATTCAATTTGAGGATAAACTCTTTTCTCTCTTAATGTGCTTACCTTACTCAAAATAAGTTGTTCTTGTTATGATGAAAATGTGTCATTTTGACTCATTGGGCATGTCCATTGAATATATCATCACCCTATGCCATATCATATGTCAAGTAAGTTTCTTTGCTGGACATATTTGTAGGGATAATCATCAAATAAATCTAAAACTTATCATACGGATGTCAATTCAATGTTAAACATTTTAATTTTGCCAAATTTAATCCTAAACCTTTGCTAGTGATTCCAATGTTGTCTTTTGGATCAATTTTTTATGGAAAATCCTTGGCATAGCAGTTCAACCATCACCACCCTTTTGTGCAATAGATTTGTGATTGATTGGACAATTTCCCCATGTTTGTCGCCGGAGCGAAAGCTCATCCTTTTTTCGTTTGAAAAGCGGGGTCTCTTTTTTTTTTGTAAGGGTATAAGTTGGCAGGTGTTTCAGGAACTTGTCCAAGAGGACGAAATCAAAGAATAGCCAACAAATTAGACATCCACCGCTCTAGAAGACGTGATTTTCACTTAAGCTGAGAAATAGCATTAGCCCGAGTAGAACGGGTATATATTCCATCCGAAATTCAACTTAAAAATGAATCTCATAAAAGTATGGTCGAGTCTAAAAGTCTTTATTAGATCTTGAGTTGACAAAGTTTTTCACACGATTATGGTTTATGGACATTCGCTCCTCTCAAAAAACCTCCATGGTCAACCCGAGAATGCGTCAACTCCACGATTCCACACGAGGGAGAGGATTACTTTCGTTAAGGATCGAGTTGGAGCAGCGGGTTGTGTTGGAAACGTGCAGGAAACCCTATTCACATGGGAATAATTACTTAAATAAATGGAAAAAAGATTTCCCAGATTTTCTGATATCAATTAAAATCTCTATCGATCTTGAGAAAGCTAGGGGTTTTCTCTATCAAGTAGAGCATAAGTTTTCAAGTTTTCTTTTTCCAATATTTTTCCGACGAAATTGTCCTGCTAGTGTATATTTATATGATTGAGACTAAAAATTTGACCTCATTAGGGTTCATAAAACCCAAATCGCAACTCACAATTTGATTTCAAATTTATCCATTGACAAACCAAATCTTTTCGTTTCAATTTAAAAAGTACTTTATGCAGTTGCGAATTTTCTTCCAAAATTATGAAAACAAAAGAAAAATTAAAAGTTTTAGAAAATTATAAATACAATTATTGATGGTGTTATATATGTTGTTGAAGTATCCCAAGTGTTAGATACCAATAGAGTTCAATTTCAAATGTCGATAAAAAAAGGAAAAAAAAAAGGGGGGGAGTAAATATCACACTAAACATACTCTAAAGAAACAAATCCAAGACGGCAGCCCACGAGACATTACTTACACTTTCACCTTTCTTTATTGACGTGCTAACACAACTTTATCACGGCTCTATCTCAGAGAAAGGTTTGCCAAAGATGAAATTTTCCAAAGAGTTTCTTAATGAGTACATATTTGTTTTCCCACTTTCACCTAAATGGATGACTTTTGGATCAATGGGTCGGTCCATAACAATGTCTTACACCGGGCACATTTACTAACGGTTTTTGTTTTAATGCTAATTTTATATAAATGGAATCATTTATCTAAAAAGCACATTTTACTGAGGGGGTGAAATCAAATTGAGTTAAGTGGTCACACTTTTGGCTAATAGAATTCATCTCCATGCAAATACATGGAAAAACTACCCAATAATTCTTAACACATTATACGGGTGCCATTTTAGTTATAAATTTTTTAATTTTGTTAATGCAATCTTAGTTATTTGTGCAAGCATTCAAAATAATCTCCTCAGTCAATTTTTGCTTAAAAATTCTTAATGTGGCAGTCCAATCATTCTAGTTGTCCTACGTGGTACAATATCACAATAGCAATTTTCGAGCGTAAATTAGTCAAAATGACTAAATTAAAATTTAGCGCAAAGGTTTAAAACTAGTATTGGTAAAATTGAAAAATTTAGTATTAAATTGACATCCATACAATAAGTTTGGATGTCAATTAAATTTTTGCATGAAATCTTTAATTAATTATTTCAAGTAATATAAGCGATTACTTTAAATAAAATATTTTTCGAATTATTTATTTTATGAGTCAAATGACTATAACAAATTCAAACTTAAGGCTATCTTGTCTGACCTCTAAAACATTTGAGCCAACCTTTTTAAATTTGGGCAATTTCGAACCATCGCTAATTAGTTCTTTGTTCTCCCGTTAAGGTTCCGAGTTTAGGTGGTGACGTGGCATCTGTAGTACCTTATGAAGCAAAGTTTTGAAGTCGGTGTCCTGTCCACCCATGATATTATAAAAAAAAAAAATAACCCCATAATCAACCAAAAAAAATATGTGATCGAAAAGCATATTATATTAATATAATTGCGGTACCCAAATAACCCCATAATATTCATCATTATATTCCCCAGGACTCATATTAACTATCCCAAATATTCATACTCGTTTGCAAACATCAAAGACGCCGATAACTCGAGCTCCATTTATTTATTGAAAATAAATAATTTGAAAAATATTTTCTCAAGAATGATTACTAATATCTCTTATAAAATGATAGATTTAGACATTAATTATTCAATAATAAAAACATTTTATAGTGAATGATTATTTCAAATAATACAAAAGATTATTTTTAGAATAATATTTTACAGATTATTCGCTTTTTTGCCATATAAGTAGAGCCTGCTTGTCACCTTCTCTTCTTTTCACAATTTCTCCCCATCAAATTTTGTTTGGAGAAATTACCAAAAAATTTCTAAAATTATTGTATTTTGTGTTAATTATATCCTAAAACTTTTTAATTTAGTCAATCAAATTATAAACTTTTGACGATTTGACCAATAGAGCCCATTCGATCAATTTTAGTCAAAAATCGTTGACATGAACTCTAAACATTCCATGTGGCACAAGGAGCATTGGCATTTTACAAATTTTTCTAAAATTTTTTCCTTTTTTTTTTCTTTCTTTGCTTTTCCCTTTTCTTTTTGCTAGTGGCCTTGCCATTGGCCAAATCAGTCTCACCACCCATCTCTTGTGGTTAGTGGCCATTGGCAAAACCTTTTCCTAAAAATTTTCACATTGATGCTGCTTTTGCCATATAAGATGGCCAACAACATCAATAATTTACAGCTAAAATTAGTTAGATAGATTTTGTTAATAAATTATCAAAATATTTATAACTAAATTAATCAAATTGAAATATGTATGATTTTCTTGGTAATTTCCTCAATTTTTTTTTCAAGATTTTCTTTTCCGGTCAAAATTTTCTTGGTTTGTTATATAATATACACTTTGTCTCGGTTAAAGATCATGTTTTTATTTCACACCAATTCTGCACATTTCAGATGAAGGTGACTTTGCTTCGAGCTTACGCTAATTTAGGAAGGAATTCAAGAGGAGAATCGAGCTTGTTATTGTACAGAAAAAAAAAAAAAAAAAAAAGTAAGAAAAGGACCCAGAAGAAAAAGCAACCTTTATTCGTAAAGAAAAGCTTAACCATAAAAGTACTAACGACCGGTTAATTAGCCACTAAGGAAAAGCTTAACAGTAAAAAGTACTAAACAAAATGGTTAATTAGCCAAAGGAAGAATTATAAATGAGTCTAAATCAATAGGTAAACATAGACACAGGCATCTAATAAAAGAAAATACCAAAAATAAGAAGAACGATGATCGAGACATGTCCCAAAAAATCCAAAAAGTTGTTTACTACGCCAAGCAAATATGTATAGATATTTCGAGACTATAATATTACCAAACCACCTTCGTCTCGAAGGTACTTATCAATATGTACTTTTCAATATGTTTTTCGTTAAAAAATTATATATATTTTTTAAGTGTGTGAATTTCGATTTTTTCTTTCTTTCTTCTGCAACATAAATGAGACTGTGACTGACAGCGCCAACGGAAAAGGAGCAAATAACTTGGGAGAGCCAATGAGGATGAGGCGAACGTGCTTGCTGCCGGGGGAAGGCATGGGGCTTTCCTCTCCTCGTGTTTGGTTTTGCTCGACTACAGAATGGTAGCTATGAATTCCACCTCAGACGCACGACTTTTCCTCCTTTTTGGACGGCCGAAGTCCCCCCAAAAAAACGAGATAATGGCTTGAGCAAACGCAAATCTCATCGACTTTGTGATTGAATTTCTGAATATTTCTTTTGGATTTTATTTAATTTATGCAATCAGGTCATTTCCTCGTGTTTATCGACCTTGCTGACACGAGATGGATGATGTAGACTCGACAGGGAAAGCCTATCACCACTTTCCTATCACGAGCGAGGAACGGAGTAGGTGGGGAAAGGTCGCACCACACTAAAGCTACAGGACCCTTGCTCTCTTTTGTTGTGGAGGGGCGACCACGTAGCCCGTCTTTTTTTTTTTGGGCTCTTTTTGTTATTGCAAAAACAATTTTCAGTATTTTATTTGAATTTTTGCTGTAATTTTTTCCTGACATGCCTCCACGTGATGAATTTTCATCGCAATCACTTTTCTGATTATTATGTCATAGTAAAAAAAAAAAAAAATCCCCCATTCAATATTAGTAAAATATCTGTTTGGAGTAATGTTTATACTTGTGATTCATTAATTAGAAACTTGGTTTGAGACCGGGGATAACGAGGCACTAATATTCCTATAAAGCAAAATTACTTTAATGAGTGATAACCAAATGCAAAAAGGTTGCCTCCTCATCAGAGAAAGTAGGGACACCTATACCCTCATGTTGTAGAACTATTATTTAATGAATAAATTCAACTTAGAAATTGCCTTGTGGATTATTTGTATATAAGATTTAGCTCATATGGTCATTATTTTGTAAGGAGTTAGTATGAACTATCGAGATGAAGTATACCTCATGGGATAAGCTTATCTCATTTAGTTGAAGTTTATAAACTTTCACCTCTTTGATGTGACATATGATAAGGTTGGGGTTTTCTATTCTCTTATTGTTGTGGTGTATTGATTCGGCAGCCTATAATAGAGTTCTGCTTCTCTTATGAAACGGTTGTGTACATATAGCATTCGTCAAATTGTGAAGCAAAATAGACGTCTTTTTATGCTATTAAGGAAAATGAACATAATTAGAAAATTAAAACACCCTTTCCTATGGATACTAGGTTATGGTCCATATGGTCCAATTTCCAAATGATGAGTTTGTTGCGAAAGATGGTGAATTTTCTAGCTAGAGAAAATTAGATGGATAACAACTAATAATCAAAGAATAGTTAGCTGTCTAAATAGATATTATAATGTTTTTTTTTTTTTAATTTTTTCACTGATAACGTAGTCAAATACATATTAAACGGGTCTCACTTTTCTAGGGCTCTGTAATTTCGGCAGTGGAAGGCGGTGTGGACCTTCTGCGAAAAAAGAAATAAAAATCACCCTCTAATTATATATAATCCGAAAAAAACTTATTATGCATTTTTTTTCTTAGAATTTTTCTGTGGCCCATGATGTGTCCCTCGCATTATTACGGTTCTAATATCTAGGCTGCAGCAGAATAAGATAATGAACTTTTCCTCACAATGGACAAAATCATTAAATCACTAATTAAAAAAATCGTCAAAATCTATTTATTGGTTGCCCATCCTCTCTGATTCGGATCGTGCCACCTCCTCCATACATTGTTGTATATAGACGCATTTTCGGGCAATTACAGTCTTCTACGAATAAACAAATAAAAATATTAAATGAGTTCCTAGAACAAGTGAATTTTGCGAGGATTCCTAGAATTTAGATCTAGTTAAATTAATAAAAAATTAGTACCATAAGAAATCTCAAATTAATACACTTGTTATTTCAAATTAATTTTTTTGACAATAAAAATATACTTATGATAAATTTATCATTAATTAGTTTATGTTAAATTGGATTAATACTACAAAAAATTACAAATTAGTACACTTGTAATAAATAGATGATAAAACCCTAAATCGGTAGATCTGGTCAATTGCTATATTTTTCAATTCAACAATTTAATTGTAAAATTTAATAGAAACTGACGGAGAATAAATTTATCACAGGAGTACCAATTTGGAATTTTTGATGGTAAAAAAATTAATGTGGGGTAAATGGGTTACAAATATACTAGTTTGGTTTTTTCATAATATTAAACCTTAATAAAATAACTTAGAATTTAGATCTAGCTGCGCTAATTTTTATGTTGAAATACACCATTAAAATTTCAAATATCAAGCCTTTTATATTTCCTCTCTCTCTCTCTCTTTTTTTTGGAGATTGACCCTTTTTCCTATATTTTAAATATATTTAATAAATGTGCGGAAGCACTTGCTAGCGACACTTTTTAATTAATTTCATGCTTTATTGTGTATGGTTGGGAAGATTTAATTATTACGGCGGCTAGAAATGACTAATGAGACAGTGAGGATTCATGGGAAATTGCACGGTAGTGATGAGAATATTTTTTTCCTTTTTTGCAACTTTTGTTATTTATGTTTTCTTTTATTATTAGGTGAGCTGGTCAGGAATTCAGAGCTTTCGGCCCAACTTAGGCGGGCGGCAAAGTCTACCCAATCGCTTATCTTCCTCGGATCGAGGGGCATCGCAAGAAACGCACTTTTCTCCGGAAGAGGCCTCTCTCCCCTCATCTTGGATGCACTTAGACAAATGTAAATAAGTGATAAAATACAAGTACGCAAATAAGTTACATCAAACTAAAATATATTTTTTGCATTCCGATTCGAGCAAATTCTAGATAAGGTTATTTAAATTCCAATCATTTAGATGGAATGTTGACTTCGTTGGGTATGTAATTAGTTGGTTAATTCTAGTCGGTCGTGTCATTGGCATGTAAATGTATGTTCCACATATATGGTTGGCACCATAGAAAATATCATTCTATTTTGAATAATTGTGAAATGTACAAACCCTGATTTATGGTACTGGCTCGAAAGAAATTTTCTAATTCGATGATCAGAATCCAAAACCATTATCGCTTTGAACAGCTCATGGGTTTGAATGAGAACAAAGGAGTGGACATCACGATTCCTTCTTGATTTTCTTCTCTTCTTTTTTTTTTTTTTTCTTTCTTATTTTACATTTGTGGTCGAAGAAGAGAAAGTTAGATGGCAACTAACGGTCCAACAGTCACGACCTGGTCAGTGGTCATATCCCACGGAAGGAAGCCAAAAAAATCCGAGCAACTGCAGAGGCGGCACAGCCATTATCATCTCTGCATCCACGAGAATGGCCACACGAAGTGGAAAAGGCGACCGCCCAATGCAAAGCGCCCCTCTTTCGGGCTGTCGTTTTGCGGGAGCAGTCGGTTTCGATGGCTTTGGGGCCGTGTCGTTTCGGAAGAATAAGGGAGGGACAGGGAAAGTGGTGGGGCTCCAGTTCGTTGGGCTTGGATGGAGTATATAAGCTGCTGGAGTATAAGCCACTTATTATTTTTTAAGTCTTTTGAAGGTGATAAGATTTCTCCAAATCTGCAGAACCATATCCCACTCTCCTTCATCACTCATCAACTGTCAAATGCTGTCGTTCGTTATCCACTTTCGTCTTCCTGCTCTTCACACCCATGCACAGATAGATAGAGAGAGAAAGAGAGAGAGAGAGAGATTCCAAAAGTAAGCTGTTCGAGCTTTTCGGCTTATCATTGAATCTGGGTTATGCACCAATTCACCTCACCCTCATGCAATTACATACAAAGCTCTTCAAGTTCTTCATGCATTGTTTAATACCAAACTTTCACCTGTACTGATTTTTTCTGGAGCTCAAAGGTCAGTTTAGCTCCAGCTCAACTTATGCTTGAACAGTAAATTATGCCAATGCGAGTTGAGGAGGCAACATATTTCGGCATTCTTGGAGTCTCGTGTGAGCCTTTTGGACATCAGAAGAACAATCTTGCAGAAAACTTATTACAAAACTATCGTTGCTATGAAATTCGATGAAGTAAAACGACTGTATACTTCCTATCTCTAGAGCCCATGTATACTGCATTTGATGATGCTTCAGGTCAGGCAAAGTATTTTCCCAGGCGGTGGGCGATACGGCAAATTACACCTAAATAACCAAATATCGATTCACCCAAAAGAAAACAAATAAAAATAATGAAAAAATATGCACCCTTTGTCGACTCTGCTCGAAATGTGTATGCTTCACTGTGCGCACCCAGGAATACTCAAACTTTCTACATGCAATGACCGGGCGTTCGTTGATGTTTTATATATCGAACTCCTTCATAGCATGGCTCAATTTTGCTCAGTATGCTTTCCTCTGGTCTCTGTCTCCACTATTCTTGCCTCGCGCTTTCTCTTACTCCGAGAAGTCCGCTTCGATCTGGATGATCGAGTTTTTGTTGGACGCTTCACCACTTGGTCATCTTGGATGATCATTGCTTTTTCAGTGGATGGAAGCTCCGGAGGAGCATCAGGCCATGGTGTGCGTTTTGATGGGACAGTGATTTCCAAAGGAGGGTCAATTACCCATCTGCAAAAGTAAAGCTAATTAATAAATTTCAGGAGCAATATTGCAAATATAAATAATCCAGTAGCCCAACAACACAAGCATACGAATAATGTAACTCTTCGCCATATTAGCATTACATTACTTGCCGAGTTAGGAGATTACATGATTCAAGTCTCTGCATTAGCATAGCATATAGGTTTGCACATGCTCATATCAGACAACAAGGGTTCTGAAGAGAAATTATCTTTATTTTCCAATGTGTTTTAAGCTTTCTGAAGTGGCCACTCTAACATTCAGCTGAGTTCACAAATTCAAGCCCATGAATTTTAAGCCTTTTCCCCACTACTCGGAAAGCCAACATCATCACCAGAAGCAATCAAGCTGAGTTCAGAGGCCAAATGAAAATCTGCAAAAAATGATATATAGTTCAAGACTATACACAAGCAGCACATCATGAATTCAAGATGGAATCCAGGTGAGAAAACTGCACTATTGCCTTGTGCAGAGAGCCGCACACTTACTAAAAACTCAGAAGAACAAGAGATAACCACCAACAAGAAGTAAATTGAGACAATCTCACTATTTACAGCTGCAAAGTTCACCGTTAATTTTCAATTTTAAGAAAAAGTCAAGCAAGATGCCATGAAAACCATCTGAGCTCAACAAGCAACCCAACTCGACCATTAGTTATGACCACACAATAGGATCAAACAAACTATAATGAAGGATTTGATATTGATATGAGAGTTACCTCCCTCAGATCTGAGAGAATAGTTAACAAATGGGTTCATAGTAGATTGAAAATCACATGAGGGCTAACCTAATCATTTAGACTCATCTTATTGCACATTTTATCTCACCAAGCTATTTCCTAACTTCTCTGACCTTCTCAGCTGGGCTGGAACCTGGTCAGTGCACTGCTTTGCCATAGTTTTTCTTTTGGCCAAATAATTGTAATCATAATTTACCAGTAAGCTACAAATTGCCAATTTCCTTTTCTCCTCTCAACAGATCGTCTTTCCCTTTTGGGTTTTCACATCAAAGAACTTCATCATGTGAACCAGCATTACTTATACTTTTCAAGCAACAAAATCGTTTTTGGTCATGGGCAGAGCCTTTCTGAGGAAAGGGCTATTACAGGTCCTTCCATGTCACCTGTAGATCTTTCCACTGAATACTAGACAGGATATTTTTTCATCAGCTATAGCCTTTTCTTTTTAACCTAAGAGGGTTCACAAATCTGGTGACTTTCAACAACTCCTTTCAGTCTCATGTTACTCAACTGCTTCCATGGATCCTTGACACACAACTACAAAGCAGTGAAACCCTACAATAAGTATAACTGCAATTGGTTTTTGTACGGTACATGCAGCTTCAGGTTTAGTGCAAGATATACTAAGATTCATGTCATTAACTGCTTCTCCTACTGCTAAACTAAGATTCTCCTAGACATTCCACATCATCATCTCTAACTACAGACCAGACCTTGGACCTGAATAGGGCGAGGATATCAAATTGAATCTCTGTGTCGTGAAGTGTGATCCCAAAAATCAGTCAATCACAACAATCATTACGTAACCAATTATCCCAACCAAGTGTCACTTGAAGTCACATTTACATCCATATCTCTTAAAGGAGATATGGAGCTATAGTGTTTAATGAAACACTCTGCATTTGAATTTCCATTAGCCAGACTTGCTTACTTCAATTTTGACATGCAGAAAGCATGTCGTTTACTTAAGGAATAAAAATGTCCCACTCAGATCGGTGATGTAATTATCTAATTGTAGACTGGATCACGGATCAACCTTTTTTCTTCAAAGCTGTAATCTAGAAATCAGAAACCACAGAATTATGACAATCACAACTCCCTGGGGTTTTCATTGAAATATATATCCTATGAGATACATTTGAGAGAGATACAATCAGTTTAATTTACCAACCCTGCAATGCAACACATTGAATGGCCCCATTTCAATAGCAAATATCAACAGAATTCAAATCATAAAACATCCCACCCTGATGAAAACCTAGCTTCTATCTTCAACTGTTCCACATCCATACACTTCATTACTGGCAAGAAGTGAGTTGCTATAAAAATTATTTTGAAAGTCAATTAACGGGCCTATTAATTTTAATCTATTTAAAAGAATTCCTTTTACCTCTCCAATTTAACATAAAGAGATTTTAATTATGCAATATTAACTGCATAAAGTGATATAGGCTTTTGGGGCAAAGTGAGCTAAAACCTAGTTCAGTGACTCTAGTACATTAAGGATAATCCCAGTTCCATGGCTTGTAAAAGTTGGCATGTAGGTCATGAATGCTCTCATTTATCCCCTTCTGTCTTCTAAACTAGTCTTATAACAAAAGATATATGCATTTCTAATATCTACATGAACAGGACAGATAAACAGATACCTGAAGTTAGCTTTTGTTCTCCAAGTTCCAACTATGTCTCAGAAATTTCTTCAATTGTTCTTAGCTAGTTAATCATGATTGATTGCTCAAAGCAATTAATACTATCCAGACAAAATCATTTATTCTATCTCTCTTCAAGTTCAAGCAAGCAATAGTTATCTTACTCCTACCCCATCTTCTGGCTTTTATGCTATTAAGCATTCTGTAAATGATTTCTATTTCTATTTCTTTTCTATTTTTTTTTTTTTTTTTTTTTTTTTCTATTTTGTTTTTCCACTAGGCCACTGATTGCAAAGACTAATCAAGAAAAGAGAGCATAAATATCAATCTTATGTGCCTCACAAGCTTTCAATGTTGGTATAAAGAAACTTAAGGTAGTCTACAAACTCCAAGGCACAAACTAAAAATTCCACCGATGACCTTGAGTATTAAAATAAATTGCTCTGATTGTCCCTAAAATTCCACCAGATCTATATAACATGATAGTTGTAGGTCAGCCCCTAAATTGTGGTAAGACATTAAACTACCTAACAGGTCCTCTTAGTGTGCAGCAGGCAGTCTCGCAGTCACTAGTGTTGACAATGACTTTTACTAGAGGATGTTATCTGGATTATACAAGGACAAATTTTAGCAGACTGAAATAGAAAGATTTTTTCCTTAAAAAAAATAAGAAAGAGGGTCCAATTCTGTATAATATTTTTTACATCTGAGCTCAAGTGCAACTGAAATTGGTAACTTGATGAACACAAATTTCCCCTGACCCACAAACAAGTACAAAAAATAAATGAAACACTAGATGAACACAATCATCATTTACAACACATACTTGTGTTTGTCTTATCTTTTGAATTTCTCAGATAACAGCCAATACATATATCTGTACATCCATTGGCCCATGATTTTTTAGCATGTGTCATGCACTTGACTTTCAAGGAGTGCAATTCAATTTCTCGCTAGTGTTTACATGAGAACATTTTTAGGCCTCTATTCAAATTAAAGGGAACTATATATAGAAAATTTGAATTCACTGCCAATTAACCTAAATTTTAGTTTAATCTATCTATATTATCAATAAAAATTCAAAAGGGATATTTATAAGAAAAATTAAGAAAACTGACCATGCAAATGTTGATTAGGAAAAGCTGCAAAACCCACTAGCAACTTGAAATTGCCACTAGTGGTTCATTATCACCACTAATTGTATATGTTTCTAATTTAAAGTAACTGATTAAGACTAAAATCAGGATAATACAATAGTAGATTGGGAACTACATTTATGAAACTTTGAGGTGCCCAGAGAGAGAGAGAGAGAGAGAGAGAGAGAGATGGCTCATCATTGAGGGAGCTGCAACTAGATCTGTGGTGTGATTGACGACCAAGTAATTGAACACAATCGTACATGTTAGAATTTTCATTATTCTACTCTTCAAACAATTCTAATCCTGATGCTGTCAATTTCAAGTCTCCCAGTAGATTATCTCTTAGAGTTTTCCCTTTTCTCTAAATAGTTTTAAAATTTTCATGTTAATCTGATAATTTATGTTTAGCATTTCAAATATTAGACTCACATAAGGTTAGAATGGAGGTATGTATTCTATATTTGAGCCATTATTCATGATAACTGAGGGCAAAAAGAGCATTTCAGTAAATTAAGGATGATTTGCACCTTAATCCTAAAAATCACATGCTCGGCACATGCTAAGGAAAACAATTGACAAGGGTTAATGGCTGTCGTATAGTACAAGTTCGGACGGAAAAATATAACTTTTGCAAAATTGCAGGATTATCATGTACTGATTACAAAGTAGAAGAGGGTAAGGTAAATCTTTCCCTAACAACTCTGACATATTCATATCACATAGGTAAATAGCTTTCAAATTTCAAAGAACATGAAATGTGATTTGACCCCTCCTCAGTATCAATCCCAACCAAGAACCAGCTTTTGATGTAGCAAACCTTTAAATCTACTTAGCCAATAAATACATATCAACTCTGCCACTAGTATCAAAAGAATTCCAAGGCTATTAGTTAAACCAGACTAAGACTAACATTACTTAGCCTTACTAGAATGAACTATAAAATCCCCAAGAAAAATACAAAAGAACCATGCTGCTAGGTAATCTGATGAAATCTCTAGTACATCAGAAAAGACTTGAGTTCACACTATCACAAAGTGCAAAGCTCGCAAAGTAAGTTTTTAAAAAGAAATATCCCCATACACAGATTCAAATCTTTTACCATGGTACAGAAATGCAAACGGGATTACTTCTAAGATCAACAAAAAGAAGGATAGCACGGCACATGTTTTGCCAAAATTTCTCCACCAGTTCAACCTTTCTCTTCATATAATGTATGAACCAAATTACTTAGCAGATGACTTAAAAACATTATGGTCCTCGACATAATGTCATGTTACGAATCCAAACACCAGAGCCAATGATGACAGACAAATATTTTGAGGTTTAGTACAGCACACAAGCAAGACAAACTCAAAGAGTGTTCCTGAAACTGCACTGCTTCAAGGCTCAACTAGAAGAGAACTGTAAAATTCTACTATTTTTAAGTAAGAAGTCAAAGCAGGATATAGCTGCACGATTATAGGATTTCTCTAACATCAATGCATATTTTTGAAGTACTAAGGTTCAAGGAAAACTAACCCAGGAGGAAATCTGCTGTCAGAACGAGCTTCAACACGAAGCCACCAGAGCATGACTTGGCGGCCACAGCTTCCAAGAGGCTCCACAACAGAATGGTCTTTCACCAGGGATAGGGGACTCTCGACATCATCAACCCCCTCGAGTGAATCCAGATCATTCACCCACTCCGGTTTATCGTCCACATCTTTCCAAACCAGCCTAGAGTTCAGCACGAATCCTGACCACTCCAACTTCCTCGGCAACACCGTAGCTCGATCATCTATGTAAACTGCAGCCTTCCCCTTGTAAGGCAGTGTATTGAAGGTGTGCCAGCCGACCAGCTTATTAGATGAGTTACAAGCCGGACCCTGCACAGGCACTGACCGATTTTCATCTTCAGCCACTTGCTGAACTGTCAACGACTTGGATTCATCCGTCATCGGGCTCGAGTGAGCCAGAATGCCTATTGAAAGAGCACCGATCCATTTCACATTCTGGATCTCATCAAAGAGTTCCATGCTGTGCATATTGCTATCATCGGCAAACACCACCATTCCATCCAGCTTCTCCTCTCGCACAATTCTGCTCCGATGACATAACCAAGTTCGATTCAGACCCACGAGCAATATGTTCCAGTTCTACTTTATGCTCCTAAAACTAAGGCACCTTTTCATTCTTACAGTTTGTTTTGTTTCAGATAAAGATTCGTTTCAACAAGAGAAACGGCAAAAAGATCACTTTTTTTTCGCTTCCACTTTCTCAGGATTCTTTCACTAGACTAACTAGAAACGAACATTGATTGACTTAGCAAAATGAGCACACACAGATCGCGCAATTTCGAGTACCTCAAGGCGTGAAGCCGCATTTTCGCCTCCAGCTTGTGCCGATCCGCCCAGGTGCTCGGCATCCCCTGGTCGAACCCGACGTGGATAGTCCGCAGCCCGGACTTGGCGAGGATGGACGCCGTCTCGTTGCTCGCCCCGCCGGCCTCCACCACAACCCACACCAAATCGTAGGGCACCAGCATGAGCGAGTGCATCACGCCGGTCATGTGGAGCGTCTGGAAGGTCCTCACGTAGGTGGGCGTGACGGCGATGACCGTCCTCGGGCTCTTCACTCCGAACTGGGCTCGCTGCTCCCTCTGCACCCGCTCGATGATCTCGTGCGCCTTCATGACCTCGACCGGGTTGGGGTGCGGCCACGGCCGGATCCGGATCCCGTGCCGCCCGACCACGACCCGCGGCACCGTCTTGTTGTCGAGCCCAGCCCCGCCGGCGGCGACCGGGGAGGAGCGAATCTCCAGATTCCCGGAGATCTCCGCCCCCTGCCGGAGCGGCGACGCGGTGAAGAGGAGGTTGGTGTGGGCGACAGCGGGGCCGGTGGGGGAGGAGGTGGTGGAGAAGACGAGGAAGAAGACGAGGCGGGAGAAGCGGAAGCCGAGGACGAGGCTGATGAGGCAGCAGAGGCCGTGGAGGACCAGCCAGAACACGGCCCCCGGGGACTTCATGGCCCCGTCCGACGAGGAGTCGGACGGCGCCGACCCGCCCCGGAAGCTGCCGTTCCGCCGGTTCATGTAGCTCTGGTGCAACGCCGAGAGCTTCATCGCCGGAGCCCCCTCGACCCTTCAAGAATCTGTACAGGGGTATACCGCAAGTGGGTCTCTCTCTCTCTCTCTCTCTCTCTCTCTCTCTCTCTCTCTAGTGAGTGGAATGTATGCGTGTGCGTCTCTCTCTCTCTATCTCTAGCTGGATGAAAAAGGGTGTGGGTTGGGTTGCGGGGAAAGGGTGGTGGTTGGGTGGTGGCTGGGTGGTGGTGGCGGTGGTGGTGGTGATGGTGATGGCGAAGGTTGAGGACGGGCGTTGGTGGGTCAAGGATTTCAAAGGTGCTTCCTTTGGTTTCAAGAATCGGTCGCCTTTCTTTCTCTCTTCCTTTTCCACCTTCGGACAAGAGAGAGAGAGAGAGAGGGAGAGAGATTGTGTTACAGTATTACAGTACAGATTTAGGACATGCATCACTTCTAAATTGGCAGGCCAGAAGTAGGGTGACTGGGCATAGTTTTCTTTTCTTTTTCACCTAAGTTTCTTTCTTATCCCGTTAGGATGAGGTAATATAATGAATTAATTTCTCTGTCTCGAATTTATAAAGCTCGGTAGAAATAAATTTAATTCATGTCGAAATTAGAATATTTAGGAATTAATTTTTTTCCATAATCTACCCATGAGATATCACGCACTTATTGCCCCTCGCAAGCTTGCACAAAATCAAATGCCTCCTTCCCAAAATGATGGGCAAGCTTCTTTTCACTAGTAGAGTCACAATATTAATCTCGCTATTACTTAAAAAAAAAAAAAAAAAAAAATCAATTCCATGTTCTCGAGCTTCAATTCAGGTAATACTTTCGAAAGGGCTCACTTGACGTCACTAGATCAAGTCATGGTAAAAACTCATAGACGAGGTAAACGTTATACCAATGTAGGAAGGGCCGAGGTGGACTTATGGACATTTGTGGACCCTTGGCAGGGTCAATGAGGAATTATTAAATGGAAAATTTTGACTTTAATGATCATTTAAGCAAGGGATTTGAAATTGATTGATGCACCTAATTAGCAGAAAAAGGGACGGTGAGTCACCAATGGGGGATGCCAAGTTAGTTCAATGGTCAATCATTTGAGGGTGGGCCGTCTATCGAAACGAGAAACATGCGAACAATTTTGTTTTGAAGATTGAATTTTTTGTTGGTGTTGGGTCGAGAGAGGGAAGATGATTTGGAGAATTCTAGGACTGACCAATATGAAAAGAAAACAGATTGGGACATGATAGATCTTGGTGTGTTAGGGACTTAGGAACTATTGTTGATTAGTCATATGATGCACAGTTGATTAGTCATATGGTGCTAACCACCATCAAGATTCTTAGTCGTCACAAGGTTTAAAAAAGAGAGAGCAAACGGAATGTACTCTTATAATCCATCACGAATTTATGTATAGCGACGTTAGGTATATTAGAATTGATTTATAAAGTCCATATACAAGATAATGTGGTGGATTGCAAGTGGCTAGTTCAACAAATAGCCTGTATTTGATTATGAAGAGCTGTTTGTCATATCATTTAGTATACAAATTTTATAAACGTCCAAATTATATGAATAATAATATACAATAGTGATTATCTAATGATATAATGTATCATAGAAAGAGTGTGAATTCGTGGGTTGCATCATGTGACATCAGCTTGTGAGAATGATTTGGCATCACAAGGCATATTGTCATTGGCGAGACTCATTAATGCTTTAAATGTACTATATAATATAATGTAATCAATAGTTATAAATATAAGTGAGTTTTTTCCATTAATGACGAGCCATTTTTTAAACAATAAACATTGAGAATGGTTTCTTACATTTATTTTAGTATAGTGTAGAGTACCAATATTTTACAATATATGTATATGAAAAAATGGGTTTTGCATATCTTTATCTATTATACACAATATAAAAATGAGTTTTTATATTAAATATAGGTCATTAATCGAGGCAATCTTGATATCTTACATTTTCAGTTTTATCAAACGTGAGTTCTATAAAGTAACATAATATCGAAAAATGAGCAATTCAATTATATAATCTTATATGTACTAAAAATTTATAAGAATTCCTTACAAAACGATGTGGCATATGCCAGATATTCCTTCCTTTAGTCGCTTTCTCCATGATTCCTTTTGAATAGTACACCCATAGATCATTCTCTACATTTATTTAAATACAATGCCCCTAAATCATAGTCCTTTGAGCACTTCTTTCAAAAAATAAGCACAAACAAGTTGTTTATGCTTTTTCCTTTCGGGCATTTATGAAGTTATCTTTTGTAATAAAGAGCTATTATATAAATTAGGAAATAGTGTGAGCACATAAAGGGAAAATTGGAGTTATCCCAACATTCGGATTTCGACATATGTAAATTCTAATCTGGGCTTAATTAGGTTCCTGGATCTTTGGGAAGAGCATGATGTTAACGATTTGATTTGGGACCGGAAAACTTGGAAAAGGTCCATAGTTAGAAACACGATAGAATAGGAAGTATTTAATAAGAAAAAAGATATTTTTCCTTCTTTTTCCTTTTGCCCAATTTGCGGTTTCTTTCCCTTTTTCATATATGTATTAATTTCGATGATTGTTTTGTTCTTAATGAGATGGCATGTGCCACATAAAATGCCACGTCATTTAGCAAGGATATTTTAGTAAGCCCTTAGTAGTGGGCATTGTACTTCCGATTAAGGTAGCTAAACAATAGAGGTGATCCCGGGCATCTAATATTCTCTATAACATGTCGAGTTAAGACTTAAAAAAATATATATTATATTGATAATGGAGTAATGTGGTAGTAATTTTATTGAAATTAATTAAAAAGTTATATATTATGATTGATAGTTGTGCTTGATTAGACTGGTTCAATTCCGCTGTGCGGCCCGTGGACGTGTACACCCCGACCCCCCTTCCCTTCTATCAACATCAGCAAGTTGTAGCTGAAAAAAGAGAGAAGATTTCATCTCTGGCTCATTAATACGGCTCATGTGAAAGACAACACCAGGGTAACTCTAGAAATAAAGAGAAGAAATATCATTTCAAAGGCTCTATTGTTTGGGGTTTGCCGGACGATGAAGCTGTCGTCCTAGAAGTCCCGGCTGCTGTAGTAGAGAGTGAAGTCGGCGAGGGCGGCTGGAGGGGTGGTGCCGAGGCGGTGGACTTGAGCTGGCCGGAACTACAATCGCTAGTGAGGTAGGAGCCGGAGAGGCAGGCCGAAGAGTGCGGAAGCATTGGGCTTTGCCAGCACATATTTGTGGTCGAGCTTCATCCAATGTTGAGTGTCCACCTACCCATGACGGGGGTTGATGGTACTCACCAATAAAGTCAGAACGGCAGTGAGGCACGACACGACCATCTACAATCTCTTTTTGATTTGAATTTCTATCTTGACTCTTCTAGTTTTTTTTTCCTTTTAATCTTTTTTCATATTTTTGTTTTGCTCTCCTAGTCATTATTTGGGACTTGCTCAGTTATTTCAGGCTTTTATTTAAAATAATGTTTATTTGGGAATAGAGTTTCAATGACTGCTTACTAATGATTGTTAAGAGTAATGGCTATGTTTTTACCTAGGGAACAATATAGAATGACAAGCCTTGACTAAAAAGAGATTGGATAGGCTACTGAGAAACTTAGATTGGAGAGTTTTGTTCCCTACCAGCTGTCGGCTCTGATCATAGTCTTCCACTTCTTTGAAGCTTTCTGGCTGGACGATCAGGAATGTGGTGAGATTATCAAGAGAACTTGGCTAGACCCTCTTTGTCACAAGGGGCTTGATAGGTGGAGTTAAAAAGGTTTATGAGGAATCAGCTACTTAAAATAAAAGAAAATTTTCAAATGCTTCTTGCCTGATCGAGGTGTTGAAGAAGAGACTCATTGAACTCACAAATAGAACGTTGGGAGCTTTTCGAAAGGAAGAATCTCAGGTAGTTGTGGAATATATTGGAAAATTTCGAAGGTTGGAAGAGATGTATTGAGACGTGAGGTCATGGATAAACTGGTTATAATGGGGGTTGGGGACACTAAATATTTGTTGATACAAAAGTTTTGATTTTTCCTTAATCATTTATCACTTGAAAAAATTAGGGATTGAGCTCAATCCCTAAATTAAAATATCAATATCTCATAGTATTTTTATTCATAGTTATTTCGCAAAATGATGCAGCTACACAGTGGGAGGCACGCAATCTCATTAGCACACCAATGAATAAAAGAAAAAAAAAAACTGTGGATTGTTATGCAATGCATTAAAAACGTGCGCAAGAAAGGAGAGATATATTCTTGGCCAAGAAGAAATGAGCATGTTCCGAATAAACAATCGCGATCAGTGAGATTCACGGCTGAAGGGAAAGGAAAGTGCGGCAATCGAGTGACAAATCGGTGAAGACGGACAAAATAAAGGAAAGAAATCAAAGCGTTCGTGAAACGTTTGGGCTGATGGAATGAAACCGTGAATGATAGTGAGTGAATCTGGACATGTCCAAGGTAATATAAGTGAAGCAGAAAAGGAAAAAAAATCGTGAAAGAAGATGGAAAGATGCATGTTTGAGAGATTCACGGTGACAAATCAGGACTTGGATTCAGCAATCACCGCAATCAAAAGAGTAAGTGGAAATTTTTTGCCATGAGAAGGGACTTCACGGGCCATTGCAAGAGGAGAGGAAAGAATAGGTGAGCAGCGAGAAGGAAGTACTCGATCTTGCTCGTCTCATCACCAAGAATTCCGCCGCAGCAACGTTTCGCAGCCGTTCCCACAGCGTCCAAGTAACCGTCAGCGAATTCCGGACAAGCTCCTGCAACGTTGTCCATTTTCCTTGCTGCCGTAGCTCGCCGTCCAGCCTCGCCTCAGTCAATCCAGCAGCGTTTCTGCAGATTCCTCGGCAATTCACAGCAGGTTCCTTTGTTCCAGGGAGACTGTCATTAGCCTGGTTACGTCATTGTTGTTGTTCACCGTTATTTCTGCGTTGCTGCGCCGCTGTTCATCGCTGCTGCGTCAACGCTGTTGCTGCTTGCTGTTTGTTGCTACCGTCTGCTGCTGTCCGTTGCCATTCACTGTCGGCTCGGGGCCCACCCCATTTTGGTGCGAAAACGGGAAAAATAGAAAGAGGGAAGATCGTTCCATCTTAAGTCGGACTCGGGAAGGAGACAGAGGCCACGAGAAGGGAGCCATCGGGACAGGCTCGTAGAAAGAAGCTCGACTAAGTTTCATTGCTGTTTGCTGCTGCTGTGTCCCTCTTGTTGCTCGCCACATCCTGAGCCTGCCTTCACATCAACTTCTCGGGGACACGATCAGGGAGAGAGAGCATCATCCATTACGTCAACACTCATACTCTAGCTTTCTTCACGGCGATGCTCATACACATCGCCACCCTGTCCATTTATTATTTGACTACTTCATGGCTATCTCCATCGCACTATTGAGCCAGGCTTGAGGACGCAGCCATCACGATCTTTCCTGTCTTGACAATTCTCAGCACATTTACAAGGAGTCATTATAAAGGGGATCCACACATGTTCACGCCATCAAAAGTGCGCGGATCACATCATTGCTGCATCTCACCATCGTCCCCAACCTCCTCACAAGCGATCTCAGTGATTTCTTGGGACGAGTACGCCCAGCGCTCGATATTGACTCGATAGCCCGACACATCTAGCAATGCCAGCATTTCCTCGTGGATTCTCACAGCTCCGACGCACCTTGGGGCAGCAACCTACAAGTCCATCGTAAACAAGCAATTGGGTGACTTCAGCGACTCCCAGACGTGTTCTCTACTACATGGCCGCTTCCCATCACTGCCCCGGTAATTTGCAACAGCAATCTCGAACCCCAGCAACAGTCTTATTGCGATCGTTGAGTCTTCTTGCAAGTACCCCCGGCAGATTTTGCGCTCATTCCATCGCCGGTGTCCTAGCGGCAGTCTAGTAACTTGACGATATCTTAACGTCTGGTGGTGCTACCTAGCATCCATCCACGATTCCTTGCCACCGTTGCATGCGTGCACGGAATTTATGGCCTTGTAGGATTTGACTTGGAGTTGGTGAAAGATTGCATCGTAATTCCGTAGTTTGTGACTAGGGACTTTCTTTTGGGCTTGTGAGAGTGAGCCCATTCCCTCTCTTGCTGTGATCCTATCCTAGCTCAAGGTAGTCAAGGTTTGACGAATTTCGCGCGATAGTTTTATTCTTAATGTATAATTTTTACTGGATGATATTCAGTAATTAATATTTGAGTTCCTAACCTCTTGACGTGAAGGTCAGACCCTAATATCATATTACTTGATCTGTTTTGATTTGTTGCGATTGATAGGATTTAGCTTAAATTCAATTGCTTTAAAATAATACGTCATCAATGAACTGATAATTTTAAATATAATATGTGTTTCATTGCATTGTAATATGATCAATCGCCATTACACATCACTGTCTCATGCAAGTTTAGATCTTAGAGCCCATTTATAATTCACACTCTAGGATTTTCACATTTAGGGCAATGCATAATTAATCTTAAAATGCATAATATTAAAAGTTTCAAAATATATGTTTAAGTACCAAAATCAGATAAGAAAAGAACACTTAAGTGCCAACAGCGAGAAATTATGGCTAAACTGTCGGCACGGCATTTTCTAGCAACTTTTTATACTAACATGGCAATTATTTAAAAAAAAATTATCTGCATGGTAATTCTATTAAAAAAATTATCCATGTGGTGCTATAAGTCCAAAACGATAATATTTTGCCCTAATTTTTGATTTTTAATATAAACATTAATTTTTAAAATTTTTAAAAATGAAGAAAAAAAGGATAGCAACATTTGGCGAGGGCCTTCACAACCCTCGCCGAAGGTTGCCTAGGGTCACCAACCACGGCCGGGGCACGACGGCCTTGGTCGACCCTCGCCCCACAATCGCTAACCCTTTTGGTGATGGTGAGGTGATGGCAGCAAGGGCTATAGAGGCCCTCGTCGAAAGTTGCTGTCCTTTTTTTTCACTTTTTATATTTATTTTAATTAATATTAAATTAAGCACATTGACATTGAGTAGATATTCCGGTGAACCAAGTAGACCACTTATATTAAAATAAGTTATATTGAATTTCTGGTTACCCTTACCAAAGTTGACACTTAAGTATTTCAATTTAAAAAAAAGATGATACTTAAATGTACCTTTTTAAAATTTGAATACTTAAGTGTCCACGCATACCAAATTTTGACACTTGTAATGTACTTTAATCAATCAATGCTCGTACTATCAAGCCAAAGGAAGGACATTTGTCCCAATTGTTTATATGTAACTATTGACTGAAAAGTTAAGCAAACCCCATTACTCAATAGTCTAATATATATACAAGTCAACTAAAGATAGGCCTAAAGACCATTCTACCCTTTTATACTTTAACACTCCCCCTCAAGCTGGAGCATAAATATTAATCATGCCCAGCTTGTTACAAATATATTCTATCCTTCCACCACCCAAAGGTTTAGTAAAAACATCTGCAAGTTGTTCACTAGTTCGGATGTGACTAGGAAGAATAATTCCACTTTGTAACTTCTCTCGAATAAAATGACAATCAACCTCAATGTGCTTTGTTCTCTAATGAAATACCGGGTTGGAAGCTATATGCATTGCATCTTTATTATCACACCATAGAGGCATGGGTACTGAAGCTTCAAAGCCTAACTCACTCAATAATTACCGAACCCACACTAATTCACAAGTAACTTGAGCCATGGCTCTATATTCTAACTCAGCACTAGAGCGGGCAACAACACTTTGCTTCTTACTCTTCCATGATACTAGATTTCCTCCAACAAATGTACAATAGCCAGTGGTTGATCTCCTATAATCCTTCAACCCTGCTATGACCATGGTTTTGATAAACAATTCCTTTCCCTAGAGTCTTCTTCAAGTATCTCAATATTCGAATAACTGCATCCCAGTGAGACGTACGAGGAGAAGATAGAAACTGGCTTACCACACTCACTGAAAAGGCAATGTCGGGATTCTCAAGAATCTCTCATTCCTCAGCAATTAGTTTAACCCATTGTTCCATGGGTGAATCAAAAGGCTTTGATCCCAACATACCAGTCTCAGTAAGCAAATCTAAGACATATTTTCGCTGTGACAGAACAATACATTTATGTGATTGTGCCACTTCAATTCCTAAGAAATACTTCAACTTTCCTAAATTCTTAGTCTAAAACTGTTGCTGAAGATAAATCTTTAGTTTAAATATACCAACCAAGTCATCTCCCATGATGATAATATCATCAACATACACAATCAAGAATATTTTGCCTCCCCCTGACTGTTTATAGAAGAAAGAGTGGTCATTTCCACATCTAGACAATCCAAAAGAAAGTACAGCTTCAGAAAATCTTCCAAACCATGCTCGTGGGGATTGCTTCAAACCATATAAAGACTTGTTTAATTTGCAAACTAATCTCTCAGACTCCCCTTGAGCAACAAACCCCGAAGGTTGCTCCATATAAACTTCTTCTTGAAGAGTACCATGCAAGAAAACATTCTTGACATCAAGTTAGAATAGGGGCCAGTTGTATGTGGTAGCTAGAGAAATTAAAATATGAACAGAATTAAGTTTAGCAACAGGAGAAAAAGTGTTTAGATAGTCAACCCCATACACTTGCATATACCCTTTTGCAACAAGTCTTGCTTTTAAACGAGCAAGAGAGCCATCGGGATTGACTTTCATAGCAAAAACCCAACAGCAACCAATAGCAGTTTTGCCTGAGGGAAGAGGTACTAACTCCCAAGTTTGATTAACTTGGAGGGCCTGTAATTATTCTTCCATTGCTGTCCTCCAGCCAAAACTTTGTAACGCCTCATGTACAGACTTGAGAACAGGATATTGTTCAACTGTAGATAAGAAGAACTGAAAAAAAGGAGAGACAGAAGAATATGAGATAAAGTTGGCAATGGAATGTTGAGTGCAAGCACATTTACCTTTGTGATGAGCAATAGAGATATCAAGCTCAGAAGGAAGAGGAGAGGCTGCTACTAGAGGATTTGGAGCAGAAGATGACGTAGTAGTGACTGGAGGAAAGGGGGGAATAGTAGCTACTCAAGGACGTCGAGAATAAACCTGTAAAGGAGGTGATTCCTGTGGAGACCGACGAACCAGTTGGAGCAGGGGACCGAATGATGGTCACAGATAAGTCTTCATATAGCTTAGACATAGTAATAGGAACATCATGATACGGTGTGGATTCAAAGAATGAAACATCAGCAGTTATAAAGTATTTTCTTAGTAATGGAGAATAACATCGATAGCCCTTTTGAGTACGGGAATAACCCAAAAACATACACTTGATGGCCCTAGAATCAAGCTTCAATACTCCAGGTCAATGATCACGAATAAAACAGGTACACCCAAAAATACGAGGAGGTAGAACAAATAGTGGCTCATGTGGAAACAAAGTAGAAAATGGAATACCACCTCGCAAAATAGAAGAAGACATGCAATTAATGAGATAGCATGCAATCAAAAAAAGACATCGAGACCAAAAGTTTTGGGAACCTTCATCTCAAATAACATGGACCTTGTAACTTCTAATAAATGTCTATTCTTCCTTTCAGCAACACCATTCTGCTTTGGTGTGTTAGGACAAGAAGATTCATGAATCATACCATGTTGAGTCATAAATTCAGAAAATTGTGCAAAAAGTATTCATTTGCATTGTCAAAACGCAAAACCTTAACATGCATGCCAAACTGAGTATGTATTTCATATATAAATGCACAAAATATAAAAAACAGTTCTAAACAACTTTTCATTAGATATAACCAAGTGACTCTAGAATAGTCATCAACAAAAGTGACAAAATATCTGAAACCCAAGTTAGAAATCACAGGACAAAGACCCCAAATATCTGAATGAACTAACAAAAAAGGGGTCGCTACTCGTTGAATGACACGAGGTGGGTAACTGATATGATGTAATTTGCCAAATTGGCATGACTCACATTCTAAATTGGAGATAGACTGAAAACTAGAATCTAACTTCTTAAGACTATGGAGAGAAGGGTGACCAAGACGACAATGGATTTGATGTAGGGATGCAACACTAGAGCATGCAATGGAAGGAGCGTCGTCAAGCACATATAGCCCCCCTTCCTCATGTCCTCTACCAATCGTCCTCTTCATAGCCAAGTCCTGGAAAATACAAGAATCAAGATAGAATGTTACCGAACACTTAAAAATTTTGGTTAACTTACTAACAGACATGAGGTTAAAGGGAAGTTGTGGAAGATAAAGTACGGAGGACAATGGCAATGAAGGAATTGGATGGACAATGCCAACCCCCTTAACATATGTAGATGATCCATCGGCAAGGGTAACCGTGGATGAAGACGAAGTAAGAGAGGAGAATATACCTGGAAGACTTGACATGTGATCAGAAGCCCCTGAATCAATGACTTAAGGGCGTGAAGCAGCTAAAAGGCATGCATTACCTGTATGGACCAAAGTAGCTGTGGAAGAAGTAGGCTATGGAAAAGAGTCAGTGTAGGATGCAATGTGGGCAAGCTGTTGTTGCACTGGTCTTCCATGTAACTTGTAACAAAAATTCTTGATATGACTAGGTTTGCCACAATGATGACAAGTTCACGTAGCCTCGGAGTTATCAGTAAGCATGTGTAATTGTCCATAATGGTGCTGTTGGCCTTGGCCTCTCCCTGGTCCTGTTGGTCTTGTAGCTCGGCCTCCCCCTCAGCCACCACATCCACTATATCCTCTACGATTTCCTCCATCACTCCTACCACTACCACTAGTGCGAGACTAAGACACAAGTGCTGAATTATGTGCCATAGATATAGTGTCCTGAGAAGACTCATGAGATACCCGAAGAACATGAGCAAATGTATCCGGGAGTGATGCAATAGTCTCTCCTCCAAGAATCTAAGCCTAGACCCCCTAGGAATCCCATTACAACTAATTTTCTCTTTGAAGTTGCATTTGCTGAACATTGGTAGAAATAGGGAGAAGAGCATTTAATTCCTCATACATTTTCTTAAATTCAACAAAGTATTGGGTAATTGGACGACCCTTCCTTTGAAACTGATAAAACTCTTGTGAAAGCTCATAAACCCGTGTCATGTTATTTTGACTAGAATATAACACATCCAAGTACTCCCACAGTTCCTTGACTGTGTCAATATGGGTTACTAGATCCACTATAGTACTTTAGAGTTTAATAGTTGACTAAGGATACGTGCATCAATAATATCCCAAGCTTCATCATCTTTAGGTTTAGGCTCAGTTAAGTGCCTATGTTGATTCCTACCTGTCAAAGTAAGCTTCACAATTTTCTTTCATTGAAAGAAATTTGAAATACCCTCAAGCTTCTTGTCAATAATTTGGTTAGACGAGGAGGAAATCACCTCCATTGTGACAAAATCACTTCTAGTTTTACTACTCACAGGATCACCCATCTTTTTTTCAATACTATCCTCAAAATATTTTCCTTCAAACGCTTAATTCAACACATTACGTGCATAAAAACAAAGGGCTTCACCACCCACAATCAGCACCCACAAATAGCTTCACCACCCACAATCAGTAGCCACCCACAATCAGCAATCATAAAAACAAGAGACATAAACACAAATCCAACAAGAGACTGGTAATAGCCATGAACCTCTTTCCCATAGTGATCCAACGGCAACGAATGGTAAGACATCCCGTGAGATCTACAAGAAAAGATTATTGAAACCTGACCTCTATGATTACTGCTCCAACTGAGGAAAAACAAGAGAAACTTCTCAACCTAACCAGTGGAGAGGATGAAAATCGGAGCGAGCGGCTTCTTGAGGAACGGAACGAAGCCCCCCTCTCTCTCTCTCTCTGTTGCTCTGCGGAACTTCTTGAAGCAGAGTTTCTAGACAGCTTGTTCCTGGGTCATGCGGGCTGGGTCGTGTGTCGCGCCCTGGCAAGGACGTGAGCTAGCTTGGGCGCGAGCTGGCTCGCGCGGCTCGCGGCTGACTCATGAGCTGGGTGGCGCGGCTCACGGGTGGGTCGCCTGGAGGGGACCCGCACGGCTCGCGGCTCGCGATCTAGGTCACCCGAGGTGGGTCGTCGGAGGTGGTGGGTATGAGGTTTACTTGATACCATGTTGACTGAAAAGTTAAGTGGTCCCCATTACACAATAGTTTAATATATATACAAGTCAATTGAAGATAGGCTTAAAGACCATTCTACTCTTTTATACTTCTAACAGTAACAAAATGAACAAACATTGGCATTTGAGGGCATACATCCCACAAAAATGCGCAAAAGTTCTATTTCCCTCTACCATTCTATAGGTCTCTTTCTTTTAAAGTATGACATCTTCATTCCCTATGGCACCATCCGCTAATTGAGAGCTCAATTTGAAAGCCATAGTAGAGTTTAGTGATCTAAGTTTGCACTCATAGTCCCTTATCATTTCTATCACCTAAGTCATTGTTTTGCCTTCTTCCTCCATTTTTTTTTTTTTTTTTTTTTTTTTTTTTTAATTTTATTGAAATAAAATCTGTATTCAAAATCATATTTGGACCAAAATGATGTCATTTTAGCCTCATCCTTCATGCTTTAACCATGTCAGCACCAAGTAGGAGAGAGAAAATATTAAAAAAGCTTCTCAGCATTTTCCGTTAATAAAATTGGATGGAGTTAATGAAATGAGTGTTGATTATATTAATTTGATAAATTTTAAGATTTGATTGCACTTTTTGTAAGTTTTAGGATTTCACGTGCACTTATTCCATATTCAAAATATTAGTATAGATATAACCATGCATGTCTTGGTTCAAGTTCAAATCAATCTAATTAGTTCAAAACAGAACCTATAACAAGCCAAAATGGAATCATGGTCTTCTATCATTCCAAACACATTAGACACGATATGTAACATATTAAAAGGGGTAGACATATTCAACTTTGCATTAGAACAGACATGACTATTCATGTCGTGATTCAAGCCTAAAATAATCTAATTATCTCAAACAGAATCTATACCAATCCAAACATGGAATCATCGTTTTCAATCATTCCAAACACATTAGATACATCATTTAACATATATATAATGTGTATACACATTCAAACTCACATTAGAATAGGCATAGCTACGCATGTCATGATTCCAACCTAAAATAATGTAAGTGGCAACCATGCATGAGTTTCTAATCTTTGAAAATCATTTAAACTCTCAAGTAATATTCCAATAAGGTCGATGAACACTAGGGAGGCACTAGAGCAGGTCGTGCCATGTATGACCATATTCGTAACCCTAATCCCTAAACAAGCTAGATCAGTGTTTGTAACATTGAATGGAGATTCTCGTCTAAAGTTTACACATAATCATGGAAAAAAACTTTGCATGCCCTTTTGAAACGGCCTAATATCTTTCTAACCTCAGATTTTAGCTATCTTCTTAAGGGTTTAGTGACCATAAGAGGGACCTAGAGGATTTCCTTACCTAAAATTGAGCTTGCTTGTTTTCTTCCTATTGGTGGCCATGAATTTGAGCTCTTTTTCACCTTCGCATCTGGATGGAAGTTTTCCCTTAGCTTGCTAAGCTTGATGGAGGCTCAAAATGGTTTGAAGGGCAGGCTGGAACGGTCTGTGGGTGAAATTTGGCATGGTTCTCCCTGGATGAGCTTCAAGCAAGTCAAATGAGAGAGGTGCAGAGACAGAGGGGGCGTGAGATACTGAGAAATGGACAGAGGCAAGGTTTATTTAGAGTTGTTTCTTGCTCCAGTTGCTTAATCTTTGCATGGATCCCACCTGGCGGAAAAAGGCTTGCCCAGGTTCTCAAAATCCAAATTCAGTAAATGCCAAAATCTCCCAGTAATTGACTAATAATATAATTCCAGATCTGGTCCTAAGTGATCTATGGATTAAAGAAATCAAGTTGAGTGTCAAATCTTGCAAAATTTGAAGAACGGAGCTTCATTAGGCTTGGGAAATTGGGGGTGCAAACAGAAATTATGTTGGTAATCTCTAGTAATGATTACACCCACCTTCTAGTTCGCATGTAATGGCTTGGTGAATAGAAAATCACTGAAAACCAGAGATTGGGGCTTTTTCTTCCTGCTTCTGGCGTCAATTCAAGGTAGTTTTCTCTCACTTAGATCACTTTGAAAATTGGATTTCAATGCACTAGATCCATATACTAGGTTAATAACTAATCAGAGCAACATGTTCTTTCCAGCAAAAGGCCACGTACATAATTGTGTGGGCAAATGGAAAGAAACTTATATGGTTTTCTTATTTAAGAAAATTATTTAAATTTAGCGAGGAATTCTTCATCTACTTTTGAAATGTACAATAGATTTAAGGGATAAGATGAGGGTTCTGCACGATAGATTAAGTAATATTGCATGAGGTTTTTTTGATTTTTTTGTGCAAAAAATTGAGGTAGAGAGATTTTTTGAGTTTGTTTTATACATAGATTAAATGATGAGAAAATTGTCTAAAATGTCTTAAACTTTTTAACGATTTATCAATATAATCATTTCGGTCGAAAATCGTTGATGTAGACACCAGCCCAGTTTGAGGCTAAATTGACAAGTTACTAAAAGGTTTAAGATTAAATTAGTAAAATTGAAAAAAAAAATTAGACTGAATTTGCTGTTGTACAATAAGTTTAGCATATTTTGAATGATTATCCAACTAAATGATTATAAGCACTCATTCTTCCATGCTTAAGTCTGTTGATAACCCGAAGTTCTTTTTATTGGTACTCCTAACTAAAATACTTGCACAAGTACTACAATTTAATCAACTACAGATCTGGTTATAGTTTGTAAGTAGGACGATGCATTATTTTAGGTCATGTGGAGTGACAGTCAAATTTTGTTCAAATTAAGGTTGAATTTAGTGGAGAGAGCAGGACCAGAACTATCTAACTCCAAGAGTGGCACTAAACCTCGTTCGAAACTTGGGCTTCGAAATTATCCAAAATTTGGGTAAAGCTATTCATCAACCGGTGATAGGTCCAAACTAAGCTATTAGGATGAAAAATTAAATACTTCGTCATTCGCTGGTTTGATTACCCTTGCTGTCTTCGCTTGCTGTAAGGCCGCAATGCACCATGTAATCAGCCAGACTCCCCATGGATACTTGCAACGCAATTTAGAAGCGTCGTGGTTTCATCGCCTTGGGGGATAGAAAAGAAGAGCAAAATGCGTCTTCTTAGCTAGAAGCGCTAGGCGAGGCAAAGGAAAAAAGAGTACTTGTAATTAGTAAGCTTGAAGTGAGTAAAAGGTCTTTCTGATGATACTAGACTGGGGTTTGCAGGCGAACTACAGGCCTAATCTCTTCTTGCTAAACATGGTGGAGGTTGGAACTTAAATGGAGCCGACCACATAGAAACCAGAAGACTCTTCGCTCTGGAAAGCTCTTGTTGAGATATGGCCGCTTATGCTGTAGTATGCGGGCTGGAAGATTCGTGGTGGGATGAAAACGGGTTTGGGCCTGATAAATTGATGGATTGTTTAGGCCCTTTATATCTATATGCAAAGGACTCCAATCCCATTTCATCTGATAGGCTTACTTGTTAGTGACCATGTGTTGGAGCAGAACTGGAACTATCCACTTGTTGAGCCCTTCCTGCCTGAAGAAATAGTCTCTTATATCCAAGCTACGGCTACACCTCAAGAGGAGTGTGGCCAAGATGTTCTATTCTGGGATTTGGCTGATCAAGGGCGGTACTCCACAATGTTGGAGTTTGGCTTTAAATATGGGGAGGAGCACGAGGAACGAACTAAATTCTAAAATCTATCTGGAAATAGAAGGGATCACAGAGGATCAGAGCTTTGTTACAGTTGGCCCGGCATCAAAGTCCAATGACAAATCAATTTCACGGAAAGCGGCATTAGACTGCCAATGCAAACCATCCTACATGCCGAGATAAGGTTGAATTCCCCATCCATGTACTAAGGGATTGCTCAGAAGCCAATGGACATAGTGATTTCTTCTCTACTCAACCGTTGCTTCGACAGAACTCTGCAGGATGGTTTTGGGCCACAATTTGGAGTTCACGCTGGTTATTATGGCAATGGAGGAATTCAGGAGTATCCGATGATAAATTCGTATACCCTGCTAATCAGTCAGAACCCCATAGCCATGGCGATGGGCAAAAATTACTAACTACGGGAGCTGCTAAAGGAAATCCAGGCACTGCATTCGTGGGCAGACCCATTCGTGAAGATAAAGGGTAGTTGATGGAAGGATTCTGGAGTCAGCTGGGACATTGCCATGCTTCAAAGGCTCAACTTTGGACCATCCGAAGGGTCGTTCTCTGGCATGGGAGCTCGTCTACTGTAATGGCATAGTCGAATCGGATAGCAGAACGGCGCTAGAGCAGTTGGATGGGAGATTTTCGAGTATCTTGCCGTGCGAAATCTTTCAGTATCTTACTGCGCCCCTACCTGTTTTAAGCTTGCTCCTACTAGGAGACCTTTTTGGTGCTGTGCGGCGTGGATAGCATCTACTCTGTAATGCTTTTGTATGAATCCTGCCTTTTGCTACAATATATGTATATGTATGCGATTTTTCTCCTTCATTGAACTTTCTTAATTTTGTTATTTATAAAAAAAAAAAAATTGACTTGCTTGCTATGTGTACCTAAAAAAATGAGAACGAGTCACTTCAGGTAACCCAAAATAACTTGACTCAAAGTAAACCTAACAACTAACCATTTCAAATAATATTTCAAAATTTACATAGAAATGGAAAATTGATATTGAACATATACACCGAAAGAAAAAAAAGAAATCGTCGATGATACTTGAATTTTGCTGCGAGAGTACTAGATAGTCCTTTGACATAATTAATAAAGTTTTACTAATCTAGCTAGGCAAACTCAAAATTTAATAAATGTTCACCCTTGCCAAGCTTTTGCACACAATATCTAATCAAGAAAAGGATAACAACGAAAAAAATCGGGGATCAATGTGACAATCTAATTGCATTCAAGCATTTGATGCCGGCTTAACCAACTTACCTAACCTCTTGAGTCTGAAAGGCTAACACATTTTTTACGTTTACTAAAGTGGAAGGGCTCATGATTGACTTTGTTTATTAATTTTAATCCACAAATGAACTAAAATAATTTCTTTTGTTGATAAATAACTACACTTTAGATACTAATTCTGCCAGAAAACCACCCTAAAATGATAATTCCATAAAGCAAAAATTAGATAAATATCACATTTGCTTATTATATATTTCCAGATTTATGCATAAGACATAAACAACCTAAACCATAAAATTAATGTGTAATCCGATTTGCTTGATCAAGGTGATGCTAAGCCCCAAACTTGCACTTTAATAGTTTGGGTCCAAAAGACTCAAGGGCCTAAAGAAGGTTTGGCCCTAAATATAAGCCCAGCTATCTTTTCTCCTCCTCATTTCAAGGTTCTCCATTGAAAAGGCTCTTCCTGTTTTTTTGCTCACTCTCACCAAATTTTAGATAAATTTTTTTTTGTAATCACAGAGCAAAAAATATCGCAACCTATGACCAATGTGGTGGTTGGCCTAGTGGTGTAGGGCTCGGTACCGAGCAGCTCGGTGTCCCTTGTCATAGGTTTAGACTCCTAAATCGCCACGCAGCCTTAGGAAGCCTTAATTCATCTGCCATGTAGGTCCAACCAAGCCATGGCATAGGATAACCCTAGCTTCACTCCCACTAGCACAACGGTGAGACGAGAGTGACATGCTTGCTCAAAATGAGCTGTAGCTGTAGTCAAATCGAAAATTCTGTCGTGCTACGACAATAATTAGTGAAAATTGTCGACGTTAATTTTCAAAGATTAACGATTTTTAGGTATAACTTAGTGCAAAATGTCATAAATATTTAAATCCCTAACTTTTTATAAATGCTATGACAACAACTCTTTAGACATGGTAAAATGTCACAGATATTTGATTTTCGTAATTTTCATGATGCCATTCATGCACATTGGATAATCTTTCAACAAATGTAACCGTTTTATGATCACCTAACATCATAGATATTTTTCATGCTTCCGTTTTTTATAGTTTAGGTGTGCTTATATTGTACTTCATTAACATTTTATTATTCTTGTACCTTTATAAGTTTTTCACATGCGTGCGTAAAACAAATCAATTTGTCAATGTAATATTTATTGTCATTTATTAGGCAAAAACACTTTGCCTATACCGTACCCAAACAGAATGAACATGTCATGTTCCCGTGTTTGGTCTTGCATTTCGAATGCACAATGCGCACACTAGTTATGATAAATTTGGATAAGTTCAGATATAATTATCTCAATTAAAGTATGTAATAATCTTTTGCTAGCCCGTTTAATTAGAAAAAAAGAAATAAAAATCAAAAGTTCAAGATTTGAGAGCGAATTTAGAAATTGACCATTCAAATGACATATGCTATGTGCAAATTGCTTTGAGCGAGGCCACTTGTGGAGCTTAAAAGTCTCGACTTAATTGGTCTATGGGATTTGTAGGGTATTTTGTGAATTTATATATATTTAATTTGCCATACTTGTACCACTAGATTATAAGATAAAAAATAAAAAGAATTTATGCGGGTATTGACTTTAAAAGTGTAGGTATCAAGCAATCCCCAGTTGAACATATCTCCGCATCATCAATCGTATGGTTGCTAGACAAAGCGAAAGATAAAAAAGCAGTAGGTCGTCGGACACAAAATCATAATCTACCCAAGAAAGTACGACAATTAAGCGTTACGAATTACAAAATTACTGCCGTAGAAGTACTTTTGCAGCGAAGTCTTCAACGACAAACGTGCAATATCGAGATCCTATGCATCCCCAACTACCATGTTGGATCTTGTCTGTTGGAACGCATCATAAATATAGTCATAATGGACCATATATGCCTTCACAATTTTAATTGGAAGTAGTACCATGGTCGCTGGTCGTGCACGCATAATTTCAGTGAATTGACCATCAAAAGGCCACATCAATTATCCACCCTTTGCCTCGAAAACCGTATAATAAGCATGGGCGTGGAGACTAGCTACATGAAGGCCCATGAAACACCAATCTCATAAATCGGTTAAGTTTAGACACATGATCTCTATAGGCGATTCTAATTCAGAATAATTTGCATGTAATTTATAAGGCACAAATGAAATGCATAACCTTAGGATGTTAAATCCTCGGCATTGACAATGATAGCGAGGAGCGATGGGAAGGCGGGGACAACTGTTTCCTAGGACATTCTAATTGGTGCGTTTGTTTCTAGAGGGGTGGAAAACATAGAATTGTGACGGGGGCAATTTGGAAAGAGATGTGGCGTTTTAATAAATAATTGTTAAGATGTGTGAATTTCAATTTTGGTATTAAAAAACTCGGCGTGCAAAGCACTAAATCCAAACAGAGAGGACGTGAAGTGGTAAAAGAGTAGAAGGTGACGAGTATTTGGTATTTTCATGAAAGATTTATATTATCTTTGGTTGCTAATGAGGAATTATCTTGGCAAAATGCAAGCATCATTCATTCTATTATGGGTCCACAAATTAATGAGACAACGATTTATCCACCAATAATATCAAGTAAGGCATAAAGGGATCATAGCTCTTCAATTGTTTGGCAAATTGTCCAATTAATTTTAAACCTATTGCACATATGTTAATTTAATCCTAAATTTTTTCATTTTGTCAATTAAGTCCAAAAGTTTACACGAAATTTCAATATAGTCATTATGACCATTTTTTGTTAAAAATTGCTGATATAGTGATTTGCCATGTAGGATGAACGGCAATGAATGAATTGCCACATAGGCAATTTTTAGCGAAATTGACTATATTGGAAAATGGCACAAATATTTAGGACTAAATTGATAAAAATTTAAGACTAAATTAATATTCATAGTGTAGATTTAGGATTGATTGGTTAATTTTTCCATAATTTTCTTCACTCAAATAGCAAAACTTGACATAACTACAGTAAATGGATATGGAACACTATAATGAACCTTTCATAGAAATCAACAAACAAAATGATGACAAATAAGCCAGAGGAAAGTAGTACTTCATATCTCTATGCTAAAAGGTCAAACACAAAAAGTGTTAGAACTCAGTACATCCGTCTAAGGTAAACTTTTCATGGCGAGATGTTATTCATGATACACTGCCACATATTTGGGAATCAATCTCGAGAGTGTTGAGGGATTTATCAATTATATCTTATTCCTAAGTTGCACATCTTGCCGATTATATCTTATTTCTAAGTTACACATCTCGTAACGTCACGTGGATGGGTCAAGAGACAAATTAGTCCATGTATCTCGTAAGGCTCCAATGACTCGCGATCTTACGTGGTTTATAAAAAGACAATAGTTAATATCACGAAAAATCTCAAATTAGTATATATGTGATAAATTCATCAGAAATAATTTTTTTATCACAAAAATCTCAAATTGATATATTGGCGACAAATTTACCCCCCGTTAAATTCCGCTAAATTTTACTAACAAATTACTAAATTGAATGATAAGTAATAGTTAATAAGTTTATCGGCTTGAGATTTTTCATGATATTAATTCAATTTAACAAAAACTAACGGATGATGAATTTGTCGTAAATATATTAGTTCAAGATTTTTGATAAATTTATTGTAAATATACTAATTTGAGGTTTTTATTTATATTAACTTAGAAAAGAAATAAAAGCAAGTGGGAGAGAGAGAGAAGCTTTGATGCCGCCCCCGGTATGCTTTCGGCGAAAAGGTCAACACGGAGGCAGCCCCAATTCGTCAATCATGTCTCCCCAAATGTCTTTCTCCCCGCCTTCCGTCTCTGACATTGCGTTCGGTCCGAGCCAATCCTCCCCGCACGTGCCGAATTCGAGAGGAGGGGGGGAGGCAAGAAAAACGCCAATCACGGCGGAAGATCTTGCCGTGCGCCATCATGAATGTGCACATGCTCGTCAACAATGGTAGGCTGCTTGGAGTAGCTCCCATCTCTGCAGGCTACATCTCCTATGCCATCCTAAACAAACACTCGCTTCATGTCGGTAAGAAAAGAGAATTGTTTTCGAGATATTAGTTTCTGGCTTTTATTTATTTGGACGGTGAAAAACTAATCGATTTGCAATATATATTTTCTACTGAAATCTTTTATAAAGAAAATTGTTACTTCTCTTTAGTTTGGTGGTTTAGAGAAAGCGAATTCCCTTTTACTAGGCGAGGTGAAGTTGTTTTCCCTCTATTCAAGCCTGTTGTTTTCGGTCTCTAAGGAATGTTTTTTGTAAATTGATTAGTTTTTGGTCGTCCAACCGGAAAATCCGGGAAGCGATTTCTTGAAAACAATCTTCTGTCGAACAAACGGACCCGCCACCAATATTTGTGGCCACGGCACGCTGCATTAGGAGATACGTTGCTTGACGGGCCATGGGAGGGGGCGACAATTTCAACACAGCTTGAAGAATCCGAACTTGGATCCGACGTAACACGACATGATTGATTTCTTAATCGATATAAAGACTTAACCAGCACGTGTCCTCACTTATTTCTAACAATTAATACTTTGTGCGCGAGGAGAAAAGGGTTTTAAGAATTTGCCCGAATGATCGACACGAATGTCGTAAAGTTACTCGAATCCCGGCCCTCGGAATGGCCCACGTCCACGGTGAATCGCTGAAGAATGGTCAGAAGTAGATCTTATCCACGAATCTCATCGGACGATCCTGCTCACTGTCCTTGGCTTCAAATTGGAGCCGAACCACGTGACGAGAATAGACAAGACGAGCCCCGTGAGTGCCGTTTGACTCCTGTTCTGGACTTCTGTCGCCACACTGGTGAAAGGAATATGAAGCGTGAGATCATTTCGTTTCACTTTATACAGGAAGAAAGATTCCAATGTGACATGGTACAGCAGTATTAAAATTCCAATTGGATTCCATTCTTCCCCGAACTCCTTCCGACCAATCTCTAATTGGTTATTGCATGTTTACCATAACCCTGATGTAATTGTTACATGCATGCATTTACAGGAAAAAATGATCACACTGGTGAAAGGAATATGAAGCGTGAGATCATTTCGTTTCACTTTATACAGGAAGAAAGATTCCAATGTGACATGGTACAGCAGTATTAAAATTCCAATTGGATTCCATTCTTCCCCGAACTCCTTCCGACCAATCTCTAATTGGTTATTGCATGTTTACCATAACCCTGATGTAATTGTTACATGCATGCATTTACAGGAAAAAATGATCAACTTTTGATTGTTATTCGATAAATGATAGACTTAGTCGATGAGAGTAGAGTTTGGTATTTATAAGAAATATTGATAACTTGAAGGAAATCATCAACTCTCTAGTGAAGTCATCGACAACACAATGTGAAGTTATTGACGAGATATTTGAAGTTTCTCAACAAAATTATCGATATTGATGGTGAGTAATCGACACGAAGAACCCCGTAGTCTTTGATCATTGATTACATTGTTTGCATTTTTATCACTTCAAAGAAGAGAGTCGTTAAGTGCTTATCTCCATATTTGTTAATTTAGAATTTGTGTAAATTCTTTTGGATAATTGTTTGTGAAGTAACTTTCACTAACCACCGAAAGGATTAAGGAGTTATTTAATTTTTCAAATTTAGTAATTGTAATGTGTAACCATGGCCATTTATAATTGTCTGAAAAAGATTATAAATACCCCGAACATCCTGTAAAGGCTCTAAATCAATCATAGAACTCAGCTTTCTCCCAAATTTATCTTTATTTTTTCTTTTCCACAATTTAAATGTCTTTCCATTCCCGTACTTTAGTTGTAATTTTAGATACCTCGTTATCGATTAAATTCTAATGTGTATCTTAGTTGCCATTTTTAGATCTCCATCGTTGATTAAATTTTGGCATTGTATCTTTATCTTTACACTTTTTCTAAATTCTTGCAACGCATTTTATGTCATGGGATTTCATCATTGATTAAATTCCATTAAAATGTATATGTTCTTTGTGTTCTATTGATACAACTCCTATTCGGAATCACTATACAACCTGTCTCAATCTTAAAAAAAAAGTCAAAGAATGAATTTTGATGAAAGATACTTTGTTAATGAATCAATTTTGGCAAAATATCTTTTTGGTACATTTAGTGGGACAAGATGCGGTTCGATTTTAGGAAATTCAATTCCAAAAGCAAAGAATCCTTCGGAGCCTAACAGTGCCATAGATAACAAGCCCAATGATAGTGATAGGGTTGTGCGCTCTAAATCTCCAACTCTTAACCTAGTGGCGGAAGAGAGCCAACGCAAGGGGACATACCTTCCCTAGTGTCTCATCGAAGAACAATCAAGAGGAGTTGCACCAAATGCTCATACATTGGTCATCATGAAGAGATTGTTCAAAGACCCGCGATACAATATAGCCAATTACATTATGAGTCACATGTTAGATGTGGTCAAGTCAATCATCATCAATGTCATGAATGATGTTTTCTCAAGGCAACAATCGTACAATCAACCTCCACAATTTAATCCAATGGCAATAGTGTACAATCCTAATCCATCTTCATTTGTTGATGTCGATAATGTTGGTTGGAGTAGTCAGCCTTCCATAAGAATTAAGCTAAGCAAATTAGTCAACCCCCTAAAAGAATTTTGCAAAGTTACTCTTCTAATTAATGTCAAAATGATGAGAATAATCAAATTGTTGATGTTGGTTTGCAAAACTAAATTGGTGACAATAATTTGACAAATCAAACTAGACAACATGCCAATCAATTGTAAAATGTTGAAAAAGTAAGGCTAGTTTCACCCAATGTGCATATTCCTTTTAAACCTAACAAATCGATTAACATTTATAATCTAGCAAGACCGGAATTACTGCCTATACAGCAAAATGGCCAACCAATCCACAGTTGAACCTAGCACAATTTGTCGAAGAAGTTACGACAACAATTTGGATTAGACAAGGGTGTCATCATACTTGTTTTTTGGAAGCTACATCTTGAATGGGTCGATAATAAGTCTTTTCTAAGAGGCTTTGAAATCCCCTAATTTTCCATTTTTAGTGGCGAAGATGAACAGAATGACCGATTTATAGCCTAGTGGGAAGAGTGGGGACAAATGAGCTTTTAAGACTTAGGTTATTTTCTTTGTCTTTGTCAAAAATGACTTTTACCTAGTACATTTATCACCTAATTCGTTGTGTAAATTAAGCAAAGATAGAAGGACAATTCCATTCTCGATTTTATAGAACAATGAGGTATCGATTATTGATTTGGCCATACTCTATCAATGTCAATCAATTAACTTGTTGTTCAATAAAAAAAGGCTAGAATGGATATCTTACTATACTCTTCAGAGAAAGAATTTGCAAATTTGACTTTCAATGGATTGAATTTAATCTTAGAGAGAGCCAATTTTTTTGGTGATCTATTCAATTGGCAGTGAGGGTATTTAAGTATCATTAACTACTTAGGTACAAAAATGAAATGTCACATGAAGAATTTACACAAATGTGGCTTTCATGGAAAAACATGTCAAATGATGGTATCGACCAAGATAAGATTTGGAGAAAAAAAAAATTGAATTTGCCAATAACAAAAGGGCATATGATGACTCATAATTATCTAATTTAAAATGATCTAATGATTGATGAATCATTCAATTCTTTTAAAAAGGGGTATATGTTGTATCCAAAAAAAGTAATAGACTTAATCAATGAGAGCATAATTTAGTCATTTATAAATGGAATTATCGATAACTTAAAGGGAAATAACAACTTGCTAGTAAAGTCATCAACAATACTATATGAAGTTATCAATGAGATCCTTAAAATTTCTCAACAAAGTTGTTGACATTGATGATAAGCAATTGACGTGAGAAACCCTGTATTCTTTGATATGAGATTACATTTTTTTTCACCTCTATCATTTAGGAAGATAAAAATTGGGCGGTATTGTCCATATTGATTAATTTATGATTTCTGTAACTTTTTTTTTGGATAAGTGTTTATGAAGTAACTCCGAGTAATCATTGAAAGGATTAAGGAGTGATTTGTTCTTTCAAATTTCATAATTGTCATGTACAGCTGTTGTTTGTAATTGTTTGAAAAGGGTTATAAATACTCTAAGTGTACTTTTTGTGAAGGCTCTCTCAATCAATCAAAAAATTCGATGTTCTAGCAAATTTATTTTTATCTTTCTTTGTCCGTAACTTGAATATCTTTTAATTTCCCTACTATCGTAGTTTCAAATATCTTGTCATTATTTAGATTACAACATATATCTTAACTGCAGTTTCAAGATATTTGCCATATATTAAATTCCAATATTGTATTTTTATCATCGCGCTTTATTGTCAATCAACTTCCAATAAAAATTTTTATATTATAGGGCTTCATCGTTAATTAAATTCCGTTGAAGCATTTTGTTCCTTGTTTTCCATTGATACAACTCTAGTCTCAAATCGCTGCAGAACCCTTCTCATTCTTAAAAAAGCCAAAGAATAAATTTTGATAAAAGATATTTCATCGTTGATAATAATAATTTTGGTGAAATTGAAACATTTTCATTGATTGATTATTTTAAATGATAGAAAATATCATCTTAGGATTATATTTTTCAAATTATTTATTTTTTGCAAAATGAATGAAGCTTAAATGAGATGTTATTACACTTTTGGAGATCTATTTATGTGAGACCCAAATTCTCATAGTGGAAAACTGTAGTTATTTCAATGATGATACAAAATGTCCAACATTCCTTATGCGAAGGCGCCTCCATGACAAATTGGCGAGCTCCTACATAAACACTTTATCATAATATATTTTCGTAAATCTGAAGATGCAACTATATGGTACTTTTCTCCGTTAAAATAGGTAGAGCTGTTGTTTGTATATCAGTTGGGAATCAAAGTAATAATAAGAAGTTTCCAGTGTGATATCATCTAGAATAGAGCCGGGAAATTATAATTCCTACTTAAAATCAAATCGTGTCACTACCATTTTATTTCAAAATCAAGTTGAATATTATACGTTTCCTAATTTTATCATAAATTTGAAATTCTGACTTCATTTATTTCTTAAAAAATAAGCAATTATCGCTTAAAAATGAATAAATGAAAAATATTTTCACAAAAATTATTGTTGATAATGAAAACATTTTACTTTAACTAATTATTCTAAACGGTATAAACGATTATTTTTAAAAAATATTTTTTCAGATCATTCATTCGCAAAAATAAATGGAGCCTTTAAAAAAAATTAAAAAAATAGCTTTCATGGATAGACATGTAAAATGCGTTATAAAGTACGTAAACATGTCTAAAGAAATTTAAAGGCCGCCGTGTCCCCCACAAACAACATGTAAATACGCATTAATTACACATGTCTAAAGCGTACCAAAAGAAAGAGATTAAAAGAGTTAATCAGCATGCAGCACATTTTAATATTTATTATTTGTATTTATTGTCTATTAAACGGATTGTAGAGCTGAGCTTGCACGTGCTCATATGTGTCAAAAAGCTTAGCGCAGCATCGGGAAAATAACTCCTGTCCGAAACTCAGATCGACTCGTTATGGGGAAATGGGTTGGGGATCCGATTTCAGATTTGTCGGTGGATATCCAAAACCCGAACCCGATCCGGCATGTGTCATTGAAACGCCTTCACTATTTTGAACACTGTACCTAGGCGATTACAACATCTAACCTATGCAACGAAAATAACTCAGCGTTTTGGTAATCATTAACATATGATGTTGTACTAAAATATCCATTTGTCCCTAATATTTAGACAAAAACTACACTAATGCAAATTTTGGGTTCAAGCGTATTTTTCTTTTTTCCAGAATAAAATAGGGTATGAGTTTTTATTAGTTGATTATTTAAGGGGGAATCAGTACAACAATCTATCATCGTGACTTTCCTTATATCTGAATTTTTGGGGCAGGAATTGGGTCCACAACCATCGGTTCCTAAGCGGAAAGCAAGGGAACATGCCCCAGTCATCGGCTCAATCCTCGGGTAGGTATTCAAGCGTACTTAATCACATGAGATTTGAGATTCCCTTTAGAAAATCTGTCACGGGCGAAGGCCTCTAGAACCACCCCGTTTTTCGTTCCCATCATAGGGAAAAATTGATGGTGGCGTGCTCCTAGAAGACAAAAATAAAATGAATGAATTCAACACTAATGTCCAAAAGAAGATAAAGGAATTCCACACCAAATGCGAAATGGTCCAACCTCATCTTGAAGAACTAAAGACTATTTCAGATGCAGACTTGCTCATTCCAAACCCTCGGATCCTGACGGTCTTACCCAACGTTGGCGTTTCTGGATCCTCTGATTGGGTGGGAATATTCCCTTTTTTTTGTGGACGATGCGGTCCCGTGCATTATACGTAAAATCCATCTTAAATCCAATGATGAGAACTTGTATTTTGTGAAAGCAAATTTCGTGTTCTCACTTCTCACTCACTTTGTCAACGGTCGCCACGCATTCGCCTCATTAATTCATGATTTTCGAATAGGAATGTTTGGTCTTTTATTATTTGAGACATGATGGAAATTCATTTCAAAAGTTGCCAAAGAAACGGAATGAAATAAGTATCATGTCACATTAATTGTTTTCTTGTCCCACATGTTTTTTCTTTTAAGGTTAATATCATGAAATATCCCAAATTAGTATATTTGTAACAAATTTATTATTCGTTATTTTTTGTTAAATTTTAGAATCAAATTATTTAGTTGGAGAATAAGTGACGATTGAAGATCAGCTTGAAGTTGTACTTGTTATTTATCACAAATGTATCAGTTTATGATTTTCATGGTATCAATCCAATTTAATTTTCATTAAATTTATGGTATATTTTCATATGTATATTAGTTTATGATAAATTTAACACAAAAATTATGGTATATTTGTCATATGTATATTAGTTTAAGATATTTTGTGATAAAAAATCAGTTTTTCGTAAAATTGTCACAGCTGTATAAATTTGGAATTTTTCATGATATTATCATTTCTTTAATGTTGAATCCTACACATTTCTTCTTCTTTTTTATTGAAAAGCACCTCTCCTCATATTAATCAAAACATAGTAATGGAGGGTTTTTCATTGTAAGAATGAGTTCTCATTCCTTCCTCCTCTTCTCACTCTTAGTAAACAAACAAGACCTCAGATAAATTACCTTCTTATTACCCACCCTTAAAGTCCTAAGTCGGCAAATTTAAATTCCAAAGTACAAAATCCTTTACCTCACCAACTCAATTAATCATTTTAGATTCAACAACCCATATCAATGCTTCTCCTCGATCAGTGAACCCTGGGTCGCTTTTCCATATGAGATCTCATAACACATAATTGATTGGATAATTACGAGCACCCAAATGTCGATACGTAGTCATTGTCACACTACATCGAGCTAAAGGCATTAGAAAAAGAAGAAAAACAACACGAACCCTAGGGTTAGGTTGGAAACCACTAGATTTGAGCATGCGCGAATAGAATTAAGTGAAATTAGTGCTATAATTAACTTGGAATTGAACAATTCAAACTTATAGCCATTAAAAATAGAAAAGAAAAGATAAAAGTCAAGCTCTCGAGCTCACTCTTCCGCCTCCATGTTCCCAAATGTCCCCATTCGTTTGTAATCTCATCTGTTGTCCGACCTAACACCGGCGCTCATAGACTAGAGACGTGAAGAAACAACAATCCTCAATTATTAAAATTTTATTATCATCATCATTACTATTTCCGATAGAAAACTAGAAGTGACTAAAAAGTCAACTCAATCGCGCTGGCACCAACCAACCATATTATCATTGTAGCCTTCTTAGTCAAAGAATCGGACGGCTCTGGGACAGCGGCTTGACTTGATCGCAACCCCCCCACCTCCTTTCGATCAAGTTTTCCCTCCCGCATGGGCCCCACCTTGCCTGATCAGGTCAATGTCCTCACGTGTAGCCCAGCCTTCTGAATTTCCTTCTTTTCTTTTTTCTTTTTCAAAAATACATATCATGCTATTTCCCAACCATAATTAATATATATATATATATATATATTTATTTATTGAGACAATCGGATAGTCCTTATCGACCCCTGTCGGGAGTAAATACAAAAGTCACACTAGTCCGTAATTTCTTGAAGTGCCCCCCGTATAAATTTGTATGGATGCACATCGAAGACATGGGGTGCAGATGGTATTTAAAATATAAAAAGAAAACCTAGTGTCTTCTCTCTCTTTTGGGAAATTAATGCTGATTTTCTATTGCAACAATTTTTTTTTTTTTATGAAAATATTGAGGGAAGGCTCGTGAGCAACACACAAACCGAAAGTAATTCTGATGAAGAACTGAAAATCTACCACAGTGAAATAGAAATACTCCCCCAAAATTCCAATTACGAGAACTCACTTTTGCATTGCTCGAGACAAGATGGATTTAATTTCCCATTAAACCTTATACTTAATTTATTTTCCTAGTTACATGTAAATATAAGAAATTCCTTTTAATCCTATTTGACAACTGCACGATCTTGATGATAGTTGAACTTTTCATATGGCAATGAATCTAGTAACAATATAAATGTGACAACACTAACAAGAATAATCATTTAATACTTATGATAAAATTGAAAAAAAAATCATTATGATATATAAAGAAGAATGGGCAAATTCTCAAATGAAGAAATCATGTTTTTTTGATGACTAATTGATGCGTGATCGATACTTACGGTATTAGTGAGGTTGGTGGCACAGCGATAATACCCTTCGTCTTTTTGATAACGGATTTTTCTTTCTTGTCGTCTAATGGTTACTGTTCGCTTTACATTCATTCTCCGGACAATTTTGTCATATCGCAAAAATCAAAACCACAAAGCGACTTCCCTTGGAAAAAAAAAGTTAGAAAAAGACGGGAATAAAAAATATTATGGAAAAATAAGCATTGTTTTGAAACTTTCAAGAAAAGGAAATGAGGGAAAACTTTTGATTTTGATTTTGACCTTTGAGACATTACAATGTTGTCATACCGTGATAATCAAAAGCACACAGCGACTTGCCTCGGAAAAAAAAAAGATAGAAAGAGGTGGGAATAAAAAAACATTATGGAAAAATAAGCATGATTTTGAAACTTTCATGAAAAGGAAATGAAGGAAAAAATTTTCGATTTCGATTTTGACTTTTGGGGCATTTTTTTCTCTCCAAACTCCATGCCACATGTGCTTCCAAACACAGCATAAATGGAAAGGAAAAAGTCCTCGTTGGGTTGGATTTTACATTCTCACCTACAGTATTTTGTACGGTCAGGAATGGAGTTTTGCACAATCCTCACTTGATACTTCACCTATACTCTCCTTCTCCCTCTTTCTATTTATCAACAACTTCCCTCCCCCTCCATTCCCTTTTACCCCTCTCTCTCTCTCTTTCTCTCTCTCTCTCTCTTTCATGGTGTTGCAGCCATGGCTGTGGAGCTCATGCTGGGTTATCGGAACGACACGGCCTTCTCGGCCAAGATGGAGGAGACAGCGGTGAAGGAGGCCGCCTCTGGCCTCGAGAGCGTCGGGAAGCTCATCAAGCTCCTCTCCCACTCTCAGCAGCAGCATCACGCGCAGGCCCGAGAAGCCCTCGACCCGCCGCCGCCGCCGGACCTGGAGCGCGACTGCCAGGCCGTCGCCGACGACGCCGTCTGCAAGTTCAAGAACGTCATCTCCCTCCTCGGCCGCACCCGCACCGGCCACGCCCGGTTCCGGAGGGCCCCCGTCCAGCCGGGCCCTGAGAAACCGCCGAACCCCCAGCAGAAGATTTACTACGCCACCCCGATCCAGCAGATCCCGCCGTCGCCGGCACCGGGGCCCGCGCTCCCCCCCGGCCACTATGGCGGCTCCGCCGTGATCCCGAAGAGCAACGGGGTGATCGGCGAGAGGAGGGACTCGTCGACAACAATCAGCTTCTCGTACGCCCCCTCGGACTCTAGCAATCCGTTCGGGTCGTCCTTGACCGCCGACAACATCAACGGGAATCTTAACTACAACAATGTGAACGACCGTCATGCTGTCGTGAAGCAGCAGCAGTGCTCCTCCTCCTCGACTTTCCAGATCACGAGCTCCTCCGTCGGCGGGAAGCCGCCGCTGTCCTCGTCGTCGTCGCTGAAGAGGAAGTGCAGCTCCGAGACTTTGGGCTCCGGCAGGTGCGCGTCCTCCTCCGGGCGGTGCCATTGCTCCAAGAAGAGGTAATTAAAACCAGGGAAATTGTGTCCACATATTTTTAGCAATAATAGTTGATTTATTTTTCTCGTTTACTGTTGAGGTTTTTTCTATTTATATATATATTTTAGTTCTATGATATTATCTGACTTTCAATTAGATTTTTATTTTGAAATTGTCTAAACACGTGTATCGGGCAAAGGCTCAAGCTGCTCTCCATCACTTGTTCGAGAAAATTAACATAATACTAAAATTGTGAAATTTTGGATAATTCTAGCTAGCTATATGGTAGGGTTTTATTTGGTGGGATTGTGGATGAGAATTGATGCATAGTCTTAGTTTCCATGAAAAAATATAAAAAATAAATGCATAGTTGTGATGAATGTTTCTCCCTTGTGGATGAGCAGGAAATTGAGAGTGAAGAGGGTGGTGAGAGTCCCGGCGATCAGCCTGAAGATGGCGGATATTCCGCCGGACGAGTACTCCTGGAGGAAGTACGGCCAGAAGCCCATCAAAGGCTCCCCTCATCCTAGGTAACTCAATTTTTCCCTCATTTTCTCTCTCTTTTTTCTCCCTAAAATGAGGATATTGCGAATATTATGAAATTTATTACGAATTTATCTGTTGATGAAAAATTCATTTTGGGTATTTATATACTTTGGTTGCTTTCAATAAGCTCACTTACTGAGGTTTTCCCTTGCCTCGGGTTGGCTTTACTCTCCCTAATTGTTGCTTCATACGTGCTCTTAGACGCTCGCTAGCAAAATCCTTTAGAAAATATTAGGATTCTCTCCATCACTGATTCTAGATAACAGTTAGCTAACCGGCTTTGTAGCTCGATTTCTCATTTGTATTTTCCTTTTTCTCCCTACCTCGCAACAGGGGATACTACAAGTGCAGTAGCGTGAGGGGATGCCCGGCGAGGAAGCACGTCGAGAGAGCGTTGGACGACCCGGCAATGCTCGTCGTCACCTACGAGGGAGAGCACAACCACTCTCTCTCCGTGGCCGATTCGACCAGCCTCATCCTCGAGTCCTCTTGAGACCTCATTCTTCCATGGAAGTCGGCATGTTGGATATAAGAAGCATTCTAAACCACGAGCCCTAATCGAGCCGATTGGAATCCGTGCTAATATATGTAGTACAGCTGATGTGCACCGTCTTTCTGTCCCGCCCCTGCCCGCTCGCAAGACCGACATGAACCCTGATATTACTGTGACGAGGAGATGCGGTTTTTCGAAGATGAAATTATCGCATTTGTATATCAGCCTTTTGGGGGTTTTAGTTTAGTGAATCATCTAATCCATCGAAAATTTGAGTGGAAAAAAATGAAACCCATGAAAAGAAAAAAAAAGGGTCATAAAATCTCGAAGGAGAGAGAGACTTGTGGGTTGGTTAGATTAGTCGAATTATTGCAAATATTTCAATTTCATTGTACAATGTCTGAGCTAAAGTCATTTCTCTTGAGCAATGTGTAAGGACTGATGATGATGATTTGAAAAGAAGATGGTGGATCTGGTAAAACGTTTCCCAAATTGCAAAATCAAAGAAAAAGGGAAGTGGGGTCGTTCTTTCTTTCTCATCATTCATCGTGCTTCCACTTTTCTTTTTCTTCTGCTTTTCTTCCTTTTTCCTTCTCCTCCGAATTTATTAAATTAGTATCTATGCAAAAGGGCAAGCTTTATTTCTTTAGTCCTTGTCCTTGGATGCCTCCTCGGGCTTTTGCTTCGTGCCCTTCTTCTCTGTTTTTTCTACGTCACTCAAAGCTGTTTTTGGTCCCCACGACCACCCGGGGCAAAGTGAGAAAAAGCAAGCATTAAAAGACACGAAAGGGACCGGGTCAAACAATGGGAAAGCAGCCGACGCTCGCCTCCGGGTGTCGTGTTAGGGACGGTTGACCAAAGTTACGAAAGGAGGTTGGCGGTTGGGGACGGCCACTTCTTGTATTTATTATTTGATTAAATGGCAATTATAATCTTAGAGAGAGAGAGAGAGAGAGAGAGAGCTCTTGGTTTGGATGGTGGGAAGGTGTTGAATGAATTGTGATGTGAAAACAATTGACAAGTTAACCTCTAAGACGTACTTTGTGGCTTTAGTCAAGTGCATTGGTCGATTGATTAAGGTTGTTTGCGCAATAATTCCGTTGACAAAGAGACAGAATGCTTGTTTTTTATGGTTGGAAGGTGTTGAATTGAATTGAATTGTGATGGGAAAATAATTGACAGGCTAACATCTAAAAACCCATTTGGTGGTTTAGTCAAATAAAGTGATCAATTAAGTCTGTCTGCACAATAATTTCGTTTGACGAGTATTTTGGAGTGCTTGCCGACTGAGTAAGCGAAAGGAAATGGTTAGAGGACCAACTTTTCCTATGCAAAGGAAATATTCACGCATTTACCATTAAATGAGTTCATGTGAAAATATTCAATTACAAAATTAACTCTAAGTACACATGTTACTCATCCGACAACAAATTAATATATATATATATATATATATATATATATATATATATATATATAATTTTACGTTGACAGCCGGATCTATAATAATTCTTAAACAAAAATAGCTATTGTCTTTGAAAATGCTCCTATGCGACCTTAATAGGTGAGGCTTAAACAAGAGAGTCATATTCAAATGTTAGAATTTACCTAATTCTTTGTTTGGTCCGACCTAGAATTCACCATCCCCCATGTCAGACTAAGCATTAATTTTGTCAACCGGTCAATTTTCAGCACTGTTGCTGATGAAACACGCATGCTTTATGCATTGACACGAGTGGTGCCTAATCATCTTTGAGAGAGAGAGAGAGAGAGAGAGAGAGAGACGGTTGGTTTCAAAGGGTCGAGAAGTCCACACATCCTTAGTGGGAAAGCATAGGAGAGGCAAAGTCAAAAAGTGCGGTGGGAGATGACGGAGGACCACTTCTTGGCCCTCGGGACAACCCCGATGGCCACACTTAACTTTGTCTTCGACGTTGTCTGCTATTCGTTTTGTTTTGTTGCCTTCGGAAGTCGTCAACCTTGTCGCAGTTGAATCAATGATGGTCCCCTCAATGTCCCTATTCGGGGTCCCCTCCCCCCCGGTCCGTTCCTATCCCCAACAGTAGGTCAATTTACATTACATTATGACCAATAATGCCGGGACTAGCCTAGCGTTTTGTCTCCATTAGTTATATGGATTCGATGGGATTTTCTGATTACAAAGCACCTTCAATACCACACCGTCCGATCATCAAGTGACGGGAATTCTGTGATTTGACCTGATCGATTAGTTTTCGTCTTGAAGATCGAATCGCTAGTGTTTTCTGCATTGCAAAAACCACGTCGGTCAGAACATCCACAAAGGGAAATGTCAAAAATTTTCGTCATGGCGGTCCATTAAGCTCGTGATGCGGGAGTAGGCAAGCTTGGAAAGTAATCTGAACTTGGAAGTTGCATTGAAAACGAATAACTCGTGAGTACAATTCAATCCTCGTTAATCAACCAAGCATGTTTTATATTTATGCAAGCAAAGGGAGATTCCGGCCATAGGATGATCTAATGGGTCCAATGAGGAGAAAGCGTTTTAGATGAAGTTTCTAGAAATTGAAGAATAAAGACTCATTCAACTTGAGCAAAAGGTTTTCCATTTCAAGTTGGTTTCCTATTTTAAATACATTTCTTAGTTTAATGCTTTCTAATTTGATATCTCCTTGCTTAATAGTATGAGGTATCCTAGTTTAATATTTTCAAGTTTGATGTTTCCTTGTTTAGTATTGTAGTCCATCTATGAACAAAAGGTGAACTCACAGTTATGCAAGCCAATTTGTGAGTTTGATATATGAGAATTTCTATCAGGTGAGTGGTTCTTTTATCCAATTTGTTGGTGGTGAATCTTCCTCTATTGGATTCTATAACTCTATCATTCTTCTACTTGGAGGCTGATCTACAAAATAATGATATTTATTTATTTTATTTTATAGTTTTTGTTTGTCTTAGTAATCCAAATTGTCCCAATGTGGTGGAATCCTCATCACTGAGCATGGAGGCCAACTGATGTAGTACTCAACCTCAATTTCTCGATAGTGACAACTTTTGTTAATGTATTTGCTAGATTTTCTACACCAAGGCTCTCCTTCAATGAAAGTATCCCATTATTGATCAGTTGACAATATGATAATACTTTAACTTGATATGCTTTATCCTTGGGTTAAATACTAGATTTGTTGCGAGATAAATAACATTCTAATTGTCATTGAAAACAACATTGCTATCCTACTTTGTGCCTATCTCCTCTAGAAATTCTTCAACCAAATCATTTATTTGCTGACTTCATATATAGCATCATACTCATCTTAAGTGGTCGAGAGAGAGACACACTTATGGAGTTTAGACATATAATTGATTACAATACTAGTTAAGTTAATAGCATTTTGAGGTGCTCTACTTTAGGTATGTCACTATATTTTATGAAAAATGGTGTAACTTTGCAAGGTTTCGTCGATGTAGATATTGGTGGTGACTTGGACACATATATAGCAACATACTTTGCTTAAATGGTTGAGAGAGACGCACACTTATGAAGTTTAGACATCTAATAATATCACTTAAGTTAATAGCATAATTTGAGGTGCTCCGCTTATTGTCCAAGTCACCACCAATATCAACATCAACAAAATCCTGCAAAGTTCTACCGTTTTTCATAAAATATAGTGGCATACCTAATGTGCCTTTCAAATATCTTTGTACACACTTTATAGATTTCCAATGCTTTATTCTTGAATTAGTTATACATTTTCTCACAACTCCCAACGCGTGAGCTATTTTGGTATGGTATACACCATAGCGTATATCAAATTGCCAATAGTTGACGCATAAGGTACTTTAGCCTATACTCCTGCTCTTTATTTGTCTTTGACAACTACTCTTTTCAGAGCTTGAAGTAACTTCCTAAAAGAGTGCTTGTGGGCTTTGCATTCTGAACTTAGAATTTATCTAGTAATCTCTCCATGTACATTTCTTGGGACAAATTTAGGATTCCCTTGGATCTATCTCACTCATTTAGACTTTTGTTTATCCTCTCAACAACTCTGTTTTGATGTGGTCTGTTGGGAATTGGTCTTGTTATCCTCATTTCATTCTCTACACAAATTGTTTGAACTTCTTGCTATCATATTTATTGATTGAAGTGACTTCCTAAAAGAGTGCTTGTAGGCCTTGCATTCTAAACTCAAAATATGTCTAGTACTCTCTCCATGTACATTTCTTGAGACAACTTTAGGATTCCCTTGAATCTATCTTGCTCATTTAGACTTCTATTTATCCTCTCGGCAACTTCATTTTGCCATGGTCTGCTTGGAATTGGTCTTGTTTCCTCATTGCATTATCTACACAAACCACTTGAACTTCTAGCTATCATATTTACTACCATTATCGCACCTTAGACAATTAATCTTTATGCTAGTCTCAATCTCCATGTAAGCTTTCCACCTTTCAAAAGTTGCAAATTCATCAAATTTATGTTTCAAAAAGAAATGCAAACCCTCCTAGTGGAGTCACAAATGAACGTGATATAATAACGTGAGCCTCCAAGGGAATATAGAGAGACTAGCCCCCAAACATCTATATGCACCAACTATATGTTTATTTCTTTAGTTTTCTCCCAATCTTCAAAAAACTAAAATATTTTTTTCTTGCCTAAAACACAACCCTCACATAGACCAATATCTGTCGACTTTAGGTTAGACAATCTTCCCTTTGATACTAACACCTTTATTCCATTTTTAACTCATGTGTCCAAAGCCTTGAGTGTCACAATTTGGAACTATCTTTCGATTAAAAAATTGTTGTTGATTCTCTATTTCTTTTTATCATGTAATAGTGCTCCTAACTTTGTTCCCCATATTACAACCATAGCACCTTTAACAATTTTCCAAGAGAAGTCCCCATAAATAGTCCCAATGTTGTCTTTTTGACCTATGGCGATCATATTCTCCTAAGGCTAGGAACAAATTTAATATCGTGCAACTTCCATTGATATACATTAGCAATGTTTATATGAATATCACCCTTCCTCAAAATATCTAAAGGTTGATTATGAGCAAAATAAACATTTCCAAACTTTCTAGTATCATAATTATGCATTAATTCTTTGTATAAAGAAGAGTGAAATGATGCACTTGAGTTCATAATCAAGTCTAATCGAGTTGTCAATGCTCATAGTTAAGGCATCATTGTCAAGTGTCTCTTCAAGAATTGTACTCACAGATTTCTCCTTCTTTTGATTTTGATCTCTATACTAAATTTTCTCTTTTGGGGCTCTACAATCTCATCTTAAATGGCTCTTCTTTTCTCAATTCTAGCAAATTATTTCACCACGAGTTTTCTTGATTTGCTTCTCCCTTAGACTTCGATCTACCACAATATTGGTTCTACTCTCATTGATTGCTTATCCCTTTCCTTTGGTATTCAAAGCAATACCATATTTCCTAAAACTTCAACTTTTTTTGACTAGGCAAACTGCTTATTACAGTCATAGTTGCATTCCAATTTTTAGGTAGAGATGATACCAACATTAAAGCTTTTATCTCATTATCAAAATTGATTTCCAGTGAACTCAATTGAGTCTTGATCACTTTGAATTTGTCAATATGATTCGTCATAGAAGCACCTTTGTTCGTCTTTAGATAGAAAAGACGACGCATCAAATATAGTTGTTTGATGCAAAAGGCTTCTTGTACATGTTGGACAATGACCTCATCAAGTCTATTGTTGTCTTCTCAATTGTGATGTTGAAGGTAGCATTACACGCCAACGTAAAATGAATTACACCAAGAGTTTGCAGATCGAATCTGATTTGTATCTTCTAGAAACCGAAGTCTTCTCAATTCTTAGTCTCCTTGCTTGATCGAATCTGATTTCTCTCCCTCCAAAGGATAATGCAATTTCTCCAAGTGTAGGAGATCCTCCATTTGTATCTTCTAGAAACCGAAGTCTTTGTTGTCAAACCGATTGATCTTCACCTTGCCTTCATCCATATCATTTTGCTGAACTAAGCTTTGATACCGATTGTTAGGAATGCAAATTGTTGAAGAGGAAAAGATAGATAAGGCATACGGAGTTTTACATGGAAAAGCCTTCTCAAAATTAGAAAGAGAAAAACCACGGTGCCATATTAGGCAACCTCTTTACTATCAATATTATCAACAGAGTTATAATTATAAAGGATCTTGCCCCAAGATATAATAAAAATGTAAGGCATGATGGAAATTACGTATATGCCACTAATAGGAGTGAAAAGCTCTATTCTCTGTTGGAGCTAGAATTAACACCAATAATAATCAATAAGAGATTAAGGGATAAGAGGAATTGCACACGAATATTATAGTGGTTCGACTTAGATCAAGCCTACGTCCACTCTCCCACGCTAATAGCCTATTAGCTGGATTCCACTATATGATCAGCAAGAGATTACAATTTCGAGTGCAAACACTTAGCGATAGATCACATTATCTCATTAAGTCACTCTTATGTATTTCTCTCACGATCACATACTTTTAAGCTCACATAAAATAAGAGTATATGGTCGAAATACGCTCACACTTTGGAATTATAGATCTACATTTCATCTTTTACTTGCTCTTCGATTCCTTGATCTTTTTATATACTTCTCCACTTCCAAACCAGCTATTGGATAGTATCCAGAGGATTATCTTCTAATCTATCCATTGGACAGAATTGTATCAAGAAAATGTGGTAGCTGTTGAGTGATAAAAGTAGAATCCCCATCTTGATTCTGGTCGCCCATACAATCAAAATCTAGGTTTCCATAAATAGAGTTTCTCCATAAGGAAAGTTCTTGTCTTCGGGATCTAATTGCCAATCAATTAGATTAAGTCAATCAAATCTATTTTGGTGTAGGATCCAAACCAGATTACTAGCCGTTACATGTTCTGGGTTTGCATCTAGTAGTGTAAGTTCATTCTGGGTCTGTTAGATCGAGGTTCTGCGTTTGCCTGTGTTCTTCGTCTAGTATGGTCAAACTCATAATCGTGTTTTCCGTCTAGTACGGTCAAACTCAGAAACATCTTCTGCTTTCCTTATGCTACATGCAGACTTAGAAACATTTGATTTATTTTGTCATCTTCAAAACATCATAAGGGATTTCTCTAACAATCTCCCCATTTTTTATGATGACAAAACAATTACAATTTACCTTTTCCTTCCATAATAATCAAGGTCAAGATCAATTCAAAAAACATGCCATACTTGATCAATGCTCCCCCTCAATTTGTTGCCTTTTTTAAATGATCATGATTCTCCCTTTTCTTTTTATATTTGCTTTCTCCCCTTGTCTTCATGACAATATTTGCAATTCACTTCGACTTGTGCATGTTGAACAAAATGCCGTTCCTTTATTCCCTTTGTAGCATCAACAATTGCACTATTCTCTTGCTTTTGAATTTTGAGGTTGAAGTTTGTTTTCTTCAATCAAGCTCGCCTCAAATTTAATTTGCACAAACTTAACAAACTTTCTGCACAAATGCACTTTCATATGACACGTTAGGGACTGTTCAATAGTTTGTGAAAATTTTGTGCAATGAGTAGAATTTCTGAGCATTCGAAAATCTCCACAATTTCGGATCAAGCTTTCCCAACCTTATATGGAAAGATTTTTTGCCACCTGCAAATCATTGTAAAATAGATAATAATCTTTGTAAAATATCACGCATATACCTTCCTTCAATTTGCGGATCAAACTTGCCTAATATAGAAGATCTTCTAAGATTATAGCAAGTGTATCCATAAATGCAATAATATCTTTCAAAATAAAAGAAATTTCCCTTAACAATAAATTTCAAAAGGATATTATTGAGGCAGTACACAAAAAGAAAGTACATATTTTTATCACGTACCAAATCAAGTAAGAAATATGTGCAATATCATTAAAGATGATCCTTGTCGATCTTCGCCTAAAATATGTCTTTTGATAATACCATGATATGCTACTTTGTTCCTCAATTAGACCTGGTGCAAGAATATTAGCCATGAAAGATTTTTAGCTCTGAAGTAATAAACACTTCAAAATACTGAGCATAAGGCTCTGATACCAATTGTTGGAGCTAGTATTAACACTAAGAATAATCAATAAGAGATTAAGGGATAAGAGGAATTGCAACGAATATTATAGTGGTTCGGCTTAGATCAAGCATACGTCCACTCTCCTATGCTAACAGCCTACTGGCTGGATTCCACTATATGATCAACAAGAGATTACAACTACGAGTGCAAACACTCAGCGATAGATCACACTATCTCATTAAGTCACTTTTGTGTATTTCTCTCACGATCACATACTTTTAAGCTCACATAAAACAAGAGTATATGGTTGAAGTACGCCCACACTTTGGAATTATAGATCTACATTTCGTCTCTTACTTGCTCTTTGGTTCCTTGATCTCTTTATATACTCCTCCACTTCCAAACTAGCCATTGGACAGTATCCAGAGGATCGTCTTCTAATCTACCCATTGGACAGAATTGTATCAAGAAGATTTGGTAGCCGTTGAGTGACACAAGTAGAATCCCCATCTTGATTATGGTCGCCCATACAATCAGAATCTAGGTTTCCATAAGTAGAGTTTCTTCGTAAGAAAAGTTCTTGTCTTCGGAATCTAACTGCCAATCAATTAGATTGAGTCAATCAAATTTATTTTGGTGTAGAATCCAAACCAGATTACTAGCCGTTACATGTTTTGGATTTGCGTCTAGTAGTGTAAGTTTGTTCTAGGTCTGTTAGAATGAGGTTCTGCATCTGCCTGTGTTCTCCGTCTGGTACGGTCAGACTTAGAATCGTGTTTTCTGGCTAATACAGTCAAACTCAGAAACATCTTCTGCTTTCCTTCTGCTACATGCAGACTCAGAAACATTTGATTTATTTTGTCATCTTCAAAACATCATAAGGGATTTCTCTAACATTCTCTACTTTAACATGAAAATTGCATACATTCTATTAGCAGTCAAAAGCTCTCTACTTTAATATTACTTTCCTCTACTTGACTCTACAACTCTATCAAAGAGGATGATTGGAAAATGACATTCAATACCAAATGGGGCATTATGAGTACTTAGTTATGCTATTCGATCTTTCTAATGCTTTGAGCTCCTTAATGAGGCTAACAAATGAAATTCTTTCCCTTTTATTGATCATTTTGTCATTTTCTACTTTGGTGATATTCTCATATGTAGAAAAAGAGAGGAGAACATTCATCTCACTTAAGAGAAGTCTTCAAAATCTTGAGGAAACAAAAGCTCTACACCTAGGTGGAAAAGTGTCAATTGATCTCTCCAAGCATCATATTCATTGGTTATGTGGTTTCCAAAGACGGAATTTCTGCAAATCAATCAAAGATGGAGATGATTAAGGCATGGCCATTTCCAAAATCTATTTCTGATTTGAGGAGCTTTCATGGTCTCGCATTTTTCTACCAGTAATTTGTGAAGAACTTTAGCAACATCACGTCACCTATTACTAAGTGCATGTAGAAGAGATTTTTTTGAATGGTCCAAGACCACCCACAATGCATTTGAAGTTATCAAACAAAGTTATGTTTTCTACATGCCTTGAAGTGTTTTATTGGGTTAAAGTTGATGTGTTATCTAGTTCATTGGAAAGGCCGTCTAAGAAACTTGTTGGAGTTGAGTTCCTTTCAAAAGTGGTGATTATTGTGTGCTGGCCACTTTCCAAGATGGGGACCTTTCTCCCTATTTTGAATATGAAGTCCAATCAGATTCAGGGTCAAATCTCCATCAACCTGGGATGTATAATGTCGGAGCATGCGAGCTTGGAAAATTATTAGAGCTTTGAAGTGCCATTGAAAACAAACAACTCAGGAGGACAATTCCATCCTCGATGATCAACCAAACCTATATAATATTTAGCAAGCAAAGGGAGATTTCGGCCACAAGATAATCCAACAAATCCAAAAAAGAGTGTGTTAGATGAAGTTTTCAGAAGTTGAAGAATAAAGACTCACCTGGCTTGAGTCAAAGTTCCTATTTAAAAAAAAAAAATCCTAGTCTAATGCTTCCTAATTTGATATTGTCTACTCCGTTATTTCCTTGTATAAGGTTTCCTTTTCTTCTTTTTTTTTCTAGTTTAATATTTCCTAGTTTGGTGTCCTAGTCCCTCTATTAATAAGAGGTGAACTCTCAATTGTGCGCAAGCAAATCGTGAGTTGATAATATATGAGATTTTCTCTATAATGAATAGTTCTTTCGATTCTTTATCTAACTCGTTGGTGGTGAGCCTTCAAGTTTTTTATCCTTGACTGATGAAATGATCCTTTATGTCCTGATGGTGAACCTTTTATCCCAAAATTCTTTTGTTGCAAACATGTCAAACACTGCTGTTAAATTCATTTGGCAGTCTCACTCAATTCCGCATCAGCTTGGTTCCATGAAAATTCCTTTATGCATCGTGGGAAGTAGACCGTCCCATCCAATGTCTGATTGACCCAAATTTTGTGTCCATGAAGAGCGAGTGACCCAGATTTTTTGAAAACATGGCGCAGTCTTTGGAAAAGTGTCAAAATTATTATACATGTTATTCACTAAATTACCTTAGTAAATAGCTAAAATTAAGGTTTTTGGCATTGGCTTCTCTTTTCATTCTTGATTTCATCGAATTAATTTGAATCACTCTAGTCTTGTTATATTTAAATGTCTATGACAACTCGACAATTTCAAGTGAATTTGATTTTTTTTTTCTTTATTTTACATGGCAAAATGAATTTGATAGTGAATGGTCAAACAAATTAACCTTCAACGCCATTGATTTGTTTTGTATGCATAAGTGTGAATCCATACTCTTTTAAGCTACTTTGTTTTTACTTTTAGCATTTAAATATTTACCTTTTGCTAGGGCAAACAACACTTGATTGGCCCTAGTGAGGGTCCCCTACGGCCATCGGCCCTCTGTCCGATCCCTTCCCCCTCTCTCGTTTTTTTTTTCTTTCATGTACTTTTGTCATTTTACTCTTTGTTTTCCCTTTTTTTCCCCCTTTGCTAGTGTTGAATAACAAAAATAATCATTAAAGCGTTAATGGGCCACATCGACCACCATATAAGCAAGTTAACTGACAATTAGCTGGAAAAAAGAGGAAAATTTGAAGGAAAATATGATCTGCCCCAAACGGGCAAACTACTCTAGCACTTAATTAGGCAGGAAAGTGCCTCAAAAATCAAGTTCAAATGGTCTCGCACCTGATTCGACCATATGAAGGGGCATCCGCATAGAATTTACGATACGGGTTCTCCATGGTCACAAGAAATAAAAGTACACAAACCTAAATTTTCAAAGAAGAATTTAGGATGAAGTTGTTTTCCAAGGAGCAAAATAAACTTTCACACGAGTACAGAAAAGGAATATGCTGGTTAATAAGTGGTTCCATGAGCTTGTACAAGGTATGCCATTCTTGGTCAATCCAATGAAAAGTATGAGCTTGTACAAGGGATGCCATTCTTACTCAATCCAATGAAAAGTATGAACCCTGCGCAATAAAACTTACACATTTTGGAAGATGCTATGGAAATTTGTGTGATGCAGCTTGTTACAAGGGGCCTATATAATCTTCCATCTTTGGTCACATGCATTTACAGAAGCGTTGACTTATGTTCTTTAATTTGTTTCTGTATCGTGCTAGATCTGATCCTGCTCATTCGGACAATCGTTGTAAGAACTACTGTTTCTCTTGGGCCTTGCTGGGGAATCGTTGGACCTCTTGCTTATTGGATGGATAGCCTTCAACTAAGAGCCTTAGTTCTATGAGCTTCTTTCAACTTTTAAACAAGCTAGGAGCCCAAGCAAAAGAAAACATATGACTAATCGTGTGGGGCAGGGTATGTGGCATTGCTGCTACTGCACTCTTCTTCCAACTTTTGCTCCCCAACCTAATGCGAAGTGTGCAATTGAGTCGTCGACTTTTCTATTTCGCAATCAGGTTGAGTATCTTGCTTGATTTATTCAATTAGGTCCTTCCATTATTATGCCACTATTTTGTTTGTGTCACTACTATGTGGCAAAAATGCCTTCATCCTCGCCTGATGGTGGTGAGGGTGATTTTCATATATTATTGTCATGTCATGCATAGTTGATTAAAATAACATAATTGGTGACATCATCTTGCAAAAGGACGGGACTGCAGAATAAAGCAACTTATGGGACTTGCTTTCACAAATCAAATAAGTTAAACAACTTGATTGCATTGGAAAATTTGAGGGCCTAATTGTACATTTGGCATGAGTAAGAGGATTAAAAGTGTACTTGATACATTTTTATACAGTGATTTGCCATCCATTGTAGCATTTTGCGCTTGATGTCCAAATTTTTCCTGGGAGAATATTTTGATATGTTGTATCTCTCGCAATGTTTCCTTTTTTTTTCCTTCTCACTTTAATGATACATACATTCTCCTATTTAAAGAAAGCAAATTAAAATTTCTTTGGACTGATCATGGTTCGGTGACCCATTGTAAAATATTCCAATTTTACGAGATTGGTAAGGCATTTCATGGTTTCGGGGATTACCTACTCTTGTGGGCGCTCTCTTATAAAACCATTACATATTTTTCCTATTTCCAAATAAATCTTTGGGAAAGGATCGAAGCTGACGGCAAAGAGTCCAGGCAGGCTCGGAGAAGGCCCATTTGGACCCCAACTTTGCATGGGCTCGCTTGAGCCTATTACACAGTCTTAATTAAGTTATGACAATTAAAAAAAAATCTATATTAAATGAGATCAAGCTTGTTGGCCATCGAAAATAACAAGGATTCAAAAGATCCAATTAATTTAAAAAATCGCTGAATAGGGTACGTTAAGGAAGGAGACAATTAGAATCTCACCAATAATGCTGCTAAAATATACAAATAATAATTGCAATTCAATAAATGCCAATATTAAATCATCAATCTTCATTTATTACCAAACAAATTTTCATTTTTAGTACATAAAACTTCAACACTTAATATTAAGTACCCTAATTCTTAGTACTTATATTTTAATTTCATCAAACGAGCCTTTAGACTTCATTTGTTTCATGGAAAATAAATAATTTGGAAAATATTTCTTGAAAATGATGATTTGTATCACTAAAAAAATGAATGAACAAAAAATCTTTTCATCATCTACAAAAAAATTTTGACATAAATTTCTATTGATGATGAAAACATTTCTTATTAACTAATTATTATTTTTTTGTCTAGATTAACTAATTATTTCAAGTGATACAAAATATCAATTTTGGAAATTAACTCTTCGACAATATGAGAGAACCAAAAGTTATGCTCTTCCTCTCTATCTATACAAGGCATGGAAGCCTAGAGGCCTTTGGTGTCCCCTCCAATCAAGAATTGCAGCTTCACAATTTTTAGTCAATACGCTTTTCTCTCATGTCTACCTACATTCATGTTTCAGTATTGTCCTTGGTATAAATGAACATTTTCCAAATAATTAATTTTCCATGAAACAAATAGAGTCTTAGACTTTGAATATGTGAGTCCTAATTAAGTGCCCAAGATCACCCATGAAGGATGCATGAGCAGGCAACAATATAATATATTGTTGGATTCTTTAATCGAATATAATGACTGGCAAATAAATATGGAGAAATAAATGAGATAAAAACAACCTCATGTAAGTTTGGAAATAAGAAAATAACACAGTATAAGTGAAAATTTCTATATTATACTAAAAATCATCCGAAAATTTAGCTTTTAGGGAAATAATATTCGAATCATAAAAATGGGGATGGGCTTGGATATCTCTTGCCCAAATTTAAGGTACCAAGCCAAGCCCACCCATGTTGAAAGAATTAGGGCCAACCTTCTTATTTGCGTACCAACTTGACTCATGATTAGTTCTATTCATCACATCCAATATTTTAATCTTTGTTTTCTTTTCCGGTAAATATTTTTCATGTTTAATCTCTACCATGCTTCTTTATTATGTTAACTCCAGGAGTTCATCGTTAAGAAGTATGGGTCAGGATCATCCCCTAGCATGAGTTTATACATACATGCATACATACATACATACATACATACATACATACATACATACATACATACATACATACATACATACATACATACATACATACATAGTGATTCTCTTACAGGATTTATTTGTTTTGTGAATAATGAATAATTTAGAATTTTTTTATTAAAAGTAATAGCTTGCATTGCTTGAAATAATTAGTCAATGAAAAATATATTTATTAATTTATGTCTAATAATTTCTTAGACGATGTGTTCATTTAGTTTTGTAAGTTGTACAAGTGATTATTTTTTAGAAATAATTTCTAAATCTTGTATTTTTTTGAAATAAATGCACATTTATTTAAATTATAATAATTAGATCTACAGACCTATGCAAGAAAAGCATGTGCATTTCACATACCATTGTTGGTGTTAATCATCACGGCACATCACAGCGTCTTTGCAATTACCTATCAGAAACATCCATCATATCAACGCAGCAACTCACTAAAACAATAGTACCGAAAGCTCTAATTATGCCAAATGGGCATCTCTTGAGGAGGTCGACTAAGGAAAAAAGCTTTAAATTCAACCCCTTGAAAGTTTTGCATCGAGGTAAGTAAGGAATGCAAAGTGATAAACATGTTTGTTTTCTTCATTCGAGATCCATGTGAACCACTGCACTTAAGTTTTCTCTTGTGATGACCCTTAAGAGCATAGGCCCTTATGCTAATGTGCTTATATGTAAGGACTTGGAAACCACGGCATCCCACGGGAGACTATAGGTTGATTTTGGGAGTGATGACGCACAAATCTGCTAGTCTGCTATCATTAAGCCAACTCAAGCCTCAATGGAGGCAACTAATCTGTCCACCGCAAGCAAGGAAGCCTTCCAAGTTTCTTCTCAGGTGGATTCTACTTAAGTCAAAAAAAAAGAACGTAAAGAATAAGGTGTTAAGAAAAGAAAATTTAATCGATTTAAGAATGTGATGTACCGTAATAATGATGTTGCCCAACCCATTTCGATTTGGACGCTCTCGGGGAACGGAAATCCCACGGTCTGTGGACTGTGCAACCAGGTCAAGTCAACCATTTTTTTAAGCCGATGAAGGTCTATTTCCCTTCTTTCCATTCACCTCCCTTCAATAAAATGAGAAAAAAGGTCAATTCAGCCATTGACACCACCTCTTACTCACAGAACTCTACGTTTCAATTTGAGCGAGGTTATCGGCGGACTCTGGTATCCGAAGTTCCCTTCAGATATTTTATGCGTCCATCACTCGGTGGACGATGGGTTGTTGTCCAGAATCGGGGACGACGACGAGTGATTAAAGGGCGGAAAGCCATCGATGTCAAAAGTACTGGATTGGCAGACAACTGTCACGTGTTAAAAGAAACGGAGAAAAGCAATAGTACAAAAGAAATAAGGAAAAAGCAAAAGCTTTTCGGTCCCCATTTAAGGTTTGAGTGGGTGGAGGGTCATGGAAAATATATATTACAATTGCCAAAGCTAATATTCGATTCCTAGTGTTTGGTGACTTTTGACCAATTAAAAAAAATAAAGAAGCCAGACCTCTAAAGTATATGATTTGTTTTTTTAATTTTTTAATGTACAAGTTATAATCATCACGGTATCCTATATCACTTGTCTACATGATTCATATGCTATTTAGGTACATCTAGTTTGTCTACACATATTGGCTTACGATTTTGGATTGGACTTGCAAATGTAACAAGTCGATTGTTACCTGACTGTGAAATAGCTCATGTGGCACCCGGTGAGCTAAGAACATATAAGGCTAGCTTTTTTTTTCCTATACTTGTTCCTAAGAGTAGTACAGTGAATAGTATTCTCATATTAAATTGTACCATGCTTAGCTTAGTTCGAGTAACTAGTCTTGTGTGTCAACTTCTTTTAGCCTACCATAACTTCATTAGGTAAGTGGCATTAGCTCCGCTCCTAAGACAATGCTCTAACGCCACTCCTATGAACTAATTGCTTGTGGGTGCGTGAGTAATAAAGAATTCTTGAATATTGTGATATTTTCTCTCACTCAATTCCGTAACATCCTCATTGTAGGCTGTTATGCTGCTTGACATTACCTCCGCTCTTAACCAGTTTGTGCACAATGCTTTGACGTCACTTCCATGAACTAGTTGCTTGTGAGTGAGTACCAGAGAATTCTTGAGTACTGTCACATGTTCTTCCACTCAATTCCACAATGTCCTCATTACATACTATTCTGTTGCTTTCCTGTATTCTTCAACCATTGACGCCCTACCTCAAATCTCTGCGCAATGTCTTTTGATGGGGGCATATACGCAGAGCTTACGGCAAATCTCATGCAAGCTTCTCGACCAGTCAGCATTGCGGATTATTATAGAGAGAGAGAGGCTCGTAAACAAACTGAGTTTGGCCAATATGGAAACATTATGCTTGGTTACTAGCTATAGTTACAATGTTTCAAAAATGGTTTTGCTAGTATAACAGCCTTTGGCCTATTGTTAAAATAATGGCATGTTATGAGTCATAAATTTTTGAAGTAATAAATCCTGTAATGGTTTCTAATTATTTGCTATTTATTTTTTGTGGTTCAAAATAGGCTAGCATTTTTCTTGAAAAAAATGGTAAAATATTGCAAAACTCTGGTTGCAAATACTGTAAAGGAAAATCAAACCACATGATTGCCTGAAAAAAATGGGAATTTAATCGGTATATATAGAGAAGGCAATATTTTTCTTCATTCTTGATTGGAAAAAGAAGTATTTTGTAATTGATAAACTACAATTTATGATATCACTGACAGGCAAAATTTAATAGAATTAAGTGTATATTTGTTTGACCAAAAAGGAATTATTTAAAAAGCATTTTCATAAAAATATCTCAATGAATGAATAAAAAAAAAATGCTTTCATGGTCCATGAAAATATTTAGAATTAAATTGTTGTTGATAATAATAACATTTTTCATTGACTATTTATTTCAAATGATAAAGTGGTAATTTTTTGAAAAATATTTTCCAAATTATTCATTTTTCACCAACCAAATGGAACCTAAGAGTCATTTTACCTCAAGCTTCCTTCTACCAATTTCTGACTTGCAAGCTTTCTTTTAAAAATATTTAATGCCTAATGTTCCATTTGTTTTACGAAAAATGCATGATTTGAAATATATTTTCAAAAAAATCAATATTTATATCACTTGACATAATTACCAACGAAATACATTTCCACTTTGACAGAAATTTATCTCCAAACATTTTTAAAGATAAAGAAGATATTTTCATCTATTCGCTTTTTGTCAGTAATGTAAGCAATTGGTTTTAAGAAAAAAATTTCGTATCATTTATTCATTGTAAAACAAATAAAATCTAAATAGGACAACACGAGACATTTTCCTCTCCTCTCTTTCCCTCTACTATGCTCACAAAACCCCCCACCTCCGCCACTCCAGCCGGTGCGCCGGCGTCCCCACTCAATCACACTGCTCTCCATCGCCTCCTCGCCTTTCAACCGCCGCTGCCTCCTCTCTCAGCTCCTCCGTCTTCTGTCCCATTGATGATGCTGTCCAAACAGAGCACGCTCCTCTACTTTTCTCCCTCTTCTCCTTTCTCGATCCCATGCCTCCACAACTTCCAAGAGTCCCTTTCCTTCTTTCGGTGTTTCCCTGTCGGCAATCATATCAAAAAAATATTACAAGGATACACGTGTACACGCAGATGAATGTTCCGCACGTGAAAATGGCCGTACCCCCTTAAAATTGGACTTTTGTAATGGCCTTGGAAGCATTAGCGACGAGGAGAAGTGAAAAGTGATTTCCGGTAAGTCCAATCGTAATCCTAGTATTATATTCGTGACGTAGTTGGTCCGTAAACTAATCTTAGATCACGATTCCAGTAGAAGTTTCGTATTTAGGTTAAGACATAGGCAAAAAAACACTTATTAAATGCCGGGGGTTAACATGTGGTGTATGCGTAAAATAAATAAATTAGAAAATTGAGGGAACTTCAACAACAATGCTTGTACTATTGTCTTTGTACAATTTTGGTCCTTGCATCCTGTTTTATGATGAATTTAGTCCACAAGCTAACATTGATATCGATTTTAGGACAAAATCCGCACTTACATTGATATACATACATATTATGCTGAGTAAATAATAGGGATCAATATGTGGCAACAATGTATTATATGTAACAATGTAAAAATACATAGCCTGAGCATGGAATTTTAACGATACAATTTGATCCCCGTAAGCGAAGCTTCCAAAATGCAAATAGAGAAAAAAAAATTGATGATCCCACTAAGTATTCGCATTCAAATGCAAACAAAAAATGCTAACTAAGAACTGAAGATTAACATGCTGCATCAACTTGTTATATATAAACAATGAAAAATGGATAATCCGAGCCTAGAGTTATGACAATGCGATTTGATACACTTTATTCATACTTTCAATATGAATACTCAAGTTGTAACCGTTTAGGAATGAGCCACTACTCAAATGTTGTGACATGACTAGAGATTTGTCTTGAGAATCATAAGCAAAATAGTACAGAGAATAAAATCGAGATAGTTTCAATGGTACAAAAGATCATATTGGTGAAATTATTACACTAGTAGTAACTATACACTAATATGTAAGATCGGTCCTACTTCAGAAAAGCGACCGTTTGGAATTGATTAAGAGAAAAATCAAATATGCGTGTCCAATCTGCGGACCCAACTACATTTTATAGGACGAGCTATTCGATTGGTTGGAATGTATTGGATCTGCATGCGCATTAAGTATCGACCATGTGATAAGGTCTCTGTCTCCACAGTCCCTTCGGGACATGTGCATGGACCCATTAGTGCCCGTGGATAATTAAAACTATCGAAATGGTTGTATCTCTAGCAATGCGTCGTTTTGGCATATGCTTGGAAATAATTGGAGTTCATTTGTTCTCATTGGAAAAAGCAACTAAATTATTTCTTGTCCCGAGCAATTTGTCTTCGAACATGGCAGTCTCCATCTTCCCCTAGTAAAGATGCGTCTTTTCTTTACTACTTCCACGTCTTGGACTCACTTCCACGTGCAGGTTGGTAAAAGATGCCAAGTGGGAGTTTGCAGCCTTCTTTTTCCCCCTCTATTTTCTTGTCGCATGAGGGATTCTGAGATAGGATGCAATCTGTCTAGGCAAAACCTTGCTTTTTATTATTGTTAGAAGCAAGAGCGAACAAATATGTGATTTAAGCATATATCAAAACAACACCGGCATTAGCTATTTTGCTTCTCCATCTCTACTTTGTCCTAAAAAAGAAAGCACTGAAATATTGTACAAGTAAATGCCGACTTGTAGATGTAGAAGGAACTTACTAAACCTAACCTATACAGAAAAAGTTGAGATTTGAGATGTTAGAATGTTTAAATAATAAATCATACTTTCATTTAATAACTTAAACTTTTAGAATAGTTGACAATGATTCCATAAAATTTCGTATAATATTAGAGTTAGAGGTCATGGATTTAAATTTTAGAACAATTGGCAATAATTTTATATAATTTCACATGAGACAATAAAATGTAAGGAAATAAGATATACTTCTCTTGTGATTATGACAAAATGGAGAGAATGATATCATCATAACAGAAACAATTAGATTCAATGTGGCATGAAGGAAGACGTTTGAAGTTTTGAAACAAATATGATGTAACTACAATTATTCTTGAGCAAATTAATGGCAATGAATTTCTATAAGCTTAGTCTTCTCATAGTAAACGTCATCATGTGTGCTCGAATTAATCATTTCATTATCGCGTATTGATGACGGAAGCTTGATAGCACTCACCTTATGTTAAATAACATAACAAACAAAGCTATGAGTAAGAGAAGAATGTGTCCATGTTTAGTTTTGCACAAAAACAAGATAACTGTACAAGCACCACCGTGGTGGTGGCTTGTGGTGGCCTGAGTGCTCCAAGATTTGATTTGCAAGAAGTAGGTCATAGGTTCAATTTCCTAGTTTATCCTCGGTATTGTGAAACCTTAATTAATCAGTCTGGGAGGAGGGGGCGTGGACTTAGGCGTTCCATCAATTGTGAGCTCCCCTACTCACATTGTCATGAGGCAAGGGTGATGATGAGCTGACCAAGTGGACGGTGATGCGCGGGCTAAATCTGTAGCCTTGTAATAAAAAATAAAAGAAAAGCTCTATATGGATGTATGATATTAATCTTGCAACACTCACATCAATCAGATAGTTCTACAAATTTCTTGAGAATCAATGATCGATAAATCACCAAATTAACAAAATCTTACTCTTCCATAAAAAAACATAGAAGCTTCTATTATGATATAACATTATGAATAAGGTACAATGTATTTGGGCATTATGATTTTACAATGATAAATTGCTCTTATCAGTCTCTGCGAAACTCCTTATATAAGATTCCAAGAGGACAGGAGAGGAAGATAAAGAGCATTAGGAAGTTTCATCTTTGGCATCTTCTTTGGGCGAATCTATAATTATTATTTTTTGAGAATCAAGGATCAATAAATCACCAAAGAGAACAAAATCTTACTCGTTGATTAAAAACTTATAGACTTCTATTATGATATTGCATGATGAATAAGGTATATGATAAAATGTATATGGGCATTACAATTTCAGAATGATGAATTGCTCCGGTCAAACTCTTCGAGACTCCTTATATTAGATTCCTAGGGAATGGGAGAGGACGACAAAGAGCTTTAGGAGGTTTCATCTTTGGCATCTCTTTGGGCGAATTTATAATTGTTACTTCTTCATAATCAATGATCGATAAATCACCAAAGAGAATAAAATTTCAGTTGTCCATCATAAACTTATACACTCATGTTATGATATAACATTATGAAGAAGGTATATGATAAAATGAACTTGGGCATGGCGATTTTAGAACGATGAATTGATGTCGTCAGTCTCTCTTAGGCTCCTTACATGAGATTTCAAAAGGATGGCAGAAGACGACAGAGAGTGCTAGGAGCTTTCATCTTCGGCATCTTCTATGGGCATACCTACAATTATTGCTTTTATTAAAATATGGAAAAGAGGTCTAATTTTCCCCCGATCAGAGGGCAGAAGAAGATAGTACTTTTGGGACTTGGGACGACTCAAATCGCTCACGTTCCTATCAAAGGGGGACCGGACCCCCCCGGGGATGAAGGGCATGTGGAGCGGATTTAGGCCCCTTTATCTTTACAGCCTCTTTAACCTTTTCTTTTCATTGAAAGTTGAGACTTTTTATTTTTGTAGTCTGTGGATGATTTAAGGATATTTTTTCTCTGAAATTACGAACGGATCATTTATAAACGACCAAGTCTACGCAATAAATGCATACATCATAAGGTAAATTATAAACTTACAAAATCACCTTTTTTGAGAATAATACCACCAAAAATTGAAAACTAGCACATTTATAATAAATTTAACTCAAACGAATTATTGAGTCACTAAAAACCCCTAAATTGGTACGCTCGTGATATATTTATCTTCCGTGAGCTTCAAATAAATTTTACAGTTAAATTACTAAGATGGATAATACAAGAAAATAACTTAATTAGCAAGGTAAACTCGCATGGAAATCCAAATCACTTTGGGTACATTTTTGAGGATCCAAAATTTTTAAGATAAATTTGTCATAAAGATACTAATTTGAAATTTTTGGTGATCCGAAAATTAATTTAAAATAAATTTTTCATAGGCATATTGGTTTAATGTTTTTCATGATATTAATTCTATTTTTTCTCCATTTTCAAACATAATTTAATAAAATTATTGGGAGCTTGGGTGTACAAATAACTAAAATCAATTAATGATACGATTTTATTTAAATGATCTCACTCAACTTTTTTGGATCATCATCGTCAATTACACAATCTTCGATCACTATGGATAGTGCAAGAATGCTCAGAACATTTAGTCCATGAGTAACTAATTAGTTTTCCTTTTTCTTTTTTCATTGAATCCAAACCGGCGATGAAATAAGTGTTTCATTAAATTCATGTACTACCGTACGCATCGTAAATGCCACAAACTGAAAAGCTGCTTGGTTTTTTGCCTGTTTGCTGTAGTGACACGTCAAAAGTGAGAAAATATAAAAGGATTCTTTTTTCATTAACGAAAGCTTGCAAAACACTTTTTAAATTTACTTAATAAAGAAATAAATTGAACGCAACATCGTTGGAATCTGCAAACTTTATTGCTTTTTGCTTTTTTTTATGCATATTTTTAATGGACTTGAATAAATCATTAAACTATTTTGTTTAAATTCTGAAATGTAAAATTTAGGGGTATTTTTAAGTTAGACAAAAAAAAAAAATTCTCTTATCAACAAGTGATGCAAAACGTAAAAGCAGTACATTAAAATAAAGAACGCACTTTGGATGGGCGTTCTTACTGAAGGGATTACTGTAGGTGATTCTTATAGATAACAACACTTTTGGAGGAGGATAGGCCGATGGAATGACTTTCAACTGCTATTTACTGTTTGTCCATGACCCTCTAATAGGTCTTGAAGTTGAAGGTTGAAGAAATAAATTGAATTGCAATGTCATTGGAATTTGCAAACTTTATCAATTTATTACTTATTTTATATGCATATTTCTAGGCTATGCATAACATGAATAGCGCTATCGGTTATGATGTTCGAAATTAAATATACTTATTATCAACATAGAAGTTACATTTGACAAATTTTCAAGGTGTGAATGTAGTTATATTCGAATCTAGATTGGATTTTAACTAAAGGTGAAGAAGAGATGTAATCAGAAACTCCTAAAATAGCGGATACTTGCATAGTCATGACACAAATGATGTATTGAATTGGAATCGCCATGAACAGAGTATCTAGCATAACTTGGGATAAATATTATCCAAACACCTCGTATCAAGGTATCAAGAACGAAAAAAAAATGCGGATATAGTCGAATGGTAAAATTTCTCTTTGCTAAGGAGAAGATGCGGGTTTGATTTGTGTAACAAGATGAAGCTTGGGGAGCCAATATTTACTGTAACTGTTGAGTTTGACAATAGGCAAATTCAATCTCCTTACAAGTATGGATGCAACATTGGTTTTAATTCATTTGTAATAAACGAGATTGTGTTTGAGAATCCTTGTTGAGTGGTTGAAGATGCAAGTGGAGTTGGCTTTTTTGATGAAGTCCATTATCATGGCGAAGTTCAATTGCTATTTGGATTTTGATGTCTATGACAATCGGCCCCATGAGAGGCTGTGGAACAGTCTTAATGAAACTCAGGTTCAGACAAAACGATTGTAACTTGGTTTCAACGTTGAGTTGATGTGGAGATTTGTCAAAATTATGTCTTGAATTTGAGATTGTGAACAAAACTCGATCCAAAATTGAATAGTGTGGAAGCCCAATCACATGAAAGTCCAAATCAAATGTCATAGGGATAATTGTCCAAAAAGTTTTAAACTTATTATAAAATAGCCAATTCAGTCTTAAACATTTTAATTGTGTTATTTAATCTTCAACTTTTTGACAATTTGTCAATGTAGTATAATCCTTTCAATTGAGTCTATTTAATCCAAAGATTTGCCAATTTAGTTTTAGGCTTTTAGCGATTTACCAATTTAGTCCTTTTGACAAATTTTACACATAAATTATGGATGTGGATGTCAATTGCCATCTTATGTGATGTGATCGAAGCTGACGTGAACAATTTTTACATTTTTAATATTTTTCTTGCTTTTCCTTTTCTTCTTGTGGTTGGTATTCGGCCATATCCTGCAACTAGCCACAAGTCTCATCGCATTTAGTGAGGGCTTGCTTGTGGTCGATCACTGACTAGGGCCAAGTACTAGCCACAAATGAAAGGAAAAGAAAATGAAAAATTCAGAATTAAAAAAAAATATTTACATTAGTGCCAGCTACATAACATAGGCCAATTAGCATCCAAGTTAGTGATTTCTAATTAAAATTGACCAAAATGACAATATCTGGTGAGGCTTGAGACGACCTTACAATAGTCTAGCAATGCCCTCGCTAGACAACACTATTGCCCTCGCTAGGTCTAAGTGAGGTTTGTGATGCCCTCACTCAATCTAGGCAATGCCTCAACACCATAGGTGGAGGCATCTCGACTCTCACCCATGGCTCATGAGGGTTGGGCCACCAACCACCAAAAAAAATAAGAAGTAAAGAATAGATAAGAAAAGAAAAAATCAAAATATTATTAAAAAAATGTTTACATCGATATTGATCATACCATATAGGATGGCCAGCATCAACATTAACGGTTTCTAACCAAAATTGAATGGATGAATTAAATTGATATAAATACAAATGGCTTAGGGTTAAATTATTTCAATTGTAAAATTTATGACTGAATTAACATTAATACAATAGGTTTATAAATTTTTTAGTATATTCCCTCGATGATCCACTGAGTATGAGCTTTAGTTATTGTCCTCATTGAGCATAAGTTATGTGATCCACATACCCTTCTATCTTCTAACACAATAATAAGCAAAAAGAAAAACAAAAAACTCAAATTTACATGATTTTGTTGGTATAATTTATTTTATGAGAAAAGCAACACAAGATTCTATTATAAATCAAATAATGCAATGGAAATTACAAATCTACTTTTTTTTGTCAGAATTACAACCCCATTTGAATCACTCAATAATATCAATGTTTTGCAATTCCCAATTATAGCATATAGCTCAAGTTGTTTTGTCCTCAAATAACTCAAAAAATTCCCATATTATACGGATTGTACAAACAATCCTAAATCTATGATACGATGATTAATTTAGTCTTAAATTTTTTAATGATCGATCAATTTAATCTTAAACTTTTTAAAGATTTACCTATTTAGGGCCATGAATGCCCTTCCTATGGTTGGCATAAATTGGCCAGCAACCCTTGCCAGCCCTTAGCAAAAAAAAAAAATTATAGTAAAGAAAAGAGAAGAAAACAAAACAAACAAGATTAGAAAATAAGATAAATTGTTGAATTATTATAAAGAAAATATTAGTGTTATCGTCGATTGTGTCATGTAGGATGGTTGGTATTAAAAATTTTCAACCAAAATTGACCGAATATACTCAATTGGTATAAATGCATTATTTTTATGATTAAATTGATCAAATTTAAATATTTAGCATTGAATCGGTAGAAATACGATGGATTTACAACTTTTTGGATTCTTTTCATGTGAATTACCATTGCAACATTCTTGTTATAGAGTGGGAGTTTGATCAAACTAATGACCTGACTCGTCATCTATGTTATTCTTCCTCTCCAAAGGTCACATAGGACACTCCCTTAACCAGTTTCTAGCAAATTCGATCACCAACAATGTAGGCTGAGACAATACAAATTTTGCACCGCAAGAAGCGCGAGGTCCAAAACTCGCTCGGACATTACCCTATTGAGTCGGATTATAAGAACAAAATTTGTCTTAAGCCTCCCCAACTGCATTACATGTAATCCGTCAGAGCTGATCGGAAAAGGCGAATTCTCCGTCAAAAATCTGGTTAGGCATTCTCCCATCTCCTTCCATTTGGATTAAACTTCCCCTTCTCTCTCTCGAGAGAGCAAATGGTGGGAGCATAGTGATGGGAGAACGATAACAATTCGAACAATATTGAATTAACGCAGTGGAATAAAATAATCTCCCCTCTTGTGTAAATCTAATAGGAACCGATATAGTAGAGCAAAATAAATACCAAGCGCACAAACACAAGACGAACCCCCTTGGTGTGAGGAGATCAAAAACCAAGGGACCGAAGTCCACCCGAAAATCTTTACTATCAACAAAATTGGGTGAACAATGTTCTTCTTTAGCAAATACTAGAGGTACATAGCAGCAAAGATCTCAAGAACATAATTCTTGGCAATATACATACTTCACAAGAGATCAATGATAAATCTGATCAAAAACGCAAATTTTGATCAATCCACGAAAAACTTGATGTAGAGAGTTTCAAACGAAAATCAAACCGTTCAGATTCGAGGAGATTGCACCATGAACATGCTGACAAAATTTCAACTCAATCGGACCTCGAATCAACCTTCGATGTCAACTTGATGTAAATAAGGATTAAACTTTTCCCTTATTATTACATCTTTTTCTCATCTTCAACGAGAAATCTTATTTTTTCATATAATTTATTATATGGACTCAAACCCTTTTTAACCTGCATTGAATTTCCTCCGCATAGGAGTAAACTCAGCTATCGCGTACACACAGCTGCCTTGCAGGGTTTTCGTATACAGGAGAGATAACAGCAGACGCAGTACTCCGAAGACTTTTCAACGACCCCAATCAGCTACGGTCATTGATTGAAGCCTACCCTTTCCATGCAAGACCAGACCCACCCTGTCCTGGCTACCCCTTTTGACGCCTATCTCTCCATTCACGTGATTCCACTGGGAGAGCCCCACCCTCATCTCCATAGCTGTAATCAAATATCATTAGTCCCCTCAAAAACGTAACACACACCTACATTTTTCTAGTCCTTATTCCTAAACTGATTGGACTGATATAAAAAAAATAAAAATTGGCACCATCATTGTCCTTGTTCCATCCAAAGTTCCTAATGAAGTTTTACAAGTTGCCCCGGCCGACACTTTGTCCATACCTGTGAAGCTTTCATTTATAGGTCTCATGACCCCAGTAGTCATATCAAACTGTTCTTCTCTTCAGAGGGAGGAACACCCATCTCTAGCAGTTCATAGTAGAGAGACTGCAGCATCTTGCTTCAGGTTCCCTTGGCTCATCCAAGGAGTAGCTATGGCCAAAAGACCATGTCCCACCTCATCCGCATTGCTGCTTCTGCTCTTGGTCATCTTCCATTCTTGCCTGGTTCAAGCTTCTGGCGGCACTTCAGCTGCTGAAAAAGGCCGAGAGGCAATTGAAATAGGAATAGGTGGCGGCGGCATCACGATTGGCTTCCCACCTGCTCCTGGCCCCGAGGGTGGGTATTGCCCTCCTTCTCCCCCTCCCCCTCCCCCTCCAGAGCCTGTATGCCCACAACCAGTGGCACCTCCACTGCCACCTCCACCTCCACCTCCACCGCCACCTCCACCTCCACCGCCACCGCCACCTCCACCGCCACCGCCACCTCCACCTCCACCGCCACCGCCACCTCCACCTCCGCCCCCGCCTCCGCCTCCCAGTCGCCAAAGCCCCCGCCAAAGCCCCCGTCGCCAAAGCCCCCACAGCAAAGCCGGCTGGCATTGGTGTATCAACCAATACAGGATTTCAAGAGTCGCATAAGCAAAGGGAGGTGCGACCCTATGAACGCAACTGCGACCTGGAATGGCAAAGGAAAGAAGATCTGCAAGTACAAGGGCTTCACCTGTGCAACTGTACCCGGTTACAAGACGTTGGGTCTCGCCGGCGCCGACTTCAATGGCTTCGGCTTCTGCAATGACAGGAAACCACTTACTTTCGACAACTTCATCGAGAAACTGCCTGACCTCGTATTCTTTCATGTAAACTCCAACAACTTTACCGGTCGCATCCCCTACGATATTTCCAGGCTCAAGTTTTTCTACGAGCTTGACTTGAGCAACAACAAGCTGCAAGGAGAATTCCCACGATCCGTTCTAGGCGGCTCCCAGCTCACTTTCTTAGATCTCAGGTTCAACAACCTGATTGGACCAATACCATCGCAAGTATTCACTTTGGACCTTGAAGTTCTCTTTCTCAACAACAACAAGTTCAATGGGACAATCCCGGAAAGTCTTGGCAAAACACCCGTAAGTTATCTCACCCTAGCCAACAACAAGTTCACGGGCCAAATCCCTCCGAGCATAGGGCAAACTTCAAAGTCGTTGCTAGAGGTGCTGTTCCTGAATAACCAATTATCGGGTTGCCTTCCATATGAGATAGGACTCTTGAAGAAAACAACCACTTTCGACGCCAGTATCAATCAGTTGACTGGTCCAATACCGCATTCCTTCGGCTGTCTGCAGCAGATGAATCAGCTAAACTTGTCGTATAACAAGTTATTCGGGCCAATACCTGAGACGGTGTGCTTGCTGCCGAAGCTGACTGCACTAACGCTGAACAACAATTACTTCACACAGGTTGGGCCGGAATGCCGGAAGTTGATCATGAAGAAAAGGCTTAATGTAAGGATGAACTGCATTTTAGGTCTTCCATCACAGAGATCTCCGGCAGAATGTGACGCCTTCTTCTCCAAGAAGGTAAAGTGTCCAAACGAGAGTTTAATGAGATATGTACCCTGCAAGATTAGTCAGGTACATGCCGAAGATCCCTCCAAAGGGTTATTGACACCTGAGATCGCCCCAGCACCATCACCTTCTTATGCGGCACTCAATAGGCACCGATAGCAAGTAAATTTATTAGATAGGGCTAAAGCAATTGTAATGTGGCTTCTGGCTGAAAAATAATGGGGCGCAGCAGCTTTCTGTACTTGTTTTTTTTTTTTTTTTTTTTTATATTTACATCATGCATTATGACTGCAAGCATGTAAGTTTCTCGTGAATTTGAGTATCATATTAATGTTGTTGAACCTGTCAATTTGCAGAGTCAAGCAAACTTTCGTAGATATATCAACTCGACTATCAAGAGACCTGAAAAGATAATATAATCAAACAAAAGAAAAACATGACCTCTCTGTTATCAAACAAAAGAGTGAATAGAAATGGGGAGGACCTTTGTCTAGGACCCTTTATCTAGTAGTACGGTGGCCACATATTTAAGTAAAGCATGATACACTACAAATTCAAGATCCTGCAAGTGAAAATCCAATAGCCTAAAGAATAGGAACAGGATAAATGTAGCACCCCAGTCGACCCTGTTATTGAAGACTTTGGAAGAAATACATGCAACTATTATTCCATGATTTTATAAAGTCAGGATCCACAGCATAGAGTACAACATCAAGCAATCAAATGCAAAATACATCATTTATGTCAAGCTTAAACTGACAATGGAAGAGATGGGATTTTGTATTTTACACCACAAAATTTGTTTGGACTTTGCTAACTAAATGCTCTCCATAGCATGCTCTTCCAAACTTCTTGGTTCCACCGGTTCTCTGCACACAGACATCTAAAGGCTCCACTGGGACATCGAAATTGGGCTGTTTGTAAAACATTACTTAGTGTTCAGAAAAGAACTGAATTCAACAAAAAGAAATGCATAAAGGAGATTCCAGTCAAGAAATTAACCTCATAAAAGTATGCTACACAGACGCGATATCTTGGGCAACTATTAATTACGCGATGCAATGTTGAGTCATATAAGCCATTGGACGAAATCTGCAGTTGTCCAGACCAAATATTGATTTGCGATATCAGCACAAAGTCAGAAATGAACATCAAGGAGTCTTCTTCCGCAAGTTTATACCTTAAGCATGTCACCTATGTTGCAAACAAATGTTCCAGGAACAGGAACAGCAGAGATCCACTCACCAGAGAGGTTCTTGACCTTCAAAAACTTACCAAGATCAAAACGAACCTAATAGAGGAGCTATAAAGTTTTGATAACCGAAATGCATAGCAGGTCTTCACTGAATTAGGTGTAATACTGATTGTAAGTTATTACCGAATGTGATCTGATACCATTCAAGATTTAAACCTTTTCACTCATTCTGCATGATCTAACACCAATAGAATGAGACAACAACAACAACAAACTAAGCCGAGGATTAATCAAAAAGAGTAACATGAGAAATTTATATTGCAGTGGCTACCTATGGTATGACAAGGCTCAAAACAAGAATCGGGAGATGCATTTATGACCATGGTTGTGCAGCTGCTCTGAACATTAAGAAGACTACTTAATAATCAGGATAGATAGACCCAAATGGATTCTGATGATCAAATCTAAATCCATTTTCATCAACAGTAATCATCTATTAAGGGCCTCCTTAGTTTGGCCTAAAGAGGATATTCCAAATTCCTCTTGGCCATTATTAAATTGCTGCAATTTTTGTCTTGGTGAGTGGTTAACAAGACTGCTGGATTTAGTAATAATAAATGAGCCACCCTTTCCAAATGACAACTAACATGGCATTTAGTTTTTCTTCAACCAAACCAAACAACTAACTGTTGCATTTACTGCCAAATTGGATAAATTAAAAATGTTGTGGAAAACATAATGGTGACTTGAGATGTTACTTATATGTTCTAAAGAGTGAAGTGTTCCATAATGAAAAGCTAATATCAATTTCTAAAAGTCAAAAGGAGAAGAAAACAAAAGTTAAAAGCAAAGCCACACCAAACATACACTGCCCTTTGGAATGACCAACAGCCTGAACCAGAAAACGTACACATACATGTCATCTCAAACTTCCAAGAACAGACTTCTCTAAGCAACTAGCAGAACAATTTGAGTAGATTTAACTCTTAACTCAGTCTCACTTGTTCTGTAATTACTCTTTAATGATTAAGAACTCATTTAAAATATCAAAACTAAAACATTAAAAGAAATTACGATTGCACCTGAAGAGCAGTGATGTCATCATCCTGATTCACCAGAGTCAACAAACCTATAATGTAGCATCATGACCAATGTATAAACTCATTGTCCTTTCAAGTATCAAATCCTCTAAAGACTCAGAAAGTTACCATAATCAGTGTGCGCTCCACTGAATGTTTCATGCACAAGAAGAAAAGAAAGAAAAAACTGCATAAGAGACTCCAGTAATGAAGAATTGCAGAGTACAATCGTTGAAATGAATTAACTCGCAATGAGAGGACAAATGTATCACCATCCAATGTCATTTTCAGGACTTCCAATGCCATTTGCTTTTGATGCACCAGGATAACCGATTATGCGCAACACCCAAAATGGATCTCCAGCTCTTTGACCTTCAAATTCACTTGGAGATCCGCCTAACGCTAATGCAATACCTCTCATGATCTTTCTTGAAAGTTCTAGGAACAATCAGAATCACATGTACAAAGATGATGGATAAGAAAAGTATTGACAGAGAACCACCAAAACTATTCACAGAGAACCACTGATGAAGAGTCTATACCAGTGCAAAGGCTAATGTATTCCTCCATGATTGGCTTTAAATCTGGAGGATTAACTGGCCTGCATTGGGGACAAAAGCAAAATGAGTTAACATATTCTAGAACAGCAACATGTAACTTAATAAAAAACAAGCTATCATATATATACCTGAATGTTAGCAGCGTTAAGAAATGTGCAATGAATTAAATGAAAAGGCTGAGCTTATGGAAAAAATAATATTTTATAATTTTCATCTTGGGACTCCATCTCAAGATTAATTTGCTTAAACAATGAATTCCAGAAATATTTACTACTCATATATGTGTTTCACAGAACAGTCATTATATTATCTAGTATTGGAATAAAGGACCAAGGAACAGCAAAATAATAAATCAACATGGGACCTAAGTTTATACATAATGCCACCGCCCAATTGCCACTGTCCATATGCTCAGTTCAGTTCGACAACATTGACATAATGACTGACCTAAGGAAAACAAGCATGCCAAGTACTAAAGTTTCTCATAATCAATACTTGCTGCTGATGAAAAATGGTTAGAAGAAATAGTGCTATTGTCAGGGTATAACACTGATTGCGCCCCCGATCGCTCCCCAACAAGGCCACTAGACCAAATGTCCGGTGACACAGCTAAAGGGGCCACAAAATAAGAGACATAGGCATGTAGCTTAGGCTAGAGTTCTTGATTCAACATACCACTGATTACATCCTTCCATGGCCTTGCCAAGATCTCCATACATCCCTTGCCTTACTTCTCTGTAACACTGCTCCAAATACATCACATTTTAAGTCATTGCTGTGGGAGGGAGATAATAACTTGGGAGACAGCAGCGGAATACTGTGATAACATCTCAGTATCATCATGCTAATACTTGTGCAGGCTCCATATTCAGTGATATGGACACCCCCCTCTAAAGGACTATATAGCTGCGCAATTCGTAGCGGAATAACATTGACATAATTTGTACGAGTTTCATGCAGAGAAACTCTGTTCGCTTGAAGTAAAGATTGCCTAAAACTTTCACAGATTGAACAGTGCTAATCACAATTTCACTCCACTTCAACAGAGCTTAACAAATTATCCAAGAAAAAAGGAATCTCGGAAAACATGGATGCTTATAATGATTAGAGAACCCTGCCATAGAGGGACAAGTTATATGATACCAGGGTACTGCTACCGTTCAATCAACATGATTTATAAATCTTGTACTTAAGGCATGTATATCTAAACAACAACCAAAACATTAGTGAAGCAACCTACGTCAATGGCCTCATGCATGTCAGGTACACCTTTTGTGATATTTTCACCAACTCTCTGGTATCCCCTGCAAAAAAATGTTAAAGTCACTTTTGAGCTAATTAGCAATTCACCTGGAAACCTGAATAAACTTGCAATATTACAAGATTATAGTTTTCCTAGGAATGAAAAGGTGGAAAAATCCTAGAAATACAGGTATGGGGAGGTCTAGTGACCCGAATCAGATCATGGTTCTGAAGAGAGGTTTTGCGTGACCATTTATTTTCTGTATACTGGCCAAGCTACTTTACCATCAGAGAGCAATATCATATAGGAATGACAATTGGCAGGTCATTAAATTCCTCAAAGCACCCTTTACGGAAGCTTATTTTGTTTCACTAATTAAGTATCCTGTGTATTCCTCACTGCTCCCATGTGGGAGGTAAACATCTGGGGAGCTTATTTTTCTAAAGCTTCACTATAGGACATGATATTCTTTCTAATTTATTTGAATCAGTGTTTTCTTTGTAATTTGATCCCTCTGTTCATGTTCTACAACAAGCCAAAAATTACTAACAGTTCATGGACATCTTGCTGCATAGAAAATTTAAGATAAAAGAACACAGCTTGTGATTCTATTTGATGCTTCCATCCCATGTTCAAGTAAAACTTATTAATAGTTCATGTGCATTTAACTGCATCAAATTCAAGAGAAGAAAACACAGCTAGTGATCGATCTAAAATTGACAATTGTCAAGAGGACACTTCAAGAATGCTAGGGGAGTCTAACCTGTATCCTGCCACTGGGGTCATCTTGATCTTCAACTTCTCTTCATAAGGAAGTTCGAAAAATTTGTGCGTCAATGTTCTAACCTTTTTAATGAGGGAGTCGGGAATACCATGGCCCTTCTGGTCAATGACAGAGTTTACACACTCCCACATCAATGAAGAATGAATAGGGAAGAAGCACACAACATTCGTGCATTTTTGTTTCCCCACTGAACAAAAAACAAGGTAGATTCTAACAGCCACATGCTTTTTTATATAATTTCTGCGATTGCCATGCCTAAAACTCCATTTAAGTTTTGAGATACCATTCCTCACTCTACAAACCCAAGTAAACTCACAAAAACGAGCTCCCGCAATAATATTTTACTTATTAGCAATGAAAGGCCTAATTAAGCAACATTTCACCTAAAAACCTTAACATGTCAAGACTGGGTCTATCAGGAGACCAACCCACAATGGATATCAAACATATTCATTAAGAAAAACCAGATGAACGAACAGAGGCAAGTGATTCAGTACAGCCTATACCAGGTGTTCACACGTTCAGCAAAACAAGATAACTAGCGCAAATTCTTTAACCTCGATATATGGACAGCGACAGCATTAAATTTCTGCCATTAAATACAGAATCACACTACAAATCACTTCAGATTAACTTGAAAACAGCTCAGTAAGCTCGAGAGAGCATTTTCAGCAAGTGGGTCGGAGCTAAACTCCCGAAGGAGAGAGCGGAGAAGACAAAGTCGCTCACCACGTAGAAGAAACCAGCCTCTCTGCAAGCCTGATCCAACTGCCTGACAACTTCTGCCACGCCCGGGTCTTCACCCATGTCCGGATCATCGCACTTGGCCAAAAGGGGACCGATATCTGCAGAACGAGATCAAAAAACGCATTGGATTGAACGTTGGATCGATGAGGAGCGTTCGCATCCGAGCAATCGAAACCAAGGAGAAGGTACCGATTAGAGGGATGGATTTAAAGTCGGTCGACATTCTTTCCTTTTCTTCCTGTGATGCTCGATGCGAACGTCGCTCGATGGAAGTTGGGCGAGCTCAATCAAATCACTCAGATTCGAGTCGACATGCGAGGGCCGGGAAGAAAGAGGGGCCGTGACGTCTCGGGGTAAAAATGGAAATCGACGTGAAAGACATTCGCTAACGTAAGTTGTAAAAGTTGTAGGAAAGTACAATTTATTTTAAAATTTATAAAAAAATCCTTAAAATTTATCAAGTTTGTATAATTCAGTCCTTCCAGCAACTTTGTCAATTTAGACTATTGAAAAAAATGCTAAAGTGATTTTTTCAAGTATTTTATCTTTCTTATGTGATAATGACATGGCTAAAAATGGAACACGAGATTAAAACAATGTCGTTTTGGATTAAATTCTAATTTTTTGACCAAAATATGAATTAAATAAAATTAAAAAATTAAAAAACACAAGAAAGGAGCCAAGGGCAAAGGCAGTAGGCCCTCCCGCCACTATCATCCCCATTAAAATTTCATGTACTGATACTTGAATGCCTACTATGATAGAATATATGTGGTGAGCCATAGCACACGGTTTCATAAAACCGTACAATTTTCCCAATCTAAATCCAGTGGCGATGGCTAGGACTTGCTGCCCTTGCCTTTGTCTTTTTTAATTTTTTTAATTTTTTGTGTTTTTCTTAAATCCTTTTTTATGTTTTATTTTATATAATTAAGATTTTGGTTAAAAATTAGAATTTAATTCATTTCGTCACCACATTGGGAGAGAAAATATTAAAAAAAAGCCATGTTAGGATTTTTCATTAGTTTAAATGGACGGAATGAATGAAATGATTTGATTGTACCAATTTAACAAGTTTTAGGCTTTATTGCACATTTTATAAGTTTTATGACTCAATTTTAGGACTTCCCATGCATATATTGAAATTGCAGCTCTAAATTTATTTACTTTTCTTTATTTTATTTGCTATTTCTAAGTAGGATTTAGTTACCAAAAAAATAAAATTTCCGATGTATATTAAAAGAATTTTCTTTTAATCATTAGGTTTAATTCCACAAAAATTAGTTTGGTCAAAAAGAGAAATTTCTAAGAAACCTAAATCTTTTCTAAATTGGTGATCAATTTTATGGATAAATTGTCGAGTAGAATCTACGAATAATTTAACATGGACAATTTTTTAGCATGGCCATTTGTTTATAAATTTTCACTCCTATCAAATCCCATCTAATCGATCTTCTTTTATATTCATACAAATATATATAGATATATGTATTTATATATTTAATGGGATGATCAGATCGAGCAAAAAAAAAAAAAAATCTTTGAAGATGTTCCAAAATGAATCACAATTAAATTCTCCAATTTGAAACTTTAAAGATAAAATTTAATTAGATCAAAATATGGCATAAAATAATATATTTTTTTAAATGCCAATGATATCACATTATTTGAATTAAAAAATTAATATTATCTATAAAGTATTTATAAAATATGCCTAGATGTCTTATTGTACACAATATTTTTAGTGTAATGCTAGATATTTTTTAACGTCTTACATGCTTTGTGTAAAAATATTTCACCATTAGTAAGGAAAAAAATAAATTCTTTAATATGGTTAGTAAATAAACTTGATATATACTTTAAAATAATGAAATTAAAAATTAAAAATTCACCAATAGAGTGAGCTTTTGAGATAAGAAACACGGAGAATAAATAAGCTATTATAATAGCAATGATGAAAAAGAGATATTTATGTTTACTATTATATCAAAGAATTTGTCTTTTTTCCTTACTACTAACGAGATACTTTTATACGAAACATGTAAAATGTTATAGGAATATTTAGGAATACACTAAAAAAATTCTTTAATACACTAAAAAGCAAAACATAGAAATATTTGATTATGGCAACAAGATCCTAAATAGAAATAGAATGATAGGTTATTTGTCTTTCTTGTGTAAATGATGTAGATTTAATCATATAAAGAGTGGAAATAACGCCATCGGTTATGTAGTCTAATTTGTGTCCAAACACCAAATTTGGACAAATTTTTAAAAAAAGGGTGAGCTTGGATTTGGTTATTAGGATAAAAAGTTGCATACAATATATCTACCGAATTTCTTATATGTTACTTTTCTTGTCTTGAAAAATTCGGGATATAATAATGTAAAGTTATTACTAGAGGTGATCAGTTTTCAACTTAAACCCTATATCTTTTAGTCCCATAGTTTTGATCAAGAATGGAATGGACCTATTAGGACTAGTCCAATTCAATTTCAAAACTGACCGGCCCAATTCAAGTCCATGGAAACTTGAACAATTGAGAAACATGCCCAACAAATTTTAAAATGCCAATTGTATAGGCATATCACACAACGAATATACCTAGTTTCCACATATTAAATGCAGTCAATTGCAGACTTGAGAGTTCCTTTGCGGGGCAGAACGCTGTATTTCAGAAACGGATTTTTTTAGGGGAGAGAAGAACGTTTCTTCTCTTTTCTTTTCTCTTAAAGATAACTGATGCAATCTCTAACGATAACTCCCTAGTCGTTTTATTTGAATTGCTAAGAGTAGTTATCTGATCTGCAAGCAATCGCCTTATCTGCAAGTAACCATATGATTGGTTATGGACTGAGTTAGCCCAATATGGGGCGGCCCACTCATAAACCCATGATCCAATAGAGAGGAAAGAGGCTAAGCAATGGGCGGGTAGATAATTTAGGGTTTTGGGCAAGTGATTGGCGGATTTGAAATGTCAAAAGGAGCAAAGTTGGAAGCGAAATGCCTAATCCGCAAGTAAGATCTGATGTTGGACGCAATTGGGAAGGGAATGACAAAAGTGAGGACGGTGGTCGTAGATTTTTAGAAGTGGCGGTGTAAATTGATGCTTGAACCCCAATGCGAGGATGACAGACGTTGCCAGCGAAAGCCAGAGAACGAAGTCCGGCTTTTGACCCATTTCTCATTCACATGAAAGAAGGGTGAACAAACAAAAGAAACGAAAGATGGATTAATTTGATCATTGCCTCGCACATCTGGGGTTGACTGAATTTTGTCGCCGTTCGGTTTCTCACTACGAAACGAAATGCAAATATGTTGGTCGCGTGGTTCGTGATTAATCATGACTTGCAACCAATTTCCACGCGGTTCGCTTGTCAACGCTCAACCGATGATGAAACATCAAGCTGTAATGCAACTGCAGAAAACAGCTGTGCCAACGATCCTTTCGTGTTCACTTTAAACTTGGAAGCTGGATCAGCAGAAGAACCCAACTTATGAATTGACGTATCATCATCCTCGTATGTCTTCCTGTCTTTGAATTGAGTATGAGATATATTTTATATTTTTTTTTTTTTGGGGCTGAAATTACCATTTTACATTGGACAAAGTGATGATTGACAAATGCTTTTCGTATGATAAGATGTTGCATTGGATTGCCATTTCCAAAGAATTTTATGACCAGGATAATTTGCTATAAAGTTGAGAATTTATTTATTTATTATCATTCCTTTTTCACTTAATGTTGATGGATTGGTAATCGTCGTAGCAACTTCATGGGCATTGCTATAATTGTTACTTGCAGAATATTGTCTTTCTTCTTTGGATTATCCCCTAGATATCAAGTTTCATATTACTCACTAAAAATAGGGGTGAACGGTTTTTTGGAACCTGAAACCTCATCTACATATCTTGGAATCTACTTTGTCAAAGGTTCCAGAGGCAATTTCGTATTTTACCCAAGTTCCACTTATATAATTATAGAATGATTACAATAAATCATCACCTTTAATGACTATTACTTGTTGCTGCAATCTATTAATCATAACTTATATATAAACATACAGATAGTATGAAATATTAACAAAGTAAAAGTCTTAATTATAAAATGGAATATTAGATTAATGGTGATTCTAAATTACATACTCATCATTGGACGGCATAAATCAAGAAAAACATAAAAATTTGTTTCAAGGGAAAATAACATCTAAGTGCCACAACTTATGTATGGCATTCATTTTAGTATCAAAATTTTTTGTCGACTCACTTAAATGCCAAATTCTTTGAAACACGGTCTTTTCAATGCCAACTTCAATTTATTTGGCCGGAAATCTGATGTGGCATTTTTTAATTAATATCTTAGTTGATATGCCTTGCCAAAAGTCCAAATTAGCATAAAATCTCTAAAATGACGTTGTGTGGTAGGTTAAAAAGTGATCATTTCAATGCTAATTGTTGTAAAAAAAATGATCACTTCAGTGTAATTATTGGCAAAAAGTGATCACTTCATTGCTCATCTTAATAAAAAGTGAACATTTTAGTGTTAAAAAATTGCCAACTCAAATAAAAATTTTAATTAAAAGTTAAAGGCATTTATGGATCATTATTCTTCGATTTTAGCATTTAAGTAAGCCAATAAAAAGTTTTGACACTAAACTGAACATCGTACACAAGTTGTGGTACTTTCTAGTATTCTTCTCCCCTTGTTTCAGGTTTTATCTACCTATAATCTAGAACCTATCCATCAAAATAAGTTCCCTAATTTTTAAATACTGAAACCTACCTTAGATACCTTTGAACTTAAAATCGGACATTTTTCTACTAGTCTAGTCTTTTGGTTCTAAGTTCTATCTTGAAATCATACTTACCTATAAGTAAAAGTGCAAATATGATAAATTTGACATTTGAATATTTATAAAATGCACAGTGTAAGCAACTGTAAAAGATACTTGTCTTATAGTGAAGATATCATGTTGATATCTCTCAAAATGATTGCTCGAACCATATAGACAAGAAACTCCACCATTCTCGTACGATTCCAAGTTCAACAAGCTCGCGTACGATGCACACCACAAACACGAAAGTCTCCTAGGGATGGATTTTTGGCACCCTCTGACGCTCAACTTAGTATGAGTTTGGAAAAGAATTAGCAAAGCAACATCTAATGAGCGCAAATGGTCTTTTATCTCATGCTGCCGAGCTATTTATACTTCCTTTGGTAGCCTAAGATTCCTTAATTTTTGTAACAGGGGTATGATGGGATGATCCTTTCTAAACGTGGGCGAAACCGCCCGCTTATTACCCATTTTTTGACTCTCTTTGCAGAGAAATTGAGGATGTGGCAGTCAAATCCAATCTGTTCTTTATTTTAATGTTTCAATGTTGCATTCCTCAATCCCTAATTCCCCCTAAATCCCTTTCTTCCTTAGGAGGAGGGAATACCCTCTCGATGTTTAACATCAAAGGGATGCTGAGGTCTACATGAGATCTTTGATGAAGCAATTTAACATTACACTTAGGACTGACTACTCTCCTTTTGGTACTTTCCATTTATGTTTCCCTTATGAGTCGAATTGAGCCTTTACTTTATGAATTGGCTTTCCTCATCTCGTGGCTCATCTCTGACCATCAGTGGGCCTACATGCAAAATACTTTCCCCCCAATGATAAGGGAAAATTTGATATAATGTACAATGTAATATCTAAACTTTAGTATAATATTTAATGTAATTTCCAGACTTTTAATTAATTTAATATGGTCTTTAGACTTTTAGTATAAGTTCAATATAATTCATGAACTATATGAATGTAGTCCTTTTATTAATTCAAGATCAGGAATAACTTTGAACATATTCATATATTCCGGTCACTAAATTGAACATGAACAAAAAATTCACGGACTTAATTGAACAAATTATAAGTTATGGGATTACATTGCACACTAGGTAAAATTCAAGGATTATATTAAATAAATGAAAAGTTCAGGAAATATATTACATATTAAATTAAAATTTAGGGATTGTTTGTATTATTTTCCCAATCTATAACCTCATGAATCCCTTCGTATATTTTAATCGTCAAAGTTTGAATCTCTCATATACTTGTCCGGCACAGAGCTCTCTCTCTCTCTCTCTTCAAAGATCTCTTTTTATTATCACATTCTTTATTCATCACTTCTCCTCTTTCCGCCATTTGGCTTAGTGTTCCTCGAGTTCTTCTCATTATCACATTTTTTATTCGTCACTTCTCCTCTTTCCGCCATTTGCCCTAGTGTTCCTCATGTTCTCTCGAGCAGCATCCCTTCGTCCTGTTTTCTTCGAGCTCAATCCCATCTCCTTCTTCGAAATTCTTTCCCGACCTCTTCCTCGTAAGGTAGGATTCGTTCCCTCTCTCCCTTTAACTTTAGGAAACATCAACTCCTGCTTTTCCTCTTGGTGGGGGAGGGGGGATGATCTCTTCATGTACCTCCCAATTTAGGATCAATCTTCATACGATTAAAACTTCTTTTTGCACTGATGACCCTTGTTTTTATTTGCATATTCACCCTTTTCTATGCTTCTTCGGATCTTTTAGAGCATGTTTGATAACTGGCAAAATAGTACTTAATTCTATTATTTTGTTCCCTAGAGCAAAAAAAAAGAACAAAAATCCTTTTGACAATTTTTTTTTTTTCCAGAAAATAGATTTAGAACAAAATCAATAATAAAAAAAAAATTACTTCTTTGTTTCCAAAAACAATTCTAGAATCAAGCCCAATTTTTTTTTCTCTTTTTTTCTTTTTCCTTTTGGTCGGTTGCTGACAACCTTGTTTGAGCATCGTCAACCCCTAACAAGCTTCGTCGTGACCAACCTTACTAGGCCATTGCTAGGTCGGCCACAGCAAGGCTTGTCATCGATGGCTGGGCAAGCTCGAACTCGCTAGATCTAAGTGGGGTCAACCTCACCTAGCCAAGGTGAGCTTCGATCAACGAGCCTCGTTGGGGGTTGGCGACACTCCGGCAAGGTCGCCAACCCTTGTTTAGTCAGTTGTGGTAATGGCCGGCGCCTAGAGGAAGGAGAAGATGGAAAGGAAAAGAGAAGAAGAAAAGAGAAAAAAAAAAGTAATAAAATTATTTAAAAATTAGAAAAAATGGTTTTGGCTAAAAATTTTAAAGGTCCTATCAAATGCATTTTTATTTCGGGAATAGAAATTTTGGACAATTATATCAAATGCTTTGAAATGCTTAGACATTCATATAGGGAGCAAAATAAATAAATAAAATTTTCTGAGCAGAAATTTTATTGGGAATAAAATGGTTACCAAATACATCATAAATGACTTTAATTTTTCCATGTCCATAGCTCAATGTAATTTTCTCTATCTGAAAAAGACTCGAAACCTTTTGTCCACCTTTGTCGAAGGCCCTAATCACTCCAATTGAGCAATATTCGAACTGAGGTCATTGATAATAGCCGCAATTCTATTTGAAAAGCTTATATGAAAGTTACCACTTTCTTAATCGAGAAGTCCTCAATCCCAAGTACATTGGTTTTGTTGTCAACCAATTGTTGCCTTTGAGTTAAGTCGACGTACTTTTAAATTTTATCCACTCAAATCGTCCAACTTAAACTTCACGGCACAGTCATTTTCATTTCAAAGACTTTCCGTAGGAAATCGAACGAATGACATGATTAACATTGAAATCAAACTTAGATAATTTAATCCTTATTACAATAGGCGTGGGATCTCCGGAGGAACGCCCGGAGAGATTAGCGAAGTTGGCTTTTTTTTCTCCCCACCTCATATATTTGGTGAAGAAAAAGTTAACTTGTGATATTGTGTGATCACTATTGAAAAAATCGGACAAAAGTCAAACAGGCTTCGTGAGATCCAGTAGAATAAGTAATGTTATATTTAATTCTACGAGTGATTTCTCGACTTCGATCATGTCCTAAAGAAATTAAGCAAAAAATAAAAATAAAAATAAAAATTAACGCAGCCCTTTGCAGAGAAAATGAAAAATCCTAAACTTAAATGGACCCCGCTCCGGTTAGCGGTGCACACCACGCATAGGATAATCGCAGATGCTTCTTCCCCTCCTCCTTCCGTGTTTTGTGCCTGGTGTTCAGGTTTCTACTTTGCTTCCTTAGTTCTCATGGCACGGGACAATAAGGATTTAACTAAGTCATCAGGTCAACCTAGAGATATTACAGACCATGGACATTTCAGCCCTGGCAATTCTTTCTTCTTCCTCCTTAGGGTTCTACTTCCTTTGTCGATATTATGGGTAGTGTGGTAATTACATAGATAGCTTTTTTACAAAATTCTTTTGGGAAATTTCATGAATTATAGCATATGCTTTTCAAAATTACACGAAACATTAGATGGTCGGGGAGGAGTGGCGGCCCCTACTAGCCCCTCTTCATTGCATTATTGATCTAGGACGAGTTTGTCGTTAGGTGGGAGAGATGCCTGGTACACATATTTACTATGAATTAGCGAAAGAAACCATCTTATAAAATTCAAATAGTTAGGTGGCGGTTCAATTGAAGTGCTACATTTGTGCTTAATAAACCACATTCCCCAAATTAGCCTTCGATTATTAGCTCATCAAAAAGAGATCCGATAGCTTCATCTCATCTTCCACCGATATGGCCAGACCATGCCGGTTCATTTCCATTGCAATCTGTTGACTTTCTGGCCTTGAGACTGCGTATTATCTTTTCCTAACGAGGGGGCTGCGGTGGCGTAGGAATAACTAAACCATATGATTGCCAGATGATTGGCCATTCTCTTGTTTTCAGTGCAGGCATCGAATCGCGTTGACCATGTCCACCCACCGCAGAAGAATTTGGCAAGAAGGGGGGAAAAACCAAGAATGACATGATGAAAACCCAAAAGAATTTACAGTCCGAAATTTCTTTCGACGAGAGATTACAATTCGTGTAAGGATGAAAGGTTTCGTTATTCCCAAACTCCACAAGTGGAAACGGCAAGAAAATAGAAGTGAAAAGAAAGAAAGAAAACCCCAAAATGTCTAAGTTTTCATACAATGGAATGAGGATAAATAGCCAGCTTTGCCTTTGCATCTGCTCCCTCTTTTCTTGGACTGCGACTGAAGTTTGCGGCTATGCTTCATGAATGATGATGGCAAGGAAAGACTATGACGACGAACTTACGTTTTCTTCTGTTCTTTCGCCACTATGAAGCTGTCCGATTGTGGCCGCAGAACTGGAACCTGTTGGCGTCCATCCTCTCCAGCACGAAATGGCCGATCATGTCCGTTGACTCGACCCGGTTCTCTCTGCACAGGAACTCGTCCCCGCAGACTTTCTCCCCGTTCCTGTAATAGTCGTGCAGGATCACGTGGGTCTTCGGGTTCCCGCCCTTCTTGCTGCGCGCGAGCACCGCTGCCGTGAATATCGCCGACATCCTCCCGGGCGCCTCCGGCCAGTCCCCACGTGGTCCGTCGACCAGGATAACGTCCCAGCTGACCTCGTACACGTGGTTCGGGAGGTCGTTGATCCCGAGCCGGCACTCCGAGAAGAGCAGGTTCTGCACGGGCCGGCACTCGCCCCGGACCTGCTCCTTGGCCGATGCGATCAGCTCCTTCATCTCACTCATCTTCGTCGTGTACTGGACGTCGTACGCGTCGATCTCCGGGTGCCGCTCCTCGACGTAGGCTGCGTAGTACCGGTTCTCATCTACGAACACGGTGCGACCGCCGTGGTTCAGGGCCTTCCACAGGAGGGTCTCGTGGGTGAGGCCAAAGACCAGGAGGTTGCAAGGGGCGGCGCACTTCCGGAGCACGTCAGATATGAGCTTGATGTCCTTGTGGGACATGTGGTAGGTGTCGTTCGATTTCGAGGCGTAGTGGATGAGGGCGTTGATGACCGAGGTCGGCAAGGGCTCGTTGGCGGCGGCAGAGGCAGTGGAGGAGGAGCCACCAGCCAGGTTGTTAACCGAGGCTACCCGCGAGGCAGCACCGGCGACGATGGATTCCCGGGAATAGATCAGCGTCCCAAGGAAGGCGAGAGTGAAGAAGGAGACGAGGGCGAGGAGCCATAGCCGGTTCGAGCCGCCTTGCTTCTGGATGTAAGGATGGAGGAGGATGAGCTTGGTGTTGTTGGTGCTGTTGCTCTTCATTCTTACAAGCAGATCCCTCTCTCGAGGACTTCAGGATGGGGAGATTCTTGAATCCTGGAGAGGTAAAGGCTCAAGAAAGCTTGGGGGTTTGATTTAAAGAATGAGGTGGAAAGCCAGGGAAGCACAAAAGAAAGTGTGGAAGCAATGTGGGAAATGGAAAAAACATTATGTGAAGGTGACACCACAATCACCTTCCATATTATATTAATTCATGAATGATCATGGCCCATTTGATAATGATTTCTTTTTGATATGATCTAAATTTCCCTGGAATAATCAAGATTAGCTTGGCGAGGGGGCGGGGGGATTTTGCTTAATTTTTTTAAAATAAATTTATCAACTTATGGGCGTTTTGTATTTATGTTTGGAACAAGGGGGAATCAATGATTTTGCCCTAGAAAAATTTGAGAAAAGTTAAAAATAATAAAGAAGGAAAATTTTTGGAAGGTGGGGGCCAAAAGGGTGGGTTGGGAGAATACTGCAAAGGGGTGGTTGGACTGGAGCTGGTGGTGGCATATGTGTTCGAGCGACCCAATAACTAATTACAGGCCACGGGTCGCTTTTCCTTGTTCATTTGAGCTTCATTACACGCGAAAACCAAACGGAAAACATTTTATATATGGTCGATAGAAATTCATGAAAAAATAAAAAAAAAAAATTGAAGGAAACGAACGAGAAGATTTCCCAACTCTTTTTTGTTATTTTAAAATTTGGGTGGTTGCATTCGGAGAGGGACGAGCCACCTAAGGCGGATTCCAATTGGCAGCACCCGGATTGACCCGTGTCAATCATTACAGCGATAACTTAGCATGTCATGGACTGGTTTTTTTCCAGAAGGATAGAATTGGCGAGGTTGCTTTTGGGAGGTAAAGGAGTCCGACCAAGTCTCCAGATCAGGACCTGCGAAATAATTTATCTGGTTTTGTCGTCGGCCTGGGTAATAATTGGCGATGTGTCGGCTTGATTTTTGCTTTCTCTTTTCCTTTATTTTCCCCACTGTTGAAGGCAATGACCTGTTCCTAGGATACGGAATAACTGTTCAAGAAAAGTCTAAAACATGTTTTAGGACGATCAATTCAGTTTTTTACATTTAAATTACGCTGATTTAATCCTTAACCCTTACTTTTTGCAGATTTAATCTTAAATATTTCAATTGCGTTGATTTAATCATAAACATTTTGAGTATTTACTAATATAGTTATAAACCTTTTTTTCAAACTTTTGGTAGGAAAAGCTATATTGACAAATCTTCAAAAATTTAGGATTAAATTGAATATCGAAAGGTTTAGAACTAATTTAAAGTTTTAGGACTAAATTGGCAAATCGTCAAAGGTTTAAAATTAAATTAGTACAATTGAAAAATTTAATACTGAATTAATATCGATACAGTAGGTTTGTGATCTTTTGGACAATTTTCCCCCAAAATGCCTTTCTATAGTTTGTGTGAAATTTGATGATGTAGATTCAATTGTTAGAGATGAAATCAGCAGAATTGTAATAGTGCCGAGGTGACTTTTTGATTGCTTAATTCTTTTTAGTTTCCAAAAGTATCTTGCGTGAGTTCTTCCTTTGACACCCTTAAAGTTTAAGTAAACCCATTTCAAGCTTCGGACACTTATCATTATAGGAGCAATTAATTGTTTTAGCTTCTTTTAGGTAGGGCATATAGCTCAGCCCTCTCAAAAATTTATTGATTGGTTAATTTTTATATACAAGTAAATAAAGTAGTTATCTTCTTCTTAAGTAGGAATTTCTATGGGTACATTATCTTCTTCTTAAGTACGGATTTAAAGGGAAAATACCTTGCACGGTGGTGTAGGGAGCTCACTTGATCTCGCCTATTAGATTATGTAAGCCCCACGGCGCCTGTTTGTTCCAACTATCGATATAGTTCAAGCTCAAGTGCACCAGGCACACATGTGTGCTTCTCATTAGATAGTCTCCATTTGTGCAAGATTTATGATCATGTGAGAAGTGAGAGTAAAGTCCCAAATTACATCATACTTTTATCCATAATTAGTTAGATTGATGATTGACAAAGGGTGCTTTTAAGGATACACATAGGAAACGGACATCCAATCCCTTGATGGCCATTGGATATAATGACAAGTAAATCTTGCCTGGATCATGAAAATAAGTTTTTGTGCGTTGCGATGGAGGATCCTGTCTTGTCAATACTCTAGAATTGCCCAATGAAAAAATAAAAGGACATTTGAATATGCAATCTAGAGCTTGGTCGGTCTATAGATTTTGAAGGAGGAAAGAGAAGGTTTATAAAGAGATGAAAACACCTAGGCTAGAGCATAACTTAGGAGTGCCCTAAAAACCCCTTGAAAGCAAGTGAATCCGAGAGAGGAAAACCAATTTTTTTTGCCAATTTTTTTCAATCCTCGAATGAGAAAAGATATTAGAACGAATGACCATAAGACATATAAGGAGCATTTGGTAACATTCCAAATTTTCTATTCTTTTGCTTTTTTACTATTTAGAATAGAAAAAGAACATAAATCCATTTGGTAACATTAGTTAATATTTTTATTTCATGGAATAGAAATTTATTTCAAAAAGAATAGATTTGAAATAGACATAAGAAGTTGAAAAAAAGTTATTTCTTGTTTTTGGAAACAATTTCTGGAATAAGTCATTTTCTTTCTATTTCTCTTCTTTTTCTTCTAACCAGTCCCCACTGTTGGTTGCTGCCGCCACTGTTGAAAGAAGAAGAGAGAAAAAAAAAGAAAAATCCCAAAAAGTTATTAAAAATTTAAAGAAATTTTACGTCATAAAAAATTTTGTGAGTTATATTAAATGCATTCCTACTCTTTTTTATTCTAACAATAGAATTTTATGCAGTTATCAAATATGTTCCTTCACTCAAAAATTATTCCAAAAAATAAAAATAAAAAAGAATTATTTTTAAAAAGAAATTATTCTTGAAAATAAAAATATTATCAAATGCATCCATAATAAAATATGGAACACGACCTCATTCAAGGTCGAGTATTCGGACTAGGGATGCACCGACAGCGGACGAGAGACAAAGTAGAGAAAATTAGTCTCTATTACTAGTCAAAGCACGCACCAAACGGGAGAAAACTTGCCCTCCCCTTTCTCCAAGCCAACAACCTCGGGTGGTTCGCTTAGTCAGCACGAAGCAGACACATGCTTGGATTTCCAGAGGATGACGTCATATTTCTGAATTTAGTATAGGGTGGCTCCAGAATTAGGTGGCTTGTCCTCCTCATCAATGTGGACCCTTCGAAGAAGAAGGTTTTAACTGTGGGATCAACAGGGCCTTTTTCTTTATTGCTTGATTTGTTCTTTTGAAAGTGAAAGTCTGAGATTACCACCTGCCCCCAATAGCAAGAGTCAAGTATTCTTATCCAGCAGTTATCCAAAGACCTTTTTCTACCGATAGCAACGTCGATCCGTCACGATTCATCCTAAGTGTATTAAGGTTTTGCGACATTAAATTCAGGGCTCTGTTCAATGGACAATCTGTAAAATATTCTCAATCTGTTTAGTTGGGGGTAACGATCACAATGCACAGTAACTCGATATAGGCTCGAGGTCATGCTCCAACCTTGACTTCTTAGCGATTTGATCGCACCAAGAGGACCAAAACACAGCAACTTTTACTACCTATTTGAAAACTGGATGTGCTCAGTTGAATTTTGGTTTTCCCAAACGTTAATATTTTTCTTATATTTAAGGGATAAAGGCATTGAAAATTCCCGAATTATTAAGAATTGTTCATTTGGGTATTGTAACATTCTTTTATAAACAATACTTCTCTAAACTATATACTTTTTTATGCGAATTGATTATTCCGTTAAAGTTAATGGATGGAAATGCTCGCATGGCATCCCATGTTAGCGCTTCATCAGCATACTCTACCAACACGTTACTGATGTGGAATATAAAAGAAAAGCAAGGGTGAAAAATGTTCAGATCAACCCAGCTGTCATGCTTTCATGGAGTAATCTCCACCAGAATTTTACTAGCACAAGAATCAGAGAAGAAAATCAGAAAGCACAGCTATTAAATATTAATGAATGTGTAAGCTTAAGTAGAAAGGAGCCGTATGATATTTTGCGAGATTACAAATTTAAACAATGTCATGAACAAATTTATGTCTTGGACATTTGTTGCTTCATATTCCTGACTTTTGATATACTGGTGGGTTGTATAAAAGAACTAGATAACCATGATTCAATCCGGACATCTATGATAAGCGTGAGGCCCTACAATGATTCCTAAGGGAGCTAATCGTCCTGGTCATCCCAATCTTTTGCTAATGAAAGAACGACAAATGAATTCTAATCATGAGCCAGAATTTGAACCTATGAGGTATGAACAACGACTAGGGCACAAAAGAGGAAGCCAATCATGAACCAGAGTTGAAATGACATCACTTTAGAGAGAGAAAGAAAAACTAGAAATTATAATCGGCCAATCTCTTCCTTCTCCATCTCCAATCGAATGGAAATTGAAACCAAACATCACAATGCGACGGATATTAGCTCCTTGTCGGTGTTGCTGCCTCAGTTGCAGTACCCTACTCTTCTATGATTTCTTCTTCTTTTTTTTCTTTCCAAAATTGTTATTTTCAAAAACTATTTTTAAGATTTTAATTGTCACATAAGATGACATGTCAATATTTGGCAATAACTTAATGGTCATGTTACGAAATCTATTTATATTTTAATCTCAAGATGAACTTGAATGAAAAAAAAAAAATGTAGTCTAAAGGTACAATTGCACGAAAACATCAAGGGATCCTTTTGAACATTCCGCAACATCTCTAGGACTTGGTGCCTTCATTTCTGTACTTAATGCTCAAGTAGTGAATGTTGAATGAGTTCTCACCTTGAATGTCCATCGTACAAATCGGTACATGCCCATTCACGATTTCTTTAGTTCCACCTTTTGCCTACTTATCTTTATCCAACAAAACTTCAACGAATTCGACCCACAAAGAGATAAAGGAGGACGATGATTATAAAGATTCGAGAGAATCTCGAAGGGCGACCAACTCTTTAACGAACATTTGGAGGAAGGCGTTCAGCTACTCCCGACTTCCGGCACTTTCCTGTGGAATAATTCCCCAAACGACCCAAGAAAGTCGTTCCAAAAATAGTTTGCAAAATGGACGGTCGTACTTCAAAATCCACATTGACATGACGCAAGTTTAAAATGATTTTCCTGCCAAGTAGCCGCGATTCTGTATAAACAAGGGTACAGGAGTTTTAACTTTCTTGAGAAGCGATTAGGCGCTCAACATGGTGTTGGGTTCGGCTTCAAGCTTTTTGCCATCCTGTCGGTTTTCGTATTAGTAAGAGTATTGTCTTTCATTGAAGAGATTTGCTCCCGAACTTCGTTAATCTTGCAGAACTTATGGTTGCAGGAGCAACATTGATAGTCAGGAATAATAGAGAGGATGTTGGACCTAAGAAAGTCCTTAAAAGACTCCATCTTGGTTCAATCCGAACCTCAGGACTTTCAAAATTTAAAGCACTTAGAGGATAGTCCCTCCACTTAGGAATAAAAAAGATACAGAGAGGAAAATTGGGGACCTAAATTGTGTGGGCACTGACATGTTAAAGGAAAGAAGGCAGCTCCATCTGTTTGTCAACGGTCTATCCGTTGGGTAGGGGAGACAACTCCTAACTGGTGTTGCAAGACACCTACTTCTTGGCGAGGACACCTGAAACCTCCAAGGATCTCAGGAGTACCCCTGTGGACTAACATTATAGTGAGGTATAATGGAGAGGCCGTGAGAGGAGGAATGAATTATTACAATGGACTCCAATGCTCGGTGATAGATGAGGAGTGTAGTGTCACTATAAGCTTGTTGTGTGAGTTTTTTTATGATCCACCACCAAAGTCTTGAAGTGTGAAGATGCCGAAGTCGATAGACTAATGGGGTATGTATAGTGTGGGGATTAATTCGGTTTGCAAACAAGACCGAAACCTGGTGTAGGGGAATGGACAGTAGCTTCGCCAAAAGGTAGAAGAAATGTCTTTCAAGTATAATGGATCGCTTAATGAATCGGCAAAGGATGTGGAGGAGGTTTTTGTACTGGAAATGTAAATGACAAGAAATCTCAATGTATTGAAACTGTTGCCGGCCATGTAAAAGTAATGGAAATGTAAAGATAAACTAAAAGTAAAGACGAAGATCACGTGTTCTTGGATCGATTGGCAGTCCTTTGCAAAAAGTATAGTTGGAGTATTTATAAACACAATTGACAATTACACAAGAATTTGAATAAAAGAATAACTTCCTAATTCCATTTGTGATTACAGGAAGTTGCATTGTATCCATTGCCTTAATGATTATATCGACTCCACTATGTTGACGACTATATTGACTTCACTACGCTGACGGTTACATGTTGGTGTTGATCTTCCATCTTTGCTTCTAATCGATGGGTTCACAGACTCACAGTTAGCTGAAGACAACTAGTTAGTGATGGCATCGTCAATCATCTCTAGTCCCGGGAGGACCGATAAATTTCACTATATATCATCAATTTCCTTTGCTATCCATAAGATCAACTTGACTATTACTTGACTAAATTTCATTTATTAATATAGAATGAGTAAACTTGAGTATTTCTATCCTTAAAAGTACCGTTTCTTTTATTTTGGTAAGCTTTAAGCATCGATGAACATAAGCCTTGCCAAGCTCCATTTTTGCCACAACTATATTAGTATATTCATCTTAGTCAAATTCATCCTCTAACTCATATTTTTCTATCAAAGCCACATTTTATGTAAAGCCTTCATGTGGTCATCTACCTTTGCCTTTAAGTAGTTGTCCATATTTAGACACTCTTGTTGTCAATTAAAATAAATCGACATAGTCGCAACCTTTGAATATTTTCATAGGTTAAAACCAATTGAAAGCCAAATTCTGAATTATTTTTAAAAGCGAAGTGAGACATCTATTTTTAATTTTCTTAAATCGAGTAGTAAACTAATCCATCGCCTCCTTATTTTATTGGTAAAGTCTGGCCAAGTCAACTAGTGAAACCTCAAGATCATTATATAACACTAATAACGAAATTTTCTCATCATCTCTGCCCATTTAGACGGTAAATTAGTGTATCAAGCGAAAGCAATATTCCACAAACCCAAAGAAATAACCTAAGTCTCAAAACTTATTTATCCATGCATCACCACATTGAGCTATGAATCGACCAACATGCTCAATAGTCGATCCTTCATCTTCACTGGTAAAAAAAGCTAAAGTCGAAAATTTTAAAACCTAGGCAAAGGCTAATTATCAAAACATGCAGAATAAGGTTTCCTGTGAACATGCTTAATAATTTCCCTGTATAAACCCAATTCTGGTTGAACCTCTTCAGCAAAGTGGGCTGCATGGAATGAAAGGTTAAATTGTCCATCTTACCCCTTAGGCAAAGATGCCAGTCTTACTAGATTATATATGTTCATGTTAATAGGTAAGTTAGCCTTACTAGGGACGTTCGCATTTTGAGGCTTTTACAACAACTACTGGCCTCACATTTTCCACTACTTGCGTTTGGCCAATCTATCAACCAGTCTGGCCTGCCAAATTATTACTATGGACTTGATTATTTAAGCCAACGGTTCTTTTTTTTGGCCTTAATTCGAGGATTTATGCTTCTACAAGGTTTTAACTAGCCCGATCCACGTTATTATACAAAGAAAGACTAGGAACATACCATGGGGCCTTAGAGTTCCCCCCTATGATGATTGGTTGGAAGATCCTAACCTTAACAGGGCATCATTTATAACATTAACGACCATTGGCTTGGTCATGATAGAAGTGTGACTCACAATGTAATTAGCCATCTCATTCTACTATTCCTAGAGTGACCTCCTCATAGTCGCCATCATGCTGGGATTGGGTGCTATCTCCCTTAATTGTTCTTTTGAGATGCCCGGGAGGACTAGTTCCCTTGCATTGGCCTTCTTTAGCAATTGAAGATTTGGAATGTGCAGCAACTTCATTTCCAATATGCGATACTAGATTGTCGTTTCCAATAACATTGTCTATCTCTTGTTGTTTTTTGGTTCTCACCATGAATGCTTCCTCAAATCAACAAAATGTGTCCCACTAGGCATATCCAAAAAGATGTTTCATTGAAAAATTGATTAGATGCCTTTCAAGTGTAATGGATCGATTAGTAAATTGACAAAGGGTTTGTATGGCCATTTGTTGATTTTTGGATAGAAAATGTAAATAATTAGAAATCGAATAGTACTGAAACAAATAACATTGCCAGCCATGTAGAAGTATTGGTAATATAAAGATAAATTGAAAGTAAAGATAAACATGTGTCCTTAAATAGATTGGCGGTCCATTACAAAGAACACACACTTGGGGTATGTATAACCCACAGTATATAGTTACACAAACATTACTGAATTTTAATCCATAAATAACTTCCCAATTCTATCCACGGTTATAAAAGTTACACTCTACCCACCATCTTGACAATTATATCAATTCCACTGCCTTGATGGTTATATGACAGTGGCAATCTTCCATCTTTGCTTTCAATCGACGGGTTTGCAGATTCACACTACGCTGAATTATGGGATAGCTTGTTGTCAATGACTTTGGCAATCAACTTCTAGTCCTGGCAAGGACTCTTGTCAATAGCTTTCGCTCTTTGTTGTTCAATGTCCTTTGCTATCGAGAAGATCAAGTTTACTTCTGCTTGAAAACTACATTCTTATTGACTATGCCTACTACTCATCCATTCCAAAAGTTGGTCATTTTTTGCTATCAACAATAAGGATACGTTTTCGTGCATATAAAGAATAAAACAATAGTTATGCAACATTATCGCCAGAACAACTCGGTAATCATGTTGGGCCATGCTCCTGCATGTTGGGCTTTCCGAACTCTGATATTGTATCGAATAAGCTGAAAGGCCCTACCTTTGTCATCCAAGTCAATTTGCATACCCAAATAAGCCCAGTACTGAAAATGGCTTCATCATTTCAAAACTTGCTGTCAAGCTATTGTAAACATTCAGGATCATTTGATGCTATCTTTCCAGGGGATTGTCTTATAGCTTGGATCAGAATCAGCATGTTGCAAAGATGTCTCAGTACATTTATTTCCCTTCTTTCTCCGGCGATAATGTTACCTCCCCCTTTTCCCCAGGCAACACTCCCTCCTTCTTATTTTCTTTTTCTCATTTCCATTTGGTTGAAACTTATTGTTACACGATAAGATTTTTTCATTTAGTCAAAACCCGTTCATACATGATATGACCCAAAAAAAAAAAGAAATTACATTTTCATTACCTATCAACAAAATTTGGGTATCACTTGCTCTCTTCCAAAGAAGGGTAATTGTAGACACATAAATTCTTATTAACTATTTTGGTATCCATCCTTTTTGTAAAAATAAAAAAATTAGATAAAAAGGTAAAAATAACAAACATATAAAGTAAGAAAATAATAATAAATTAAAAATCGGGTGGATCTCTGCCACCTAACCCATGTTTCTTTTAGCCAGATTCTAGGCGCATCACGCGCCCAGCCCATTCCATTTCTTTTGATCTGGCTTATTATTTCCCTTTTAGAACGAAATTTCTTCCTGGTTCCTCAGCCCATTTCCTTCATTTTTGACGGGAGCGCTCTGGTTCCTCTAGGATCTCTGGCAAATCTCGTCCCCTTCTCAGCCCTAAAATCGAGCAAAAATTGGGGACGTCGTAAATTTTGACGAGGGCCATTTCCTTTTGCTGACTACCACAGGATTGGCCTTGAACAAGTTTATTATTCAGTCAAAGAAAGCCACAGAGTTCTAGTGAATCGGAAGCGGAATGACCCTGAAAGGACGCCAGACCGGTAGTTTGTGCCGCCCTGAAGTTTGGTTGGCGAACTTGGAGTAGTGAGGCTCGGTTGCCACACGTCCGTTTGGGCTAGTCTGTCTGTCGGTTGTGAATCGGAAGCGGAATGACCCCGAAAGGACGCCGGACCAGTAGTTTGCGCCACCCTAAAGTTTGGCTGGTGAACTTGGAGCAGTGAGGCTCGGTCACCACACGTCCGTTTGGGCTAGTCTGTCTGTCAATTGTTCGAGATTTTTGACAAGAAATTGGATCCAAACTGGCAAATTTCCAAAAAATGGCGCAAATGGGTTAAACCAGCAAATTTTTGGGCGTTAAGGTGCGCAATGAAGATTTGCTGTTTATTCTCTTTAATTACTCATGAATCTTCTTAAGTGAATGGAGTCTGTGAGGATTTTAACATGTTTCCCCTTCCTAGTTGGATTTGGATTTATTATTTCCTAGTTTAGGGTGTATTAGTTTCCTACTTCCAGCTGCAGTAGTACTTTAGAGAGTCTATCTATATTGTTGTAACTCTTTCTTTTGAATAGAGGTGATGATTATTTGAATTAGGCAATTCTTTGCTTTGGGATTGTGTGATGCAATATTTCTCTTAGTGTGACGCCTGGGAAGCTTTAGCTGTGAAGCCTAAAGATTTATTCTTTGTTGCAGGAGTCATTGTCCTCCATCACAAAACATGTTGGACTATAATAGTTGATGAAGTGATGATAGCTGGCTATGGTTTTGTTTTATAATACCACGGCATGGAGGACATGAAATGTGAATATGCACTGGGAATAAGTGATGTTGGAAATTAGAAGGATGATGTATTTTTGGTGATTACTACAGCATCATGTAATGTACATACTGTATGTAAGGAGTTTTATCAAATTGTTATGTCTGCATATCAATGTTTATGTATAATTTAGTTATAGAAACAGAAACATCGGATCGAATTGCAAAATGGAAAGGTATGTACAAGTTAGACATTTTGTCACCACTTTGTGGGAGATTGTTAGCTATGAGTATGTTAAATGCCTGTGAGTCGATTGGTGAAATAGAATTTATGTCTTCGTCTACAATATATAAGAGTGACTTCAGCTTGAGACCTGACTTTAGAGATTTCAGTCTTCACTTCCATGAAAAAAATCCTTGAAGCAGTTTTTATCCTCATCAGTTTCACTATGAGTGCCTCGGTTGTTCTTGTTCCTTCCTTTCAGTTTAATTCTGATTATTTGTTGTTTTACTCAAGGGAGTTTTCATGCCCACCATGTTTGCTGTATCTCATGCACCATGTGCTAGGCCAATTGCACTTTTTTATGTTTGTACATTTTTGTAGCAGCTGCAACTTTGGAATCAACTATGCTGTAGCCCTGAACTCGTGAAAGGCATGTTCACCTGATAGAAAAGAAAGACACATGTGAAACATTTCTTGAACCTAACTTAAAGAGCTTAGGTTCTGGAGTGAGAATGCAAGCCTTTCTTTTGTCACATGGCTCTATTTACCGGATAAGCTCTCTGAAAGAGAATAACTAAATTTAATTTTGATACCTCATAGCACCTCTGTTGTCTTTTCTTTTTGTAGTGTTTTTCATCCACACTCGCCTGTGCATGTTGCTGATGAGGATAATGTGAATCATAGTAAGTTCTAACTATTACAGTCTTAATGCTGTTGAAACGTGACTTATTTTTTGTTGGCTTTATGACAGGACCTGAAAAGCAGTCTTGGTTGGATGGACGCACAATCACGAGGTATATTCACCCACCGTGCTTGTCACAATTGTGCAGAGTAGAAGTGAAATTCCGGTCCAGCAATTTCTTTCCCTCTTACTAATATGCTGAAAGGGGACAAGATTGTAGCATAACAAAGGTACGAAAGTGTTTGATGCCCCTTGCCACTTGCAAGACCTGAGGATCGTGCATATGGCACCGAAGTTAATTGAGTCAGCTCTTCAGTCTGGTATAGTTAAATATGCAGTCAATGGAATCCATGAGAAAGACTGGAATCTGGTGTAGCAGATGAGCGAGGATTATTCTTGTCCCATTCCGAACTTTGGACTCCACCGTGGTTTGTTGCAGATGGAAGCCCTAATTGGTTTCAGACATGAAGAGAATTTTTTTAGGCAACTTCTTCTGCTGCAGTGGGAGAGATTGGTTTGGATAAAGGGTCTCTGGGAAGGAAGATAGATTTCAATGATCAGGTCAAAGTGTTCCAAAACCACCTCAAACTCATGAAAGAGTTGAATAAGCCGGCATCTATCCACTGTGTCCTAGCATTTGGCAATCTTCTTCAAATATTGAAACAGACAAAGCCTCTTCCTGCCGATGTCATTCTCCACTCCTATTTAGGATCAGCTGAAGTGGTTCCTCATTTCGTTGAAGTAGTATCTTATTTTTCATTTTAAGGATTTCTCATGTCAATGCATTAGCAGAAGGCAAAGAATATGTTGAAAACAGTTACTGTTGATAGAATTTTATTGGAAACAGATGCACTGGATGCGTTGCCAATGAACCCCACATGTGTCATCAATGACAATGCCTGTTCTAGTGTGAGTCACGCTGATAAAGGAAGCTCCGAGTCTACATTTCTGACTGAATCTCTGAATCATTATGCAAACATTCATGTGCTTAATTACATCATGTCTTTACTAGACATGCCTCCAGAAGATCTTGTGGAGCTCAGCTGTAGAAATGCGGTCTGTTTGTTCTCTTATGAAGGTTCAAAGATACTTTTGGACACTTTATAGTTAATTGCAGAGTTGATGATGAATTAGCTGCGATAATTGCCCTCAAGTGAATTCATTTAGTAGAATATTTGTATCCAAATATAGATTATCCACAATATTCTATGTGTTTTATGCATGATATGCATGGTATTTCATTTAATAATGATTATGATTAACACCATGTTCTTTTAGCTTCTCCGCACTTTAAATTTTTTTGCTGTCCTGATTTGCTGAGTGATGTAGTGTGTAGCTTGCCAAGCAGTTCAAGTTAGTGTATGTGGACGTTTCTCTCCGAGTATCTAGCAGAAAATGTCAGTTTTGGAAGGATTCATGTGCGAGAAAAAGGATTTTATACTGGAGTTTACGACTGAAATCCGAGAGGCTCTTAAGGTTAGTTTAGCATTATATTTTTCAGTATCAGGACACAGAAATTTAATCACTTTCTGGTTGTGTTTTGTCTATTGGGCAAGTTATATAGACATCTTTTGAATTTCTTTGACAAACTTGTCGGTGAAACAATTGAAAGATCTTATTAACATGGGCCTCGCCCTTGGATCTGTGAGCAGCAGTGCCATCAGAAGAAGTGGCTGCTAATATCTACTGGAGAATGTTGTAAATAGTAGACTGTGGTCATGTCAAATTCCTCAATGAACAGTTTTTGTGTTTGTTGAGGCACGGGGTTTTCTTACAGTAAAACTATGTTGTGAATGCGCAGAGTTGAAACTTTTTTTGTTTTGGATAGGTTATGCAGATGTTGGTGATGAATTCCTTCAAGTCTGCTTAAATTAGCTTGTATAGTTCTTCCATATCTGGGGCAGCAATTTTTCGGTAGATGAGTGATATCATATGCTGTTGACGAAAAGCGAAGACCTTTCTTTAGATGGGGTCTTGTGGATGCCTTGAGAGTTGCTCGTGCTGGCGGGGTTGGGCGCTAGGCCAACTTACATTCTGTTCATGGCTCTATATAGAGATGATGCTCTTAGTCTTCTAGCAGACGGCATTTATCATAGAAACACATGCTCCGCCCTTTGACTAGGCGAAGAAATATGAAGGAACAATAGAAGTGCTTGGAGTGCACTGCTGTCCCCATGGAGGGCATGTCTGATTGTGCTTGGGATCATACTGGAAGGAGCACTTTTCTTGTTTGGCCCCCACGCACCTATGCGCAGGATTTGTCGCTGAATGCCGCCATTGAACAAAGTCAATCAAGCTTAGCTTAAGTGGCTTCTCGGTTCAAAGCACGAGGAACAAATGAGTCTCTGGTTTTCACTGCAAGTCGCTAGTCAAGAGGTTAGGTAGGTGAAATGAAGTGAAAGGCCAAGTGGAGAAAGAGGATGGCTCGCTATCAGAGTAGATTTCTTGGCTGCAGACTCGGGCATGGAATCTTCTCTTAATCATCACAAGCTCCCGTGTCCCAACGTGGCCACCCTGGTGTCTCCAAATTCTGAACTCCGCTCTCACAGATGCAACTCCATTGGATCCGGCGCCTGTACCGTAGATGCCAATGGCATGCTTCACTAGGTTGCAAATGCAATGGAGCGATGTAAACCTTGATCACGAATCGGGCTGGTCACCAGGTTTTCCCAGGCCTCATGGCTCCAACGGCAAACTGGTAGCTCCCGATGTATATCTTACAATTTGATCTCAAAGATACATACTTGTCAGACGAATTTGTAATTTTTCTAATTGCTAGCGGATCCATGACTCACCAGAACAATCATGACTGGATCCATGTTTATTGATCTAACTAACTTGTAGATTCTTATATGTTTTTTACTAGGATAGTTACGAATTCAATCCTAAATGAATTGTACAAATTATGGATGAGAATGGTTCTAGAGTGAATTGAGAACCAAAGAACTGGAGTGATGGGGTCTAGTTTGATTCCCATTTTTGGTGGAATTGAGAGCGAGCCGAGGACCAAGAAACGAATCAAGAACCGATAACTGGGAATCGAACTAGGAAACTAGTATGGATTGTTTGGGTAACGAAAAGTTTGAGTTGAGTAAGTGATATTTATATATTTATATATTATAATTTCTTTATATATTTGATGAGTGAATATTTTACTTAAATCTCTTTTTTTAAGATAATGATTATCTTAATGATAAATTATCATTAGTAAATAGAATTTATGAATTGAAGTTGAATGAATATATATGGTGAGACTTTCTAATAATTATTTTAGTTTAACTAATAGTAATTTTAAAGTGGTTATGTATGTTTATTGTTTCTTTTGATTTCCAGTGATTAGATTTTAGAGTAATTTTTCATGAGGGATTGAAAATTGAAGTTTTATAATTTAGATTTTGTGTCATGTGTTTTAAACTTTTTATTGTTTATTTTATTTTACGTGTTCACCTTTTATGGGTGGTTGCTATCAATAAAGGAGAAATTATTATTTTTGTTATTACATTCACTTTCATTTTGCTTAACTAAAAATAAAACAAAAAAAAAGGAATTTGTTGGTTCCCGGAGTAGATCCTAGAATTAACCTTGGAATCTATAACGGGATAGGTTTCAAATTCCAAAAAATAAGGAATTGGTTTTGATTGGTAGGTTGTTTTAAATAAAACTTGATTGGAATTTGGAACTATTTACCTCTTATATAGATGTCAATTTAGTCAATAATGTTTCAATTTTGCAAGTGTAATATCAATATGATTATTAATTGCTCTGCTCTAGACCGTCCTCTTTCTCCCCCCATCCCCAAACACTGCCCTCTTCAAGAAAACATTCTTTTTCCATTTTACTCGTCGCACTTCACTCAAAGTAGACGAGACTTGGAGAAGGATTAACTTTGACTTTTGCTCTTTATGGTACTGGTCGTGATCTAACATCATCTCAGCTGTCCAACATTAGTCTTGCGAGATATCATGAATTCTACAGTACATTGTGGTTGGTTCATAAACGTCAATTACCGGCATTTCTCGTTCTTAACTAATTTTGACTTTCCATGCGTTTTGTTTTATTTAACCAAGTGAATGGTCGGCGAAGTTTTCGGATTTACAGCATCCTTTTGTAGTGGAGATACGACAGCAAGCAAAGCCCAAAAGATCCAATAAAGATCCAAATAAACATAAACGCTTTGACAATGACATCGATCCCCACATTTTCCACTGCCATTCACGACTTAACTCCCTCCTCAGATGAACAGATCCAATGCACCGTCAATCCGTCCCAATCTTTATGTTTGACTGTTCTAAAGTTCTTATCGCCTTGACATATGCAAGCTCTCAAACATCGGTTGGCCACAAGAAAAAAAGAACTCTCAATCATCCTTCGTGCCCTATCTGGTGTATCTCCCTTTTGGCCATTTAAAAGAGAAAAGTCAAATTTCTTTTCCTCCGATCCCACCGATCGACGCTTACTCATCCAGTGACATGCCCGATTTGTCTTGTTAAAACGCACCCCAAGATTGCCGGTTTCCTAAATTAAAATTTCTGATTCTAAAGGAAAGATAATTTTTAAGCGAATGGAGTCTATTAGGGTTTTAACATGTTTCCTCTTCCTAGTTGGATTTGGATTTATTGTTTCCTAGTTGGATTTGGATTTATTGTTTCCTAGTTTAGGGTATATTTAGCCTATTTTGACTTGCAGTAGAACTTTTGAGAGTCTATGTATATGGTTGTAATTCTTCCTTTTGAATAGTGTTGATGACTATTTGAATTTGGCAATTCTTTGCTTTGGGATTGTGTGATGCAATACTTTAGTATGACACTTGGGAAGGCTAAAGATTTATCCACTGTGTCCGTGCATTTGGTGATTTTCTTCAGATATTGATACGGATGGACCCTTTTCCTACCTATGTCACACTCCACTCCTATTTAGGTTCAGCTGAAATGGTTCCTCAGTCTGTCGAAGTAGGAGCTTATTTTTCATTTTCAGGATTTCTCATATCAATGACTTAGCAGTAGGCAAAGAAGATGTTAAAAACAGTTTCCTGTTGATAGAATTTTATTGGAAACGGATGCACCAGATGAGTTGCTAATGAACCCCGCATGTGTCATCAATGACAGTGCCCGTTCAAGCATGAGTCACACCAATAAGAAAGCTCCAAGTCTACATCTCCAACTAAATCTCTCAACCATCCAGCAAACATTCATGCGGTGCTTAATTATGTCACGTCTTTGCTAGACATGCCTCAAGAAGATCTTGCGGAGCTTGGCTATAAAAATGCGGTCTGTTTCTTCTCTTATGAAGGTTCAAAGATACTATTGGACTAGTTAATTGCTGAGTTGATGGTGAGTCAGCTGCATTAATTGCCCTCGGGTGGATTCAGTTAGTATACTTGTATCTAAATATAGATTATCCACGGTAGTTTGTGTTTTATGCATGATATGCAAAATATTTCATTTAATAATGATTATGATTGACACCATGTTCTCTTAGCCTCTCTGCGCTTCAAAATTTTTAACTGTTTCTGATTGGCTGAGCGACGTTGTGTGTAGTTTGGCAAGCAGTTCAAGTTAGTGTATGTAGACGTTTCTCTGAGTATTTGATGGAAAATGTCAGTTTTTGGAAGGATTCATGTGTTAAAAAATGGATTTTGTACTAGAGTTTACAACTGAAATTCGAGAAGCTACTAAGGTTAGTTTAGTATTAAATTAAATTGGTATTCGGACACAGATATTTGATAGCTTTCTGGTTGTGTTTTGTCTATTGGCCTAGTTATAAAGACAGCTTTGGAATGGTTACCAGCCTTGGGTTTAGCTTTTTGAATGGTTACCGGTCTTTGGTTTCTGTTTCTTGTTCTGGTTTGACTAACTTGTAAGCGGAACAATCGAATGAACTTTTATTATTATGGGCCTCGCCTTTGGATCTGTGAACAGCAGTGCCATCAGAAGAAGTGGCTGCTAATATCTACTGGAGAATGTTGTGAATGTGCAGGGTTGAAACTTTTTGCTTTGGAAAGGTTATGCAGATGTTGGTGATGAATTCCTTCAAGTCTACTTGATTTAGCTTGTATAGTTCATCCATATCTGAATAAGGAGAGCCTAGTGGGGAAGCATATTTTCTGTAGATAAGTGATATCATATGCTGTTGTCGAAAAGTGAAGACCTTCCTTCAGATGGGGTCCTGTGGATGCCTTGAGAGTTGCTCGTGCTGGCGGGGTTGGGCGCTAGGCCAACTTACATTCTGTCCACGGCTCTATATAGAGATGGTGCTCTTAGTTTTTCGGCATTAATTGTAGAAACATTTGCTCAGCCATCTCACTAGGCAAAGAAACATGAAGGTACACTGGAAGTGCTTGGAGTGCCCGCAGTCCCCATGGAGGGGCGCGTCTGGTTTGTGCTTGGGATCATACCGGAAGGCGCACTTTTCCCGTTTGGCCTCCACGCACCTAGGCGCAGGATTTGTCGCCGCATGCCGCCATTGAATGAAATCAGTCAAGCTTAGCTTAAGTGGCTTCTTGTTTCAAAGCACGAGGAACAAGCGATTTTCACTGGTTCTCACGGCAAGTCGCCAGTCAAGAGGTTAGGTAGGTGAAACGAAATGAAAGGCCGAACGGAGACACAGGATGGCTCGCTATCAGAGTAGACTTCTTGGGTGCGGACTGGGGCGTGGAATCTTCTCTCAATCATTAAAGGCTCCTGTATACCAACGTAGCCACTCTGGTATCTCCGAATTCTGAACTTTGCTCTTGCCGCTGCAACTCCAGAGGGTCCGGCGTGCGTACAGAAGAAGCGATTTTCGACTTTCGCTGCCAATGGCATGCTTCACTAGGTTGCAAATGCAATGGAGGGATGCGAGCCTCGATCATGAATTGGGTTGGTTACTAGGGTTTTCCCAGGCCTTTGGCTCCAATGGCATTCTAGTGGCTCCCAATTTGTATCTTACTATTCAAGATCTCAACAATATATATTTATGAGACGAATTTGTAATTTCTCTAATTGCAAGCAAATCCATTGATTCACCAGCAAAATCATGATTGGATACATATTTAATATTTATTGATCTGACTAACTCATAGATTCTTATATGTTTTATTGGGATATTTACAAATTCAATCCTAAATCAATTAAACAAATTAGAGGTGAGTGTGATTCTAAAGTGAAACCAGGAACCAAAGAATTGGAGTAGTGGTGTCCGGTTTGATTCTAGGTTCTCGCAAGACCCAGTCTCGTTCTTGGTTCTATACTTTTATAAACCGAGAATATGGGATTTGATTCCCAATTCCCAATGGAACCAAGAGCCAAGGATCGATGAGAACCTAGTATGGATCGTTTAAGTGATGAAAAGTTTGAGTTGGGTAAGTGATATTTATATTTTTTTTATATTGTAAATTTTTATATATCTAATGAATGAATATTTAATTTAATCTCTTCTTCTTCTTCTTCTTTTTAAGATATTGATTGTCTTAATGAGAAATTATCATTAGTAAATAGAGTTTATGAGTTAAAGTGGAATGAATATATACAATGAGACTTTCTAATAATTATTTTAGTTTAATTAATAGTAATTTTAATTTAAAACTATTATTAAGTGATTATGCATATTTGTTGTTTCTTTTGATTTCCAGTTGTTTTAGAGAGGATTGAAAACTAAAGTTTTAATTTAGGTTTTATGTTACGTGTTTTAAAATTATTATTATTTATTTTATTTTAAGTGTTCACCTTTTATAGATTGTTGCTAGTGGCAAAGGGGAAAATTTTATATTTATTATTGCATTTCCTTTCATCTTGGTTAACTAAAAATAAAAAAAAAAAAAAAAGAGAAAGAAAGAAAATTACCGATTCCGATAGACTTTAGAATCAACCCTAAAGTCTGTAATAGGAAAGTTCTAAAATGCAGGGTAGGTTTCAGTTTCCAAAAAATGATGAAGGGGTTTCGACGAGTAGGTTTTAGTAGAAACTTGATAAAATCTTGGAACAACTTACTCCTCGTACCAATGAATTCAATTTTCAACTTTTCAATTTTATAAATGTAGTCTCGTTTGATTAATAATTGCTCTAAACCGTCCACTTTTTTTCTATTTTTAACTCGTCGCAGTTCTTTTCAAAGTAGACGAGACACGAAGGAACGTTAACTTTGACTTTCGCTCTTTACGGCACCGGTCGTGATCCGACATCATCTCAGCTGTCCAACGTTTGGCCTCAGGAAAAATCATGAATTCTACAGTACGTCGCGTGGTTGGTTCACAGACGTCACTTGCCGGCATTTCTCGTTCTTAACTAATTTTGACTTTCCCATGCGTTTTTTTTTTTTTTTTCTGTTTTCTTTTAAACCAAAGTGACTGGTCGGCGAAGCTTACGAATTTTACAGTGTCCTTTCGCAGTTGAGATACGGCGGCAAGCAAGGCCCCAAACGATGCAGTAAACATCGACACTTCGACAACGACATCTATCCCCACATTTTTCCACTGCCATTCACGACTTGAAACTTCCTCTTCCTCAGTCCTCACATGAACCGGCCCCGTGCACTGTCGAGTCGTCCCAGTCCGTATGTAATGACTGTTCAAAAGTTCTTATCGCTTTGACATGTGCAAGCTCTCAGAAACATCAGCTGGCCAGGAAGGAAGGGAAGGGAAAAAAGAAGAAGGGGAAATCCCAATCATCTTTTGTGCCCCCATCTGGAGTTTATCTCCCTTTTCGCAACATAAAAGAGAAAAGTCAAATTTCTTTTCCTCTGATCCCGCGGATCGACCCATGTTCGTTCGGTGAGATGCTCGATTTGTCTTGTAAAAGCGAGCCTCCAAGATTGTTGGTTTTCCTCAATTAAAATCTTCGATTCTAAAGGAATGAGAATGCATTTATAATATCCAAATAGGAAAGTTATTTTTTTTAATAACAAACTTCTTACATTAATAAAATCAAAATTATATTTCAATCTAAATAATATTCAAATTCTGATATAAGAAATTCAAAATAACACATTATTTTTTTTAATTTAATATTATTATTTATATTTTCGAATTTAATTATATCTTATACTATAAATTCAATCTATAAATATAAATATACATTTATATTTATTACATTTTTTGGTATTTTATTTTTTTAGGTATATTAGTACAATCTATTATTTAATAAAATTTTATTAGAGAATGACGGAACCGGAAAAAAGAAATAAAAAAAAAATAAATAAAAAAGAAAGGATTATTATTATTATTATTATTATTATTATTATTATTATTATTATTATTATTATTATTATTAGGCAAGAGTGTCATAAGAAATTTTACCATTTTCATTTGTAAACTTTTATGTTCATTTATACTAATATACCGTTTTATACTAATATGCTGTTTCATACCAAATAATAAACAAGATATAATGTGAATATATTCGATTTTATCATCATGATTTACCAAACAACGGATAGAATTTAACAAAATCTTTGAATTTAGTCCTATCTTGATTAGATATTCAGAGGACCAAACGTAGCCCTAGCGTTTCTTTTGTGTGGACCGGTGTTAAAGTCATATCCATTGTATCTAGATAAAAAACCAGTATGATCGTAATCTTGTGCACAAGAAGTAAGATAATTAAAAATGCTATTCGTTTTGTTTTTACTTGCTAATTTAAAATTTGGAACTTCACCCAATGACCATAAGACAGGTCGGGCTCAATGTGACAATTATTTCATGCATAGATAGCGGTAAACAAGACTAGCTTATCATTAAACTAATCAATAATGAATCCTCGGGTTGCTTAACAAAACGTGGAGGGAAATCCAGTGATTGGTGTCCATTACCTTGGAGGCCATTGGTTTTCACAATTATCGACAACTTAGGAAGTCAATATCATTTATAATCGAAATTCTAGGTCGTTCTCTACTATTTTAGACCTGTTTGGCAATTTTATTTCGAGAAATTTAACAAAAAATCAATATATTTGATGTAGAACATGCCTACACTAACAGAGTTTGCAACTTGGTGTATTTGACCACTAGAATCATACTTTTAGTGGGAATACGTGCGTCTGATTGGGGTTTTGATATGGCATTATTACACTTATATCTGTCCTAGATTCCCCTTATCAATGCCAAATTGCGTATTACAATTAGCAACAGTTTTTTTAATGACCATGCTATGATTTATGTCTCTAAAGTTTAGTTAATGCATCCATCAACTGGCAAAATTCCATCATGGGTGGACACGTTAATAGTCCATGCCTATGGCCTTAAAAGAAGGCCAAAAAGAGTTTAGCCCTTCTTTGTATCAGTTGTGAGTTTTCCAACTAGTCACTCATTAGGTTTACTAGTTGTACTTTCATTTCCCGACTTTTATAGAATGAATTGGTTGGAACATCTAAAAGGGTCATAAATAGGTCTTAACTAGAATAGCCGTCAAATGGCGTATTTGGAAGTACATATGTGGAATCATGGAAATATCAAAAAGAGCCAAAACCTTTTATCATTGTAATAAGTTCAATACGACATTTCCAACATATCAAAAAAGCATGACATTTTAAATAGGAAATAATAAAATTTTAAATAGACGGAAGACTTTGCTAAATTGAGGACACAAACATTTTTTCAAAAAGCAGATATATATAAGTGATATTAAGGTATACAATCATGCACGTTATCGATCTATTAGCTTTTGTATAAAGATAATTTATATTTTTCATTTATGAAACTACCATATAAATAAGAAAAAAAAATCATAATTTAGGGACTCGATGAAAGTTAAAAAATCGAAAAAACCATGATGGTTGCTATAAAGCAAAATTCACGGATGCATGATATCTTTATTGATAACATTTTTTATCGCCAGAAAGCAATAAAGATAAAGTTCATGCAAGACAAGAAAAGCTGAAGAGAAAGTAGACAGATTTTGGGAAGATTCTCACATGACACCTTCGGGAGTTTCAAGGTTAAAGGCAGGAGAAATAGAAAAACAATTTGACTCATCAAACAGAAAGAGCATGCCATGGTCACGCTTTAATCATTCCATAATTTTCTTTTCCTATTTTCTTTTATGTGTTGCCGGCTTCATCTTATGTTATTGCAATCGGTTTTCATTCTTTATTCAAATAAACAAATTGGTATTTTTATCAATGGTTGAAAATAAATAAATAAATAAAATGGTTATGGCATGATCATGTTTTATTCTTCACACAACATATATCGCTATTCTTTCCATAATTGAAATTGAACATTTGTTCCATTTTTAAAAAGAAAAGTGAAAGAAGCTTTCTAGATTTTCTCACGTAGGATGGAAGGATGAATTTGAATATGATTAGGAAAAATGGTATTATTAGTCGCATGCCATCTTTTAACTTTTAATTTGTGTAATTGATCTAGAATGCTCGTAAATTTGCAATGTAATTTTTTTGTTTAGTTTAACACCACAAGTCCTTAAATTATGCGAAATGTGTAATTTAGTTCATAAATTTTTAATTTGTTCAATCTAGTCCCTCAATTTTTGCAAATTGTTATACCGTAAGGACAATTATGGAAATTTATCCAATGCACTTTCTTAGCGAAAAGTGCGCGGTTGGTATCTAACTTTAATCTTTTTGTCTCTTGGCCAATTTCACCTTTTTGTTCTCCTGCAAGCTGAACTGTTTTACAATTAAAGTACCTGAGGCTAGACAGGCAATAACAAAGTGAGACAATTTGGCTTTTGCCTTAATAATAGAAGACATGACATACCTAAATTGATTAGAGGAACTATACGCTAGGCAAATACAGTAATATGCTATTTTTTTACATGTGCTACTTGACCATAACTAACATAGTTTCTACAATAAGTGAGGCTAATAAGTTTACATCGATCGATTCGGGCCAATAAAAGGCAAGGATTTCATTAAATCTACTATCGGCATACAAAGTAATTTATACAGGTGAACAAATTGTCGACACATGTTACGAAACTAACGCCAAAAATCTACGTCGCTATTTCAACAATGGAAGTTTCTTTTTTACATTGTCGGTGGATCTAATATTAATGTGAAAAAGAAGGAAGTTCACATGTCAGTCGACAGTTATATTTCCACGAATAAAAAATGAATTCCGAACAATCCTAATAATTTCCTTGTCTCTTCCTCCTTTCCTCTTCCTCCAAGATATTTTCTCCAATTTTTTTTTCCTCCTTTTCATTACGGAAAAAAGGGTCATTTTCCACTGACGTGTGGGATCAAAGAGATCAAGAGTCAAAACCACACTCCACTACTTTCCCCTCCCTTCCATTTATGCTTATCAAAATTTGGCATACAAAAAAAAAAAAAATAAAATAAAAAGAAAAAGATGGAATGTTGTCCCAAAACACGAAAGAGGAACAGCCCGAAATCCTGCTGGATCCTATGTTTTTGCCCCCATTTATTAGGCCGCCCCCCTCGCACGTTCCATTCCCCCCCTCCTCTCTCCGGATTTAGGGACGCCGCGAAATCCCGATTTCGCCCCTCGCGCTTTGTGAGAGGAAGGGCGACGGTGCCGAGGGCAATAGCGTCCAACCCCGTCCGCGCGCATCGTTGTAGCGTGGTGGGAAAGTCAATTCCTAACGGTATCCCATCCACCGACTACCGACCTACCCCTCCGTCGCAATTGCCACACACCCCCCCTCTCTTTTTCCAAATCATTTTCTTGAATCTGATTATTACTCTATTGGAATCGGTATTAAGCCAATAAATTAATAATTACACCTAACGGCGAACTACTTTGTCCACATATAACAATCGATTCGCATCATACTTTTATCCTTTTCGAATATACCTGACAAATTAATCCGACAAGATTCGGTTTCATTTGCCTTTCGAGACGGATCTAAAAAATGTCACTTGAGTTTGATACGAGAAGTTTAAGTACTCTAGAAATTATCGATATTGGGATGTATGAGTAGCTCACTAAGTATTTGAAGATGAGTCATTGAAAAAAAGGGGTGTTTTTCCAATAAGGGCTGCGATGAACGAGGTATATATTGTATTGAGGATGCTTGTCGAGTATTTTATAAGTTCGGGTTTTTTAAATTAAAAAGAAAAAGAAAAAGGAACCCATTATGAGGTTGTTAAATACCTCATTAGGGAGCGACCGTCAAAGGTATAAATTTAAGAGAGGAGCAGAATTAATTAACCTAACCCCACCATTAATTAAAGCTCCTATATATCTGGCTACAGCATTCCAAGCGACGTTTTCTTTTAATCAGCGTTTTGAATTTCGCCCACTTCACTTGCCCACGCACCGCCACCACCACCACCACCACCACCATCGTCCACCACCACCATCACTTCTTTTTTTTGCTTCCTCTTTAAATTTCATTAAATTAATTTTCTCCTATTCGCCCTCATTAATTAATATATATTTATAAATTATTATATTGTATATAATATATATAATCCTTAAAGGCATTGTTTTTCTCGCTTGCCAAACGAAGCCCCAACAAAGAGACCCTAGATGCAAACCCTGGAATTCTCTCCTCCCACCTCCTCCGCCATCATCATCATCGTCGTCGTCACACCCCTGTAGCCACCATAATTGAGGAAGTAAACACCAACCCTCTTCTTCTTCTCCATAGATTTGTCGGTGAATTTGGATTTGTCGCTTCTCTCTCTCCTTCTTCCTCTTCCGTGGAATTCAACGGCGGAGCTCGCAAAAGGTGACACCTTTCTTCCTCTTCCCTGAAACTTTTTTTTTTTTACCCAAGATTAGATGAACCCTCAATCCGACCGAGAACCTTTCTGATTCGAACTCCGTCACTTCCTCGGTTCAGAGGAAAGATTTGTTGTGTCCCCCTTCCCTTTTTTCTTGGTGGGTTTAGATGATGGTGGAGGAGGAGGCGGTTTCGGGGGTCACCGGTGAAGAGAGCCCGGCGGCGAAGAAGAGAGGTTTGAACGGCAGGGAGAGGCCGTACAAGGGGATAAGAATGAGGAAATGGGGCAAGTGGGTGGCCGAGATTCGGGAGCCCAACAAGAGGTCGAGGATTTGGCTCGGGTCCTACTCGACGCCCGTCGCGGCGGCGAGGGCCTACGACACGGCGGTGTTCTACCTCCGCGGCCCCTCGGCCCGGCTTAACTTCCCGGAGTTCCTGGCGGCGGCAGAGGGCGGGGGCGGGGGCGGCGGCGGCTGCGGCGACATGACGGCCGCCTTCATAAGGAAGAAGGCGACGGAGGTCGGCGCGAGCGTCGACGCGGCGCTCAACAACAGCGGCCACGGATCGGCGCTCAAGAACGGCGGGGCGGGCCTGGGTCACGAGTACAAGGGCTGCGGTGGGTTCTTGCAGAGGGTGGTGGATTTGAACAAGGTGCCTGAGCCTGAGGACTCGGATGGCGAATTCGAGAAAGTTTAGGGGGGAAAATTAGGAAGGAAAAAAAAAACAGTGGTCCTGATCTCTTCCTGTTTCTCTCTTTCCCTCTGGCGGTGTTTGAAGGAGGGGCGTGGTGGTGGTAGAGGTGGAGGTGGTGGTGGTGGCTGAAGAAATGATGAGGCCTAAGTGGAGTTAGTCTTTTACTGTCCTTTTTGTTTAGTTTTCGATTTGTTCCTTTTTCTTTCCCCCTTTCGAATTTTTGGATTTGGATCAAGAAATTTTGATGCTGTACAAAAAGGGCCAATAGCTAATTAAAATTGAATTATTATCAAAAAGAGAACTTTGCCTCGCTTCATATTAAATCTTTGCCTTTCCTCCGGCTCAATCTGTTCAAACCAAGAGAACAAGAAACGAGCAAGAAAGGATCACTCTACTTGTCTTGTTTGCTGAAAGGCCTCCCTTTTGAATTTGTTCTATGGGAATGGATAATGCCATTTCACAGAGAGAGAGAGAGAGGCGGGAGAGAGAGAGAGAGAGAGAGAGAGAGAGAGAGGGCGGAGGGAACAGCGATGGCCTACAAGGCCAGCAGTTGGTGCAAATGGCCAAGTGAACCAACTAAAGTTATAACTACTAAAGTGATAAGATCTTGATTAGGTATTTTCTCCCTGGCTCACTGTTCCTGATCCTGAGCTGTGGGCACCCCGTGGCCACAGACATTACACAGAGAGAGACAGAAAGAGAGGGGGAGGGACGGAGGCAGGCTCTGTCTCGTGTACTACAGTGAGTGAGTGCTTGATGATGAGTGATCATTATGATGGAGGCCGCAAGTTGTTGTTGGTGTATCTCCTCAGTTCCTTTTGGTGTTTCCTGAGATTCCCATCTCCCTGTCAAATCCATCACCCCTTCTGTCTGTCTTTCGACACCGCACCATGCGCATGTAATCCGTTCGCACTTCAGCACCGGGTCGAACAAAAGTTTTCTTCTTGGGCAACACGAGAGATCCGATGGGGGGGAGGGAGAGGGAGAGGTTTGACTAGAAATCGTTTTCGCAGCTCCCCATGTCCAAGAATTGGCAATTCCTATGCACGTTTCATGTAGTGGGACAAACGCCAGTCCCAAATTAACTGGAGGAAAGAAAAGATAACGATGTTAGGTGAGAGATCATCTGTCTGTCGCAGCATGATTAAACCTTTTTCTCTCTTGGGTAACAGCCCCCTCTCTCCCCTTCATATTTTAAGATCTAGGATCATCGGTGAGTGTGAGGAGAAGGGCAAAGACATTCTTAAACAAATGATTTAGCAAATATCGAGGGTGAAATGTCCAAAGGGGTTTGTGTTTTAGTCATGTCTGTTTCTTCTTGCGACAATGGAATCGAATCGGTACCTTGGGCGGACTCTTCCAAGCGCCTCTCTCTGCAGTCCGCACAGTGCTCATCATCCATCGTTTCTTGTCCTATTTATGTGTTGTTTGTCCTCAGATCAGGACAGATGATGCTGCGCGCGCATTATCTTCTCTGGGAGAGAATAAGTGGTTTCCGATTTGAGCTATGTAATTGATCTCGTACAATTGGGATTGCCAACCGATGTTGCCGTGGTCACTACGCTGCTAGAGGGTTTGCTTCTTCTTGTCACGAGGTTACATGTAGAATCCGATGCGAACGATGTTTGCGCAAGAAAACATTTTCAAGGGGGAGAAGTCGGATGGACGAGCTAAGATGTTGGTTACACATCTTGTAATGCTAATATTGACAGCTCGTTCAGAGCGCTCTACTTAATCTAAATTGAGGAATCTCTTTGAAAGTCTCGACAATCTTGTCAAGTTATTTCTAATAGTGTTGTCGCTTAGAGTGAGATTAAGTGATTTTCGACTTAACTTATATATTGTTCTTTTACAATTGAGACTGCCAACCAATGGGGCCTTAGTCATTATGCTGCTAGAGTGTTTGCTTCTTCTTTTCATGAGGTTACATATAGTATTTGATGCGAACAATGTTGTGCAAGAAAACATTTTCAAGGGGGATGAGCGAGCTGAGATGTGGGTAGGCATAAACATGCCATAAGTTTAAATTCAATAGGAGCAACTGTACCTGTAATGCTAATCCTAACATCTTATTCGGAGCGCTTTACCTAATCTAAATTGAGGAATCTCTTTGAAAGACATGACAGTTCTGTCAAGTTCTTTGTACGGAAATTAGACCTGGTCTCAATTCTCGCGCTTCTTCAATGTGTGGCCGACAGTACTTTGCGTAAATCTAGTGCCATTTCGATCCATTATTTTTTCCCCTCTTTCCAATTCCACAGTGCCGCTCTTACAAAAGAGATTAATCGATTCTCGGACAAGGATTTGACTCGCCATCGAGTTAAAACAAATGAATGTTGTTATCATGTCTAAGATTGGTGCTTTTGAACATGAAGGAACAACCCCGCTATCTTTTCGCATGTGATCACACAGGGGATATCTTAAGCACAGTGTATGGAAAATGTGCGGGCCACGACATAATCAATTCAGATATTAAGATCTAAGTCCTTAATACAAGAGGAATCTAAAGAACCAAAAAGAAAGAAAAAGAAGAAAGACACAGAGATTTAATCTGGTGCGAGATTTGTCGGCACTTTCTCAAGCCAATAATATGGTGGGAAAAAAGTTTAAAAAAAAAAAGCAAAAAAAATAAAATAAAATCCACCGGCAATGAAAGAAAGTCAGTAGAGACAGCGTCAGAATAAATTCAGTGCCAGGGTACGAATTTCACTTGAGGGACCATCATGGAAGTCCTCCCATTTAAGATTCTTTGCAGTCGCAGTAGAGACTGCCGACGAATTGGTTACGGTTTCCCTCCCCAAGAAAAGAAAAGAAAAAATTTGAGGTTCGTACGTGTGTTTCTGTTCCAGAGTCGCCACTACTGAAAATTTGACATTGGTAGCTCCGTCGCATATCTTTTTTAAGGATGCGATTACCTTGAATTATATTTTGCTACACAAAAAATTCAAATCGATACTCATAATCCAAGTTTGTCATCAATCATGAAGAAATTGTGTACGTGATAAAACGAGTAATGACATCTCTGACATGGGAAATCAAATGTGGCACACATATATTTCGAGGAATGGTAGATTTGGATTGTGGGTATAGTATCAATTTGAAAGTTTTTATGGGTCGAAAATTAGTTCTATGCCGGTCCAAGATCTTTCGTGGTATGAGAATTAATTAGTAATATACGTGCCGTTGCTTATCGGTGGCATTCCTTCTTAATAGTCCAGGGGTGTTTACTTTGTGGGTGCCATGAGAGGTCACGAGTTGCCGTGATGGAACGAGATGAAAGCAGAAGGATACAGCAGTGGGATTAGTTCAACCACCCGTGCGACGAAGATGGATAACGACAATGATTTTATTTTTTTTTTTTTTAACTTTCTTTCCTCCTCCTTGAAGGATGGTCTTGGATGCGCAAAGGGTTCAGACAGCTCCTTAGAATTTCGAGACCGGCTTGAGGAATTGAGATTAATGTGGAACCAAAGAGTGGGCGTGGATTAGTGGCCTTTCCTAAGATGGGCTTTTACCCATTTGAGCTCTCTTTCTTGTGCCCTAGATCCACTGTTTTTCAAAGTTTGAGGCTACTTTTTGTTGGGTTTATTGTCATTTTGGGCCTAGCTAAATCAAATCAATCGCGTGAATGCGCGCAAACCACCATTATGCACACGTACTAGAGTGGCCCTCGAGGTTGATCTGAATGGGAGACATGGTGACTCCATACGTGTATTCACATTTATTGTCATCTTGCAAGGAGAAAGCATTTTGTGAATTTAAATGCACCACATCATGTTGACGGGTGGAGAAGTGACCTAGTCGTGGGAGAGAATTTTCAAAGTTCAAATACCCTGCAAATTGAGATGAATACCACACGAAGTACTATGATTGATTGATTACACCACTTCACATGGTAGCCATGTAAACAATGAATAAAGAAGTTTCTTTTGCAAGACATTCTACCTCAATCTTCATTCTTCTGTAATGCTCAGTAGATTTGTTAAATGGGTGGATCGGGTTGGGTTTGGGTCAAGTCATAAATGGTCTGACCAAAATCAACTCATTTAATCCGTTTATGACTGAAATTGACACCGACGAGACTCAAACTCACTGGTGTCAGGCGAGTCAGCAACTAGTTGACAAGTTCAAGCCTCGCTTGGGCAATAGTTGGCCGTCGTTGTGCTAGCCATTGCCATGACGGCCACTGGATGATTAGGAAGGTAGAAGAAGAAAGGAAAAAGAAGGGGGAAGAAAAAAGAAAAAGAAAAAGGAAATATAAAAATAATTATAATTTTGAATTTTATATAAAATATATTCATAAAGTTAAAAAGGGAAGGAAATACTGTGGGCATTGGGTTGGAAATAGGTTTTAACTTAGAACCCATTTAGATCCATTTATTTTAAACTTTCAATTTTTAAATCAAATTAAGAAGATTCTTTAAGATTTAAATAACCCCCTTTATGACTTATTTATATCTTAAATGGGTCATAAACCCATTTTGACATATCTAAATGCTAGATATCTCAATCTTCATTCCTTACCATGGAGATCATGCATGGTTGTGTTCATTGTACTTGCGACTTCAAGATGAGTTCGGTGCTTAAACTTGTTCACTTTATCAGGTTTGTAGACTTGTACAAGGCAATCCAATAGAAGAATATTGGTTCGTCGTGCTCTGAAGAAGTGATATTTGTAATAGTTACAATGGATAAAATTTTAGGAATTTTCAACATTGTTAATACGTTCATATCTTCATAAGATTGCATCCATTTGCTGCTGCCCTATTATGTTCTGATGGGTTTTGTCACATTCTTGGATTTTTATAAATTCACACGTACCTCATCCTAAGGAGTTGTCTCATGAAATTCTTTTTTTCATCAAGTACTTTACATACTGTAATTTTCATGAAGCTGATTGTTCAATAGATCATGCTCAATTGCCTATTCCTTTTCATGGCATTTTGGATCTCCTGTTCTGTTTGATTGTGACATATGCTCGTTCCATGATTTTTAAGAAATGATGCATGGAGAAACAATTTTTGATGTCTTTATGACTTTTGATTGTCATTTCTAGAACTTTGAACACAAAAATTTTCAGAAAATAAAGAAGTCATGGAATGCATGTTTGATGCTTAAAATTTTGACCAATGTATGCTTGGTGAGTGAAGTGAATTGGTGTTGGTACACTAAATGCTTGATTGATTGGGATATAAGGTCTTCGGACCTGCTCGTGTACTTATTTTCAAGCTTAATGCATGTGACTAGTAGATACTCACACTAAACCGATGCATGTTCGTGGGTGATCTTGAGTTGCATAGTAGAACGCAACTTTAGGGGGTATGATGTTAATCACATTGCAAGTGAATACTTGTGATGTTTAATGATCATGAACCATGTTTAATAATGAATGGGGATAACATTTGGGTTACGTTGTACATGTAACTCTAAAGGCCGATCCCAAGGCCATTTCTAATCCGTCGATTGGATGGCCATTGTTTATTTACTTGCCATGTTTGGTGTGCTTTTGAATTAGTTAGGAATTAGGATATGTGAAGAAGGTGGCCCTGAAGACGGCGATGGTCAATGTCCTTTCCGAACCTTATCTTGTACTATCCATTTGACACCCAACATATGTTTCGGGTTTTTTATCGCGTTGTATAAACTCCCGACGAGTTGCGGGCTCCTTTCCTTTCCTCTATCTACCTTTACATGTATTTTTTTAGGATTGCCCGTAAAGATTTTCCACTTTCCTTGGTTGTTTACTTTACACACCACAATTTCAATTAAAATTGTTTACCTTTCTTTTTCCATTTTTTAGAATTAGAATTACATGAAATTGACATCCACAAATGGTCACATTCCTAGTTTAAAAATAGTATGAGAAAGTAACAAGATACGCATGGACAACTTAGGTAAGACATGATGACTATTAGGTATTGAAAAGGTACTAATAATTAGCATAACCCAAGTCCACGAACCCTAGAGCTTTGATTTCTGTAGAAATCGAGGAAACCTCTCCTGACCCTCGATTGGGCTTTCTAGCCGGCTCCTAAATCAAGAGTAGTGGCAACTCCTAAATTTTGTTCTTAGGTTGTTAACCAACTTAGATAAATAAAATGAATTTTCTCGCTATTGCGCGGGGTATAGATTTGGGAGAATCCACATTTGTGATCAATGGACCTCTTAGTGGATATGGTTGTCATTGATGATATGTTCGAATTGTCTTTGATGACTTGCCCTTTGAAGACCATCTTGTGAGTAAATACCCACAAACTTCGTCCCTCCAAACACCAACCATTGTTGAGGGTGGGTTGCAACAATGGCAAGGGTCGTTGGCTCTTAGGTGGGGACCGACGACCCTCCTTGACTGGAGGTGATGGTCGACAGGCCCTCGCCAGACGTCGGGAGAGGATGGCGGCCCTCTCCCAGATCTAGGCAGAAATTATGCCCTCTCACCCTGGCCTGGGCAAGCGCTGTTGGCCCTCGCCCAAATCTAGGGAAGGTCGCTACCCTTGTCAGACATTGAGAGAAGGCAGCGACCTTCTCCCAAATTTGGGCGAGGGTCAACAACCCTTGCTTTGGCCTGGGCAAGGGTCGCTAGCTCTCTTGCAAGCGCTAGCGGCCCTCGCCTAGCGTAGTTGAACTTTGTCCAAATTTGGAAAGGGGTCACTGTCCTCTCATAGCATTTGGGGAGAGTCGCTAGCCTTCGCCGAAGCATTGGCGACCCTTGCCGTCCATTGCCACCGCCCAACCGGTAATATGGCAATGGCCATAGATGGCCTTTGCTTGTGCCGTCTATTGCTTTTTTTTTTTTTATAAATAATTTTAATTTTTTAATATTATTTAATTTATATTTATATAAAAATTGAATTAAAGCTAAAACGATGTTGTTTTAGGCTGATGGAGTTACGTCAACATCCAAAATAACATCGTTTTGGCCTTATCTAGCCATATCAATACCCAAAAAATGCATTTTGACCTCAATTTGTCGAGAAAGTGCAATGTTAGTATTTTAGCTGGATTTTATTGATGTTGGCACTTAATTGATCTGTTTGCTTCGATTTTAACACTTAAGTGTACATTTCGTAACTTTTGACATTTAAGTATCTCTCATGCCAAGTTTTAGCAATATAGGGGTCCGCCCCTCCTTTTAATGTTCTTATCTTGGCCCAGTTTGATACTTCTTCTCCAACACTAGCTATCTAGGATGGCGTATTGTAAGGTAATCTCAACTGAAGCCATGGTTGCCTTTGTGATCTGAGAAGCCCTGACACAACAAGCACACCATCCGCACCACCTCTCTTCGTGAGCTCAAGGTCCGCTGTCTATGACAGTCCAGATTTCGACGGTCCTAGAGCTCTATGGCCTTTGAGTCAAGCTCGGTGATGGAGGAGCTCCACATGTGGCCACGGAGCTCTTTTGTGATGGAGATTTGAGTCGAGTTCCTCACTTGCATAGAGGTCATGTTTTGGGTATTTACAATGATAATCGAGTTTTGTTGCGACTTCCTGCTAGTTAAGGAGAAATCAAAAGAAACTATATTCAATTGTCTGAAAGGGATATAGTATAGTCACATTTTACTTTATGAATGATAATTGACTTGTTTAATAATTAATTGATTAGGGAAAAGATAAGATTTGAGTTGATAAATTGAAGTATTTTCACCTAGTATTTTGTGGCATGCGTTTTATGCTTGTATAATTTATTTTACTTCAAAAGAATGAGTACTCTTTTGTAAATTCAGCAAATGTGCAAGAGACAGAAATTTCGTTGAAAATGACATTCTAAGTATATTGTATGTGAAGTACAAGTAGTTGCTTTTTTTTTTTTTTTTGGCCAATTAGTGCAAGTAGTTAGTTTACTAACAAAGAAAAACCGAAAAATTAAGGAAAAAAAAAAATCAACAGCATTGATCAACATGGGCCGCAACAAGACAGGCCCAACGTGAAAACCAATATCTGACCATGACCACCCTACACATTTGCACTTGAGACTTTCTATTCGGGGTTGCATTCCGTACTAGATTCGGACGGCCCAAACCGGCCCGAGGTTTTCTTTCTTCTTCTTCTTTTTTTTTTTTTTCGATTTGGGTTTCGGTCCGGGTCAAAAGAATTCATGCATCCTTTATGTACGGCTCGGCTTGGGTGACCGAACTGATGACACCCTTATTTTTTGGTAGTGTAATGATGTGCCACAAGGAGAACTCTCGAGTTTATTCCAACCCAAAAATATGTTATTTCTGCCGCACTACTATATTGACCGTGATGGTAGAAGTGATTAGCCTTTGCGATCTCGGCTGTCTATGATCATTAAGAGATGTTCTGATGCCTATGGTCTATGGTGTTGGGAATTTTGATGGTCGGGATTATCTTTGAGATGTTGTCTCAAGGTGGTCAATACGTTCAAGTTTTAACAGCCTGCAAGTTGTTTTATGAAATTTAAATTACCAAAAAATGTTTTGCGATTAATGTTGCCCAAGTGGAATTTTGGAAATCTCATTAAAAGCTGGGTAAGATTAATTTTCATAATATTCTAATATGGGACAGACAGTTGTAAAGTGAAAAGAAATATATGAGGCAACACATGGTAGCCCTAGTATGATTAGGCGTTCAAATTATATTAGGATTCGCACATATCGCTCAAGTAAAATTGTGGTCAGACAATTGGTGTTGGCCAGTATTTTGGCTTTAACCTATGATGGATCTGCCTATTAGGGTATCCTTTATAAATAGGCTATGGTCGCCTTTCCACTCCTTTTTTAAAAATTCAGTATATCCATCAAGACCATCTGAGAGACGAGAACGAGAGGAAGTCGCAATTTTCGTCTAGCTTTGTTCATATTGATCGATTCAGCAATACAAATTGTATTTTCCTTTGGGGTCAAACAAAATTTTGTTAAATCTGAAAGTATTTCAAATAGCAAAGCCCACAAATGGGGCATCAAAACAAAGAAGATCCCAAGGGGGTTGAGGGGGATCGACTACGCAATTATGGAGTAGAGTTTTTAGTTGATATGCCTTAGAGATCCAGTCCGCCACACTATTGGATTCTCTTGTACAGAGATATGCTTGAATCGGCCCGTGATCCTACAAGCTTCCCCGGTGAGAGTATGTGCTTCCCAATTACACCGACTTGAGTTGTTATAGTGCGGCTAAATTGGTCTCGATTCAAACTTGTGTCCTAAATTCATAGACAGTCTTAGCTTGTTGAATTTTTACAATGTAACTATAGGTGGCAAAACTTGATCCAACTCACCCTGAGCTTGCTAAGAAGTGTCATCAATCTGGACCTGATTCAATCAGTGTACGACATAAACTGAAGTCGAAGAACAAGAACCATTCAACCATATGAACCAGACCTAACTTGAAGCAGAAGAAGTCTAATTTATAAATGAATGCGATTTGATGTGTCCAGACCCCATGCAAACTCGAAATCTAAAATGAATTTGCTCATGTCCGAATATGACTCAATATTAAATGTAAACAAATCAAAATCAATTTGACCCCTTAGTTTGCCGCCTCTACCAAAACCAAAATCAGAACCGACATGTATCCGAAACCCAAGACTTGTGATGGCATGAGTTGAACTTGAGCGACTATCCAAAATGCAAACAACTCCATCTTAATCTATATCGAAACAATCTAATATTGACTCGGCTTGCAACTGAAATTATCAGTTGAAATGGTCTGAATTCGAATATGAACTAAAGTCAGAATTAAACCAAATTGAAACTACAACCAACCTACCCATTTGCCACTTCTAATTACAAATATCATTCATTTAACATTGACTATTTTATTTGTATGTATATATATATTTTTTTGGTATCGGCAACAAGGCAGGGGTGTGCTTGCCTCGTAATACTCTGAAAAGGGCACTAGCCCGTTTCGAATAAGGACCAGCCCACAAAATCTGTGGCCCAATCTCACAAATGCTGGTTAAAAGCCCAACTAGTACAACGGGCTCTGGACCTTCTATCTCATTTTTCCATAGGTCATTGACAAATGGTATACAAATATCATTTTGTTGCTTCTCGGACATGTTAACACCATTCATTACACTAGTTATTACAGTTAATTGTTTACACTAGTTATTACAGTTAATTGTTCTACACTCCCTTATTTTTTTTCTTTCAAATCGGACAAAGTGATTGATTTGAACGAATTGGTCCGCGTCCTAAAAACTCTCTGAACATGGAGGAAGTAGAGACTCTTGCCCACAATATGTTTAAAGCAAGCATGCCATTTCCATTTACATTGGAGGCAACAATCCAGTGCCTGTAGAGCACTGGATTGAAGAACATTTTCCGTTTGTTTCATATTCGTTCCATATTTCTTTCATATTCGTTTGTTTTGTGGCATGTGAATGATTTGAAGAACATTTTTCAAGTAATTATTATTTGTCTTTCTCGAAAATATTAGTTACTAGAAAGAACATTCTTTTCATGAATAATAATTTATGCCTACACTTATCTGCAAACAAAAAACAATTATACTCCATTGCTTGTAAGCAATACAAATAATCATTTCAGAAACCAAATATTTTTTTAAGTTGTTAATTTTTTTGTGAAATAATTGCACCCTTAAACTTTGATGACAGCAATTTTTGTATCAAGCCATTCGGATCAAGACCGACTATAGCAACAGTCCACAATATGCAGCGTTTTCAGATCAGAGAGTTGCTTTTTTTTTTTTTTTTTTTTTTTTTTCTTTTGTGGTCAACATTTTTATATATTGAAACTTGGCGTGTGAGAGGACAAAATGCGAATTCGAAACATAGACAAAAAGGAAATTGCTAATCACAACAATTTTCCACCAAAAAAAAAAAGGATAGAAACAGAAGATTGAAGGCATCCTCTTATCATATTAAAAGTCTGTTGTCTTTTTTTTTTTATTCTTATTTTTTTATGGTCCACAAGTACGAACACAAGGGACTCGGCTATTTGGAGAGTCTATGAAACAATTTGTAAATACAATGAGTAGGTTAAGTTCATGACTTTGGTTTGTTCATATAGCCTGACCTAGAGCTAGTTCACGTAATTGATGGGATTTGATCTAGTAATATCTAGTCTTCATGCTGGAATCTCCTAACGCCTTAACCAAATATGCCAACCCCTAAAAATTAATCCTCCCTTTCTCTTTTTGGGAGAAGTAAATGTTATCGCTGATAAATAGTTGTCTAAATACCAGAAAAATAGCATTTTGCTCTCATCAGCATCTATTGAGGTGTTACAGAACAGTATAAGTCAAGCAAAACTGCCAAAACATCGCGAGAGATTGTCTTTCTTTGTTTAACCCACAAGCTTCTGCAGATCACATCCGCGCAGTTAATGATTCGCTACTAATACAGGACCCTAAGCTTACCATGTGGGACTTACTGTGGTCCCATTAAGTTCAAAAAACGCCGAGAGAGTTGGGATTGATCAGACGTCTGGCAAGCCTCTACGTGTCTTGCAGACCCAATACACTGCTCGGGTCCCCCCCGGCCCCCAAAAAGTGCCCAGATCTCTCTCTCTCTCTCTCTCTCTCTGTGAACTCAAGAGAAGTGGATTTTGATCAATCAGGGTCATGTCTGTTCGAAGGGGAAAAAAGGTTAAATGAGCTGTTGTTTTTGGGGGGGCTCAAAGAAAATGGTGGACAGGACTGTGTGAGAGCGACAAATGGATCGTCGATTGCCCGACTCAGAGGCCCTGCGTTGTACTTACATACTCTGTCTCTCTCCCTCTCTCTCTCTCTCTCTCTCTCTCTCTCTCTCTCGCTGTTTTGGCTAAATGGCAATTATGTACTTTCGTAGTGGAAAGTGCTACTGCAATCAGTTCCTTCACGTGCGACTGCTGCTTCTCCTTCTCCTTGATGGTGGCAATTGCACTTGAACCTACTGACATGATGTAGGGTTGGCCGGTTCTTGGCTTGGACTGGTGATAGAGGTGATGATGATGGGGTGGTTGAGACTTGAAAGAGTTCTAACTGATGTGTTGAACCCAAATAGGATGGAAGAAAAATCATGTCGGAACCATTGATATTTTGCTCGATTGCATGCGAGAGAGATTGATTTCTCTTGTGGAATTATGAACATCTTTTCATATGTAGACAAGGTCTATATGGACCGTTAATCATGTGAAACGGTGAATATCGTGTTCCCATTCACTCTCTTTGCCGAGCAAAGAGGATAGAATTGGAATTATAGAGAAAAGACTAGTGTCTACTAGAAATTCTTGAACTTGTTATACAAAGTGGAGATGAGTCCTACGACTATTTCACCAATCATTTAAGCCACACGTTAATTTCAATAAGAGAATTCCCAAGAATTTGTACTTGATCAAATAGCTTCAAGAACTTTTTGTACTTCAATAGTTGATAAAAAGTTTCTGGACTCATCCATGCTTTCTATAGAGTTTTTGGATTCTTAAGGTCCGTTTGTTTAAAAAAAATATATTTTTGAAAAATTAATTTTCCACTTTTGGTATTTGAATGTCTGAAAAATAATCGAAAAACATTTTCTATCGTTTAATGACAACAAGATTGGATGGGGAGAAAATGAATTTTCCTTTTAGCAAAAGTGAATCACTTTCCTTAAACCACCAAATAAATAAAAACTAATCATTTTCCTTAATAGATATTTTCACGAAAATATTATTTTAGGTCATGAAGTTTAACAAACACAACTTTAATACACTTTTCCAAACTTATTGGATTGTCTACGTGTTGGGATTAAATGTTAGGACAATGTCAAATGATGGGCTCAATTTTTTAGTCACTCAATTTTCTTGATTGTATATTTGGTTGACAAGGATATGTTAGAAAATTTGTGGAAAAACTATGATCCTGATAATGGGGATTGAATGCGGAAACATGAATAATTTTATATTAACCTCCAACTATTAATAAAGTCGAGAATAGATACATAGAGTTTGAAGGCACTTCTAGCCAATTCTCCTCTATACATTGATGGTGTGTTCTCCGATTCTTAGAGAATAATTGGAATTTTGGAACAATGAGAGAGTTTGGCCTAAATGACCTATTTATATACCTATACAAATCCTAGTAGATATAATCTTCTATTAAGACAAATCCTAATAGATATGGGCAATCTCGAGATACGGATCTCTGGAGTGCCAAAAGTTGGCACAAAGAGACACTTAAGTGCCAAAATCGGAGTAAAAGGGATTATTTAAGTGCCAACGGCGAAAAATTCTGGCCAAATTGCCATGTGTCCATTTTCCGACGATTTCATTTCTTTGGCGGAGCATTTTTTTCAAAATAAAAAATCCATGTGGCAATTTTTTTTAAAAAAATTGTCCATGTCGATTTTTGAAAAATTAAAATCGATTTTATTAAAAAAAAAAAAAAAAAAGAGGAGGCCCCTCCTCCTTCTTTTTTTTTTTTTTTTAAATAAAATCGATTTTATAATAATATATTTTTAATTATTTAATATTATTTAATTAATAATTTTTAAATCCACGTAAGCCAAAACGACGTCGTTTTGGCTGATTTTTGGCCGATTTAGTTTCCGGCGAGCCATGTAGACAAGAAAATTAATAAAAAATTGCCACGTAGGATTTAGAGGCGGGGTTTCGGCGACTTGGCATTTAAGGGTGCGCTTGGTAACATTTCTACTTCTGGGAACTGTTTCTTTTGAGAAATAGTTATTTTCTATTTCTACTCCTTGGAACAATTTCTGAGTAAAATAGGGCGTTTGGTAACTACAAAATTTTTTTGCTCTCGGAATAGAAAAAGAATAGAAATGTGTTTGGTATCGACAAAATTTTTTTATTTCTTTCTTTCCTGTTAGTGGTAGCGACCAGTGGTGGTGGGGTGCGGACGGCGCGGGGCGGCGGGCGCTGCGGCGGCCGGTGGGGTGGGGCGGGGTCGCCCGTCGCCGTGATCGATCGCCGTCAATCGCCGCGTTGCCCACCGTCGCCGTCCGCACCCCCCGCCCCGGTCGCCCCGTCCCGCCGGTCCGGTCGCCGTCGGTCGCCGGTCGTCGCCGCCGGTGCCCCCAGTCGTCGCCGTCCGCACCACCGCCGCCGGTCGCCGGTCTCCGTCGCCGGTCGCCCGGTCTCCGATCGCCGCCGGTCACGGTCTCGTCTCCGGTCGCAGGTCCGCCGTCTCCGTCGCCCGGTCTCCAATCGCCGTCTCGGTCGCCGCCGCCGGTCTCCGTCGCCGCAGTCCGGTCGCCGGTCTCCGATTCTGCCGGTCTCCCCGATCGCCGTCGCCGTCGCCGCCGTCGCCGCAGACGCCGGTCGTCGTCGGGCAGCCGGTCGCCGGTCGCGCCGCCGCCGCCGTCGCCGCCGCCGCGTGTCGCGATCGCCGACCCCACCGCCCGCCGCCGTCGCCGGTGGCCGACCCCCACCGCTCGTCCGGCCGCCGCCGTAGGGCAAAAGACGGTGATTGGCGGTCGACTGGTGGCAAGCGGGTGGGGGCGGTCGGCGACAAGTAGTGAAGATCGGCAACCGGCGGCGGCCGGCGACCGGCGGTGGCGGCAGCAGTTGGCGAGCGACGGTGGGTGGGTGGCCGCGTGTTATAAGGGTAAGAAGTCCTCAAGAAATAGTTTCTAGAAATTGTTCCCAGAAATAAGAAGCTAGTTTTTTCTACTTCTCATTTCTACTCCAAATTTATTCCCAAGAACAACTTTCTATTCCCGGGAATAGAAAAATCAATTGGCGTTACCAAATGGATTTCTGTTCCTTTTCTATTCTAGGGAACAAAAGAACATAAAAACAAAGAAATTGGCAAGTTGCCAAATAGACCCTAAGTGATCCAATTTTTTTTAAAAGTGGCACTTAAGTGTACCTTTTGTAACTTTTGGCACTTAAGTGTCCCTTTGTGCCAACTTTTGGCATTCCTGCTGTACTTATGCCAGGCAATCTCCATAGTTATCGGCAATGAGATTTGGATAATAAAATCTCAATGAAATCAAATGTGGACAATTTTACACTGAATATGGGATCACATTAATAAAAATATCATAACATTCTCTCACTTGATCCCAACATTTCATTGAACGAAATATTGAACCAAATTCACAAATCTTCATGCTGAAAATATAACACATGAATAATGGCAATAAGTTCTCTTATAATAAATATTATTTTCCACGTATCACAATGTGTCTCACCAGCCCATACGTGATAACATAACTTAATAAATAAACCTTATGTTTATTCTAGGTCAAAACTTATTGTTATTTTTAGAAACAATAGAATGTGTATATCAAAATTGAGAATAACATCACAACTAATTAAAAGTTTCGCAAATTCATCCATATGATGAAAATTTACATGATAGGAAGATTTCCATCCTAACCACATGATCTTCATAACTCATTAATGGCATGCCTTTAGTTAAGGATCATCTAACATCAATTCAATGTAAAAGTGTTCAATAACCACTTTATTCTCTTTGCCATATTTCCATATGGCTAAATACTTAATGTCGACATGCTTACTTCGACTACCGCTTTTATGATTTTTAGGCAAGAAAACTATAGCTGAATGGTCGCGATATTATCATTAATGGCTTAGAAATGGAATTTACAATTTTAAGCCCTCATATGAAACTCTTTAACCACACATTGTACGAGGTGGCCTCAAAACATGATACGAACTCAATTCATCTATACATAAGCATATAACCTTTTGTAGCTTGAAGGTACCTCATTACCTTATTTATAGTTCTTAATTACTCTGATATCTTTTCAACATTTCCACAACAAAGTAATGTCAGGTCGAGTGCAAACTTAAGCATACATCAAGCTTCCAACAGTAGAAGCATATGTAATGTTTTTCATTTGTTCTCTTTCAAAATTGTTCTTTAGACATTGATTTAAATTGAACTTGTCACTCTTTATAATGGGTATTATACTTGATGAATAATCTTTCATCTAAATTCTCTCAAAGACTTTACTGATATAGGTTTCTTGAAACAATCTTAATATTCCTCAAGGTCTATCTTTATAGATCTTAATACCAATTACATAAGATGCTTAACCCATATCTTTCATATCAAAACTCTTAGAGAGAAATTATTTCACCTCACGTAGCAACCCTTTATCATTGGTTGTAAGTAAAATATCATCTACATATAGGAAAAAAAAAAACAAATTTTGCTCTCGCTAACTTTCTTGTATATATACTAATCTATGTTCTCTACAAAACTGAATAAATGGATGTCGTTATAGAACCTTAAGTACTATTGGTGGGATACTTATTTCAAGTCATAAATGGATTTTTTTAGCTTGCACACCAAATGATCATCGTTACTAGAGGAGAATTCTTCACGTTGATTCATATAAACCCCCTCCTCTAGTTCTCCATTGATGAACGCCATTTTCACATTCATTTGATATAATTCCATGTCAAAATGGACAACTAATGGCAAAACAATATGAAGAGATTTTTTCTTAAATATAAGAGAAAAAGTTTCCGTGTAATCAATTCTCTCCCTTTGAGTAAATCCCTTGGCAACAAGTCTGACTTTATCTCTCTCAATGTTACTCAATGAGTTTTTCTTAGTTTAAAAGACCTATTTACAATCAATGACTCTTACCCCATTAAGCAAATCTACTAAATTCCCAGATTTCATTAGATACCATAGAATTCATCTCTTCTTTCATGACATTGCACCACAAGATGGATTTATCACAACACATAGCTTGTAAAAACATTTTAGAATCATTTTCAGCTCCAACATTATAGTTAGATTCTTGTAAATATATAACAGTCCTTAGGTATTGTTGATTGCTTCATTCAAGTAAATATTCTTAATGTTGCACAGTATTTTCTTGAGGAGCATATTGTTCAACTAGCTGTTCAAAATTTTCTAGTGATTACTAAACAATTTGGTCTACCGAATTAATATTAGTAGGTTATGAAATTTTAATGATTGGTTGTTCAATAGTTGGATAAATTGGAGGGGCGTTATGAACAATAACTAATCTAGTACTTGAAGTGGAAAGTTGAGCATCCGAATGATTTTTCTTAGGGACAAAATCTTTGAAGTGATCGCTCCCACTTATTAAGTCATTCTCAAGAAATTTAGCATTTCTTGATTCCACAAACTTATTAGTGTTAGATGGACAATAAAATCTGTACCCTTTGGAGTTTTCAGCATATCCAATGAAATATCAACTTATAGTCTAACTTATTTTCTTATGGATTATAGACTCTTACTTCAGATGAGCATCCCCAAATGTGTACATTTGCAAACTCGATTTTCAACCTTTAAATAACTCAAATGGCGTCTTAGGGACAGTCTTGGTCAGAACTCAGTTCAATATGTATGTTGCTGTCTTAAGAGTTTCAGTGCACAAGATTTTAGGAAGTTTAGAGTTGCTAAGTATGCTCTGCATCATATCTAATAAAGTTTGGTTTCTTTTTTCCATCACACCATTTTGGTCCGAAGAACTAGGCATAATGTATTAATCTATTATCCCATTCCGTTAAAGAAACTTTGCAAATGGACCAGGTGCTTGTCTATCGTCAGTATATCTACCATAATATTCATCTTCTCTATTTGATCTCGTGATTTTAATTTGCTTACTGCATTGTTTCTTTACTTCGGTTTTGAATACCTTAAAGGCATCTAATGTTTCGTTTTTGTTATGAAACAAGTAGAGATACATAAAATGTGAGTAATCATCAATGAAAGAGAAGAAATATTTCTAACTATAAGAGTCCATATCTAGACTATAAATGTCTATTTGTATGATTTCCAATATTTCCGTACTCATCTTGGCACATTACAATGACTTGTTGGTCTGCTTTCTTTTTATGCAGTCTATACAAGTGTGACGCCCTGAAATTTGAGTCATTTGAGGGAGGAATGAATGTTAATTTTGCCAATGCATTGTTGGTTGATGTCACTCGGAATTGATCATTCCTGAGATACTGACCTTGAGGGGAAAGGCTAATGAGGACAAAACTTATGCGACTAAAGAACTTGACCTGCCAAAACGACTCGATCGTGAAACTTGTGTAAAGATGATCCTATAGATATGTAGGCAGATTTCAGGGACGACTAGAAGTTGATTTGCGGACGGAAATAATGGGATAACGGGTGATTCCATCTACTGTTATCGAACCCGTGAACGACCCTATGCCGATCCTTGATAATCGTGTACTTTGAAATAAGAATCGATCCTTCGTAATTTTATGCAGTCAAGGACGTTCATGTGTCGAAAAGTCTTGAACGTGAATTGGCACGAGTCAGTTATGCAAGAGTCCTCGAAGCCGCTTGTCAGTCTAAGTAGTACAAAAATGGCATTCAAGCGAAATTGACAAGGCATGAGAATCCAATATTGGATTTTGAATTTTCGGGAACGTCCAGGATGGACTTTTGGACGATGTTTCTTAGACAGTCAACAATGTCGGTTGAGCTGAATATTTGGAAAGGGATTTTCGGACCGAGGAAATAAGCCTACGAGGACGTGGGCCGGGAGAGAACAGTGTGAGTCTCATGCCCAAGGTGGGACAACCCCTATGGAAGACCGAGACAAGCAAGTGAGCCCGTTGGACCCAATCGACCTGCTTACCCTTCTGAGCCCATTGTCCAAACTTGAGCCAATTCAAGCCCAACAAATTCCCAAGCCCATTCCTATTAATTTTCTAGCCCGTTTCTTAGGCCCGCCCTTCATTTTCAGCCCAAGGGATTGGGAAATGTGTAAGGTGGAAATGACCATTTTGCTCTTGGATATTTGTAGAAAAGACAAAAGAAGAGAGAGAAGATGATGTCATTGCTTGGGCACTTGAAGCAAGCATTCAATGGCCTTAATGAGGCCTTGAAACCAGCTCTCATCTCCCTCTCTCTCCTCATCTTCAGCCCCTCCAAAAACTGCACACCTCTTCCCTTAGTTTCTTTTTACTTCCTGCAATTTCAGCTTCTGACATTTCTTCAAAAATCGAGTTGTTCATAGCCTTCCATGTGAATCTCGGCCCATGCCACCCATTACTGTGTTCAGGAGAGAGAATCTGTACGGATGGCATTGGCTTTTCACCAGCTGGAGCCGCTGGTCAATTCGTACGGTGGTTGGAAGTCGGTTGTTGCTAGACCGTCACTGTAGTGCCTACTGTTGTTCTATTTTGCTGTTTTAGCTGTTTTCCTCCATTTTTGACCAAACCAACGCCCATCCCAACGACCAGTAGTTCCCTCTCGACCCCCTAGTGCCACCGGTTGCCGAAGCTCCGGCTAAGCCATTTTGCTCCGACTAGCCATTTTCCTCCTCCTACAGTGCAGGTTTTCAGAAGTTCAGTGGGAATCCGAGTTGTTGCTGCTATGTTAAGCCCGAGATCACCTTGGAGTGTCAGGAAAGAGGTCCCAGAGTGTCGAGTTTGTCGCTGCCACCGTCGCTGACCCGCTTAACGAGTGAGTTTAGCCTCTAATCCCTTAGTTAGTGCCTAAACTTGCTTAGAGTTAGGTTAATTAGTGCTAAGGGCTATTTAGGTTATTTAATTAAGTGTATTAGTCCTAAGATAGATGGTTATATAAATGATTAAGATTAGCTTAGCTTAATCTTGCTTATTTATGCTTAATTGTGCTTAATTAGGCTTAATTTAGTGTTATGTGTTAATTAAGCATGTTTTGTCTTAATTGCTTGATTAATGTGATTAATTTTTTTAATTTATGATTTTTTTAATTCATGTATTTAATTATTTAATTTCCGGAATTTATTTATTTAATTATTTTTAATTTATGAATTTAATTATTAAATTCTGAAATTTCACTATTCATGCACTGTTCATCCAAAAAATAAAAATGTGCATAATTTCATGTGTCTTGATCATATGAAGTGAATTGAATGTGTAGTTGTATAAGCATCCGCATAAATTGTGTGATTTTCATAAAAATGGGAAAAATGGACACTAGAAATGGATCGTTTTTATGAGAAATGATGTGAGGTTTTATATGCAAGCATGTGTGCATTGGCCAATGCTCTAAGATAATAAGTGGGTTGTGACGGTATGCTTGCGTGATCACTAAACTAAACCCGCCGTCTTGGGAGAGTATCCCTTGACATCCTTTGGAAAATGCTATCTCGGGAGAGTATCCCTTGACGTTCGTTGGGCATGTAGTCTCGGGAGAGTATCCTTTGACGTCTTTTGGGCATGCCGTTTTAGGAGAGTATCCCTTGACGTCTTTGGGCATAGAAGGGCAAGGTTGCACCTCAGCAGAGGAAGGACGCCATAGTGCCGTTGTGCCTCGATTGTAGCTCTGTGGGGTAGTAATAATCGGAACATGTGTGAATTCAAGAGTGCGTAAGAAAACATGACATCATTAGTTCTGATTATGCATGAGATGATCACATCATTTATGGCATGCACACATGAATTGATAACGCGCAGGATGTGGTAATGGTTAGGTGAGATCGCTTGTGACACGACTCGCATGTGATTGATGAATTGCATCATCTAATGACCATGTGCATTGCGTGTATTGTGCCGACATATAACGTGCAAGGTATGGCATACCGGGTAAGGTTACATGTGAATCAACTTTTGATTGTTGGTTGACCCTGTCTATTGTTTAATTGCTGGTTGTTGGTTGTCTGTTGTTGGGTTCAGTGAGGGATGGTTCTAGAGAGATACCCTAGGTTGAGTTGGTGTACTAATCGAGGTTTAGAAGAAAAACTTGCTAAGATTTTATCTTACTAGTTATTGAATAACCATTTTTAGGCCCTTAGAATGGCGTAGTGGAGAATTCTGCCCCCGCTCCTCTAGTGATCGACCCGATGGAGCCTGAGTCCAATCCCAATGATGGTGGTGCTAAACCTGAGGGTTCATATTGTATAGTTGGATTAGCCTAACTTAGTTTCTTTTTGGACTGGCTAGAGGATGGATCGGCCTCTTTGTTGGGCTTGTATCAGGAAACGATCCTCCATTGCTTAATCTAGTAAATTGTATAAATGAGTAGTTGAGGTTTCTGCTATTCATACATCTATCCCTATTTGATTGTTTGATTGTTTGTTTGGACCAGGGATGGTTTGTCTTCCGCTTGTGCATAACGAAAGATAAAATGAATAGTCGTTGACGAGTCCTAAGACATCACTTTCTATCGACCAAGAGAAGGGGTTATCGCGAACTTGAGAGTCGGGGCATGACAACAAGTGTCATTATTAATAAAATCCAAAGTACCGAGTGCTCAATTATTTACTAATCTCTTTATTTTATCCATGGAGATATATCCCAATTTCTAGTGCCACAACATAGATGAATTTTCATTCACAATATATTATTTAATACTAGCGTTATCATGAACATGCATCGCATTATAAAAGAAATTGTCTTATAAATTAATTTGGAAAAGGTCGTCAGATAAAATACCATTGCCAACAATTTTAGGTTCAAATGATAAACTGGATGTTGAATCTAAAAAGTTAAAGGAATAACATAATGGTAATAATCTTAAAATTGAAATCAAGTTTCTAGAGAAACTAGACACATAAAAGGTCCTTTCTAAATTCAAAATGAAATCACTATTCAGAACTAATTCACATGTTTCAATAGTTTCCACATGCGAACTCATCTTGTTTCTAAAAATAAATGCGTTGTTCACTTTCCACTGGTTTTAGGTGGTTTTGAAAACCCTATAAGGAGTTTGAAACATGGATTGAAGATCTAGAATCAATCTACCAAGTATTGTGACTCGCATCAATCATATTAGGTTCATAACAAACACGTGAGATTGGATTATCTTTCTTCCCAAGTTAGGCCTTAAATTTGACATAATACTTCTTCATATGTGCATTCTTTCTATAGTAGAAGCATTTGGATTCTTTCTTAATGTCAACTTGGAGAGACATTTCACCATTTCCCTTTTGCCTGCTTTACTCTTTAAACTTTCATTGTGTTGCCAAACGAGCACTCTCACCTAATTCTATAAGCAAACTTTCTTCCTCTTGAACACACATGGTCATGAGTTCATTAATTGACAATTTATTCTTTATGTGTGTTATACGAGATTTTAAAAGGTGTATACTGCTATGGGAGAGTGTTCATAATATAAAACATGAGGAAATATTAGTATATCTCAACCTCAAGGTTCCTTCGCTAAGTTGCAATATTCTTCATCTTTATGGTGTGCTCATGCGCACCTCTAATACTAGTGGGCTTTAATGATGAAAATTTCATAATTAGGGCCATGGCATATGCCTTTTTAGAAGTTTCAAATTGCACACCAATAACCTTTAGCAATGCTTTGGTATTATTATGTTGAGCGATTGAACCACAATTATAGCAGAAGGTTTGGTCCTTATGAACATGACATTGAGGTGGTTGGACTGAGCTTTATTCATAAAACGCAAATTTAGCAGGGTGCTAGCATTGGTAGGAGTAGGTGGTTCATCTTTTCAAATGACATAATCAATGTCCATGCATTTCAATTAAAGAAAGATTAATTTCTTACAAATTTTATAGTTTTAAGCATTCAGTATGGGAACTTCATTCCTAAATTCAGAGAAATTCATAGGTTAGAAAATTGTATATCAAACAATCATGCTTATGTCACAAATTTTAAGGCAAAAAAATACATAAATTATGTTTTACCAATATAAAACATGTCACAAAATATGAAGTACATAATATAAAAACTACCTATGGGCTAAAATTTTAATTTAAATAGATTCATAATTGCTTCATGAAAAAACTATCATATCATATTCATCTTCTTAATCCCCATGGGTAAATTAAGAAATATAATATGATATTTTATCCTATTAATCATATTCATAAAAAGAAAATTCATGTGGGATAAAATTCATCATATTAATGTGATTAATAAGAATTAATATACATTACTAAATGTGATCCTTATGCTTTTAATATATAATTTAACTAATTAAAGATGATGTTGCTACTCTTTAATTAATTTAAATATATGGATCACTAGACATTTAATTTCATGCATAAAATATTCACAAATAATGAATGGAAGGGCCAAATAGTAAATTAATGAACCAATGGCAATACAATCAATGTCTATTTCAATATGTGATTCAAAACCTCTTAATATATATAATTTAAGATAATTAGAGATCCTATGGCTAATCTCTAATTAAATAAAATTATATATGAATCACTCGACATTTAATTTCCCGCACCAGATATTTACAAATTACTTGCCAGGGCACAACAGAAAATTAACAAGATCAAGGGCAGAATAGGAAAATCATGGTGGCAACGGGCAAATTCGTAAAATCATAATGAGAAGGGCCGCATGAATGCATCAAGCGCATGTCTCCTAGGTGCCAGAAGCCCTACGTGAGCGTGGCGGATCACATGCGCCCAGGCGCATGCCATGCGCGCACCATGCCTTCGTGCGAGTGCATGGATTGCACGCGCCTGGCTTTCATCATGCGACTTCCCCGTTCTTTGCTTCCGTTGCACCTTCTGCCGTCCGGTTCTCCTCCGGCAACCCACTTTAGACCAAAAGAAGAGGTGGTTTCGAAGATACAGGTCCAAGATTCGGCAAAAATGGCCCAAAAATTGTTTGAAATTAGGCAAATTTCCACTAAAATGTAAAACCCTAAACACTACGACTTCCATGACGCAATTTGCCTTCAACGATCACCATAATGCCAAATAAACTTAAGGCTTTTGTTACCCATGGCATTGTGATTGTACTAGTCTGAAGCCGGGTGGTGGGTTGCCAGATTTTGCTGAAATCACCAATTTTTGTCTCAATTAGATTTTGCCCCGAAATTTTTATATTCAACCAAAAGGCTCCACAACAATCATCGAGGCGGAGATATAATTAGGCTCTAATACCAACTTTTAGAAAATTTACGGAAAAACCATGATCCCGATAATTGGGATCGAATGCAAAAACATGTAGAATTTTATACTAACCTCCGATCATTAATGAAGTTGGGAATAGATATGTGGAGCTTAAACGATGAGTAGACACTTCTAGCCAATTGCCCTCTCTACATTGATGGTGTGTTTTCTGATTTTCAGATAATTAGAATAATCAGAATTTTGGAATAATGAGCTTAGATGACCTATTTATATGTAGTCTTCCATCAAGACAAATCCAAGTAGATATGGGCAATTTACATAGTTATCAGTAATTTTATTTGGATAATAAAATCTCAATAAAATCTATTATGGGCAATTTTACACTGAATATAGGATCATATTAATACAAATATTATAACAGAATAGTTATACTATTCTCAACCTACTCCTCATGCAACGGCCATTCCTTCCTTTATATAATTAAGAAATGCATCAAGAACAATTAATAGTTCAAGATTGGCAATAACTATTCTTTCTTTCTTTCTTTTTCTGTTTTCTTTTTCATGCGTTAGGGATAGTTTTAATTTTTATATTTCAAGACTGGCCTTGTCTTTTTAATAATTAGTAACGTTTAAAAAATCAGAAACTATCCAAAAATTATTTATATTTATTATATCAATAACTTTTTTTCATAACTATATCAGTATATTGTCATGTAAATATTATGTAATTATAAAATAATATGTTACTATATTTATTAATGATTTATCTCTGGTAATTAAACAGTAAATATAATACTATAACTAAAATTTTTCTTTATAGTAAATTAATAAAATTAAGAAATAATAATATAATTATTTAACAAAAAATAAATGAAATATTTGCAATTAGATAATGAAATGATAAATGATATATTATTCTCTAATTATATAATATAATTAACAATATGAGATGGCATATACAATGAAATGACAATAATTATAGTATGACTTAATAAATCAGATGCAAAACCCAATACGGTCATGACATGACAAATCTGGTATAAAACATGATAGCCAAATGGTATGATATGGTAATAATGGCCTGCACCATGACATGAAAAAATAAATTACAAAACATCATGACACGTGAATATTCATATATGGCATGATATAGCTAATTGGGTGTAAAATGGCATGGCAATAATCACATACAATATGACATGGTAAATCAACTACAAAGCACTTTAATAAACTGATCTAGCATGGAAATATTCACATGTAGCATGGTGTGACAAAATTATATGCAAAACATGACAGCAAGATATCTTGACAAGAATCACATATAACATGAAATGACAAATTAAATGCCAAACATGATAGTGAAGTGACATGATGTGGCAATATTCACATTATGAAATGATGTGACATGGCATGACATGATATGAAAAATTGTACTATGTGGGGTAGTCATGCTCATTTGGCTTGCGGACTTACTCGAAAATAGTAACATTTTTGTAGACACCCATTTTCCTATCAACCAAATCGAAATAAAATCATAATTCAGTTTTAAAATCATAATTTATTCCAGAATCATCAAATTAATGACAGTATGCATAGGGCATCTGCTCATGAATTGGAATCATGGCTACTAGCTATTGGCTTTCAACTTCGAGCCGCATTACCACAGCCTACGGTACACACAAACTCAATCCCTATGACACATGTCTTATAGGTTTGAATCTAAGTAGGTCTTTAAAAGGCTTAAGAAAAAAAATATAGGCAGGAGATTCATCTTGGGGTGGGAGACCCTGCATGTCATTCTTGTATTTTCGCTTGCTTGGGAAGAAAAACATAGGGTGGGAAGTAGGGGGCTCCTTTGGTGGGGAGGGTAGACTTTACTACAATATCTTCGGAGGTTGTATGAGAAATAGTCACTCACACTAGTGAAGGAGAAGAGAGAGGGGAAATACCTTATACTAGGCAAGTTGCCCTTTAGGCAAGTCTTGTAGAATCGACTGCCTATTTTAATACCCTCTATTACAAGACTTGTCTAGTTTATAGATAAAAGGGTGTTTTGTAATGTAGCACTTCATTATGTTCATGACCTTTTATTCCGTCCAAACTGCACAACTTATATAGTCATTAACCAACATGTATTATGTCATGAATTTCACAACAACTAGAATTGTAACGACCTAATTTCAAATGTATGGTTCAAAACAATTAAATTATCCATTATATCTAGTAGAATTTCAACAGCATGAAAATGGATTCCAAGACTAAAGACTTCAATTTGACATTATGATGACCTTGAAATATGCATTTTTTATTTTCAAAATGGACAAAATAACTGTGACATCCGCGGTTCTCACCCATGAGGGGCCCGATCAGAAGGGTGACCAAGGGATGGACCATGGTCTGATCGAAGGATCGACCATGGTCTGATCGAAGGATCGACCATGGATCAATCAAGGGATTGACAATCAATCAATTCACTAAGTATGCAAGTCGAATCGAGCTACTTAGCCATGGATTGGCTGCTTGACCATGAGGGTTGGTCGTGGGGTGGTCATGCACCACCACGAATCGATGGATGATTATGGATTGATCTCGCGCGGTCATGCATCGGTTGTGGGTGATTCACTTGGTCATGTATTGACCGTGTGCAACCATGAATTGATTTGGTATGATCGTGTGTCACCTACGGATGGATCGATTCCAAGTGACCACATGACAACCAAAGGTTGACCATGAATTGGTTATGCTTGACTATTGATCGATCATGATGCCCCAGAACGTCATATGCAACATGTGTCTTACCTCTCAACTTGGTACGGACAATAATGTAAGTTCATACAATACAAAGTAAACATGCATGACAAATGTATAAACAAATACTTTATTATCATGATATGCTAATAGAAATAATTAATATCATTACATAAGATAATTCACTCAATAGGATGGCATATAATTTCATACTGCATATAAATAACATAGTGGCTCACCACTATACATGGGGAAAATCTATTCCCTATTGGTCATGAAGCTTACTGATACACATGGGTAAGTTTTTACTCATAATGTAACTTGCCGACACACACACATGTGAGTTCATATAGGTCATAAAGCTCACTAAGATATACATGAGTTCATACTTATCATTAACTAGGACCTATATCAACTCATGAGACAATCCGATACATAGGGCATCGTCATCGCTAACTCATAGGATAGAGTTTTAAATATCTATTTGCTATGCCACACAGCCCAATCATCACGGGTGTCCCCTTAATTGACGAGGATAAACATGGCCTATTTAATTGCATGATGATAGTCAACACAATCATACATGAGCCAACTAAGGCTACACAACCCAACTCATATCATATGTAAATTATGGGACTTTCATATCCCTTAAACTTGTATAGACCTATCTCTTGATTGTAAAATATCTAGTTAGTATAGAGTCTTTCATACAAAATCATATAAGGGAACCAACTATAGCAAAGGTCTTCCTCACATGGCATCATTCTCATAAATTTCATAACAACACAACAATCACCATATACATCTCAATAATTTGTCATTTCTTATGCAATTTATGACAAATAATCAATTACATACACTTCCACGTATCTACCCTTCTTCTATTATCATCATGCTTTCATTAATGTAATAAAAGGCTTTAGTCAAGCAACCATTTTGGAGCAGTAAATGATCATATTCGACAAGTGGGTATAACCCCCAAATGGGTATACTTGGCAAATGGATATGCTTGGCAAGAGTTTATACTTAGGCAAGTGGATGTACACAGCAAGTGGTTATGCTTAGGAAACTGAATATACTTAGGCAAGTGAATATAAACAACAAGTGCATATGAGCAAGCAAGTAAATATGAGCAGTATGTAGTTATATCCAATAAGTGGATATGAGAAGTTAGTGGTTATACTCAACAAGTGGATATATGTAGTAAGTAATTATACTCAAGTGATAATAAATGACAAGTGGGTATTGACAGTGGCATGTGAGCATTAGGTGAATATGAGTAGTGGTCACAATAAGCATAAGGGGAATATGAGCAGCAACTAATGAGTATAAGGTGAATATAATTAGTGGTTGGGGAGTCAAAATTATGAAAATAATGCTTTCAAGCATAGATTTGTCATTTCACATTTTGACATTTCACATGCTACTATACCTCACAAAATAGATCAAACACCTTTTTAGGCATACAAGAACTCATCAAAAAAGTCCAATCATCATGAGAGCTCAGCATGCCATTATTAAGGCTTACTCACATTTGACATCAAATTCAACTAAAACTAAAACTAAAACTAACAAACACCAACCAACCAAGTCAAGGGTACTAAGTAGATCAACTCAACTTAGCCTCTAGAGTTTTCACTTACTTTGAGCAAAACTTGAACAACCCAAAACTTTGATCTTTGTAACTCTTGAAAGATGAAATTTTTGCTTTCAAATTGAAGAACTAAAAAGTGAGAATATGAGACAAAAGCGATGAAAGATCTCTTTTTCCTTTGTAACAACAAGTTGATATTCTCCTTTTGAAATTTGAAGAAATAAGAAGATTTATTTACAGGCCAAGAGAAATGAACCTATTAAACCAAGGTTATGGTAATAATGACTTTGGGTTAAAAACATAGGTGTTAAACTAAAATGATATGTGTTCTAATACAATTACTTCAAGTGGCCCTGAGTAGTTAGGGTATAAGTGGTGTAATAAGATTAGCTACAAGGAGGTATTTTGATGAAATGAGAGAGAAAACTACTTCTTGCCCAAGTGGATGAATGAGTCGTCAATAGTATTAATTGATTAAGGTTAAAACACATGATGTGATCCATCATATCATCACTAAGCTAAGTTCAATCTCTCAAATTAAGTATGTGGAGGGTTAAAACACTTTGGGGAAAATGAAAAGAGATGTCCACAAATTAAAAAAATGATGAATGGCTCAACTACGAAGTTTTTAAATTAGATATTTCGTCAAGTTACATAAATATTTATTAAATCAGTATACAAACAAGGAAATCATTGCCTGTTCTAAATACAAATAAATCCAAAAAAAATGAAATCCACTAAAATTGAGCAATACCGGATGCTAGGAAAAGTTCAATTCAATAAATTTAAACTTGAAAAATCAACAATTATAAAATTCAAAACATATCGGGTCATTTCTATAACTAATATGACTATGAATTAATTGTGGTCATTCCGTGCTATCAATATTCATGTCAAATCTATCATTTTAATGTTTACACATCAAACTCTAGGCAATTATGTTGCACAAAATTGTCTTTGCACCTTCTGCACCTCACAAAATTAACAATTATATATGTTATTCGAGACTCTAGACTAGATAATACTTAATTTCATATCTTAAAAATTATAAGGAAAGTTTTGGATGTCATAGGGCCATTACACCTAAGTCACATAAGTGAGATCAGGCTGTCAAGTTAATTAGTAAGGCATGAATATCTTTTAAAAATTAAAGCCAGATGGGGAATGACCAATGAGAAAGGAATTTTTTTTTCATGGAATGTCACAATGGGATGACAAAGATTTTCATGTTTGACCCAAATTCTTTGAGACGTCAAAGGGACCAAACTTTGAGGAGACAGAGTGCTCTAAGACTTCCCATTCCCTTTTCTTTGAAGTGAGTGACCCAAATATTTCCCCCGAAATCATATTTGTAAGGTGCTTGAATGACAAACTTGGATGACAATATGAGTGACAAGAGAATCCGCGATCTTTTTTGTATGGGAAAATATGACAAAATCAAAGAAGGCTTGGAGGAAAACCTTGTCGATTTGATTGGTTAATTGATCTACGGGTATGCTAGCAAAGTTTTGTAGACAACTAGGATTTTCATATTTGACCCAAATTCTTTGAGATGTAAGAGGAATCAAACTTTGAGGAGATAGGGTGCTCTAAGAGTTCCCATTCCTTTTTCTAAGAAGCGAGTGACACCAATATTTTCCCCAAAATCATATTGGTAAGACGCTTGAATTAACAAAGTTTGATGACAATTTGAGTGAAAAGGGGATCTATGGTCTTTTTTGTATGAGAAAATATGACAAAATCAAAGAAGGCTAGGAAGAAAATCTCGTCGGTTTGATTGATTAATCCTATAGGTATGCTAGCAAAGTTTTTTCTAGAAATGATTAGAGAAGAGCATCAACATTTATTTTCAAGATATTTCTAATTTTGGGAGTGCTAACTGCTGAAAATAATCCTTATGAGATTTTGATGATCACCAAACTTTCCTTGTTACTAATAGTTACAACGATGAATGCAAATAGTGAAACAAGTTATCATTATCAATGATCCTTCATATTAGTAAAGACAAATTACAAATCTCTAACTTTTAGAAAAACAAGTACTAGTAATGCCAACTTGTAAGGACCAATCAAGATAGTATCCTTAAGAGCTCGTAGTATTGGTAATCATTGATCCTCTCATCACGTGTCTCCAACTGGTATTATCACTAAACATGGTCAGTCTAACACTCATAATCATCATCGACGATAATGTGCAATAAATTAGTAAAATGTATTATATATGATGATATTAAGATACGCACTGAAAAAGTAGACCATTGATGGTTTAGAATATAACCGTTGAAGCTTTGGATTCCTTAGGCAAAAAATCAGGTGAGGTAGTAGAAAAGAAACTAATAATTCTTAAAGACAATATATGAGTCAATAACTATTTTAGGCAATCTGCTCGGATTAGTTAAGCTACTATAGGAGTAGTCCTGATGATTTCCATGGTCTCTTAAATGACTAGTTTTCTGTCCTTGAAGGTCTCTAATGGATCTATTGAAGACCTTAGTATAAAATGAGCGGTGATACTGTGAAGAGAAGACTAAGGACTAAAATATACATGAACCATTGATATTGTCTCTTGAGATAGAAATTGTATCTAATCTAGTCCTGCGAATCTCACCGTATTTGTTTAGCACTGTATACAAGAGAAAGTGCAGTGTTCTTGTATTTCGATAATGTGATCTATCAAGTAAAGTAAATAAGTGTTAAATGCCTTAGATCCTTGATTGAACACTATCAAACTCATCATGTTCGAGTGGGAGATGTTATATTTCGTTGAAACGTTCATGATGGGGTGCGATTAAAATGCACCAATTCGTCTTGATATGATGTGATGGAGAAACACTTTTTGAAAAGGTGTGAGAAGTTGTCTAGTAAAGGGTTATCTATTAAGGGGAAATTATTTAACTTTTGACATATAAAAAAAACCCTCTCGAGATATTTGAAAATAAGCAATTGCAGAAAGAACATTTTGCATAAAACAATTGTTCCCTTTCTATCAAAGACCACACAAAAAGGCTTCTGTTACTATTTCGAGAAATGATTGGCATTAATGCTATGGAAAGAGAATACTTTCCTTGCAATTGTATTCAGACCAACATGAAGTCATATCATCTATCGTTTGCCGGTGATTCAACGTACATTCCTGAATAATTTGTTTTGTTGTGCATTGAAAGAGGTTAGTCGTTTCTTCTACCGACTATTCTTCCAACAAATTGTTTGACATTCCGCAAAAGTTTTATTAGATCATCACTCAACCTATTTAACCACCTTATACAACCACCCTTCTAAGTTGCATAGTTAGCCCCATCACTTTGAGGAGTCCACCTAGGAGCAAAATGGCATTTAGACCAATTAGAGGCTTTACTAGACCAAGTGAACTGATGGCTATATAATACTCCTCTAATGTTGGGGTTAATTCGTTTCTACAAAAATGAATGTGGATGTTGAAGGATTCCAAAAATGAGCCAACGCCTTGATCAAGGTCACTTGAGGCTCGATAAATAAAAGGGAGATAGGGTATACAATCTTTCTTTCTACGTATGCTTAGTTGCTATTGTTGAGCTTATCGCCCATCCAAAGAGCTTTCTTCGAGATAGAGATGATTCCCAGCTCGAGTATTTCCATTTTATCTTAGACCTAAGAGGTCATTTAGATTAATTGCCACATATTACAAAAAGAAATGCATTCCAAAAATTGAAAAGACGGTATTTAAAACATTGATACGATGCTTTATGAAATTCCTAAAAAGTAAAACGGGTATGGCAATCATAATCACACATTGCATGCAACTTTGTGAGGCTTGATGCCTAAGGGTGAGAATCTAATAGTCTCAAGGCTCCCACTTCACTCTCTCATCATATGGTCCTCTTACTTTCTAATTGAAATGAGTAGGATTAAGAGGGGAATCCCCCAGGATACTCTTCCACGCGGGTTCATACATCTCAATACCTCCTAAAGGTTTTCCTAATTAGGTAGGGATGGACAGGGGCCCATGTGCTTAAGAACCAGGCTTGGCCTCAATGGACCTAGACATGAGCACCAAAGACCCAAGCATAGACATGAGGATCTCGGGACTAGCCTCAATGTATCTAGGCTTGGGCACCAAGGTCCTTGTCCTAACCTTAATGGACCCGAGTGAGGACAATGGGTATTGGGGCCCAACCTCGATAGATCCCGACTCAAGCATCAATTTCAATGGAATTGGGCACAAGCACTACCAGAGTCTCGGGCTTAGCCTCAATGGACCAGTCTTAATCCTAAATGTAAGGGATACAGTCTTAGTCTTGGATACAATCAACAACATTGAAGTCCCACCCCCGACCTTCATGGAGGGGTCCCAAGTGCTAGGGTCCAAGGCTCGGCCTTGTTGAACTCGAGCCCCAAGGTCTAGGGCCTGGCTTTGATGGACCCGAGCATAGCCTCGTAGGTCTGAGCCAAGGAGCCCGGCATGGGCACCAGTTCATGTGCTTGTTTCCAAGAACCAACCTTGAGACCTCAGAGCCCGTGCTAGGTTTCTTGGCTACACATACGCAAGTCACTAGTGCCTAAGTAGTGTATGTCCATTTAGGAAAAATAAAATGAAATTTTCTTTACCAAATGACGATAAATATTTTTCAATTCATTTTCAAATTTTAGTTAAGTATAGAAACAAATTGTCATTTTTCTAGAAAACGACTTTTCGAAAAATATTTTTTAGAAATGTTACATTTTTTCGGCAAAACAAACAAGAGTCTTAGAACGCACGATGAATGGAATGAAGGCATACTCAAAGATTGAGATTCTAATAGAGCATTGAGCGGATGTTAACCCTTCTTCATAATAAGTGAGCCCCCGGACAACAGAATTCTCCTAAATCGCAAAAGACCAGTAGGTTAATCTAGGTTATAAAGGCCTCTCATTCCCCTGAGAATTTAGGTTCCCAATGGACTTAGGATTTATCCAAATTAATTCAGCCAACTCTAGTCTGGATTAGCAATCGAATGGTTTATGTTTCAAATCATCCTAAGGATTAGGGACTTGGGTTTAGGAAAATCTGGAGATCCACAAAATGGCGGCTTCCTTGGGCGTAGTTAATGATCTGTCGCGAGGGCTCGGGTCATCGTCGAAATTCCTTCGATTAAGTCAGCCCATATGTCACCGAAACACTTCCAACAAGTCCCAAGCAGCATCAGAGTATGACATGCCATCTTTTCGAGGACACAAATAACTCTATCCTCTTCTGTCGCACACAAGGTCGAGGCGCCTACTATTTAGGATTGCACAACATTTCCCCGTGAAATTGGCTAGTAGACTTTCGAGGGCATACATTTATAATCCCCACTTTTTCTTCTATAAATAACATCATAAATGCAACGTATCTATCTGTCATTGATATCTTAGTTGTAATCGTCATACTTGTAGAGCAAACATATTAAGTTACTCCTGAGAGAGAGACCGACACATTTGTACAATCCAATTTGGACGGCTGAGATCGATTCCTCTTTTCCCTTTCTGCCTTTTCTCACATTCCTTTTCTTGCTTTTCCCAAACTGCGCCTCCCTCTTCCCGTGTTGCACCTGCACAACACACTATTCACTCACGACAAGTACAGACGATTCATCCAACCACGGTTGTTGTCGCTAAACTCCATACGAGCCACCACCCCCTTTGCTGGCAATGACAGCCGTGGAGCGTTGAGTGGTCCTAGCGGCGGCGGGGTGGCGTGACTGAGGTGGAATAGCGGAGGGGAAGAGAGGGAGATGGAGGGGTCTAGGGTAAGGTGTGCGCTTTTTGTGTAAATTCCTTTACAAAACGAGGGTATTTTGGTACGTTTAGAGGTAACTTTACTATGTAATTTACCCGACCTTGCCGAGAAAATATTGGCCGCCAATCGTGTGCCAGCGTGGCAAACGGAAAGAGCCTTCACTGATCGACACGTGTCCCGCGGGGCCCACTCTTGTCAGGCCAAAAAAAATTCAAACCCCGCACTTGTGCTCCATCTTCTCCTCGTTTGAGTCTGGACTGACAACAAAAACAAAAAGCAACTGGTCTCCTCCTCCTACTCTCTCTTCGATTATTCAAAACTCTCTCTCCTCTCTGTCTTCTACATGTTCCAAAGAAAAAAGAAGCATGCTCTCTTTTTTTCAAAATACTCTCCCTCTATCTCTCGCGCCCAAGCACCCCACTGCTGCCGGTCGGCCCCCGAGCTCCAAAGCGTTGCCTCCGGCACGTTACCTCCGCCTCCGCTATCGCCTTCAAGAGTCACTTCCATGCTCCCAAAAGCCCCCACCGGTGGCATTCCGAGCTCAAATCCGACGCCTTCGTCACGCCACCGGCACGACGCCTCCACTGTCACCTTCAGGAACCACTCCCTCTCTCTCGCCTCTAGAAGCCCCCACAGGTCGCATCTGGAGCTCATATCCACCTTCGGCACGTCGCCTCCGCCTCCGCCTCCACACTCTTCTTAGCATTCTTTTTGCCTTGCTCTTGAGTTTGGGGGCAAAGCGCGAAGGAAAATGTCTAGAGCACGCAAATGTCAAGCGTGGGGTTTATCAACTAGGCGGGACCCTCGCGGAGGCGGAAATGATGTGGAGACTTTATAAGGAGAAGATGGCCGCGGTCTTGGGGAATCACGAGAAGGAGAGGACGAGTGGAGGAAGGGGGCTTGTTTCTCTCTGTATTGGGTGTTTATTCCTCCTCTGTAGAAGCATTATACGTTGCTCCCTCGGAGTAGTTCCCTGCCATGAATGGTTTTTAGCTTTAGATGGGACTTATTCTTTTTTATCTTTCTGCTTGTACAAATGTCTATAGCTAAATCTTGTCTCGGGAGTTCGGGAGGATTTTCCCTTTTCTTTTTGGGGTATTGAATTGAATAGTGATATTGTATTTCTACTGGTGGATTTTGAATGAAAAGTACAGTTCGAACTTGAAGGAATTTGCTTAGATTTGTTTCAGACTGCTAGAGATTCGTTGGTTTAAATCCATAATGAGCTAAGTGACTTGGGCCATTCAGTTTGATAAATCTAGGGATATTTGCTTGTATCATGAGGTTCATAGCCGATGTAATGATCTAGTCCAAGCGAGGTGTTACTTGTTCAAGACAAACGAGAGCATGAAGCAAAGCAAAACAAACAAACACAATAATAACAGTGATGATGCCTGATTAAAAGAAAGCAAAGTACAACCTACCTAAACTAAAGAACTTCGACAAAAAAATACAAAAAACAAAAAACAAAAGCAGAACTAGTTACACACCGCAACATCGACACACCCAACAGATGTAGGTTACAAATACCACCCTCATAAATCCGAACAGAACCAATGATACATTGTTTTCTTCCAAAAAGAGACAAAGTCCATGTGTTTCCAATTCATGTCGGCGTTAGGTTGGGGGAGTGAGAAGGCAACTTTTATTTTGCCTCTTGCCAGCGCCTTGCGTGTTCTGGACATTTTCCATCGCGCTTTGCCCCCAAACTCAAAAAGCAAGGCAAAAGGAACACTAAGGAGGGTGGAGACGGAGGTGATGTGCCGAAGGTGGATATGAGCTCCGGATGCGACCTATGGGGGCTTCTAGGGGCGAGAGAGAGGGAGTGGTTCCTGAAGGCGACAGCGGAGGTGTCGTGTCGGTGGCGTCGAATCTGAGCTCGAAATACCATTGATGGGGGCTTTTGGGAGTGTGGAAGTGACTCTTGAAGGCGATAGTGGAGGCAGAGGTAACGTGCCGAAGGCGATGCTTTGGAGCTCGGGGGCCGACCGGCAGTGGTGAGGTGCTTGGGCGCGAGAGAGAGAGGGAGAGTATTTTGAAAAAAAGAGCGCTGGCTTCTATTTTCTTTGGAACATGTAGAAGAGGGAGAGGAGAGAGAGTTTTGAATAGTCGAAGAGAGAGAAGGAGAAGAGGAGACCGGTTGCTTTTTGTTTTTGTTGTCAGTCCAGACTCAAACAAGGAGAAGATGGAGCGTAGGCGCGGGGTTTGAATTTTTTTTTGGCCTGACAAGAGTGGGCCTCGCAGGACACGTGTCGATCAGTGAAGGTCTTCTCGTTTGCCATACTGGCACACGATTGGCAGCCAATATTTTCTCTGCCTCAATCTTGACATAAGGAACGCCTACAAGACAGATACGTGGCCGGTGAGAAACAAAATATCGGGAAAAACACATCAATAATTGGAGTAGAAAAAAAAAAGACAAAATAGACTAGGGCCATGTGTCGCAACTTGCGCGGACCTATGCAGACTTGCAAGGCCAAAACATCGTTACTCTCTGCCGCAAATAGTTGGGATTCTCGTCCTTCGAAAAAGGAATAAAGAAAAAGAAAAAAAGAAGTCCCATTCTTTTTTCCCATTCTCTTGTCGTGAAAACATTAAAGAAAACGCCAGTCTTCAGGAAATAAAATAAACAAATGAACAAACGGAAATACATAGAATGTGGACGTGCATCGTAGGGTTCTCTAGGGACTAGGGCGGTGCATTGGATGTGGATCGTCTTGTACATATTTTATGTTCTATCTATTGCATGCGCGAGGTTTTGGACTCAAGAATTACTATTTATGGGAGCTACACGCGCTATAGATCTATCATATCATCACTTGCTATATATACCTCTTTTTCTGTGGTTATGTCCGGAAAAGGTTGAACTCCCGGGAATTTCGATGATTAACATACACAAGCAAACGTGTCAGTATTTGGCTGTGATAATATCATAAAGAGTTGCCATGTGAGGCTTGACTTGAGCTATAGTTTATGTTTTGGCCTCAAGGAACCTAAATCTTGTCCAAATTAACATTAAAAAAACTACAGAAGGGATAAATCTACAAGGAAAAAAAAAACAGTACCAAAACTGAGAAAGAAAGTTAAATTGTCTGGATGACTTATCATGATAATTGAAAGAGGCTATATATGTATAATTTTTTTTGGTAATAATAGGGCTGTTCCGACCCTCAGCTCGATTTATTCACAAGAGCCATGTTTACTTTGTCAATTGTTCCATACTCTACATTACGCGCTTTTTAATATTTCTTCACAAAATTACATATTAATACATTTATGCTATACAGAAAAAAGTTAGAAAATTTGCAAAGATCGGATAGGTGCAATGGAGAGAAGGACACTAGAACTGTCACAAGTTGTGTACGACATTCTCTTTAGTGCAAAATATTTTTTTCAAATCATTTACGTGCCAACTCCAATATAGGTAATTGGAAATTCGATGTGGCCATATTTTATTAATTTTGTAATCCTATGTGGCTCGCCGGTGTGCCCAATTAGTATATAGCCCATAAATGATGTCATGTAACAAGTTTAAAAGTGATCACTTTAATGCTAATCATTGTTAAAAATCATCATATCAATGCTAATTGTTATTAAAAAGTGATTACTTTAGTATTAAAAAAATTGACACCTTAGATAAAAATTTTAATTATAAGTCATTTAATTTCTCTAGTCAAAATTTTTCATCAAAGGTATTTAAGTAATCATTTTCTTTTCTCTAATTTGACACTTAAGTGATCGATGGAAATTTTTATACCAAAATAAGTGTCATATATAATTTTTAGCATTTTTAGCATCTTTTTCCTGGTGCAGTGTTTTATTATTGCAAAGCAAATAATAAATTTCAAGGGCAAAGAGGAGAGAGAACTAGAAGACATAAAGGGGAAACAATCATTGGTAGATTTATGTTGGTACAATGCCGAAAAATTCAACAATGTCGACATCAACTATAGAGATAGATGACAAAGGCAAAAATTCGGGAAAGTACACTATAGTGTCGTTACTTTTGCCCATGTCACTTATTGTGGCGTCATAAATTTTCAATCAATTACTATCAAAATCATAATTTTTAATCAATCACTTAAATATCATAATTATAAATGTCATATTTTAATTTTAAAAGGTTTCTTGGAGTCTGCATAATGTCAATGATTCATTGAATATGTGCAAAAGAGCTTGTGATTGTGGCATTTCATCAAATTTTGCACAAAAGAGCCTAGAAACGAAAACAGTTCTTCAAAATTTTCGTAAGAGATTCATGTATATGTGCAAAGTAAAATGCCAATGTTTCACGCTGTGATGATGTGATTGATGAGGTGGTCCAATTTGGGTTGGGATCTAAGCAGAAGGGTCTAACAGTCCGTAGCTCATCATTCTCGCACCAATTCTTGGCTCATTAAATGAGCATAGTTGAGTGGAGGGCTTTCATGCACGAGTCGGATGACACTCGTCATGACGATAGATTAATCACCATCCTTGGTTAAGGTTCTCATATGATCCAGGTTTAGTCATTTGTTATGTGAATCACGACCCTCCAAAACATTCCGGCATTTGCAATGATTTAAAGTTATTGTTTGCAAGACAGTCCAAATGATTGAATTAAAGATGGCAATCTAAGGGGTCCATCAAATCATTGGAGTTTACCCCGGTGTAGGGTTGAGCACAGCTTGGGTGGGCGGTTCTCACTTGGAATTGAGAACCGCCCACTAAGGACCGGTTCCAAAAAATTGAAACCAAGACCTGCCTATTAGTTTCATGGATCCACTTGAGAATCGGACCATTTATTCAGTCTGGTTTCTGGGTGGATCCATGAAACCGATCCTTGATCCTTGCAAAATTGCATTCATTAATTAATATCATGATAAACATAGTTTCTATTTAAGTCTTGTATGGGGATTAAAAACTATAGGGTGGAATGAATAGACAATATTCGTTAACTAAAAGCTTAATTTTTTCTAAGGTCATGATGTGGTCCCCTTAAGATTTCCCGACACCGGGAACATATGGAGAATTAGACTTCACGTTAAAAGTCCTAAACTCCATAGAAATTAAAATATTAATTGCTTGCTCCATCTTTTTAAAATGCCAACCTAATTTAATCATAGGAATAACTAAGGAGAGACCTAATTATACTTTTAAACAAGCTATTGGCTCTTAATTTCATATCATGATGACAAAGCACCACAACATTTATGGACATCTTCAATCGGTTCTCTTCTTCCTCTTCATTTGTTTATTTTGTTTTGGTTGAGAAAGCAAGTAAATAGATTATTATGTGAAAAAAAAAGTAGGGGGTTAATCCTATTACACACCCAAGAGACAAAATTAGTTAACAATATACATATATATTTGGTTGAAAAATTGTAAAATAATTGCGTAATTGAAATGGAATTTCTTTATATATATATATCGGTCTGGTCTAGGTAGGTGGGTGGGCGATTCTATATCGAGAATCGAGAACCAAATTAGTACTCATCAGTTCCATTAAATTATAACTAGGAATTGGATCGGCCCCCATGAGAACCATTGGTTCCAATCTAGTCCGGTCTGGTTCTAGGTAGTTTTCAGTTTTTTTACACACTCCTATCCCAATGGCCACCTTTCTCACATGAAAAGGGGAAGGCATGAGTATGAATCCCACATTCTCAAGGGGCCAAGGTAGAAATGATATAGTTTCAGGTATGGGTTTCAACTCTTATGCTCTACAAGGAAGTTGGGTGAAAGTATGAGAGTGAGAATTAGAGTAGGAGTACAGTAGGATTGACACAAAAAAAAACATGGTCCATCAATTTAAGGATATGGGCTCTCCAAAATCCATACCTTGGGTGATGTTGGATTTCATTTTAAGTTTTTAATGATCTAAATATTTTCTAGGAGTCACCACTTGCCATTTGGGATTGTTAGCTAGAAATCAATTGAGACGTGAATGCCGCCTTCAATTACCACTCATGGTTTCCAACAATCTACAAATTCCTAAAAAGCGGGATTCATAGACATTTTCGAGATTTTAACCAAAAAAATTCCTAAAAATCTATGAACATAGAGAGGTCAGAGCCACATTGAATTTAATCAATATGTATTCATCAAACTTGCAATCAAGCACTCTCATGCATTCTCATGTATTCCAACATTTATGAGCAGGTTCAAGCTCCATTTATCATCACTCAACAACATTCATTAATCTCCATTATCATTAACCTAGAAATTGATCTAAACATGCGTAAACATCATGTAATCGAGGTAAAACTAGCTCAAATCAACATGTCTTCAACTAATGATCGAAGTAAACACAATGCGCATCAAACATGCTTGATCCACTAGCTAAGGGTTTAAGCCGAATTTATACAAGAGTACTAACATGCAACTTCAGTTAACTACATCAATTGGATAGGGTTCTAAGAAGATTAGCCTAAACATGCAACTTTTAGTCTAGATCAACATGCAAATGCTAAAATCAACTTCAAAATCATCATGCAAAATCTCGGCCACATGAGAACCTAAGAACCAACAATCTTCTTAACATGCAATTATTTTGAAAAATTGATGGCATTAACCTAAACTCTAGGTGATTTCTACTTTCTAGCTATCAAATTTTGACACATCCTAGTTCGGTATTGAACATAGAGCAAAGATTTCATTTCGATTTTGAACTATGTTCGTCCTCACATCCTTGGATGATCATTCAAAATTGGTCAATCAAAGTTTATTGAGCTCCTATCTTTATTTGATCAAACAAGGAACAACTCTGGGAATGCTTTGATCTAATAACTTCTAATGACCAATTAGAATGGCACCAACCACCAAGACGTTGGAGGAACTTCAGCCTAGTTGCTCATGAAAAGAGGCAAGATGATCAATGTTAGAAGCTCACCAGAATTTGGTTGTGTGAGAGAGAGAGAGATTGAATGTAAATGTGTATAATCTAAGTTGAAAAGAGGGCATATTCATTATACCTTAATTTCTGAGGGAAATTTGAAATATGTGAATTTAGGCACTTTGATTGATCTAAGGGCTCATGATGGCTCCTTAATACTTAAGCAAACTCCTCATTGGCTGAAAATACATGACTTGTATTGGCAATATGTCACAGTTGATGGCCATGATCAAGATGTAAATGAATGGCCATAATTTAGGCTTCACAAGGATAAATATGATGTCCTAAAACGTCATGTGCTAATCATAATTATGCATGTGGAAGCATAATAAAATTTTCACAACATCCATTACAAAAAGATCGCATGAGTTTAGTAATACACACACTCTTCTTTATATAAATAAAGGTAGTTATTATCACAACAAAACACAAAATCCTATGGAAGATCAAGGTCCCTAAAACCACTACACTTATACTAACCAAACCACCATCCAACTTAAGGATTGATGGCTTTTGACATCTTGTCTTCTCCATCTCCATGTCTAGGGGGATTATCCTACAATTTGAAAAATAAAGGGTGATGCAAGCCTAGTTAGTCAAATCTCTAAGTTTAAGGTAGGAGTTAAGCTTTTCACTCAATCTTGTTCTAACAATTAATGTAAGTTTAAACAAAAGACGATCATGTATAACAAATGTATAAGCATATACTCTATTTTTACTATCATGATATGGGGAGAATGATACTAGAAGTGTCAAAAGGTATATACAACACTCACTTTAGTGCTAAAAGTTTTCACTGGCTCAATTAAGTGCCAAATCGAAGAAAAAATGATCATTTAATTGTCTCTGGCGAGAAATTCCGGCCAGAGAAATTACATGGCTTTTATAATTAAATTTTATCTAAGGGGCATTTTTTTAGCACTAAAGTGATTACTTTTTCATTGAAATTGGTACTGAATTAATCACTTTTTAATAATGACCGGTATTGAAGTGCTCATTTTTTAATAATAACTAGCACTGAAATGATCACTTTTTAATTTGTTACAAGACATTATTTAGGGGTTATATGCTAACTAGGTATGTTGGTGAGTCATTTAGGATTGGGAAATTAATAAAAAATTGTCATGTCAGATTTTCGATGACTCAGATTGGAGTTAGCACTTAAGTGATCCGGATAAAAAATTGGCATTAAAGCGAGCACTATATATAACTTGCGACACTCTAGTGTTCTTCTCCTCATGATATGCTAGTGAAATTTATTAACAGCATTGCAAGTTCATTCACTCAAAAGCAAACATATGACATATTATTTCATGATGCACCATTATCACCTAGTAGCTCGCCACTATACACAAAAATATATATTGGGAAATTCATACTCATCAAGCAGCTCACAAGCACACAAATGTGATTCAACACTCGTCATCGGCTATGATCCATTTAACATTAAGAGGCATCTCGAACACTCTTGAGACAATACCCAACACGCTCTCCCCTTTTTCAATGTGTGATTTGATTCATTTCCGCCCCTTTCGCCATCTTAGAAGCCTACTAGAAGCCATTCTTTGTCCAAGCCCTTTTGCCCCGGCAATCACTCTCCACCCTTATGAGACCAAGTTGTTATAAGCCCACCAACTTCCACCTAGTTTTTTTCTTAAACCATACACCTTCCAAAGGGGGTCCCGCTTTGGCATCTCTTGAGGTGTTGTCTATTTTGGCTTATCCCGTACCGGAATCCTCATAGTTTTGTCCTATCTCATGCAATTAATGACATACTTAACTTCCTTCATTACTCACGCAAGCAATGATAACATACTATAGGCAACACACTTAGCTAATAAATCGATAACTTAGTCGAATTACAAATATATCACTTTGAGGTTTAATATTTATTGTTTTCACATTCTTATCACCAAAAGATTGCCATCACATCTTTAAGAAACAATCAAATACTCCATAAAAAATCCATCAAATACATCTAGGCATGTAACAAGCTTAACAATCCAATTCAAGTGAACACAAATATTTCACATAGCATCCTTGTAGCTTATCTACTCTTGACAACAAAAGCCAAGCACATAGTCACAACCAACAACCAACCAAGTAAAGAGTACTAAGTAGATCAATCTAACTTAGCACCTATAGTTTTCACTTACTATCAAATTCAAACTAAAATTAACAAATATCAATCAACCAAGTCAAAAATACTAAGTAGATCAATCCAACTTAGCCTCTAGAGTTTTTACTTACCTCAAATAGAAGGCTTGCCTAAAATCAAAACTTTAATCACTTTCAAAACAATATAATCAAGAACAAAGGTTAACATCTTTTAACCTTTTTATCAAACCTAGTTTAATAAAGGAGAATAACCTACAAGTTCACCTTGTAAGCTCTTGAACAATTGAATATCGAAATTTTGACAATACAACAATAGAATCTTTTTCTTTAACACAAAAATTAGAATGTGGATATAAAAGAGGAAAATCTCATTTTCTTTCTTTGCAAGACTAGTTGGAATTCTTTGTTTTTGGAAACTTGAAGACATATGAAGTTCTTTATATAGGCCAAATGACCTTGCAAACCAAGGTTAAAAGTAATGATAACTTTGAATTAAAATCACAAGATCTAATAGTAGAATGGTATGTGTCCCAATAGACATGTTTTAAGTGACCCTAAGTGAGTAGCTAGGGTGCAAATGGCCCAATGAAAAATTGCCAAAAGAAGAAATTTTGATGGAGATGAAGATAAGCTCCTTTTCTTTGGCCAAGTGCGTGCATAAATCACCAAAACAATTATGAACTATAAGCATGACTCACCAAAAAACTATAGGCATGTAGGCATGAGTGACCAAAATATTAATGACTATAGGCAAGAGTCACCCAAAATATTAATGAAGACTAGTTAAAATTGGTGATGTCATGCATGATGTAAAAGTCAACCAAATTAAATGTCTCAAACTAAAGCATGGGTTTAACATTTTTTTACAGAGAAAAGAGATGTGGCTCGCCAATTGAAGAGAAATAGAGATTTAAGGAAACCAATATTCATTCTGAACATTGGTGAGTCTAAATATTTTGAATCTACTAAAATCATTAATGAAAGATATGGAAATTAGGAAAACCTTAATTCAATAAATTTGAAACTTGAATATCATAAAATATGAAATTCAAAGCATATTAATCCCTTTCTAGAACTAATATAATTTTAATGGTCACGGAAAATCTATTATCAAGCATAGAAAATTTAGGATGTCACAATAAGTGACAAGACAAAGGGTAATTTGATAATTTCTCTCAATGGCAATGTTGTAATTAATGAAGTGTGAGAGAAGAGGGGTCGATCGACCTTGGTTGTGGGCTAATTCATTTGCCCATTAGGCCAAATGGCTTGATTGGACTACAGCCCAATGGGCCGAGGCCAATCAAGTGGCCTTGGTTGACTCAAGGCTCCTAAGGTTCAATTTTGCTTAATTTTTTTGTATTGGACTTGGAGTTTTGCTTAATCAAATTGAACAAGTTCAATTGTGGTCCGACTGAATAGGTCAGATCCAATTCAACACAATAGTTTAACTTGAGTTGGCTTGGTTTGATTGGATTGAGTTATGGCACTTCAATTCTCTTTAAATGGCTTGGCTATTTTGTGCAAATCTCAATTGGTTATGATGCTTGAAAAACTTTGAAAAACACTAAAATGACTCTTTTTGGCCAAGAAATGGGTCATGTCACAATTAGGAATTCTAATCTCAATTTTTTATCTTTAAATGACTTGTTAGCTAAAAATTATGTATCAACAAAATTGCCTTTCTTTAAGAGGGAGTTCAAAGAGATTTCTCTCAAAAACTAAATGATACCTGAATTTTTAGTGGACTGACTCTAAGACAAAAATGAAATGAAAAACAACATTTGAACATGGGCGCACATTGGAAAACTACCTCAAGCCTTTGCATAATTTGTAACACAATCTCTCCATGCTCTTATCCTATTCTCTTTTTTTCTCTCTTGTTCCTTTTTTGAGCGGGAGAAATTTTTTCTTTACTTAATAAGGATAAGGATAGTTACTAGAAATTGCTTGAAAGTAAATTTATGAGGGTTTGTTGATAAGAGACTCCAAGTTCCAAAAGCTCGTTGTGTTGTGATGAAGAAAGTATCTTCCATAGGGAAGTTTTGTCATGTAGAAATGGTTTTGGACTATGAAAGCTCACCATATCTACAAATCATTGTTAGAGAAATTTCCAAAGAAGTTACCTTGACACCTATTGAAGAGAGATACTCTGGGTTGCAGAAACTCGTCGTGTTGGGACAAATAGGTTTTGAAGCTATGGTAGCTTGCCAAACCATTTGTACATTAAAAGGAGAAGCCATTCAAAATAACAAGTTGTGATCTTTGGGACGGTAAATGCTATAAGTCTACAAACATGCGTATAATTTGAAAAAGTTAATAGAATCATATTATTTTGAGAAACCATTCCACTTGGGGGATAAATTTGAAAGAGGCCCTTCGGGCTTACAGGTTACTATCACTTGTGGAGGGTAAGGGCTTCGAAGTTCTAAACCCACATACGCTTGGAAAGACTATTTAAAATCACCATATCCAAAGCTAAAAGCCACATTCACTAAGAGGGCGAAGCTATAAGGCCACAAACCAACAATTTGCTCTAAAAAGTCTTCTGAGACCACAAGTCGTGTTCACTTGGATGGCAAGGGTTTAAGGCTAGGAACATATGTTAACTCGTAAAAGACTATTAAAAATTTTTGTTTTTGAAGTTCCGAGGTTGCATAAGCAAACAAGCATGAAATGTAATCAATTCAAGGGAAAATGATACAAATAGTTCTTGAACTTTGGCTTAATGTGTAATGTGATCCCTAAACTTTTAATTTGTTCAGTGTTGTTCTTGAACTTTAACCTAATGTGCAATGTAGTCTCTTAACTTTCAAGTTGTTCATGTGATCCTTAGACTTTTCGTATATGTTTAGTTTTGTTCCTGAATTATATGAAAATGTTCAATATAGTCCTTGAACTTGAATTAATGAAAGGATAATCTTGAACATTTTCATATAGTTTAGAGACTAAGTTAGACATATATCAAGAGTTTAGGGATCACTTTGAATAAATTGAAAGTTTAGGGACCACATTACACAATGAATTAAAGTTTAGGGACCGCATTGAACAAATAAAAAAAAAATTCAAGGGTCACATTACACATTAAGTTGAAGTATAAGGACTATTTGTATCATTATCTGCAATTTCAAAAATAGTATGAAGAATTTAAATGTCACTCAATCAATTGTTAAGCAATTTTTAGTAAATGTCATCAATTATCAAATTCCTTTAAAAGAATAGTCTCAGCCAAATGGTTTTGATTTAGTCAAAAAGATTCATTAAAATGTCAAATTGGAGTTCCTTAATAGAAACAGTTTTCTCACAATCACTCATAAAAGAACTTTTGGCTTCCATCCATTGATGTGACAAATCAATTCAAAACACTCAAGTTATCTCCTAAAAAGTTATGTCAGAGGCTTTTGGAAATATTCACAATGAATACATCTTGATCAATCTGAAAGGTCTTTCAAGAGGATCGTAATGTTGGTTAAGAGATGGGCTTATACAAAAGATAATCGCTTTGAGGCCAAGAAAAAAATATTTTAAACTTTGTCATTGCACTTCCTCAAATTGAACCAAAAAGGTCTCACTAGGTGTGCCAAAATGATTTTTCACCAAAAATGGTGTTTTACCTAAATCATGAAAGATTTTAGCTTTTGAGTGAAAATGAAATGCAAGTTCTGCAAATAAATGTATTGGAAAATGGTAAATATATGACAGAGATGAAAAAGACAGGAAAATTAACATATTGATGAATAAACACATTAATCATTGAGGGTTGCCCAAGTAACCAACCTCCCACATGGGAAGGGAGAAGTGGGAATTTAATTCTCCACCTTCTTAGGGGTAGCTAAGAGGTGGGGACATTTAGTTTTAACTATGAGTTTCGACTCTCACACTCTGCAAAGATGTAAAACAAAAGTTTGAGAATAAGTTGAGTATTAAAATAGGACATACAAAAAAAAAAAGAATGAATAAACACATTGGAAATTCACATTTGAGTTGATGGATATCTTTTTATAATGAATATCGGTGGGTATTAACAACCTGCTAACCATGATTACAACAAATAGTTATCACTCTAAATACAATCACTGAAAAATGGTAAATATACGTTAAAGATGAAAAAAAAGGAAAATTAATATATTGAATGAATAAACTATTAGAGAAACATCTTCAAGTAATTATGATGATGTTTAAACAATTCTTAGTATAATATTTACTATGGTATATGCAGTTGTTTATGTGACAACCCAAGCGACGGTGCGCGAGGAGAATGGATGGTGGTGCGTCCACGCCTCGGTCTTCAGATGTGCGTAGGGAGGGGGGACATGTTTGTTATCCCACATTGCTCATGGGAGGAGTCTTGGGCTAGTTTATAAGGCTTGGGTTCCCTACTTTGTGTAATGCATTTGAAAGTTGTGTTAGCTTTGGCCCAAAGCGGACAATATTACACAATGGTAATCCTTGAGTCCTTACAAATGGTATCAAAGCTGACTCCCAACCACGTGTGGAGCCACAGTGAGGACACTATGCCCAAAGGGGGGAGAATGTGATGGCCCAGGTGATGGTGCGCGAGAAGGAGGGATGGCAGTGTGTCTACACCTTAGTCCCTCGAACGTGCGCATGGGGAGGGGGGATATGTCTCTTGTCCCACATCACTTAAGGGAAGAGTCTTGAGCTACTTTATAAGGCTTGAGTTCTCTACTTTGTGTAATGAGTTTTAAAGCTATGAAAGCCTCGGCCCAAAACTAATAATATTACACAGTGGTAGTCCCTAGGTCCTTACAGTTTATACCAACAAACCGCGTAATATCCATGATGTGATTCGAGGGAAGGAAGTTCACAATAAATCCTAATATGGTTTTCATGTAAACAATACTAGTGAACCTAAGGATCAACTATTGACGATATTAATGTCGAAGCTGTAAAGATTGGGTCATTGGTGCTATGGCAACTACGTCGTCATGTCAACAAACTAGCCGTTGTGGCTAAGGATTCACACACTAGCAAATTTCAAATGAAACTAGTATTCAGGTAACTAAATTGTCTAACAAGTCTATTAGAGATTGTAGCAAAGGGACATAATAGCGATTGCTATTTTTAGGTATTCTGCAAATGTTTGAGGAAAATGATTGTATCTTCAAACAACAGTTCAACGGTAACTCTAACAACTTTCTACTTCTCCAATCATCCTCCAATGGATAGTTTCAAGATGGCTCTAGAAGAAAGGACCTCAAAAGCCAAATGTTAAAGAGAACACTATAACAACATCAAAAAATTAGCTTTCTAATATGTTTTTAGTGATTGACTCTCTTTCTACTATTTCTCTGAGACTAGTACTTGTATTGTTTTAGTAATTATGATAAGGATTAAGTGTACAAGAGTAAGAGTAACAGCTGAGTCCTAATAGTGTGATCTATCTTTTAAAAAGATGAATACTAGCCATTTGTAACTTTCTTTGCAAATTATTAGTGTAATCTAACCCCAACTTGAGGCTATTAGTTTGAAGAATAGATATAAGCTTGGAGATAAAACTGAACCACTATACATCTTTATGTGTTGCTATTTCATCTACTTTCTCTCATTTACACACATTTCCATCACAAGCTTTGCAACACCATTTTGACTTGATTTTTACTTAGCTAATTCCTGCAAAAGATCATCAAGTTTTCTAAAACAGCCTATTCACCGCCCTCTAAGTTATATTGTTAGTCTTCAACAATTGGTATCAAAGTGCTATTGCTCATTATTTAAAGTATATTTCTTCTAAGTATAAAAATCTTCTCTTATGGTTAACCTTAGTAGCTTCTATACTAATGATGCTTAAGCTTCCAACAAGCCACCCTACTTTGATGGAAGCAACTGTGAATACTGAAAGTAAATAATGGAATCATACATCAAAGCTGTAGATTTAAATATGTGAGATGTAGTGGAAAATTGTGTAAAAGTTCTAGCTCCTACTAGCTCCTACACAAGTCCTTACTCGCCAAGATAGTCAAGTTGAAGTTGTTGCTGTTAAAAATGCAGAAGAAGCTTAGAAAAGAGCTACTCTTAATATTAAAGCTAGACATCTACTATATTGTGCTTTATCACCATATGAGTTTAACATAATTTCCTCCTGTGTCATAGCTAAGAAAATCTGGAATCGCATCTTGCTGACATTTGAAGGAATAGATAAGGTGAAGGAAACAAAGATAAAAGTCCTACTTGGAAGCTTTGAGTTGTTCAAAATGAAACTCGATGTACAAATGTTCACTCAAGTTACTGAGATAGTGAATGGTAAATAAGTGTGCACTGATGCTGAAATGGTAAATAAGCCATTGCGAGCTCTACCCAAAGAGTGGAGTTTGGTAAAGACTTCATTGCGTGAAACAATGAGGATCCAACCAATCACAATGGATGAGCTAATGAGAACATCCATGTCCTATGAAGTTGAACACCTAAATGAAGAAAGCAACTCAAAAGGTAAGAAAGTCACTGCATTTAAAGCTGATCATGATGATGCAAGTAAGCAATAATATTCAAAAGGTGAAGATAGTGATGAAGACATGGCGTTGTTGACAAAAAGATTCAAGAACTTCATAAGAAAAGGAGGGAACTACAAAAGGAAAAAGATCAACCAAGCATTCAAATGATAGAAAGCCTTGTAAGAACAAGGAAGAATCTAGAGGTAAGGACATTATGTGTTATGAATGCAGGAAATCAGTTCACATAAAAGCCTAATTGTCCATCTTTCAAGAAAAAGAAAGGAAATTTGAAAAGAAGAAGAAGGTACTAAAAGCAAAAACATGGAGTGACATTGAATGTGAGTCAAGCGATGAAGAAGAAGCAAATCTCTATCTAATGGCTAACTCAGAACATGAGGAGGAAGAAGATGAGGTAAATGATTATGAGCAAACTTATGAAGAATTATAGGATTTTTTGAGGGAAATGTTTGAAGAGCACATAAGAATTTCAAAAAGAATTTATGTTTTAAAAAAGGAAGTTTATGATCTTATCACTTAAAAGTTTTTTGGAAAAGTTCTCATTGACAAACTAGAGTATGATCTCTAGGTGAGTGAAGTAAAACTTCTTCAAGTCGAGAATGAGAATTATGGGGAAGAAATTTTAAACATTAGCACCAAGTTTCCTCTTGGTTCAAAAACTTTGAAGCACATCCTCTCAATTCAAATTTCTCACTATAATAGAAGTGGTTTGGAACATGAGGAAAATGAAAATGACAAGTATCCTTTTTCAAAAGTCAATGATAGGTTGAAACACAAACCTCCCGTACATTTTTATAAGTATCATTATGCGAAATAATTCACAAGATTTACTAGCAAGCTATTTTCATATTGCTCTATCTACAATAAGCATGGTCATTCAAAATGGATTGTCCAAGTAAGCAGATGAAGCCCAAAAAGATTCACAGGATATTTGATACCGAATCAAAGCCTAACAAAAAGGAACCCAAGTTTGTGTGGGCACTAAAGAAAAGATGAAGATATCTTTGATTGTAGGTGATCTTAAAGAAGAACAAGTGGTATCTGGACATCGAGTGTTCCATAGACATGACTAAAGATAGCTCCAAATTTATAACTCTCACCAACATAGATGGAGGAGCTATCACGTTTGGCGGAAAATATAAAGGAAGAATAGTTGGCAAATGAAACATTAGGTTGGACAATCTGGTCATTGAAGATGTTTCACTTATCAAAGGACTGAAACACAATCTCATAAGTATCAATCAGTTGTGTGACTACTTCCTAATGTCCATTAACCATGCAAAATAAGCTTTGAGGAAGATAAGTGTATTGACACTAACAAGGACAATTCCTAGTCTTTCACAAGAAATAGGTATGGCAACATCTACTTGCTTGACATCAACTTTGAAGATGCCTATTGCCTAATGTCCATCAAGGAAGAGTGAACTTTAGCACAAGAAATTGGGACGCATAAATGTCAAGCAGATTCACAAGACTTTACGTAAAGACCCAGGCCTATTAGTAATATTGTCTGCTTTAGACTGAGGCCCATAAGGCTTTGTTTTCTAGGCTTCACCCAAAAACATGTTACATAAGATACAGAACCCAAGCCTTATCAACTAACCCAGGACTCCCCCTAGGTGATGTGGGACAATAGATGTGCCCCTCCCTGCGCATGTCCGGGGACTCCGCCCCACGCACTGCTGTCTAGGCCATCACAATCTCTTCCCCTTCAAGCACACTGTCTGCATTGCGGCTCCACATACGATTGGAAGTCGGCTCTGATACCATTTGTAAGGACCCGGGTCTATCACTATGTAATATTGTCTGCTTTAGGCTAAGGCCTACATGGCTTTGTTCTCTAGGCTTTGCCCAAAAACGCTTTACACATGATACAAAATCCAAGCCTTATCAACTAGCCCATGACTCCCCCCTAGGCGATGTGGGATAAGAGACGTGCCCCTCCTTGCATATGTCCAAGGACTCCGCCTCGCGCATGCCACCTAGGCCATCACACTTTATCAAAAGACCTTTTTCATAGATTACTAAAGACCAATTATAGCAAATGCGATTCTTGCAATGCTTATACATTGGGAAAGTAGGTAAGAAGTTATTTTAAATTTATAAAATCTATTGCTACCAACAACTCTTTGCAACTATTATATATGGACATGTTTGGGCTAACAAGGACAACAAGTCTAGATGGAAGGAAATATTGCCTGGTAGTCATTGATGACTATTTATGATTCACATGGGTGATATTTTTATCTCACAAAAATGAGGCATTTCACTCATTTGAGTAATTTGCTCGACGAATTCAAAATGAGAAAGGATACAACATTGCCACCGTTAGAACCGACCATGGAGGACAATTTGACAATCAAAGTTTTGTTGAATGTTGTGATGAGAATGGAGCAGAAAAAAATTTCTCCACTACTTACACACCTCATCAAAATGGTGTAGCTGAAAGAAGGAATCGATCACTACAAAATATAGTAAGAACCATGATGATAGAAAGTGGTGTTCCCACTTACTTTTGGGTTGAAATAGTTGCCACTGCTTATAACACATTAAACTGGGTGTTACTTAGACCTTTAATGGAGAAGACTCCATACAAGATCTTCAAAGGAAGAAAGCCCTCTATACATTACTTCTATGTGCTTGGATGCAAATGTTTCATTCTCAAGAATGCAAACGATCACATTGGGAAGTGTGACGTAAGAGCTAGTGAAGGTATTTTTCTTGGATACTCTACTACTAACAAAGCTTATCGTGTCTTCAATAAAGATTCGAAAGTAGTAGAAGAGTCTATAAATGTGAAATTCAAAGATGAGCAAAAAGGGATGCAAGCTTCTGATTGTGAAGATGTCATGTAAATATCTATACCAACTGCAAGCAAATAGCTGCAATTGCAACCTACAGTAGATTCTCTAAATCAAAAGTAACCTTCCAAGGATTGGAGATTCAAAATAGAACATCCAAAGGAACAAATCTTTGGGAAAGTGGACAAAGGGATCAAGACTAGGTCATCTCTCAAGAATATACTACATTCCTTAGCTCTTATGTCTCAACTAAAAACAAAAGGAATTGAAGATGCCATCATCACAAACGAAAGCTGGATTGAAGCTATGCAAGATGAGCTACATCAATTCAAAGTCAATGATGTTTGAGAACTGGTTACTAGACCTAAAAGTCAATCGGTCATAGGAACCAAATGGATATTTCGAAACAAGCTCAATGAGAAAGGTAATGTAATTCGCAACAAAGTAAGGTTAGCTACGAAAGGATATTCATAGGAGAAAGCTATTGATTTTGATGAAACTTATGCTCTCATTGCTAGATTAGAGACTATACATCTATTGCTAGCAAGTGCATGTTTTCACAATTTTGTGCTATATCAAAGAAAAAGGGGATAAGAACAGCTCAAGTGTCAAAACTTGACACGATGGGACATTTAAATGTGAAAAGTTACGAAATGTACACTTAAATGCTACTTTTTAAAAAAATTGGATCACTTAAGTGCCAACTCCGGCGAAAGCTGTCGGAAATCCGACGTGGCTTATTTTAATAATATAACTCATTTATGTGGCTCGTCGAAAGCTAAGTCAACAAAAACTCAACCAAAATGACGTTGTTTTGGTGCTGATGTGACATTTAAAAATATATTAATGAAATAACATTTAAAAAGTTTAAAATATATTATTATAAAATTGATTAATTAAAAAAAAAAGTGAGAGGATTGGGCAAGGGCTGTGTAGCCCTCACCGTCGCCCCACCATCATTGGGAAGGGCTAGTGGCTAGCGACCCTAGCTAACTTGGGACAAGGGCTTGCAAGGCCTCGCCCAGACCCTAGAACGAGAGTCGCCAGCCCTTGCCCAGCCGAGCCAAGGGCCACCAGTAGCTGGCTGTTGTCGCCTAGCTAGGTGGCTAGTGGCCCTTGGTCCAGCTAGGCAAGGGTCGATGACCCTCACCTTAGATCTAGGCGAGGGCCTGTAGGCCCTCACCATAGGTCAACCAAGATCGTCAACCCTCCCCTAGATCAAGGCGAGGGCTCACAAGTCAACTAAGGTCGTCAACCACTAGCCAAACCTAGCGACCCCATTGACCCTCGCCCCACCATTGTCAACCCTTCCCAATAATGGTGGGGTAGAAACGATAGTGGCGGCAAGGGTTACATAGCCCTCACCCGATCCCTCCCCCTTCCCTTTTTTTTTTTGTTAATAAAATCGATTTTTTAGATTTTTTCTGGTATGACTTTTTTTTTTGCCACATGGATAATTTCTTTTTTTTTTTAAATTGCCATGTGAATATTTGTTTTAAAAAAAATTGCTATGTCGGCAAATAAAATCGTTAAAAACTGACACGTGTGCAGTTTGGCCAGATTTTTGCCGTCGGCACTTAACTTATCCTTTTTGCTCATAATTTGGCACTTAAGTGCATCTTTCCAAAATTTTGGCACTTAAGTGTCTCTTCATGTTAAGTCTTGGCACTCTAGGGGTCCGCACGTCAAGAAAAAGTGTATGTTGAGCAACCTTCAGGTTTTGAAGACCCAAGTAGACCACACGATGTCTATTAACTCAATAAAACATTATACGGGCTCAACCAAGCACCAAGAGCTTGGTATGAGAGATTGGGTAGATTCTTAACTAATCATAATTTTGAGAAAGTAAGGTAGATACTACATAGTAAAGATTTACTCATGTCCAAATATATGTTGATGGCATAATTGTTGAAATTACTGTTGACATATTGTGCAAGGATTTTGCAAATTTTATAAAAAGTGAGTTCAAAATGAACTTAATTGGAGAGCTCAACTTCTTTCCTGACCTTCAAATTAGACAAACTCTTAAAGGCACATTTATACATCAAGAAAAATATGCTAAGGAGATAGTAAAGAAGATTGGTCTAGAAGGATGCAAGAAGATCAAGACGCTAATGTCCTCTTCTATCAAACTAGACAATAACGAAAAAGGTAAGTCCATCAACTCTAAACTCTATAGGATCATTGCTATACTTAATAGCATCCAGACTTGATATTTTATTTAGCGCCCATCTATGTGCTCATTTTCAATCTAATCCAAAGGAATCATATTTATTTGTTGCTAAGCAGATCATTTGATATATTGGACCATTTCCAAAACTAAGAATCCGGTATTCTAAGAATACATAATTTATGTTGCTTGGATAATCAAATGTTGATGTTGCAGGTTATAAAATCAATAGAAAGAGCACATCAAGTACTTGCCAATTGCTAGGAAATATGCTCATCTCTTAGTTTTGAAAGAAACAAAGTTCACTTACTCTTTCAACTACTAAGGATGAATATATTGCTCTTGGAAGTTAATGCGCTCCACTTATTTGGATGAAGCAACAATTAAGTGATTTTGGAGAGAAAGGAAAAAGCATTCCAATTCTATGCGATAACACAAGTGCCATAAACTTCACCAAGAATGCAAGAGCAAAGCACATCGAGATAAGACATCATTTTGTCAAAGACCATGTCAACAATGGAGATGTTCGCATATAGTTTTTCGAATTGAAACATGAGCTAGCAAATATTTTCACCAAGCCGCTGGACAAGCAAGTCTTTAAGTATATTCATGGTGAACTAAGAATTTGCAATGTATTTGAATAGCCTATCCTAGGTAATGTTTATTTCAGTCATTCATCACACAAAGGATCATTGCAGAACACAGGTACACATTTACATTTTTTCAAAAATATTACTATTACAATACATTCTCTTTGCGACAACCATTCTAACGCACAATCTTCTCTCTTACAATTTGTACTGTTAAATTTTTTTTTTTGAATGATTAGTATTTCGTTTATCTATTTTCATAAATTTGAATTGTTTAAATCAAACATTAAGTGAAATTCACATAAGAATGTTATCATTACTGTGTAATGGCTAGCATTCTTAATGTGGCTAAAAAGCTCATATTTATACGGAGATAGTGCACATATTCTTCTACTCACTGAAAACCGCTCCTCTCCTTCACAACTTCCCTTAAATTCCTTATCCCATTCCTTTATCATCTCTTTCTTGAAGTATATCTGCTAAGCCATAGCTCCCAAAACTTGTCCTACTCCCAAAATCATAAGTAAATCTACTCACACTTCAACCAAGATAGCCAAGCCTTCCAAGGAAAGACCCTCTCACATCGACATAAACAACCAGCCTGATGGATAACCAAAGCCACTCAAAGCCAAAGTGTTGCCTAATCTCAACCAGTAGACGAATCGAGGACTACAAGCATGACAGTTGACTCATACATATGATTGGGGATTGTTCTTGTTAGTGCCAATACACTTACCTTCTTCAAAGCTTATTTTGTATCCTTTATCACACAGTTCACTGATACTTTTGAGATTGTGCTTTGGTCCTTTAACAAGTAAAACATCTTCAATGATCAAATTACCAACCTGATGTTTCTTTTGTTGATGATTCTTTCTTTGTCTTGTTAGCCAAACGTAATAGTTCCTCCATCTATGATGATGAGAGTTATAAATTTGGAGATGTCTCCAATCATGTGTTTGGAACACTTGCCGTCTAGATACCACTTGTTCTTCTTCAAGATGACCTACAATCAAAGATATCCTCCTCTTTTCTTTGGTACTCACATAAACTTGAGTCCCTTCTTGTTAAACTTTGATTCAATATCAAATATCTTGTGAATCTTTTTGGGCTTAATCTGCTCATTTGGACAACCCATCTTGAAATGACCATACTCATTATGGATAGAGCAATTTGGAAATTGCTTGACAATAGATCTTTTGAATTGTTTTGCATAATGAAACTAATAAAGACATACATGAGGGTTATGTTTCAATCTATTATTGGCTTTTGGAAAATGATTCCTCTCATCTTCATTTCCCTTACGTCTCAAACCACTTTTGTTATAGTGAGGAATCTAAATAGAGAGAATATTCTTCAAAGTTTTTGAATCAAGAAAAAAAATTGATGTTAATGTTTGAAATTTCTTCCCTGAAATTCTCATTCTCGACTTGAAGAAGTTTTACTTTACTCACTCAGAGATCATATTCCTTCTTTAGCTTGTCAATGAGAGCTTTTCCAATAAGGTTTTCAATGGTAAGATCATAAACTTCTTCTTTTTCAAAATTAAAATTCTTTTTGAAGCCCTTTTGTGTTCTTCAAACATTTTCCTCAAAAAATCATGTAGTTCTTCATGAGTTAGTTCAACATCATATACCTCATCTTCTTCGTCATATTCTGAATAAGCCATTAAGTAGAGATTTGCTTTCTCTTCATCACTTGACTTACATTTGAAATCACTTCGTGTTTCTACTTCAGTGCCTTTTCTTCTTTTTAAACTTTCCTTTCTTTTTCTTGTGAGATGGGATTTTTGGCTTTATGTGACCTAATTTCCTATATTCATAACACACGATATCCTTACCTTTGGATTCTTCTGTGTTCCTACAAGGCTTTCTGTCATTAGCATGCCTTGTTGATATTTTTCCTTTGTAGTTCCCTCTTTTTCTCATGAAGTTTTTGAATCTTTTTGTCAACAATGTCATGTCTTCATCACTATTGTCACCTTTCGAAGATATTTGTTCACTTGTATCATCATGATTATCTTTAAATGCAATGAATTTCTTAGCTTTTGAGTTGCTTTCTTCATCTAGGTGTTCAACTTCATAGGACATGAATGTTCCTATCAACTCATCCATTGAAATTGATTGGATCCTCATTGTTTCGTGTAATGAAGTCTTCACCATGCTCTATTCTTTGGGTAGAACTCAAAACAACTTTTTTACTTTTCAACATCAATGTACGCATTTCCTTGACGAGTAAGGCCATTCACTATCTTAGTGAATCGAGTGAACATTTGTGTCACTATCTCATCAAGTTTCATCTTAAACAACTTATAGTTTCAAAGTAAGATGTTTGCTTTTGTTTCCTTCACCCTATCTATTCCTTTAAATGTTAACAAGATGTGATCTCAAGTTTCCTTAGCTGTGACATAGGAGGAAATTCTTTTTAACTCATATGGCAATAAAGCACAATATAGTAGATGTCTTGCTTTAGCATTAAAAGTAGCTCTTTTTTGACCTTCTTTCACATTGTTAATAGCAAGAGCTTCGGCTAGACCATCTTGGAGAGCAGGAGCTTATGCAGGAGTTGGTATTCTACACAGTTTTCCACCACGTCCCACATATTCATATCTACAGCTTTGATGTATGATTGCATTCTTTTGCTTCCAGTATCCATAGTTGCTTCCATCAAAGTAGAGTGGCTTGTTGGGAGATTGAGCATCATTAGTAAAAAAGTTGCTGAGATTAGCCATAAGAGAAGATCTTTATACTTAGAATAAATATACTTCAAATAATGAGCAATGATACTAATTGTTGGGCTAACAATACAACCTAGATAGGTGTGAATAGGTTTTTTAGAAAACTTGATGATCCTTCACAAAAATTAGCTAATGCTAAGTAAAGATTAGGTCAAGGTGATGTTTCAAAGCTCGTGATGGAAATGCATGCGAATAGAAATAAAAAGATGAAATCGCAACAAATAGAGATGTATAGCGGTTCTGCTTTATCCCTAAGCTTATGTCCACTTTCCAAACTAACACCCACAAGTCAAGTTGGATTGCACTAGTAATTTGTTGAGAAAGTTACAAATGGCAAACACTGGTCCTTTAGCAAGATAGATCACACTATCAAGACTTAGCTATAGCTCTTATTCTTGTAAGGTTAATTTTTATCACAATTACTAAAATAGCACGAGTACAAGTCTCAGAGATATAGTAGAAAAAGAGCATGTTGTGAAGAACAAAATAGGAAGCTAATATTTTGATCTCGGCTTGTTGCTCTCTCTAACATTTGGCTTCTGAGGTCTTATCTTATATAACCATCTTTAATCTATTTGTTGGAGGTGGATTAGAGAATAAGATAGCTATTAAAGTTACCGTTAAGCTGTTGCCTAGATATAGAACCACCTATAAGTCATTTTCCTCAAACACTTGCAGACTACCTAGAAATAGCAACTACTGATCTCCCTTCCCTAAAGTTTTTGACAAACTTGTAAGACAATTTAGTTACTCAACTACTAGTTTCATCTAGAATCTATTGCTGTGCGAATCTTTGGCCACAACAACTAACTTGTTGACCCAACAAACATCATTAGATGTACATGGTTACTATAGCATCAACAACCTAATCTTTATAACTCTGACAAAAACATTGTCAACAGCTGATCTTTGGGTCCACCAATGCTATTTACGGAAATACTACATTAAGACTTATTGCGATCTTCTTTCTATTGGATCACACCATGGATGTTGCACAGTCCTTTGGTGCAAACATCTACATATGCCATAGTAAATATTATATTAAGGATAGATATTATCAAAATCACTTTGAGATGTTTCTCCAATAATAATGATATATGCACAAGCCAAGATACATATGAAGTCATAATCAACATCAGATGAACTAATATAAGGAGTATTCTGCATTGTGAAGCATGCTCACTGAAATCAAGGGATTGTTATTTATATCAAGGGGTTTGTTGCTAATATCAAGGGTGAACATGGTATTGGGCATCAAGATATTTATGAGTTGGAAAAATCTCTAGAACAGTGAACAATTTTGAAGGACCTTTATCAATGGTGAAAAAGTCGAGAAGAACAGGAATGTGCATGATGACTTAGAGGAACCAAGTTGTAGTGAACAGTTGGATGAAAATAATCATCTTGGGATATTTTCCTCTAAGCACTTGACAAGGTTGTTTGTCACTGGTAATATAGTTGTTTCAATTATATCAGTAGTCCATAATTATATATTGCTTTCTGATGATGTCATCTCTCAATTGTATCAGGTTTTCCAATTATATTCAATTGCGTCTCAATGGTACTAAAAGTATGTTAGTGATATAGATCCTGCAAACTATTCATCCTAGTACTTCCAAGTCTATATGAGCTCTCCATTCATTTAGACTTGTTCACATAGAGGGAAGAAAGATACTAGAAATGCTAAAAGTTGTGTATAATACTCAATTTAGTGCCAAAAGTTTTTTTCAGATCATTTGAGTGCATTTTTTTTTAAATGATCACTTAAATGCCAACTTTGATTTGGGTTGTCAAAAATCCAACGTGCCTATATTTAATTAATTTCTCAATTACGTGGCTCACCAACCTATGCAGTTAGCATATAATCCCTAAAGGACGTTGTGTAGCAACTTAAGAAGTGATCACTTTAGTGCCAGTTGTTGTTAAAAAATTATCATTTCAATCATAGTCATTGTTAAAAGGTGATTAGTTTATTGCCAATTTCAATGAAAAAGTGATCACTTCGGTGTCAAAAAAATGTCACCTCAAATAAAAATTTTAATTATACTACCCACGTAATTTCTCTTATCAGAATTTCTGGCTGAAGGCACTTAAGTAATTATTTTTTCTCCAATTCGGCACTTAACTGAGTAGGTAAAAAAATTTGCATTAAAGTGAATGCTTTACATAAATTTTCGCATTTCTACTATCTTTTTGTCCACATAGGTCCTCCCAACTATTTCAAATAGGGGTTGGGATATGAGGAGCCACAACTTTTGTACGACATTCACTTTTATGAAAAACCTTTTTTTCACTCATTTAAGTGTCATAAATTTGAAAAATCAATTGCTTGTGTGCCACTTCTAACGTGGCCATCGGAAAAATTGATGTGGCCTTTAGTCATTTGATGTAACCATTGAAAAAGCTAACCACGACAGCTTGTCTGACAATTACGTCCGCTTTTCCAGTGACCACATTAAAAGTGGCACTCAAGTGAGTGAAAAAAAGTTTCAATACCAAATTGAGCGCCATAAGAAAGTTTTAGTACTTCTAGTGTTCTCATCCCATTTCGATTACTTTGCACTTCTAAGTTTCTTTTATGTTGGTATTAACTGATGAATAAACAACACTTGCAATCAAGCTTGCAACGAATCATGAATTGTTTTGTAAACTTCAAAATATATTTAGAGATTTTCTCAACAATATTATTAGCCTCCACTTAGGACTATCTTCAACAAGAAGATTGAAGACGTTTATATAAGAGAATATCATTAAAGTCAAAAGGGTTGAACCAAAAACATAAAACAAATAAAAAAAATTCAGTGCTAGACTTTGAGCAAATAGTATTTCATTCTCTTGAGAATGCCATTATCATGTTCTTGCTACATTGTAATTGTGAGAAATTAAGTGTGCAAGTGTGATGGTGGCAACTAAGTCCTAATAGTGTGTTTATTACTAGATAAGAACAATGCTTGTTGGTTGTAACTTATCTGGTTGATTACTAGTGCATTTCAGCCCAACTTGTGATTGTTAGTCTCGAGAGTGAACATAGCTTGATGATAAAGTCAAACCACTATAAATTGTTGTGTGATATAATCATCTTTATCTTTTTTATTGTATATTAGATTCACCTAGCCTTGCTATTGTCTCCTTCTCCTAATTTCTACATAGTTTTTTGTTGATCTCTCGATAAAGTTTAGAATTAATGACAACAACTTATTCGCCCACTCTAGGTTACTTAGTTAACCTTTACAAATTGAAGATGTCTATGAAGAGAAGATCATTAAAGCCCATAGGGTTAAATGAAAAACATAATACAATTAGAAAACTTTTAGCAATGTACTTTGAGCAAATAATATTTTATTTCTTAAGATTTCCATTATGGTGGTTTTGCTACATTGTAATCATGAGAACATTATGTGTACAAGTGTGATAATAGCAACTGAGCCATGATAGTGTGATCTATCGTATGATTGAATCAGTGCTTGTTGGTTGTAACTTATCTTGGTTATTACTATTGCATTTTAATCTTACTTGTGGTTGTTAGTTTGAAGAATGGATGTATACTTGATGATAAAGACGATCCACTATAAGTTATTTTGTGCCATTCTTTAAACCATCTCTATCTAATTTACTATACATCAACTTCACCTGATTTTGCTATTATCTACATCTCTTAATTTTCACATATTGATCATTGATTTCTGCATAAGTTTTAGATTTTGTTAGCACAACCTATTCACCCCCTTTTGGTTGCTTAGCTAGCCTTGACACATGTGACATTTGATTCATCAAGCACAAACTTTATTGCTGATCTTTTATGTTCATCTAAGCATATAATATGTTGTTTGTGGAAATTGTATTTCTTGCCTACTATTTATAGTGAAGTTGTGTGAAAATGAGTTGAATTGCATTTACATTATTAGTGCCTTTTTGTTATTACAAAAATGGGGAGAGGTCAAATGAAATATGCATATGTGTTTGGAGAAGTATTAATTTACACTATGAATGTTCATGAATGTTCATTCCTCATGTGACTGAGTGATTTGTGTAGAAATATAAGTCATTGATAGTTCATTTATTTTGCTCATAATATGTTTTAATGTGTGTAAAACATCTATATATTTAGAGATTATTTTGTCATCATAAAAAATGGGGAAATCATTGGAAAAATCCCCTATGTTGTTTTGAAAATGACAAAATAATTAAATGCTATTAATGTATGTATTAATTTAACAGTACCAAGTGATATAAGCTAATATACAGATGATGTCATAATCAACATAGGATGAACTAATATGAGGAGTGATTTACCATTATCAAGCGTGCTCTACCAATATTGAGAAATCATTGCTTATATCAAGGGTGAACAAGGTATTAGGTGTCTAGATGTCTACAAGTTGGAATGATCTCGAGATAAGATAAATATTTGGAAGGACTTTAATCAAAGGTAAACAAGTCAAGAAGAACGGGGATGTTCATGATGACTTAAAGGTATTAACATTAGGTTAACAAGTTAGATGCACTTTGTGATGGTGAACAAGTCTAAAATGAGAATGTTTGATAAAGCTTGAAAAGACCATGAAAGTGAATAGCTAGGCGGTGTTATAATTGCCAATATGCTTGGAAGGACCAAAAGATAGAATATCTAATAATTTTTTAGAGCAACATATTGTTATTAGGAGTAGCGAATTGATTGGATGAAGCGAAAGATTGTGATGATATCAATATGTGAGTTTATTAAATACTAATAAAGATATCAATAAGGGGAGGACAAGTATAATATTATGAGGATTTAATGAAAACTTGGAGGTGTCATGGTTAAGCTTTCATCTTACATGTGACGTCTTGAAATTTGATCCCTTTGAGGGATAAATGAATGTGAATTTCGTCAATGTATTATTAGTTGATCTCACTCAGAACTGATTATTCCTAAGATACTGACCTTGAGGGGAAAGGTTAATGAGGACAAAACTCGTGCGACTAAAAAACTTGACTTGAAAAAACGACTCGATTGTGAGACTTGCGTAAGGATGATCTTGTGGTTATACAGGCTGATTTCAAGGATGACTAGAAGTCGATTCGCGGACAGAACATAATGGGACGACAGGTGATTCCGTTTACTATTATCGAGCCCGCGAACGACCCTATGTCGATCCTCGATAATCGTGTACTTTGTAATAAGAATCTATCATCTGCAATTTCATGTAGTCAAGGACGTCTATGTGTCGAGATGTCTTGAACGTGATTTGGCACGAGTTGGTTACGCGTGAATCTTCGAAGTCACCTATCAGTTTGAGTTGTACCAAAATGGTATTCGGGCAAAATTGACAAAGCATGAGAATCTAATATTGGACTTTAAATTTTCAGGAATGTCTAGGATAGACTTTTGAACAATGCTTCTTCAATAGTCGACAGTACCGGTTGAGCCAAGTATTTGGAAAATGGATTTACAAACTAAAGAAATGAGCCTACGAGGACATGGGCCAAACAAGGCCAGCATGAGCCTCACGCCCAAGGTGGGATGGCCACCATGGTAGGCCCGAGACAAGCAAGTGAGCCCATTAGACCCAACCCACCATTTGACCCTTTCGAGCCCGTTATCTATTTTTGAGTCAATTCGAGCCCAACCAATTTCTGAGCCCGTTCCTATTCATTTCCTAGCCTGTTTTTTAGGCCCGCCTTTCATTTTAGCCCAAGGGTAGTTTGGGAAATGTGCAAGGTGGAAATAACCATTTTGCCCTAGATATTATTGAAGAAAAGACAAAAGAAGAGAGAAGATTATGTCACTTGCTTGGGAAGTTGAAGCAAGCATTGAATGGCCTTAATGAGGCCTTGACACCAGCCCTCACTTCACTCACTCTTCTCCTCTTTAGCCTCTTATAATCGCACTCTCTTTCTCCCCTTGTTCCTCTCATTTTCTTCTTCTTCTCCTTCGGACCTTTCTCCAAAAACCTGAGTTATTCGTTGCTTTCCTGTGCTGATCACCGCTTATGCCACCCACGACCATGCTCAGGAGGCCCAATCTATGTCCCCCACGACGACTGTTCACCGGACAGAGCCGCCGACTGACTCATCGACCGACCAGAAGCCTTAGCCAGCCAACCTGCTTATTTCAGCACTATTCTGCCCAAACCAGCTATTTTCCTTTTGTTCTGACCCAACCAGCACCCAACCCAACCACTATCTAGTCCCTTTTGACCCCTTGGTATTGCCAATCACCGGAGCTTCGGCTAGCTAGCCCAACTCATTTTCCGTTGGTATAGTTCAGTTTTTCTAGAAGTTCAGTGAGAGCAGAGTTGGTTGTTGTTGTTTTAGCCCCGGGACCGTCTTGGATCGTTGTGGTCGAGGTCCCTATGCGTTGCCTTCGTCGCTGCTGCCGCATCTGTGTCGCCGGCCCGCTTAATGGGTGAGTTTAAGCTTAATCCCTTGTTAATGCCTACACTTACTTAGGGTTGTGTTAATTAGTGGTAATTCTAGTTTAGAAGATTTAATTAAGTTGCATTAGCCCTAAGATAGGTGGTTAGATAGATAGTTAAGATTAGTTTAGGTTAATTTTGCTTAATGTTGATTATTGTGGTTTATGTTTAATTAAGCATGTTTAGCCTTGATTAATTGGTTGTTTGTTTTTAATTAATGTTTTGCTTAATTTATGAGTTTAATGTATTAATTAAGCATGTTTGGCTGGCTAAACCTGAGTTATCCGTTGCTTTCCTATGCTGATCATCGCTTGTGCCATCCACCACCATGCTCAGGAAGCCCAATATATGTCCCCCACGATGACTGTTCACTGGACAGAGCCGCCGGCTGACTCATTGGCCGACCAGAAGCCTTAGCCAACCAACCTGCTTGTTTCAGCACTGTTCTGCCCAAACCAGCTATTTTCCTTTTGTTCTGACCCAACCACCACCCAACCCAACCACTATATGGTCCTTTTTGACCCCCTGGAATTGCCAATCATTGGAGCTTCGGTTAGCTAGCCCAGCTCATTTTCCGCTGGTACAGTTCATTTTTTCTAGAAGTTCAGTGAAAGCAGAGTTGGTTGTTGTTGTTTCAGCCCCGGGACCGTCTTGGATCGTTGTGGTCGAGGTCCCTGTGCGTTGCCGCTACCGCATCTGTGTCGCCGGCCCGCTTAATGGGTGAGTTTAAGCTTAATCCCTTGTTAATGCCTACACTTGCTTAGGGTTGGGTTAATTAGTGGTAATTCTAGTTTAGAAGATTTAATTAAGTTGCATTAGCCCTAAGATAGGTGGTTAGATAGATAGTTAAGATTAGTTTAGGTTAATTTTGCTTAATGTTGATTATTGTGGTTTATGTTTAATTAAGCATGTTTAGCCTTGATTAATTGGTTTTTTTTAATTAATGTTTTGCTTAATTTATGAGTTTAATGTATTAATTGTTGAATTCTAAAATTACACCGTTTATATTGCACTATTCACAAATTACTGTTCACACGCACTATTCATATGGAAGTGAAAAATTGCCTTATTTCATGTACTTTGGTCCTATGATGTTAATGGGATGTGTCATTGCTTGAACATCCGCCTGAATCATATGGTTTTCACAAAAACGGGAAAACGACTTGTCCAAGGGACACGGAAATTTTATGAGTAAAGGATTTGGGATCGTATATGTAAGCATGTGTGCATTGGTTAATACTTAAAGATAAAAAGTGGATTATGGTGGTATACTTGCGTGATCACTAAGTTGAACATGCCACCCCGGTCGTAGTTCAAAGGGTGATAGTCTAACTCGTCAGAATCCCAATGGAGGTCCGGATGTGGAGTCATAGTAAAGGCCAGGCCCATGCTCCTTTAGGAATGCCATCTTGAGAGAGAACCCTCGACATCGCCGTGCTTTAAGGGGGAGGGCGATACCTAGTTATGCTAGTAGACACTGGCGGGAGTTCGATTGTAGCCCGAGGGGAAGTAATAATCGGAAAATGTGTGGATGCAAGAGCGTATGAGAAACATGGCATCATTGGTTCTGATTATGCATGAGCTGATCACATTGTTTATGGTAGGCATGAATGAATTGATAACGTCTAAGGTGTGGCAATAGCTAGGTGAGATCACTTGTAACACAACTCACATGCGATTGATGAACTGCATCATCTAATGGCCATGTGCATTGTGTGTATTGTGCTGAGATTTAACATGCAAGTTATGGCATACCAAGTAAAATTGCATGCGAATCGACTATTTGATTGTTGGTTAACTCTGTCTGTTATTTGGTTGCCGATTGTTTGTTGTTGGGTTGTTTGAGAGGTGGTTTTGGAAAGATACCCCAGATTGAATTGGTGTACTAATTGTGGCTTAGGGTGAGAACTCACTCAGATTTTATCTTACTAGTTATTGTAAAACCACTTTCATGCCCTTAGAATAGCATACCTGATGGTGCGATTCGGGATCTCTAAAGATTGGGAGCCGTTATGACGCATCACCGCTTCTCAGGTCGAGTGCACTTGTAGAAGAAGTATCTCTCCACCATCTGGGTGAACGAGGGACCAGGGCAATGGATACCCCATTGGTTCCTGGCTTGGTACATCTTGGAGAACAACCTGTTGATCGGTCCTCTATGTAGTTTTGACGGGCCACTCGGTAGAGGCCCCAAAGATGCCAACTGGGATCCTATGGAGCTGGACCCTCTTAATAGCACAGTGGAGAATCCTACCCCCACTCTACCAATGATCGACCTGAATGTCTTCGACTACAACCCGACAGAGCATGAGTCCAATGGGTTCAAGTGATAGTGGTACAAAACTCGAGGGTTTTTTTTTTATAGATGGATTAGCCAAGCCTAGTTTCTTTTTGGTCTTGCTTAGAGGATGGATCAGCCCCTTTGTTGGGCTTGTAAATCGAAAACAATCCTCCGTTGATTAATCCATTAAAAATGTATAAATGAGCAGTTGTTGTTGCTTTGCTATCTATCTCTCTATCTCTGTTTGATTGTTTGATTGTTTGATTGTCTATTTGATTGGGGGATGGTTCATCTTCCACTTGTACATAATGAAAGATTAAAATGAATGGTCGTTGACGAGTCCTGGGACATCGCTTTAAATTGACCAAGGAAAATGGTTTTTGTGTGCTCAGGGTTCAGGGGATGACATTACAAGTCTTTAGAAGCTAATATAGTTAGAAGGATCATTGGATGATTAACCACAGGTCATTCTATTAGGTTTGATTGTGGATAGCACTAATACACTAATGATAAGGAACACGTCTTGATTATTGTTAATGGATCATATAGGTATCAAGTCTTGGAAGGTGCTAGTCACTTGTTCATTTGATTGTAACATTGATCAAGATGAAAATAGCTATTACAAAGGTTTGGAATTTGTAAAAGGAGCACTACAATTAATCAAAAGCACTTATGGTAATTCCAAGCCAAAGATAGACTCTAAAAACAGTAGACTAACGTTGTTTTGGGAAATTGCCTCTATTAGAGAAACATTCTCATGATAAAGAGTGTCAAAGAGACCTTATGCTCCTAATGTTAGTAGAACCACGGTTAATTGATGGAGTTGAGTTGAAAATGGTCATCTTAGATTGGACAGATATATATTTAATTCAAGAGAAGTAATGGGGTTGGGTGAAAATGAATAAAACTAGTTAATTGCTTTGGGTGTTCTTATTTGCTCTATTTTTGTTGATAGTAGTTGTATATTGTTAATTATTTTATGCGTAGTTTTCTTACCAGTTAATGATAAATGAGCAAGTGTACAAGACTAGCTTATAGGAGAAGTATGTGATGATTGTAACATGTCTTGAAGATTATTGGTAGATTCTAGCCTTGTTATGATTATTAGTGATGAAGAGTGGATGTAGGTTGAAGATAAAGCTAAATCACTATAAATTGCTATGTGCTATCTTTTATTTACTCATTATCATATGTACTTTATTGATAGCACTACACGTAATTGTCATTATCTACATTAGTTGATTTCCCAGTGTTAGCACCTGATATATATCTATTTGTTCCCGCTTGCAATATCTTCTATATCTTCATTATTAACATTACATGTCATTATTATCAGCATTTGTTCATCAATAGCACATATACCCAATATCTATAATCTGGTTATATTGCCATTTGAAGTTTAACTTGTTATATGTTGCAAAAGATTTTCACAATTCCCATACAACCTATTCATCCCCCTTCATTAGCCCCAAAACATATTTCACCCAATACTACTTAACCAATACATACTTTAGTGGCATTTGATTAATTTGTCATCTTCAAAATAACATAAGAGATTTTCCAAACAAATCTAAATTGCACTGACACATGGTGGTGTGTGCAAGCACATGCAACAGTGATTGGTGACAAAAGTTCAAGATTTGGCTCATTCATGGCCTATGAGCCTAATGGGGATGTTGGTTTTTCAAAATAAGTAATAGAAAATGTTTGAACAACACTCAAGGGTGGCGGGTTCATCGGAAAATGGACAATGGCATGGCTATTGAAACATTGTTACAAGCACCTTATAACTCAATGAGAGCTTCCTTAGACAACAAAATCTCTAATAGCAAGATAAAAAATGCAGAAAAGAGAAATATGCAATTTATGTTTATTTCTATAATGAAGAATATATTAGCCTATTTATAGGTTTTATAGGATAACTATCTAAAATAACATAAGATTACTATATAAAATACAATTAAGTAGGATCAATATCCTAAGAAATACACAAAAAACCATAAAATATATCTAACAACAAACATGTATTGATGTCCTCCTTAGCAATCTGCTTTTACCAAGTTACTACTAGATTCCAATCTCTAAGACTTCTCTAAGTTGAACGCATTTGAAGAGCTCTACTACATTCCAAGAAGTGAAGGGGCATGCAAAAGAAGTCTTCATGAGACTCTACCTATTGTTGATTGAATTGGCATGTAACATAGTACCCCTCAATTCACTATCCACAAATTCTTTCCAAGGTTGGAAGCCTATTCGGCATAGCCATCCACATATTGAAACCATGATTAACAATTTGTTTGTTTCCCTTAAAAATTCATGACAAAGGAAAATGCTTTCCGGTGCAAATAATTTTAAAGGAAAATGGTTAGTTTTCATTTGCTTTGTTGTTTGTTGAAAAGCACATAAAACTCCATTATAAGATAGATGATAGGAAGTTGCTTATCATTGTTAGGGCTAACAATACAACATAGAAGGAGTGATAATTATGGAAATTGCTAGCTACTATGTAAAGATTAGATCAAGAAGATATTTCAAATATCGAGAATAGGTTAAGTGCCAATGCAAGTAAGAGTGAAAAAAAACAAGAGAAGACAATAATATATAGTGGTTTGGCTTATCCCCACATCCACCGTCTACACAACCACAAGTTGACATTAGGTCAAGAAGATACAATCAACAAACACCAATCCTATTGTACAATAGATCACATTATCAGGAATCATGTGTTGATATCACTCTATACACTTGATGTTTTACCCAATTACAAGCCGGCAAGAATGCTATAATGAAGATCTTAAGAGAATGAAACACTTTTTGCTAAGAACACAACTTTCAATAGATTTTTAAATTTTATGTATTGCTCATCTAACATTTTAGCTTCAAAGATCTTCTCTTATATAGTAATGTTCAATCTTCCCATTGAAGATGACTTAGAGAAGCAAAGAACTGTTGGAAATCCATTAGTACTGCTATCCAAAGATAAAATTACCCATATAGTCCTATCTCCTTAACATTTGCAAGTTAGCCCAAAATATCTTATGATGTTGTCCCTTCACTTATGACTTTGACAAGTTTGTTAGAAAACCTGTTTCTAGTACTCTAATGTCTTCCCATTCTTCTAGTACGCATCTCTAAGCAACAGCGGCTATATTGGACTTCTACAACAATCATCTTGAGTGGTCGTTGGTCCAATATCACAAATGACAACATTGACATAAACAATGTTATCAACTGATCTTTTAATTCATTGGTACTATTTGCAAATAGAGCACATTTTTTCCTTTACAGATATCACTTTTGCTTTTTATATCCTATCATACTAAGGTTAGTTTAGGGATCATGAAAATTCTTTGAGATATTTCTCCAACAAACATTAGCAGTAAGAGACTTGTTATGGTTGGAAAAATAATTCTCTTTTGTTCAAAATTAGAAATTCATTTTTCTAGTTCTAAGCATGGTTTTTTTTTTTTTTTTTTTGTCATGAATGTCTTAGAAGTGTGTTTATTTTACAAAAAAAATTCATAACAAAGTTAAATGAAAATAATTTTGAAAATAATTAATTTTCATTTGTTTGTGGTATGCTAAAAATAACATAAAACTCCATTTTAAGGGAAAGATAAGAAATTATTGAGCATTTATTGTAAGAGACTTATTATGCTTGGGAAAATGATTTTCCTCTATTTTGAATCAGCAATTCATTTTTCTAATTTTAAGTGCAGATGTTTTCTTAGATTGTAAACATTTTTCCATTGACTAACATTTCGAACGAACCAAACACATGAATGTTCGAAAAAATAATTCATGGAAAACACTTTCGGTGAAACAAACATCCTAAGTTAAATCAGCCACTTGATAACTTGGTACATATGAATTTTTCAGCACAAGAAGAGTTTGGATGAATAACACCACAAACACTTCGTATATACACCAAGGCATCAGGGCTAATATGAGGACGTCTCCACTCAGAACCAGAAATAATAGTCGAGGCTTTAGCAGAAGCTGTCATGCCAACACTTTCCTTCATGTCATATCTGGCCCCAAAATGTTTGTCCAAGATACGTTCCCATCCCAATATACATTTCTCTTTTTCCTTCTCTTTCTTCGGAGAGGACGTTTGAATTAATCAAGGGTCGGGGATGGGTTAGGTCAACACAACAGCTGTGTGGTCTCAAGATACGTGAAAATTCGCATGGTCATGTGGTCCAAACAGAAACAGAGGGAAGTGGGCCTGGGCCTTGTATTCACCACATACAGACTCACATATATTCACACAGAGAGAGATTGAGAGAGAGATAGAGTTGGGAGGTACTGTTTCCACTTGGAGAAAATAGCCTCTCCAATCACAGCCTCGTCCCACTTCCATTATTGGAATGTTTGTTCTTGCATCGCCACGCCCACTTGAAAAGGATTCTCACACACGCAGAGAAAGAGAGGGAGAGGGATTGAAGATTAGATGGATTGATGGACGGATTGACGCATTTAAAATAAATTTGGGCCTTTGTTGGAATTTTGTCTGGTGCGAATTGACGTGGCCTCTTTCTCTTCCCCACTTCTTTTTCCCCTCCCCTCTTTGTGTCGTGGGCCCCCGTTTTCTTTTTTCTTTTTGTTTTTGGAGACCAAATGTCTGTTTCTCTCTGACACACTAGAGCCTCCTCCCACAATCTTTAATCATTTCTTTAATTGTTTATTATTGTGAAATTTTCAATCTAATCTAATAAATAAAATTATGCGAGCCTTTTTTTTTTTTTTTTTTTTTTTCCTTTCCTTTCCCTTTTTTTTTCAGGAGCATTTTGATTCTGTGGATGATGTAAACCATGATGAAATGTTACAAATATACGGATCTATCTATCAATCTATCCTATAAGGCTGAGTTGTCTACAGCAGTTTTTGTTCAGACATTAGACCCACGTTCCCAAAAAGAGACTGTACTCTCAACCTAGCTTGCGTTTTCCATCCTCCTCCATTTTTCGCCCTTTAACCATCGAGAAGAAGTATTATCTCAATAAAAAATGCCATTAACCACTGGTTTTTACTACTTTTAGGAGACAACACCCTTTAGAGATTTGACAAATCACTACTTATAGAAAAAGTAACTTTTATAACATCGATGAACACGTCTTCAATCAAGCGACAAACTCGATATATTCGTATCAAATGAATTCTTTCGATCACTGAGTTTCACAAGTAGGAGCTAGCCCCGACAGTTTCTTTTTGCACGTTCAATTGATTAACATCGATAATTAATTGAGCCATAAAAAGACTTGTAAAAACTTTAGAAAAAAGGAAAGAAAGTACAATTTCTTTGTAGAAACCGAAGAAAGGGTGTCAAAAATTTATTTGGGGGAACAAGCACTTAGATCTTTTGCTGTACTTTACTATTCAGTTATTATTATAATTTTAAAGAAAAGGGTATTAAAAGCATAAGTTGCATTTGCAGATGCCTAAGCAGCTTCAAGTGGGCATCACTTGGTCCAAAAATTGAGTTAGCATATGCACGGATCAAGAACCCAAGAATGGTCAATGCTTCCCAAGGAGTACGGAGATCTTAACATGGTATGGAGATTGAACAAAAGAAAGCCCTTAGTACATGATCTCCATGGATATGTCCCCTAAAATAGGGCAAAATTTCCTTTTTGTAAAAATAATTAGATTTTGCAAATTTGTTTGTGCTTTGGCTTGGGAGCAGGCACCTGCGGCCCACGCGCTGTAAAAGTGGAGAGTGGAGAGGGGGGAGGGGGGGACTAGAGAGAGAGAGTCGGCCATAAAAACGAGGTACATCATAGGCAGGCCATTGGTCAGAAGATGAACCAAAGAGGCAATGGTGGCCCTCTTCCCGTACTCTTGGATTGGACTTTTCTGGAAAGATTTTCCTTTTGTTACCATTATTCCATTTTCCTTTTTCTGATACCAAACCCTCCTCGTCTCTCTCTCTCTCTTTCTCTCTCTCCCTCCCTCCCTAGATTTTATTTGATTCTTTCCAACTTTTTCAAAAAAATAAATTTGTATCGTTGTTAACGAAGAGAGAGAAAGACAATCCCACTAAATTTTTATGACCCAAAATGAGCACCCTTTTGGGCTCAGCCATTTACTGCTGCCGTTACAAATGGTAAAAACTAATATTCTTTTGGCGAGGGGAGGAGGTGAATGTAATGATAATTATAACAAAAATAATATCTACAAAGAAAAATCGCTTTTTTGAATGAGAGAGGGACAGAGAGACGGAGAGAGGGGGGCATGCTCTGAAAACTCGACACCACCCAATTTGCCATTAATAAAATGATAGGTGGAGATGACTTGTGATGTGAGTGAACGAATGATAATTACTATCTAATAAAGGTAATGAAGGGACGAGAGAGAGAGAGAGAGGAAGAGAGCGGATGCTTTTCGATTTGGTTAACGTGGGAAAGCTGAGTGAGAAAGAGACGATTCATTCTTTCCCATTTTCCCTGTCTCAGATGCATTTATATATACTAGAAAAGAAGACGTATGTGGTGTGTACATTCTGGAGAGAGATGATGAATTGGTAAAGTTTGTAACCCAGGTTACAGAGAGAGAGAGAGAGAGAGATATGGGAAAGAAAAACAAAAACTAGTGTTGGGGGTTAATGCAAAATTGGAGAAACCCAACAGAGTAGAAGCCAAACCAAGTTCTTTTTGGGATTCATTGAAAATATAGAACTTGGCCTTTCGATAGAGAGAGAGAGACATAGAGGCAAGTGGCTAGAGAGAGAGAGAGAATGCTTTCGGCTAATCAAGCTAATACCCCCCTCGTCTATGCTGTATTGGGCAGTTAAGGGAATACCAAAATCTCTCAAACATCTTCCTCTCTTACTACCTTTTTGCAATTGCTCTCTCTCTCTCTCTCTCTATCTCTCCCTCTCTCTTTTTAGTCCTAGGTTTTCCACTTTCAAGAATCAAGACTCCAAAGCCATAGTTCCCCTTCTCAACCCACCTCTTCTTTACCCATAAAGCACCAAATATAGCCCAAGAAAAAGCCTCAATCCACCCTCCCTTCCCTCCCCCCTTCTTTCCCTTCTCTCCTCTTTGCCTTGTGACTTGCGGAGTGGGGGGTGATCAGCAAAACCAAGATCCTCACACTCTCCTACTCTAAGGTAGAAAGAATTTACACGCAGCCTATATAGAGCGGTCACCAAATTTTCTTTTCCCTCCGCACTTTGCCCATAACTAGGTAGCAAGTGGAGCAAAAGAGGAGGGAACAAAAAAAGAAATGTGGAATCTCAACGACTCGCCCGATCGTGCGGTGAGGCCGGGCGAGGAATCGGAAGGCTGCTCCTCCCCGAAGACCTCCGATGACGAGACCGCGGCGGATGCGCGGGGCAAGCGGGTCGGATCCATGTCCAATTCCAGCTCCTCCGCGGTGGTCATCGAGGACGGATCCGACGACGAGGAGGGCCTCGTGACGGCGGCCGCCAAGGTCCACAGGAAGCGCAGCAGCAAGATTTTCGGGTTCTCGGTGACCCAAGAGGAGGAGGAAGCCGATTACGACGAGGGCGGGGGCGAGGACAATCCGGGGAGCCGCCATCCGGTGACCCGGCAGTTCTTCCCGGTGGAGGAGGAGGAGGAGGAGATAGAGGAGGATGGCGAGCGGGCCGGAATGGGGGCCGCTGTGCCACCGGGGTTCCCGAGGGCACACTGGGTCGGAGTCAAGTTCTGCCAGTCGGATCACCATCCAATCGGGTCGGGCAAGGGCTCGCCGATGCTGGAGGGTTCGCAGCCCATGAAGAAGAGCAGGAGAGGGCCAAGGTCGCGCAGCTCCCAGTATAGAGGGGTCACTTTTTACAGGCGAACTGGAAGATGGGAGTCTCACATATGGTCTGTCATTCTCAATTTTATTTTATTTTTCCCTCTGAATTTTCTCCAAAAATTTTTTTTGCCCTTTTTTGGGGACATACCATAGTCCTCTTTCCCTCGCGCTTTTTAGCAAGTTTTGGCCAATCAGGATTTGAGTTTCTCTCGTTTTGCTTCTCTGTGGATGGTGCAGGGACTGTGGAAAGCAAGTTTATCTGGGTATGTATATGTATAATCATACTTGCTGAGGGGTTGTTGATCTTCTTATTTGTCTCTTCATTTTCTTGGTAGGAAGGAAAATGAAAATGGCAAAAAAAACAAGAAAAAGAAATGCCTTCCTTCTTTCTTTCCCCCCTTGATGTTATGTTCTTTACAGATTGGTTTCGGTTTCGGGTTGAATGTTAGATGATATTGTATGCTTATTTTCTTGTGTCCATAGGTGGGTTTGACACTGCACATGCAGCTGCTCGGTGAGCTTCTCTTTCCCCATTTGTTTCGAGAAAAAATATTTATGATCTTTTTTCTTACATTCTTTTGAGGGTTTGTCATGTCTTAATGTGAGATTAAATGAGCTCGTATTTTTGGGGAAAAAAATAAAATTCAGAGCGTATGATAGGGCGGCAATCAAGTTCCGGGGAGTGGACGCAGATATAAATTTCCGGCTTGAAGACTACCAAGACGACATGAAACAGGTAAAAGTCTGCGAGAGAGAGAGAGAGAGAGAGAGAGAGTTTTATGGAAAAGCAAAAAATAGATGAAATAAAACGGGGAGAAACATGTCGAGGCCGTATCTCTTCTTACTTCTTTTATCTCTGAAGTTCAACTTCCCAGACGCCATTTTATCTTCCCCTTCTTTTTTCATGTTTTATTTCGAAATAATCTTTGAACTCTTTGAGAAATGACCATTTGGCACACGATGAAGATGGAGAGGTTGGGTTATTGTTGCAGATGAGTAATTTAACCAAGGAAGAGTTCGTGCATGTTCTTCGCCGGCAAAGCACCGGGTTTCCGAGAGGAAGCTCCAAGTACCGGGGAGTCACATTGCACAAGTGCGGAAGATGGGAGGCTAGGATGGGACAATTTCTGGGCAAAAAGTATTTTTCCCCTACATTGCCGTGATTTTCGTCTTCATATTATGCCTTTGTTGTTGATTTTATATGCCCCCGTTGATTTCTTTGGATGCGGGTTGATTCAACAGGTATGTGTACCTAGGACTGTTCGATACGGAGATTGACGCTGCAAGGTCTGTGCACTTAGGTTTAACTTTCCTTGGGAAAATTTGTAAAATTAAGTTGGAAATAGTAAATGTGTTGGAAGAATTAGTGAAATGATTTTCCCGGTAATTGCGAATTCTTGCAGGGCTTATGATAAAGCTGCAATTAAGTGTAATGGCAAGGATGCTGTCACCAATTTTGACCCAAGTATCTACGAGAATGAGCTTAATCCCAGTGGTAAAAATTTTGCAGATCAACTCCTCAATTCAAATGATCTCCTTGTTTTATAGATTTCCCAGTACAACGTTGCAAGGAGTGAGTAAAACTTGGGTTTGTTGTCTTTTTGTTTGTTATGTCCGTGTGGGGCAGAATCATCTGGAAGTGCTGCAGATCATAATCTTGATTTGAGCTTAGGAAGTTCAGCTTCAAAGCCAAACAATCTTGAAGTTGGAAATGATGTCCAAAATGTAGTGGTTGACCAGAATTCCTCGTCAATGCCGTACGAAGGCGATTGGCGAAATCGAGAATTAAGGCCCAAGGTTGACACTTTTTTACTTTCTTTTGCATTAGTGTACTTTTTTGGTGTGAAGTGGATTGCCAAGTTTCTGCTTCTGATTATGGGGTTGCAGCTAAATCTGCATCAAGAGCCAGGAAGAAGGAATGGGTACAGCGAAGCCGAGACCACGATGTTGCTGAGCCAAACGCACATTCACTCTCCAGGCTCCATGAAAGCTCCTGCTGCTCATGAAGAACTGCAAAGATATGGACAAATGAAGAGACCAGGAGATCATCAAGCACACAACATGCTTCACCGTCTTCCACCACATCTCGGCTCACCAACTTTCCAAGTGATCATCTCTGAAACAGATACCTTCTTTTTTCTTATCGGTAGCTCAGTTATCCAATTATTTCTGCTTGACGAGTTCCATGATTTTTTTTCTGCGGTTCTTTACATAAATTTACAATAGGAATATAATCTATGGAAGTGCTATAGGGGAAGGAAATTTGCCAAACACCTTAGAGAAGGTTGCTACCAAATTTTCAAGTGACAAAAATTAATATAGCAATGCCTTCATTGGATAAAGTAGAGATTTGAGAAAACACCCTATTAGATTCCATTAAATCTGTTTCAGTGAGTATTTATTATGATTAGCAATTTATTGCTCGTTGACATTATGAGGTGCAATGTTAAATGCATAGTTAGAATGGGTGGAGGGGTGAGTCATTATGGGCACAAGTTGTCCAAATTGAAGTTACGGGACCAAATCTTTTCTCCTATTGATATTTTCTTTTGTAGGTGCAGTTCTCAAGCAGCAGCTATGGAGGGAGGATTGCAGGAGATCTTTCACTGTCATCAACGACGCCACCGCCCACAAGCGAGCATCAACAATGGCGCTCATCTACACCATCAGCATCATCCTCATCGTCGAGTGCTCTCCATGTCTTTGCAACTGCTGCAGCATCATCAGGATTCCCACAGCAGATCAGACCCACCCCAAATTGGCTGCAGAAAAATGGGTTTCACTCATTCATGAGACCTTGATTGAACTCCCCCCCAAAAAAAAAAAAAGAAAAAGAAAAGGAGGGACAAAGAAACCAAAATTTGTCTTCTAATAATTTTTCTGCTCTGTCCATTTATCTGGGTCATCCTCCAAATTTTTCTTTTTCTTATCTATGAAATATTAAGCTCTGTAACGGAACCCTCCTTTTCCTTCACTTTTGAATTTTTTTTATTCCCTTCTTCTCTCTAACCCAAAAAGTAGAGAGAGAAGGAAGAGAGGGGAGAGAGAGCGAGAAATAGAGGGATATCAAGGATGTTTTTTCAGATTACGGAAAGGGTGGGGAGGGAGACCATGGTCAATCGGTCAAAACTAACGAACGGACGCAATCTATCGACTAGATTTTCTGGTTTTCTGACTGGAAAGTGCTCCAATCTTGATGCATAGCTCTGATGTTCTGTTTCGTTTTTGCTGCCCTACAGAATTTATGACCTCGCATCTGCCCTCTATTATAAAAGTAACAAGACATTGCATTTTCATCGGTTTCAGTATTTCGAGGGTTTTCGGTTTAAGTAATCGTCCTGGCTCTATGAAACATCCACCTCGGCTCTCCTGTTCTCTTGTTTAGAGACTTTTCCTGTCATCTTTAAGGCATTGTCCCACGATCTTGTTGGGTTCTTGTTCGATTTCGGCAAATATCTTTGGCCATCTTGTTGGGCTGATGAGAGGGAGGACCCTACAAGAGGAGGCGGGGAAGGGGGGTCTTTTAATTCACGGTTTCCCTAATGGAGTAAATGCTAAAGTAGGGACACGAGTGATTGGGAGGTGGGGTGAAAAAGAGAAATCTAGCTTAGGTTCTCCTAAAAAGAGAGCGAGACATAAAATATGAAGAGATCCAGGAGCGGTGAAATTCAAAGGAAAAAATGGGGAGAGAAAACGAAAGGGTAATTCAATAAATATAAGAGAGTTCTTCATCTGGGGGCACGAATGAAGAGGAAATTACGAATTGAGGGGGGTGATTTTAATTCGGCATGGCCTTGGAAATATCAACTGGATGGCGATGAATGGTCGCCATCAGGGGTGTCCTTTGAATCAGTTCTCTCGGCCAAAAGCAGTCAGACACGGCTATTATTACGAGAGGGACTTATCATCCTTAACCCCTTAACTTTCCGAAGGACACTGATAAAAGGGTGGAGAGGGGACTGTGCCCTAAAAGGCAAGGGGTTAACCCCTGTGAGAAAGTGAGTAAATTTCCATATTGGTTTTTTCTTTTTTCTTTTTATGTTTTTTCCTTTCTATTTTGTATGCTGTAAGGAAAGCCAAAAAAAAGAAAGAAAGAAAGAAGGAGAAGTGGAATCGCTTGCAAAGAAAATGTACACGGACCCTTTGCTTTCCTTTTTGTTTGAAGGCAAACAGGGAAAAAACAAAGGGAGGGAGAAATGAAATTGCTTCCTAAAGATTCTACTTATACGGAAATATCAGGGTTTACTTAGATAATTGGGGCAATTACGATTTTTTTTTTTAGTGCCAACATGGATCTTGAATATTTCTACATACAACTCACTCGGTCTTAAAAAAGAAACGAGTCTAGCTAAAATATTTATTTTATGCATAATGATTTATGTAAATTGGCTAGTTATTTGATTATATTGCATGAGTAAATATGTATTCCTTTGTGTTCTGAAAAAATCAGAAAAGACGCCTGTTTTTGTAATTAACTCGAGGGGCCAGAAAAAATCTCAACTTTAATATCTAAGTCTAAATATTCATATCTGTATATTTATAATTAGTCGAGTTCTTGAACTTCAAATGGACAAAGTGTCACTGTGTGCCACCAGCTGCCGGTCAAAGAAAAATGTCCCCAATGATGGGCGAAATATAGATTTTTAAATTTCGTTCTTCATATATGTTTTTGAGCTCTCGTCCCTTCGCATGATACTAGGTTAATAATGGACATGGGAAAAAAAATTTCTTGTTCGCTGCTATCAAACCTGCGAGGATACGAAGCTGCGAGGGTTTCAGATGAATGCACCTCCTGCAAGCAACAATATTTTATTTATCATTATAGCAATAAAGAAAACTCTGCCAAGAGGAGTAACTCCATGACAGCAAAGCTTAATAGAATAATCAGGGGCAATTAAAAGATTGTCAACTTGGAGGAGATATTTCTAGATTTAGGTGACGGAATAAAATATGGAGGAGCAAATACGTCATCCAGGTCGTCAATCTTGATTTTTATAATATTGTGCCAAGAATAAAGAAGGATCCCACCATTTCTTTATTCTTATTTTTTTTTCCTCATCAAGAATTCCCAGGGCACATTATAATCTTCTCAAACACTGTTACACATGGGTGCACTGTCATCTTGGACCTCCTTTTCTCGTCCACTCGAAAATTCATGAGACATCCTAGAATAGTATAACCTGTGTCGCTTATCAAGCTTCAAAAAAATGAAGAGCTTGGCACTAGTGGTGACATATTTTATTAGCTTGGAAAGAGTGCTGCCTAAGGCGTGGGGGGAAATTAAATTAGTTGCAAACTCAAAAGTAGAGTTGATATAATATAATATTAACCTGTTGTGCCCACTCAATCGAAGATCTTTTCAATTTATGGAATAAAAAAACTTTGTCCTAAATTGGTAATCTACTCTCAAGTCTCATCGTTTTAAATCAAAATAGGTACACATATACTATGTGGCGAGAAGTGTCATTGAAGAACCATTAACATCACTAATCTATAGCACATGGGCCAATTCAGAGACTAGCCATTAGAGGCTATGTCATTGAAGGACTCTTAAGAATCCGCAACGGGACCATGACAACAATTGAAGAATCCACATTATGTCCAAGTTAGGCCTAGCATGATAGTCAATGCGGGTTATGAGCCATGCATCCTGTAGAAGAACAGGACCAGAAAAAGTAGATGTCAGTGTAACTCGGGGATGATCGTCGGATTCTGGAAGGTAGAGGGGCCACGGAACTCCGGTGAGCTTGGGCACGAGTGTTGGTGAGCTGGTGGCAGGAAACTATAGGGCTATAGGGGAGAGAGAGAGAGAGAGAGAGAGAGGTGGCTGGCTAGTGAGGGGAGTGTCGACATCCACGAGGCTGGGCTGCGAGTTGGCTCAGAAAAACGGCAGGTTGTGGGGAGATGCTGGTGTTGGAGGCTTGGTGATGACAAGCTTCATTGCACCAATCGAGCAAGTTTCAAAGGAATCGTCTATGGATGGACGACTGAAGCCAAATATTGAAATTAAGGATTGATAATCATGTAGGGACTATGTTGAGATAAGGAAAGTGTTGATTTTTGCAATTCAAGTAGACCCACCCTCCACTAACCATTTTCAGACAGACATTAAAAGGGAGAAACCCAACTGAGGGAGATAACAAGCGCGCAACTTGCTATCCTACATTGAGAACTCCTAATGATTGTATTCACTCTTCCAGTCGTGCAGGTACTCATGAATAATTTTGATTGCATTTCCAAATTCTTTCATTGGAATGAGAAAGAGAGATTCGTGGGGTTCAAAGTCACATGTTGGGAGAACCATTTCCAAACAGCCAAGGTTTGCTACTGCACACTCAACCTTATACTTAGATTTTTTTTTTCATGAAAAATAAATGATTTGAAAAATATATTTTTTAAAATGATAACTTGTATCACTTGAAATAATTAGTTAATGGAAAATATTTTCAGTACCAAAAATAATTTATATTTAAATGATTTTGTGAAAGATGAAATTTTTTTCATTCATTCATTTTTGTAAGTGATAAAAATAATCATTTTCCAAATAATTCATTTTCTATGAAAAAATGAAATCTTAGCAAAAATAGGTGGGACGTTTGGTTGAGAAACCAGGGCGTCCTACTTACACGCCGCGTGCCTAGCAAAGCACATAATGTAGACATTTAACCAGCATTTCCAAATTTTCAACATTGTGGATAGTCCGATGCAAGATTATATTGGATGTAAAACAGATAAAACATCATTGGAACATGGTTAATTTTTGGGAGCGAAATTGAGAGACAAAACTCATAGTTTTAAGAGGAAGAACTTCCAATTTTAGGGGCTCCTATTATGCGAATGAGCAAAATTACGAGGTTGGGAGTTCCAAAAATTGTCAAAATGATTTATATTCGTGTTGATTTTTTATGGAAGAATCTCACCAATAATATTCAATTCAAGAACTTTTATTGTTGAAAAAAAAAAAGCAATCATACAATAAATTAAATAGAACAAGCAAGTAAGTTGAACACTATATTTATGTGATTTGGTTGGTGGGATTTACTCACAGGGAGAGCAACACAAGATCTCACTGTAGATCAAATTGTAGCAATATACAAACATTGAACCATGCTTTTGTTGGTAGCTAACAACACAACCTAGACACAATCTAGAGGGGGAGTCAATAGGTTGTTTCAAATTGTCAAATTGTTTTAGAAATTTGACAATTTTTTGCAGAAATGTGGTTATCAATAAGAATATATCTGGTCAACATGATGTTTTGAAAAATTGTGAAGAAAATGTGTGCAAATAAGAATAAATAGATAAAGAGGGTAGCACATAGGGAATCATAGTAGTTCAGCTTTATCCACAAGCTTACATCCACTCTTCAGACTAACAGTCGCAAGATGGGCTAAATTTCACTAGTAATTCGCTTAAGAAGTTACAAATGGCTAGCATTGATCCTTCATAAAATGAAGAACACTATCAAAACTCAGCTATTGCTCTTATTCTTGTACACTTAACTAGAAGCACAACTACTAGATAGCACGAATAGTAATTTTAGAGAAACAATACAACAGAGAGCATATAACTAAGAAAAATAGCAAGAAGTAAGCTTTATTGATCTTTGATGTTGCACTCTCTCTTTTCTCACTTCTAAGATCTTCTCTTTTATAGTCACCTTCAATTTATCTATTGAGCTGAATTGAAGAAGCAAATAGCCGTTTGGAGTTTACCGTTGAGCTGTTGTCCGTAGGTAAAACTACCCATACATCTATTTTCCTAAAACATTTGCAAGCTACCTAGAAATGGTGACTACTGCTGTCTTCTCATTGTAGTCTCTGATAGACATGTCAAATGACCTAGCTACTTGGCTACTTGTTTCATTTGAATTCTATTGTTGTATGAATCTAAAGCCACAATGGCTATTTTACTGACCAACGAGCATCATCTTATGCACATGGTTGTCATGACACCTTCAAATCGATCTTTACAGTTTTGATATAAATATCATCAATTACTAATCTTTTGGGTCCACTAGTACTATTTCCATATCAAGATGTTTTGCGACTTCCTTGTCAATGGATCATAGCATCAATATTGCACAATTCTTTGGTTCTGACATCAGCATACACTATAGTAAATATTATACCAAGGATAGTTTAGACATCATCAAAATCACTTGTGAATGTTTTCCAACAATCTCCCCCATTTTTTATGATAACAAAACTATCCCATAGTGTGAATGGATAAAGAGTATTCTTTAAAAGATTTGCAGAAAAAAACTAAACATGATCTCCTTAGAGTATTCACTGAATTTAGAGATATGAACTAGATGATTTTACAACATGAAATGCGTTAGCAATGAGATCTTCTAGGTAATATATCATCAAATATATGGGATTTGAAAGATAATAGTTGAAAGCTCCCCTTGTTTTGATAATACATTGGAATGCTCCCCCTGTGATGATGATCTGTTCCTGATAACTCAGCAAATTTCCCGTTATTAATTTCATCAAGGAGTAACCATATTGAATTTGCAAATGTCATGAGCAAGCAAATGTTCAAATGTTGCAACAAGCATTCATAGCAAACATTCACATCAATTCAAATGTTGCAACAAGCATTCATAGAAAATTTTGTATGATTTGCTCATATATTTAAAAACACGCCTTGGGTTGTGGATGAGTCTCACCTTGTTTGAATCAGCATTGAGGCATGTCAAAACGAACCTCACTTGGTGAGTTGGTATTGAGGCGTACTGATCCAAAGCCTTACTTGTTGTAGATCAACATTATGACCAATTGGTTCAAGCCACGAACCTTGTACTGTGCTTGGCATGATTTACGATTTTGGAAAGGTAAGGCATGTTACACACACCTTGCATGAACCTTGTACTGTGCTTGCCCTAGGACCTTGCTTACATCAGCTAATAAAGTGAAGATAAGAAGCTGGATTGTTATGTTTGTTTGCATGGCCACACGAAGGAATAATTTTCACAGTCACCCTTGGATTAAGGGACATTGCCTAATAGATTTTGTAAGAATCATGTGAACAATTGTAATAGTAAATGAACCCTCTTGTGCATGCTCTTTGTTTTAATATGGTGGCTTTAGATTGTGCAAGCCTCCCGTTGTGCATGCTCTTGTTATAGGGTGATGGTTTTAAAATGTGTGGGCTTCAAAGGTAAGATGAACTCTTCTTATGCACATAGTTGAGTTGTTGAAGAATTTGCCATTGATTTGCTATCGACATTTGATGCAATTATGTTCACATGCTTGTTCGATGGCGAGGCATCTTCCTATCTAAAAATAAGTAAGTTTACTTACTGAATCCATGACTCACTTCATTGTTTTTCAAAATTATAAGCATGGAAGTCTCACACTAGTTTTGGAGTTGTAATCTTACTAGAGGAGCTAGGGATTTCCCCACCATACACAAATACATGTAGTGTGTTAAAAAAGGGAAAACCCATAGAAAGGGCTTGTAAGATATACAAAAGGAATGTACGAAGTAGTGTGTTATAAAGTGTTGTTTTCTTAGCTGTTTGTGTGTTGAGTTATCTGGGTTTGTGGTTGTATGCTTCCACATGCTCATAATAAAAAGATAAAAAGAAACAAGATAGTGATGCTTCTAGGATGTCGCAATAATAACCCTGCCAGATGCGACCTAAAGATGGGGTTGGGGCATGACGTTACAATTTTTGGTATCAGAGCGAGGTTATTATCTGGTGAGATAAGGTGCATTGGGAGTTATAGGATAGTTAACTGGGAAAACACTTTGTGCATGTGATTTGTTGTTTGATTGATGTTCCCAATGGTAGTTCATAATCACTAACCCCTTATTGTGTTGTAAAAAAGCTTCCTCAAAATGCTTATAATTGCGACATGAGTGCTTAAGACTAGGTGGCCATAGGAGGAAGGTCGACTTAGGGTTAGTCGTGTTCCAAAGGAAAGTACAAAAAAAAAAAAACCTCTAATTATATAGAATTCTACAAACTCTTGAGACCAGTGAAAGCCTAATGGAGCAGTAAGCACAACATCAAGCAGTTTCTGCTTCAAGGAATGCATCTGTAGCTAGAAATGGAAATGGAAATGGCGAAGTTCAATGCAGAGATTAATTGAGCAATACCTAAAGTTGCAACCCTCGAGATTCACCGAGATAGGAGATCCTGAAGAAGCCGAATCATGGATTAATGAGTCTAAGAAGATATTTACTCTCCTAAGGTGTTCTGATGAAGATAAAGTGATGTTGGCAATGTACCAACTATAGGGTAATGCCGGTCATTAGTGGAAAGCGACAAAAGGAATAGCATTTCCTACTAATAACGTTGTGATATGGAATGCTTTTATCGAGGCATTCAATGGAAAGTACATTTCTGAGTGTTCTCATGACAAGAAGATGATAGAGTTTCTCTAACTCTAACAAAATAATATGACAGTCAATCAGTATGAGATAAAATTTGTCGAACTATCAAGGTATACTCCTAGATTCATTGAAGATCCGGTGGATAGGGTGAAGATATTTTGAGATGGTTTGAAATCCAACATATGGAATCAATTGGTGTTGCTAAATCTCAAGGATTACAATTAGCTATACAAACGAACTTAGCTAGTAGAAAAAGATTCCTTGGAGCAAGTTGCCACAACAACTTATTAAGGAAAGCCTTGTCCTCCATCCTCTCAATTCGACCAACGTCATGGCAAGAAATCAATACAGGGAGAAAAATGTCCCATTGCTCTTAACAAGAAGAATTAGAATTGAAGGCCGACCCCAACTCCGGGTGACACATGTCGCATTTGTGGAAAGAGACACGGCAACACTCCATGCCCAATTCCAATATGAGCTTGTTTTGGCTGTGGTCAACAAGGCCACCTTGTAAGGGATTGTTCACAATGATAGCAAATAATGTAGCCACAACAACTGCAAATGAGGTTACAAAATTGAGTTTCGTCAAAAGATAATTTGTCCTCCAGCTTAAGGAAGAATACATGCAATCACACAGGAGGAAACAGGTTATTTCAAGACCATTACCATAGAATGAAGTATTATCCACTGTAGATTACAGAGAGTGTAGGGTTGTCATAAGTGAACAAAAGGAAACAGTAGATTTAGTCACATTGGCTATGCATGATTTTGACATTATAATAAGAAGAATAACAATTAGAGTGCACAACGAAAGCATGATCGAGTGAAAAATACTACCAAAGATTAAGGCGTCACAGTAGATAGATGGTTAGATAGAGAGGATCATCTAGACGTTAGAAGATATGTTACGAGCTTGTGCTATCGGCTTCAAGGGAAGTTGGGACAATCACCTACATTTTGTCGAGTTCACCTGTAATAACAATTTCTAGCGGAACATTGGCATGGCACTGTTCGAAGCATTAAATGGTCTGGCTTGCAGAACTCTAGTCTATTAGGATGAGGTTCAAGAAACAAAGATCACTCGTCTAGAGTTAGTTCAGCTTATAGTGGATACAATACAGGTAATTAGAGAGAGACTTAGGATTGCCCAAAAAGCCACCGGAAAAGTTACACGAATAAATGATAAAAGCCTTTAGAATTCCAAATAGGCAACCACATATTTTTTAAGGTGTCACCCATGAGAGGTATGTTGCGTTTTGATAGAAAAGAGAAGCCGAGTCTAAGGTACGTAGGACCTTTTGAAATTCTAGAGAGAACAGGGAATTTAGCCTATCAGTTAGCACTCTTGCCATTGCTCAAGTGCATGATGTGTTTCACGTATCCATGTTGAGGAAGTATGAGCATGATCGAGCACATGTGCTAAACTCCGAAGAGATGGAAGTGGATGATAAAGTGTTGTATTTTGAGGAGCTGATGCAGATTGTTGATAGGAAAGAACAAGTGCTGCAAAATAAGGTCATTCCTTTAGTTAAAATCATTTGGCGATATCATGGAACAGAAGAAGCAACTTGAGAAAGTAAGGAATCGATAAGGCTTCAATACCCACATTTATTTGATCAATCAGGTATGTATTTAAATTTCGAGAACAAAATTTCTTTTAGGGGGTAAGAATCGTGACATCCTCAATTCGAACCTCTTATCTCGGGTGCAAGAAGTGGACTAAGGATCAGTACACCGATAATGTGAATAGACCATGAATCGATCCATGGATTGTTCATGAGTCAACTAGCTGATTGGGAAAGGCAACTAAGGATTATGAACTTTTTAACTAGAGTATTTGACCATAGAAAGACTACTCAACCATAAGATTGATTGTGGGACGATCACACGCCATCACAAATCAATCAATGGATGCTTATAAATTGATTTCACTTGGGTATGTACTGGTCATAGGTGATCCCGCACAATCACTATTTTGGTAGTGAACAACCTTAAATTGATTCTGTGCAACCATGTACCAAGGCGGGTTGACCGATCTCACACAATTACATGACAACCGAGGGTCATCCATGGACAGAATAAGCTCAAACATGGATCGATTCCGAACCAACCATGGGTTACATGGGACCTTGGATCAGCCATAAGCCTAGTCTCGAGCCTTGTCCATAGGGCCAAGGACTAGTCTTGGACCTAGCCAATAAGCTAGGGACTGGCCCTAAGCTGGCCGTACAGGCTAACCCACCTAGCTCACCTTAATCCGATTAGGGCCAGTTTCGACCGTGACTCAACCACGAACCTTGATTTGACGGGACTGTCGATCATGGACAAACATGAGAGATTCCCATCCAATGAGGCGATGCTCTAGTTTAGTCTTTCTCATGAATGCCTTGAATTTTGGAAGTTAACTAATTAAAAAGGGAGTGACTCATCCACCAAGTGTCAAAGGGAGGAGCTTGCTTCTAGAAGATATGATGGTTTTTTGGATTATAGTAGGTCAAGTTAAGGATGAAACATGCGCCCTTTAGGAGTCCTAGAAGACCAAGAAAACCTTAAGTCTTTTTAGGATAAGTCTTCTAAAAGAGTGAGTCAACCTCAATTCTTCTTGGGATAAGTCTTCTAGAAGATCAAGTCCACCTCAAGTCAAGACTTCTTAGGATAAGCCAATTCTAGAAAGAACAAGTCCAAGCCAAGTCAAGATAAGCCACATGCCCATTAAGCCTTCTAGAAGGGTAAGTCAATTCCTCATCAATGAACTAGGATCCAAAAACATTAATGCAAGAAGATGACTCGCACACCTAAGAGACTTCTTGAAAGACAAGTTGCCTTAATTCCTCTCGGAAGCTAACCTTTTAATGCAAGCTTATGTGTATGTAAGAATTTAGGATCATCATTAGCCTAGTTTGAGTCTTGGAAATGGATCAACATTAGTGCAAGAAGAGGAACCGCATGCTAAAGGGGGGAAGTTGAAGAACAAGTTGCCTTGAAAGAACAAGACTATCATTAATGATCTTTGTAAGCTTGTAAGTGAAGGAGACTTGGGAAAAGGTTCTAGAGAACCAATCTTCAGAGAGAAAGTCTTGAAAGTTAGTAAATAAAGAAGGTATGGCCTATAAATAGAGGCATCCTCCCCTTATTTCTTCATCCCACCTCCTCTCCTTCACTTCCACTCTCTTTCTCTCTCTCCCTCTCTTAGCCTCCTTCATGCCGCTACTCGCCCACCACCATTCAACTACTGTTGAGCCACTGTTAGGTTCTCTTTTGTTTAGTTGTAAGTGAACTTCCTAATCCTTGACTAGGGCGTTGTGTTACATTGGTAGAGCGGGTCGTGATCGTGTTATGAATATGTGTGTGTTGTTCATTGAACTCCTGTTACTTGTTCATTTGAGGTTTTCTATGTTTCACTTGTGTGCAAATTTTGTATGGTTTACTCACATATTTGAAAACATGCCATGGGTCATGGACAGGCCTCATTTTGTTCGGATCGGCGTCGAGGCATGTTGAAACGAACCTCGCTTAGCGGGTCAGTATTGACACGTGCTGATTCAAAGCCTTGCTTAGTGCAAGTCGGTATTTTGACTAGTCAATTCAACCCACAAACCTTATACCATGCCTAGCATGATATACGATTTCAAAAAGGTAAGGCATGTCACACACACCTCGCATGATTCATGCCCTCGGGCCTTATTTGCATCAGCTAATAAAGTGAAGATAAGAAGCCGGATTGCTATGTTTGTTCACATGGTCACACAAGGGAATAATTTTTTCCATTACCCTTGGATTAAGGCTTATTGCTTGATTAATTTTAGATCCCTAATGGATTTTAGATGATAGCCATCACCCTTGGATTAGGGAACGTTGCCCAATGGATTCCAGAAGAACCGTGTGAAAGGTTATAATGAATGAACCCTCTTGCACATGCTCTTTGTTGCAATATGGTGGCTTCAAATTGTGTGAGCCTCTAATTGTGCATGTTCTTGTTCTAGTATGATGCTTTTAAATTGTGCGAGTTTCGAAGGTGAGATGAACTCTTCTCATGCTCATAGTTGAGTTGTTGAAGTATTTTTTTCTATTGATTTGCCATCGACATTTGATGTGGTCATGTTCACGTGCTTATTCAACGGCACAACATCCTCCTATTTGAGAATTAGTAAGTTTACTTACTGAATCCATGACTCACTCCATTGTTTTTTGGAATTATAGGCATGGAAGTCTCACACTAGTTCTAGAGTCACTAAAGGAGCTAATGATTTCCCCATCCTACACGGATACATGTAGTGTGTTGAAAAGGGGAAAATGCTCATAGAAAGGGCTTGTAAGATATATTGATATAATATAAGAAGTAGTGTGTTGTAAAGTGTTGTTTGCCTGGCTACTTGTCTGTTGAATTGTTTTAGTGTTTGTGGTTGTATGCTTTCACATGTTCATAACAAAAAGGTAAAATGAATTGGGACGACAATGCGCTTGGGATGTTGCAACAATAACCCTCGTCAATTGCAACCCAAAGTTGGGGTCGAGGTATGACATGGACAATTTGACTTACTATATCCACATTTTTTATATTTGAAACAAATAAGATAGATGGACCCTTGGAGAGTCAAAAATTGGCATGGGAGGACATTCAAGTGCCAAAAGTTCGGAAAGATACACTTAAGTGCCAAAATCAGAGCAAAAAGGATTAGTTAAGTGCCAAATGCGAAAAAAAATCCGGCCAAACTGCCATGTGTCCATTTTCTAGCGATTTTATTTGTTGACGGAGCATTTTTTTTCAAAATAAAATATCCATGTGGCAATTTTAAGAAAAAAAATTGTTTAAGTCATACTAGAAAAAAATTTAAATCGATTTTATTTATAAAAAGGGGGAGGGGAGAAGGTTCGGGCGAGGGCTATGCAGCCCTTGCCGCTACCGCCACTGCCACCCCACCATCGTCGAGAAGGGCCAGCGACGGTGGGGCGAGGGTCGGCCGAAGTTACTAGGCCCTGGTCAGTGGCCAGCGACCCCGACCAACCTGCAACAAGGGCTTGCGGGGCCTCGCCCCAGATTTGGGCGAGAGTCTTGACCCTCCCCTAGATTCGACGACCCTCCACAGGTTAGCCAGGATCACTAGCCACTGGCCAAGGCTTGGCAACTCTGGTTGACCCTATTGTAAACTAGTATTAACACCTAGAGGGGGGTGAATAGGTGTAGAAGAATTTTACACACAATTACAATAAGGCTTTTGCAATCATTAAACTGAAATTAAATAGAGAGAGTAGAGAATATTGCAAACACAATTTATAGTGGTTTGGCTTTAGACAAGCCTACGTCCACTCTCCAAGCGATCAACCAATAGGCTGGATTTCACTATATGATCAAAGGTGATTACACACTCTTGAGTGTTAGCACTCGGTGATAATGAGTCTCACAGAGTCACTCTTCTTGGTAATTCACTAGGATCACTCAATTACGCACTTTTCAAACAACTAATGAAGAATTGAATCAGCCTTGGAATATATTTATCCTCTCTAGTCTCCCAGGTCTCATCCTATCCTTATACACTCTCCAAGCCACACTCGACCGTTGGCTCTTTCCTTGAGAGTTTCGTCTTCCCTTTCCTGGACAGACTTTATAAGGCAAGTCTTTTTGACCGTTGAAGGTAAATTGGATCCCCTTGGATTATGTTCGCCCATACAATCAGAATCCGGGCTTCCATAAGTGTTTCATTCTTCTTTGGAAGTTGTCCATTGATTGATCATGCCAATCAGTTTGATATAACAGAATCAACGTAAACAAAGTAAGTGAAATACTTGACCGTTAGTGATATGTTCTTGAAGTTTCATTCTGAGTCTGATTGACTCAAGTTCTGATTCTGCTTAAGTTTTCCATCTAGTACGGTCAGACTCAGAAACTGCATCTCTTCAAGTCTTCCGTCTGGTACGGACAGACTCAGAAGCTACGTCTCTTCGAATCTACCAGACTGAAGTTCTGCGTTTGGCACGGTTAGACTCAAAGACACTTTATGCTTTTCCTTCTGCCATCAGCAAACTCAGAAGCATACGTTAGTATCCTTTGATTTATTTTGTCATCTTCAAAATATTATAAGGGATTTTCCTAACAGACCCTCACCCCACCGTCGCCGGCCCCCACCGTTGCCGACCCTTACCAGCAATGGTGGGGCAGTGAAGGTGGTGGCAGTGAGGGTTGCACAACCCTCGCCCAATCCTCCCCATCCTCCTCCTTTTTCTTTTTCTTTTTAAATTAATCAATTTTATAATAATTTTTTTTTAATTTTTTTAATATTATTTAATTAATACATTTTAAAAATGCAACGTCAGCACAAAAACGACATCGTTTTGGCTAAGTTTTCGTTGACTCAGTTTTCGGTGAGCCACATAAGTGATTTATAATATTAAAATAAGCCACGTCGGATTTCCAGCACCCTTCGTCGGAGTTGACACTTAAGTAATCCAATTTTTTTTTAAAAAAGTGATATTTAAGTGTATATTTTGTAACTTTTGACACTTAAGTGCTCAATCGTGTCAAGTTTTGGCACTTGGACTGTACTTTTGCCAAACAAATAACGTTTCCCTTCTTTATTTTTGGGGAATCTTGTTTGTTCTTCTTCTGAGTCTGATTCGTTTGCATCATGAATGTCAATTTTCGAAAGAATTGATTTAATTTATTTTTGTGATGTTCTTCTTCATTGATTCATTATGCTTCATATGCCATGATCTATAGTGAGTGGCATAATCTTCTGTGGTTCATGAATAGAAGTATTCACATGATTCCATTCTTTGGAAAGTCCTCACAAAATCTTATTGATATTTTCTGCATTTCATAATGTCTTTCCTCGATTCATTGACGATTTTTGTATATGTAGTGAACATCTTAGTGATAGTTGTATCTGGTTTCATCATGAATGACTCATATTTGCCCAAGAGTATGTTTGTCTTGGTCTCCTTAACTCTTTTTATTCCTCCAAACGTCACCTAAAGTCTGTCTACACAAGAAGAAACATGACATATTCAATGGGAGATAAGGCATCATAGAAAATGGGGTTGGGACAATAGGAGTATCAAAACTTGTAAATGGCGCTCACTTTGATGTCAAAAGTTTATTTTGGATCAATTGAACGCCACAAGTTTGAAAAACCGAACACTTGAGTGCCACTTCTGACATGAATACCAAAAACGTTGATGTGGCCGCTACTCGTCCAACTTGTCTGACGTGGCTGCCGAAAAAGATGAAGTGGACCACTTGGACAACCGGCAGCCACATCAACTTTTCCAACGTCCACATCAGCTTTTCCAATGGCCACGTCAGATGTGGAATTCAAGTGATCGGTTTTTCAAATTTGTGGTACTTAAGTAATCGATTTTTCAAACTTATGGCACTCGATTAATCTAAAATAAACTTTTGGCACCAAAGTAAGTGCCATAGAAAAGTTTTGGCACTTCTAGTGTACTTACCCCATAGAAAGAGTATAAAGATATTAACATCCAATACTTCTCATTTTGTGAGATCTTGAGAAGTGAAGGACAACTAAGCTAGAGTTCGCCTTTCATTTGAGTCACCTAGAGGGGGTGAATAGGCTATTTCAAGAAACATGACAACATATTATAGAATTATAAGAATCAAGTTTGATATAAGTGTAATGACATATATGAATAGTAAGTTGATAAATGCAGGAGTAGGTGATATTAGTTAGTGTAATGTGCTTCTATCACATAGAAATAGATATAAGTAGAGAGATAGAGAACGATGCGCTTAGAGCTTTATAGTGGTTTGTCTTGATATAAACCTATGTCCACTCTCTCAAACTAACAATATAGTGTCAAGATTCCACGGGTATTCTAGGAGTAGTTACAATAGTGTGTGCCACTTATACTCAAACACTTCTTCTAAAAGTTGCTGTCGCTTTTACCCAAGTAAATAGATCTCACTATCTCACATCTAAGCATTAACTATAACACTGATACACTTCTCAGGGAATCACACTTTCAATACACTCAGACAGTATAAGATTGAAAAGCTTTCTCTATCTATGAATGAGTATTGTTGTCACTTTTGATCCCCCGCTTCTCTAGCGTTCATTAGTCTCCTTTAATGCTCCTCTATATCCAATCTTCCTATTTGACAATCTTCAAAATCATCAATCTCCAAGCTATCCCGTTAGATAATTGTTGAGCTGATCAATTTAACTGTTGAAATCAATCGATTTGAGATTTCGAAGATTCGGTTGCCATACAATCAAATCTTTCAATTTTCATAAACAAAGTAGCTTGAACTATCGAAATAAATCTGTCTCTTGGATGATTGTCAATCAAACAATATATCACCCATAATTATGATCTTCCACGTAAATATTCCTCTAGATGGATAATCAGTCGATTTCTTTGTTTTAGGAATCCAAGCCAGGTCATTAGCTGCTATATATCTTTCGATATTATCGCCAAAGGATATTTTTATCCAGATTTTATAAACACGTGATAATCTGTTGTCCACGTAATATAAGCGCTTCACTTATATCATCCGTTCTCGGTTATATCTAGTTTACCGGTGATATTGTACTGCACCATGAATATATCCAAGCTGCCTGCTCTATTTAACTTACGAACTATCATCCAATGGTCTTCCTTAGTATCGTGATTCAAGACTATACTTCCAAGTCTCCACGAAGTTCCCGTTCTTCATGATTTGTTCACCTCTATAAAGGTCCATGCAGTTATTGTTAGTCTTTCACTTCATACTTTGGATATATCATCATCATTCATCTATCCATGGTACCTCCAAATTTTACCAAACTTCTCATTCTAAGCTTGTTCGCCTTCTACTCAAGTACCTCCTAATGTTAGCTAACAAAATCACCTAGAGGTGGGGGAGGAAAGTGATTTCTGAAATTTTACTAAATATTATAGAATTATGAGTCTCCAATTTGACATAAACGTAACGTTTAATATGAACGTTACAATTGATATAAGCACTAAGTTGATATACGCATTAACAGGTTATATTAGGTAGTGCAATGTGTTTCTATTAGAAAAGAATGAATACAAATAAAGAGAGGGAATAATAGATTCAGAGATTTATTGTGGTTCGATTTGATGTAAGGCTACTTCCACTCTCCTAGTCCTTTTAAAGCTTGTGGCTCCATTTCCTGAAAGCGCATGTTTCTCAACCTCTACAGTTAGTGCTTTCGAGTTCTACAGCACCACGATTTGATGATTGTGTTGGCCTTACAGCCATGTCGATCTTCATGGCTGCACTAGAGATTATTAGCTTCACTACTTAGATATCTGCCATATTTTTAACTCATGTCAATTCACTACAGCTTTGGCTCTCTTGTTGACTCGACCAAACCTCATTGACACTCATGTCTTATCACCTAGTAATTTTCCTTTGCATTTCTATGGACGAATATCAATTATTTTGTCGACCATCCTTACTCATCCGCTAGGAACTTCAACACTTAATGAATTTATATCTGTCGATCTAGCCAATGATGTTGGGCGTGAAGAAATAGAAAAGCAAAAATGTCAAGTAGTGGGTTGTTCCATCCGTTTGTTAATATATGTTGCTGAATTAGGTGAGTCATGTAGGATGTGTTTGTTTTCTTTGTAATCATTGTTAATTGTTGGTAGTTGTGAAAATATTTGAATAGAAGTTTGTATGAGGCACTGCCAATCAATCAGTGAAGACTGATTGTTCAACTTTACTTCTTGTTTATCTTTTCATTTCAATACCATTGTACATGGGTGCTTGCATTTGTCTCTAGTCTCAGTACTTTTAATTTTCTTGTCAATTCATGTTTCCTGTCTAAGAATCAGCAACGGACCCTTCACATCGTTTATTGATTTCCATATCAATTCATATTTTGAAAGGTTTTTCATTATTAATTTTTCGGCAAAATAGTTCAGTAACTTTTGCAAGTTGTTACCATATATAGTTATCTTAAAGAAAGTCATTTTTCAGATCAAGAAACTTGTTGATTAACTGACCAAGGCAATGAAAAAGACTATAAATTCCATTTTTTTTCTTGAAAATGAACTCTGAAAATTAGAAGCTAATACATCAATTTCAATTTCACTTCAGTGAATTTTTAATTTTTGTTGTTGTTTACCTAATTCATTGAATCAATTTTGTTTGAGATACCCGTTAGTAACCAAATTTACTAAACTGTTAGATGCAACATAGTTAAGATTTTGCTCCTCGCTCAAAATCCTAACAGCGTCAGTAGCGATGCTATCTACCCCACCTAAGGGATTGCTCCCGATCATCACGCGACTCTCTCTCTCTCTGATATGTTCTAAAACTGTCACGGTCTCATATCTGTTATAAATCTAAGATCACACGACCAATGTGGTGGTCCTATTCCTTGGCAGCAACCACCACTCCATGGTGGTCGCCATTTTCTTTAGCATTAACTGTCTCTGGCCCCTCTATTTCTATGGATTTCTGTCACGATTGGATCATCTTGACAGAGATTATCACCCCCATCACCCCAACAGTGGTCGCCATGAAGAGGGGATCATCATAGTGGTCACTGAACTCGATTTATTTCATGAAAAATAACTTTTAGATTTTTCAACATTCGTTTCACGGAAAATAAATTGATTGGAAAAAAATATTTTCATCAAAGGAAAAAAGCCTTTTAAAATAGGGAAAAATATTTTCCACTTTTGAGAAAGAAGAAAACATTATCCACTTTTACTACACTTTTTCCTTTTATTTTTTTAAATGATTTTTTAATTATTTTTTAATCTTTTTCTTTTTCATCAAAATTCTTCATCGGCCAGGAGCTAGAGCCTTACCACAAGCCAAATTTCTGCGAGGTCAAGCTTGCCCGATGTTGGTGAGCTTAGGCCTCACCTGATCCAACACCTAGGGTAGGCCTCAAGCCTCGCTTGAGGTCAGTAGAGGTCGATGAACCTCCGATGACTCGAGCAAGGCTCGAGCCCCCCTAGGTCATTGGATTTAGCGAGGCCCAAGCTCGCTCAACTGGCCTTGAGCAAGCTTGAGCTTCACTAGATCTAGTGACCTGGGTAGGGCTCAAGCCTCGTCCAAGGTCGTTGGAGGTTCATTAACCGTAGACAAGGCTTAAGGCCCACCCCTAGGTCCTCATATCTGGCAAAGTGTGAGCTCACTAGCGTTGGGCTAGCTCAACCTCGCCAACATTGGGTGAGCTCGGCCTCGCCATTGGCATATCACCAGCCACTGCTATGGCTAGTGACTGGCCCAGGAAGGAGAATATGAAAAGAAAAAAAGGAAAGAAAAAATAATTTTAATAAAAATTAAAAATCGATTTAAATAATAATTTTTTAAAATTGTATGAAGAAAAAGATTTTCATTACTAAATAGCAAATACTTCATTTTCAGGTTTTAGCCGAACACCGAAAAATAATTATATTTTCTTGAAAAATGGCTTTTTGGAAACATTTTTCAAATATTATATATTTTCTGTGAAACAAATGGAGCCTAAGTCTTGAGGGTTTCTATTTCTTTCTTTTTTTCGAAGCAATTTGTTTGCCTTTTTTTTTTTATTAATACCTAATCCTACTGTAGGTTCATCCAACACTTCATAAGATTGGATTTGAACTTATTGGTTGTAAAGTCCGATATTTACCAGATAACTTTATATCCGAGAGATTTTATATCCATCCAATCCTATCAATTCCCTATCCAAGCATGGGTGACCTAATGCAACCGTAGGGTTGTGCAAAATGATATCCCAAGCCCGTCTCTACGTTAGAACGCATTCTGTTCAAATCATGTTAGAATTCAGGGTGAGCTTGGTATCCTATAAGCTATGACCTGACCTACAGCCATCCTGGTCGCCGAAGTCCCACACTTGTAATCGGGTAATTGGGACTGCAGGTTTGATTTGAACTAGCTCTAATGACCACTCTTTCTGAGACCAGATCAGAAGCATGGTGTCGACAAGCAAAATGTGAGTTGCATGCTCAATGTACAGCACCAAAAGCCAAGGGCATTAGTTTGTGTTGGCCAGAAGCTGCCCAAAAGGAAACAAACTGATTCTGTCACGTCTAGCTGGCAACTCGCCTTGGTTTAGATCGTTCTCTTAAGCATCGGATCCACGAAATGCTGCAACATCATACATACATCTTCCTCTATCTGGACCCCGGTACTTTATCAACATCTCATTAAAGCTGGGTCCTATATGCAAAAAAGGAAAAGGAATACTAAAAAGCCATTTGTTACGCTGAAAATAAATAATTTGAAAAATATTTTCCTAAAAAATGTCGTGTTGTTTAAAATAATTAGGCAACAGAGAATATTTTCATTATTGCAAACAATTTATGTCCAAATAATTTTGTAGATGACGAAAATATTTTTCATTTATTTATTTTTTGTAAGAGATCATTTTAGGGAAAAAATTCCAAATTATTAATTTTTGCAAAATAAATAGAGCCTAAATTGTAATCCTTTTTTTCAAAGAAAGGAAAACCGAAATGAGGGTGTATTTATTTACACTTGAACAAATGCAAAAAAAAAAAAAAAAAAAAAGGGAGAGAGAAAAGTTCTCATTAAAATATAAAATAACATTCAACCTTTAAAAAGATAATGAAAAAGTGCCTGCCTATCCACATTCGTGTAACTCTCCAAAGCTTTGAATTCACAAAAAGAAAAATCAAAATGCGTGATCGGCAAGATTTAGATTGAGTAAAAAGTAAAAGTCAATCCAAACATAATCTGTACAAAGGCGAAAGATAGGGGGGAGGGGAAAAGATTATGGGAGTATATTAAAAAGGAAAAATGAAACTCCAAATAAGTGTTGGAATCAGGAATATCTAAAAGAAAAAAACGTGAGAACTGAAAAAAGGGGTGAATGTGAGGAACTCTACTATATTCTATATTCTTCATTTTTTATGGTATGTAATGTTGCGATATGGATATTGGGGTCTTTCTATAAATGGGATTTCTCCAACAGCTGGATTCATAATGTAGCTGGAAAGGAAATTTAATCACGACCCTTTCCTCCTCTTTTGTTTTTCTCTTTGGCATTGCATTGGTGAGGCTGTGCTCGGATGAGTGTGGTTGCTTCTTTTCTCCAATCTGATGAATTCTGACTGCGAGTGCGACTGCGAATGCGACTGGACTGTGTGGGCTATCGTCGCTCGTTAAGTGTTAGATCGCTTTCATCATCCCCCGAGACAAACTGCTCCTCCTGTCCCCCTCTCTAGGCTCTCTCTCTCTCTCTCTCTCACCCATTTATGCACTTTCCTTTTATGGTATTGTTTTGGGCTTCGTTTCAATGCAACCACCAAATTTGCAGTCATCTGAACCCACCCACCGGTACGTTTCTTTCATAAGGTATTTGGCAGGGTAAAAAGAACACCCTCTTTTCCCACTTGCTCGTTCTCAGCTGTCCAAAACGAGAGCAAGAAAACTTTGCATTGGGCGACATCGTTGACGGATGAAGTCTATTACTGCATTTGAATTGCACAGAAACTTGTAAATTTTCAGTTTTTACCCGGTCTATATCATATACTGATCATTCATCCATTTAAATCGCTTGGTTGAGTATGCTGAGTTTAGGCAATACTTAACAACCCGTCTCGTGCACTCAATATGCTTAATAATGGCTTCTCCTATTTTCTCTTGACTATTTTCCTTATAACTAAGACATGCTTTTGTCGACGCGTCAGTTTTGTTCTTTAAATTTAAAGCTCTTAGAGCTTATCTTGTCAATGTAGTATCATTACATAGAAGATGCTCCATGTGATATTGTACTCCCCTTGATGCCTCCATAAATCTTAACCTAAGATCGAAGTTTCCTTTTCACAAATTAAAGGTTATCGAAAGAAAATCTCTACAGTGATGATAAAAGTCCTAGAGTAGATTTGAAGTGAGTGAAATCGAGATGCAAAGTCCTAGAGTAGATTTAAAGTCCCACTATGTGTGCTAGCAAAATCAATATCATTCCCTTTCTCGACCTAATTCAACTATCGACCTAGAATTGGTAGTAGAAATAGATGTGTTAATGAGAGAGTATGAGCATGTGAATATAGCTTTAGTACCTATCGTGGGATCAAAGAGAAAATTAGGTATGAAATCATGCACTTATCTTTCGCGAGTTTATAAAACTCAAACAAGATGTGGTTCTGGATGATAATTGCCACTGACCTAACTATTAATCGAAACATTAATTGGCAATTATCGTTGATGAATTTCATTGATTTTAATCAACTTCCCATGACGAAAGCCAACATTGAGCTGATCAAGTGAGAGTGCTTCTAGCTATCAATAGACATGCGGATCAAAATTTTATTTTATTTTTGAAAATCCCAAATTTCTTTTTTGGAAAAAGTGACATACTTCAAAATAGAATATTCAGATATCAAAACATAAATAATGACCTTTAACAAGTGCTTAAGGGGCAAGCTTACAATATTCGGTTGTTGATGGAAGTGATTCACCGCATTTGAATTGCACAGAAACTCGTAAAATTTCAGTTTTACCGGGTCTGAATCATATACCGATCATTCATCCATCTAACTCGCTTGGTTGAGTACACTGAGTTTAGGTAATACTTAATAATGGCTTCTCCTATTTTTTGTTGTTTATTTTCCTTATAGCTAAGAGATGCTTTTGTCGACAACTTTAAAGCTCTTAGAGCTTATCTCGTCAATGTAGTATCATTACATAGAAGATGCTCCATGTGATATTGTACTCCCCTTGATGCCTCCATAAATCTTAACCTAAGACCGAAGTTTCCTTTTCACAAATCAAAGGCTATCGAAAGAAAATCTCTACAACGATGATAAAAGTCCTAGAGTAGATTTGAAGTGAGTGAAACCGAGATGCAAAGTCCTAGATTAGATTTAAAGCCCCACTATATGTGCTAGCAAAATCAATATCATTCCCTGTCTCAACCTAATTCAGCTATCGACCTAGAATTGGTAGTAAAAATAGATGTGTTAATGAGAGAGCATGAGCATGTGAATTTAGCTTTAGTGGGATCAAAGAGAAAATTAGGTATGAATTCATGCACTTATCTTTTGCAAGTTTATAAAACTCAAACAAGATGTGGTTCTAGATGATAATTGCCACTGACCTAACTATTAATCGAAACATTAATTGGAGATTATCGTTGATGAAATTCATTGATTTTAATCAACTTCCCATGACGAATGCCAAAACTCAGCTGATTAGGTGAGAGTGCTTCTAGCTATCAATAGAAATGCGGATCAACATATTTTCTTTTTTGAAAATCTCAAATTTCTTTTTTTGAAAAAGTGTCATACTTCAAATTAGAATATTCAGAGTTTTTTTTGGACATAGAATATTCAGAGTTCAAAACCCAAATAATGACCTTTAACAAGTGCTTAAGGGGCAAGCTTACAATATTCGGTAGTTGATGGAAGTAATTTACTTGGACATTGAATGCAGAAATTGTTTGCTTACTCAAAAAGAAAAATTTAAATATGCGTTCACCTTTTTTGGTACTATATTCAAAAAGCCATAGTTCATACCGAATTGCCTGAGCGACTACTTATTGTCTAACCATAGTCTAAAAATGAGCGAGTTCCATTAGCAACAGCCATTTTTAAAAAAATCTCATAAGAATTCACTTCTAAAGTAAGATACATCGCCAAAGTACATCTTTTTTTTTTTTTTTCAAGACCCAAAAAGAAAGTGGAAAGTTGATTAACAGATGTTTTCTTAATGCGAAGCATTAGAGGTAATTATCATGACGACCGGAAATTCTATTGAGGTAATTCGTGCTAAACCTAACAAATTATGGACACCCTTTTAATCAATTTCAAAGTGACATTTTCATCTGATTAGTTAAACAGCTAGACTAAGAAGATGAGATGATGAATACTTCGTTCTCCAAGTAAACTTTCTTTGCCCAGTCGAGCATAGGAAGGTGGTCAGGCGAGTGACCCCCCAGTTTCCGCTTATAGTACGAAGATGCAAAATGATGATAGGATGGGGCTTAAGTGGGACACGATCCGCTTTATTCATTGCACGAGCAATTATTTAAAGGGGCATGCTATTAAGGAAACAACATTCTCGGAAAGTTTTGCCTAGGTACCCTTGTGATATCTGTCATAGTTCCTCTATTCCACGATATAAAGTGATCCGAGTTTTAATAGCAATTGCGATGGCTTCTAGGTTACATCCACATCAAGTGATCTGTCGCCAACCTAACACATTGGAGTCATGAGGGCCACACAATTCTCATTCGTATGTGTGTGTTAAGCAAGCTGCCAGATTCACGAACATAACATGGAAAATGAGCTCCTCTCGATGAATCGAAACGGAGGAAACGCGATGGTTTTGTCGGGAGGCCGAGCCGTTAGGACCACACGAGAAAACGCCCCTTGGAATAACTCCCGGAAATGGAAAGTGGGGCTTTTTGGTCCCCCTTCGCAAAAGGGCAAGCTCCAAAACTTGATTTATCCGGAGGGCCAGGCATGTGCTTCTTTCTAAAGTTGTGTTGTTTGTTTAGCATGAGTGGCCTTCTTTGTAATATAGTGCCAGAAAAGTATTAAAGCGAAAATCGATTGTAAGATGGAAAAGTCATCAGTAACTGGTTTGATCTTGAGGAGGAGATTTATGGGGGCGAAAACCTAACTGATGAATTTGGAATGATCTCAACTGAATTTCAAACCAAACTAATAAAAATCGACAACTCAGCACCAAATCCTGATTTGCTTCTTTGTAACCCTTGATGTTATTGCTTTAGAGATTAAACTGTTAGCTGACCGTGTTTATTCAATATTCAATCATTCTAACTTTTTGAATTAGACTTAACATTTAATCTTTGAAATGAAAACAAAACGAAAACACATATTTGTCTACAACAATAGAAAAGATGAGAACAATCACCACCATGTACGAGATCGTGAATTAAACCAAAAAAGCGAACTAATTGCTTTGGTTTGGCTTGTCAATTCGAGCTGAAGGTGCAATAATTGCGAAGTAGACCCGATCTAGGTTTTCTTAAAGAAATTTAGTGATCGGGTAGTGTCCAACCAATTTCAGATATTTCAACTAGTCCAACTGCCCAGTAATTTTATGAGTGCAGACTCTTACATCGGTTTGGTGCATTGAGGAATTTACTCATGCAGTGCTCTCAACAAAATTTGAACCCAAGACTAAAAAGATCAAACTTACATTCCATTTATTCCCACAGCTCTATTATATATAATTAAAGCTGAAGTTGAGATAATGCTCGCTCCTATACACTACCATGTGACAATTTTATTTTGTGATTTTCATGTGGTAATTAACATTATCTCCTCTACATCCATCTCTGTCTCACACTATAATATCTTTATTATTGCGAAATTTTGTGAAACCACTACCAACTGTTCTAAAAGCTTAAACTATTATTATATTTAATATTAAATTATTATAATACTCCCTCTCATGTTTAGTCTGATCTTTTTACCTAGTACTATGCATGAAAATTTAATTGGAGAGACAAATGGGGCTTGAAAAGACTTGAAATTAAGACCTCTAGCTCTAATATCATGTGAGATTTTGTGGGATAACTATCAATTGTTCTAAAAACTTAAGCTGTTAGATGAAAAAGTGATTTAATATTAATTATTCTAACAATTATATATAATTAAAGTTGGAGCTCAAAAAGTGCTTGCTCTTGTACACACCACGTGATTGCCACATGACACTCGACATTATCTACCTTACATCCATCTTTGTCGAACATGATAACATTATACATTAAATATTTTTCAGTCATATTCCCCCCTCCCCCCGAAACACCCCCATCATGTTAAGAAAATACTTTTAACTATACTCTAAAGATATTTGTAAATTACGTAAAAACATCGACCACGATATTATGCTTATTAACTTATGCGTTTCCAAATTCCTAGCATTAAGTTTATAAAATAATTCTTATAATCTTATAGTACGTTAATATATAGTTATACGTTGTACATCGTCTTTTATCATAAATTTATCAAATCCATGCAATGCCCACCTACCCTTCAGTGCATGAACGGGTCAAATTTTATACACGATAAATAAGGAAATGGGACAAGAAATGGGACAAGGAGTGGGACGGCAGGGCGAAATAATTTTAGGTAATCTTTCCCGAAATACCCGAAATAAGAGGGGACCGCCATTTCCACGGCTCTATTTGCTTGCGCCACTCGTTTTTTCTTTGAAAGGCAAGATTGCCTTTAGTGGATGAGTACAAATCAAACTCTGTGAAATGCAGCGACTTCAATAATGTCATTTTTCCGCCAATCTTCTTGACCTTTCCATTGTCTTTTGTCTTATCACTTCAAAATGTCAAAAGAATGACTGGACGCGTTTCGCGTGAAAAATGTCAACATCACATATTTTAAAAATCAAATTGTATAGAGGGAATCCACTCCAGAGTAAATATCAGTCCGACCCCAATCAATTAGTAATTGTTCTGTATGTATAGTGGAATTTCACGAACCTTCATTTTGACGAACTGTGCCTTTTCGTTAGCTCGGGATGAGTTGATTGGTGAATTTGGAGATTGGATTGGAATCACAACTTATAAAAGTTTTTAATGTTGAGTTTGGAAAATCACAAAAGAAGAGCATGGAAGATCGAAATTAAGTATCGTTGTCCTCGATGATGTACAGGCTTGGAGAGAATGAAGGGAACGAAGGAATTAGGGCATGGAGCAACGAGAGGAGAGAACCAAAAGTGGCCGGTCCTCAGTTTTCCTTTTTGAAATTCATATACGGGTATTTTAGTCTTTCTAATACGGACAGATCAATTTGGTTGCGTATGAGGCATCTTTGGCTGTGGAAACAGTCACGTCCCAAACGAGAGAGTATAATTTAGGCTAACACGAGAAGGGAAGGAGTAGGATTAGCACATCTTTATTAGGGTTTGATTTGAAGACTTTCCGAATTTGGAATGTTCATTGTGGGTGCGTGATGAAGCTTTTAAAAGTGATCACGAAAAGCCAATCATCTGCAACCACATATTCATGGTCCATATCTTTGGACAGAAGTACGTAAGATGGAATTATGCCCTACATGTTAGGTATGCATCCTCACGATTTTTTCATTTTAAAGGCATTTTGGATTTTAAACAAGATCAATTAGGATGCTTTTATTTAATCAAAAAATACGCTTGAAAGAGTGCTTAACAAAAGAGAGGTCAATTGGTTGTTGTAGGGTTTTTAAAAAAATTTCCACGCAAGACATGTAAAGAATGAAACAAAGTTTGTAAAAGAAATATGTTTTGCAGAGCAAATATCTTCTTTTACCAGAATTGTAAAGAAAATAGGAGATAAAAGATACAGCAAAGCAATTTAATGTAGTTCGAGTTTTCTACTCAGTCTACTCTCTCCGCTCTAACAATTTAATAACAAGGTTGGAATCAACTACTGTAATATTTTAGGCCTTTCACCATGTTTATGATGAAGATTCCTCTCAACAAAGGATTGTAGCTCACTTTACAAATAAAGGTGATCAGTTCCAAGTTAGGTCCCATTCTACAATCGGGAACCAAATCATACAGGATTGATTTTAAGCCTGTGGAACTGGGAACCAACCATGTCCACACTAGAATTGGACCAGCTAGTCTCGATTTGGTTCTTAGGTACCGACAATGCTATTTTATTTATTTCATTACGGTTTCTACTATCAAGAAATTAGAAAACGATACAAACTCACAAGGAACTAGTAACATATTGCTTGGTCAAGACTTTATCTTCAATTTTTTGGTGGTTTCTACTATAAAAAAAAAATTAATATATATGGTATCAAAGCCAATGGAGAGATATAGATCGAGTATATAAGATCCATACCAATAGTAGATCGAGCACCCATTCGTTGGGGTTCCTCTAAGCGATAGACCAAAAACCATCCGTTGGCAATCTTCACATTTCGACCGAGTGGTACAGGCCGTAAGTCCTAGGGAGGCAGTGAGTCCTTTGGTTAACTTAGGAAAGGCCCTTTGGGGATAAAAAAAACACTTCCGATCCGTAGGTATGAACTTACATACAAGATCCATGTCTTCCTCTAGTTCTCTTTCTATTAGGGACTCAGATCTAGATCCTATACATAGAGAAGAAATTAAGATAGAAGATTTCAATAAATCCATAGATAGCTGGAAAATCCCAAAGGTTCAACTTAAAGAAATTTATAAGCAATCAAAACTTAAGAATTTCTTTAAGAAATCCAACTATATCATAACAACTAAAGAAAGAGATATCCATCTTTCCAACTCATATCAAAAAATTTACTCAATAAGGAAACATAAAGATAAATACAACTATATTCACATAGGCTTAGTCCAGGTAGGAGCTAAACCTCTTACAAAAGAAGGATTAAATACAACTCTTCTCTTAGTTCTAAGAGATTCTCGTCTCTTGGACAATGAAGAATTTATCCGACTACTTTGATTAAGTTCTTTAGATAGAATATTATCCCAATCCAAATGAGTAATATTACTTTCTAGTACTGTTACTTATAAGGATTTTTCCGAACAAATCAAGTTGTTATATTTTAGAGTCTTAAGATAGTCTTGTTTGTTTCTCACTTCACACAATCCATCACACCTCGAACCCCAAGCACGCAACAACCCCTTACCATAGTCAATTGAAAGTGACGTCCCAAGACTCGTCGATGACCATTCATTTTAATCTTTCATTATACGCAAGCGGAAAACGAACCATCCCCAGTCCAAACAGACAATCAAACAATCAAACAGGGATAGAGGGATGAACATTAGAAACCTCAACTGCTCATTTATACAACTTACTAGATTAACCAACGGAGGATCGTTTTTCAAATTACAAGCTTGACAAAAGGGGCCAATCTATCCTCTAAGTTAGGCCAAAAAGAAACTAGGCTAATCCAGCTATACAAAGTGAACCCTCGGGTTCAGCACCACAGTCACTCGGACCCATCGGACTCAACTTCGTCAGGTCGATCATTCATGGAGTAGGGCAGGATTCTCCACTACAGTGCACCATTCTAAGGGCCTGAGAAAGGTTAACCACGATGGATTGAGATAAAATCTCAGTGAGTTCTTCCCCTAAGCCCCAGTTAGTACACCAACTCAACTCGAGATATCTCTCCAAAATTACCCCTCACACAACCCAACCACAACAATCAGCAATCAGCAATAAAATAACAAGCAAGGTCAACCATCAATCAAAAGTTGGTTCACATGCAACCTTACTCGGTATGCCATACCCTGCACGTTATAGATCAGCACAATACATGTAATGCACATGGCCGTTAGATGATGCAGTTCACCAATCACATGCGAGTCACGTCACAAGCGATCTCACTTGGCCATTGCCACACCCTGCACGTTATCAGTTCATGCATGCATGCCATAAATAATGATGTGATCACCTCATGCATAATCGAAACTGATGATGCAATGTTTCTCGTATACTTTGGTATTCACACGTGTTCCATTGGGCTAAGGTGCAATGGCGCTATGGCACCTTTCCTCTGTAGAGGCGCAACCGTGCCCTTCCGTGCTATTGCTACGACGCTACGGTGCCCTTCCTCCACAGAGGCGCAACCGTACCCTTCCGTGCAAGCCGAGGCGCTATAGCACCCTTCCTCCGCAGAAGCACAATCGTGCCCTTCCATACCCTCTGAGACGCTACGGCGCCCTTCCTCCGCAAAAGCACAACCGTGCACTTCCGTGCCCTCCGAGGCGCCACAGCACTATAGCGCCCTTCCTCTACAGAGGCATAACCGTGCCTTTCCGTGCCCTCTCTTCGATAATCCGAACTATCGCAATCAATGCACACGTACTTGCACATGCATTTGCATTTAAAATCTCAAGTCCATTCTCATAAAAATGGTTCATTTCCGGTGTCCCTCGGACAATTCGTCTTTTTCCCATTTTTATGAAAATCACACAATTCATGCGGATACTCATACAATTACACATTCAATTCACTCCATAAAATCAATGCACATGAAATTACACAATTTAATTTCTGGATGAACAGTAATTTCTGAATTTAATAAATAAATAATTAAATAAATAAATTCCGAAAATTAAATATTTAAATGCAAAAATTAATTAAATCAATAAATTAAAAAATTAATCACATTAATCAAGCAATTAATAAAACATGATTAATTAGCACAAAATACTCAATTAAGCCTAATTAAGTATAAATAAGCAAGATTAAGCTAAACTAATCTTAATCAATTATCTAACAACCTATCTTAGGGCTAATGCACTTAATTAAAAACCATAATCAGCCCTTAGCACTAATTAATCCAACCCTAAGCTAGTTTAGGCACTAACTAAGGGATTAGAGGCTAAACTCACCCATTAAGTGAGCCGAAGACGCGGACGTGGTGGCGACGGTGAGGGCAACACTTGAGGACCTCGAACACGACCCTCCAAGGTGGTCCCGGGGAAAAAATCACAGTAGCAACCTCTGCTCATACCCTAAAGTCCAAAGGACAGCACTGCAGTGGAAGAAGGCTGCTGGTCGAAGCAAAAACAAGCTAGCCAAAAGCTCTGGCGAGCTGGTGGCCAGTGGCTAGTGGTTCCAGGGGGTCAAGGGGGAGTTGTGTGTGGCTGGTGTGGGTAGTGGATAGGCCAAAAATTGGAGAGAAATGGAGGAAAAGCGAAGCTGCACAGGGGGTGCGCTATAGTGACGGATGGAGGACCGTTGACTTCAGGCCGCCGTACGGGACGGCCGACGATTGGTTCCAACGATCGGCCATTGTATCTAGTACGGATTTCCTGTGCTGATTAGTTTGATAGGTGGCTCGGCCCGAGATTCCATTAGAAAGGCAATGAACAACTCAAATTTCGATGAGAGGTCTAAAACAGAAACTGCAGAAATGCAAAGAGAAGCAAGGGGAAGAAAGGCTGCGATTTTTGTGTAATTAAGCTAAGTGAGAGAGGGTTATTCAGCAGCTAAAAATCCTCCATCAATGCCATTAATTGCTGCACCAATTTCCCAAGCACATGACCTCATCTTCTCTCTCTTCCTTTTGTCTCTTCCCAATAATATCTAGGGGCAAAATGGTCATTTCCACCTTGCACAATTCCCAAGCTACCCTTGGACTAAAAATGAAAGGTGGGCCTAGGAAATGGGCTGGGAAATGGGTAGGAACGGGCTTGGAAATTTGTTGGGCTCGAATTAGCTCAAGTTTGGATGACGGGTTAGAAAGGCTAAGAGGTCAATTGGGTCCAACGAGCTCGCTCATTTATCTCGGTCTTCCATGGTGGCCGGCTCACCTTGGGCATGAGGCCCTCACTGTTCTTGCCCGGCCCCTGTCCTCATAGGCTCGGTTTCTCGGTCCAAAATCCCTTTCTCAAAAACTTGGCTCAACCGACACTGTCAACTATCAAGGAAGCATCATCCAAAAGTCCATCTCGGGCGTTCCTGAAAATTCGAAGTCCAATCTTGGATTCTCATGCCTTGTCAATTTTTCCCGAATGCCATTTTGGTACTACTCAGACTAACAGGCGGTTTCGAGGATTCATGCGTAACCAACTCGTGCTAATTCACGTTCAAGACTTGTCAGGCCTCGAACCCTAGGCACGCAACAGCCCCTTACCATGGTCAAGTGAAAGCGATGTCCCAGGACTCGTCGACGACCATTCATTTTTAGTTTTTCATTAAACGCAAGTGGAAGGCGAATCATCTCCAGTCCAACAAACAATAAAACAATCACATAGGGATAGAGGGATGAACAACAAGATAGCATAACTACTCATTTATACATTCATACTGGATTAACACACAGACGATCGTTTTCTGATATACAGGCCCGACTACGGGGCCGATCCATCCGCTAAGCCTGACCAAAAAAGAAACTAGGCTCGGCTAATCCACCTATACAAAGAGAACCCTCGGTTCTCAACTACTATCACTCTAACACGTCGAACTCAGGCTCTGTAAGGTCGTAATCCGAGTCGTCGTAGTTCAGGCCAGTTACTGGAGGAGGAGCGAGGACGGGGTTCTCCACTTCACCGTCAAGAGGGTCCAGCTCCATGGGATACCAATCATCATCTTCAGGGCCCCTGCTGAGTGGTCCATCAAAACCTCAAAGGGGACCAAGCAGCATATCGTTCTGCCAAATGTATCACACAATGAACCGATGGGGCACCCATTGCCACGGTCCTTCATCCACCCAGATGGTGGTGACGTACTTTTCATATAGATGCACCCAACTCGGGAACCGGTGGTGCGACACAATGGTCTCCCAATCCTGGGCGGACCCCAAACCGCACTAGCGGCACCATCCTAAGGGCTTGAAAAAGGTTAACCATGATGGGTTGAGATAAAATCTCAGCGAGTCATTCCCTTAAGCCCTGGTTAGTACACCAACTAGACCCGGGGTATCTCTTCAAAACCACCCCTCACACGACCCAACCACAACAACTAGCAATCAGTAATAAAATAACAAGCAGGGTCAACCAACAATCAAAAGTCGGTTTGCATGCAACCTTACTCGGTATGCCATACCCCACACGTTATATATCAGCACAATACGCGCAATACACATGGCCATTAGATGATACAGTCCACCAATCACACACGAGTCGCATCACAAGCGATCTCACCTGGCCATTGCCAAACCCTGCACGTTATCAATTCATGCGTGCGTGCCATAAATAACAATGTGATCTCTTCATGCACTTTGGCATTCACATGAGTCTCGATTATTACTGCCCCATCGGGCCACAACTAAACTCCCACCGGTGTCTATTAGTGCAACTACATCAAGGGATACTTTCCCAAGACGGCTCTCCTCAAATAATGTCAAGGGATACTCTCCCAAGACTGCATGCTCAAAGAATGTCAAGGGATACTTTCCCGAGACGACACTTTCCAAAATATGTCAAGGGATACTCTCCTGAGACAGCGGGTTCAGTTTGACGATCACACCAATACATTGTCACAACCCACTCCTCATAAAACGATTTATTTCCAGTGTCTCTCGGACAATTCACTTTTGCCCCTTTTTATGAAAATCCCACAATTCATGTGAATACTCATACAATTGCACATTCAATTCAATTCATAAAATCAAGACACATGAAATTACACAATTTAATTTTTGGATGAACAGTAATTTCAGAATTTAATAAATGAATAATTAAATTCAGAAATTAAAATTATTATATAAATATATTCTGATTATTAAATAATTAAATGCATAAATTAATTTAATCAATAAATTAAACAATTAATCACATTAATCAAGCAATTAAGGCAAAACATGATTAATTAGCACAATTAAGCACAATTAAGCATAAATAAGCAAGATTAAGCTAAGATAATCTTAATAAACTATCTAACCACCTATCTTAGGGCTAATACACTTAATTAAACACCTTGATTATCCCTTACACTAATTAATCCAACCCCAAGCTAGTTTAGGTACTAAATAGGGTTTAAGAGCTAAACTCACCCGTTAAGCGAGCCGGAAACGCGGACACGGCGGCGATGGCAAGGGCGACACTCAAGGACCTCGAACACGACCCTCCAAGATAGTCCCGAGCCAAAAATCACAGTAGCAACCTTTTCTCAGACCACAAACTCCAAAGGACAACATTGCAGTGGAAGAAGGCTACTGGTCGGAGCAAAAACAAGCTGGCCGAAGCTCCAGTGAGCTGGTGGCTTGAGGCTGGTGGTTTTGGGGGGTCAAGGGGGAGTTGTGTGCAGCTAGTGTGGGTAGTGGATAGGCCAAAAATGGAGAGAGACGAAAGAAAAACTGAAGCTGCACAGGAGGCGCTGCTATAGTGACGGACGAACGACCGCTGACTTCAGGCCGCCATACGGGACGGCCAGCGACTCTTTCCGTCGATCTGACAACTTTGCTGGTATGGATTTCCTGTGCTGATCAGATTGATAGGTGGCTCGGCCCGAGATTCCACCGGGAAGGCAGCGAACAACTCAAATTTCGGTGAGAGGTTCAAAGCAGAAACTACAGAAATGCAAGGAGAAGCAAAGGCAAGAGGGGCTGCAATTTTCTTGTGATTAAGCTGAGTGAGAGAGAGATATTCAAAGCTCAAAACCCTTCATCAATGCCATTAATGGCTGCACCAATTTCCCAAGCACATGACCTCATCTTCTCTCTCTTCCTTTTGTCTCTTCCTAATAATATCTAGGGGCAAAATGGTCATTTCCACCTTGCACAATTCCCAAGCTGCCCTTGAGCTAAAAATGAAAGGTGGGCCTAGGAAACGGGTTGGGAAATGGGTAAGAACAGGCTCGGAATTTGTTGGGCTCGAATTGACTCAAGTTTGGATGACGGGCTAGGATGGGTAAGAGGTCGGTTGGGTCCAACGGGCTTACTCGTTGTCTTGGTCTTCCATGGTGGCCGTCCCACCTTGGGCGTGGGGCCCTCACTTTTCTTGCCCAGCCCACATCCTCATAGGCTCGGTTTCTCAGTCCAAAATCCCTTTCTCAAAAACTCGGCTCAACCAACACCGTCGACTGTCAAGGAAGCATTGTCTGAAAGTCCATCCCAAACGTTCTCGACAATTTGAAGTCCCATATTGGGTCCTCTTGCCTTGTTAATTTCTCCCTACTACCATTTTACTACAACCCATGCTAACCGGCCGTTTTGAGGATTCGCGATTATTTCCTCTCAAAAGGGCTTTGAATTTCAGGACGTCACAGGATTTCTCGACACATGGACATCCTTGACTACATGAAATTGCAAAGAATCGATTCTTATTTAAAGTACACGATTACCAAAGATTGACATAGGGCCGTTCATGGGTTCGATAACAGTAGACAGAATCACCCGTCATCTCATTATACTCTGTCCATGAATCAACTTCTAGTCGTCCTTGAAATTGGCCTACGTATCTATAGGATCATCCTTACACAAGTTTCACGGTCGAGTCATTTTCCCAAGTCAAGTTCTTTAGTTGCACATTCTGTCCTCATTAGCCTTTCCCATCAATGTCAGTATTTCAAGAATGATCAGTTCCGAATGAGATCAACCAATAATGCATTGGTGAAATTAATGTTCATTCCTCCCTCAAAGAGCTCGAATTTCAGGATGTCACACAATCCCACTACAAGCGAGAGATAATGCAATCCCCGCCGAGCAAATAATATGGCATACGCTTGAAGTCAGCTATGGGGAGACTGAACATTGTGATTGGTGATTACGAGACATCCAAGATGAGCCACATGGAAATATCAAAGGAATGCTCGTGTGCTATAATGCTATCATGAATGGACTTGTTGAACGACAAGATTATCATGCATTTGAAGCTCAAAAGTGACCCTTAATAAAATTGCATTCCTTTTTGTGGATTTGAGAAGCCTTAGAAGAGTCATTCAAACTGTGTCATCCTTTTTTTTTTACTCTTTCCACATTTTCTTTTGGAATTCTTTTTAGCTTCTTAATGACTTATAAGATACAAGAATGATCTTATTGAATCTTAATCCTTGTTTCCTCTTGAACAAGCACACTACTCAATTCCTTTACATTCCACTTATCCTTTAGAGTGTTATAATTCATATGAAATAGCCTATATTGTTCATGAGGCAATGAGCTCTATTTGAACCGTACCAAAAAGTATTCATCCACGTTAGGCTTAATCTATTCAATCTCTCAAGCTTTATGAAGAAACTTTTCATTATCGCTACTTTAATTAGTAATAACAATCATTCTTGAACTTGAAATGCTAAATCAAAATTCAAGGCACCTGAACGAAACTACACTTGTTCACACCATCAAAGAAATTCATTCCATTGAATAAAGGAATAAATGAAGCATGAAAATAAAGAGGAACATGCATGGATACTATAAATATGCAAGACAACATTCATACACTAGTGCTTTGAAAATATCAAATAATAGGCTCAAATTAAAAAATACATGTACATTATAGTTCTCCTTTGGATGATCCCATGATATGCATTAAACCATAATGATGCTAATAACTTTCATTTGGTAATTATAAATAGACCTAATTAAAATTTATTACTATATTTGGAAATACAAACAAATCTAACAAGAGATATTAATTACCAACTATTACGTTCATAAATTATAAGAAATTAATTAACCTTTGGGTGAATCCCTAAGTTCTTAAAATAAATGAACTTCAACATACCCACAACACCAATAATTATATGTAACTAAATGATTTCAGTCAAAGCATCAGTTGATCATGGGGAATTGAATAAAACATTCTACAATTTCAAAAATTCAAGAGACTTTAAGGTTTAAACACTTTTCATAATTGAATTTTTTTTTAGGGCAAATACCACCAAAAACCTCAAATTATGTCACTTATGATAATTTTTTTATTACCAAAAACCCCCTTGAACATTTTTTTTGTATCATGCCACTTGTAAAAACCATGAACTTTTTTTGTGTCACCAAAAATCCCAAACTATGCCACTTGGGATAAATCTAACCCCAAATTTTTAGCTAAAAGGCATTTTCATCATTTTCTTTTTTCTTTTTTTCTTTTTCTTTTTCTATTTTTTTCTTCTCCTCTATTTCTCTCTGCTAGCCATGGTAGAGAGAAGTTGGCGAAGGCTGTTGGAACTAGTATTAACACCTAGAGGGGGGTGAATAGGTGTATAGGAATTTTATGCGCAAGTAATAAAAAACTTTTGCAATCTATAAACTGAAATTAAATAGTGAGAGTAGAGAAGATTGCAAACTCAGTTTATAGTGGTTCGGCTTTAGACAAGCCTACGTCCACTCTCCGGTCGACCAGCCAATCGGCTGTATTTCACTATATGATCAACGGTGATTACACACTCTCGAGTGCTAGTACTCGGTGATTTGTCTCACTAAGTCACTCTCTTTCTGTAAAGCACCTAGATCACTCAAATGTGCACTATGAACAACAATTGAAGAACTGAATCAGCTTTGGAATAATGTTCATCCACACCATTTTCCTAGGTCTCATCATATCCTTATATACTCTCCAAGCCACACTCGACCGTTGGCTCTTTCCTTGAGAGTTTCGTCTTCCCTTTCCTGGACAAACTTTATAAGGCAAGTTTTTTTGACCGTTGGAGGTAGATTGGATCCCCTTTGATTCTGTTCGCCCATACAATCAGAATCCGGGCTTCCATAAGTGTTCTATTCTTCTTTGGAAGTTGTCCGTTGATTGATCCTGCCAATCACTTTGATACAACAGAATCAATATAAATAAAGTAAGTGAAATACTTGACCGTTAGTGATCTTATCCCGTAGGTTCATCTTAGGTCCGATGATCTCATGTTCGAATATGCCAGATTTTCGTCCGGTTCATTCGGACTTAAAATCTCGCCTGGGTTTGTTCGAGACTTAAATCTTAGTCGGGTACGGTCGACTTAAATCTCGCTCCGATACATTCAGACTTAAAATCTAGTCGGATGAGTCTTTCCGTCGATACGGTCGACTCTTAGACATCTCATGCTTTATCTTCTGCAACCAGCAGACTTTAAAACATAATGTCATTATGTGTCCTTTTATTTCAAGAGATTAATAAATCATTCATAAGCTGTTTTGTTAGCATCAAAACTAGGAGTTTTCTCAACAATCTCCCCATTTTTTATGGTGACAAAACATCTTAAACATATGGCTTCATGTCCCCGCAAAATATGGTTAAATAGACTGTTTCTAACTATCCTGCCCAACTTATAAGTATAGCTCATATCAACCCTGCATAACATAATTACAATTTAACAAGATACAGACTTTGTCAGAGTAAATTTCAATAAGAGAATATCATCAGTCATTTATCATGCATTAACACAATGATAAAACCATCTGTCATCCACCTGTCATGATATCGACCAAAAAGCTGAGTCAAGCAAAAATCAAGTCGAGCAAAATAAAAAAAATAAAAAAAAAACACATCTAGAACCAGTCGAGCACAGTAAAGCAAAATAGGAGCCATATCTACTCCCCCTTTTTGTCAACTTTCAAAAAAAAAAAATAGTCAGCTGAAAAAGATCTTTTTAAGAGGTTTTCTTGTTTGGAGTCCGAACAAGGGTGAAATCCTCCATATCGATGCGACTTCTCAATTCGTCAATACACCGATTGACTGTCTTCTCAAGAGTTTCAGGATCTGTTATTGAAGGAGGTTTCCATCTGTACCTGTCGATTCCTGATCTCTGTTAAAAGTTCGAAGATCTTTTGGTAATCAGCATTTCCAGATGAAGCTGCAGGAACGTGAATGTTAATATTCTCATGATGATGCTCCCCCTCAGTTGATGCTTCATTCTGTTCTTGCTGCCCCTCTTTTTCTCTGTTCTTATCTCCCTCTTCATCTTGTTCTTTTTCGCGTCGTTTCTTCTTCGCTTCTTCGGCTCATCCATTTCTTCATATCCCGCATCCTTCTCTTTTTCTCTCGTGAAGAATGTGTTCGCATTTTCCTCTTGTTCAGACATTCTCTGAGAATGTTGACACATATTTGCCAGAATTGCAGAGATGCTTTCTTCTTCATCTTCTTCATCTATCAGTAGGAGTTGTCTTCTCCTTTTAGAACTTGACCCATCAGAAGTAGATTCTTTGCCTTTTCTTTTTGCTGTCTCTGATATAGCCAGTTCCTTTTCTTGTCGTCTCCATATCTCAGCAACATCCTTCAGTCTCATCTTGTTGATCATTTTCATGTCAATGATCATTGTTGGAAGAGTTTTAGTACTGAATCTTCTGGGAATATCTATCTTGAGATGATTAAAGATTCTTGTGACTAAAGCTCCATAGGGTAGCTGTCCCTTTCCCTTTGAGACTATACGATACATATGCAAAATGATTGTGTGAGGTAGTGAGAACAGTACTTCTCTTTCAATTGCCCACATCAGTTTTGCCTCAAATTTAGACACATCAGTCTTGGATGATGCTTTTGGATGAATGCAGCTGATGATGATTTTGTGCAGAATAGTTCTTGCAGACGTTAAAAGAGAATAAGTTATAGTGGCCCTTACAGATTTTGTGAGAAACTTATAGACTGTTTCATAAGGGACATCTATTGACCTGAATGCACCTCTCTCAACATTTATAATGTCAGCAAGAGTATCTGAACTAACCTCATAAAACCTATCATTCACATTGAACTGCATTCTGTCTGGAGATAGAAATGTCAAATTCGAGTAAAAATATGCTGTTAGTTCAGGATAAACAGCAGCAGAATCAGTGCAGAATTTGTCCATTTGCAATCTCTCAAAGCTTTCTCGCAGATTTACGTCAGCAGCATCCAGATAATCAAAATCAACAATCCTATGATTCATGACTCCTCTTTCCAACAGATTGTTAAAGAAAGTCTTGTGTTCTTTGGAGCGAAATAATTTTCCAGTTGTGTTCGACGGACTAAAGAAGAATTCCCATTCTTACTTCAAAATTTTTGTAGATTGTTTCATCATCTTCTTTCACCTTATCTTTACTTCTCCTCGTATCACTCACTCGTTCTTTACGAGTAGATGTTGATTCGGCAGCTGTCACGCCCGAATGAGACGGAATTCATTTGCAAACCCATTCTGCCTCAAGAAAAATAGTTTGACATCTTCCCTGACATTTCTCCGAACTAACTTCTCATACCTCCTCATAATTACATGAGGATTTTCAGTAGGTGTCGGTAGAGTTAATCCAGACGTACCTCTACGTGCGACAGTCCTTTCTTCTGATTTTGAGCGATGAGTTCTTGGAGATTCCTCATAATCTGCTTGATTTCTTTGAGGAGAAACTCTAGGAGATTGTCCTTGAGTTTCTTCGGACGTCTGTGTCAGGTCAAAATGCATCTGCCCTTCCTCAATTCTTCTTCCTCCTCTTCCAGCGACTTTGTTTGATCTTCTTCTAGGTGATGGAGATCTTGATCTGGATATGGAGGATCTCGATGCCATTGTTCGGAGAGGGTTGGTTTTGGACGAAGATTGTTTTAGAAGGAGTTTTTCTCAGTTAGGGTTTGTAAATAGACGTTCTGAAGAGTGGTGAGGAAAAGACTCGACCTTTGGGTGTTTTTATACCTTTGTTAGGAGAACAAGTGAATAGTCGAAAATAATTTAAAAATAGCAGTTATTCTAAATTTAACAAGAATATTCAATTATCATAGAAATATGCCATAATATATGCAAATCAAATATTCGAATCAAAAAAACTTACTCAAATAAATACCATATTTTCATAAGGAAATAATACACCATATTATTATTTCCTTTTTCAATCACCCGACGATTTCCACTGTCAGATTTTTTCCTGTTCTCACAGAATTTATAAGAAAGGGTTAATGATGTTTAAACACCCACATATTGAATCGAATGTACATTTGTCCAGCGGCTTTATGAAGATATCTGCTAATTGATTCTTAGAATCAATGAATTCCACATATATATCTCCCTTTTGCACATGGTCTCTTATAAAGTGATGTTTGATCTCAATGTGCTTTGCCCTGGAATGTAAAATTGGATTCTTGGTGAGGTTTATGGCGCTCGTATTATCACACCTTATTTCTGTGCAGCATTCTTCCTTGCCATAGTCTCTTAGTTGTTGTCTCATCCACAAAATCTGAGAACAACAGTTTCCAAGTGCTACGTATTCTGCTTCTGCAGTTGATAAAGCCACAGTATTTTGCTTTTTGGAAAACCATGAAACTAGCATTCTTCCCAGAAGTTGGCATGTTCTGAAGTACTCTTTCGTCTACTTTGCATCCTGCTAAATCTGCATCTGAGTAGCCAAGAAGAGTAAAATCTATTTCCTTTGGATACCATAGCCCTAAGTTTGGGTAAGTGGCTATATACTTAATTATACGTTTAACAGCAGAAAGATGTGATTCTTTAGGATCTACTTGAAACCTCGCACAAAGACAAACACTATATAGGATATCGGGTCTAGATGCGTAAGGTAGAGAAGAGAACCGATCATGCTTCTATAATTCTTCTGATCAACCTTCTTCCCTTTTTCATCCTGATCAAGTTTGATGGAGGTTGCCATTGGAGTTTCTGTCCTCTTGCAGTTCTCCATTCCAAATTTTTTAATCAAGTCTTTGGCGTACTTCTCTTGATGAATAAAAGTTCCACGATTCGTTTGATTAACTTGAAGTCCTAGGAAGAATGTCAGTTCTCCCATCATGCTCATTTCAAATTCTTCCTGCATAGACTTTGAAAAGTTCTTGCACAAGTGCTCATTAGATGAACCAAAAATAATATTATTTACATAGATTTGTACCAGCAGAATATCTTTACCTTCCTTCTTAATGAATAAGGTTGTATCTACCATACCTTTTCTGAATTTGTTATCTAGTAGAAACTTGCTCAATCGTTCATACCAAGCTCGAGGAGCCTGTTTCAGACCATAAAGTGCCTTCTTTAATTTGTATACATGGTCAGGCTTTCTTGTTTCCTCGAATCCAAGGGGTTGTTCTACATATACTTCTTCTTTGATAAACCCATTCAGAAAAGCACTTTTCACGTCCATTTGATATAGCTTGAAATTTTGATAACAAGCACAAGCAAGTAATAGTCTAATTGCTTCTAGTCTTGCAACTGGAGCATAGGAATCATCATAGTCTATTCCTTCAGATTGAGAATAACCTTTAGCCACGAGCCTTGCCTTGTTTCTGGTGACTTTCCCAAGTTCATTAACTTTGTTTCTGAAAATCCATTTGGTTCCAATGACTGTTCGTCCTTTTGGTTTGGGTACCAACTCCCACACATCATTTCTCTTAAACCGTTGAAGCTCTTCTTGCATTGCTTCTATCCAGCTTTCATTTTCCTTTGCTTCATCAATTCCTTTGGGTTCAATTTCAGAAATCAGTGCAACAATACCTGTGTCCTTTTTGTTTCTTGATCTGGTTTGAATCCCTTCGTAGATATTTCCAATCACGAGATCCCTAGGATGACTGGACTTATGCTTCCAATTTCTGTTTGGAACTTCATTATTATCAGAATCTTCTGCTGATGCAGGAGTATCAAGCTGAGATAGTCGTTCTTCATGAGTTGCTTCTTTGATGTTCTCGGGAAGATTCTCGCTTCATTGTTGAGACCAGATCTTTCAGTAGCTGCATTTGATTTTGATTCTTCATTTATTGGACTGCTTTGTTTTGAGACTTCTTTCTCCATAAACTTTGCGTTCATGGATTCTTCCATTGTCTGAGTATTCTTGTTGAACACTCTGTATGCTTTACTCGAGTTTGAATAGCCCAGAAACATACCTTCATCTAATCTTTCTTCAAACTTACTAGGTTGATGATTAACATTTTTAAGGATATAGCATGGACAACCAAAGATTCGAAAATAGGAAACAATAGGTTTTCTTTCTTTGAAAATCTCATAAGGGGTTTTCTCAAGAATTGGTCTAAGAAATACTGTTAATAATATGGCAAGAAGTAGAAACCGCTTTCGCCCAAAATCGAGTTGCCACCTTGCTTTCTATAAGCAATGTTCTGGCCATTTCTTGCAAAGACCTATTCTTTCTTTCCACAACTCCATTTTGTTATGGAGTGTATGGAGATGAAAATGTATGCTGTATGCCATTTTTGTCACAAAAATTTGAGAAGTCTTGATTTTCAAATTCTCCCCCATGATCTGTTTTGATACTAGAAATAGAGTAACCTTTTTCATTTTGAATCCTCTTGGCAAATGTTGAGAAATATGAGAAGGTTTCTCCTTTATTTGCTAGAAAATATACCCATGTGTATCGAGAGTAGTCATCAACTATCACAAGACAAGTATTTCTTACCTCTAATGCTTTGGGTTCGGTTGGTCCAAATAAGTCCATGTGAAGAAGCTGTAACACACGATTAGTGGAAATTTGCTTTATAGATTTGAAAGAGCTTCTAACCTGTTTTCCCAGTGTACATGCAGAGCAAAGCTCAGTTTTCTTGTAACTTAGTGACGGTAAACCACGAACAAGCTTTTTGCTAGCAAGTTTGGAGATTTGTTTCATGCTGACATGCCCAAGTTTGCGGTGCCATATATCTGCTTCATCTTGGACTGTTAATAGGCATTTTGCAAAAGTATCTTCATTTATATCCGAAGATAAATGTTCCCATGTCTTCGTCCAAAGTAAAAGTCCGTGAAGAGTCATTGCTTGTTCCGAACATAGGTTTTCTTTGAAGTTTATTTTGAAACCAGCATCACACAACCGGGCGATGCTCGAAGATTATAGTTTAAACCCTTGACTAGAGAAACGTTGTTGATGATCGGGTTTCCGATCTTGACAGTTCCCAGTCCTATAATGTTTCCTTTGGTGTTCCCTCCAAACGAAACTGTTCCTCCCTTGATTTTATCGTATCTTATGAACATCTTTGAATTTCCTGTCATATGTCTTGAACATCCACTATCCAAATACCATTTCTTCTTACATTTGAAACTTACCCGCAATGTTTACAAACACTCATTTTTTCTTTGGTACCCAAATTTTCTTGGGTCCATTGAAGTTAGTAGTATAAGCTTTTTCTATCCATTTCCTTTGAACAGTCTCCAGACTTTAGGACATTTGTTCTCAAAGTGTTCTCTTTCTCCACAGTTAGAACATTTGAGATTGTTTCTACCAAAAGGTCTTACAAAATTGTTTTTGAAATGATTTCTATAAGCTTGTCGAGGAGATCTTTGTCTTATTCTTTCCTTGACTTTGGGAAAATCAATAAGGGAATCATTTTCCTTATAAAAACCTAGTCCAGACTTATCATAATAAGGAATTTGAATGGAAAGTATATGCTGTAGAGTTTTTGATCCTTTGGAAAATTTTGTGGTAATATCTAAGAATTCCTTTTTGAAAGAATCATTCTCCTTTTGTAAAGAGTTTCGATTTTCATTAGTTTCCAAAAGTTCCTTTTTAATAGATTCATTCTCATTTAAAAGAAACTCTCGATTTTCCTTAATTTCCAAGAATTCCTTTTTGAAATCATCCATTTTTCTTTTCAAGGAAGCGTTCTGTTGATTCAACTTGTAATTTTCCTTTTTTAATTTGGAAATCTTTTTCAAAGTAGATTTTAGATTAGAACAAAGCTCATTTATATAATGTGAAACTTCTATAGGAATCTCAGAATGATTTACCTCGAACTCTCGAGTTCCGAGTCCGTGTCGAATCGGTTTTGAGTCCGAGTCTAAGTGTGCCATTAGACGGATGTTTCCATATTCATCTTCACTATCCTCAACTTCTGTGTCACTCCATGTTTCAACTTTGAGAGCCTTCTTGTACTTCTCAAATTTTCCTTTGTTCTTTTTGAGTTTGGGACAATTCTGTTTAATATGTCCCTTTTTCTTACACTCAAAGCAGATTACATCCTTGGTATAATCATCCTCATCATCAGTTTTGCGTTGCCCAGATTGTCTGTTTTGTTTCCTATTGTTGAACTTCCTGCCTTTTCTGTTTAATTTCTTTACCTTTTTGATCAGCAGTGCAAGTTCCTCATCGTCCAGTTCTTCCTCAGAATCTGTATCATCAGAATCAGAGTTAGACCTAAGAGCAAGGGATTTTTTACCTCTGGATTCCACTTCTTCGTTCACTTGTTCTGCCTCATAAGACTGTAAGGTGCCAACGAGCTCATCAACAGTTAGAGGTGAAATTCGCAGAGTTTCTCTGATAGATGTCTTCACATTGTTCCATTCTTTTGATAGTCCTCTCAGAAGTTTGTTGACCTTCATTGGTCCAGGAACAGGCTGTCCTTGATATGCTAATCCATTTACAATTTCTATAAAACGACTGAACATATCTCCTATGAATTCTCCATGCTTCATCTTAAAGGATTCGTATTGACCAAGTAATATGTTTACTTTGGTTTCTTTGACTCGATCAGTTCCTTCATATGTCACATGTAGTCTGTCCCATACTTCCTTTGCTGTATCACAAGAAGATATACGATTATATTCATTAGGTGATAAAGCACAATATAGAGAGTAGATAGCATTTGCATCAATGGTTTGTCTCTTTGTTATTTCTTCTGGAGAGAGAGTGGCTGATGGTTTCGGTTCCTTTCCATCGGTACTCTTTGACGTCTTTTCGGCGTTATCAGTGGGCTCAATTCCCCTATTAACCACATCCCATTCCAGTGGATCTTTCACCTGAGAAAAGCCTTCATTTTATTCTTCCAGATATTGTAATCCTTGCCATCGAAGTATGATGGACGAGTGTTGCTCTGCCCCTCAATTAAACCTGATGCAAGAATACTAGCCATAGAGGATCTTTAACTCAGAAGTAATAAACACTTCAAGATCTCGAGCACGTGGCTCTGATACCAATTGTTGGAACTAGTATTAACACCTAGAGGAGGGGTGAATAGGTGTATAGGAATTTTATGCGCAAGTAATAACAAACTTTTGCAATCTATAAACTGAAATTAAATAGTGAGAGTAGAGAAGATTGCAAACTCAGTTTATAGTGGTTCGGCTTTAGACAAGCCTACGTCCACTCTCCGATCGACCAGCCAATCGGCTGTATTTCACTATATGATCAACGGTGATTACACACTCTCGAGTGCTAGTACTCGGTGATTTGTCTCACTAAGTCACTCTCTTTCGTAAAGCACCTAGATCACTCAAATGTGCACTATGAACAACAATTGAAGAACTGAATCAGCTTTGGAATAATGTTCATCCACACCATTTTCCTAGGTCTCATCCTATCCTTATATACTCTCCAAGCCACACTCGACCGTTGGCTCTTTCCTTGAGAGTTTCGTCTTCCCTTTCCCTGGACAAACTTTATAAGGCAAGTTTTTTTGACCGTTGGAGGTAGATTGGATCCCCTTTGATTCTGTTCACCCATACAATCAGAATCCGGGCTTCCATAAGTGTTATATTCTTCTTTGGAAGTTGTCCGTTGATTGATCCTACCAATCACTTTGATACAACAGAATCAATATAAATAAAGTAAGTGAAATACTTGACCGTTGGTGATCTTATCCCGTAGGTTCATCTTAGGTCCGATGATCTCATGTTCGAATATGCCCATTTTCGTCTGGTTCATTCGGACTTAAAATCTCGATCCGGTTTGTTCGACTTAAATCTTAGTCCGGTACGGTCGACTTAAATCTCGAGTCCGATACATTCAGACTTAAAATCTCAGTCTGGATGAGTCTTTCCGTCTGATACGGTCAGACTCTTAGACATCTCATGCTTTATCTTCTGCAACCAGCAGACTTTAAAACCTAATGTCATTCTGTGTCCTTTTCTTTCAAGAGATTAATAAATCATTCATAAGCTATTTTGTTAGCATCAAAACTAGGAGTTTTCTCAACAAAGGCCACCCTCACCGACACCAACGAGGGTTGCCCTTGCTCAACTTAAGCAAGGGTTGCCCAATGCCAGAAAGGGTCGCCCTCACTAGACACCAGTAAAGGCATCCCTCACTCGATGCCAACGAGGGCAACCCTTGCTCAACATCGGCAAGGGTTGCCCTTGCTAGGGCAAGCAAAGGCAGCCCTTACCCAACTCCAACGCCAACAAGGGCCATCTTTGCTGGCTTCCCTCTACCATGGCCAATAGAGGAAAGAGAGGAGAAGAAAAAAAATAAAAATAAAATGGAAAAAGATGAAAATGCCCTTCAACCAAAAAGTTCAAGATAAATTTGTCTTAAGTGACATAGTTTGGGATTTTTTGTGACACAAAAAAAAATTCAGGACAAAATTATCACAAGTGGCATAATTTTGGGTTTTTTATTTTTCAGAAAATGGTTAAGGGTAAAATTGTCACAAGTGGCATAATTTGGGGTTTTTGGTGATATTTTCCCATTTTTTTAATTTGTAACACATGATGATTGTTTCATAATTCGATTATCTTTAAATGTTAAGATTTAATCCTTTCATGATAAAATTTTCATAAATGTATGAGAATCAAATTATACATCATATCCCTTAAGAATAGATGTCAATTCATATATAAATATATGAATACATACAGCAAAATAATTTGTGCACTTGAAAATATAAAAACATATATACACCAAGAGAACTAAGCCCAAATAATAATTTACCTGCAATTTCATTAAGCAAGTGCTTGAGTTTGTCAATTCGATTATATATAACTATAATGATCATTACTGGGAGAGCATCAATGAAACCATACACATTTAATAATTGAAAAAACCATGAAATCCTAAACTATGCTCTGTTACCATCTAGTGGCAATAATGTAATTGGTAATGTGGAATTCATAATAAAAGAATCTTAAATATTCATGATTTATTCGGGACAAGATGGATTAAGGCATACCTTTATCCCTAACAATAGCCTTGAGAAAGAAATAAACCTGAGCTTTCAATTGTTGTAGAAATAGGAGAAACGATGAAATTCAATTTCTCTCCCTCAAATCACTTTTTCTTAATATATTTTATCTAATGGAGGATAAAATACAACTTTTCATTTTCTATTCAAGTGGAGAGAGGACCAGACTCCTTTTATAGGCTAACAATAGATGTCTTCAATAAGTGTCTTCCACCAAAGCACATAAATATTCTATCTTCATAAAAGTGGCAACTTATTCTATTTGTCTTCATAAAAGTTGCAACTTTTCATATGTTATCTTCATAAATAAATAAAAATTGCAAAGTTTTTATAGCCAATACATTTTTAGGATTTAAATAATTATCAAACCATTAATAATATCACGTGGGCTACAATTATTCCTACACCTACATCATTAAGGCAGACATTGGCAATAAAAGTGATAAAGATTACTCATGCTCTAACTTACTTAAACAAAGCAAATAATGTGAATTTTGAACATGCTCTTTGTAAGCACCAGTTCATCTTCAAGTAACATAACATGGAAAAAAAAAAGCATTTTAGAGCAAAAGGAATGGTAGCACATGCTCTTCCTCAGCGAACATAATTTTCTCTTCAAGAATCAGACCAAAAATATTTATATCTTGTATGTATCAAAGTCATAATGACATGTCCGTGTAACTTTGTCTACACAAGTATCAGAGGGTATCAGAGCATTATTCATTTTTAGCTTGTAGACGAACTTCGGCCTACATCATAATATCTGAATTATTATTTCAGAGCCAAAGATATGTATCGGAATTATGAAAGCTTTATCTATATGACTTCTTTATTTGTTTTTAGGACTAGTACAGTTAGTTACAGCTCTACTCGATTAGGAAGATAAATTGTGTTCTTTCCGTATCAGTGGAAATGATATGATACTCCCTTCTTTTGTTGAAACAAAGGGGACAATTATCAATATGCATATTCGTACAAATGAGTGAAAAGATAAATAAAAGAACACTTAATTTTATGGGGAGAAGAATACTAGAAGTGCCAAAAGTTGTGTATGTCACTCACTTTAGTATCAAATTTTTATTTCGAATCACTTAAGTGCCACTTAAAAAAAAACTATCACTCAAGTGCCAGCTTTGATTTGGATTGCTAGAAATCTGATATAGCCATATTTTATTAATTTCTCAACCCTACATAGCTCGCCTATATGTCCAATTAGCATATAACCCCTAAATGACACCATGTAGCAATTTAAAAAGTGATCACTTAATGGCAACCATTATTTAAAAATGATCGCTTCAATGCTAGTTATTGTTAAAAAATAATCACTTTATTATCAATCTCAATGAAAAAGTGTTCAACTCAATGTAAAAAATGTGACCTCAGATGAAAATTTTAACTATAAAAGCCACATAATGGAATTTCACATCGAAGGCCCTTAAATGATAATTTTTCCTCCGATCTAACACTTAAGTGAGTCGAAGAAAACTTTTGGTATAAAATGAGCACCATATACAACTTTTGATATTTCTAGTGTCATTTTCCTAATATTATGATTACATGAGTGAATAGAGAAAAAGGTTAATTTCATGAGTTAGTGCAAGAAGCTACAAGTCCTATCAAGTAAACTTGTCAAACGGGTGGGTTGAATCGGATTTGAGTCGACCAAAATTGACCCATTTATATATAACGCAAATTTAGTGACCCATATCCAACCCAACATAAACCTAACCCATTCCCAACCTGACTTGATAACTATATTTAGTGATTTTCCTCCTTAAATTTTCACCTTTCAAAAATCGACAGCTTTTTGACCAAAAAGTAAAGAAGAATGGGCGGCTCAATGGACCGACTCCATATTTAATTTGAGTTGAAAGTGGACTACTAACAGACCCACTAACACCTATCTTTTTTAGGCTTTACTTTTCAGAATTCATTTATGACCCATATTTTGAGTTTAAGATGACCTATATATGACCCATTTGAATAAATGTGGATAAACATATGAATTTGTGACCTATTTTGACAGCTCTACTATTGAGTCACAACTACCCAACTTTTCTCCACCACTACCACCATCAGCTAATCACTTGGTCCAAAGGTCCCAAGGGGTGATCTCTAGAATTTTGCTTTTGTCGGGACTCAAATTCATGACCATACTTCTTGAGGCTCCAAATCAAACTGCATCTTTAGAAGCTGTATGTTCATAAGCTTGAGTTCTGGTAAAGACAATTTTCTCGAGGCCACCCTCAGAAGCCTTTGCCTTTTGAAGTTACCCCGTTATGGTAGGACAGACACACTGCCAAGACCCATGCTATTTAAGAAGCTCCAGTACCGAACTTCAACAAAAGATAAATGCAGATATTTATTCGAGCTGGCATGTTTGTCTATAAACATAGAACTTTGAACTCAATTACTGTCAAATTTAATAAGGTACTTATTTCTGTCATTAACCATTCCCCTATGAGAGAGAGTGGCAGTACTTTTCTTCCAAAGTGGTCACTTAATCACCATCAAAAATGGTAGGCCCAAATTATCTTTCGAATCTTATCCTTTTTAGCATGTTTGGTACATACATGCAACATGACTCTCATTTTATCAATGCATATTTTTTTTATCTTTCTTTCCTAATATGATTATCTAGGTTGACTCTGCTTTAACCACTATGATAATGGCAAAAGATTAATTTTCAACTAAGTATTGAAAGACATGGAAAAGTTCAGAGATTTAGGAATGATCGCATAGCACACGATTTGGTTGTATCCCATTGGACGTTGTAATAATTCCTTAAGATAACACGTGCCTCTTAAGACTAAAAGTAGAAAGACGATGGTTATATATCTCATAGATGTCAACAAGTATGACAAATGTTGACACCTAAAAATGACCAATTTTTTGTTATAATTAACAAGTAACAAATTTAGTCAACGATAATAAAGTTTGGTGAATAATAGAAGTTATCCATGAGAAGAAAAATCAACAACTTGTTGGAGAAACATCTTCAAGTAATTTCAATAATGTCCAAACTATCTTTATTATAATATTTAATATGACATATATAGATGTTTGTACCAAAGGACCATGCAATATCCGTGGTGTGATCCAGTGGAGGGAAGTTCACAATAAGTCCTGACACAATTTTTCTGCAAATAGTACCGATGAACCTAAAGATCAACTATTGACGATGTTTATGTCGGAGCTATGAAGACTAGGTCGATGGTGCTATGGCAACCACACACATCTGATGATGTTTGTTGATCAACAAACTAGCCATTGTGGGCAACGATTCGCATAGCAGCAAATTCTAGATGAAAGCAATAGCCAAGTAGCTAGTTCATATGACAAGTCTGTCAGTGAAGGGACCGAAACAATTGCTATTTTCTAGGTAGCCTACAAATGTTCAAGGAAAAGGACTATATGGGTAGTTTTATCTCCAGACAACAGCTCAATGGTAACTTTAATGGCTCTCCACTTCTCCAACCCATCTTCAACAGATAGTTTGAAGATAGTTATAAAAGAGAAGACCTCAGAAGAAAAATGTTAGAGAGGGCAACATATCAAGATCAAAAGATTAGCATCCTATTATGTTCTTAGCAACACGCTCTTTCCTATTTCTCTTAGACTTGTACTTGTGTTGTTTTAGTAATTATGCAAAGAATTAAGTGTACAAGAGTAACAGCAACAATTCAATCCTAATAGTGTGATCTATCTTGTGAAAGGATCTGTGCTAGCCATTTGTAACTTTCTCAACAGATTACTAGTGCAATCCAACCCAACTTGTGGTTGTTAGTCTAAAGAGTGGACGTAGGCTTAGGGATAAAGCCGAACCACTATAATCTTTGTGCTGGTGTTTCTATCTACTTGGTCTTATTTGCACACATTTTTCATCACGAGATTCAAAACATCATCTTGACCTAATATGACCCATTTGAATAAATGTGGATAAACATATGAATTTGTGACCTATTTTGACAACTCTACTATTGAGTCACAACTACCAAACTTTTCTCCACCACTACCACCATCGGCTAATCACTTGGTCCAAAGGTCCCTAGGGGTGATCTCTAGAATTTTGCTTTTGTCGAGACTCAAATTCATGACCATACTCCTTGAGGCTCCAAATCAAACTGCATCTTTAGAAGCTGTATGTTCATGAGCTTGAGTTTTGATAAAGACAACGTGTGGAAAGGGGCAACTGAGACTTAAAGGGGAGGAGAGAGAGAAACGTGGGGAAAAAGAAATGAGGGAGGAAGAAAAGAAAAATAAAATAAAATAAAACAACTTCGTATACAGGCTTCTAGAAAGGGGCATTTTGGTCCTTTTACCCTTGAAGCACAAATTCCCAAATATCCTACTCCAATTCTTAGCCCGTTAATCCACTTTTAGCAATCTTCAGGCTTACCAATAAATTTGAGAATTAATGAGGCATTATCCAATATTTTAGTCTTGACGTCTTTAAAAGTTCAATATCCGAAATCAGATTAAAATTCATGGTTAAAATTGATCAATCGTGACTCTAGTACAACCTAATTTTCGAGCAATGTTTAGGGGTTTCCGCTCATTTGACCCATGGTTGACAGCTTTTCAATCCACGATCATGCCTATTCAAATCATGGCGATCCTCAATTGTCATGTAATCATAAGGGATTGATTGCTCACCCTGAATACAAAGCCAACAGGAAATTGGTTTAACATTGTTCGCAGTTAATATTGAAGTCATTCAGAATCACCCGTAATCCGACCTCATACTTCTACTAAATCGATTAATTTTCATTTGCTAATCATCCTGCAACAACGTGGTATTGTCCCTGTTTGATCCTTATGGTCGAACGGTCTACCCCTAATTGAATTCACTAGTTATATGCGTATCGATCCTTAATTGCATTTCCGAATAGTTAGTTAACTTGTGAGGGGCCAACTCAAAGTAAACATAACTAACAGCGCATTCATAAAATAACCATTTCATATATCTTGAAATAGGTCGAAATTCAGGATGTCACAAAGATCTTCTCTTATGACTAACCTTAGCTTTTCTTCACCAATGATGCTCAAGCTCCTAATAAGCCACCTTAATTTAATGGAAATGACTATGGATACTAGAAGTAAAGGATGCAATCATACATCAAAGCTACAGATATGGATATGTGGGATGTAGTGGAAAATGGTGTAGAAGTACCAGCTCTTGCACAAGTTCTTGCTCACCAAGACGATCAACCTAAAGCCGTCACTATTAACATCACAAAAGAACCTCAGAAAAAAGATAGTCTGAATGCTGAAGCTAGACATCTATTATATTGTGCTTTATCACCATCTGAGTTTAACAGAATTTTCTCATGTGTCGCACTTAAGGAAATATGGGATTTTATCCTATTGACATTCAATAGAATTGATATGGTGCAAAGATGAACATAGTGTTTGGAAACTATGAGTTGTTCAAGATGAAACTTGATGAGACAGTGACACAAATGTTTACTCAATTCACTGAAATAGTGAATGGCCTTGCTCTTCAAGGAAAGGTGTACACTAATGCTGAAAAAGTGAACAAGCCATTATGAGCTCTACCCAAAGAATGGAGCACAATGAAGACTTCATTGTGTGAAACAATAAGGATCCAACCAATCATGATGGATAAGCTGACAGAACATTCATGTCCTATGAAATTGAACACCTGAGTGAAGAAAGCAACTCAAGAGGTAAGAAACTCATTGCATTTAAAGCTGGCCATGATGATGCAGGTGAACAAATATCTTCAGAAGGTGAAGATAGTGATGAAGACATGTCACTATTGACAAAAAGATTCAAGAACTTCATGAGGAAATGAGGAAACAAAGGAAAAAGATCAACCGGGCATTCGAATGATGGAAAGCCTTACAAGAGGAATCCGGAGGTAAGGATATTGTGTATTATGAATGCAAGAAACTAGGTCACATAAAGATTAATTGTTCATCTCTCAAGAAAACAAAAGGACAATTTGAAAAGAAGAAAATGGCATTGAAAGCATAAACATGGGGTGACATCAAATGTGAGTCAAGTGATGAAGAGGAAGTAAATTCTTATTCAAAACATGAGGAAGAAGATGAGGTAAATGATTCTGAATTAACTTATGAAGAATTACAAGATTTTTTGAGGCAAATGTTTGAAGAACACAAAAAGGCTTCAAAAAGAATTTCTGTTTTGAAAAAGGAAGTTTATGATCTTATTATTGAAAACTCTACTTGAAAAGTTCTCATTGACGAACTAAAGAAGGAATATGTTCTCCAAGTAAGTGAAGTAACACTTCTTCGAGTTGAGGATGAGAATTTCAGGGAAGAAATTTCAAATATTAGCTTCAAGTTTTCTCTTAGTTCAAAAACTTTGAAGCACATTCTGTATTCAAATTCCTCACTATAACAAAAGTGGTTTGGGACGTGAGGGACATAAAGATAAGAATAATCCTTTTCCAAAAGCCAATGATAGACTGAAACACACACATCCTGTATGTTGTTATAGGTTTCATTTTGATAGACAATTTACAAGAGCTACTAGCAAGAAATTTCCTAAGTGCTCAACCAGTGATGGATATGGCCATTTCAAAATGAACTGTCCAAAAGAGCAAAAGAAATCCAAAAAGATCAATTGGATGTTTGCCACTGAATTAAAGCTTTACCATAAAGAACCCAAAATTCTATGGATTCCAAAGAAAATATGAGATTTTCCTTGATTGCAGGTGATTTTGAAGAAGAACAAGTGGTATCTGGACAAGAGGTGTTCCAAACACATGACTGTAGATGGCTCCAAATTTATAACTCTCACCATCACAAATGAAGGAACTGTCACGTTTTGTGTAAAAGACAAAGGAAGAATCATCAACAAAAGAAACATTAGGTTGGGAAATCTTATTGTTATATTTCACTTGTCAAAGAATTGAAACACAATCTCATAAGCATCGACCAACTATGTGATAAAGGATACAAAATAGGCTTTGAAGAAGGGAAATGTATTGGCACTAGCAAGGACAATTCCCAATCTTTCACTACAAATAGGTATTGCAACATTTACTTGCTTGACATTTGCTCTGAAGAAGCCTTCTGGCTGATGTCTATCAAGGAAGACTATGAACTTTGGCACTAGAAATTGAGACACATAAATGCCAAACATATTCATAAGATTTCATCAAAAGACCTCATTTGTGGATTATTAAAGATCAGCAATAGCAAATATGATTCTTGTAATGCTTGCATACTAGGAAAGCAATTAAGAAGTTCTTTCAAATCTATAAAATCGATTACTACTAATAGATCTTTGTAGCTGTTATATATGGACCTGTTTGAACCAACAAGAACAACGAGTCTAGGTAGGATTATTAATAGCCGTTGATGACCATTGATAATTCACATGGGTGATGTTTCTATCTCACAAAAATGAGGCATTTCACTCATTTGAGAAATTTGCTTGATGAATTCAAAATGAGAAAGGATACAGCATCTGGACTATCAGAACCAACCACTAAGGTGAATGCAGCGACCAAAGCGTCGCTAAATATTGTAATGAGAATAGACTGGAACACAATGTCTCCACTGCCTACACACCTCAGCAAAATGGTATACTTGAAAGAAGGAATCAATCACTACAAGAAATGGTAAGAACCATGATGATAGAAAGTAGTGTTCCCACTTGCTTCAAGGCTAAAGCAATTGCCACTGCTTGTTACACATTAAATAGGGTGTTACTTAAACTCTAATGGAAAAGACTTTGTACGAGATATTCAAAGGAAGAAAGCCCCCTATACATTACTTCCATGTGTGTGGATGCAAATGTTTTATTCTCAAGAATGCAAACAATAACATTGGGGAAGTTTGATGCAAGAGCTTGTGAAGGTATTTTTCTTGGTTATTCTACTACTAGTAAAGCTTACCGTATTTTCAATAAAGACTCAAAGATAGTAGAAGAGTCCATAAATGTGAAATTAAAAGATGAGCAAAAAGGGTGCAAGCTGATGACTGTGAAGATGTCATACAAATATATGTACCGATTGCAAGTAAACAACAACAACCGCAACCTACAACAAATTCTCTAAATCAAAAGCAACCTTCCAAGGATTGAAGATTCAAGACAGAACATCCAAAGTAACAAATCATAGGGAAAGTGGAAGAAGGGATCAAGACCAAGTTATCTCTCAAGAATATGCTAAACTCTCTAACCCTTATATCTCCACTAGAACCAAAAGGAATTGAAGATGCCATCATGAACAAAAGCTAGATCGAAGCTATGCAAGATAAGCTACATCCATTCAAAGTCAATAATGTTTGGGAATTGGTTACCATACCCAAAAATCAATTAGTCATAGGAACCAAATGGGTATTTCTAAACAAAAAAGGTAATATAATTCACAAAAAACATAGTTGCAAAAGGCTATTCACAAAAGGCATTGATTTTGATGAAACTTATGCTCCTATTGCTAGATTAGAGGTTGCGCAGCTATTGCTAGCATATCTAATTGTTTTCATAATTATGTGCTATATCAAATGGATGTTAAAAAATATCCATTTCTAAATGGATATATTTAAAAAAAATGTATGTTGAGCAACCTCTAGGTTTTGAAGACCTAGGAAGACCAAAAGATATGTATTAACTCAAGAAAGCATTGTACAGACTCAAACAAGCACCAAGAGCCTATATGAAAGATTGAGTACATTCTTGACTGATCATATGACGTCTTGAATTTTGAGCCATTGTAGAATATACTGACTGTGAATTTCATCAATGTGCTATTAATTAATCTCACTCGGAATTGATCACTCTCGCGACACTAACCTCGAGGGAAAAGCTAAAGAAGAAATGAGTACGTACGACTAAAGAACTTGACCTGGAATAGTAATTCAACCATGAGACTTGCAGGAGGACGATCTTGTGGTTATACAAGTCGATTCAATGAATGATTATAACTCGATTTACAAACAGGATATAATGGAATAACAGGTGATTCTGTTTACTATTATCAAGCCTGCGAACGACCCTAAGTCGATTTCAAGTAATCAAGTACTTTAAAATAAGAATCGATCATTTGCAATTTCATGATAAGCGAAGTCATCCAGGTGTCGAGAAAACTTGAACGTAGTGTGAGGCTAATTCAAACACGAGTCGATAACATGTAATTTGTCAAAGCCGCCTATTCATTTAAGATATGCTAAAACTAAAATTGATCAAAATTGGCTGTGAATGGTAATCTGATTTTGGATATCAAACTTTCAGAGACGTTAGGGATGAATCATTGGACAATGCCTCTATAATCCTTAAGAATATTAGTAAGCCCAGAATTGATGGAAAAAGATTGAACGGGCTAAAAATTGAGCTCACAAGGAAGTGGGTCGAGCAAGGCTCTAGTGGGCCTCACGCCCAAGGTGGGCCCAAGCCATCCAAGTGGGCCCATTTAGCCCATTTAGCCCACTTACCTTCTTTCTAGCCCATTGTCCGTTTTAAGTCCAATTCAAGCCCAACAACTTGCAAAGCCCAATTCCTAATCATTTCGAGCCTGTTTCCTTAGCCTGCTTCTTGTCTTCAGCCCAAGGACAATTTGGTAAATTAAGCCCAAGGCAAAAAGACTAAAATGCTCTTCTTGGCATTAATGGATAAGAAAGAAAAGAGGAAGAGAAAGTCCAACTTGACCACGAATTTTTGCATGGGAAATAAAGAGAAGTGATGGGAATTTATGTGAGAAGTGAGCCAACGCTTCATCTTCTCTCTCTCTCTCTCTCTCCTCCTTTTTCCCCTTGACCAACCTCTCTTCTTCTTCATTTTCTTCCTTTCCCCCATTTTCCCTTGCAAGTTCAGTTCATTGCCACGAACCACTTGCAATAGCGACCAGCAAACCCTATACGTCCTTGCCATCATGTTGCTCGCCGATCCAAGTTGTTGGACTACCTGCCTAAGCCGTTCAACCCAACTGCTCACCATCTGCCTTCTCCTTGGTAGTTCTCCACTGGAAACATCCAACCGCCACTATTGCTACCTCATTGCCACTAGAACCAGCCACCATTGCACCTCACTCTCAATCCCCTGGAGTTGCCGAATTCAAGCCAGCGACTCACCATACTGCCAATTCGCCCAACCAGCTGCCAGTCTCTTTGTCTCTCTCTTAGTTTCTACAAAACAGAGGTGGACAGAACTTGCAACTGCTATTTCCATCCCCGAGCCACCTTGTATCGACATTTCAAAGGATCCCATGCGTAGCCCTAGCTGTTGTCATCATGCCTGTGTCTCCAGTTCATTTAACCGGTGAGTTTACATCTTAATCCTTTGATTAGTCCATTAAACTTGTTTACGAATAGATTATATTATGGCTAATCTTAGTTAGGGGATTAATTAAGATTAACTATAGTTAGGTTGGAAGGTTGGAAAAATTACCATGGTTGAGTTAGTCAAAAAGTTGAACTATGGTTAGTTAATTAACCAAGGTTGGGTTAATTAACTAAGGTTGACTTGTGGTAAAGTTAATTAACCAAGGTTGGGTTAGTTAACTAGGGTTGACCTATGGTTGGGTTAATTAACTAGGATTGAGTTAATTACTATGATGGAAACATGGTCCATTTAGTTAACTATAATTTGATTTAATTAATTTTGCTAAACTTGCTTACTGCTAATTTATGGTGGTTAATTAGGATAGTGAAGGATTAGTTTGATGATAATCCTAATTAATATTATTTTATTATAATTTATTTATTTATTTTATTATTATTAATTTCTTTTAATAATAATCAATTAATTTAATTACGAATCATAATATTTATTATTTATAATTAAATTGTAGGACTAATTTGACGAGTCCGTACATGCTAAAGCATATTGAATTGTTTTTTCAATCAAGGGTGCATTGATTGTATGACTAACGTTGTTAATGTTTGATTGCTCTAATTAATAATAATATCACGTGGATATTATGCCTTGATTTTTTAGTACAATTGCATGGACATATAAAAAGAAAATCATGAGGTGTCGGGTGTATATGTCAAGCTTTGCAATGAAAATGAGGCTAGCATGTTTAAATGATAAGGCATGTTAAGTTGGATAGGTTTTTAAATAATATCTGACAATGTGTAATTATTTTCCTGTAATTTTTACATGAAAAATGTGCAGTAGATTATTATGTTGAGCATGTACCACGTTTTGCATTGGTCAATGCATGGAAATGAGTTATTGTGGTGTGCTTGTCTAGTCACATAAATAACCATCACCCCGGAGGGGAGTTGAGGGACGAAGTCCGACTTGTTGGAAATCACAGTGGGAGTCTGGATGCAAGTCGCGGTAGAGGCCAGGCCTATACTCCTTTAGGAATGCTGTCTAGGCGAGAGTTCCAAACAAAACCATGCCCAATGGGCGAGATGATGCTTGGCTAAGCCAAAAGATATCAGTGGGAGTTCAAATGTACACACTAGCAAGAGTTTGGTTATGGCCCATTGAGGGCATTAATAATCGGAACACACATGAATATTGAGTGCATGGGAAACATGTTGTTCTTGGTTCTAATTATGCTTGTGCTTGTTGCACTGATTATGACATGCTTAAGTTGGTACCGTGCAGGGTGTGGCAATGGCCAAGTAAGATCGCCTGCGATGCGACTCGATTATGATTAATTAATGTAGTGCTAAGAATACAAGATGCATTAATTGTGGCATGCATGTGTACTTTACCGTGAAGGGTATAGCATGACCGGGTAAGATTGCCTGCAAGTTGATTACTTGTCGGTTGTTATTACAAGGTTACCAAGTCATTGACTAAGTCAAATGAGAGTTGTTTTGCTATTGATCTACCTAGGAATTTGATTATGCGATAGGTACCCCGAGGCGAGTTAATATCCTAGCCAAGGCTTAGGGCAATAACTCACTAAGATTATATCTCATTTATCATTGTTAACCATTTTTAGGTCCCTATGATGGCACACCACCCCGTGCGATTCAAAGACCCTAAGGATTAGGAGACCATCATTATGACCCATAGATTTCCTAGGCAGACACACTTGTACAAGAAGTATGTGTCCACCATATGGGTGGATGAGGGACCAGGGATGTGGGTTCCCAATAGGTTCTTGGCATGGTTCATCACGAATGGTGAGATCCTGCTCGGCCCTCTACGAGGTTTTGATAGCCCATCTAGTAAGGGCCTTGAGAACAAGGAATGGGATCCCATGGAGATAAACCCTCCTAATAAGACAATGGTGGATCCCGATCCTACCCTATTGGCAGTTGACCCGTACCCTTCTGACTACGACCCAACAAAACCTGACTCTAAGGAGTCTCTGTATTTTGGTAGTCCTTGAAGGATGTACCAAGCCTAAGTTTTTGAGGGAGTAGATTAATCCAGCCCTGGCATCTTTTTGGAGGCTCAAAAAAGAACTTGCCTACTAACGGGCTTGTAATTAAAAATGTTCCTTTAGGGGTGGATCTAGTAAATAAATAAATTGTTGGTTTGCTGCAATTATAATTGATCATCTTGATAATCCTATTGTTGTTTACTTGAATGGGTGATTTAAATTGTTTTCCACCTATGCATAATGAAAAGATAAAAAGAATGGTCGACGACGCATCCTGAGACGTCGCATTCATTTGACTAAAGTAAAGGGGTTGTCACGTGCTTGAGGTTCAAAGTGTGACATCCTTTTTGGTTTTGGTATTAAAGCCTTGTCAATACCTATAGTGATAAGGTGCAATAGTTATGGGATAGTAAGATAGGGATGACGTTCATTTTGTACACCTGTGTTTGCTTATATGTTTTATACTATAAACGGGTTGTTCATAGTTTCTAATTCCTTACTGAAATTGGAAATCAGAATCAGTGAGGATTTTGTAAGATGAGCAATCCTGAGTAGAGAGCCCCTAAATATAGGCCAATGCCCGGTCAAGCTGGTGCTTGGAGTAGAGTGGTAGGGGATCATAGGTTAGATGGGATCCTACAAGCACTAGAGACATTGATAGGACAATAAGTTAAAGATCGAGCTGACGTTGCAACTAGAGCCGCCGCCACTATTGCTCCTATTACCTATGCTAAGGTTCCTGTGGTTAGGAACGAGAGCTGCGAGCAACCCATGCATAAGTTGGTCGAGCAATTTTAGGCTCAAACCGCCAAGGTTCAATGGCACAAATGACCCTGAAGCTACAACCCTACAGGTTAGAGACATAGAGAAGACATTTGTGGTGCTGAAGTGCTCAAAGGAAGACAGAGTCATCTTGGTGATTTACTAACTTCAAGGTAACGCCAGTACATAATGGGAAATTACTTGAGGAAGGGTGTTTCCTGAAGGTACAACCTAAACATGAAGTGCCTTTATCAAGGCCTTTAATGGGAAATATTTCTTGGACAGCACGTGAGAATTAAAGATGACAAAATTCCAGCGACTTCATCAAAATCAATTATCTGTGGATTAGTATGAAGCGAAGTTCGATGAGTTGTCAAAGTATGCTCCAAGGTTGATAAAAGATCCCTTAGATAAGGCAAGAAGGTATAAGGATGACCTAAAGCCTGAGCTTAAGGATCAGTTGGTGCCCCTAAACTTGAAAAGTTATGATGAGATGTACGAGAGGGCCCAAATGACCGAGAAGAACATGACTGAGTGGGCAGCTGCATCGAGATCACGATTTGTGCCTAGTAGAAATAACCATTGACTTGGGAAAAGGCCGATGTCGAGGGGAAGAAATCCCATCTCACCTAACAAGAAGAATTATGTGGGAAAGTAGGCATCCAATTCCATGGGCGTGTGCCGACTGTGTGGGAGAAGGCATGGGAATGCCCCATGTCCTTCTAGGATGGGAGCCTATTATGGATGTAGCCAATAGGGCCATCAAGTGAAAAATTATCCAAGTAGGCCCGTGATGACGATTCTGCCACCGCTGCAGGGAGGACAACCTATAGAGATCGCACCACAAAATAATCAAGGTAGCCCTTAGGCACAAGGAAGAGTTTATGCCGTAACCAATAAGGAAACGGAGGATAAGCTTGTCGTAGTTCCAAGTACAATATCGTTGCACAATCATGCTACTTATGCGTTATTTAATCCCGGTGCTATGCATTCTTTTATTGTTGAACAATTTATTAAGCTAGTGGGTTTAAGTCCAAAATCATTGGGAGTGGTCTATAGTATTTCTACTCCGTTTAAGGATGAGATATTGTCTGAGTTAGGTTGTTATAATTGTAAGCTAGTTCTTGCCGATCACGAGAAGGCTATTGATTTTGTTGTGAGAACAATGTATGACTTCAATATCATAATTGGGATGGATTGACTCACCAAGCAATGAGCTATGGTGAATTGTCATGGAAAGAAGATTCGGTTTTACCCGATAGTGGGCAGTAGTTTGGATTTGTTGGAAATTGAGGAGGACCCTCAATCCCTCTAATTTCGTCACTTGAGGTGACCTGACTGCTGGATGTAGGTTGCCAAGGTTATTTGGCAATGGTAGTTGATACATTAGTGGAGGAACCAAGGATGGAAAGCATCACCACGATACGAGAAAACTTAGATGTTTTTCCAAAGGAATTTCTTGGATTACCTTTGAAGAGGGAAATCAAATTTATGATTGAGCTAGCCCTTGGAATAGGGCCAATTTCTAAAGCACCTTGCAGAATGGCATTGTCGGAATTAAAGGAATTAAAGGTGAAGATGCAAGAATTACTGGACAAAGGATTCATTCCCCAAGGATTCATTCCTTGGGGAACGACAATGTTGTTTGTAAGGAAAAATGATAGATCATTACATTTTTGCATCAACTATCAGCAACTCAATCACGTGACTATTAAGAATAAATATCCGTTGCCAATGATTGATGATCTGTTTGATCAACTCCAGGGAGCTTCGGTATTTTCCAAGATAGGCATGAGGACAGGCTATCACCAACTGAGAATTAAGAAGGAGGAGATATCGAAAACAGCGTTTCGTATGCATTATGGTTATTATGAGTTCACCGTAATACCGTTTGGTTTGACGAATGCTCCTACAGCCTTTATGGACTTGATGAATCGCGTGTTCAAGGAGTATTTGGATCAATTGGTGATCATGTTTATCGATGATATTCTAGTATCCTCAAGAAGTCTAGAGCACAAAAGACACATGAGGATAGTGCTGCAAACCTCACGAGAACATGAACTTTATATCAAGTTTAGTAAGTGCGAATTTTGGTTAACTCGTGTGGCATTTCTGGGTCACATGATTTCATGCGAAGGAATTTTTGTTGATTTGACTAAGATCGAAGCCATCATAAATTAACTATGACCCACGATGGTAAGGAAATTCAGAGTTTCTTAGGATTGGCTAGCTGTTGTAGACGGTTCATAGAAAGGTTTTTTGCGATAGCCATGCCCATGACAAGGTTACTGAAGAAAGAAGAAAGATTTGATTGGATAGATAATTGCAAGCGTAGTTTTCAAGAGCTTAAGTATAAGCTAACTACCGCACCTATCTTAACAATACCATCTTGTCTTAGAGGGTATGAAATCTACAGTAATGCATTATACAAAGGACTGGGCTGCATTTTAATGCAACATGGGAAGGTGGTTGCATATGCATCCCGACAGCTAAGACCTCACAAGCTTAACTATCTAATGCATGGTTTGGAATTAGTGGTGATAATCTTTGCACTCAAGATTTGGAGGCACTATTTGTGCAGAGAAAAGTTTAAAATTTTCACAGACCATCAAAGTCTAAAGTATATATTCTCTAAAAAGAAATTGAATATGAGTCAATGTCAATAAATGGAACTTCTTAAGGATTATGATTGCAAGATTTTGTATCATCCTGGGAGAGCTAACAAAGTGACTACACACTGAGTCGAAAATCGTCAATTGCGCAACTGATGATACAAAAATGAATCCTACTCAAAGGAGTTCGAGATTTGGATTTCAAACTTGAGTTAGGCCACCTTGCTAGTCTAATAGGTACTTGCAGGGTTAAACCCCAAATGCAAACTAGGATTAGAAGCACACAAACAGCGAATACAAAGATCCAAAAGATTCTGCAAATGGATAAGGCCAACTTTCAAGTGTTTGAGGATGGGACATTGAAATTTTGTGAACGATTGTGCATGCCCAACGATGCTAAGCTTAAGGAAGCAATCCTATCAGAAGCCCATCATAGTAGTTATAGCATCTATCCGAGTAGTATGAAGATATACCAAAATCTAAAACAACATTTATAATGGAATGGCATGAAGTTGGACATTGCCAAGCACGTAGCTAATTGTTTAACGTGCCAACAAGTGAAAGCATAACATTGTAAGCTTGGTAGATTACTGCAACCCCTTGAAATTCCTGAATGGAAGTAGGAACATATCACAATGGATTTCATGATGGGGTTATGAAGGAGTTTAGCGAGGTAATGACTCGATTTGGGTTATAGTTGACAAACTAACAAAGGTTGCTCATTTTATCGCTATACCGAATGATTTTGCATTAGATAAGTATGCAAAACTGTACATGCGACAAATTGTGCATCTTCATGGTGTGCCAATGACAATTACATATGACTGTGACCCTAAGTTTATGGCAACATTTTAGAAAAGTTTACAATCTGCCATGGGGACAAAACTACAGTATAGCACGATATACCATTCATAGACGGATGGTCAATCGGAGAGAACAATTCAAATGCTTGAGGATATGCTATGAGCTCATGTTGTAAATTTCAAAGGAAGTTGGGAGGAACAACTCCACCTAGTTAAGTTTGCCTACAATAATAGCTATCAGCAAAGCATTAAGATTGCCCCATTCGAAGCGTTGTACAGCAGACCTTGCAAAACTCCGTTATGTTGGGACAAGGTTGGTGAATGAAAGATTACATGACTAGAGTTAGTGCAACAATCATTAGATGCCGTCAAAGTCATTCGAGACAAGCTAAAGACAGCTTAGAGTCACCAAAAAAGTTATGCGGATAAACGGCGTAGGCCATTGGCATATAAAGTGGGCAACCACATGTTTTTAAAGGTATCGTCAATGCAAGGCACTTCGAGATTCAATAAAAAGGGAAAGTTGAGTCCAAGGTATGTTAGACCTTTTGAAATTTTGGAAAGAATCAAAGTTTTAATATGTCATCTTGCACTGCCCCCGAAACTTGCTTAAGTACATGATGTCTTTCATATGTCCATGCTGAGGAAGTACGAACCAAATCTGACTCACATGCTAAATTTTGAGGAAAAAGATGTGGGCGATAGGGTGTTGTACGTGGAAAGACAAATTTGGATGGTAGATCGCAAGAAGCAAGCACTTCGAAACAAAACGATTTCCTTGGTCAAGGTAATTTGGCAGCATCATAGGACAGAAGGAGCCACATGGGAAAGCAATGATATAATGAGGCATTGGCACCCCCTATCTTTTTGAGGATTCTAGTTTTAATACAAATTTTGAGGACAAAATTTCTATAAGGGAAAAGAATTGTGATGTCCTGAATTGCAAGCTATTGTGGAATATAACGACTATGAATTTCATCGATGCATTATTAGTTAATCTCACTCAGAATTGATCACTCTCGAGATACTAACCTTGAGGGAAAGGCTAAAGAGGAAATGAGTATGTACACTAAAGAACTTGACTTGGAGTAGTGATTTGACCATGAGACTTGCAGGAGGACGATCCTATGGTTATATAGGCCAATTCAATGAATGATTATAAGTCAATTCACAAACAAGATATGATGGGATAATGGGTGATTCCGTTTACTATTATCAAGACTATGAGCAATCCTAAGTCAATTCCAAGTAATTGTGTACTTTGAAATAAGAATCAATCATTTGCAATTTCATGATAATTGAAGTCATCCAAGTGTCAAGAAAACTTGAATGTGATTTGGGGCTAATTCAATCACGAGTCGATAATGCGTAATTCCTCAAAGCTGCCCATTAGTTCAAGACACGCTAAAACTGCAATTGATCGAAATTAGCTGTGAATGGAAATTCAATTTTGGATGTCAAACTTTCAGGGATGTTAGGGACGAATCATTGGACAATTCCTCTATAATCCTCAAGAATATCGATAAGCCCGAAATTGATGGAAAAAGATTTAACAGGTCGAAAATTGACTCACAAGAAAGTCGATTGGGCAAGGCCCTAGTGGGCCTCACACCCAAGGTGGGCTCAAGCCATCCAAGTGTGCCCGTTCAACCCATTTAGCCCGTTTACCTTCTTTCTAGCCCATTGTTTGTTTTGAGCCCAATTCGAGCCCAACTATTTGTAGAGCCTAATTCCTATTCATTTCAAGCACGTTTCCTTAGCCCGCTTCTTGTATTCAGCGCAAGGACAATTTGGTAAATTGAGCCAAAGGAGAAAAGGACCAAAATGCCCTTCTTAGCATTAATGGATAAGAAACAAAAGAGGAAGAGAAAATCCAACTTTACCATTAATTTTTGCATGGGAAATGAAGAGAAGTGATGGGCATTTATGTGAGAAGTGAGCCAAGGCTTCATTTTCTCTCTCTCTCTCTCTCTCTCTCTCTCCTCCTTGTCCCCTTAGCCAACCCCCTCTTCTTTTCCTCCTTCTTCTTCCTTTTCTTCATTTCCTCCATTTTCCCTTTGCAAGTTTAGCTCCTTGCCACCTAAACCACCTACAACAGTGACCAGCAGACCCTATCTATCCTTGCAGTCATCATCACTCGCCAGTCCAAATCATCAAACCACTCGCCATCACCTTCTCCTTGGTTGTTCTTCGCTAGAAAAGTCCAACCATTGCTGTTACTACCTCACCGCCGCTTGAACCATCCACCACTGCACCTCACCCTTAGTCCCCCAAAGTTGCCGTACCACTGGTTTGCCCGACCAACCACCGGTCTCCTTGTCTCTCTCTTGGTTTTTGCAAAATAGAGGCAGACGGCACTTGCAAATATTGTTTCCATCAACATTTTAGAGGTTCTTGTGCATAGCCCTAGCCGCCACTGTCGTTGTGTCCGTGTCTCCGGCTCACTTAACTAGTGAATTTATGTCCTAATCCTTTGATTAGTTCGGCAAACTTGCCTAACATAAATTATATTATGGTTAATCTTAGTTAAGGTATTAATTAAGCTTAACTATAGTTAGGTTGGAAGGTTAGAAAAATTACCATGGTTGAGTTATTCAGAATGTTGAACTATGGTTAGCTAAATAACCAAGGTTGGGTTAATTAACTAAAGTTGACTTGTACTAAAGTTAAATAATCAAGGTTGGGTTAGTTAACTAGGGTTGACTATGATTGGGTTAATTAACTAGGATCGAGTTAAATAACTATAGTAGAAGCATGGTTAGTTTACTTAATTATGGTTAATTTTAATTAATTTTGCTAATCTTGTTAGTGCTAATTAACATTGGTTAATTTGGATAATCGAGGATTAGTTTGATAATTATGATTAGTATTATTTTATTATAAAGAATTAATTTCTTTTATTATTTTTAATTTATTTTAATTATAATAAATTAATTTAATTATAAATAATATTGATTATTTATAATTTAATTGTGGGACTAATTTGACTAGTTTGTACATGCTAAGGCATATTGACTTGTTGCTTGAATCAAGGGTGCATTGACTATATGACCGACGTTGTTAAAGCCTGAATGCTTTGATTAATAATAACGTCACATGGATATCATGTCTTGATTTTGTAGTACATTTGTATGAACATTTAAAATGAAAACCCCGAGGTGTCGGGTGTATATGTCAATTTTGCAATGAAAATGAGGCTAGCATGTTTAAATGATAAGGCATGTAAAGTTGGATGGGTTTTTAAATAATATCTGACAATGTGCAATTATTTTCCTTCAATTTTTACATGAAAATCTGCAGTAGATTATTACGTTGAGCATGTACCACATTTTTATTGGTCAATGCATGGAAATGAGTTATTGCGGTATGCTCATGTGGTCACATAAATAAACCATCACCCCGACAAGAGTTCGGGGGACGAAGTCCGACTTGTCAAAAATCCCGGCAAGAGTCTGGATATGGGTCGCGATAGAGGCTGGACTTATGCTCCTTCGAGAATGCCATTTGGGCCCGAGTTCCAAACGTAGCCATGCCTGATGAGGCAGGACAATGCCTAGCAAAGCCAAAAGACACCGAGGGGAGTTCAGTTGTACACACTAACAAGAGTTCGGTTGTGGCCCATTGAGGGCATTAATAATCGAAACACACATGAATGTTGAATGCGAGGGAAACATGTTGTCCTTGGTTTTGATGATGCTTATGTTTGTTGCACTAATCATGACATGCCTGAGTTAGTACCATGTAGGGTCTGGCAATAACCAGAAAATCGCTTGCAATGCAAATCAATTGTCATTGAATAATGCAATGTTGAGAATATGGGATGCATTAATTGTGGCATGCATGTGTACTTTACCATGCATGATATGGCATGACCAAGTAAGGTTGCTTGCAAGTCAATTGCTTGTTTATTGTTATTATGAGCTTACCGAATAGATCGAGTCATTGACTAAGGCAAATGAGAGTTATTTTGCTTTTGATCTGCTTGGGAGATTTGACTATGCTATAAGTACCCCGAGGCGAGTTAATATCCTAGACGAGGCTTAAGGTGATAACTCACTAAGATTATATCTCATTTGTCGTTGTTAAATATTTCAAGTCTTTAAAATGGCGCACCACCCGGTGCGATTCAAGGTCCCCAAGGATTAGGAGACCATTGTTACAACCCATAGATTTCCTAGGCAAGCGCACTTGTATGAGAAATACGTGTCCACCATCTGGGTGAATGAGGGACCGAGGATGTGGCTTCCCCATAGGTTCTTGGAGTGGTTCATCAAGGAGGGTGAAATTCTACTCAGCCCTCTGCAAGGTTTTGATGGCCCGTCTGGTAGCGGCCCTAAGGACGAGGAATGGGATTCCATGCAAATAGACCTTCCTGATGGGACAATGGTGGATCTTGATTCTGCCTCATTGGCAGTTGACCCATACCCCTTTGACTACAACCCAACGGAGCCCAACTCTAAAGAGTCTGTAGTTTGGTAGTCCCTAAAGGACATACCAAGCCCAAGTTTTTGAGGGAGTAGATTAACCCAGCCCTAACGTCTTTTTGAAGGCTCAGAAAGGAACTTGCCCACTAACGGGCTTGTAATTAAAAATGTATCTTTGGAGGTGGATCTAGTAAATTAATAAATTAGTGGGTTTGCTGCAGTTACGATTGATCATCCTACTATCCCTGTTATTGTTTATTTGACTGGGTGATTTAAATTGTTTTCCGCATGCACATAACAGAAAGATAAAAAGAATGGTCAACAACGCATCCTAAGACGTTGCATTCATTTGACCAAAGTGAAAAAGTTGTCGTGTGCTTGAGGTTTGGAGTGTGCATCCCCGTCGGTTTTGGCATTAGAGTCGGGTCAATACTTGGAGTGATAAAGTGCGATAGGTTATGGGATAGTAAGATGGGGATGATATTTGTTATGTACACTTGTGTTTGCTTATATGATTTTATGCTATAAGCGGGTTGTTCATAGTTTATAATTCCTTGCTAGAATTGGAAAGCAGGATCAGTGAGGATTCTGCAAGATGAGCAATCCCGAGTAGAGAGCCGCTCGGCACAGGGCAATGCCTAGTCAGGCTAGTGCTAGGAGTAAAGCACTGGAGGATCTTAGGTTAGATGGGATCCTATAAGCACTAGAAACCTTGATAAGATAGCAAGTTGAGGATCGAGCTGCTGCCACCGTTGCTGCTCTTGTCACCCCTACTGAGGTTCCTATGGTTGGGAACGAGGGTTGCGAGCGACCAACTATAAGCTAGTTGAGCAATTTTGAGGCTCAAACCACCAAGGTTCAATGGCACAAGTGACCCTGAACCTATAACCTTATAGGTCAGAGACATGGAGAAGACGCTTGTGGTGTTGAAGTGCTTAGAAGAAGACAGAGTAATCTTGGCAATTTACTAACTTCAAGGTAACGCCAGTATGTAGTGGAAGCTACTAAATGAAGGGTGTTTCCTAAAGGTATGGCCTAGACATGGGGTGCCATTATTGAGGCCTTTAATGTGGAATATTTCTTTGAAAGCGCGCAAGATTAAAGATGACGGAATTCCAACGGTTTCGTCAGAATCAATTATTTGTGGATCAGTACGCAGTGAAGTTCGCTAAGTTGTCAAAGTATGCTCTAAGGTTGATAGAGAATCCCTTTGATAAGGTAAGGAGGTTTAGGGATGGTCTAAAGCCCGAGCTTAAGGATCAATTGGTGCCATTGAACTTGAAAAGTTATGATGGGATATGCGAGAGGGCCCAAATAATCAAGAAGAACATGACTGAGAGGACAACCGCGTCAAGATCACAATTTATGCTGAGTAGGGATAACCGTCAACTTAAGAAGAGGCCGATGTTGGGAGGAAGAAATCCCATCCCACCTAACAAGAAGAATTATGTGGGAAAGCAAGCATCCAATTCCATAGGCATGTACCAACTGTGTGGGAGAAGGCATGGGAATGCCCTATGTCCTTCTAGGACGAAAGCCTATTATAGATGCAGCTAATAGGGCCATCAAGTGAAAAACTATCCAAGTAAACCCATGCTGACAATTTTGCCACCGCCATAAAGAGGACAACCTGCAGGGAACGTACCGTAGAACAACCAAGGTAAACCCCAAGTGCAAGGAACAGTTAGCCTTCTCAATGTGGCTAAATTGCTTCTATTTATACAGTGATAGTGCACATGTTCTTCCACTCACTAGAAATCGCTCCTCTCCTTTATAACTTCTCTTAAGTTCATCATCCCCTCGTTTCATCATCTAATTATCAAACCATGGCTCCCAAAACTCATCTTACTCCCAAAACCGTGAGGAAATCCACTCGCACTTCAGCCAAGATGGCCAAGTCCTTCAAAGAGTGACCTTCTCACATTGACATAACAAACAAGCCTGAAGGATCCACTAAAGCCACTCAAAGCCGGAGTGTTGACCAATCTCAACCAACAAGCGAATCAAGAACTACAAGCACAGCATTGCCATCATCTACTAAAGGTGTAACACCTATCATGCCCCGACCCTCAAGCACATGATAATCCTTTACTCTTGTGGTAATTTAATTACAACATCCTAGGATGCATCGCTAACCCATTCTTTTTATCTTTTAGTTATATGCATGCAAAAGCGAATCAATAGACACCTAGTCAATCAAAGCAATAAAGATAGTAGCAAAGTATAACATCAAACGCTTTCAAAAGAACTACTCTTATTCATCTACTAACTAACCATGGGAAGTTTACATATAAAAACCTTTCAGATAGGCGACTTCTTATCAAACCATCAAAAGGAACCAACAAGGCCAAAGTTAATCTACTCCTTCTAAACACGACAAAGAGCTAGACCACGTGTCGGTTCTCTATATTATGGACCTGAAAATGATTAAACAACAATGGGTGAGATATCAATCTCAATGAGTTAACGACCTAAGCCTTAGTTAAGAAATCAACTCACCTCGAGTGCAACCTAAACATGCAGTTTATTATCGATGGCAAATCAATAGCAAAGCGACCCTCGCTCTGCCTTAACTATATACAAGATTAGGCAATTTAGCCCTAAAGCAACCAACCACAAACCATCAAATCAACCCATAGACATTCTTACCTCACATTGGCACATATCTTACACGACACAAATTCACATGTGCCGTAATCAATGCAATAAGTATTAAACATACTTAGAGCACATATCACATTTTCCCATGCACAATGCATTCTCGTGTATTTCAATTATTACAACCCATCGGGCCATAGCCAATACAAGAATTGGTGATCTTCGACATGATCAGGTATCGTCCCACCCCATCGGACACAGCAACATCACATGTTATTATATGTATCAGGACAACATTCCATAAAGGAGCATTAGTCCTACCTCAACCGCAACTCCGCATCTTCCCGCATAATCATACACATCAAGACGAAATCATTACCCCTCGTAATCATATGCATAAGGGCATTACATGATCACACAAGCACTCAACCACTCCAACCCATTCTATATTTCATCATTTAGCCAATGCAAATGTGGTTTGTGCTCCAAATAATAAACTACTATCATTTTCACACATAAAATGTAGTAAAAATAATCACACGTGATTATGTACAGACAATTGACCCATCAAACTTTGCATACTTCTCTTTTAAACTCATAAAACCCAACAGATATACCGACACCTCGGAAATTTTCATTTATATGTCCATGAAAATCCTTTTAAAAAAATTAAGAAATGATGTTTCACGTGGGGCAAATATGGCAAGTAGGCATTAAATAGCATAGAACGTGCATAGAATTCATATAAAAATTCAAGCAAAAATCATGTATAAGTGGCACTTATCACCCTATAGCGATAACATATCAGTCATTCCTTGATAACGTATTGCACGTTAGGCAATAACCTATCACTTATTTTTCAGATAGCTTATCGTACATTTTACGATAGCTTATCACCATTTCTAATAACTCATCGCCCCTTTGATGATAGTTTATCAACTTTCTCCCGATAGCCTATCATGATAGCTTGTCATCAACCTTCGATAGCTTATCATGATAGCTTACCACTTCAATTATAATTAATTAAACTAATTAAACTTAACTTACTTAAACTAATCCTAATCAAGTTTAACGGGAGAAGTACGCTATCAATGCCTTAACATGTCTAGGGCACTCACTTTAGTGTTATAATTTTTCAACGGCTTACTTAAGTGCAATCGTGGCTTTTCTTTATTAACATTTTTAGCTAACATGGCTTACCAGAACACATGGATGCTGAACGACATTGTTTAACCAACGTTTCGTGGATTACTTAAGTGCCAATTTTTTTGAAAAAGGATTTTTTCAGTGTCACATTGACACTGAAAAAATTGTTTTTCAAAAATTTTGGCACTAAAAAAATTACTTTTCAAAAAAATTTGGCACTAAAAAATCGTTTTTCAAAAAATTTAGCACTAAAAAAAGCATTTTTCGAAAATCTTGGCACTAAAAAAATCATTTAAAAAAATTGGCCTTTAAGTGATCCACAAAAAGTTAGTTAAACAACGTTAAATGTCACATTAGCTAAAAAAATTAATTAAAAAAGCCGTGCGTTAATTTTGGCTGGAATATCTTACCGAAGGCACTTAAATGATTATTTTTCTTCAATTTTAGCACTTAAATAAGCCGACGAAAAAATATGGCACTAAAGTAAGCATCGTACACATGTTTGTTTAACTATAAACTATCTCCTAATCAAGTTCAACATCTTAATCAAGGGATTAGAGCATCAACTCACTCATTAACGATTCTAATGATGCGGGAATGACAACGGTAGTGCGAGTGACAAGCGACTAAGTTCGAAATGGCAAGGGGCAGCGGTGGTGGAAGTGGGCCTTGACAGTGGTGGCATGGGCGGCCTCAGCCAAGTGGATAAGCAACACATAACAATGATGACGGGACGTTGATTGGGCGATGAGTAGCTCACAATGGTTTGGTGGCAACAACAAGCAGCAACAAGGAGTCATTCTGGTGGGGTGTTGCTCAACCAAGGGAAAGAACAAAGGAAGAAATTGAGAGACAGACAGACAAACAAATAGAGAGAGAGAGAGAGAGAGGAGGTGGACACGAGGGAGGGGGATAAAGGAGGAGAGAGAGAGGGGGAGAGATATTTTCTCTTCTTGGCTTATTCTCCAAGTTCATTATTTCCCCAAAATTGTTCATCATCACCCTTGACTATCTCTCTCTTTTGTCCCCTTCCCTTAAATGCAAGAAGAGTAAAATGGTCATTTCACATTTTAGACAAATTTTTTCCTATTTTTCCTTGGGCCATATGTTGAAATGGGCCTTGGTTTAGGCTCGAATGAAGAGAATGGGCCTTGAAAGGTTATTAGGCTTGAAAATGCTATTGGGCTTGAAATGGGCTTAAATTGGGCCTAATAGGCTTGCTTGGGCCTACTTAGGCTTAGTGGGCCCCATTTGGCCGAACCTAAGAAGGCATGAAGCCCATTGGGCCTTTGCCTGGCCCATCTCCTTCATGGACTCCAATTCTCAACCCATTAATACATTTTTCCAAAAATTCGAGCTTACCAAAGAAACATGACAATTAATGAGGCAACGTCCAATAAGTTAGCCCTAAAGTCTTTGAAAGTTCAATACATAGAAATCAAATAATTCATGATTAAAATCAATCAAATGCAACTTTAGTATGACATAAACTATCAGGCAACTTTTAGAAGTTTTCGCACATGTTTATGCCTCTTCAATCCGACTCTTATCTCTGCCGAATCAATTTATTTCCATTAGTTAATTAGCCTGTAACAGCGTGGTATTGTCCTTCTTTGACCATTATTGTCTAGTCTATCCCTAATTGAATTCTTTGGTCGCGCACGTATCAACCCTCAATGGCCTTTCCTAATAGGTTAATTAACTCATGAGTGACCAATTTAGAGTAAATGTAACTAATAATGCATTGATTAAATAATCATTTCATATATCCCGATAAGGGTCAAAATCCAAGACGTCACAACACCGATCACCAAAATGCCTAAATCGAGACTTCCAACAAAAAGGGTTACAACAAGTGTACCACCAATGTCACCACTACAACTATTGCTCCATCATTATCAACCCTATCACAACTAGACCAAAAGATTAGATCAAAGGTCTAGCCACTCTCATAGACCAGCACTTAGTCAACTGCTCTAGGCCAGAACTGTTGAATCACAAGTTCAACCACTCAAGCAACTACTGGATGCTCGGAAAAAAAAACAAAAAAACAAGTGCTAAACCATCTCAGCTTATCATCTAGCCTTCATTGCAGAAATCATCTATGTAAGAGGAAACACCCTCAGAGCTTGTAGTTATGATAGACAAAAGGAAGTAGATCGTCAACCAACCTAAAATATTAACTGATCAACTAGCCACTCTGCTTGAAAGAAGTGAAGTTGGAATAGAAACCAACATTGTGAAGATGACGATGGTCAAGTATTCCAAAACTTTGAACCTACTGCTAGTCGTGAACTCAAACCTTCTTTCGATTATGAAATATTTTTGTCTCGAGAACATAAGGATGTAATGCAAGCATTTTATGAACGAGGAACAATTCCACACCAATATGTTGATTTTGATTTTCTAGAAGCCCATGGTATTTTTTTTGTTTGAACTCTTTGAGCCCTTTAAGTTAAATTTTTCCTACTCCATGAAAGAAGAGGTTCATCCTACCCTAGTGGCCTTGTTTTATTCATATCTCCATTTTCCAAATAGGGACTCCTTTGTTTTCACTTTTCGAAAACAAAATTATGTTATTACTTTGGATGAACTTGCTAAGATCATCTAGGCTAGAATACAATGTTTTGAAGAAAATTCTTATGGAGCCTAATGAAGCTCACAGTTTTATGTTGGAAACTCCAAATTTCTCTCAAGGTTTTAGAGAAATTGTCCATCTGAACCTACTGTCTCTCAAGATGAATTTCATTCAAGAGATTTTGATCCTCTACCTTCATCCCAAAACATCCTCTACAAGTGATGTCTCTCGTTATGAGGCTAGATTCATTTAGGCCATTTTCACTAAGTTTAATGATTTCTCTTTTCCCAATATGATCATTATCCACATGTACCACATGGCACATGGCTAAAAGAAAGACAGGTGAGATGCTTTATGATGCTAAAAGAAAGACGGACTAGATTCAAGCACCTAAAAATCAACTTCTCTTATGCTACCCCACTGAGCATAGTTAATTTCAAGATTAGGAAGAAGAGACTAGCCAAGATGATGCTGAGAATGACTCATGATGGATGGGTCAATCAAAAAGGTGAAGTCATCCCCATTGGACACGGCAATGAAAAAAGAACAATCGCTAAGATTAAAGAAAGACTCACTGAAGTAACTAAGCAAGAGAAGAATAAGTAGGCTAAGGCACAAAAGCAAGCCTCTTGTCCACCAAGTCGAGAAAGATCATCATCTCCTGTGGACACATTTGCCTGTCCAATTGTCAGTCTTGCCCAACTTCAAGATGATGTTTAGGAGATCAGGACCACTCTCTCCTCTTTGACTCAATATATGGTTAAGATCAAACACACACTCTTTAGCTTAGATTGCTATGAACCCAGTTAACTTGACACTGACACTCGGAATGTAAATTGCCAACCTCTTCTCAACAATGCAAACACCTTTGCACCTAAAAATCCTCATAATTTTTTATGTGCTCTTGTATTGCTTTTGTTGATCATGCCTTTTTTTTTTTTTTTTTTGCTATTTTTTTGCCTTTTTTTTTGCTTATTTCATATCTTTTTGCTAACGACAAAAAGGGGGAGAGTTAACATTATGTGAATAATTGATGTTTGATGTGATATATAACTTAAAGATATTTGACTTAAAGAGAACATTAACTCATATATCTTGATGATTTGATAATTTGTTGCACTTAAAGTTGCTTAAAGCTACGCATATTCTTATTATCAAGACAAGATCATCAACACAAGGGAAGCTTCATCAAAACATTTAGATATCATTTCTTAAGGAACTTCATACATTTGATGATACTCCTTTCTCTAAAAGATCTCAAATTTCCCATGTTTATGAGATTAACTAGCTCATATCTCCAATTCACCGCAATATCCTACGATCCTGTTTAAATTTTACTGCAACTTTTTCAAACAACAATTATTATTTATTCACATTTGCGGATATATTTGTCATTATCAAAAAGGGGAAGATTGTTAGAAAAACATCTCCAAGTGATTTTGATGATATCCAAATTATTCTCAGTATAATATTTACTATGGCATATGCAAATGTTTGTACCAAAGGACTGCGCAATATCCATAGTGTGATCCAGAAGAAGGAAGTTCACAATAAGTCCTAACACAAATTTTCCATAAATAGTACTAGTGAACCTAAAGATCATCTATTGACAATGTTTGTATTGTAGCTGTGAAGATCAGGTCAATGGTGTTGTGGCAACCACGTACATCTAATGATGTTCATTGGATCAGCAAACTAGTTGTTATGGGCAGGAATTCGCATAGCAGTAGATTCCAAATGAAAGCAATAGCCGAGTAGCTAGGTTGTCTAACAAAACTGTCAAAGATTGCAATGAAGGGACAATAATATCCCCAATTTTAGGCCGTGAGAATAGGACTGAAAAGTCAGTATATTCATGCTAGGAATTTCCCTTGGACAAGGGCACCATGCATTGTCTTGTATAAGGACGGCATACCTTGCATCAAGCCATGGATCGGCCTCTCAACCACGAGGGTTGGTCGTGGAACGGTCACGCACCACCATGGATTCAATGACGACTATGGCTTGGTTCCGAGCGAACGTGCATCGCTCGCAGATGATTCTGCACAAACATGGACCGACCATGGACGATCATGAGTCAATCCCTTTTAATCGTGGATTGGCTTCAGATCAATTGGTTCTATGAAACCATATGATAATTAGGGGTCAACCATGAATCGTCTGCAACAAGCCATGAATATGTCAAGGCAAGGCCATAGGCCAACCAAACCTAGCCCATGCCAAGCACACAACTCATCAGGCCCTACCAGATGCCATGAACAAAACTAGGCCAAGGCTTGATCTACCAAGCCTATGTCGATCAAGGTAAACCATGAAATAGCCCGCAAAACCAACTCAATGGGCACCAAACTGGCCAATCCTAATAAGATAGGCTACGATCAGCCTCACCTAAGCACGAAGTGGCCGTGCACAAGTCCAAACGAACTATCGACTTAGTCTCCCCACCTAGATAGGTTGCATGGAACCTCGTCCACTCATGAACCTTAGTCCAGATAGGGCCGTTGATCGAAGACAAATATGAGAAACTCTCATTCGATGAGGCAGAACTAGTTTAATTTCTTTCTCATCAATGCCTTGAATTCCTTTTAGAAGCTAGTTAATTAAGGAAAGGATGACATATCTACCAAGTGTCAAGAGAGAAACCTGCTTTTGGAAGGTATGATATTCTTTTGGACTATAGAACATTTAAGATAGAGATGAGTCACATGTCTAATAGGTCTTCTTGAAGAGCAAGTCAATCCCAAGTTAATGCTTCTCAATAAACAAGGTTTCAAAGCCATTAATGAAAAGGGATGACTCATGGGCTTAAGTGTCCCTAAAGACTTAGGGTCATCATAAGCCTAAATTGAGTCTTGAAAGTGGAAAAAATTAATGCAAGAAGAGGAGCCACAAGCCTATTTAGGGGACAAGGAGTCCAAGAGCTTAAGTGGTCTTGAAGATCAAATTTGCCTTAATTCCTCTTGGAAGCTAGCCATTTAATGCAATATGGTGAGTCACAAGCTTCTATGTCCATAAGGATTTAGGACCATTCTTACCCTAAAGTAAACCTTGGAAGTAAACCAATTATTGCAAGATGAGTCACACGCCTAAAGGGACTCCTTGATGAACAAGTTGTCTTGAAGACAAGTTTAGCCATTAATGACTTGGAAATTAGTCCATATATACAAGAGGCGAGTCACAAGCTTATATGTCCTTTGAAGGCTTTAGGTTATGATGTCCCTATCTTGAGACTTGTAAAACAAGTTTAGCTATTTAGATTTATTTCTTGAATCAAAGACAAATTGAGGGCTAATAATTGGTGGTTTTGCAAGACCTAAGAGGCACCTTTTCTTGAAGGGGATAGAGACGCTACATCTTCATTTAAGATCATCATTTAAGAGGTAAGTCATAGTCTAGGTGGCCCAATTAGAAGGGTGCCAAGTGGCTTCTAGGACTTTATAGATAACAACTCATCAAAATAGGAGGCCACCCTTCCCATTTAGCCTCGCCACTCAAGAACCCATTGGGGAAATCACTTGGCAAGACAATCATTAGAGATGGGGCTATAAATAGAGGGACCATTCCTTCAATCCCATGGTTTGCAAGACTCTCCCATCTCTCTCTCTCTCTCTCTCTCTCTCTCTCTCTCTCTCTCTCTCTCTCTCTCTCTCTCTCTCTCTCACGTCGCCACTCGCCCACCACCGTCCGACCACCAGTAAACCCTCATTAGTTCTAGTAGTAAGTGAACTCCCTGATTTTTGGATAGGATGTTGTATTACATGATCTGAACATGAGTTGTGTTCTTAAGGTAAGTACATTACAAATGCCAAAACTTTCATGTGGCATTCACTTTGGTGCCAAAACTTTTTTCATTCATTTTAGTGCCACAACTTTGAAAAAATGTTCACTTGAGTGCTACTTCTAATTTCGCCACCAGAAAAGCTAATGTAGTATTAAAATAACATTAAACTTCCCAATGTGTCTCACCGGCTAGTTGAGTTAGCAAATGAGAGGGTAAACGATGTCATTCACCCATGTAATTATAAGAAGTGAAGTAGCTTCACAAATTGGGGCAAAATCCCAATTTCATTCACGAATCCTAACACTAACCCTACCTTCAACTCGCAAGCTCTCTTCAGTTCCAAGCCAAATCATCTCAATTAATTGACAATGGGGAGCAAAAGCAGGAGAAGCAGCTCATAAATTTCCAAACAAAGTGAAGATGAAAGTCAGTATTTTTGCCTTTGTGGACTACAAAGTCCAACGAGAGTTTCTTAAGCGAGAGAAAATCCTGGGAGAAGATTCCATGGATGCGCTAGGTATAGAGAAAGCTTCAATTGTGGATATTACAAATGGGTTGATACGAAATTTTCAAATCAAACAACGGAGGTTATCACATATGCCTCTAGTGTTTCATTATCTTCATTGCTAGACAATGCAATATCCCAGGAGCCTAGGGTTATTCTAGTCAATTCTTCAACCAGTGTATCTTCATGATCACATATGCCTCTAGTATCCTCAATCTGCTAAAATATCTCCAACATAGCTCGTGTATGCAAATCTATCATGTCTTGTACCCTTACATGTCCTTCTAAAACCACTTGCTTATCTCAATTGCCATTATGTTCTTCAACATACATATAAACATCATGACCATAAAGAAAATGGTAAACAAGATCCCTCACCCCATTATCATCGTGCAGAAATCTTAAACCATCCTTGAGAGACTTACCAAGTACTTGGTAAATGTAATTTTCCTATTTTGCATCTCAATTGGTTTACCATATCCCTTTTTAAGTCTATAAATGACAACTTACTTACATTGACAAAGACAACAGCAACTTGCCCACAAATATATTCCTTCTCTTTCCTAATAATCCTAAACTAACCACCGTAGCAAACTTTGATAAGTGCACTAGTATTGTCCATGTTAAAACTACACTAAATATAGTAATTTATTTATGCATTAGGGGACCACAACATAGATAGACAATAATATTATATCGGTCCCCACAACTCAAACAAATAATAATAGATTAAATTGGTCCCAGCACCACAATAAACAATAATTTCACAACTGCATGCTAGTAGACTTCCATAACTGTCAGCCAGTAAACACCAATGACAAAATCTAAGCATAAATAAACTAAAACACTAACCTTCACACTACCTGAACCCCTAATATTTTTCCCTCCTATAACTCGCCTTTTCCCACACTTTAACTCTATCAAACAACACCAAATTCGCTCACATTGTCAATTAGCCAACACAAAACAACCAAAATCATAACCGTTACCTCTTTGTCGACAACAACTTGTCACATGGCAACCCCTAACTTTTCCCTCTTTTTGCACAAGCAAAGAGAGTTCAAGGATGACAAGCTCGAAGCCCACTAGAAGCTCTAACTTTGGAACACTAAGATTCAGCATAGGGTCAATAAAGTGTGGGGTCAATGAAGTGTGGGTGTGGGGTCGATTTAGCATGGGGTCGATCAAGTTTGGGGGAAGAAACCCTAATTTTAAGAACAGAGAGTAAAGAAATGAAAAGAAAGGTCGAAGACCTAGTCCGAGATGAGAAGAAAAACGACGTCATTTCTAGCCATTACACGAAGAGAAACGACATCGTTTCCAATTGTTACGTGAAGAAAAACCACATCAGAATTGAAAATATCCACGTTAGAAATCGAAAATCGTTAAAAATATATGGAAAATCATTAAAAAAATTCAGGTATGACTTTTGGCCGGAAGTGGCACTTAACTGAACCATTTTACTCCAATTTGGTACTAAAGTGAACGAAAAAAAGGTTTTCACACCAAAATAAACGTCATACGAAAGTTTTGGCACTTGTAGTATACTTAACCCTCATGTTCTTTGTTGTACTTATATGAGTTTATTATTACCTGCCTTTGTATGGTTTGTTCATGATCTGTTGTCCATGAGTCGAGCATGCCTTGAGCTACGAAAAGGGGTCTCGTTGGCTCTAGGACACGCGTAGAGGTGCAATGGGCCGAGCCTCTCTTGGTCTCGATCAATATTAAGGCATGTTGACTAAGCTAAAGTTAGTTCTAAGCTGATGTTTAAGTGTAACAGACCAAGTTACGAGCCTTGATTCATGCTTGGCATGATTTAACTATGAGGTTCGTAGTAAGTCATGACGCACACTTGCATGGGACGCCTTGGGTCTCAATGCATCAACTAAGAATGAAGATAAGAATCGGATTGTTATTTGCTTGCCGCATGATCACACGAGGGATTATAGCCGTCACTAATGGATTTTAGGGCATAGTCCAATGGATTCCAAATGCCCAGTGGATTCGAGAAGAACTTATAGGTTTTGGTTATGTAATAAATGAAAGCTTAAGTGCATGATTCCGGGATGCTTATGTGCATGACCACGTGATATTCTTTGTGTGGGTTTTTATGTGTTAACACATTTTGGATTATGCATGCTTTATAAGCAAAATAGAGGCTTTAACGAGTATCTAGCCAAGGCAAGGCACCTGTTTTGCTATTGATTTGTCATCGACATGTAGGATAGCAATCATTGCATGTATTAGTTCAACAACAAAGCATCCTCCTAAATGGAGATTAGCAGGTTTACTTATTGAGTCGACAACTCACTTTTGTTGTTTTCCTTTTCAGGCCCATAGGTATGGGTTCTCCACCTCCCATTCAATTTGGTGCATCCATAGAGATGTAGGTGAACATATATAGTAGAGGCTAGTACCGGTACCACCTATCATAAGTGCACAACCAATGTCTTAGTTGAAGAGGGCCTAGACGACTTGGTCCCTCACCATTTTGAAGCTTGGTACATGCAGTCCGATGGGGACATTGTTGGACTCATCCATGGGTTTGATGGGCCACCCAAACCGCTTGGTGGATTCTAATTCAACAGCGTTGTGACCGACCCCTAAGAAGCCGGCCTACCAAGGAGGAAACCAAGTTTTGAAAGACGAGCTAGAGAAGTTAAGGTTACCCCAACCAAGCCCAAAAATATGTAATCATATGTATAACGGACATAGTAAGCCTATAGTAAAAAGAGCTTGTAAATAGCATTAACAATGTTTAATAATAGTAGTGTGATTGTATGTATTTTTCATGACCATTCTCGATAATTTGTTGTTGGTTGTTGTTGGTTGTTGTTGGTTGTTGTTGTTTTGTACACTTCCGCTTGTGCATAATAAAAAATAAAAGCAACGGGATAGGGACACACCTAGGATATCGCAAAAATAACCCCCATCAGTTGCATTCTCGTGGTTAGGGAGCCTGAGACATGATAGGGACAACAACAGTTGCTATTTCTAGGTAACTTGCAAATGTTCGAGGAAAAGGACTATATAGGCAGTTCTATCTCCAAACAGCAACCAAACGATAACTCTAAGGGCTCTCCACTTTTCCAATCCACCTCCAATGGATAGTTTGAAGATGGTTATAAAAGAGAATACCTCAAAAGCCAAATATTAGGGAGGGCAACATATCAAGATTAAAAAATTAGCTTCCTACTATATTTTTAGCAAAACACTCTCTTTCTATTATTTCTCTAAGACTTGTACTCATACTGTTTTAGTAATCGTGCAAAGGATTAAATGTACAAGAGTAAAAGCAGTAGCTAAATCCTAATAGTGTGATCTATTTGTGAAAGGATCAATGCTAGACATTTGTAACTTTTTCAACATATTACTAGTGCAATCTAGCCCGACTTGGGTGCTATTGTTTCTATCTACTTAGTCTTATTTTGCACACAGTTTTCATTATGAGATTCAAAATATCATCTTGACTTGATATTTGCTTAGCATTAGCCAATTTCTAAGAAAGATTGTCAAGTTTTCAAAAACAACCTATTCACCCCCTATAGGTTGTATTGTTAGCCTCCAACACAACTTACCAAGGAAGAAATAGACAAAAATTATCAGTTATCAGTTAGAACCTTCACTAGGGATGAAATCATTGACATCAACATGTAAATGCTAAGTAGCAATATGTTCAAATATATAACTACTTTTACATAAGTGTTACTAGATAATAAATAACGACTAAGTGGTTATGTTTAACACTAATATTTTGGGATTTTTCTAAGTTCTTATAAGTAAGTGTTGTTGTGCCTTCTTGTAATCACAAATAAGATAAAGAAGTTATTTGTTTTGAAAATAGGAATAAGTTATCTTTTTAAATTCAATGACCATTTGTAATAGTCAATTGTAAGCTTTAAAAAGCCACATTGTACTCTTTGTAAAAACCCCCCAATTGATCACAAATCCCGACATTCTTTGCAAATTTATAATTACTTTACTTTTTGGCAATTTAATGGCTAGTTGTGATTGATGCAGTCTTCGTAAATCTAGAATTCTTGTCATTTACTTTCTTGTCCATAATCAATAAAAATCCCCTCATAACTTTTATCAATTCTCTTATCTATCCATCCTCATTTAGAAAGGTTTTTCATTAGTAACTTTTCAATGAAGCATCTTTTCGGCAAGACTAATGGAGAATAAGATGGCAAGAACCAAAAATCAATAAGAGTCCAATAATGTTGTCAGCAACAATAATCCAGTGTCACAAAATGGTGATGAAGTTGCTATACACTCTAACTCTTCAACCGTTAACCAAGCAGCAAAAGAAGGACAATGAGAAGGGGTAGACCTTCCCCGATGTCTTGTTGAAGAATAGTTGAGAGAAGTTGCATAGGTCCAAATGCATTGGCTACCATGAAGAGGATATTTGAAGAGTGGCAAAATGATATGACCAACTACATTATGAGTCATAGGCTAGACGTAATCAAGCCGATCATCATCAATTCTATGAATGATGTTCTCTTAAGTCTAGTACCATCCAATCAACCACCACTATTCAATCTAGTGGTAACAGGGTGCATCCATAATCCTTCTCCATTTATTGATGCTAACAGTGTTGGTCAATACAATCAAATTAGTGACATTAATTTGGAAAATAAAACTATTTGACAGGCCAAACATTTGCCAATGTTGAAAATGTAAGGCCAATGGCTCTATTGGTACCATCAATGAGAATATTCCTATTAGCTTAATATGTCAATCAACGTAGACCAACATCATCGCTTGGGGGAAAAAAGGCCAACCAAATCCACAATTGAATCTAGAATAGTTTGTTGAAGAAGCTCAACAACACCTTGTTTATAGAAAAACACATCCCAAATTGAATAATAATCATCCTTTTTCAAAAGGTTTCTAAATTTCCAACTTTGCCATTTTATTGGTGAAGATGAACAATTTAACCATTGAACACATGGCTCGATTTGTAGATCAATTTGGGAAGTAGGGACAAATGAGTTTTTAAAACATAGGTTATTTCCTTTGTCTTTGTCAAAAATTGTTTTTACCTAGTGCACTAATTTACTGCATAATTCAATGTACATTTAGGTAGAGATGGAAAGACAATTTCATTATGCATTTTGATTGTTATTTGGCTAGGTAATATCGATACAATAATGAGTCAGTCGATCAATTTCTTACTCGATTGAAAAAGGTTAGGAATAAATGCCTTACTTCATTCTCACAAAAACATTTCGTGAAGTTAGCTTTTGATGGATTTAAATTCAATCTAAGAATAAAGCCCCCTAAAATTATTGCACAAAACGTGGTTGTAACGTAGATCATGAGTCGGAGCATGAATCTAACACAAATGAAAACATTGAAATAATTGTGGCAAATATGATGCTCAACAAGCCTCATGTTTGTCAATCCTTAAAGCCTACCAAAATTAAAGAAAATGGAATGGTTAAGGCTAAAGAAACTCGAATTTACTCATTCAGCCTTAAATTAGATTAAGAATGCATTTGGTTTAGCTTTCCTAGGAGGCTCTCAATAGGGAAATGCTGGGATGTTTGGCAAATCTTTCAAAGAGGCTTTCAACCAAATGTTGGCATTGGGAAAACTGAAAACCCAATGTTGGTAAGGACCAACTTTGAGCTTTCAGCATTTGGTCATATACTAAAACTAGTTTTTTTTTTCAAAACTACCATTGTCAATTCTTTAGTTTTTTGGTTTTATCCCTTGTTATATTAAAACAACCCTTACCTTTGCCAAAGTCGACAAAGAGTTTGATATTTTTTTAATATAAAAGAAAAATTAATCCCAAAGCCTTTTATCAAAGAAAATAAAAAAGAAAGATTTGTCAATCACTCTTTATGCCAAAGCGGCTTTGTAAAGAATTTTTTAGCAAATGCAATCTACATTTCCCCAAAGCCCTTTGAACCAAAGGTATTTGCATTTCCTCAAATCCCATTTCCAAAGCCAAACCAAACACATCAAAAGTCTTCGATTTACTCTTAAAACATGGCCTAAAAATATTAATGGAATGTCAAATTATCTCAAGTAATGAAAATCTGGTAAATAAAAAATATTGGAAGTACCACCACTCATGGAACTATTACACGGTTACTTGTGAAGTTTTTAAGAAAACAATTCAAGAGCCAATTCTACAAGGAATAATTAAATTTGCTTATGACAAAGAGGCATAAAATGACCTTCATTATCTAATTTAAAAGAATCGAGGGGGCATATGTTGACATAAAAAAATGACCGACTTCTTGTTATAATCGACAAGTGATAAACATAGTTTCTTATAGCAGAGTTTGTTGAACAAAAATCATCGATGTAAAAAGCAGTCAATAACTTGAAAAGCATCAACAACTCACTAAGGAAGTTATCATCAACAATCATCCATCATCCATCATCGATGAGAACTTTCATCAAAGATGAAGCCGTTGACATCGACATGTAACTCTTGAATAGCAATATTTTTGGATATGTAAGTTCTTTTAATTAAGCATTATTAGAATATAGGAACTTGCTGGATGGTTATGTTTGGTGCCACTATTTTAGTATTTTTGGTAATTTCATGTAGATAAGTGTTGTTGTAACTTCTTATAACTATAGATAGGATCAGGGAATTATTTATTTTGTAGATAGGATTAGGAAGTTATCTTTTTAAATTCAACAACAATTGTAACCTTTAAATAGTCACATCATGCTCTTTGTATAAAACCCCCATCATCAACACAAGCAATATATCTCTCAGTTAATCAATTTAACTTTCTAGTTCTTGCATTTACTTTCCTCTAAAGTAATTAGTTCTAGTTCTTGTTCTTGGTTACACTTAACTTTTCATGTCCGAATTGTCACAAAACCTGGTTCTCATTAAAATCGAAGATCTAACTTTTGGTGAAAGGTATTTTGTCGCGTGGAGCCATTCTTGGCAAAAAAACACAAATGAGTCATCATAGCCATATCTTAGTCCATGCTTCTAACAATTGGTGTCGTAATAAAGTGATTATTTTGTAACACATTAACATTTTTAGCACACATTATTCTACTTGCTTTATGACATTGTGTAGTGATCATTTGAATTGAAACTAGAGTCCAAATGTAGTAACTTGAGAGAAAATTGCACATGAAGTCCTAAATCTTATGCACAAAATGCAATTAAATCTTAAATTTTTCAACTAATTTAATTAAATCCCAAACCTTCTATAAAAAATGCATCAAGTGCTTTCAATAAACAATATTTAAAATTGTCTATGTATCAATCAAAAAATGCTTATGAGGCATTCTTATATGGCGCTTTTTAACATAATTTTTGGCTTTGATTACATTTTTCAATAAAGTTTGAGGACTTAATTGAACTAATTAAAAAAGTTAAGACTTAATTGCACTTTTTTATAAAATTTTAAGATTTTATTGAACCAGGTGAATGTTTCAGACTCAATTGCATTCCATATAAAAAGTTTAATACTTTTCGTGCACTTTTCCATTAACTTAATCCTACACTTATACCTGCAGCGGGGAAGAGCAAAATCGTCAATGCTTGCTGAGAAAAGAAGCATGCGAACGTTGAAGTTGTATCATCAGAAACAAACAGCTCGACCACGAAATTACAAGATTTGACTGGACTTCTAAAACCCATCATGTCTGTTGAGAGGCACATCAAAAATGTGAACAGGATGCGACAGAAGGTGCTTGTCCCAATTGCTCACCTGCACATAGAAAGAGATAAATTGCCACTTTTGGATGCTGAGAAAGATGGTCACGAGTTTCCAATTAAGGAGTGTTTTGTAGACTTCGCTTGTCAATTAAATTTTTGCCTGATCAATCGGTTCTTTGCCAAAAAAGTTGCGGGTCTCATCATGACTATTGGTGGCAAGTCATGCCCAAAAGGACAGAGGAGAGGTGGACTATCAACCACTTTCTTTTTCCCAAAATGGGTTATGTGATTTTGGCTTTATCACGGGGTTTTGGAGGGTCAACTGTTCTTTTTTATTTTCAGGGTTTTGTAGGTGGGGCGATACGAGTTTTCATTGCTTTGGTGGACTTTTGGAATGCACTTTCCCTCAAATGGATATGATTTGGAGTTGAACGTAATGTCCTTGCCTTTCGTTGAGGATCTCTCTCTCAAAATTCTTGTAGCTGTTAGATTTTATATTAGAATGTTAGTTCGATTTAGTCACTATTTATGCCAATCGACACCGACGATGGTTGGGCATCGTTACATCAATAAACCAATGGATAAACAAAATTTCCTGAAGTTGGAATCCTAGTATTTGGTTTCCGTATACATTTCAATGTTCCTTCCTACTCTAAGCAACCAGATATAACCTTATAGTAGTCTATTTCCAAAATGAAAGGCCGACTAGCCTCAATTGAATACCTTAGGTAACAAAATACCCTAAGTTGGCATGTTTGATGCAATATTTTCTTGTTGTGTTGAAAGAGCCAAAAAGGGATCGAGTAGTTGGAAGCTATCATGCTACAAGTTCTTGGTGGAGAAATGGACCCTTTATCGAGAAGATTTTTATTTATCGTGCCGACACATTCACCTTATTAACATCCTTTTATGTTTTCTATTCTTACTCAACTGCCATACCTAAATTTAGATTCAATTGGTTAATTCTCAGAACGAGAACTTTGAGAGTAATAGATAGGATTCAGAATCATCGATTCATTCAAAAATGAGATTAACCACTAAAAACTGAAATTAGTTAGTAAATCAAGTTACAAAATTTTCAAATTTGTATTTCAATGTAATTCAAAAATTGGATTATGCTTGCTGATGGGCCACAATATTTCACCGACAAAAGAAATTTCTCAATTTACAAGGCCGGCCCATTAATCCTCTCATGGACTAGATTTGAATTCGCTTGGTGAAGGCAATGATGCTTCAATCCTGCAAATTTTATATTGGATTACTATGCATTAACAATAGAAGCAGACATTTCCATGTTTTCGATTAATAATAACAGGTTCTGGTTAAAAAAATAGAAAGGACAAAAAATGACAGGCTATAATCTGCACGCAAACATATCACAATGCTCTTTTCGCTCTGATCTGTAGCTATAAAACTAGTAATTTGACCAAGAGGTTATTTTTCAGTCAGCACACGAGTCCTGTTACAGTATTACAGTTAAACTACTGCAGATGTAGCATGAACATGTAGTTCAAGTAGTCCATTAGCAGCAGAATTGTGATGGCTCCGAAAAAGGCCACAGAATGATGAGGAGAGCCGAGGGATGTAGACAAGAAATACAGGTTAGTGCTTCTTCGTTACCCAGCTTCTTCAGCTGCAAGTTGCCATTTAGGACCAGAAGTTTTAAGCACCTGCAAAAAGAAAACTGATGGTAATTCACCAAAAAGAGGAATGTTTGCTCAAGTCTGGTTTTTCCTCCTTTTTCAAGATGGAAAGTGGCACAATGCACGACCTACTGTTTAGGAGTCTTGAAGGATGGGAGTTTCACAAATGTCACACACAACTTCTGTTAGATGAACTCCGAAACTTCTATCTGTTCTCTAAGCTTATGCACCACACCCCCAATACATTTCCAGAAGAACATCCATTGAATGGCATTGTACCATTAGAGAAACAGCTTGTTGCATTGTGAAAATATCCCATCTTACTTATATATAAACAGACACAAAAACCATGCCTATCAGCAACGGCATAACTTTTGCCCTGGCCCTAAGTATGCCAATTTTTCTAAAACGGTGGAGCTACATAAGAAAATAAGAACTAGGGTAGAAGTGATGCATGTGCTCCTTACTCAGTTGCCGATCTGTGGGAGTGGTCTTAGACCCCCAACAGCACATGTCCTTGGTGAAGCCCTCATGGTGAGACCAATACCTTGTAGTACATTTTAAGTGGTCTTCCCCAACTCCAGATATTCAATTCAATTCAATTAATTAGCATGGTCAAGGAAACTAGGGTCCTTAGTGGCAAAACAAAAGGTGAAAGAAGAGAAATGAGTCTAAAAAAGTTTGAAGACACAAACATGAATCTTACCTGCTTGAGGTGAAGGCTTGATTTTTCAGTTGCAGAGGGATTGAAGCAACAGTCAGTGTATGATTCCAACATCACAATCACTTTGCAACACCTACAATATAAGCATTCCATGAATCTTGTTGTTCAAAGCTCTTAACCTCTTCATACTTCACATCCTTTCCAACGCCAAATCCCTCTATACTCTTAATATTTTCAGAGTCAGGCATCTGCCTAATCCAAAAATGGACAGACTGAAAGCCAGCCTCTTCTAAACAGTCTTTAATTTCAGGTAACGACCACCTGCAGTGAGACAAGACCAACTATTATATCTTCCAAAATTTACTAATAACTAGTTTCATAAACTGAAAAGCATATTAAAAAACATTTCAGGGTTGCCCCACTTCAAAAATATAAAGATACTTCATAAGTGCAGGAAATCTAGCTAAAAGAAACCCTCACAGTCTCCAGCTGTATGAAAAGGCATGAGGCAGCTTCTTCTGTGGCTTTTGAAGATGAAAGTGGAGGCTAATCCTTGTTTTCCGCTCGATAATGTCGAACTCAGCTTGCTCCCACACATACTGCACATTTTAATCAGAGCATTTCAATCAACAATTGGCTGGAAGCATCAAGTTGTACATCCCCATAATAAACAAGGAAGAAAAACACATCTACCAGAAAAAAGCAAGCTCGTCCAATATAATACTAGCTCCCATCACTTGTGCTAGGAACCCTTTTTCTTTTCCACAGTACCAATGGATTTCAACACACTCAAAACTCATTGCTTGAAGGCATACATGCACAAAACAAACATCCAAATGTAGGGAGAGCACTTTCAACCATACCAATGGCACAAAACAAGGAAAAGGTGCTACATGATTCAGAAGGGGGGAGGGAGGGAGAGGAGAGAGAGAGAGAGAGAGAGAGACTTTAGAAAATAGGAGAACGACAGTATTCTAGTGACATATGCATCTTTTTATCTGACATGCTTATCTAGAGCTAGATTTTAACACCCTAGAACAATTAAGATTTACGCACCTCTTTCAAATTTTGTGCAAGTCTTATTTAGATACCGGTGCAGAACTCCAATGGTATTCATAAAGATGATAACTCATTACACAGATCGAGTAATCAATTGTAATCATGAGCATACTATTATGTCAAACTAGTTACTCTATGATGAAATGCAATACATGTACCTTGAAACTGGCAAATCTCCTTTGAAGCCTTAACTTTTGCTCTGATGATGTGCCACCATACAAATCCATAACAAATATACCTCCTCTTCTGGACAAGAAACCTAAAACATGCTTGAAATACAAAACCAGGTCTTTACGCTTATGGAGGCAGCAACAGCTATAGTTGAAAGCGCATACTATGTCCCTCCCAGGGAGTTGCTTAGAACTTATATTCAAAGACATCATATGTGGAGGGCTTGTACAATCAACCTGCAAACTGGATTGTTGATTGTCAATTCTTGGATGCTCTTCACTTGGATCTAGTCTAATAGTTCTTATGCAACTTCCGGGATCAAAACTGACAAACTTGGCCTCACAAGGTTGAAGAACATTTCCATGAAAAAGGGAAATTCTTGAGTAACTGTCAGCTCCAACGGTATTTACATTGTTCTCCATACACCAATTTAAAGCCTCGAGGTCTAAATCCAACCCCACAGCAGTGCGCCTTGGGTCATTTCGGAGCCACTCTGTGCTGTCAAATGCACAAAGAGAATGAAATTTTGGCCGATACAATGTAACAACAATCAAGTAATAAGGGAAACATCATCAGTCTACTAACTGACTAGATGATCAAAGAGATGTATCAATCAAAGTTTTGGTTTTCCAGATCATTCTTTGAAATCATTTGTAATTTTGATGTGCATGAGATGGAACATTTTTAAATATCCAAAGAAGAATCAAAATTCTCCATAATTCACATTCAAAAACAAATTGCAAATTGATTTAAGAGTAAGCAATCAAGTGACCAACAAGAACCTATTTCTTTGACCAAGACATGAAGACGTCTTCATAACCAAGTCACCCAATTGCAGAAGCAAACAAAATTACAGGCACAATAATAGAAGGATTGAGAACAGCAGTCCAGTTCAAATAAGTGATGTCAGTGAACACAGACTTAATTGAAAATCCAGTTGCAATTAGTTTCTAAATCTGTTTTTAAGGGATATAGGATGCATTTAATATCGATTGTATTATTTTCAGGTGAATTTATATTCCTTGATCATCAAATATGACTAGAGTGACCAAAAGTGTTTAATATACCTAAGAAGAGCAGTCCCACAAAAATCTTCTTGAAGATGGAGAGGCTGCCTTCCACCCACATACATGAGAAAAAATTTCTGCAAATAACTTATATCTCCTTTGGGCGACTGCATTCAACAAGAAACACAGGGAAACCTCATTACAGCTCAACGAGCACAAAATTGTTCGCAGGAATTCAATTTCATGCACAATTCTTCTCCCAGGAAGAAATTGAAACTAAACAGAGTCGAACAACCGCAGACCTGGACAGATTGCTGGTAGAGGAGGTATTTTGATGGAATGCCTAGTGATGGACATCGGCCCTCAAGTTCTTGCTCTTGTTCTTCCTCCTCAACCTCCTCTTCCTCATTCTCTTCATCGGAAAGGGGAGGCTTCGAAGGTGAGGGGAAGTTTTCGTAACCGAAACCATCCTCTCCTCCTTCGAGAAATTGAGAGGCTTCTCTGCGAGGGTGTCTTTGGTGTCTCTGCTTCTTCTCTCGCTTTCCCATCTCCTGAAATGCCCAATACCACAGTTATGATGCAGACAAATTCCTTAAAATCTTATCTTGGCCTGTGAAGATTGTGAAGTTCACCATGACCCATTATTGCCCTCATCAGGTAACGAATCTCAGACAACTGATTGAAAGAAAACAAAAATGCCCGTTCTACATTACTGTAAAAGGACTAACACCCTTGGGAGATGCTACATGATTGAGTGTACAGGGGTGGATGTAAAACCCACGATGAGGAACTGCCACTGGACAAAACTGAGCCAATTTCACATAACCAAACATCTTATTCCACGACTCAACGAGTTAATTACAAGGCTCGTCATCCCACAAACATGACCAATTGATCTGAAAATGCGGTTCACGCGTGCAGATCAATTTCCAATTAGCTTTCAAGGTGAAACCTTTACTTGTTTTCCCCCCAAAGAGTTGAGATAGTTAACAACAAGAAATTACACATACTAATAGTCATGACCCATTGAACTTACATTTCTCCTGATTAATGCCGGCTTTTGAAGAGCTTAATCAAAAGAAATTCCAGAAATCATTTCAAGAAAACGAAAGAAACAACCTTTCTTGCACAAGCCCAGAAGATGCTCCCACGTAAACACCGAACAACCGGAGAAAGAAAGAACCTAAACGGCTTGAGACTTTTGTGGGTGAGACAGAGAGAGAGAGAGAGAGGGAAGGAGAGAGGACTAACCTGGCGATGGCGGCGGCGGCGGGTTTAGGCGCGGCGGCGGCGGGTTTAGGCGACGGAGGGACGAGCAGAGCGGCGAGAGAGCAGAGGCTGAACTCGGGGTGAGAATTAGAAAGGGCTTCTGTTCAGGTTTGTATTTGGCTTGGGGAAAATGCGCACCAAATATAAAATCATTCATATAAACAAAATTAATATTACTACAATAAGATAAATTGACATCTAAGTAAGTTAATCATATTCAATATTAATTCACTTTTGTAAATTAATTTCACTATAAATTTTTTTTTTTTAATTCGTTGCTTGGAGAGTTGAATATGAAACGGGCGTTTCCAAAGGGTCCATTTTACTTTTTTATATAAAAAAAAATGGTGTACAAATTTCAATTGCTAAGTAATATGATTGATTATTGTACATGAGTACATTACAGTTTTATGTTTAAAGTTAAATTACAAATTTTATATTATTACAAATATTGCAACGGTGAGAGAGGGAGAGGGAGTAAACGTTGGTAAAAGGAAAAAAAATTCATTTCAGCAATTTCTTAACCTCGTTAATTATATATCAACCAAATTTATTGTTGAAACCTCGAGAATGAAAGGTAGTTCTTAAAAAACGTACAACAATCAATTTGAATAGGAAATAGAGAGATGGTTTTAAGAATTATAAATACCATTAACGACTTTATATCTTGATATATAATGATTTACATGAGAAACATCATTAGCTTTAAAGGTGAGCATCCAAGATGATTCAACTTAAGAATCGGCACAAATTGGCTTTACCAAGCTTATTCAAGGCTGCATAAGGATAGATTAGATTTCAAATTCCAAAATTTGGAATTAAGGAGGACTTGATAAATTCCTATTATAGTCTAAACTAATTTTAAGACCAACCTTATGCATAATTCATAATTCCTGATAAGGATGATTGATTCTCAATCCGATTCAGTTCCACTTAAAAATCAAAAATCGAAACAATTCCTATTTTTTTGGATTGGGGATCGGATCAAACCCATTGATCTGGTCCAGTATGAACTGGTCTAATGGATTTGGCCACTTAGCAAACAAAAGATAAAAAAAAAAATTAAAAATACTAGAATTATTACTATTTCAAGGTTTATTACCATTTTAAGAAATAAAAAATTATTTTTTTTGGAAAAAAAAAGAGTCAGTCTAGTTTCCTCTCGAAACTAGAAAACAAAGGAACTAAGAATCAGACCAATGCCCTCGAAAACTGGACCAAATCAGCTGATCTAGATGATTTTAGATTCGAACGTTCCAATATGCTCACTTCTAGTTCTTGATATGCCCCTTTTGTTTTTCTTAGCATTTTTGGTCTTTCTTTTGGTCTTTCTGGGCTTGTATAAGTCAGTTCTAGTTAATGGGCTTAAGTTCCATTCATCAAAATCAGGTTCCATGGGCTAAAGCTACGAGTTTGGACATGGGCCGCATGGATTGACCCGGGCTGAGGATGGCAGATTTGACGAATTGTATCAGGCCCCTCTCGTGGGTTTACACAGATTGGACCAAGACCGAATTAATCCTCTCTTTAATTATTTTGTACTTGCTTATTCAGTTTATTTATTTATTTTCATTATCTGGCTGTTTTCTTTAATTTTGGTACTCTTACAAGAATGAAAATTTGAATTATTGACTAAAATTCAGGTGTCAATAAAAGTGAGTAAGTTGAACTCATTTTTCTCTTGTTCGTGAATTTCTTTGCTTTTGATCGAGCGAAGCCGCAGAGCAAAGCAGCAGCAGAGCAGTCCACCTTTTCTTTTCCCAGGGTAAATTTCCGTCTCATAATTAGGCTGCCAACTTGGTCATGATTTGGAATTATTCGGTAAATTTTCACATAATTACAGAAAAGCAATCAAAATATATATTGTCGAATTGTGTCGCAATTATTATTCTGCAGGTTAAATTGGAAATCATAATTTCCTCTCGGTTTATCTTTTGTGACTCGTCTATAGAAGCACTTCACAGGTCTATTTGCCTCCCCAAAAAATTGTGGAAAAGCTATTTTCCTGATTATTCGTTATTTGGTGCATTTTAGAAAATCAGTCAACGATTTTTAATTTTCAGGATCAGAAAAAGTTACCTATTTTTGTCGTGGTGCGCTCCCTAAGTCATTGTTTAAAAATTCGCTCCCACCTTCGGAATTGCCAAGGGTTGATACGCCACCGGGAGCAGTAGAAGTAAATTGATGCGAAGAGGGTGATCTTTCAAGGCATTTTACTGAAGAGCAATTAAGGGGTGTTGCTCCATATTCCAATATGGTGTCTATCATGAGAAATTTTTTTGAAGAATAGCGAAATAATATCGCTAAGTTCTTCGTGAGTCATATTTCATATTTCGGATGTGATCAAGCTAATTGTCATTAACGCTGTAAGTGATGCTCTGTCAAGGCTAAGATCATCCAATATATCAACGACCCCAGTTCAAGTCAATCTAATGGTAACATCGTATGTTCCTAATCTCTTTCCGTTTGTTGATACTAATAATATTTGTTAGAGTAGTCGAGCCACTATAAGAATTGTGCATAATGCCTAAATCTTCTAATCAAGGTAATAATCAAATTGATGTTGGTCAAAATAACCAAATTGATGATAATAGTTTTGGAAATCAAACCGAAGGGCAAAGCAGTCAACTGTCAAATGTTGAAAATGTAAGGCTAGTTGCCCAATTGGTATCACTCAATGTGAATATTTTTATTGGGCTTAAGACATCAATGAATGTAAATAATATGGCAAGACCAACATCACTGCCTAGGGGGCAAGATGGCCAACCAAATCCATTCTTAAACCCTGCATAATTTGTTTAAGAAGTTTGAAAACAATTGGGGGTTAGGTATGAGTGTTATCTTGTTTATATTAAACCACATCCCAAATGGATTGATCATTAGCCTTTTTCCACGAGGTTTCAATATGCCCGACTTTGACGTTTTTTTTTTGGCAAAGATGAGTAATTGACTATCAGACACATTGTTCGATTTGTAGCCTAGTTTGGGGAAGCAAGGACAAATGAGGTATTAAAACTTTGGTTATTTCCTATCTTTGTTGAAAATTGCTTTTCATATGGTATGCTAATTTACCACCTAATTCAATATGTAATTGGGCGAAGATGGAAAGACAATTCCATTCTTAATTTTATAGAATGATACCTAAAGTATTGATCAATGATTTGGCTAGACTTTATTAATATAATATTTAGTTGGTCAGTCATTCAGTTTATTAATCAATTTAAAAAGGCCAAAAATAGTTGCTTCGCTTCGCTCTCAAATAAAGAATTACTAATCTGGCTTGTAATGGATTAAGATTTAACTTGTCAGAAAGATTTGAAGGTCAAGATGTTGCTAATTTATTTCAATTGACAACGAGTGTTTAAGTGTGAACAATTACTAAAAGACAAAGATAAAAGGCCATGTGAGTACTTTATACAAAACATGGCTCCAATGAATTAAAATAAATATTCAAAAAAGTGATACTCAATAAGCCTTACGTTTGTCAATCATTAAAGCCTATTAAAATAAAAGACAAGAGAATGGTCAAGGTTAAAGACACTCAAGTTTACTCATTTGACATTAATATTTTGGAAGAAATCTTTAATTTACTTTTAAAAAATGGCCTAATAAAATTAACAGAAAGCCAAGTTATCTCGAGTAAAGAATAAACAAAAATTATGGCAAGTGGCACCTTTCATTTAGTCATAACACAATTAATTATGTTGTTTTCAAGAAAACAATACAAGAAGCATTTTATAAGGGAAAAATTAACTTGCCAATGACAATAGGGCATATGATGACTCTTGATTATCTAATTTCAAAGAATCAAATGATTAATGAATTGTTTAATATTTTAAAAGAAGCACATGTCGACACAAAAAAAGAAGGGTCAAGTTTAAATAATTAACAAAAAGTATCATACTTAGTTGATAAGAATAGAGTTTGATCAACAATGAACATAAAACAATTGACAACTTGAAAAGGATGGATAACTTGAAGTTATCAGTGAAAGCCTTCATCAAAACTTAGGAAGTTGATAGACAAAATAATCGACAACGGGCAATCGACACAAAAATGTAATTGCTAGGTTAATATGTTTATTGCCACTATTTAAGGGGTTTTATAACTTTTTTGTGGGTAAGTGTTGCTAAATAGGAGGAAATTGTGTAAATTCTTATGCCGACCAATAGGCTTATGAAGTTAATTTTTTACCCAAATTCTTATCGATCGTATGTTATCGCAATATATAGCCGTTCGTAAAAGCTTATAAATATTTCATTTGTATTCATTGTAAAAGGACCCCGGTTTATTAAAGTACTCAACATTCTCAAAATTTTATTTTTTATCTTTATATTATTGTACTTTATATTAATGACAAAGATTGTTCCTAGTGTCATACTTTTCCATTTTTTGTCATTTACTTTCTTTACCAAAATCAATAAAAGACTGTTAAATGATATTTCATCATCATTTTCAGTGAAATAGATTTGGCCCACATAAATTCTATAGCGTGGTTAATAATAAAAAAAAAATAGCCCCTTTCAATTATATAACTCTACACAATTACAAAATCCGATTAATCTGACCCGAAGGCAAATTCCGATCGTGAAACTCGAGTACGAGTTGTGTGCACAGCGACGTCTCATTTATTTCTTTTTTGGGCCATATTCGGGCATGCGAGTTTTGCACATCAATCGAAACGGGACACAAATAATAAAAAAAAAAAACCGTGTCAAATAATAAAAAATAATCGTCTCGGCCACGCTCTCCAAGACGCGTGAGAACAAACCCCACCCCGCTTCTCGTGCGTTTTCTTCGTCAACAATCTTGGCGTCTTCCTTGTACTACCAATTATCCTTCTCTCGACATTGCAAACAAATTGCAACAATAGTCTAAAAAAAAAAAAAAAAAAATATCTATCATGAGATTGTAAAATAGTCTATTATATAGGACAAAAAATACTATAAGCAAATACTATAAGTACCATAATTTTCATATAACGTTTACTTAGATACCATAATTTTATTTTTTCCAATCATTTGAATATCATAATTTTCTTATGACATTTGTTTGAGTGGCATAAATTTTTTTTCTGATTATTTGAGTATCATTTTTTTAAAAAACATTCACCACAAATACCATGTGACATTGGGTTAACGTTTTTTTAAAGTTATAGCATTCAAGTCATAGATTAGCACTCAACTAAACTTTTTTTTCATGACATTCAAGTGATAGAAAAAAAGAATTATAACATTCAAGTGAATGTTATATGAAATTTATCACACTTGTGGTTTCTTATCTCATTATATAGCTCTTAACTTTTCTTTTCCACACAAACATGGAAATTCTTTATATGAAAAGTTCTTGTTGCATAATACTGAAAATGTATAGGTAATTAAGCTATAGCCAAGATTAATTTCAAACCTAGTTGTTTAACATATTAATCGTGAAGCCCTAGTGAATTTTTTCAGTTAATTAGCACATATTCTCACCATATGTGTATCATCTCAAGTCTTCGAAAAGGAGCTCATTTTGTGGAGTAATTCATAAGTATGAGTTATATTTATTGGAAGAATCATTACTTGTTGAAGCACTCTATTTATTGTGATTTAGCCCACATGGATTGGCTCGGGTAGTTACGAGAAGGGAAAAGGGCACCATGAGTATTGTGACTTTTGTACGACATTAACACTAATATCAAAAAACATTTCAATCGCTTACCACATTGGTGAAAGATTGATCACTTTAGTGACTTTATTGATATATTCAGACAATTTATCCTTTGTGACTATATTTAAACATCTTCTCATTACAGATATATATGTTCAAAAATTTATGTGAAATGATAAATTTTTTAGGAAAAATATGGAGGAGATAATTAATGGTTTTTGACTTTTTAAGCCTGATTTGCTTATTTTGTAAATTCGAGTTGAAAGGGTTCGATATTAAATAAAATTCAAAATTTAGACAGTAAATGTGCTTTATGTTTGTCGTTGTTTACTAAATCACCGAGCTACAAATTCTAAGTGTGATATAATCGAACTAGTCACGAGCAAGTCCTCGGCGAGTCATTTTTGAATAAGTTGTTAGTTCATGCTGTCTAAATTTTATGAGCAATAAGCACAAAGTTCGAGGCACAATGCAATTAAATCAAGAATTGACCACAATGCAGATCAATTTTTTCCCCTTTCTAAGAAGAACTTTTGTCGGGTTCAATTTAAGAGAATTATAAGTTGAGCAGGATTGAGGTGAGTACAAAATCAAGCTAAAACTGAGTTATTTAGTCTGAAATTAAAAAAAAAAAAATCAAATCTTGGTTTTCTCTCTCCCTCTTTAGGAAAGGATTTTTAAGAGTTTATAAGTTCCATCAAACCTCAATTTATAAGATCTATTGTTCGACCAAAAAAAACACTTTGTAAGATCTATTTCACAATAACGAAACTCAATTAAACCTCTTTTAAATATTTTAAAAAAAAGAAAAGAAAAAGAAAATAAGCCGAGAGCTATTTTTCCCGCTTCCCGCCTCTCTCTATATATAAGATTCTCTCCGATTTCCGATCGTTTCCAAAATCCTCAAAAATTCGAAAGTCTCTTCTTCTTCGCAGAGCGAATTGCAGACGCCCGAGCTTCGTCGCCGCCCGGAACTTCATCGCCGACCGTCAAACTCCGCCGTCGAAGATGCTTTCATCTCTCAAGTGAGCTTCACGACCTCCCCGCAGATTTCAGTTCCATGTCCCTTTCCTCGATTCTGAGTTTCGTCTCGGTGTTTCTCGTCGATGTTTCAGAGCCGAAGAGCAGAGCGGCCAGCTGCAGATCGTGGAACGAGAAGACGTCGGCGTCGAGGAAGACCTGTTCGAGACGATCGACAAACGTAAGTTAGGGCAGAACAGAGCGTAGGCAACTTGTCTCTGTTCGTGTCATGCGCATATGGTTCGATGGAGCTATATAACTGTAAATCTCTTTGAATAACAATAGTAAGTGGCTCTGATTTCTGCCAAGCGGACGAGCTCGATTTCAGTTTGATTGCTCAGTTTAGTTCGATTTTACTGGAACAACACCGTGAATCCGTTAGTGTTTTTACATATCAACCTTTGTCTTGAACTTGTCGTGATTTTCCGTGCATAGGATAGTCTTAGTTTTCGTCTCCTGAACATGATCATACAAGAGCGATTCAGCCTTTGTTCCATGTATTTGTGACGTAGCTGGATTGATGACGAATATCCTAAGCTAAATTCCAACAATATCACTGTTGGAGCACTAGATTATCATTAATCTAGGCAACGCCTTTGTCCTGACATTCTACATTCTCCAGAAAACTTCTTTTCATAGATTTGGAATTGCACCTTTGTATGTCTTATTTTCCATGTATTTGTGACATAGGTGGATTGATGATGCATATCCTAAGCTAAATTCCATCAATAATCACTGTTGGAACACTAGATTATCATTAATATAGGAAATGCTTTTGTCCTGACATTCTACATTCTCCAGAAAACTTATTTTCATGTATTTGGAATCGCGCCATTGTATGTCTTATTTTCCATTTATGTGTGACATATATGACGAATATCCTCAGCTAAATTCCGTCAATAATCACTGTTGGAACACTAGATTGTCATTAATTTAATAAATGCTTTTGTCCTTCTATTCTACATTCACCAGAAAACTTAAAGAGTTTAACATGACAGTGAGTTATTTCCATTTTCTTTCTCTGAAATGTTCTCGTTTTTTTTTTTTATTGTAGTAATTTCTCAGGGAATAAATGCTGGAGATGTAAAAAAGCTACAGGATGCAGGAATCTACACTTGCAATGGCTTGATGATGCAAACAAAGAAGGTACATCTGACCTTCAGTTCAGAAAATTAAGTGGAGGTATTATTAGGCTAAGGTGATTTCCTTTGTATTTGTTTTGTTTTGTAGCACTTAACTGGAATCAAAGGTTTATCTGAAGCAAAAGTTGACAAGATATGCGAAGCTGCTGAAAAGATAGTGGTTAGAGCTTAATTTCTTTTTATTCTGAAATGGTGGCTCCAATCATTGGAACTTCTATGAGCATCTTGCATTGACTCCCCTTCGTTTCATCAGAATTTTGGCTATATTACTGGAAGTACTGCTCTGCTCAGAGTAAGTTCTTAATTCTGCAAACTCTAAGCTGAAATGGTTCGGAAGACCTGAATGAGTCATTGACCATTGAAATAAAGCCTGCGAATTAGCATATGGATTGTAGACAGCTGCACTTGCTCTAGAAACTGTTGACCTCTCAGCACAAAGTACTCTTAAATGTCTTTGTCTCCAGAGAAAGTCAATTGTTCGTATCACTACTGGAAGCCAAGCCCTTGATGAGCTTTTAGGCGGTAATAAACTTTCCTTTGTGGACTGTGTATATTAATCTTCACGCGTTTCAACAAATTACAATTTCGCTGGTTTGGCAATGTTAAACAGGTGGTATTGAAACTCTGGCAATTACAGAAGCATTTGGCGAATTTCGGTGAAAATCACAGTCCAACGATGTTACCTTTGATGAACTTTTACTTGTTTTTGTTAGTTGGCTCTCTCAGAAAATGCTGCTAACTTCACTTCAGGTCTGGAAAAACACAGCTTGCTCATACCCTGTGTGTTTCTACTCAGGTTGGTCTGAATTTCACATTAGGTTTCCATCATTAACTTCTTTTGCATTTATGTTTCCTAGATGAAGAGCGCATATAGTAAAATAGTGATTGAATTTCAGCTGCCAACTCACATGAGAGGAGGAAATGGTAAAGTAGCTTATATTGACACTGAAGGAACTTTGTATCCTACTATAATCTGCCTGTATTTTTCTTGACATGGACGCTGCTTGTATTTCATAATCATTGTATGTCCATGCAAGTGCATGTGCACTTTCTTAACTTAGTACACCTACAGTCGCCCTGATCGAATCATACCAATTGCCGAGAGATTTGGCATGGATCCTGGTGCAGTCCTAGATAATGTAAGCTAAGCTTTCTATACTGTTGGCAACTCTTCCTTCTTTTCTGGCTGGTGTACTTGCTGTAATCAAGTCTTTCCATGAATTTCAGATCATTTATGCCCGTGCCTATACCTATGAGCATCAATACAACTTGCTTCTTGGTTTGGCTGCCAAAATGTCTGAAGAACCATTTAGGTTGCTGGTAAGACACTGCTCAAGAATCAAATCGTACAGATTTTTTTGAGGTGTGGATGGTTGACCTAAGACGAGTACCATTTTCAGATTGTGGATTCAGTGATTGCTCTCTTCCGTGTGGATTTTACTGGAAGAGGAGAACTTGCAGAGCGCCAGGTTGATCCTGAAACCATCAAATCATTTGAGCTGTGATTCTTCAGCTTATCTGATTTGACACTAATGGATTCCGAATTGCAGCAAAAATTGGCACAAATGCTCTCACGTTTAATTAAGATAGCTGAGGAATTTAATGTGGCAGTGTACATGACCAATCAAGGTACTGCATCACATCTCATTTCTCCCACATCCATTAAAAGTTCTTATCCATTTTAGCCCTTTGATGGTTGCACGCTGGCAAATAGCAACTTGGGGACTGTACTAAGCTCATGTAGTTCTTGTAAATCTCAAGAACTAGCTATTTGGTGTAAACTGGTGATGCATTCACCAGCTGCAGTCCATGAGTTAGGAAAAAGACGATTTTTGGATGACTTTGTCTTAACTTATTTGTTTCAGTCGTAGCTGATCCAGGTGGAGGTGTATTCATATCAGACCCAAAGAAACCTGCAGGTGGGCATGTTCTGGCTCATGCATCCACAATTAGGTTGATGTTTAGGAAAGGCAAAGGTGAGCAACGCATCTGCAAGGTGTTTGATGCCCCTAACCTACCTGAAGCTGAAGCTATATCCTTTTTGCGCCAGATCTTCCTCTAGTTATATTTTTTATTAAGGTTTACCACATCATACTGCAGAGACCAAGTAAAATACCTAGAAATCTATGTCAAAATCTGTGAGAAAGTTGATACTGAATCTACATAGAGATTGGTGGAGACCTGATTTAAGCATGATATTGACAGTATACTTGATGTTGCAAGGGGATCCATGAACATATATGCGAATTTTGTGCAGAGGAATTAAACAACATGTTGATATCAAGCAATTTTCAAAGCATGACTGGTAGGCTATGTAGACAATGCACATCTGTCATGACCATCACTCAATTTTGTTAAAAAATTTAGCAATAGCTCATCTATCAATAAACTGACACTGAGATACTGAGGTTTATTCCATCTATGTTGGACTTGACAGACACACGTTTTTCAGATTACACCAGGAGGCATTGCCGATGTGAAGGACTAAAGAAGTCTCTCCAACCAGGAAGGCAGGCGAAGGGCTTTTTATGTTAATCTGCAATTTGATATTAGTCATCATATTGATAGCTTGCTTTATCTTCTTTTGCATCCTAATCTTCGATATTCAGGGTGACATCCGTCCATCACATTACCTTCAGTGTCACTGCTAATCAAACTGCTGCATCGCTAGAAGCACATATAATAAGCTCCCAAACACTTTTGTTAATTTCCTTTCTCTGGAATGGACACTTTGTCACCCTCGTCAAAGCTTTCCCTAAGTATCTTTTGCTCGACAAAAAAGCATTTATGAATGACATGAAATACTTTCTCTAACTGTGATGGTGACCCAACAGGTTTGTCAACTGCATTGTCACCTTTGCGTATCAATGCAATATATATTGTAAGGGTAAGGCTGAAGGATCCTTTCTGCTGCTTCTACTTATGTTTAGCCAATCGAATTTAAACAATACAACCTTATATACTCTTAGGAACTTAATTGAGCATGGCATGCTATTGGAAGGTCGTATGACTTGATTAGGCTTGAGAAGAGATGTAACCAAAAGAAAATTATTCAGTGTCTTTTCAAATAACTTCAAAAGAAATGAGATTTATCAACCACGCTATTTCATCATAAAGGAAGAAAAAAACATAAAATATCTGGTGCAATATGATTTTAACTACACATAATAGCTATTTGGTATAAGGCAAGCAGGTTTTGTATATCATGGATTTTATGAGCCCAAGGAGAAATGTAGTCACAATATTTTGCAAGCTAATCACCCTACATCATCTCCATTGAGTTTGCAATAGTTTTCTCTTGATAAGTAAAAGAACTTAATTGCAAAATGGCTTCAGCGGATGCTAGGTCATGTAACAAATCACGAACATAATTTTATGCTATCAGTGAGGTATAAGGAAGAATGCACATTCGCAATGACATTTCCACACCACCGAAAGCTGTGGAAAGCCATCTATCATTCAAACTAAGGAACAATTCTTCCTATTTTTAAAGGCAACACTTAGGACAAAGGAGGACTAAGCTAGATCAGTTTAACTTTCGTTCGTTTCACGGAAAATAACTTGTATGAAATTGCTTTTTGGATTTTTCAACATTCGAATCATGAAAATTAAACTAGTTGGGAAAAAATTTTACATATTTTTTTTCATCTCACTTTCTTTTACCAAACAAATTTTCCTTTTATTTTTTTATTTTTTGCCTTTTCTTACCTTTTCTTCTTCCTCAGCTGGCCATAAATGAGCTCTAGCCTTGCTATTGGCCAGCAAGGCTTGAGCTCACCAGATATTGGCGAGGTTAAGCCTCACTAGAGGTCGGCAAGGCTTGAGCCGTTAATGAGCTTAGATTTCGATTCGCTTTTGGTGATCTCTCGATCATTAAATATTGAACTTCTACCATGATCAAGCATCGAGTATGATGTGTATGATTTAATGGTGGGTCAGGGAGATATGAATCTGCCTGGACAAATTTCTTTTTAATACTCACAACTAACGAGAGAAGTCTTGGGTTCAAAAATGTAAAAGTAACTAAATAGCTTCCAAAAGTTAATTTAATATTGGAGATGAAACCGTGAACTAAGCTACACTAAGGCACCATGAAACGCTTGTTTAGGTGATTAATATCTGCTTATGTACTCTATCACGAGTCAATTTATAATTTAGTAATTTGTTTAGCATGAGATGCCCCCAATGTCTCCTGCATGTGTGCAGTGATATTGAGTAAATGAAATAAGAAGTTTATCAAAGAAAAAAGTACTTTTAATAAATAATAATCCATAGCCATGGATGCAGAGGCTTAGATATCTAAGAGCCCATGAACATCCTGAAATGCCCGCGAAGGTATATTGCCTATGCAAGCGGCCCTAAAGTAAAACAATTTGCACTTAGGTAATAGAATTTAAACAAATCACCTATAATTTTAGACTGAAAGTCTCATAATGCATCGATTGAAAGGGGTCAAAAGAATCGAAAAAGAAAAAAAAGAAAAAGAAAGAATCAGCCCGAACGTTATTACTTTTAGAGAGGACTTCACATCTTACAAGAGGTCTACAGACAAATTAGAGTGGTTACTCTTTGTACTAAGAATGGGCAAAATATTTGGGGAGATAATTGTCCCCTGAAGTTTTTTTCTCGACGTCGAATAATAATATCAAGGCAGTGCTGACACACCAATTTCTGTTTTTTGGATTAATTGTCAAAAAAGAATTATGCCCTTGAGGTCTTTTTTAATTTTTCTTTTCTCGAGTATTGCTCTTTTTCACACTCCCAACAAGCGTGACAATAGTCCATTTTATATTTCCGTTAAATTTCTATCATGAAAACACAAGTAAGAATCGATTCATCTTATATGGATCTGATGTGAAAATTCAGTACGAATGGCTCTAAGACAAAACATGGTTGTGAGGATGTCGAATCCGAAGAAAATGAACTGAGATCTAACACCTAGCTTACTTTCTACGGCATATGCCCAATTTTTCATTGTGAAGAAAATCAAGTAAATTGTTCAAGCGCCGCAGGAAGGGACCGAACAAGAACTAGAATTCTACTTTTGGGGGTTGATGTTCTTTAATCTAAGCTCTCCTTTTCCTTCCCTTTTGTGATGAATATGTTCTGGCGAAATGAATGCGACATGTCCTTGAATAGAATCTGAGCCAGAACCTTGCGTTGTCTACATGACTTCGTGCCATTAAAATCAGCCTTTGTTCATCACTTTGCCTGATGCTAAGCGACCATGGACTCTAGAGTGCCGGTATCTCGGCTTTGGGAAATTGCTATCGGGTTAAACTCTTACTTTCGCCCTTCAGAATCAGTGGGGACATGCGTCAGAATCTCAGCTAAATTACGAATGTTGATTGTCTCGTGTAATCATCAGAAACATGTTATTACAAGTCAAGTGCCATGTTTTCATCAATTGCAAAAACCACTTCAGGAGAGTCCAACAAAAGGAGTAAAGAAATCTCGGCGGATCATACAAGTCCCTGTTGAATCGAATCAGAAGCTTTTGGCTTCGTTCTCTGTTTACCTGGGGTGTCGGTTTGCATGCATCACGAGAAACAAGAAACCAGTGGAGATGTGTCTTAGTCAATTGCCGGCGTGACAAGTGATTTGGTGTAGCGATTGGCAATTCCTAAAGGATCTTTAAAAAGCCAGAACTTGCTGGAGTCATGTGCATTGTAGTTCTTTTATTATGACAAAGGTGAATACTCTGTACAATATCTCTTGTGAGATCGATCACTTGAGTCTAAGTTTGTGTTCTATCAGTACACGCCTCTTGGCACTGAATTTGGGTAGTCTTGGTGAAGTGGATACAGAGAAGCTTCTCACCGACTGAAGAAATTTTGCTCAAGAGGCAGCTGCCAAATGAAAGCATGTAAGGCTATGGAGATTAAAAGGCAGAAATAACTTAGTTGTTTCTGGCAAGGAAGAGACAGATTATTGCTATGATCTATCTACAACTTGCTGAAGTTTCTTCCTTATTTGTTTATGCACCTAATGGCTGATAGATATCTAGAGCTTGAAAAGTGAGACCTTCAAGGGAAAGAAACATGCGCATCCCGTGTGTTGCTTTTGCCATCATCTTCATTGTCCGCCTGCTGAAGTTTTGCCTCGGGTTCCTGTGGCTGATGTGCCATATCATAGGTTGCATGGAGCCCAAAGAGAAGATAGTACACAAGCATCACTGCGGTGCATATTGCGAATCGTAGGAAAGCAGCAGAACCTGATGACCCCATCAGGAAAATATTTGTTGCTATAGACAATGAGGGAAGCCATGGGACGAGCGGAACTCCCCAAGCTTTTGGCGTTCTCTGCTGCGGCAAGAACTTGTAAATCCCTAAAGTGCCCAAGAACCAAAGTGGTATAGTTATGCAATACCCAATCCAGCCATTTGGGTTCAATCCCCAGTAAGCTGAAGTTCCTATAGAGGAAGCTAAAATTATCAGCAAGAAAGCACCCAGCTTTGACAGGTTCTGTTGAGGTGTTTTATCTCGGACGTAGTACCTCCTCACAAGAACAGCGACTGCCATCATCGCGAAAATGAATAGCGTGCTTACAGATAACAAGCTTGCCAGTATGCCCAGGCTCGAGAAGAAGGCGACGAGAGCACTGGTAATGGTAATCAGAAGAGTTGCGTTGATGGGAGTCCCAGTTTTCGGGTGGACAAGGGCAAACCACGGCGGAATCATGTGGGCTCGCGCGATATGAGTGGTGTACCGTGCTTGGCCAAGCGCTCCAATGAGAAGAACTGTTGTCATGCCCTTCAGAGCTCCAAGATCTACCAGGTACTTCGCCCACCTCATTCCCACGCTTTCAAAAGCCACAGAGTAGGCCGCATTTTCATCTAGTTCATTGTACTTCTGCAGCATGCTAAGCGCAAGAGCCATCAGGCAGTATGTCACCGTGATGATCGACATTGATCCGAGCAGTCCTATTGGTATGTCTTTGAGGGGTTCTTCGCTTCCTCGGCCATGTTAGATATAGTGTCGAACCCAGTATACCCAAAATATACAACAGCCGCTGCTTGGAAGATCCCTTTAGCCCCGTAAGGCATAAACGGTGTTAAATTAGAAGGGTCTGCATGAACAAATCCTGCAATTATGATGAAAAGAATTGCCACGGTGTTGATTGCAGATGCTATCCAATTGATGCGGGAAGCCTGCTTTGTGCTGATCATTGCAATTATGGCAGTAATAACAATAACAGCGACAGCGATTGGGTCCAGGAGATTGTAATCGTTTTGAAGACTCGTGTGTATGCGTAATGAGTCGGAGGGACGGTTCAGTAAGTTGGTGAAGTAGGAAGTCCAAGCCCTGGCAACTGCTGCAGTCCCAACAACGGTTTCCAGGAGTATGTTCCCTGCCGCTATGAATGCAACGAAATCTCCTAGTTCAACTCTCAAGTAAGCAAAAGATCCACCTGCCACGGGGATTTCTACCGCAAATTCCGTGTAGCAGAAGACCGAAAGCATAGCAGAGGCACCTGCCGCGACGTATGACAGGACGATGGCTGGTCCGGCATGTGTATGAGCTTGTTGGCCAGTGAGCACAAAAATGCCCGCTCCGATGTGACCTCCCAATCCGACCCATATGAGATCCCACCAGTTCAGGCAACGCTTCATGTCGTTCTCGCTCCGTTTCCTGAGCTCCTGGAGCTCGGCGACATCGTTCGACCTGCCCTTGATCCGGTCCTTCAGCCGGAAACACGTCTGTGACAGCGCGGATCTGTAGGTTCCCCAGTTTTTGAAGGATTCTTCTGGGAAGAAATCCTGCTTGCTCCACCTCCAGTAACTTCTCTCTCCAACCTGATCATTTGCTGATTCTTCATTGGAACTTTTCATGGCTTCACTAAATTGAGCTCCTGAGATGGGAGTTTGAAACGCTAGTTGGAAGCTCCAGTGGCAATTACCAGATAGGCAAGCGATATTTGTAGAAGAAGATGCGCTCAAACGTCTGACACCACTCTTTTTCTCCTCCAATTATGGCCCGTCCTCTTTGACCATCCTGTACAAAGGTTGTCAAGTGGTCGCAATCTTTCCAAATGGGACAGTTTTCTTTTATGTTTGTTTCAAAGGTCAGTGATGGAGGAGACTCAACAGTCACAGAACTTTTCCGATTGCTGCCTTGGGAAATATCCATGTCCGTGGATGTTACAATCCATGATGCTCTCATCATCATGTAAAATTCCTCCTTACTAGATTTCAGGTATCGAGCTCCACATGAAATCATGACTTTTCGATTGCTCATTTAAATTTCTTTTGCTTTTTCATTTGAGCCACTCCGATTGCTTACGCACTAAAAAAGTCGACATGGCATCATTTAAGTAAAGGCATGTGAAATCAAATTTTTCTTTAATGTACTGTCACATCGTCATTTTCATCAATCCAAATTGGCGGCACGACTTACAAAATTTGAAAGTGAAAGAACTTGAAAAAAGGGTGTCGAATAATTATTGCACCAAAGGTGGAAGTATTTGGAATTTTCAGCTAACTTGCTGAACTGATAGCCATGACGTGCAGCAAGATTACGGGTCCATCTAAGATTCTGTGATAGTCTGAAAAGACATGAAAGTCATGGTGAGGAAGACTTTAGTGTTGGAACAAGTTTTTCCTCCCACGTGCCATCCCAAGAAGTTTGGCTTTGGGCAGTCAGTCAAGAGCGATATCAACTGACAGCTACGTGTGCCTTGGATCCGGACATGTTTGTCCCGTTGCGCAGGCTTTCTGTCCCACGACCTTGAAAAACTCCAAAGCCCTCGCCGTACCCTCTCCTCCATTCGCAGAACAGCAAGTCTCATGTCCACTTTTCATCAATCAATCATCTTCTTCCTTATCTGCTCATCGCAATGGATCTAAACAATATCATGTTCTCTTCCTGTAGTTTCTGTACTGGGGGAGAAAGGGTAAGAAGAGAGCACCATGGTTCTTCCCGGTCAAAAGACTAAGTAAAACCAAAGTGATGGAGAGCAAGGACCGGACCAAGTTACGAGTGCAGGCTTTTGGAGTTTGCTGTGATCGTTGGTAAGCTGGCTAGGCACGTCAGTCACTCAAGACTTGTGGATGAACTGACTCAACTCCATATGTAGGGCCATGGTCATCCTCTCTTGTATAGACCACAAGATATATCTAACCTTATCTAAGGAAGAATGACACAAAAAGGTCATAAATTATGCATGACACTCTTTTTGGTATCCAAACTTTTCGTCGGCTTACTTAAATGTTAAATCAAACAAAATACGATTATTTAAGTGCGTTCGATGAGAAATTACAGCAAAAAAATTACGTGATTTTTAATTAAATATGTAATATAACTTTTTACTTAAAAAAAAAAATCAGTCCACGTGGACTTTCTTGCTTGCTGTCCAACAAAGAAGAAGAGAAAATATGGGCATTTTTTTTCCCTCCATCTCTCTCCTCTTTACCTCTCCGTAAGCTTGCTCTCTGCAACAAGGGTGTCAGCCCTCTTCCTCACCTGCACACCTCCCTCCATCTCTTCTATCTTTGCTGAACTGTCCCAAAGATGCCGACTCGGAAATCATCCTTGGTCCGAGCTCTGAGACGCCACGCGTCCCCCCATTTTTGCATTGCTACTTCCCTCTGTATTTAGCAGAGCTTCTCCCGTTCCAAAAGGAACACATAGTAGAATATGTCTGAATCCCTTCATCTGAAAGACTCATGTCTTTTCCCCCTTTTAATCTTGTCTTTTTCAAATAGTACAATAGGCTCAAATCATCTAAACACGAGGTATGGCAGAAGGCCAAGATTGACAGAGCCCTTGAGTTTTGTACTTTTGATTGGAGGCTTAATCCTAGTCTTTTGGGTAGCTTTGCCAGCTTCTGGTCTTCCTCTATCAATTGCTTCTTCCTCTGGTCAAGCATATAAGTGTAAACCTTATGTAACCCTTGTGGATGTATATGCCATTACTGGGTTGAGCACCTGGGGTGATGATCCGTATTTTGTTGATTCCATATCTTCTCCTATGATGCCTCATCACATCACTCACTAATACGTGCTCTTTAATTTCTTTCTTTTTAATTTACACAAATAGAAGCCAAGTTATAACGCTAGTAACATAAAATATCACTTTCATCTCATATTTATATATATGGTTCATTACATTATTATCACTATTCACACTGTTTCTTTTTGCACCAAAAGACTATTAACAAACGCTTGAAAGGGGCAAAAAAGCATCTATTCTCCCTACCCGACAACTTCACTCTATAAAAAATAAAATGAAAACTCCATAACCCACGGTGACTCGCCTATCTACTTGTTGTCATCTCTACCATTTCCAAACCAAAGGGGTCCAAAGAGATCGCCGTCATGGTTAAGGAACCATGACACAAACCAAATAGGAATCCACTTGAATACCCCATATTTGTCCAAATCATAGCTTCATAACACGTGAACATCATGGTGAGCACAGGAAGGTTCACGTCCTTGAGAATGTGTTTGAAGTACATGGATGTCCTGAAACATGCAATAGGTGGAATGCCTATGCTAAATATTTGAAAAACAGTGGAATGAGCAGATGCCTAGCAAGAGAAATAACTAAGTTCTACATTACATGATTTGCCCGCCACACAATCATAAGATTTGTCTAAGACAAGCAAAGATAGTGCACACAAATCTAGACTCAACACATGCAAATTGAATTTGACAATATAAGATCATATATACACGAGTCCAAGTATGCATTGTGAACACAAAACCACACAACTACACATGAACTCACATGCCTTATTTCTTAGGTTTTCATGTGATCTTTTTCCTCCCTTGGTTGACGGATTTACACTGATTCATTGTTTGGTCAGCACAAGTCACTTCCGGTTCACTGTCCTAGACTTCCATGGTTTGCTATTTATAGGTATCTCAATTCGTTGTCCAAGGCATCCAAGGTTCACTTTCCTTAGGCATCTCGACTCCTCCAAGGTATTATTAGTTCATTATCTGATGGTTATCTCTTTGATTCATTTCACACAGTCTATGCAACTTATCTTGACTACTATCACATGAATGAGACAAATTCAGAATGCATTCATCAAACCATGAACTATAAAATGGTGTCACCACACTATATCATATATTTCAGCATGCCTTCCACGCCAAACCACATGAGCACCCATGATTCACTTCAAAATCAGCATTATCAAAAACTTAGGATTAAAATCTAGCACCATTTGATGGCATAATACTTCTAATTTTAACCATATGATCATGCACGTCCACATAATTTATGTATTACATTCCACAAACAACCACACCACAAGCCAAGCACTAAAAATAACCAAAAATTTCATGAATTCTAGGACAACCCAAAACATAGCAATCTCCACAATCTTTAGCACAAGCTGTGAACCTTGAGACCAATCCTCACCTAGGTTTAGTTCTAATGGGCCAAAAGACATTAAAGACTGACTTAGTTTCACATGCATGAACTATTCTCAACCTAGTTGAGTTCTTGATCTTTGAGAGCTCTCGGTGAAGAAAATTGAGAGAGAAAATTAAAGTGGAACGGTAAGAGGGGTTCGGCCAAGAGGGAGAGAGAAAGGAGAGTGATGTCAAGCCTATTTTAGCTTTATCTTGCATGTTGGTTGCCAAGTGCAATGATTATCAAGAACTCTTGGTTCATCCTTGCATGTGGTTTAACACTTGTGATGACTCTTGAAGACATTTAACTTGCTTCATAGGCACTTATCTCATGAGAAGGCTAAGATGTCAAGATTAGTAGACAATTGTCCATTTTCGTGCATAATTTGCATTTTTTAATTCTTGAAATTTGGAATAATTGTATTGCCCATAATGGCCCTAGATTTTTTGCCATAGAGGGGATTAGGTGTCTAATTGCAAAGATCACTTATATGAACATTCCCTTGATGTCGAATTGTTAGAATTAACATGCACAATGCATCATTTGATTTCTAAAGCCATGGAATTATTAGCGACAAAACTAAACAAAAATTCTAATTCTAATAATCGCTAAACGGAAGATTGAGGGATTGACTGATCTCAATACATGACCCAGTATCACGATTTAGTAACTAGCTAAGAAGCATCGACACTTTCTAAGAGTTTTTGTATCGTGTTCGACACTCCGACATGTGTCCGACACACGATCGATGAGTGTCGGAAAATTCAACACGCAATCAACTCTCCATGACATGCGAATCCAGAATTCCGACATGCATGGGGTTAATTTAAAAAAATTCAAAACGTGGCAATCAAAATGTAAGTATATGAAAAAAAATTTAAAATAATAAAAATAATAAAGTGAAAAGAAGAAGAATTCTTAGTCTCTCACAGTCGACATTCCCTTAAACGATTGAACCCCCTCATCTCCGTTCTTGCATGCATTGCTTCTCTCGCTGATGTTACTTCACCACTCTCGCGACCTGCCCCACCAATCGCCACAATTACCTTTGCCACCTTTGCTGCCTCTCCCCTAAACCTAACTTACCTCTACCCTACCTACAGTTCTCTCTCCTCTTCAATACCCAAATATTGGATTGATTTTTTTGTTCCTGGGTCTTTGTTGAATAAGCTCCTCCAATCCGCTCTTTGATTCACGTGCTCATCAAGACAAGAACGAATAGACATTTCTCAAGTTCGCCTTCATCTTCTCCTTCTCCTCCCTCATACTAATGTTTCCTTCCTCACTTGTTGTTGTCTCCATCGAATTGAGATCTCGATTCTCTCCCTGTAAGATCAATTAATGGGCCCGTTTGATGAGGTAAATCGATTCCTTGTGGGGGCATAGGAGGGGGAAGAAGGGGCTCAAGGTGGGTCTTTTTTCTTTTCTTTTTCTTATTCATTTCGCTTTAGTTATTGAAAGTCGATTGTGTGATTTTGCTCAGTTTTGGTTTTGTAGTTGTGAAGGTTTGACAATTCGTATACGAGCATTCGTTATTTTTTCAATGAGGATGGAGTTTGCACATATATTTGAGAAGGATTATATTGAATCAAGGCAAGATTGTTTTTGGTCAAATGGGATGTTTTGGGAGAATTCTGAGGTGTAACCTTTGGAGTGTGTTAAGTGTTTGTTGAAGCCGTGTTGGAAGTTGATTTTTTAGATGAAGTTCTTGAATCTTAAATCCTTACTTTAGTTTAGGTGGAGTTAGGGATGAGCATGGTTTGGGCGGGCAATTTCCACCCTAGAACCGGGAACCGCTCACTAAGGACCGGTTCTAAAAAATTGGATCCGAGAATTGCCCGTTGGTTTCATGGATCCACCCGAGAACTGGACCATCGGTTCGATCCAATTCTCGAGTGGATCCATAGAACTAGTCTCACAAGCAATCATGCCTACTCAATACGCATTGATGGACCAAATTCAATTGCACTCATTTTTGGTTTTTCAAGAATTGTACATGATTTATAATAATAGCGCTCATTTTTGGGCATTTTCATAGTATGTCACCAAAAATTGAAGAATAACTACAAGCAAAAAGTATACTACTTTCATGAAAGACGTACCTTGCCTAATTTGTTCTCCAATTGTCAGGTCTTCCCAAAGTATCTCACAATCCAAACAGTGTGCTTTCATGTCCAGCTTATTCACAGCACCATTACTTATGCTTCCATAGCTACTAGCATTGCTCGTGAACTTATTCAATCTTCCTTTCTAAACAAGCCCCTCGAATCAATAGAGCGACAAAGGCAAAAAGGAACTCAAAGTGGAGAGAAAGAAAAGTTACATGCACAAAAGAATGGACAAAGAAATGCAGAATTAATCATACCAAACAAATTTCAAGTACATGGAACTAAAAAACAAATCAAAAGTCAAAAGCCACAAATCACAATGGCCATCAAGTTGATCACATGAGCACTACACCATCACAATGACACAAATCCAACAAATCATACCAAACAAAACTCAAGCACATGGAACAAACTCATCTAGAATGAGTCTACAACAACAAACAATCGCAATAAGATGCCAAAAAATTCATGACTTATAAAGCTTGTGAATCCCAAGTTGGAGAGCTCTTAAACTCCAAGTCCCAACCTCCTGAAAGTAAAACAAAAATAAGTATAGATGATCGCTCAATATTAGTAGAAATTGCATTCAAACAATTATTGAAAAATCTCACCACATGTATTCCTCCCACTTTATTTCAGGTTGAATATCGTTAGCCATGCTATTTTATTTGCAAAGAGCATACTCCAAGAGATATCATCTTCGTTAATCCTGCACGGACTTGGCACAAATGCACAAACTCTCTCAACTCTAACCATGACTAGCATCGAGATTTGGGGATTTAGGATTTTGAGTTAAATCAACCAAACGAACAAAGAACTCATTGATTTAGGGATTTAGTGAGCAGATTCAACTTACAGCAACCGAGAACCGTGAGTGGCACGCCCAAGTCGAGAGAGGGAGGCAGTTCAATCAACCAAAGGTGAGAGGGGTGGCCAAATTGAGAGAGGGAGGCATGGTCGACGGCCGTGAGTGTGGTCACGAGTTTGTCGAAGTCTTGACTCTCGAAGACTTAGATAGAGAAGATAGAAATCGAGAGACGAAGCTACTTTTTTCTTCGAGTTTGCTATGCTCTTCAAGAGTTTGACAAGGAGAACTACAAGGGCTATTCCACGACCACAAAACCGAATAGATAATTAAGGCTTCAAATAGAAAATAAAAATTCTAAACAAGGTCCTTCAAAATTTTAATTTTTTTTAACCAATTTTTTATATTTTTATAATAAAAATTAATATATATTATTATAATACCGGTCCGATCTAGGTGGACGGGCGGGCGGATTCGCCCATGGAATCGGGAACCGGACCGGTACCCACTAGTTCCAATAAATTGGAACTAGGAACCAAATTGGTCCCTTTAGGAACCATCGGTCCGGTTCGAGTCCGGGTCTGGGCAGTCCAAGTAGGTCCCGATTTTTTTGCTCATCCCTAGGTGGAGTAATGCAAGTACTCTGTCCATGGAAATCATCTTAGGTGTAGGATAATACCAGTCATTTCAACTTTAAAAGGGCATGGCTATTGCATATGTTGTTTCAGTTTTTGCATTTTCAATAGGATAGCAATGATAGTGATGCTAAGTTTGTTTGTTTAACTGAATATACGGATGTGTGCTACTTTAATATATGGGAAAAAGTGTAGGTGTGGCGATGGTCTATTTCATTTGTTGTTTTTCAAGGCTTGTGGAATTTGATGTTTTTTTAGGCATTCTTGATTATGAGGTTGGTTGTCTTTGATTGGGTATGATCTTGTGTCGCTATCCATGTGAAGATTGGTAAATATGGGATTTTGAAGGCATTTGCATGTTCAATTTGAGGTTTCGGCAAATGGGTAGATGTTAGGTAGATCCAAAGGGTTTTGATTTCTATGCAAACACAAAATCACTTCTTCACCAACTAACGTCTTGATTTTTTTGGAGAGATTGGCTTGCAATCTTATGGAAGCTCTAGTTGTACTTGTATTAGATGCATATATATAGATTGTCTATACATGCCAAACTTCTTGGTTGGATTGACTTAGGATATTCCTTTGGCAAATATTGTAAAGTTAATGTAAAGGAGGTTAGGCTTATACATTATATGTATTCAATAGTAGTCTTTTTGTCTTCAAGTACATTCAAACAAGCTACTTTTTTGGAAATGAGCAATTGGTTTATTGTTTATTCATTTTTGATATCACATTTACTTGTAGTATATATTAAATTTATAACTCTTGTAATTGTACTTTTTGTAGAATATCTTCAAGTATGGCTAGTAGCATTTCGAGTACACAATCACCTACATCTAGCAATGACAACCATTATGAAGGTATGTTACTAAGTTAGTTAATCATAATGATAAGAGGGGAACTTGTCTTGGAAATGCAACTTTTGTCAAAAAGATTTTAGGACTTTATACATGAGAGTGAGGGACCATTTGTTGATGATAAGTGGAAAAGGAATTCAAAAATGCACAAAATTTAAAAAGAAAAAGAAAAAGAGAGGATCTTTTGGAGATAGAAAGATTAGAGGAAGAGATCAATACTAGATTAATGAGTATTACACCTAGAATTGTACCTTTGCCCCTCTCTAGTTTTTCCATTGGTGGTGGTGGGATGAATTCATCCTTTTAACTCTAGAAAAAGGAAGATTGGAAATGGAAGTGGAAAATCACTTGAGAACGCATTTAACATGACTCAACAGGAACATTGAGATTGTGAGATTGCTAGGATGCTCTATTTGACAGGCTTGCCGTTTAATCTAGCAAGAAACCCTTACTTTTAATCCACTTTCACTAATGCCGCTAATCATAATATTGCAAGATATGTATCATCGAAATATAAGTTGTTGAGGACCACTTTGTTACAAAAAGAGAAGGCAAATATTAATAGGTTGTGAACACCTATTAGAAACATGTAGAGGGAGAAGGGTATGAGTATTATGAGTGATGGATGGAGTGACTCAAAAGGAAACTGTTTATTAATTTTATGACGGTGTCGGATAGAGAACCAGTGTTTATAAAATTGGTTGATTATTTGGGAGAAACAAATGATATGCATTTCATTTTTAATTTATTAAAAGAAGTTATCAATCAAATTGGACATGAAAATGTAGTTCAAATAATTATAGATAATGCTTCAAATTGTAATGGCACATGACAACTCATTAAGTAAGAATTTTCATCCATTATTTAGACGCTTTGTGTAGTGCACACCGTTATTCTAACTTTGAAGAACATTTGTGTCACAAAAAATATGAAAACCAATCAAGTAGTTTACGAGGAATGCAGTTGGATTTCAAATATTATTAAGGAAATTATGTAAATCAAACATTTCATCATGAACTATTTCATAAGATTAGTAATATACAATAAGTTTATTAGCTTGAAGTTGCTTTCTGTAGTAGATTTATGTTTTTCTTTGATGATTAAGATACTTAGGAGATTCATGTTAATAAAAAGTTGTCTTCAAAACATGGCAATTTTTGACAAATGAAATATCTATTGAGATGATAATCAAAAGAAGGTTAAGTTTGTCAAGGAGAAAGTGTTGGATGATTTTTGGTGGGATTCAAATGATTGTATACTTTTCTTTATGGCTCCTATTTATGACATGCCTAGAATTTGTGATACTAATAAGCTTATCTTCACTTAGTTTTTGATATGAGGGCTCAATGATTGAAAAAGTGAAGAAAGCTATATATGCGCATGAAGTGAAAAGGTTAGATGAGGAGTCCGCATTTTATGAGGTGGTCCAAACAATTCTTGTGGATCGTTGAACAATGAGAAACACTCCACTTCATTACTTAGCACATGCCTTAAATTCAAGGTAAGTTCTAAAATTGTATGATATTATTAGGGTATTAGTTAATCTTTTTTTGATATGATAATAATACTTACAATGATTTTCTATTTTTTATTTTATTAAATAAAGTATTATAGTGATCGATAGCTCAATGAAGATCCTACTTGAGTTTCTCTATACAAGAATAATGAGATCAATCAGGAAAGACTAAAATACTTTAGGAAATATTTTCCTAACTTGAATGAGTGCAACAAGGTCAATTTGGAGTATGTAGATTTTGCAGGCAAAAATAGAGATTTTAGAGATTTTGATTCCATTCAAAATAAGTGTTATATGGATCCTAAGGTTTGGTAGATTAATCATGGTACATGTGCACCTATGTTTCAAAGCATTGCCTTAAAACTTCTTGCACAACCTTCTTCTTCATCATGTGTTGAGAGGAATTGGAGTACTTACTCCTTTGTGCACTCGGTGAGAAGAAATAAAATGACCCCAAAATGCGGAGAAGATTTGATTTTCATTCACAGCAACCTTCATCTTCTATCAAGAAAAACTCATAATATGCAAATGGAGAGACCAAGATGTGAGATATTGGCGGAGATGCATTTGACACATTTGAAGATGTTACGGTGCTTGAAGTTACAAGTCTTTCACTTGATGAGTCGGAGATCAAGTCTGTTGTTTTTTTCGAAGAAATGGATAATTTAGATAAGTGACTTATTGTTATAATTGATGATGAAATGTGGATTTTTTTTTTGCTTATTGTTAAATGTTTAAATTAATGTGGATTGTTTGGTTTTTTTTCCTTAAAGTTTTATGGATTAGTACAATGAAATATTGTTGAATTTGTCAAATTAAAATAATGAATAATATTAACAAATATTGGATTAATGTTTTTAGTATAAATTCATTCTACATTTTTTATTGTTTATTTATTTATTTGTGAATTTAAATAGTAATTGATCATTTATATATAAAAATATGTGTTTAATATATAACAATCCCAATGTGCTAAAATTCTCTACTTTTTTAGAAATGATGTGTTGATGAGTCGTGTTGTAAATGGTGTGTTCATGTCAATGCAACGTAGGTAACTAGTGTCACTCGTCTCTAACCGTGTTCATTCCGACATTAATTTACAAACTCATTTCGTGTCATTCGCACCTTGGGCATAAACTATTCCGTTAGAACTCTATATTTAATAATAATGATATTGAAACTCACAGTCTAATTATAATTATTAGATAAGTGAAACTCAGAATGTCATATGTCTTGACCTTGGAAAAGGGGCCGACCTTTCATATACTTGTTTCTTAGGGACTTATGCCCATCAAACTGGGGATATCGAGGATAATGAACATGCAACGTGTCAATTGGGCAAATGCGTCCATAGTGACTAGGGCAGCCTTCTTCTTTATTGGTTGTCCAAATTTGTTTTCATGCACCCGGCGCTCTAAATGGCAAAGGACTTGTCCGGCCTGGCTTTCAGCCTGTCAAAGGGCAAGCATTTCACAATGTGTCGTCTTGCTCTTGCTATCTTGTACCGAGGGCTTGGTTATGCATCTACCTCTATGGGGGAAAAGACTTCAAAAGTTTTCCATAGCCCATTGTAGATCCTCCAAGCCCAGATCAGACTGTGTTTTCCTTTTCTACTTTATGACTCCAAAGAGCCACTCCTTTCAAGACATCAGGCCGAGCCATACTTTCTTCCCGATAGAGGGGCTCAACTGTTAAGCTTTCGCCTTCATCCCATTCCCCAGGGCACCACAGCCATCAAGTACTTTTTTCATTGGTTATGTCATGGTTTCTCCTAGTACTGAGTCAGTACTGCTGACAACTTTCGTGCACTTTCTGGCCCTGATTTCTGAGCTGTCTTTTACTTTTCCTCACTCCAAGGATATCCAGAAATTCTGGCTTTTTGTGTTGGTTGCTTTGAATCTAGTACACTTTTCTAAAGTTGTGATACTTATGTATTCATTTGTGTCAAGTTTTGATATTTGGGATGTTCAGTACTCTACTTTACTGTTGAAGAACTTTCATAATGTGAAAGAAAATTTTTGTGCACAAGATTATAGTTTTGCCTTTACGAGATGCCATATCAGTGCACAAAGTATTGCAACACAAAATGCAAATGGCCAGACTGAAATGCCATGTAATTTCCTCTCTGATACCCCTTGAAACCGAGCTCAGAAAAAGGTCCCTTAAGACTAGTTGCAGAGATGACTACAAAAGTTAGGGATGGCACCTCCTGCCCAAGCAAGCTACCAGTACATGACATACACGACCAATAAGATTGAGCATAAAATCCACTGCTATTGACTAGGCAAGCTAAATCAACTTGTCTGATGTCAAGATTCGAAAAATAATACTTTATAAGATAAAATGATAATCGACAATACCATTCATGTGGACAACAGACCATAAATTCAGGCTTATCACGGCGTAAAGCTAAACTGCAAACGGTGAAACCATGGTTATACGTTAGTCATCTAACACTAGTTTGTCTAGCTGGTTTGATCAAGGCTGGAAGAATGACATCCTAATATCAATATTCAGCATTGCTCAAAATTCCAATTTTAAATCCTTTCTGATGCAGTTACCTCAAGAATGGCTGGGAGTCAGTAAAGACGGTGTAAGGTGTAGCTGCAACGTAAGATGCATACGTGCGTCTAAACATCTTCTCAAGCATCTTTTCATCGTACTCATAAGCTGCCTGCTAGCTAAATGTAAACATTGGGTTGCAACCCATCTAGGCATATAGGATTTTGAGAAGAAACTGGAACTCTCGAGCTGCAAGTAGAAGTCTTCAACTTGCAGTACTAAAATTACAAAACATCACTATCAGAACGACAGATACAGCAATTCGATATGTTGAATAATTATGTTATCAACAAATAACAATCTGGCTTCAGTCAATACATAACATAAAACTGGATCAAAGACGGCATATCCACATGCAAAAGCCAATATGTCTAACTGCATTAAGCAACTCAGAGCTCCAGTTCATAGGCTGTGGCGTTTTGGCAGCACATCCAAAACATGGACAACCTTTTTGCCATTGCTGTATATGCAAGTAGAACACGTTTATAATCGAGACAAGGAAGACCAACTGATTTGGCGGCCATGCAGTAATAGTCACTAAGCTCCCCTTTTTATCCATAAGGGTGCCAGTAGCGTAGTGGTGCATCAAAATGCAGAAAGGATGTCATTTGCCGATTCTCACCCGGGAGTATAAGGCTTTAAGTGTAACTTCTGAAGTGAAAGAAACAAAATTAGGACGATCAACTCTTAAAGTAACTCAAGTTCCCACTTATCTCCAAAGGATCGAGTTGGATTAACCAGCAGCAATGGAATAGTAACACCAATTTCCAATTCTGATAGATCTATGAAACATACATTTACGATGTTGTTAAATTATGACTCGAGTTTGAATTTTCACGAACTCAATCCATAGAAGGATTTTGACTTGTTCAAAATATTTCCTATCCTATTCAAAATTGGTTTTCTTGTTATTTCAAATTTGACTAGGATTATTTTTGCACAAAAGGATAAAGACAAGGGTTTTCTCTCTTATCTATAGGAGAAACTTAGTAGTGCTAGGTTAAAGAACGGAGTTCTTGTTTTTCATATGTTCGTGAGCGAATTGCAGGGGGCTTGAACACTCGGTGATTTTGTGTTGTAAGTTTACATTGTTTATTTGTAAACACTTTGGGTTTGGGTTAAATATAGGTATGGGAAACACTCGAGTGTGTGAGTGATTGTAACTCTGATTCTCTAATAATAGTGGATTATTTGCTGCTGGCTCTCTCCGTGGATGTAGGTACCGATACACGGACCGAACCACGTAAATTTCTGGTGCTCTTATTTTTCTCTAGTATTTTCGTATTGACGTAAATTGCAAGATCATGTCGTTTCCACGTTATATTTTCAACAATATGTAAGAATTTCATTCATCCTCATGAATTATGTCGCAGCACAAGTGAATAAACGATCTCTACACTGCTACTGAGTTTGATTTGAAGGGTTTAAATACTCGGCTTGCAGATACGGGTGGAATCCACGATATATGCAAGACCCTTTCCAAATTGCTTTCAACATGATGATTGCCAAAGGAAGAAACTCAAAGAGGGGGCCTATAGTTTCCATGCTTGTTGCCTAAGCATTCAATCTGCAGTACACCCACCCATGGATTCAGCTTGGGAAACGCTCTCTGGGGAAGGTAAACCCAGCGGTAGGGCCAGTCCATCTTGAATTTGGTTTGGGTTCGGTCCCCAGCATCCTCAAAGCATCAAACATCAACATGTGCATAGCATGCCAGCAATTAGATTGCCAGAGAAGAGGAAGCCCATCATTTCAAGGAACCAGCACCAGGACAAATTAGGAGACGAAAGAAGAATACAAAAAGCAAGGGAATTGAATGGCCTAGTTCTAGTTCAGCGAATCAGGAAAGCAAAATCACAACATTGCAACCTTCAAGCTTAATCCGCATCTCATCATGAGCTCCGACAATAAGACCTGTCCACAGGTCCCACTGTCTCTGGAGATATATATTTATATATACATGCACGCACGCATTAAGAAAATGAATTTACCCATAAATTCAACAATAGATATCCACTATGCGAGTTAAACTCATTCACGGATTAAATTACATTTTTGAGAATTTAAGAGTACCTTTGTTTCACAAAAAAACTAATAATTTGAAAATCGTTTTCCTAAAGATAATTATTCGTATCCCTTATAAGAATTAATGAACAAAAGGTATTTAGGTATAATTTGTTGTTGATAATAAAAATATTTTCTATTAACTAATTTTTCTAAATAATATAATCAATCGATTTTTTGGAAAATGATTTTCAAATTATTTATTTTCTACAAGACAAACATATTATAAGATAAATTGTATATGTTAAATGGATTAATACCACTAAAAATATTAAATTGATACACTCGTGACCAGAGATGTTATGGGGTTGGGTTAGGTTAGGTTTTCACAATACCCAACCCAACTCGAAATCTTAAAAGGATGTGATTGACCCAACTCAAACTACTCGAGAACCAAACATCATATAATACAAGGGAACATATCAAGTCAGGTCGAACCTAGGGTGTCAAAAAAGCCCGTGCTGGCCAACTTGACTCTACTCCACCCCTATTAATGCCAACATCTAAAAATCACTACTCCCTAAAGAAGACTAAGGCCCAACCCCAAAACACCTTAAATTTTAGGGCTGCGTTGGATCGGGTCACATAGGCTTTTTTTACACCCTTACTTATGATGTATTTACCTCGAATTACTAATTTTTGTATTATAAAAACTTCTAAATTTATATATTTATGCCACATTTATTCCAAACGAGTGCACCCATGCCATATTTACTAGCACAAATGTATCATTTTGGAGTTGTTGCAACACAAAAATTAGTTTTGACTAATTATAGCACGGACGTACTAGTTTATGGTGTTTTATATGGTATTAGCTCTTATTAAATTCACACTGTTTAGATTAATGAGATTAGCTCACTAATCGAATGTTGCGCGACATTTCATCCATAGACCTCATTCATTTTTGTACTAGTAAATTAGACATACCATATTCCTCAATTTATTTTGCGACCGGCCTATAATAATAGAGAACCTCTCTCTCTCTTCTCGAGAGAAGATAGAGAGAGAGAGAGAGAGCATTTCCAGCCGTTGGATGAGAAATTAGTGGGGGGTGTACATCTCGAGGCGACGTAACGAAATCATCCTATCCACATTAATTTCGCCGTGCTCTTTCCTGATGCGATCCCCTCCCCCCTCATTCATTTTCCCCCTACGTGTTCGGGAGAGAGAGAGAGCGAGAGAGAGACTGACGCTCCGGATCGATGTTGACGCGGATGCTCCGGTGGTCCCGCCTGTAGGGTATTATTGACGTGGGCCCGGATAAAAGATCCTTCCCACCAATGGCGTCCCGCCACGCGGTGGGAGCGGTGATGCAACTAGGGTTGACCCAACTGTATCGGGCATCGGGAAAGGAAAAATGAAGGAGAAAGGAGAAAAAGCTTGGCCGATCGTAACGAAAAGTACTTAGCCCTAGCTAGAATCCATCGCATCAAGCTTGCCTACCAAGTTACTTGATCGCTTGATTTTCGCGAGCGCGGTTCGCCCGATCAAATGATCACGATAATTCGATCGGGGCTCACTATAAGATTTTCTTCTTTTTCTTCTTCTTCTTCTCCTTTCCTGCCTCCAGAACACGTAGGGGCATAAAATGGGGCCCACATGAGGAGAAAATATTAATATGATAAAGAATTAATATCATGAAAAATCTCCAATCAATACATAATGACAAATTTTTCATCCAAAAGTAATTTTTTGATCAATTTATGCCTCATTAAATTAGATTGATATTACAAAATGCTCCAAACTAGTAAAACCCAAATTAATACAATTACTAACTGTCACATATCACTCAACTCAGCAATTTCACAGTAAAATTTAATGAAGATTAATTAAGAATATATCCTAACAGTTGTAAATTCATCGTGAATATACTATTTTGGGGTTTTTTGTTATATTGATGAGAAGTATCGACTTCGACGATAGGATTAGGATCAATTCACTTACAATGTACATACCCATCGCGTAATCGACACGTGGAATTACGCCTTTTCTCGTGGGGGCATGTGGGACCCACCCGATCCGTCATCAACGTGAGACGATGCGTGTGGATTGGGATTACGTGCCCCTTTCGAAAAGAGGGGTTGCTACGATACTTGCTCATGGCGTCATGGCGAGAAGCTGAGAGAAAACGGGTATGTAAAGAACGTCGACTGCGAGGAAACGGACGTTTTAGGGGGGTGGTCTTGGGGGAGGTTGGAAAGCGACGGGCGATGGTGATGGCGACCGGGCTGATCCTCTGACCGAATTCTTGTTGAAATGATAGGATGATTCGTGCGTAGGCACAGTCATGATTTTCGGTCGCATTTGGACCATAAGATCAGCCCAAAAGGACCCCCCTCTCTTAGAGAGAGAGAGAAAGTGATTTTTAAAAATGCTTGAATTTCGCATTGACAAGCAGTGTGAAAAGACTAAATTGCCCCTCTTCCGTTACGAAATTCGCGGCTTACTTGGGATAGGGGGCTGGAGAAGCAACAAGGACGGTTTCGGGAGAGAGAAATAGATGTCCAATCCAGTTTGAAATTCTATGAACGGAAGGACTTGGATAGCGATTAGAAAGTTTTTGAATTAAAAGGATTTTTAAATAGAAGGTGAGTTGCGATTGAAAGTGAGTGCTCATGTGACGAGGCAACCGGAAGTGGGAAATTATTAGAAACGTTGACCGTGTCTGTTTTTATCTCGTTATTATCGAGTAGAGAAAATCACCGATCAGATTAAACATTTGGGATTTAAAAGAAAATGGGCAATTCTATAAATAGATAGTTGAAAACTATAATTGTTAGAAATGTTATGCACTATTAAAATTTCTTCTAAACAAAGTCAGAGACCATTCAATTACACAAGGCAATCCCGAACTCTCTATCTAATCCATGATATACATGCAAAGTCATCCTCCTTTCTTATTTAAATATTTTAAATGACGAGTGACGCATATATCTAATCATAATATGAGAAATCTATATTATCAACATCACGAATGGATTTTTCTTATAGATTTCCTTTTTTTCTGATTTATATTGAATTATCGAGTACCGTTATCTCATATATATATATATATAATACAATTTCGCAAAAATAAAAATAAAACGAGCATGGGGGATGAGACATTTCAATTGAAGTGGATGTTGGCGCAAAAATATTATCCCGAGTACGTACGGAATTCTGGCTAAAATCCCAAATAATTTACAAGAATCCAACATCAAGCCCCGTGTACGGACAGAGAATCTTAACCGCGCTTAATTAAATTAAAATTAAAATTTAAAAAATTCCCCTTAATCCGAGGTTTTAACTATCCAATCCCCCCCGCCCCCCGGGGAAAAAAAAAGAAAAACCCCAGGTTCTAGTGACCGTCACGTGCCGCGAGCGGCTAACCTCACGGCCCGTCACCTCGGAGCGCCCGACGGACCAATCGCCGCTCGCTGGACGCGCCGATCGGTGGCGCGTGCTCTTCCGTCGCCCCGCGTGCGTCACCGCCCCGAAACTAACTCCACGCCCGCTTCTCCCATCTCCGCCCACAATCTTTGAAAAAAGCAAAAACAACAAAAAACAAAAATGGAAAAATGGAAAACTCCGTCATCTTCCCTGTCTCTTTCTCTCTCCTCTGCTCTGCTCGCAAGTACGTGTGAGTACTTTCTCTCTCTATCTCCTGCTCTGCGTAGACAAAAGCAAATGCAACAGAAAAGCAACGATAACCGAGAAAGGCAAAAGCGCCATTAAATTTCTCTGCACACCCCCACCCATTTACTCTCTCTCTCTACCCTTCTGCTGGTGTTGCAGGCTTTGAGATTGTTAGTGCGAAAGGCGCAGACCCACAGAGACAGGGAGAGACAGAGAGACAGAGAGAGGGGTCGGCATTATGGGCGATGGTGGTGCTATGCGGGAGAGGGAGGCGGCCACATGTTCCTCCTACGCCGCGGCGGCGGCGCCTCCCCAGCACCAGCAGCAGCCCGACGAAATCTCGCTCTTCCTCCGCCAGGTCCTCCAGCGTTCGGGCGGCGGCCGTGGCGGGAGGGCGGAGAATCCCGGCCGCCCGGGCGGCGGTGGGATCTCGTCTGTCGGGGTCGACAACTTCTCTGCCTCTGCTTCGGGTGGCGGGTCGCTCGCGGGTAATGCGACGGTGAGCGCGGTCGCTGCCGCCGCGGCTTCCTCTTCCGTCGGGGCCAGCGAGAATGAAGCTGATGATTACGACTGCGAAAGCGAGGTGAGCGCGTGTTTCTCTGTTCTTGCTTTTGTCTTGTTTGTCGGGTGTTGGCTGTTTTGTTGCTGAGAAAGTGGTGGTATTTTTCGGAGATTTGTCGTTGTAGATTGGATTCCGTACGACCTGTGGAGAAAAAGTGATTAATCTTATCTCTAGTGGGCTAAAACAATGCTAATGTCCTTTGGTATGAAACTGCTTTTAGATGGCAAGGAGAGGTAATTTCAAGCGGCCCGGATATGGGATTATTTCTTCCAATTTTTTTAGTATGATTGTTGTTTTTAAGAGAAGAGATTGCAGTATATATTGGGCTTGATCTGAAGTGGAACTTTGGCTCTGGTTGAAGTTATGAGATTAGCCAGAGTTAAACTTTCATTTATGGGAAAATTTTGAAGGGGAGGAGATTAAAAGGATTGATATTAGCTTGTTTTCGTTGTTCTTTCACTTTTATGTGCAAGTTCAATTTCATGATGTTTGTTAAATGTAGTAGGGACTTGAGGCGTTGCTGGAGGAAGTTCCTGCCAAGCCAAATCCATCTCGTAGCTCGTCCAAGCGAAGTAGGACAGCTGAAGTTCATAATATGTCAGAAAAGGTTGGTCTTTCACACCCGGACCACGCTGCTTCTACAGTAGTATTTTATTAATTTATGGTTGGGTATGTAACATGCTAATGGTTGAGTCTTTATGCATGACGGTTGTGTTGCAGAGGAGGAGGAGCAGGATCAATGAGAAAATGAAAGCCTTGCAAAGTCTAATTCCTAATTCTAACAAGGTAAATACATTTTAGACACTTTAGTAAGGACAGCTAATTTAACTTGTTGCAGAAGCTTTGTTCCCTTTTATCTGATGAAGCCATATGATTTTTTTTTGTTTCTCATTGATGACAGACTGACAAAGCATCAATGTTGGATGAAGCCATTGAGTACCTTAAGCAGCTCCAGCTACAAGTTCAGGTTCTTGCCTTGTCCCAAATATTGCAATGCTAGCTATTAATTATATGCAGTTTGTATTGTCATGCCGTGATAATCCTTGTAAGCCCTGCAAATGTTTTGGGCTTTTCAATGCATTTTGATTTGTTGACGTGCTGGTGGTCTACATTGTTGTTTGCACTTTCTTAATGAGATTGGGTTGTATGTAAATACAAGTTTCTGTTTCTAGTGTGTGCTTAAGCACGGATAGATCACAATCTTTTATATTGACTGAATGATCAATAAGAAATAAAACATGGATGAGGAGTTAGTGACAAGGGCGACCATGTTAGTCAATGCTGATGCTCATGCTGTGCTTGAGAAAAGGTGTAAACTTTCCATCAAGATGCCCCAGGATTCTTTCTTGGACAAGAGGCTTTCCACCAGCAGAAAATGCAATGATTGCTTATTCCTTCCATAAAAGCTGACTATTAAGGGGTTAGACTCAAGCCTTTCTACTGAAAATAATCCTTATGCAAGATTGAGCATGGGCTGGAGAAAATTTTCTCTTTACACGTTTCTGAAAGCGGTGAGGATGTGGTATCCAATGTCAATGTCACGGTTATGCTCATATGAAGTATCAATTAATATCTAGTATGATCAATTGATAGAGATAGGGTTAAATAGAAGTGTCAGGTGTCCTTTATCATACAGTCGCTCTGCGTTTCTCCATGCTTTGTATTGGCTGCTAAGAGGACTGTCTCACTAGTGGGAGGATCACTGTCGATACCTCAAAGACAGTATATATTGTTGCTGGATCTGCTGATTTTTGCAGTATCAGTGAAAATAATCTTGCCATGCCACCTTACATGTGAATATTCTCTAGATGTTGGAGTGACTGAGAATATTTCACTTCATGCTAATCTGTTTATCTGTTTTTTTTTTTTGGTTACTTTACTACATCCAAATTTTCTGAAGTAGATCAAGCTTCATGCAAGGCATCAACAGAAATAACAATTCTCCATTTCTTCTATAGGCGCAAGTTTATCTCACTACACTGAAATAATGTTTATGAGAGGGAAAAAAAAGATAATATTTTAGCTGTTCATTTATCTTTTCATTCACTCTAGCAAGGTATGTGATCAATATGCTCTAACAGAATTTGCTTATAACTCAAAAATTGGAGACAGTTGATTGTGATGAAGGTTATGTTGAATAACAAATTCAAGGTAGGTGATCAAGTATGTCACATTGGAGATGGTTGATTGTATCTGCAGGGATGGATAATGGGGACCTGGGGCCAAATATAGGAGAAAAGATTTGAGTGTACCCAAGATGTAATGGACTGGTTAATAATACTCAATCTGTATCCAGAGGGACAGTATTGATACTATGCTTGGTGCATTATGAATTTGTGATTTTTTCTTCTTTGCATCTAAATCAAACATTTAGTGAAGTACTTCAACTTTGTGAAGAAGCTAACCTTTTCATGCATGGTAATGGAATGATTATCAGAATCAATTTTTAAGTTCGCCAATCTACAATCACACCCTCTTTGCACAAGGCACTTTGCACCATGAAATTTTGAAGTTCTTCCACTTAACCCCTTGGAATCTTATGCCTTCCGGAAAACTAGAAACTAGAGGGTGCAATGCTTGATTTTATATTTTATGTTAGGGTGCGAAGTGCAGGGTTTTGGAACTAGATGGTGAAAGTGTAACTTTCAAAACTAAAAGGTATAGCTAAATTTTGACAAATCTACACGCTTAACTACTTGGAATCTAATGCCTTCAGGAAAACTAGAAACTATAGAGTGTAAAGCCTGGGGGTGAAGTGCAGGGTTTTGGAACTAGATGGTGCAAAGTGTGAGTTTCAAAACTAAAAAGTATAGCTAAGTGAAATTTTGAGAATGATTTTGAAAATTCCCTGATATAATATACAACAGCTAATTTTGTTGATAAAATCAAGTGACTGTACCAATATCAAAATATGTAGATGTGGAAGCAAATTGCAAAAGTCATCTAAAAATGCGTTGCTGAATGATAAAAAGAGAGACAAATAGACAAATAAAGGAACTTAGAGTTTAGTGAGAATATGTGTGGAAGGGTGGAGGAATTTGTTGAGATGTATTGATAAGTTACTTTGGGATAATCTTGCATGATCATTACTGTAAAAGAAAAATCCCAGCAAGAGAATGGCGAGCCAAGGCCTTCGCTATGTCAAGTGAAGAATGTGCAAGTGATTATAGTACATTGTCCCTCTTTCGCTGTTTGACTTAAATCTACTATTTTTGTTCAGGAAAGAAGTTAATGGATTAAAGAGGACGTAAATTCTTGGAGGGGAAAGCAAATGGAACTGTTTTTATGACCCAAAATTGAGCCTTGTTGAGGAGAGACGAAATGAATTTAAGGAAGGCTATACCCGTGTTCATAATTATTGGAAGAGAAGAAAAGGAGATGCATAGACTTAAGCAACTCTTTTTCATTATCCTAAGTGTAATAATAAACATCAAACTAATGCATGCATAAGATTCCATAGTGCCAATTAATATGTTTTGGAGTGACTTTTACATCTTCCTTTTTGCTTTTCCTAAATCTTATGGGGCATGTGCTTTGATTTTTTCGAACTTAAACATTTGAAACTTCCACAATAGATAATTTTTTCATAATATTTTAAAGAATATGAATAATATTTTAAATTCTCGGGGAAGTAAAAAGGTTACAGTTTGCTGTTTATATTCTAGACAAATGACCATACTCTTCAGGCAAGTAAAACGTCAACCTTAGAAGATATTTGAGTTCAGCACAGGATCACAAATTTACTAGCATTATGGAAGTGTGGCAAAATGATGACACTCAGACTAGGTGATTTACTAACAGCTGCTATGAAGTCTGATGATGAGAATCTATGTGGAGATTCTTTTATTAGTATGTGGGAGGAGAAGAGAATTTGTTTACTAGTTTACCTACGTCTGTTAGCAGCTGATGTACATAGGTTTAGTGAATGTTGTTTGGAAGGTTATGCATCTGAGATTGTGGTCATCCATGTCATGCTCACCATACCGCAATTTGATCTAAATCATGCACTTGATCCGCAATTTAGGCGTGTGTAAGATTTATTTCAATGGTTTGATGTTGATCTTGTTCTCAATGTGGACCGTGTGGTTATTTTCCCTTTCTTTTCTTCATGTGTGTTTTTGCCATTAGTCTGAAAATTTCCAGGACTAACAACTACCGCAATTTCTACAGTTTGGAATATTAGTGACTATAGACATGAGAATTGGTTCTCGTCTAATGAGCTCATTTTGTGTTGCTCGTTTCAGATGTTATCAATAAGGAATGGATTAAGTTTGCATCCAATGTGCTTACCCGGGGTTGGGCAGCCCATTCAACTTCCCCAGATGAGAATAGGCTTTGATGAGGAAAATGCGCCCCTGCATATGAACATGGCACCTACTTTTCCAGTCAACAATGAAACCTCAACAGAAAATGTGTTTGGTCTACCCAATGATCGTGCTGTTCCAAGTGAGCCTTCCATGTCAAATATGATGAACTCAGAAATTTCTTTTGGATTGGAATCCTCCATCCAAACACATCCTGTACCATTTCAAATCAAGCAATCAATTTCTGGGGTAAGTATCTTCTCTATGAAGATGGCTTATTAAGTCGAGTAAATAAGCGATTACCAATTTTCCTTGCTGCATTTTGAAGGAATTAATCGGGAAGATGTGGCTCCACATGGCCAGCATCAACCTTCAATTATTGGCCGATCTGATGCAGATCCATTCGGTGTGAATATGAAACCTCCATACTCTTTGAGCAAAATTGGTACTTTGTGATGATTTTCTTGTTTGTTTCTAACATTTATAAAATACACTAATGCCAGCATTACACTCCGGCATATTAATTCATCTCTCACGCTGTTTGAAAAGGACTTGAGATGGACGAAACAGCCGTGCACCCTCTTCCCTTGGCTTCACTAACGTCAAATAGGAAAGGTGGATTGCTAGAGTCATCTGCAGCCGGTAGGGATCGTCCTTAAGGTGTGTGATTAGACCTTCTCGAAGCAAAACCTTTCGCTTCTTACACGCCATGCCTAATTTTAGATTTCTCTATTCTACTCGTTTTGGTCTCAGGCTGAGACTCTGGTTTTCCTCATTATCTTGCCACTGCGTCTTTGACGGTGTGTTTGAAATTCTCTTAGACGGTGAAGTCAAAAGAAGGAAAGGGATGACTTTTCAAATTAGCTGCTCTTGAATTTGGTGAGGAACAGACTTTGCAAGCTTCCATCAATTTCCTGAGGGAGCTAAGTGGAGTCATGGTTGAGAGGGAATTGGCCCTCCACATATGAGACTGTCCATAAAATAAATAATGGGTTGGGCCTGAGCAATTTTTATCTTTTGAGTCAAGTAACTTAGTGTTCTTTTTTCTTCCTTTTTTTTTTTTGGTGATAGAGATCATCTATCTCTATTTTCTAAGGTTTAGCATACACTGTTCAGTGACACTTATGTAATTTATGGGAAGATTCTGTGGTTACTCTGGAGGAATGATCTTGGTACTTGAAATACAATTGATTGACCCACAAGGACATTGAGTCAAGACCCAATTCCCAAGAAGTTGTATCTGTCTAGGATGGAAGTTGCTGTGTTCTTTAATCTGAACTGGCATGGACTCACATGTGACCCATGTTTTGTTTATAACTGTGCAATAACGAGGAAATTGTTCCTTGGCTTATGTGGGGTCAATCTGAAGTGACCTTTAGGGAACTTCATACTTCATAGGCGACTACGTGTTTTCTTTTGGGGTCAATCTGAAATTATATTTAACATGGTTGAAGTTTGGCCTTTTCGGCGTGGCCTTAATGATGCTTACCGCTTGAAATTGACAAACAGCAAGATGGAATTATTTATCAAAACACTAGCTATTTGATAATTCATCTTGTCATTTTTAAAAGTGGCACTTGGGAAAGGTTTAATACTGCATGGCAATTGTAGTTCAACTTCAAAACCGCTGCAGCCTAGCTCTCGCCAATGCATTTAGCGCGTGCATACCATGTTGGTCGAGCTGGTTCTTAAACTAATTAGAGCTCAGCATATTCATCTGTTGATCGATGTGCTTGATGCTACTATGTTATTGTCGTTGTCACCATCTGTCGTCGCCATCACTGAAGAATTATTTGTGATGTCCTTCTCAAAAGAAAATGTCGTGATTATGTGCTGAGACAAGGCTTGTCTAGTTGACTCCTTTGGACTGCAAGAAGAGACAAACGCTAGAGTTCATCATCAAATACAGGAAATGAGTTTAATGAACGGCGAGGATCAAATCAATCCGACGCGCCATGTCCCCACGACCTCCTTTGAGGAGATCAATTTTACATTCATGGCCGCAGAATATGCGGCTCGATCCTGCGCTGCGTTTGTTTCATCCATGGAAGGATACAAAGAAGCGGGACAAAGCAGAAACAATGGTCGTCCGATGAGGGCAAGAACTAGAGTGGATCATGCGGGCCAGTCCCTTGGCAATCTCTCGGCAAGCGGCCTGCGACTACGTTGCACTTCACTTCTGGTGGCTTCAAGAAGCACAGGCCCAATTCTTCCAACGGAGCAAACAGCTAGTGTGGCGTCCCCTTTTTACGGTTATAAAACAAGAAAATTGTCAAAAAAAAGTCCTAAATTAATTGTATTTATGTCAATTCAGTCTTGTACCTTTCGGTTTGACCAAATTTAATCCTGAATTTTTTAACAATTTGCCAAGAAAGTACATTCAACCAATTTTAGCCGAAAATTGATGATGAGGACATTGGCGTCTTACGTGGCATAGACAAAACTGATGTAAAAAATTTGTATCCCAAGAGTGTCCAAGAAAGTTGTGCCTTCCGCTTTGACTAATTCGTATCTTAGACATTTGCTACTTAATATGGAAAAAGTTTCATGACTTTCAAATGTGCCAATAGTGCTATCATGATGAACTTGTTGACCTCAAACCTTTGGATTTCAAGTCAACAAAGTAATTATAATTCAAACTAAATAATTTTGTTATTATAGATGTGAGATTCTTTATGGTAATGCCCTGGTAGCTACGCACGCCGTTCTTCTTCCCCTTTTCTTTTTTTATTAGAAAATCCGTACCTTTTTGTCGATACGGGTAATCGAAACTTTTGACTTCATGCAATTTGTTGTTGTTGTTGTGGCCCCGTGGCTGCTATACGAAGGAGATGGAACGAGGGGAACTTTCTTGACGTTGCTCCGGTGCCTAGATGCTGAAATTTATTGTCAATTTATTGAAAAAGTATCGTAAAGTCGGGAGAGTAATATCATAAAGTTGGAGCTGAGAGAATACTTACTCATGTGCTGATATTATCTTTACGATTGTCACATGATATGATTGTGCCACTTGACTCATATTCAACTAATTAGCGATTTGTGTAGTAATTAGATCTTCAAACTTTTCACTTACTGACTTGAAATCTAAGAATGGGTAAAAAAAGCATCTTCAAATGTTTTCTTAAATTATTTTGAAATAAGTATCTATTGTCCTTCCCAAAAATTTATCGCTTTCGAGTTTTTTCATTGATTTTAAATTTGAAAAAAAATTATATATGTGATGAGTTCTAATTGCTAATTCAACTAATGTAAGTTAAATCGATTTATTGAAATTCAATTTGATTGAATGGTTTTTTTTTAAATAATTGGTTTTTTTTTTATCCTATCTCGTGTTTGGTGTATGTTCAAGACATGATAAAGTCATATATAATGAGGATATTTCCGGATAAAATATCTCATGGGGATGTGGGATAAAGGTGGATGGGATTTCTAATTTCATAATATAAAAGTTATTTTTCTCAAAAACATGCTTCTTAAATTAACAAATCTAAAATTATATATCAGTATAAATAATATTTGAATTCTAATATAAAAATTCAAAATAACAAAAAGTAACAATTTGGTCTTTTAATTTAATCTTATTTTTATTTCTATATTCAAATTTAATTCTATCTTATAATAAAAACTCAATAAAAAATATATATATTTATTACATATTTTAAGTATATTAGTACATTTTTCTATTTAATAAAATTTTATTAGAGAATGATGGAATGAGAAGAAAGAAATAAAAAAAGAGAGTAAAATAAAATAAAATAATAAAATAATATAAACAAGAATGTTGCAAGAGATTTTTACCATATTTATTTGTAAAATTTATAATTCATTTATATTAATGCCATGTATATACTAAACAATACATACATATACTAAACATACATACATACATACATACATACATACATATATATATATATATTTGACTTTATTACTATAATCACCAAACAATGGATAGGACAAGGCAAAATCTCGTGGATTTCATATCATATTCTATTTAGTCATATTCTAATTAGAAATCCGGATGACCAAATGTAACTTAAGAGGATAAATGTACTCTTGAAAATTACATATTCATCGACAATGCGATATTAAACAACCAAACAATGAATACTGGTATAAATCAAGTAGAAACGAAGATAGGACATTAACAAATATCCCCACTTGCCAAAAGCAATAAACCATAAAAGACAATCACATGAATTAAAATTAAACAATAAAATGTTCAAAACACATAATATAAACCATGAATTATACATAAATATATACACACACAAAGTTGGTTTAGGTTGGATCAGGTTATAAATTTGATGAAAAAGCAAGTGGTGTTGGTCACTTTAAGTAATATGTGTATCGTGTTGGTTTAAGTTGGATCAGGTTATAAATTTGATGAAAAAGCAAGAGGTGTTGGGCACTTTAAGTTATATGTGTATCATGTTGGTCCAAGTTGGATAAACTCTACAATCTCAAACCAAGGATTAAATTGTATAATATAGGTTTGGCGGCCCTTGGACTAGGGTCCAATCCAATTCCTCAAGAAAATAGACCAAAACTAGCCAAGTTGAACCAATCCAAGATCAGTCTAGGGTCACCTTGACCGATGCATAACCCTACCAATATATCTTATTAAGATTAATTTCAAAATGAGGAAGATAAATAGTAAGTAACTTAGATTTATGAGTTTTATACAATTTGACGAAATTTATTTGTCTAACAATGAAATCAATGATATCAATTGACAAAATTTATCCAACTAAAAATAAAATATATTCACGAAAGATACATTCTTTAAAAAGATACATTTTTATGCTATGATAATTATTTAATTAAGAATGAAATAATAATATAGTTACTTTAATTTAGCAAAACTTTAAGACAATTATTTAACAAGGAATAAAATAAATTATAAGTCTATTTAGTTCCAAAAATTAAGAAAATAAGGTTATGACTTATTTGAAGCTTATATTACTCACATCTCATTTATTTATTTTTTCCTTTTGAAATCAACTCGTCTTAAATATTCAACCCAAAATAAAACTTATCTAAAATATAGCACATCTCATTTCATTCGAAATAAACATCTCATTTTAATATCGCATATATGAGACCACTCAAATTAACAACGCGTTTACAAAATGGATGATATTCATGAGATTTGTTATTAAAAGGCAACTTCTTCAATGCAATCAAATATATTTGATGTCGAATAAAATAAATGGTATTATTCATGACATTCAAGAAAATTATTCAAAACAAGATTTACCCATTAATGCTGCCATAAAGAAACCTCAAGATATGATTTACCTATCATCATTAGTTCCATTTGATAAAATAAATTTTCAGTAGTTTTGCATGAAAATTCACATCTTATTTTTACCTTTTCTTTTTTTCCAGCTCAAGAAACTCACCTCTCATTTCCATAATCTAAAGATTCCTTCTTTAGCAAAAAGAAAAATCCACCCCCAAACCCAATCACAACTTTTTTTTTTCTCTCCTCATTTGATCAAGAAGGGTAAACAAAAATGCCATAGTAAAATCAAATTACTGCCCAAGAAATATCGATATACGACAAGCTGATAATTACCGCATAATTCCAAAAACACGATTGACGCATCATTTTTATTTTTATTTTTAGTTTTAATTTTTCAGGAGAACAATCGACAACCGTCCTCCTCTTGTCCTCTCCCCGTCGTCTCCAAGCTTTTCGATGCTTCTTCATCTCCACCTATATAACCCTCTCTCTCTCTCTCTCTCTCTCTGCGCGGACCTTGAACACCACGCTCTCTTTCCGGTTGGTTCCCAGCAGCTTCCCTTGCCGCCCGGTCGTCACGTCCACGTGGATCATGGGCAGGACGTTCGTGTGTGTTTGTGTGTATATATATAGCTGAGTATCTGAACAGACACAGAGAGGCAGAGAGAGAGAGAGAGAGAGAGAGAGAGAGGCAGGGAGAGGGTTGCGGAGAGACCGGAGCTGTGGGAAGTGGGTGCGTGAATCTGTGGACACGAGAGGAGTTTCGGTGCTCGTGGAGAGAATTCGTAGCCATGGGAGAGGAGGTGAGGGCGACGGCGAATGGCGTCCGCTCGGGTCGGGTCGTAGACGGCCCGACGAACCCGATGGTCACGCCCCTGCTCACGGATCTCTACCAGTTCACCATGGCCTACGCCTATTGGAAAGCCGGGAAGCATCAGGAGCGCGCCGTGTGAGTCGTGCCTCCCTTTTTTGTCTTGTGATTGATTGTTTTCGGCTCCGTTTGGATATTGGTCTGCTTGGAATCCGGCTGGCGGAGAGAGTTATGTGAGTCGTTCGTCCTTGGAGGCTCGCGTTCCTGCGAATTCGGTGGTTGTTGGTCTTTCCTGTTCATTTTTGTGCCCTTTTTCGCATTTGGGCATCGTCTGTTCTTTTGCTTTGATATGGTGATTTTCAGTCAATGGGGCGTGGCTTGCGCCACTGCTTTTCTTACTATTTGGTTTTCCATGCATAATGACATGGCGTTGCAATTCCTACTGCTCTGTCATTGGAGCCCTCTGTTTGCATCGTTAGCTTCATGAAAGCTGTGGTGGCCTTTTTGTCTTAGGCACCTTTTTCCTTTTTTTTGCGGTATAGTAATGAATGAGCAGTCTTTTTGCTTCTGTTCTTTTTCTTTTTCCTATACGATAAGAGTACGTTCCTGTCCCACAAATTACCCCACTAGACTTAAGGGTCAAGTAAGTCGCAATTTGAAGCTCTATTGGATGGCCCGAAAGAGGGATTGTTTGCAGTTGAGCCTGTGCTGGGCACCTGGTCCAGAGGCATATGCATCCACTTTCTTATTTTATCATTGATGCATGAATTAAATCACTAGATGATGGGTACCAAACTCCTGAATGGGGAAAAAAGTACTTGCTGAAGGTGATAATGTCAAACTGTCATCAAAGATTGCAACCTTGCCATTGTGGAGTTGAATTACTTCTTGCGCTGTATAGTGCCTCCCTTTAAAGTGATAGCCTACTCTTCAGACTAGCCCAAGCAAGATTTGCATTTTCAACTGCCAGCATCTAGTACCTTTACTTTGGCAATTTTCCATGATTTTGGTCGGAGCCTGTCATTCTGATCTGAATTTCCTGAATGACAAAAAAGCTGCCTTTGTCATGCCCGATAAGCTGGTTTTTTGGGCTTAGAAGCTTCTCTTATGTGAACTGAGATATGTTTCAGGTTTGATTTATTCTTTCGCAAGAACCCATTTGGTGGTGAGTATACCATATTTGCTGGTTTGGAAGAATGCATTAGGTTCATCGCCAATTTCAAAATCACTGAGGAGGATATTTCTTTTCTCAAGCAATGCTTGCCACCTTCATGTGAGGTAAAATTATTTGGTGCCGATCGATTGACTGTCTGGTTTTCATAATATGGTCATGTGGTTGTGGAGGTAACAATTTACTATTGCATTTAGAATTCCATTGGTCAGTTTTACTTGGCATTCGGTTGAGTTAGATGCTCTTTTAAATTTGACAGTTGTTTGTGAGTAGCTGTTGGACTCTTTAAGGATGTGAGAGATATACATGAGGATGCACTTTTTTTTTTTTCCAAAGTCAATGGTTTTGGTCATAAGGACAAAAGCATAGTGTTTGTGCTTGTGTTTGTTCCCAAAAGTTGCTGAAGAGTTCTCTTGTGATGGGACATGCTAGAGGTTCCCTAATCTGCTCCAGTTCGTGTGTCCCACAGTAAGTTGGCTAAAAACATAGCCACATCTATCAAGCTGCATAGTCCTTTTCTCTTTTAAATCTTTTCTTTTTTGTAGGACATTATTGCCATGCTCAAGTGAGTGAATCCCAAAACTAGTTTTTTTCTTTAATTTGTGGATCAAATAAGCACATAACTCAGCGAATGTCCTGATCTCATCACTCTTTTCCCAAACATTGGAATAATACATAATTATAGACAAATTTTCAAGGATAATGTCGAGTTTTTTAAACATCGCATCATCAGCTGAATTGCAGGAGAGCCATGTAATTAAGCATTCCCTGGAAGTGCATTTTCAATTGGATGCCAAGTAGTGCAACTCGGGACTTTGCTAAGGAAAAAGAGCATGTGAAACATGAATCAGCAGGTTCTCTTATATGAGGAAATGGTGATGGGAGCTTCCTCTCCTTTCTTGAAAAGTGCAATTTGGAATGTGGAAAAAAGAGTGCTTGCCCTTCCAGACTAATGTGTTCTTGTGAGGTTGCCTCCTTGCATTTATATCAAAACCAGACCAGCATAAACCATCATTCCTCACTTTCATGCATATTCTTTTGTTGGATGAACAAGGTTCCCCTACTCTTCCATGGTACGCTAAGGGACTCAGAAAATGCTCCCTCCAACTGGCCCAGAATAAAAGGGCATGGGATGATTGACCAGAGCTCTTATTAACCTGGGAACTAGTTCTTATTAATGTTCTCAGATGTGCTTATATCATAGATACTATTGAAGAATGTAGAGCCAAAAGGTTGACATGCTCAAACGTTGTGTCATGTTTGCAATACTGTAATCTTCTGTAGACCTGCAAATGCATGATTTGTTGCATTGGTAAACCAGGACTAGCAGAATTTCTGTCTGATGCCTATCTGTATTTCTGCAGGATGGATTTTTTGATTATCTAAGAGAAGTGGACTGTTCTGATGTTGAAGTGTATGCCATTTCAGAAGGGTCAGTAGTTTTTCCGAAGGTTCCCCTGCTGCGAGTTGAAGGGCCAATTGCTGTGAGTGTGGTTCCTCTTATGTTTGCTTAAATGTTCTCCTATTCAAATGTCTCAATTATTTAATCTTTTTTGTTTCCCTGAATTTTTTATATACTTATCTGAATAATTACTTCATACTTTGATACTTGTAAATTTCTGTCCTTAGGTTGTACAATTGCTTGAAACCCCATTTGTGAACCTTATAAACTATGCATCACTAGTGACTACGAATGCGGCAAGGCACAGATTTGTTGCAGGAAAATCAAAAATTTTACTTGAATTTGGGCTTCGACGAGCTCAGGTTGGGAGTTATTCTGGCAATTTCTTTTATGACTGTTTCCTGTCTTCTATCATGAAAAGTTAGCTTTTCCTCCATTTTTAATTTTAGGGGCCTGATGGTGGAATAGGAGCATCCAAGTACTGTTATATGGGTGGATTTGATGCAACAAGGTATCTTGTTTTCCTTTTAAGATATAGATGTTGTGTCACAAGCATCATTGCTCTTCTTACATGTTTTGTTGATGAATGATCACTTCTCTATCTTTTCTGATTATTATTGGTCTTAAAAGCATACTGCATCAGTAATAAATGTGTGGACTACATAGCATGAGCATTAATACTTGCAAGGCTCTGATATTAGGTATTTTAGCTTTGCCCTCCTACCTAGTATATTGATACCCAGATAAAAAAAGAATTAATTTGTATTAATCATTCAGAGTATGTTGTGGTCTTTGTGTTCTCCGGTAAGAAATGGTCCAGTCATCCTTGCCGATAAGAAGGGCCTTGCATATTGTACATTGCACATGAAAAGAAATGGTAAACTTTACTGTAACAGACTCTGTGCAATTTTAGCTAACACTTATACATAGGTTGAGGCGTTTTTCCTAATGAATTTATCTCTAAATGCTCCTTCACTTTAGTTTTTCATTGTTACTCTGGTAACTTATGTACACCATGTACTTTTTAAATTCAATCCAGGCTCTTCCTGGAAGCAACCTCTGTACTCTGAGTCAATTCTTAAGTTCCTTCTCTTGACAACTGAATGTATACTAGTACAATGTACTTTCTAATTTTGTATTGACAGCAATGTTGCTGCTGGGAAGCTGTTTGGCATACCGCTTCGAGGAACACATTCCCATGCTTTTGTTAGTTCATACATGGTATGTAACTTTGCAGGTGTCTTTGTTTGCTTTTACTTGAGAATTGTCATGAGCTCAGCCAGAGCATACAAATTATGATTGTCATCAATATAATGTACTTCTTTTTATCATCACCTCTTTTTCTTAATTTCACACTGAAAGAAAATCATTGTAAAATTGAATCAGGTGGGTACTCTCTTACTATATTCCCTGAAGCTAGATAATTTTCCGTATGTGTGCTCAGTCGATCCTGCAGTTGGAAATTACCACCAGCTCACGCTCTTTCAGCTCATCTTAATTATTTGACATTCAGGATTCTATCACTTTCTTTTTTGGCATTTAAATGTAATTTTCTGGCAGTTATGCCATGCTGCAGCTTCCCTGTTCTAATATGCTTGCTGATCACAGAATATAGATGAAATAGCAGAGAAGTCTCTTTGCAGTTCTGATGGCTCGACTACATGTGAGGATTTTGTTAGCCTGGTTCAATCATGGTTGGGAAAAATCCAGGTGCTTTATTTGGAATTTATTGCACGAGCAGTAATAATTTGATTCATTAGTATGCATCCAATTTTGTTTTAATTTGCAGGAAGTGTACCTTTGTTAGAGAACCAACTATGCCCAAGGTTTAAGTGCTTATGTAATCATGTCCATAATGTGAAATAGCATGTGGTAGGCTCTCCCTCATTAATTATTATTTTTGTGATCCATGAAATATAGAGTTTGGACCATAATGGCTAGACTGAACTTGAGCTGAAAGCATGATGGGATGCAGTTGGATTGGGATGGAGACATTGGGAAGCCGCTAAAATGCTGGATGGCTTTTCTATCCCGAGAAATCTAAACAGTTTTGGGGAAATAAGAAGAGATGTATACTAATTTTATTAAGCTGATGGTAGTGCATAAATTAGTAAATTAGAAAATAGTTCATATTTAAACAACAATGATATGGAGAAAGATACTAATAATTTTTTTCTCCATCTGCAAGGTAAGTTACCACAATATTGAAGGTGACTTGTTTGGAATATGAGTACTAACTTGAAATTGTTAAGTAAACTGTGTAAATTGAAACTACTGCATTTGATGGGAAGCAAGAGGAGGGAGGAGGGAATCTTACATGATAAAACATTAGATAACAATTAACTTTGTAAACTAATTGTTTAAACACGAGAAAATGGCAGCCCACCTGATTAGGTTGACAGGCATGAAATTTCAATTGCAGCATCCCTGAAAGAAAATTTTTTTGGGATGTTCAGAAAGGTGGTAGGACTGCTGCAATTTATTTTGAATAAGTTTAGAGTACATAACTAGCAATCATGGCTGAATGGGTGGGAATAATTGCTTTTTTCACCACTTTGAGTGACTCCTATAGTGTTGGTGTGAAGAATCTTGATTGTTTTTTTTCTGCTAACCTTTATTTTGTCTTCTGTATGTCTTTCAGCGGTCAAAATCATTACATGGCATATTTGGTGAGACCAATCAAAGTGAGCTAGCAGCATTCACTTCATATGCCTTGGCATTCCCCACCAACTTTCTGGCTCTTGTTGACACATATGATGTATGTGAATAATTTACTTAACAAACTTCTTGCACCTGGCTGTTTTGTTTTTAACTATATTTCTAAGGTGGCTTTCCTGTTATGTTGTTTCTTTGCATTGTCCATGGCCTATATCAGTCTAATAAGATTCTCACTGTTAAATTGACAACTTCATAACATTATTCTTCTGATGTACAATAGAGCATGTGATTGTCTTGGAGCAGTTTGTGAACATTGATGTCAGAATGGCAAAAGCCCATCTTTCTCTAGTATGTTGCATTCAAGGAATCTGTAGCGCACTCACTTTTTTATCTTTGTAGAAATTGCATAAAAAGTTTTCCAGAGTAAATGTGGAACAACTCTAAACATAATGGTTAATAAATGGTTTTTGGTTATTCTATATGAGCTAGAGCTGGATATTAATCTATGAAATTACAGAATTATCACCCGATTATTCTCATTAGTAGTTGTCCATTCTTGTCCACTTGCAAAGTTTTGTTCTAAATGTCACAATGTAATTGTTTTATCTCTTCTTCAATTGAGTGTTCATGTACTTCACTGATGATGGCAACTCCTACTGTCTTGTACATGATACTTTTCTTATCTATTTCACACTTCTAGTAATCATTTTTTTTTAAAGATAAAAACATTAATTTCCATTTCATCAGGTTATGAGAAGTGGAGTTCCGAACTTTTGTGCAGTGGCATTAGCACTCCACAGTTTGGGGTATATACTACCTTACTCCTTGTTTTGTCATTTTACTTGGAGAACCAGTTCATTACTTGCTTTCTTGTTCAATAAAATAGTTTGGTGATCATTGGGACATGCAATTGGTATGTGAGATGTTTATCAGCATGCATTATTGGCAAAAATTCATTCTTTTGATTGGATCTAGAAGCACTTCAATGATGAAAACAAAAAAATGAATCAATGAAGAAAATGAAGAGGAAAGAAAGTCAAAGAATGTGATTGTACTTGTGCCCTATCACAAGGTGGTGAGAGACATCAGACATTTCATGAATTTCAAGGATTAGAGTTATGTTTGAGACATTAGTAGTTGTAAGCATCATTACAAACTTGCATGCAGACCCGACTATGCATCGATTGATCTGATATGAGCTAATGCGGTGAGGTTTTATGTGTGTGTAGAAATTAAATTGACCAACTTATCGTATATTTCCATGTGATTAAACCTCTTCTGTTCATTTTTAACATTGTCATGTTGTGATTTTCATTATTACCTCTATGCATCACATTTTGAAGAATTTTGATGCTTAGTTCAAGTCACATAATTTGCAGATATAAAGCAGTAGGCATCAGGTTGGACTCTGGTGACCTAGCGTACTTGTCCTGTGAAGCTCGTAAGTTCTTTCGCAGTGTTGAGAAGGAATTAGGCATAAATGATTTTGGAAAGACAACTATTACTGCTAGCAATGATCTCAATGAAGAAACTTTAGATGCCCTGAACAAACAGGTAATCATCTCACGAGAGGCTGTTTGATGAAGAATCATAGTAGATTGTTTTCTTGAACTCTACATACTTAAATAGCATATTCTAGATGTTTCGGATTTCCAAAAAGTAAGTGTGTTTGAAGATCTCTTTTCATGTTTACTGTATCAAGCATGTGAACATGTAATGGCTAAGAATGATATTTGTATCTAGCTTTTCACTTGACAGTTATCTAATTACTTTTATTATTGACGCTCTTCATTAAAAAGCTGTCAGGTCGGCTATTTCCTGTGTCTTCTTATGTGAAAAGATTTATCAGCCAATGTATGCATCACAACCAATTCTTTCAGATGTCTGGACAAATCTAGACTTGAGAAATTCAGGATGGAGGGCTCCCAGATAGCCTAGTGTAAATTTTCTAAGAAGAGGGTAATTGGCACAATCTAACCATTTACAGGATTGTATTGTATTTTCTCCTATATCTAGGCAGTCAGTTGATTCTTGGGTCACCTGGCATGGTAGTTGTTAGAAAATCAAGGAAAGAATAGGAACATAACAAATGAGATTTATGTGGTCGGGCATCCTGTGAACAGAATTGATGCAAGCAGAGGACAAAAGGTCCAGTTACTCTAACTGAAAATTGGGTACTCTGCTTCTAGGTACTCGACCTTCTGTCATGCCCTATATCATATTGTAGACTGCTGGATCAAACAGCATAATAGAAGAGAGACCCCACATGCTGTTCAGGCTTGCATGATATACTAAAAGCTTGTTTGGTCTATTTTATGGGAGCTTCGCTCACCCAACATGTATACTATAGACTCATCTCGTCTGATCTTCTCTTCTACCAACTTGGACCTCTCAACAAAAAAAATTCTTGCTCAAGTTTTTATTTTTACTTTTGCCTGTTTGATTGGATCCTTAAATTGGATCCCATTTGTCAAAACAGGCTTCTTCTCAAGACTAAGGAAAGTGATAACTGATTGGCTGTAATTCTTTGCACATTTTAATCCATTCAGACCACTTTGGAAGAGAGAAAAATCTTCAAGCTTGCAAGAGAAAATTTGTATGCTGTGGCAATCATTTGGTACTAAGTGGATACTATATCTAATAGGGTGGATGTTACAGGCATTTTTGGAGTTTTCCATGTTAAATATGAACTTACCATATGCTGCTACTGAGCTTTTCTTTCACAGGGTCATGAAGTTGATGCATATGGCATTGGAACCTATTTGGTCACCTGTTATGCTCAAGCTGCTCTTGGTTGCGTATTCAAGCTTGTCGAGATAAATAATCAGCCACGCATCAAACTGTCAGAAGATGTTTCGAAGGTATGATCAAGATTTTGAAAAATCCACAGTAATTAACTGGTATTTAGTGGTTATATTAATTCCTTTTAGGTCACAGGTATCTATTCCTTGTAAAAAGAGGAGTTACAGATTGTATGGGAAAGAAGGTTATCCGTTGTTGGACATAATGATAGGAGAAAATGAACCGCCTCCGAAGGTACTTGATTGAAATGATGGTCCACCATCTCTTTTTGTTCCCCCCTTCAGAGTATATTCTGATTGGATGCTGGCTTTGAATGATTTTCGTTTGGTTAAAGCCCATATAAGTGATTTTATTTGGGAAAAACTTTCAAAAATGGTATTTGGCCAACCAGCCTTCATCTAAAATAAATTGTTCTTTTCCTCATAAGTCAACATAAAGATGGAGCCGTTTAGCAAAAAAAAAGAAAAAACAAAAATAAAGATGGAGCCCATTATTGTCAATGTGCTGTATGGGTTTCTTTCTGACTGCCAGGTTGGAGAAAGGATTCTCTGCCGTCACCCTTTTAATGAATCAAAGAGAGCACATGTGGTTCCACAGCATGTCGAGGAGCTACTGAAATGCTATTGGCCTGGACTATCTGGTGAGAGACTCTAGACGCTTGATGTTCTTGCTCTCTGGTAGTGAAATATAATGGTTCTATGTAGACAGATTTCCGGCATCATTGTCTGACAAATGATGTTTGATTGTTTTTGTTCTGTGTTTAACACTGTTAATCTAATGTAAAAGTAGATTGCCATCCAGTCTCTTTTGCATCAGTTATTTTTTGAAGTGTGCTGATGAGTTTCGTACACCAAAGAGGGCCATCTCTAATTCTCCGTTTGTTTGGTTGGTGAAGGTAAACAAAGAGAGGAGTTGCCTCCTCTTGAGGAACTGAGGGACCGCTGTATCAAGCAGCTAGACCAAATGCGTCCGGACCATATGAGGAGACTCAATCCGACGCCCTACAAGGTTCAGCAAATCCACTCTTTTATCTTCTTGTTACTCTCTTTCCCAAAGCTCATTTGCGTATCCTGTTTTCAATGGTCAAACAGGTGAGTGTGAGCACAAAATTGTACGATTTCATTCATTTCCTGTGGCTCAATGAGGCACCCGTCGGAGAGTTGGAGTGAAGACAGTTCAGTGTCTTTTGGGGCAGAGTGTCAAATTTGCAAACGGAGGAGCACTTGCTGGTAGTCAGTATCTTACACATGTTCTGAATAAATTCACCATTTAATTTGATGGACAATAAATTGATTTCCATTGTTCAATAGAATGTGTGCCTTCCTTTCCTTTTTCTCAATGGAGATGATTCACTTCCAAATTGTACATATTTAGACTTCTTTATTTGGTGTGCTTCTGTATATGTGGTGACTGGTGTCCCATCAATTTACACAGAAGCATAAAATTTATGCTGATGAACAGGTGGTGAACAGTGGGTCGAGTTGGGTTTGGATGGAGTCGTGGATGAGTCTAGACCAAATGGACCTATTTAACTCGTATCTGTTTACCTGTTTTCATGCAGGAGATCTTTAGTCATGACCCATACCTAACTCTGATCCACACTTGAACTTGGTTTCATCCAACTAACTTGTAAATTAGTCTGTATTGATTAAGTCAAATTTGTTAAAAAAGTCCGAATAGGTCTATGGCTCGGTCTATAAAGAGGTCGGCAGATTGAAGATTTCGCCAATTGAAAGAGAATTTTCATATTATTCCTCTATGAAAGAATTTAATGATGCTGATCCGGATTTGCTACGATGATGCAACGGGAGGGTTGCATTCCTATCGCTCTCGCAGAAGGGATATGGAGGGTTCGAACACGTTGCATCCCTATCGCTCTCGCAGAACGGATATGGAGGGTTGCAACAGCCCTTCAACGATTCGCGACGAGCACCTTCGTGAACCGATTAGCATGGAAATAGCAGGGAGAGAATGGAAAAAAGATAGATTAGATCACGATGACTCTTCAAGCTGGAGGTCGACTCTTCAAGTAACGCTCGAGCGCCACCTCACTGTGAGGTTGCAAGCACGCTGCCGACGACGGCTGAGATGGATTGAGTGCTCGTTCTCGTGGCAAGGATTTCCCATCACCATACAGCTATCAAAATAAATAACCAAAGATTCATCAGACAAGATAAGAGTTTGAAGTTTAGCAACTAAAAAAGGCAGCAGGAGTTATATTGCTTGCATGATTGCAATGAAGGAACTGTGCACCCCCTATGGATCTCCGTCCAGTATGAATGGCTAAACCCAGTGCAGGATAAACAACTTTGGCCCTATGGATCTCCGTCCAGTATGAATGGCTAAACCCAGTGCAGGATAAACAACTTTGGCCTCTGTTAGCAGTGCAATACTGCAACTAACAATCGCTTCCTCCTGTCAACTCGAAAGTTTCCGAGTCCCTGAGAGCCACAAATCTACATCTTGTCTACCTACTCCTGCTCGACACACCCTTTCGCGCATCCGCTCGAATCTTCTTCTCAGCTGGAGATATTAGGTCCAAACATGACAACCAAGTTGGGCGACTCAATTGAAACGCAATAAAGCGTGATTGTTCTAGCTCTTTTCGTGCAAGGTGCGGATTTTAGAACTTCTACAAGCTGCAGACTTCGAAGCTTCTGCGAAATTATGTGAGCACAATTGCGAGAGCGATCTCAAGCGAGTAAAATTGCAACGACAAAGAGAGATAGGCCCAATTGATGCTTCCGTGCAGAACTTGTTTCTCTGACAGTCCTGCCTTTTGCACAACTAGTTCCTATGTTGACAGTAATCAACCGTTTCTTTTTGCCGATCCCGCGCTATAGTACTCGAGGTTTTGCGCCTCCTACCGATCCCACGGTGGATTGACAAATCCCTTCGCCAAGTACCTTAAGCAAAAACACAATCCCAATGTTTTGAGAACAGGCATCTTCTGCGAACTCTTACAATAATTCTTCTTCACATCTCCACATATTCATTTCTCGGATATTTACTTGTCCAAATCACAGCATTGTAGCTTGAATATGTGGCCGTTGTGTCAAACTTAGTTTCCTTGAATGATATAGCCATTAATATACGAAATCGGCTATCAAAACTATCTTCCAATCTGTCCAGTCACCACCTCGTGGAGAATCTTCTACATATGGCGACGTATTTCGTGATCTTTGACTAGCAATCGATCTGACACATCGCGGAGTGCTTTTGTCAAAATTGGTCTGCTGTGATTATATAATATATCAAGACAGTGCCCACGAGATGGGTCCTGAATATTTAAATCTTTACAAGCTTGATCCATGCATGCAACATCCAGACATGATCTTTCCGCAATAATTATGTCGACCATATGACTTGTGCACTTCAGATTTTCCAAGTATATCGAAAGTAGATTGAAACGTAACATTCAAGACATGATTATTTACATTTAATATCTCCAGAGATTCAGAACATCTGAGTTAGCATAAACTCGTCGAAGATCTTTAACCTGCGATCTTTCGCATTCACTGATAAAACTCCTCCAGTACTTTGATAAGAGGTTTTCGGATCGTTAAAACAGTCTTAGGGATTCTAAGGTTGGTTTTGAAATCATCCAACCGGAGAAGAAGCCCTATGATTCCCAGCAGGCCCGGCTGCTTGAGTATCTACTTCAGCGTGACTCAACTCCTCCCCTCTGCCGAAGCACGTTAAGAGCAAGAAGGTTCAGAATCTATTCGATTCATAGAAACCTGAGAGACAATTTTTAGCCTTTTTTTTTTTTTTTTTTTTTTTCCTTTTTTAAGACACCTAAAAAGTGTCGGTGGAAAACACAGATTGCAGGCGTTCAATATTGTAATCATCAAAGTTGAAAAATTATCATGGGCACGTATTCTTTTTTCCTTTTTTAAGGCACCTAAAAAATATCGGGGGAAAACCCAGCTAGTGGGGCGTTTAATATTGTAATCGTTAAAGTTGAAAAATATCACGTGCATGTTTTCCATAAAAAAATAAGGAGTCTCGCGCTTTTTTCCAACCTTTTTTTTTCCCGGCTTTGACACTTCTTAGTTCTTACCATATTGAATTAGCCAAATTATCTTTTTTGGAACCCACTTCTTGCACTTGGATATAATAAAACTTCGTCAAACATCGTCACGAAATACTTGAAATATAAACTATTGAAATATCAAATAATGAAGTGTACAATTGATCCGTTTATGAAATCTTGAAGGGTACAATTGGTTCGTTTTTGACTTTTGTAAAATTTTGTGATATTATCTCTTTGACTTTTATTTGAAAATTTTCAAAATATTCAATATCAAATATTGAATTGTATAATTGATTCATTTTCAGAACAAAAAGAAAAAGTCTAAGTAATAAATAGAATTTTTTTTTTATCCCAAATGGGCATCTTATTATTATTATTATTATTATTATTATTATTATTATTATTATTATTATTATTAGCAGCAGGAGAAACAGCAGCAGCATTTCTCATTTTTCTTGACATTGTTTCTTAGTTTGCGTCTGAAATTAAAGGCAATGTTGTAGGAACCAAACAAGCCGATCATTAGGTTCCAAGCAACAGTTTTTACGGTTTATAATGGTCTGTTACTCATGCAAGAAGAGACGGACCATTATGCAGGCGCATTTGATGAAATCTGATGTGAAGAACATCTCCCGCTAAGAAATTAACAATGATATGGCACACTCGTGATTCACGACGCTTCACCTGTGGGACAGATGCAAATCCGGACTCGGATCCATCATCACCAACCACGTTCTTCTTTTGTTGTGATAAGACATCCGTTTTTTATGTGCATAGTATTTGAAGAAACAAAATTGGAATTGATAATCAATTTTAGGCGGTGGATGTTGATCCATCGTCATCAATCCTCATTGGCCGTGGCCTATGGCCAGTGGCCAACGATTGGTCACTAGCCAAAAGAAAGGGCAAAGGAAAAATAGAAAGACTATTAAAAAATAAAATAACATTGAAATTTTATATAAAAATATCCACGTTTGCATTAGTTATGCTATATAAAATGGTCGGTGTTCCGTATCGGCAATTTCTAGTTTAAATTAGTCGAATGGACTCAATTATCATATATTCAAAAGGTTTATGACTAAATTGGTTCATTGAAAGGTTTATAACTAGTTTGGTACCAATGCAATAAATTTAAGCCCTTTTTGGTATATAGATCCAAATGATAATCTAATATATTCAAACATGCAATGATAGTCTTGACATACATTTATGAAAATCGATCTTTATAAACCCTGGCACTATTAATTCAAACATTACCCCGTTAGTTATAGGAAAGCGTTATGCTAGGAGTATCTTTAAAGATTTCAATTCAAACTGTCTACAGAAAAATGTAACAAGAGAAAATAACTTATAAGGCACGCACAGTACCATCTTCATGAAAGCTTTTGTTTTAAGTTTCAGGTCTTGTCGCCCCAACGTGAGTGTGCAGAGAAGAAGTTGCAGATTTTCTGGGTTTGATGAAGGGAGCCCCGCGGAAGGTTGAAGACGACGACGCATGGGGGAGAAATCTGCAGCAGAAGAAAAGATAAGAAAAGGACAAAAAGAAGGAATAAAAAAAGAGAAAAAAAAATAGAAAAGAAGAAAAGAAGGGGCTTAAAACAATAAAAATAAAATAGGGGCTGGGCTGAGAATGTGTCGAGCGGGCCTACTCCAGGCATGGGCCGAATATGGTTGGGCTAAGAACTAAAATTAGAATGGGCTGCTTTTTTTTTTTAAATTTCGTGGGCTGATTAGGATTAATTTAAGATGGGCCTTAACGTAGGTTTTTTTAGTCGGATCCGGACCGTTAGGGTCAGGGTCAGTTCATACGAGTCGGGTCTTGACTTGGTCCGAATCCCTAAATTTTTTTAAAAAAAAATCAAATTAAAAAAATCCTAAGATTATTAAAAATTGGGAAAAAGATTAAAAATTGTAAAAAATAATTTTTAGAAAATTGTGAAAATCATTAAAAAAATGAAAATTTTTCAAAATTCACTAGAAAGATACAATTTTCTGAAATATTCAAAAATTCCAAGAAAATTAGGAAAATCAGAAAATTCAATATATATATTAATAATTTTAATTTTTTTTTCGAAAAGCCTTAAAATATTGACATCTTGAAAGCTCATTTTTTTAATTTCGAAAAATACAAAAAAATATTCAAAAATATAAAAATTTCATAAAAATTCAGAAAAATTAGAAAAAATTGCAAAGATTTAGAAAACCCTTAAAAAAGAGAGGAAAAAACAAAAAATTGGACAAGTTAAATAGGGTTCTTTGTTTACATTATATTTTTCTTTTTAGGGACAATATTAGGATGCTATCTTCCTTTATTTCGTGATGATAATTAATTGCACATTTAAATATTTTGGATGTTATTTTCCTATTTTAAAATGGTTAGGATAAGCCTTAGATTTTTTAAATAAGTTTTCATGGCCTTAATTAATACATAATTGAGTTAGGTACCGAAATGGCATTAGTCGTATGATTAACCTAACCAAGTCCCCGAATTTAGAATCTCTGATTGCGCAAATAGTAAGGTATTCTCTTGTATCTTACTGGGTTTCTAGCCGACTCTAAAAAAGTTAGTGGAGACTCATTTGTCTAAATTTGCATAGGCTAAACTAGTTAAAATTTTGAATACCCAATGTCACGTTGGGTATGGGTTTGGGAGAGCTCGAGTTAATGAAGAGCCGTCGGTTTGAAGTTAATAATACCCCTAAACCTAATCAAAAGCCACCACCCATCCAACAAAAAGAGAATTAGGTCGCGATAGCTTGGCGATTCCGCTGTGAACTGGTTCTAAACCTTAGAAGACTTAAGCCTAATTAGCTTGATTGTGTGTTATTTAATGTGCTTTTATGGCAGCGCATTTTAGAATGTGAGGTAAGTCCATTAACCCCATGTTAAATGTTGGTGCAGGATAGGAGTAATAAAAGGTGGGTTTTCGCTAATACTTTGTTTTGTAAGTTGGTGAATGTGAATGAATGATTGTATGTTTAGATTTTTGAAGTGTTGTTTGCTATATAAACTATTGTGCTCGTCTTCTTTACATTGCACTATACTTTAGCACACACAACTTGCCATTGGACCTGAGCTGCACGGATCACTTAAGATGGTGTTGAGGTGGATACCACTTCGATTATAATCATGTAGTATGAGTCGCCCACTTCAATTTCGAAACTTCTTTCTTGATGTTGAGAGTCTCCACCCTGGTTCGCAACCCTACAACATGGGTCGACTCTTTGATGAAGCCAAAGTCATGGGAACCTCGACCTAACTGCGATCATGTTGGTTTAGTCCAGTTATCCTATAGCTCTATTTTGCCAAGCTATCTAAAGTAGAAATCGAATCACATCTCTTGTGCATGTCTTTGTGATTGGAGAAAAGAAAAAGAAAAATAATAGAAAAGAAACAATTATCATCCACTGTAAATATGATTTCTCCTTTTACTTGTTCATTTTTTATTGAAACTTTCATTTTTGAAATTTGCGGAGATCAATTAAATGCCCTTAGTGCCATAGGTTTCCAATTGGAAAAAATCGGCAATTACTCTTCATAAGTGAATATGGAGTATCAATTTCAAACATTTCTTATCAGTATCTGTACAACGGATGATTTTATTAAAGTTTCCAATCATGGGCTTAAAATCACATCTCATCAAAAAGTTCTTCCAATTCATGATTATGTTTTGGGGCACAAAAAATTGAAATTACACTTTTAATCAATTTCTTTCCTTCTCACATTTTCGGATTAAAAATTCAAATTATAATTTGTGTATAGATTTCTCAAAATAAAAATCACCTCATTTTGATAAGAGTGAAAGCACAAATCAGTCTTTCAAAATTAATGCCACATTTTGCATATTAAACTTTTGGGAATAGAGTGGAAACTCGATTGATAATCGTGGATTGATCTTTTAATGATGTTTTCTCTTATAATAATATCTTGGTGAAATACCGAAATCCTGTAATAGGAGTTTCGGGGCATGTACCATCGTCTCGATTTCGCTGTAAAAGGCGACCTCATTAGAAGATCATTTTCTCATTCACATATTGATATTGTTTCTTTTTCTTGTAGAATGCGTGACGACCACTCTTTGAACTTTTCTTATTTGATCGTGCTAAGAAGTGGATTTTAAATTTAGGATGAGAATTATTACTCATAGGAGTGTATTGTATTTCATTTTTGTCTTTATTCTTTTTAAGCATTATGTTTTCAATTTCGAGCTAATCGTAAACCCAAGTGATGTTTTACAAATAAGTGACTCATTTTTTGGGTAAAGAAATTTAAATTTATAAACATCTCGGCTTCGAGGGTAATTCGAAAGTTAGTATATTTTATTGAATTTCCATGAGTTTCTAAAAGTTAATGCATTTTTTTCCTATCACATGTTCGTCCTTTGTAGGGAATCTTGGGAAGGATAATCTAGGATGGTAAAATCATGATCGTTTCAATGGAATCAATTTATTGAATTTGATTCATTTATACATTTTCTCGCGGGAGAAAACTAAATAATTTTGATATTGGTATTTGAATTAGATCACAAACAAATACTCTCACAAGTCTTGATTCTGGAATTCAAAGAAATGAGAGTCCAACTTTGACATTGGACTTTTCAGAGACTCGTACCCATGAATTCAAATGACACATCCTGATGCATCACCTTCTGTCATGTCCCGAATGTTTGAAGCTATCAGATATATAGCATTAATGTCGGAAAGATCACTGGCTAGATTGTATTTGATCAGCTTCTTGTGACAGAAGTTCATTGTCTCAAGGACTCATAACTTGTTCAAGCTTCAATAAAGTATTGTGCCTCATCAAAGAATGGATCGCGTGAGATACAATCCAACGTTAATGCCCCTGGGAGAAGAATTTTTCTCACCGGTTCTATTCGGAATTTGGATAAAATCATTGCACGCTAATATGTAGATGTATCTCGTGATCTTTGATTAGCAATCAATCTAACAAATTGCGGAATGCTTTTGTCAAAATTGGTCTGCTGTGATATAAAATATATCAAGACAGTGCCCACAAGCTGGGTCTTGAATATTTGAATTTCTACAAGCTTGATCTATGCATGCAACATCCAGACATGATCTTTCTGCAATAATTATGTAGACCATATGTCTTCTGCACTTCAGATTTTCCAAGTATATCGAAAGTCGATTGAAATGTAACATTTAAGAGATGATTATTTACATTTAATATCTCCAGAGATTCAGAACATCTGAGATAGCATAAACTCGTTGAAGATCTTTAACCTGCAATCTTTCGCATTCACTGATAAAACTCATCAAGTACTTTGATAAGAGGTTTCCGGGTCGTTAAAACAGTCTTAGGGATTCTAACGTTGGTTTTGAAATCATCCAATCGGAGAAGAAGCCCCATGATTCCCAGGAAGCCCGACTGCTTGAGTATCTACTTCAGCGTGACTCAACTCCTCCCCTCCGCTGAAGCACGTTGAGAGCAGGAAGGTTCAGAATCCATTCGATTCATAGAAACCTGAGAGGCAATTTTTAGCATTTTTTTTCCCTTTTTTAAGACACCTAAGAAGTGTTGGTGGAAATCACAGCTGGCAGGGCGTTCAATATTGTAATTATCAAAGCTGAAAAATATCATGTGCATGTTTTTTACCTTTTCTAATGCACCTAAAAAGTATCGGTGGAAAACTCAGCTAGTGGGGCGTTTAATATTGTAATAACTAAAGTTGAAAAACATCATGTGAATGTTTTCCATAAAAAAATAAGGAGTCTCGCGCTTTTTCCAACCTTTTTTTTTTTTTTTTTTTTTTCCGGCTTTGACACTTCTTAGTTATTACCATATTGAATTAGCCAAATTATCTTTTTTGGTGCCCACTTCTTGCACTTGGATATAATAAAACTTCGTCAAACATCGTCACGAAATACTTGAAATATAAACTATTGAAATATCAAATAATGAAGTGTACAATTGGTCCGTTTATGAAATCTTGAAGGGTACAATTGGTCCGTTTTTGACTTTTGTAAAATTTTGCGATATTATCTCTTTGACTTTTATTTGAAAATTTTCAAAATATGCAATATCAAATATTGAATTGTATAATCGATTCCTTTTCAGAACAAAAAGAAAAAGTCTAAGTAATAAATAGAAAATTTTTTTTATCCCAAATGGGCCGTCTTATTATTATTATTATTATTATTATTATTATTATTATTATTATTAGCAGCAGGAGTAATGACAGCAGCATTTCTCATTTTTCTTGACATTGTTTCTTAGTTTGCATCTAAAATTAAAGGCAATGTTTGTTGACACCTAAATTTTGGCGATTTGTTTTAGTATTTATTAATTGCATTGAAAAATTAGAGATTAATTTCTAATTCCTTAACAAAAAAATTCTTTCATTAAAATGGCATTGCATATAGACATTAGGAGCATTTGCATCACTAGTTTTAAAATTAATTAAAAAAATCGAAATTAAAAAAAAAGAGAGAAAAAAGGCGGGTCCGGGCTGGGCCTGCCTTTTCCTTCTTTCCCCTTGCATGGGCTCGGCCCACTTTCCTTTTTCTCTTTTTCTCCTTCCTTTCTCGGTCCGGCCCGTCCATCTTTCTTCTTGCTCCTTTCTTCTCCACGCGCGAGACCTGCAGCAGAAAGAGAAGGCAGCAAGTCAGAGCAGCAGCAAGTGAAAGCAGCAGGTTGCAACACAGAGGGAAGCAGAGCAGAGGCAGCAACAGAAGCAGAAAAGCAGTCAAAGCAGCAGGTTGCATCAGAGAGGGAAGCAGAGCAGAGGCAGCAACAGAAGCAGAAAAGCAGCAGCAGCAAGTCAAAGCAGGTTGCAGCGGAGAGGGCAGCGAGGCAGAAGCAGCAAGTCAGAGCAGAGTAGGGAAAGCAGAGAAAAGGAAAGAAAGAAAAAGGAAAGAGGGGCAGCGGGGCAGCAACTCAGAGCAGAAGTTTTTTTTTTTGGTAAAGAACTCAGAGCAGAAGTTAGTAGCAAAAAGGAGCAAAAAACTTCTGCAGAAAAAAAAAAAAGGGAGGAAAGGAGCAAAAAAGCTGGGGCAGAAAAGAGCGTCAGAGAGAAACCGGGGGGAGAAAAAAACCCGAGAGAAAAAGAAGAGAGAGGAGAAGAGGGGCAGCGAAAGTGCGAACGGAGGG